>CM051034.1:6936257-8422560 GCA_027627225.1 Congeria kusceri | reverse complement strand
ATATTGCAAATATCAGCTTTAATTGTTAGAGGGACATTTAAGCTTCAAGACGCTTGAAATCACCGGCTTCCGACCAAAATCACCTGTGTTTGAAAATATGAAATAAAATGGCCAAATGGACAGATATACAAGCCAAACTTAATATATTGGTGCAATATGCATGGGAAGATAATTATATGCAAGAAAAACTAATTTTAATGAGAACAAATTTCTCTTATAGGTTACAGTATACTAAATATTTCAGGTGTGCAATGCTATACTCTCTAAATAAATCAACACCATTTATTTGAAGACACAATTTTCTGTATAGTCACTTGCCATGACTTTATTTTTGAATATTTCTTTGTACGTGTGGTAGGAAAAACATTGTTGTGTACTAAAAATTCACTGTTTCGCTTGAAGGTTGGAGACTACATGACGAGACTTTGACAGTTGGCAGTATACCTTCAACTGGAGAGTATCCGGTAAAAAGATGGCCGTAAAACAGTGAACTTTGATTCGCGTCGAGTTCTTTCTTACATATCACATGACCTATCTTTTTTATTGTCTAAATCAATTCGGCTCGGAATGCTCTTTAAGAAAAGGTATGGTTATGAGGGTCTCTACGCGCAAAATGTTGAGTTTATTTTTTGTTGAATTTATTGCTTTTACATTGAATTTGTTAAGGAAATCTTTTAGTATATTGTGACCTAAACTGACTTTGGGTTAAAATAAAATATCGTCTGCAAGTGCAAAATATGGATGAGAAAGCAGATTTTTGGTCATTTCTGAGCAAAAGAGTAGAAAATATGTGCATTAAATGCATCAATTCAGATTGTTTGATCTGGAATGGTTGTATTTCAAATAGTTCCTTACCCTATTATGGCCGAATGAGGGCTAAATTGCCTTCGGACATAAAATCAGAGACATACTTGGTTCACCGTGTAGCGTTAATGTGCTACATGAAGTCAGAATTGAACGCCAGGGACTCTGTGAGCCACTTATGCAACAATAGCTTGTGTGTTAAGCCTGAACATGTAAACATAGAGCCCCATTCCACCAACATGGAACGGCGGACATGTTTACAGTTCGGACAGTGCAGCGGGCATGGAACTGAGCCAGCCTGCATATTTGGTAAAAACATGAATACAACAAGCTTTATCACTTCCTTTTATTCATAGAAATACACTTAAAATACATAAATGCATGTTTTTTTTCATTTTATATCTATTTCTATTGGGTATTTTTGCCTTTTTCAGGTAGAGGAACGCCTGATGCTGACGCGAGGGCCACTTGTTAGAGGTCTCTTATGCCAAAACAGGTAATAATAACAATTTATTATCAGGTACACAATCAACTAAGCATATTTATGATGCTTAAGGTGTGGAAGACTGTCATAATCAGGTTGGGGTCACTCATGCCCTTGCCGTAGTGTAATTCCTCATGCAGTTTGTATCGATAATTCCGCGTCCTGGCACGTAAAGCTCGTGCTTTGTTGGTAGCGGATGTTTGCTTTCGGTTAAGGTCGTTGCGGTCCTCATATGCTATCTGCTTAATAATCTTTGACCCCTGGGTAAGGTTAGCATTTAGTTCAGTGGTTTTTGCAATTACAGAGTCAGCATAGCCATTGTTTAATTTGTGAACCTGCCCGTGAATTCGACCTACACAGTTGCGTGAGAAAGTCACAGTTTTAGGATTGACAGCTTGGTACGACCTGTTTACTGCTTCACTTTTTTGGGTTGTGGTTAAAAGTTTGGTAGCGTCAAGAGCAGCTGGACCTAAAACCATTTCAATGCATTTTTTAAGGACTTGTTGGTCACTGTCAACCATTTTAACCTTGACATTGTCTGGCATGAAATTCTTAGCTTGCCTATTTGTACCAGCACAGACATAACTGTACTTTGCACAATGAGTACCGCAGTAACCACTGAAGCATAGAACAATGGTTGCGATTACATCAACCATGACCTTCTTTAGAACCTTGATGTCACCCTGGTGTTTATTGTGGGCAGCTTTAAGCTCAGCCATACACCTAGCTTTGACCGAGAGAGCGAACCGACTCCTGATATTAGACTTGGAATGACCCTTGAGCATGCCCTTTGAGAAAGGCGCTTTGTTGAGCTCGCGCTTCAGCGAGTTGCCTAGGTGCCTCAGATCCTTAAGATGACCCACATTGTGACCGTGAGAGTTACGAACACCTTGGAATGCCCTACTGTCCCCATCACAAGTGAAATTTGCTATTTTGATGTCCTTAGAGATCTGGTCACCTAACAACCTATTCCATTTGCCTTCATCACCTATTGGTTCCCTCTCTGAAACATTTGCAGAACAATGCCCCCTATGATTGGGGCACTGAACAGGTTTACCCTTATTCCTAAGCATTGATGCAGTCCTGCATAGTTTATTTGCTACTTGTACCACTACAATTTGCTTGTTTCTGGTATTGTTTTCACACATAGTGCTTATGGCAATAGTTCCGGCTTGAAAGGGTGTCGCGTCAGAGTTAAAAATTGGATTGTTGTAGCAAGTGTCCCCTTCAACATTTACCTTAGAGGGATCTTTTTGACCAATTTTGGCATTTTCAGCAACTAAGTTTTCTCTAATCTGGTACATGCTTCTCTCATTTAGGGATTTAAGGGCAGTATTGACCTTATTTGCTTGTTTTTGCATAGCAAGTGGAGAGGGAGCAATGATATTGGTTGTGTTGAGAATTCTGCGGGAACCTGTGTTCCCAATAGAAGTACTTGCAACACCTATTTGGAAGCCTACATTGATCTGAGCTGCCTTTCTGGCCCTGGTACTTGATGGAACCTCATTGTAAAGCTTATAATGCTTGCCTACATATCTGCATCTTGTACATTTTAACCTTTCCTCCCAGCCTAAGCCCCACTTTATGGAAGCACTGCCGTCAATTACCAAGTCGCCCCTACATTTATCACTTCTTAACCTATGCTTTCTATTTTCAGAGGACATCATAGACTGGAGTAGGGCGGGGACATAGACCTTGTTCGTAAGTAAGTCGGGATGGACTTTTGATGGAGCAGGAACCCGTAACAGGTCTACATAGCGAATCTTGTTCGCTCTCGGACGCAAGGGCTTAGCTGGGGTTTGAGAGCCGTCTACATCCCGAAAAGTAAGAACCTTGTCATTGTAAGCTACCCGTGCTTCAAAGGATGACCTTTCTAACCTTACATAGGTTGTGTTGGAATTTGACCTTCTTTCATAATTATGTTTTTTCCCCTTCACCGGACTAGTCCCACCTCGTTTAAAACCAACATTGAGCAACTTTTTCTTTTGCTTGGTTATGAACCCCATTTTGACCAGATTGCCACCTTAAAAAAAGTCAAAGTACTTATTTTGTGCCCAAAATATGCAATTTTGTATTCCCTTAAACCTCTAAATGTGAGCAGGCAATGCAAATTGACCACCTGCTGCAGTTTAAAGGCACTCATGACATTATATACTAGAATATATAATTGGTGGCCTGTAATTAAAGAGGCTGCGACAAACAAGGTGCTTTAAAGATTTTACACTTTATTGGTTTGAAACAAGCAATTACTGGAAGCTGATTGATTTCTACACTTCAAAGTATCTTTGATCTCCCATTTTGACTAATTTGTTAATTGTCTTGGATGAAATTGGAATTTTTTTCTATAAAATTTACATTTTTGGGGTGATTTTTTTTAAAAAATACACAAAAAATACATTATCAAAATGGCTTAGAGTAAACATATCTAACAAAGTCATTCTCTCCTCACCCCACATAAGCCCCCCATACATGTTTGTTTGGTTTGTTTGGGTATTTTGTCACAAATATTGCAAATATCAGCTTTAATTGTTAGAGGGACATTTAAGCTTCAAGACGCTTGAAATCACCGGCTTCCGACCAAAATCACCTGTGTTTGAAAATATGAAATAAAATGGCCAAATGGACAGATATACAAGCCAAACTTAATATATTGGTGCAATATGCATGGGAAGATAATTATATGCAAGAAAAACTAATTTTAATGAGAACAAATTTCTCTTATAGGTTACAGTATACTAAATATTTCAGGTGTGCAATGCTATACTCTCTAAATAAATCAACACCATTTATTTGAAGACACAATTTTCTGTATAGTCACTTGCCATGACTTTATTTTTGAATATTTCTTTGTACGTGTGGTAGGAAAAACATTGTTGTGTACTAAAAATTCACTGTTTCGCTTGAAGGTTGGAGACTACATGACGAGACTTTGACAGTTGGCAGTATACCTTCAACTGGAGAGTATCCGGTAAAAAGATGGCCGTAAAACAGTGAACTTTGATTCGCGTCGAGTTCTTTCTTACATATCACATGACCTATCTTTTTTATTGTCTAAATCAATTCGGCTCGGAATGCTCTTTAAGAAAAGGTATGGTTATGAGGGTCTCTACGCGCAAAATGTTGAGTTTATTTTTTGTTGAATTTATTGCTTTTACATTGAATTTGTTAAGGAAATCTTTTAGTATATTGTGACCTAAACTGACTTTGGGTTAAAATAAAATATCGTCTGCAAGTGCAAAATATGGATGAGAAAGCAGATTTTTGGTCATTTCTGAGCAAAAGAGTAGAAAATATGTGCATTAAATGCATCAATTCAGATTGTTTGATCTGGAATGGTTGTATTTCAAATAGTTCCTTACCCTATTATGGCCGAATGAGGGCTAAATTGCCTTCGGACATAAAATCAGAGACATACTTGGTTCACCGTGTAGCGTTAATGTGCTACATGAAGTCAGAATTGAACGCCAGGGACTCTGTGAGCCACTTATGCAACAATAGCTTGTGTGTTAAGCCTGAACATGTAAACATAGAGCCCCATTCCACCAACATGGAACGGCGGACATGTTTACAGTTCGGACAGTGCAGCGGGCATGGAACTGAGCCAGCCTGCATATTTGGTAAAAACATGAATACAACAAGCTTTATCACTTCCTTTTATTCATAGAAATACACTTAAAATACATAAATGCATGTTTTTTTTCATTTTATATCTATTTCTATTGGGTATTTTTGCCTTTTTCAGGTAGAGGAACGCCTGATGCTGACGCGAGGGCCACTTGTTAGAGGTCTCTTATGCCAAAACAGGTAATAATAACAATTTATTATCAGGTACACAATCAACTAAGCATATTTATGATGCTTAAGGTGTGGAAGACTGTCATAATCAGGTTTGGGGTCACTCATGCCCTTGCCGTAGTGTAATTCCTCATGCAGTTTGTATCGATAATTCCGCGTCCTGGCACGTAAAGCTCGTGCTTTGTTGGTAGCGGATGTTTGCTTTCGGTTAAGGTCGTTGCGGTCCTCATATGCTATCTGCTTAATAATCTTTGACCCCTGGGTAAGGTTAGCATTTAGTTCAGTGGTTTTTGCAATTACAGAGTCAGCATAGCCATTGTTTAATTTGTGAACCTGCCCGTGAATTCGACCTACACAGTTGCGTGAGAAAGTCACAGTTTTAGGATTGACAGCTTGGTACGACCTGTTTACTGCTTCACTTTTTTGGGTTGTGGTTAAAAGTTTGGTAGCGTCAAGAGCAGCTGGACCTAAAACCATTTCAATGCATTTTTTAAGGACTTGTTGGTCACTGTCAACCATTTTAACCTTGACATTGTCTGGCATGAAATTCTTAGCTTGCCTATTTGTACCAGCACAGACATAACTGTACTTTGCACAATGAGTACCGCAGTAACCACTGAAGCATAGAACAATGGTTGCGATTACATCAACCATGACCTTCTTTAGAACCTTGATGTCACCCTGGTGTTTATTGTGGGCAGCTTTAAGCTCAGCCATACACCTAGCTTTGACCGAGAGAGCGAACCGACTCCTGATATTAGACTTGGAATGACCCTTGAGCATGCCCTTTGAGAAAGGCGCTTTGTTGAGCTCGCGCTTCAGCGAGTTGCCTAGGTGCCTCAGATCCTTAAGATGACCCACATTGTGACCGTGAGAGTTACGAACACCTTGGAATGCCCTACTGTCCCCATCACAAGTGAAATTTGCTATTTTGATGTCCTTAGAGATCTGGTCACCTAACAACCTATTCCATTTGCCTTCATCACCTATTGGTTCCCTCTCTGAAACATTTGCAGAACAATGCCCCCTATGATTGGGGCACTGAACAGGTTTACCCTTATTCCTAAGCATTGATGCAGTCCTGCATAGTTTATTTGCTACTTGTACCACTACAATTTGCTTGTTTCTGGTATTGTTTTCACACATAGTGCTTATGGCAATAGTTCCGGCTTGAAAGGGTGTCGCGTCAGAGTTAAAAATTGGATTGTTGTAGCAAGTGTCCCCTTCAACATTTACCTTAGAGGGATCTTTTTGACCAATTTTGGCATTTTCAGCAACTAAGTTTTCTCTAATCTGGTACATGCTTCTCTCATTTAGGGATTTAAGGGCAGTATTGACCTTATTTGCTTGTTTTTGCATAGCAAGTGGAGAGGGAGCAATGATATTGGTTGTGTTGAGAATTCTGCGGGAACCTGTGTTCCCAATAGAAGTACTTGCAACACCTATTTGGAAGCCTACATTGATCTGAGCTGCCTTTCTGGCCCTGGTACTTGATGGAACCTCATTGTAAAGCTTATAATGCTTGCCTACATATCTGCATCTTGTACATTTTAACCTTTCCTCCCAGCCTAAGCCCCACTTTATGGAAGCACTGCCGTCAATTACCAAGTCGCCCCTACATTTATCACTTCTTAACCTATGCTTTCTATTTTCAGAGGACATCATAGACTGGAGTAGGGCGGGGACATAGACCTTGTTCGTAAGTAAGTCGGGATGGACTTTTGATGGAGCAGGAACCCGTAACAGGTCTACATAGCGAATCTTGTTCGCTCTCGGACGCAAGGGCTTAGCTGGGGTTTGAGAGCCGTCTACATCCCGAAAAGTAAGAACCTTGTCATTGTAAGCTACCCGTGCTTCAAAGGATGACCTTTCTAACCTTACATAGGTTGTGTTGGAATTTGACCTTCTTTCATAATTATGTTTTTTCCCCTTCACCGGACTAGTCCCACCTCGTTTAAAACCAACATTGAGCAACTTTTTCTTTTGCTTGGTTATGAACCCCATTTTGACCAGATTGCCACCTTAAAAAAAGTCAAAGTACTTATTTTGTGCCCAAAATATGCAATTTTGTATTCCCTTAAACCTCTAAATGTGAGCAGGCAATGCAAATTGACCACCTGCTGCAGTTTAAAGGCACTCATGACATTATATACTAGAATATATAATTGGTGGCCTGTAATTAAAGAGGCTGCGACAAACAAGGTGCTTTAAAGATTTTACACTTTATTGGTTTGAAACAAGCAATTACTGGAAGCTGATTGATTTCTACACTTCAAAGTATCTTTGATCTCCCATTTTGACTAATTTGTTAATTGTCTTGGATGAAATTGGAATTTTTTTTCTATAAAATTTACATTTTTGGGGTGATTTTTTTTAAAAAATACACAAAAAATACATTATCAAAATGGCTTAGAGTAAACATATCTAACAAAGTCATTCTCTCCTCACCCCACATAAGCCCCCCATACATGTTTGTTTGGTTTGTTTGGGTATTTTGTCACAAATATTGCAAATATCAGCTTTAATTGTTAGAGGGACATTTAAGCTTCAAGACGCTTGAAATCACCGGCTTCCGACCAAAATCACCTGTGTTTGAAAATATGAAATAAAATGGCCAAATGGACAGATATACAAGCCAAACTTAATATATTGGTGCAATATGCATGGGAAGATAATTATATGCAAGAAAAACTAATTTTAATGAGAACAAATTTCTCTTATAGGTTACAGTATACTAAATATTTCAGGTGTGCAATGCTATACTCTCTAAATAAATCAACACCATTTATTTGAAGACACAATTTTCTGTATAGTCACTTGCCATGACTTTATTTTTGAATATTTCTTTGTACGTGTGGTAGGAAAAACATTGTTGTGTACTAAAAATTCACTGTTTCGCTTGAAGGTTGGAGACTACATGACGAGACTTTGACAGTTGGCAGTATACCTTCAACTGGAGAGTATCCGGTAAAAAGATGGCCGTAAAACAGTGAACTTTGATTCGCGTCGAGTTCTTTCTTACATATCACATGACCTATCTTTTTTATTGTCTAAATCAATTCGGCTCGGAATGCTCTTTAAGAAAAGGTATGGTTATGAGGGTCTCTACGCGCAAAATGTTGAGTTTATTTTTTGTTGAATTTATTGCTTTTACATTGAATTTGTTAAGGAAATCTTTTAGTATATTGTGACCTAAACTGACTTTGGGTTAAAATAAAATATCGTCTGCAAGTGCAAAATATGGATGAGAAAGCAGATTTTTGGTCATTTCTGAGCAAAAGAGTAGAAAATATGTGCATTAAATGCATCAATTCAGATTGTTTGATCTGGAATGGTTGTATTTCAAATAGTTCCTTACCCTATTATGGCCGAATGAGGGCTAAATTGCCTTCGGACATAAAATCAGAGACATACTTGGTTCACCGTGTAGCGTTAATGTGCTACATGAAGTCAGAATTGAACGCCAGGGACTCTGTGAGCCACTTATGCAACAATAGCTTGTGTGTTAAGCCTGAACATGTAAACATAGAGCCCCATTCCACCAACATGGAACGGCGGACATGTTTACAGTTCGGACAGTGCAGCGGGCATGGAACTGAGCCAGCCTGCATATTTGGTAAAAACATGAATACAACAAGCTTTATCACTTCCTTTTATTCATAGAAATACACTTAAAATACATAAATGCATGTTTTTTTTCATTTTATATCTATTTCTATTGGGTATTTTTGCCTTTTTCAGGTAGAGGAACGCCTGATGCTGACGCGAGGGCCACTTGTTAGAGGTCTCTTATGCCAAAACAGGTAATAATAACAATTTATTATCAGGTACACAATCAACTAAGCATATTTATGATGCTTAAGGTGTGGAAGACTGTCATAATCAGGTTTGGGGTCACTCATGCCCTTGCCGTAGTGTAATTCCTCATGCAGTTTGTATCGATAATTCCGCGTCCTGGCACGTAAAGCTCGTGCTTTGTTGGTAGCGGATGTTTGCTTTCGGTTAAGGTCGTTGCGGTCCTCATATGCTATCTGCTTAATAATCTTTGACCCCTGGGTAAGGTTAGCATTTAGTTCAGTGGTTTTTGCAATTACAGAGTCAGCATAGCCATTGTTTAATTTGTGAACCTGCCCGTGAATTCGACCTACACAGTTGCGTGAGAAAGTCACAGTTTTAGGATTGACAGCTTGGTACGACCTGTTTACTGCTTCACTTTTTTGGGTTGTGGTTAAAAGTTTGGTAGCGTCAAGAGCAGCTGGACCTAAAACCATTTCAATGCATTTTTTAAGGACTTGTTGGTCACTGTCAACCATTTTAACCTTGACATTGTCTGGCATGAAATTCTTAGCTTGCCTATTTGTACCAGCACAGACATAACTGTACTTTGCACAATGAGTACCGCAGTAACCACTGAAGCATAGAACAATGGTTGCGATTACATCAACCATGACCTTCTTTAGAACCTTGATGTCACCCTGGTGTTTATTGTGGGCAGCTTTAAGCTCAGCCATACACCTAGCTTTGACCGAGAGAGCGAACCGACTCCTGATATTAGACTTGGAATGACCCTTGAGCATGCCCTTTGAGAAAGGCGCTTTGTTGAGCTCGCGCTTCAGCGAGTTGCCTAGGTGCCTCAGATCCTTAAGATGACCCACATTGTGACCGTGAGAGTTACGAACACCTTGGAATGCCCTACTGTCCCCATCACAAGTGAAATTTGCTATTTTGATGTCCTTAGAGATCTGGTCACCTAACAACCTATTCCATTTGCCTTCATCACCTATTGGTTCCCTCTCTGAAACATTTGCAGAACAATGCCCCCTATGATTGGGGCACTGAACAGGTTTACCCTTATTCCTAAGCATTGATGCAGTCCTGCATAGTTTATTTGCTACTTGTACCACTACAATTTGCTTGTTTCTGGTATTGTTTTCACACATAGTGCTTATGGCAATAGTTCCGGCTTGAAAGGGTGTCGCGTCAGAGTTAAAAATTGGATTGTTGTAGCAAGTGTCCCCTTCAACATTTACCTTAGAGGGATCTTTTTGACCAATTTTGGCATTTTCAGCAACTAAGTTTTCTCTAATCTGGTACATGCTTCTCTCATTTAGGGATTTAAGGGCAGTATTGACCTTATTTGCTTGTTTTTGCATAGCAAGTGGAGAGGGAGCAATGATATTGGTTGTGTTGAGAATTCTGCGGGAACCTGTGTTCCCAATAGAAGTACTTGCAACACCTATTTGGAAGCCTACATTGATCTGAGCTGCCTTTCTGGCCCTGGTACTTGATGGAACCTCATTGTAAAGCTTATAATGCTTGCCTACATATCTGCATCTTGTACATTTTAACCTTTCCTCCCAGCCTAAGCCCCACTTTATGGAAGCACTGCCGTCAATTACCAAGTCGCCCCTACATTTATCACTTCTTAACCTATGCTTTCTATTTTCAGAGGACATCATAGACTGGAGTAGGGCGGGGACATAGACCTTGTTCGTAAGTAAGTCGGGATGGACTTTTGATGGAGCAGGAACCCGTAACAGGTCTACATAGCGAATCTTGTTCGCTCTCGGACGCAAGGGCTTAGCTGGGGTTTGAGAGCCGTCTACATCCCGAAAAGTAAGAACCTTGTCATTGTAAGCTACCCGTGCTTCAAAGGATGACCTTTCTAACCTTACATAGGTTGTGTTGGAATTTGACCTTCTTTCATAATTATGTTTTTTCCCCTTCACCGGACTAGTCCCACCTCGTTTAAAACCAACATTGAGCAACTTTTTCTTTTGCTTGGTTATGAACCCCATTTTGACCAGATTGCCACCTTAAAAAAAGTCAAAGTACTTATTTTGTGCCCAAAATATGCAATTTTGTATTCCCTTAAACCTCTAAATGTGAGCAGGCAATGCAAATTGACCACCTGCTGCAGTTTAAAGGCACTCATGACATTATATACTAGAATATATAATTGGTGGCCTGTAATTAAAGAGGCTGCGACAAACAAGGTGCTTTAAAGATTTTACACTTTATTGGTTTGAAACAAGCAATTACTGGAAGCTGATTGATTTCTACACTTCAAAGTATCTTTGATCTCCCATTTTGACTAATTTGTTAATTGTCTTGGATGAAATTGGAATTTTTTTTCTATAAAATTTACATTTTTGGGGTGATTTTTTTTAAAAAATACACAAAAAATACATTATCAAAATGGCTTAGAGTAAACATATCTAACAAAGTCATTCTCTCCTCACCCCACATAAGCCCCCCATACATGTTTGTTTGGTTTGTTTGGGTATTTTGTCACAAATATTGCAAATATCAGCTTTAATTGTTAGAGGGACATTTAAGCTTCAAGACGCTTGAAATCACCGGCTTCCGACCAAAATCACCTGTGTTTGAAAATATGAAATAAAATGGCCAAATGGACAGATATACAAGCCAAACTTAATATATTGGTGCAATATGCATGGGAAGATAATTATATGCAAGAAAAACTAATTTTAATGAGAACAAATTTCTCTTATAGGTTACAGTATACTAAATATTTCAGGTGTGCAATGCTATACTCTCTAAATAAATCAACACCATTTATTTGAAGACACAATTTTCTGTATAGTCACTTGCCATGACTTTATTTTTGAATATTTCTTTGTACGTGTGGTAGGAAAAACATTGTTGTGTACTAAAAATTCACTGTTTCGCTTGAAGGTTGGAGACTACATGACGAGACTTTGACAGTTGGCAGTATACCTTCAACTGGAGAGTATCCGGTAAAAAGATGGCCGTAAAACAGTGAACTTTGATTCGCGTCGAGTTCTTTCTTACATATCACATGACCTATCTTTTTTATTGTCTAAATCAATTCGGCTCGGAATGCTCTTTAAGAAAAGGTATGGTTATGAGGGTCTCTACGCGCAAAATGTTGAGTTTATTTTTTGTTGAATTTATTGCTTTTACATTGAATTTGTTAAGGAAATCTTTTAGTATATTGTGACCTAAACTGACTTTGGGTTAAAATAAAATATCGTCTGCAAGTGCAAAATATGGATGAGAAAGCAGATTTTTGGTCATTTCTGAGCAAAAGAGTAGAAAATATGTGCATTAAATGCATCAATTCAGATTGTTTGATCTGGAATGGTTGTATTTCAAATAGTTCCTTACCCTATTATGGCCGAATGAGGGCTAAATTGCCTTCGGACATAAAATCAGAGACATACTTGGTTCACCGTGTAGCGTTAATGTGCTACATGAAGTCAGAATTGAACGCCAGGGACTCTGTGAGCCACTTATGCAACAATAGCTTGTGTGTTAAGCCTGAACATGTAAACATAGAGCCCCATTCCACCAACATGGAACGGCGGACATGTTTACAGTTCGGACAGTGCAGCGGGCATGGAACTGAGCCAGCCTGCATATTTGGTAAAAACATGAATACAACAAGCTTTATCACTTCCTTTTATTCATAGAAATACACTTAAAATACATAAATGCATGTTTTTTTTCATTTTATATCTATTTCTATTGGGTATTTTTGCCTTTTTCAGGTAGAGGAACGCCTGATGCTGACGCGAGGGCCACTTGTTAGAGGTCTCTTATGCCAAAACAGGTAATAATAACAATTTATTATCAGGTACACAATCAACTAAGCATATTTATGATGCTTAAGGTGTGGAAGACTGTCATAATCAGGTTTGGGGTCACTCATGCCCTTGCCGTAGTGTAATTCCTCATGCAGTTTGTATCGATAATTCCGCGTCCTGGCACGTAAAGCTCGTGCTTTGTTGGTAGCGGATGTTTGCTTTCGGTTAAGGTCGTTGCGGTCCTCATATGCTATCTGCTTAATAATCTTTGACCCCTGGGTAAGGTTAGCATTTAGTTCAGTGGTTTTTGCAATTACAGAGTCAGCATAGCCATTGTTTAATTTGTGAACCTGCCCGTGAATTCGACCTACACAGTTGCGTGAGAAAGTCACAGTTTTAGGATTGACAGCTTGGTACGACCTGTTTACTGCTTCACTTTTTTGGGTTGTGGTTAAAAGTTTGGTAGCGTCAAGAGCAGCTGGACCTAAAACCATTTCAATGCATTTTTTAAGGACTTGTTGGTCACTGTCAACCATTTTAACCTTGACATTGTCTGGCATGAAATTCTTAGCTTGCCTATTTGTACCAGCACAGACATAACTGTACTTTGCACAATGAGTACCGCAGTAACCACTGAAGCATAGAACAATGGTTGCGATTACATCAACCATGACCTTCTTTAGAACCTTGATGTCACCCTGGTGTTTATTGTGGGCAGCTTTAAGCTCAGCCATACACCTAGCTTTGACCGAGAGAGCGAACCGACTCCTGATATTAGACTTGGAATGACCCTTGAGCATGCCCTTTGAGAAAGGCGCTTTGTTGAGCTCGCGCTTCAGCGAGTTGCCTAGGTGCCTCAGATCCTTAAGATGACCCACATTGTGACCGTGAGAGTTACGAACACCTTGGAATGCCCTACTGTCCCCATCACAAGTGAAATTTGCTATTTTGATGTCCTTAGAGATCTGGTCACCTAACAACCTATTCCATTTGCCTTCATCACCTATTGGTTCCCTCTCTGAAACATTTGCAGAACAATGCCCCCTATGATTGGGGCACTGAACAGGTTTACCCTTATTCCTAAGCATTGATGCAGTCCTGCATAGTTTATTTGCTACTTGTACCACTACAATTTGCTTGTTTCTGGTATTGTTTTCACACATAGTGCTTATGGCAATAGTTCCGGCTTGAAAGGGTGTCGCGTCAGAGTTAAAAATTGGATTGTTGTAGCAAGTGTCCCCTTCAACATTTACCTTAGAGGGATCTTTTTGACCAATTTTGGCATTTTCAGCAACTAAGTTTTCTCTAATCTGGTACATGCTTCTCTCATTTAGGGATTTAAGGGCAGTATTGACCTTATTTGCTTGTTTTTGCATAGCAAGTGGAGAGGGAGCAATGATATTGGTTGTGTTGAGAATTCTGCGGGAACCTGTGTTCCCAATAGAAGTACTTGCAACACCTATTTGGAAGCCTACATTGATCTGAGCTGCCTTTCTGGCCCTGGTACTTGATGGAACCTCATTGTAAAGCTTATAATGCTTGCCTACATATCTGCATCTTGTACATTTTAACCTTTCCTCCCAGCCTAAGCCCCACTTTATGGAAGCACTGCCGTCAATTACCAAGTCGCCCCTACATTTATCACTTCTTAACCTATGCTTTCTATTTTCAGAGGACATCATAGACTGGAGTAGGGCGGGGACATAGACCTTGTTCGTAAGTAAGTCGGGATGGACTTTTGATGGAGCAGGAACCCGTAACAGGTCTACATAGCGAATCTTGTTCGCTCTCGGACGCAAGGGCTTAGCTGGGGTTTGAGAGCCGTCTACATCCCGAAAAGTAAGAACCTTGTCATTGTAAGCTACCCGTGCTTCAAAGGATGACCTTTCTAACCTTACATAGGTTGTGTTGGAATTTGACCTTCTTTCATAATTATGTTTTTTCCCCTTCACCGGACTAGTCCCACCTCGTTTAAAACCAACATTGAGCAACTTTTTCTTTTGCTTGGTTATGAACCCCATTTTGACCAGATTGCCACCTTAAAAAAAGTCAAAGTACTTATTTTGTGCCCAAAATATGCAATTTTGTATTCCCTTAAACCTCTAAATGTGAGCAGGCAATGCAAATTGACCACCTGCTGCAGTTTAAAGGCACTCATGACATTATATACTAGAATATATAATTGGTGGCCTGTAATTAAAGAGGCTGCGACAAACAAGGTGCTTTAAAGATTTTACACTTTATTGGTTTGAAACAAGCAATTACTGGAAGCTGATTGATTTCTACACTTCAAAGTATCTTTGATCTCCCATTTTGACTAATTTGTTAATTGTCTTGGATGAAATTGGAATTTTTTTTCTATAAAATTTACATTTTTGGGGTGATTTTTTTTAAAAAATACACAAAAAATACATTATCAAAATGGCTTAGAGTAAACATATCTAACAAAGTCATTCTCTCCTCACCCCACATAAGCCCCCCATACATGTTTGTTTGGTTTGTTTGGGTATTTTGTCACAAATATTGCAAATATCAGCTTTAATTGTTAGAGGGACATTTAAGCTTCAAGACGCTTGAAATCACCGGCTTCCGACCAAAATCACCTGTGTTTGAAAATATGAAATAAAATGGCCAAATGGACAGATATACAAGCCAAACTTAATATATTGGTGCAATATGCATGGGAAGATAATTATATGCAAGAAAAACTAATTTTAATGAGAACAAATTTCTCTTATAGGTTACAGTATACTAAATATTTCAGGTGTGCAATGCTATACTCTCTAAATAAATCAACACCATTTATTTGAAGACACAATTTTCTGTATAGTCACTTGCCATGACTTTATTTTTGAATATTTCTTTGTACGTGTGGTAGGAAAAACATTGTTGTGTACTAAAAATTCACTGTTTCGCTTGAAGGTTGGAGACTACATGACGAGACTTTGACAGTTGGCAGTATACCTTCAACTGGAGAGTATCCGGTAAAAAGATGGCCGTAAAACAGTGAACTTTGATTCGCGTCGAGTTCTTTCTTACATATCACATGACCTATCTTTTTTATTGTCTAAATCAATTCGGCTCGGAATGCTCTTTAAGAAAAGGTATGGTTATGAGGGTCTCTACGCGCAAAATGTTGAGTTTATTTTTTGTTGAATTTATTGCTTTTACATTGAATTTGTTAAGGAAATCTTTTAGTATATTGTGACCTGTACACATATGCAAATTCAGGCAATTGTGAACGACATTAAATAGACTCTGTAATCTCAGGCCCGGTTTTATAGAGGGGGGGCACAGGGGGCACGTGCCCCCCACCTGACCCCGAAGCTTATGTAATGTATGGATCTAAAACATGAAATTTTGAATTTTCAAACGAAAAAAGAAGATTGAGAAAATATGTGGTACCCCTAAACTGATCATTAACGCTAATCCAAGACCAATGCCTACGGCAAAAATTCAAAGGGGGGGGGGGGGGCGTGCACATGGGACATGAACATCCAGCTGGACACAAATATGCTATGCTTTATTTCTTAAACTTGTAATCTGAAACGCCCCAGGCCGTGCCCCTAAACTGATCGTAATCGCTAATCTTAGACAATAGCCTTGGGCAACTCGTAAGCACGATTCACGGCAGGAAGTGGAGACACTAGGGGCACGTGTTCACAACTCATCCCAAACAGATCCATAGCTTTAGTTACATCGAAGCACTGGTGCTTAAGTGATGTGTCCACTCGGAGTTTTAAGATGCTTGACTTCTAGAAGATTTCGACTTATTTAACTTAACTATCGCAGTAAACTCATTCTGTGTCAAAGTAATGCACCTATTAATATTCCCCCCCCCCCACCGTGGGGGGGGGGAGCGACGGGCTGATCCAGGGGAATTTGATAAATTGTATTTGTTGTGGTCTAATTCCCCACCCTTGTGTCAACATATTTGTCTAAATCCCCTCAGTGTGAGATGCTAAATGTCTAAAAAAAAATCCAAAAAGGATATATGTTACAAAAATGAATTATCAGAAATAAATATAGTATCGTTTTAAACTCATTACTAAGGCCACATGAAAGGTATCCGGACAAAAAATGTAGTCTTCTTGCCATGTCTTAAAAGTTTTTTTCCATACATAAATAACACGAAAGAACACGTGTTCTCTCAATGGATACTTAGTTATCTGTCTGAAGAGAGGGTCATAAAAATACCAAAGCCACAAACCGCGGGGATGTTATCAAATCCGCTGCAATTGCGTAATGCACTGACGATAAATATCTACATGCAGAGACAACTAAAATATCACACTTCTTCTCCATTGTTTGCGTCTTTAATTAAAGTTTATCTCACTTTTTAAAATGTTGTTGTCTCCGTTGTTGTTCTTTGCCTATCACCCTATGAAATTTCACCGCCTTATTGAACAGAACATAATTTAAAGCATTAAACACTGTTTCGAATCAATAAATTGGTTTAAATTAAAGAGTGAAATAATATAGCACAGCATTTAGTTTTAAATTCTGAAGAATTGTAAGGTGGTGTACATTTAAAAGCTCATCGTGCTTTTTTTCTAAAACATATGGACATTAGCTGCTACGAAAATAACATTTTGTTTGTTTACCACGATTCCGACAGCAAAAAAGAAATAATCTCTTTAATACAACATCAATTATAACATTTACTGAGGAGTGACATCATCTTTAGTTATTGTAATATTGTGTTAACGGTAATTAAAAAGATAGTTGTTTTTTTACATTATCTGTCAATATTATAATGAAGCATGTTAACGCATTGTATAATATTTAGCACACAACAAGAATATCTGCAACGAAAATAGCTTTAAAGTTAAACACAAATGTGTATGGAATTCAAATAAGTTGCTGTCAAAAACATCAAAAACATCGAATTACGCTCAAACTTTCTGTGATGACACCTTATTTTCGCAATTTTAGTCGCCAGAAGATTGTTAGCTTAGAGTTACTTAGCAATATCGTTTTACTAAAAACAGCTTGATTTATTTATTGTATTTAATAATGTAAATTTAATAAAGGATGAAGACATACTGAAATCGCTACTTTTGTGTTTGTCAATCTTCAAAGAGTAGACAATATTGTTTAAAAACCAAATCAATAATTAAATTAAATTGATAAATAAAGTACATGATGTATATTATATATGAATATGAATATTTGTAAATTCAACACAGTTTTAAGATTGATAATCAAATATTTTCCGGTAAATATTAATACGCGTATCCAGCCTTATAATCAATAAAAGTCGCCGGAAGTGAACAGGGGACATCACTCGTGATTACGCAAGGGAAGTAACCTATTTTTGGGACAGGCCCATTACCCCGGGACCCGGAATTATTCGGAATTTCAAATTCTCGCCTGTCGGAAATCGTTTTCAGTCTAAAGTCCCGTATATGCCTGCCGCTCATGCCCCCGCCCTCCCCCACCCCCCCCCCCCCACCCCCTGGGAGAAAACATTGATAGGTGCATAATGGTCACAAAAGTCTCGAAAGCGTTAAAAACGAAATGTGTCACTGACACGGATGCCCCCACGACACATTGACAAAGTAATATATGCCTCCACTAAGATGTTTTCATATATATATTCTATAGTGGAAAAATGTCGAAGGGCCATACTTCTGCCAAAATTGGTAGCAGCCTAAATTCCTTCCTTTCCGATTACCTACACTTTAAGGTTCTTCTGCTGTGAAAGTTTGAGCGAAATCCGCCAAGCAGTTAAAGAGGAGTTAAGTTCGCACAATTTCGGTAAGTATGTATTTTATAGTGGAAAAAAATGACAATGGGCCATAATTCTGCAAAAATCGGTGGCAGTAAAAATTTATTTCTTTACGCTGACATACACGTAAAAGTTTTAGCGAATTCCGCCAAGCATTTGCGTCAACAAGATTTCCAAACGGAAGTAAGGACGGACGTACGGACGGAAAACTGCAATGCTTAATGCATACAATTTGTGTGTGTGTGTGTGGGGGGGGGGGTGCATGCAAATCAATATAGCCCTCATTTCATTTAACTGTTATAAATAAGTTAAACTGAAAGTAATTACAAGTAATTTGATACCGAAAAGTCATCTTTTTCTCAACTTGTATTTTTGAAAAAAAGAACCAACTCCTTAACTGCTTAAGATGATATTCGCTTAAACAAACTTTTCTGAATGTTCATGTAAGTGGTCCAAATTGTTTGAGTCATTTATCCATAATGTGTCTACTTAGTTTACGGGGGTTTCCGCGCGCAAAAATAACTCGTCATTATGTATGGATCCGATCGAAGCGTGCCTGTGTTAATTTTTGTGACACATCGAAATGAAATTAACGCAAATTGGAATCATGAGTGCAGTTTCCAGCTTTAATGAGTTACTTTTATCTGTTTTTGAGTTTCTGTGTGGTCTGGTGAACTGGGGTGGGGGAGCAGAAGTGCATTCACGATGGAAGTCCACCACCAACTTAACTTAAGTGTGCCCGATCATGAAGCAAACTTGGGTCGCCCATGGTGGAAAGCGAGAATGATAGCCAGGAAGCTGACCAACTAACTATTCCGTATAGTGTCGTTCGTTTTATCAGTTACATTTTAAGGTACAGAAGGAACCAAGTGTCTTAAGGTAAATAAACAGGAAAAACTATTAAAATTCATCTGGTATACACGGAAGAACTATATTGTATTGACTGACTCGATATAGGTGTGGTTTCGGTCGGGATATTTCCACGTATTTGCACGATAGATGAATTGATGGATTTGGGTTGATTCTGGATGGATGAATGGAGTGGGCCAATTAATGAATGAATGAATGAGTGAGTAAATGAATGAATGAATGGATAGACGAGTGAGTAAATGAATGAATGAATGAATGGATGGATGGATGGATGGATGAATGAATGAACACATGAATTAGTAAATGAATGAGTGAATGAATAAATGAGTAAATAAATGACTGAATGAACGGATGAGTAAATGAATGAACGAACAAACGGACGGACTGATCGACGAACGATCGAATAAATTTGACCCTTATCCCTTCTGGCGTGCCCCCCCCCACCCACCCCCGCAGGACAGATATGTCTGGGTCCTCTGGCATGTACCTCCCCCCCCCCCCCCCCGCAGGACAAACATGTCTGGGTCCTCTGGCGTGTGATAATGGGTCATATATCTAAGAGAAACAAGGATATCAGTAAAACCGATGGATGCTTCGATAGAATGCACGTTGTCAAGCAATATAAATGCAATGAGAAGGGCAGAGACAATAAAAATCACTAGAACTTCACCACCCACCCCATATGCAATCCCATGCGAGGTCTAGATACAAGATATCTATTTATGAAGTTTCATTAAAATATCTTAATGTGTTCTCAAGCTATTGAGCGGAAACTGTTTTTGGTATTTTTAGTATCAGTGACCTCGAAATTGACCCCACCCACCCTATACGCAATCCCAAGCAAGGTCTCGATATAAGGTATCTATGTACGTATGAAGTTTCATTAAAGTATCTCATTAAAGTATCTCAATGTGTTCTCAAGTTATTGGGAAGAAACCGTTTTTCTATTTTTAGTTACGGTGACCTTGACATCACCCACCTCATACGCAATCCAAAGCATGGTCTTGATATAAGGTATTTATGTATGAAGTTTCATTGAAATATCTCGAAGTGTTCTCAAGTAATTGAGGGGAAACCGTTTTTCTATTTTTAGTAACAGTGACCTTGACCCCACCCACCCCATAAGCAATCACAAGCGAGGTCTTGATATAAGGTATCTATGTATGAAGTTTCATTAAACTATTTTAATGCGTTCTCAAGTTATTCTCAAGTTATTGAGCGGAAACCGTTTTTCTTGTTTTAGTAACAGTGACCTTGACCCCACATACCCCATATGCAATCCCAAGCGAGGTCTCGATATAAGATATTTATGTATTAAGTTTCATTAAAATATCTATGTGTTCTCAAGTTATTGAGCGGAAACCGTTTTTCTAGTTTTAGTAACAGTGACCTTGACCCCATATACCCCATGTGCAATCGACAA
Organism: Congeria kusceri; assembly: GCA_027627225.1. Classification (NCBI taxonomy): domain Eukaryota; kingdom Metazoa; phylum Mollusca; class Bivalvia; order Myida; family Dreissenidae; genus Congeria; species Congeria kusceri. The sequence goes on along the minus strand of CM051034.1, from coordinate 8,401,882 downwards.
AGTCTCGATATAAGATATTTATGTATTAAGTTTCATTAAAATATCTATGTGTTCTCAAGTTATTGAGCGGAAACTGTTTTTCTATTTTTAGTAACAGTGACCTTGACCCAACCCACCCCATATGCAATCCCAAGTGAGGTCTCGTTATAATGTATTTAAATATTAAGTTTCATTACAATATATCGATGCGCTCTCAAGTTATTGAGCTGAAACCGTTTTTCTATTTTTAGTAACAGTGACATTGACCCCACCCACCCCATATACAATCCCAAACGAGGTCTCGCAATAAGGTATCTATGTTTCATTACAGTTTACAATACCTCAAACCGTTCTCGAGTTAGAGAGCGGAAACGAAAAGTGCTACGCCCGAGCACCCGCCCGCCCAACAATATACGCCAATCTAATAACCGAAATTTTTCTTCTAAAAATTTGGTTAATAAAATAAACAAGGCAGTCCAAAGGACAGCTATATCCTCCGCCGTGATCCTTCATTAGATTTTAAAGGTGAAAGTATCACACTGACCTTAATCTGGCACAGTTGGACAAGACATGAAAGTACAGTTTTAGAAATTTAGATATGGAGCTGACACGAAAATGGAGGCTCATACATTTGACCTTTAAGAGTGACCTTGACCTTGATGTGGAAAGACTGTTCCGTGCCTTCTGCACATCGCCTCAATGTGATAAACATTTGAGCCAAATTTTATGAAAATCCTTCAAAGGGCATAGGAGATATGGAGCAGACACAAAAATGGAGGCTCAAACATTTGACCTTCAAGTTTGACCTTGACCTTGAGGTGGCGTGACTGCCTCATGCCTTCTGCACATTGCCTCAATGTGATAAACATTTGATGCAAGTTTCATGAAAATCCTTTAAAGGGAACAGGAGATATGGAACGGACATGAAAATACAGACTCAAACATTCAACCTTCAAGTGTGACCTTGACCTGGAGTTGGCGTGACTGGCTTATGCCTTCTGCACATCGTCTCAATGAGCAAAACATTTAAGCCAAGTTTCATGAAAATCCTTCAAATCGTATAGGGGATATGGAGCAAACACGAAAATGGAGGCTCAAAAATTTAACCTTCAAGTGTGACCTTGACCTTGAGATGGCGTGAAAGGCTCATGCCTTCTGCACATCGTCTCAATAATCTAAACATTTGAGCCAAGTTTCATGAAAATCCTTTAAAGGGTATAAGAGATATGGAGCGGACACAAAAATGCTACTGACAAACGGACGGACAGACGGACGAAGGGCATTCCTGGGACCCCCTCCCGCTTCGCGGCGGGGGATTAATCAAAGTGATGGATCAATACTCTAATATGATTACTTCATCCTAGTTATTTAGCTTCCCATCAAGTATAATTGAAGTTTATATATCAGTTTCAGAGAAATAGACATTGACACAATTGAAATCTTCAAAGTCCCATAACTGCAATAAAAATCATTCAAGCGGAACGGCATTGTAATATGCAAACATCCTCTTGGCAATGAAGCTTCCTATAAAAAATTTTGAAATCTAGCCAATAGTTGCTGAGAAATAGCACAGAAATTAATTGCGCACAATAAACTAATTTCATAAATACTCAAAGTCCCATAACTCAGAGAAAAATAATTGTAGCGGAATATCCTGGTAATAGCACACCTCCTCTAGGTAATGAAGCTTCCCATAAAGTTATGTTCAATTTTAGCCAGAAATTGCTGAGAAATAGCCCGGACAAGAAAGTCAAGGATTGTGCATTATATATACTAATTTCAGAAATATTAGTGACTCTGTGAAAAAAATCATTGAAGCGGAACGTCTTTGTAATATGCACACCTCCTCTTGGTAATGAAGCTTCCCATAAAGTTTCGTTGAATTCCGACCAATAGTTGCTTAGAAATAGCGCGGACAAGAAAGTCAAGAATTGTGCACTATATACTAATTTCAGAAATTATTTAAAGTTCCACAACTCTGAGAAAAATCATTGAAGCGGAACCACAGTGTATAAGCGTACAGTGAGTTAAACCGGAAGTTGGTGATCTGTACGCCGATGATCAGTTGGTTGCAAACAGCAGCAAACGCAGTAAATGACACACATTTTTAATTATATATTTTACTTCGAAGCAGAATAGAAATAAAATTAAGATCTCCGAACACATTATAATGACATTACGTAGATATATTCTGTCGGTTATGCCTAGTATTTCAAGAGTACTTGTTTTGGCAGACATGATCACTTAGTGTTTCGATTTTTTAAATTGAAATAATAAATTTTTTGCCGTATATTTCATTGTGATGATGGTTGTTGGTGTATTTTTGTGTAAAAACGGATAAATACATCACTTACAAGTCAATCAGTATTCATTTAATTAAAGAGAATAGGTTTTGCGCGGAGAAATCAAACATTTTGTCCAACCACCCAACGTGACTCGACTGTACGACTAGTTGCAAAATGTCAAATTTAGACTGGACGATTATGTTCAAATGTAATTATAACTTGATTTAATGTGTAAAAGTCAATTTATGTTAATTTTCTCTGTCCGCATTTTCAAGACGATAATTTTATATGTAAGAATGTAATAATTTTAAAACCAAAATGATAAGTTAATTGTAGTTGTTTTACTGAAAAAGAAAACGAAAGTGTGTAAGATATATTTATTGTAGAAATGCATTTCAATTTGATCCTGTTGTATTACATGTACTTCGAACGGACGCAGCAAATTGATGTCAATCAAACGATCTATCTAACCCAACAGAAAAAACGCCAAAGACGACGACACCAGAACCATCACTCACCATAAACGAGGTCTGCGACATGAACAGAAAAATAAACTATTGGGCGTTGAAAAAGGTACACCATAAGCTTCTACACTCATTAATGGACACTATAGTGATGAGTTATGGGTTATTGCAATAAATGGAGTGAAAGTAATGAATATAAGAGTGTGTATGCTTGTGAGTTTGTAAATATGTGTACATATCATATTATATTATATTAAAATAAAAGTATGTAAACACATGTATGTTTATATGTCATGTATATACATGTATACAAATCTATGATGTAAATGTCCATGACGATGAATGCATGCGATTATGTTATTTAATGCACTTGTGTAAAATAAGACATGTACACTGTAATAAAAAATTAAATTAAGAAGTCAATAAAACAAATATTTTCTTCCATTATTCTTTATGAACATACAAAATGTATATGGGTATATTATATAGCATGATTACTAAGGTACATCAAATACATACATGATCTGCCTGTGCAAGTCACACTGCATTAAGTGACCACCTGAGTTAAGAGACCACTCTCAAGAATCACCACTGGTGGTTTCGTAAGATAGGTTAGGCTGTGCTTTGCATCTGAAATGCGTCTTTGAATATACATTTGCATTGTTTCAATGAGATATGTTGTTTCGATCTAAAAAAAACTCCTTTAATATTTTTTGTCCGAGTATGTGTTTCTAACAACTAAATGTTTGTTGTTATAACTTCATGCAAAACCGGTATTCATGCACATATTTTTAAATAAAACAAAATAACAAGAAAAGTAGTTCCATTTAAGCCAGACTGAAATTAGCAATTGTCTTCATTTCACACGACCCAGAGTTATCATCCATATTTTTCACTCGCTCACTGAAAAGCCTGAAATATATAAAGAACGTTTAATTGTTGACAATGCTGTAAGATCTCCATGTTGCTTGTCATGGAAAGCTTAGTTGCTCTAGGACTGAATAAGTAGATCTGCAATTTTATAGGAGAGCGAATGAAATATAGTTCTAGTTTAACTTGAGATTTAAACATTCTTAGGGACGTACACACATTCGGACGTACGGACAAACACGCGCGATTCCTATAAAGCAAAATTAATGTGTAATAAATATCGATATGTCACCATGATTGACCCTGTCGAATGAAATTATTATTTATAACGCATAAATAATACATGCACATGTAAACTAATATATAATACTTATCAAGGAAGAACGAACATGTCTTAAATTTGTGTCGATCACTAATCGCAACTAAGCGTACAGAATTGTATTTCAATCGCGCAACTAATGATTCCGTAAAGTCGCAACTAGGCGTACAGTCAATAAACAACTAGGCGTACAGTCAATAAACAAACAGTGACTGAATAAAACGGTAAATATCTTGGATATTACACACATAATCCGACATCAAGTAATGTCTATAGTTTAATAAGTGTTTATAGGTGTTAATAAACACACATGTTTACACATTTACGCGAAATCCGATGAATAACATGGAAATTAAATCACAATTTTTCGATTGTTTCAACATATTTGCATTGATCAACTACCGATTTCTCAACGAAAACACAATTTCCACATAAATCACAAAGCATATGTGTGACATAGGACAATAATTAATATAAACGTTTAAATCGTGTTACATTCAGCCCTAGAGTAAAAGATAATATCAAAATGTATCACCGACTGCGTTTTCTGCTGTTTGCAACTAACTGATCATCGGCGTACAGATCACCAACTTCCAGTTTAGCTCACTATACGCTTATACACTGTGGTAAATAATAACTGACCTAGCCTGCGCTCTACGATTTGTTACGTACAACGTAGTACCGGCGCAAACGTTAGCGAAAACGGTCATCTATAGACAATGGATATATACCTTTATTTGTGGATAATCTTGTTTTATTTTATGAATTCATATATAATATAAGATGTCAGCTGCAATACACCATTGACACAGGATACCAGTCATACCACATAAAAGAAATTTATACTTTTCGAATAAATATGACTTAAAGCCGAATTTCAAGTCAAATCAATCACTATTTTCAAGTTTAAACAATATTGTCTTAAGAAATGTTAAGTTTTGTTCCCAAAAATCTAAATCGACAAACTTTTTGTTGAATGTTTCCCGTAGCAATCACACCAAATGCCATATTGTTTTATGCATTCATAAGAAAAATATAACGTGATAAAGTACACTGGCTGGGATCTCGGTAACACGAGAAATGGACACGGGACGATCTTCGGTCACGGTTGTCGGACGATTTCGGTAACAGTTGCAGGACGAACGAGATGTCACATTGATGTGTAGGTGGTAAAAACGTTGTAAAAATGGTATATTGTATTTATTATGTTCAATTGTTAAGCATCTTGTGCATTTTACTGTTGGGGCTATGTACTGATATATTAATGTACATGATTATGAGTGATATTATACATTTCTCTTAAAGACGTTCGCAACAATTTCCTTCAATTTTTGTCCAACGATAGATTTTCGTAAAACTTGGCATAAACACGCATCAATGTATCCTTAAACTTGAACAGTCTTAAAAATAGGGGTCACATTAATATTGAAATTTGAACAATATAAAGCGTTTATATTCAAACAAAGATAGAGATTTTTAAATGCACCTTTGTTTTAATGTTTCGTTTGGTAATATACCAATGCAGTTTAATGATAAAACGCGCTTCATCTACAGTTATCATTGAACAAATGGCTTGTAATGGACACTTTACGAGGTTAATTATGCATTAAATATGACTGTGAAAACATCAATAATTTATCAAATATACGAATATCTTTTGTACCAAACGACATATTTTGTTAAAAGATCCCACATACATGCGTCATTGTATACTGAAACTAAAACAGTCTTCAAAAATAGGGGTCACCGGCCTTGTTCCGGGAATATTGGGTTTTGAATACGGTACCTGTCGAAGCCCCTTTTTCAGTTTGGATTTTTATCTATGTTTTAAGTATATAGGATAGTTTTTTTCAAACAAGGTTAAAGTTCTTTCAACTGATATGTTTGTACATGCTTTGTTTGGCAATGCAATATACATGTTTACATTGATAATAAAAACGCTTTACCTATATTTACTGCTTAAATAATGAATTTGACTGGACATTTAAGTGTGTCAAATGGGAACTAATAATGCTTTCTGAAACTTAATTTTTATGAAATGCAGAATTTGTTCCAAACGACAGATTTTCTTAAAATTTCGCACATACATGCATCAATGTATACCTACACCAAAACATTAATAAAAAGAATGGCTCACACACTTGTTTGGGAAATATTGAATTTCATATCGGGTACCTGTGTAGCCTTTTGTCCTGCTTCGTTTTAACATACATAAACAACATATCAATAGAATGGAGATATTTAATGGATCATTTCTGAACAAAATGTGGAAAAAAGTAGGTTTTTGATTATTATATATGCTTAATGGACATTTACTATTAAAAAATATTTATTTTGAATGGGCATTAGAGATGAAATTAGTATATTGTAACCTACATACAACAATAAAAAAAATGAAGCAAAAGGAGAAATTAACCCAATTATTTTCTTTTTGTTGCGAACGTCTTTAAAACGAAAACGAAACTGCGCCACTCGTGAAAATATCATTTTCTATGAACACTCGTGAAATAAAATACGATCTTACACCGAAATCAACAAATATATCTTTCACAATATTTCGTGTGAAACATGTCCGTCTGTCGTTTCGATGAAGAAAAAAAACACGGTGCATAGCACATTTGAGGAGAAGATGAGCATGACTGAGAACGTGTGAGTTATTTAATAACATTCACTTCGAAAAAAGACCATTACACTTCGGTAAATGAATAATACAAATAATTCTTGATGCGTGTGTGTTTGAATGTAGTCAGCTACGGATTTTACATGTTTAAAGATTGTTGATTATAATCAGGAATCCTAGAACAATCAACAATAACGGACTTCAGTCTCCAACATTTATTTGCGCCGTATTTCCAAGGGGAGCAACTCGTGAAGTTCTACTTTTTAGGTTACCCACAACTATATGTTTGCATATTGTCAACATCCCCTTTTCTTTAAAACAGATAAAACACGACTAGTGATTAAACATTAACGTATAAATGAAAATACTGACAATATTGATAATACGGACTAGTAGATTTATCAAAAGGTGCATTCCTAGTTTAGTCTACTTTTTTCAATTTGGGGAATCTACTTCCTGTGTCAACACAACATTGACTAGAGCATGAATACATACAACAAAGTCATGAAGAGTTCCATTTTAACAATATTCAAGTTCCTTGTCAAAATAAGAACTTTGAATAATTATAAACTTGGAAGGCTTATTGTCTGGTAGTAACTAATTTAACCAATATGCTAGTTAATCTCTAAATTGTAAAATTAAATGAAAAGTATCTTTAAAATGTCTTTATCTTCTTTCTTCTTTCAGTTTTTTATACACTAGAAGCACGGGGATTATTATGCCCCAAACACAGTGCTTCATTTAACCAAATTTAATATTTCACAAAATCTTCTAAATATGCTGGAGCATTCCTGATTCTTGTTGATCGACGTAGCAGGACACCTGTGGTTTCTGGGGTGTCTGACTGCAGCTCTGATTGGTTACTGGTTGGTGGTTGTGTTGGTTGGCGATTCAGCAATTCTTGTGTTGTTGGTTGTGTTGGGGATCTTGGTGGGGAAATATCTCGAACGTGGACTGGAATTTCCGTTGGTCGTATGTGTACTCTGTTTCTTTGGTACATAGCACCATCAGTTGACCTTACCATGTTTTGTTGATTTCGAGTTGATATTATTCTTCCAGGTTTCCATGATTGATTTACCTTGCGCTTAAAATAAACTGATTGTCCTGCTTTCAATTTTGGCATTGCCTTAGACCGTTTATCGTAGTTACGCTTTATGGAATTTTTGCGAGCTCGACGTTTCCTTGAAATCTCCTGTCTTGGTGCAAGATTAGGTAGCATTGTTCTGGTCTTCCTTCCAAACATCATTTCAGCTGGACTTAAACCTGTGTCTTGCCTTGGGGTATTTCTTTGTTCTAACAATGCCTCATTTTGGTCTGTTCCGGATTTCACACATTTAAGCATCAAGTTTTTGATGATTTTAACACCTGCTTCTGCTTTTCCATTGGATTTTGCATGATGTGGGGAAGTGATGTGATGAGTTATTCCCCATTCACTACAGAACCTTTGGAATTCTGTCGATGTAAATTGTGTACCTCCATCACTGATGATGCGTGCAGGTATTCCAAAACGTGCACAATTTTTCTTTAGTTTTTCAATGATTTTCTGAGACGTAATGGAGGTAAGACGGTCAACTTCAATGAAATTTGTGAAGTAGTCAATAGTCAACAGATATTTGTGCCCTGCTATTTCAAATAGGTCCAAACCGACTTTTTCCCATGGGTACTTTCCATCATCATGTTGTTGTAGCGGTTCCCGTTGGTTACTGGGCTTGTGTTCCATACACTGCTCACAGCTTTCTGAGAGCTGTTTAATGTCTTTGGCCATTCCCAGCCAAAATACAGTTCCACGTGCTCTTCGTAGCATACTGTCATAACTCATGTGTGCGCTGTGTAACTTAGTTTTGATGTCAGCGCGCAGCTGTCTAGGAATTACAACTGCTTCACCCTTCAGGATTACTCCATCTCTGTGACTTAATGTATCACGTATAGAGTAGTATGATCTTATGCTTGGATCAATTGACTCCACATGGTCTGGCCATCCATTCATAATAGTTTCAATCAGAAACTGAAGAGTTTGATCAGTTTCAGTTGCTTTGCGAATTTCTTCAATTCTAGCATCAGGGATGTCAGCAAAAACATCCAATTCTAGAATTCTTGCACGCTTCAGTTCATCTTCGTCATTTTCACGGAAAGCTCGACTTAGAGTATCTGCGATTACAAGGTCAACACCTTTCACGAACTGAAATTCAATGTCATAACGGAACAGTTTCATCAAGATGTCTTGTAGACGTTTTGGCGCTTGACTGAGGGGCTTCTTCAGTATGGCTTCAAGTGGTTTATGGTCATTTTGAATCACCACCTTTCTACCATAAGTGTACTGGTCAAACCGCTCAAGACCATATAGAACTGAGAGAGCTTCCTTTTCTATTTGCGCCCAGTTTCTTTCAGCTGGCTTCAGAGATCTAGATGCGAACTCAATCGGTTTGCCTTCTTGAAGTAATACAGCTCCCAAACCATCTTTGCTACTGTCTACTTGTAGGACAAGCTCTTTGTTGGGGTTGTAGTAAACGAGAACAGGAGCTTCAGTTAGCATTCTTTTCACAGACTTTAATGCATTTTCACAGTCTTTTGTCCAGTTCCATAGCACATTTTTACGAGTCAGGTTTCTGATTGGTTCAAGAGTACTTGACAAGTCAGGTAAGAACTTAGCCATGTACTGTACAACACCACACAGGCGTTTCACTTCAGTGACATCCTTTGGGGAGCTCATCTCTAGTACAGCTTTTATCTTTGACTCATCAGGCTGTATACCTTCGTTCGTGACTTTGTGTCCATGAAAGTTAATTTCATTGCCTTTTGCTCTCTTTGCATTATTCAGCACGATATTCCTTTCCTTACAACGCTTGTATAGTTGCTGAAGTTTTCTCTCATTGTCTTTCTCTGCTGCCGATTCATTATCACCATTTCCAACTACAATGATGTCATCAGCTATGGTGAAAATACCTTCCAGACCACTTAATGCTTCATGAAGTTTACGTTGGAACATTTCACTTGACACTTTCAGTCCAAAAGGCAGACGAAGCCATTTGTATCTTCCAAATGGTGTTATCATTGTTGTGAGCAAGCTTGACTCATGATCTAATTTCAAGTGCCAATATGCTTCTTTCACGTCAAGCTTCGTGAAGACTTTTGCATTGTGCAACTCTGGCAAGATATCATCAAATACCGGCAGCTTATAATGTTCTCTCATGAGTGCTTGGTTGAGAGGCTGTGGATCGATGCAAATTCGCAACCTTCCGTCAGTCTTCTTCACAACAGCCATCTGGCTAACCCATTTTGTTGGCTCTGTCACCTCTTCTAGAATTCCGCGCTTGATCAGCATGTCTAACTCTGTTTTAACATCATTCTTGATTGCAAGCGGAATTTTCCTGCTGGGAAGAGTCTTGGGGACTGCATTATCGTCAATTTTCAAATGAACTTCTCCTAGGTCACCCAAATCTCTTGTGATTTGCGATATAAATCGTTCATTGTGGAATGAAACCAAGTCCAGTTCTTGAATGGTTTTTAGACCCAGTAAGCAGTCATAACTGTTTGGTACAATTACAAAGTCAACCTGGTGGTCTTCATTATTTTGTGGATTTGTCATAGTCAGTGTTGCACCACCAAGGGGTTTCATGGCAGACTTGTTCCACATCCTTAGATTGATGTTTGTTTTCTTAGCTTGGTCTTTCTTAACATATTTCTGACATATGGTGTTCACGTCAGCACCACTGTCTAAATGGAAACTAACTTCGCATTGGTTAATCTTCATTTTGGCATTGACTCGAGTCCGAGACTTCGTATGGACTGCAGCCAGCCAATTTTCTTCATCCGATTGATCAGAGTGATCTTCAGTCGCAACGTAATGAATTTTCTTACATTTGCTTTTGAAATGGTTGCGCCCTTTGCAATTGTCACAAGTTTTGCCCCACGCTGGGCATTTTTCTTTCTTCAGCTCGTGCGTGTATCCGCAATAGTTGCATTCCTTTTTATATGCAGTTGCTTTAGCGTCGCCTTGTTTTTTGCTGGTTCCTTTACAGGACATGTCCAATGCATTTGTCGGTGTTCTTGGATTTTTTGATTGCTTGTGTGTCCTTGGTTTGGTGTGAGATAACTTGTGAACACTTTGGTCTGTTTCTCGAATTTCTTTGACATGTTTATTTGATTGTTCATAGGCTCTTGCAATTTGAATTGCTTTATTTAGGTCTAATTTGTCTTCTCGAAGTAACAATTCCTGTAATTTCCCACTGGTACTGAAAACGATTTTGTCTCGTATCATCCGCTCCTTGTCTTCAAAATTACAGGATTCCACTCGTTTCCGGAGTTCCGTCAGAAATTGTTCGAAAGAGGAAAATTCTTCCATCTTCGTGTTCCAGAACCTATGTGTTTCTAGCACTTCATTTTTTCGCGGGATGCAGTATTGTTCAATCTTCTCAAATACTTTATTGGGTTTAACCTTATCGCCACTGTTTTCCCATGTAAACTGATCATACACTTCAATGACCTTCGGTCCCGCACAGTGCAATATAATGTTTGTTTGTATTTTGTCATCTTTAGTGTCAGAACCACTGGCAGACATATATACTTGCATTTGTCTTCTCCATTGTTTGAAGTTTTCTGCGACGTTACCATCAACAATGTCCAGATGAGCCGGCGGTTTGAATATGTTTTCGGCCATATAGAGATATGTCACCTTTTTTCGCGACCCTCCAAATTTTCTGCTCCGTTTACGAACTTCTGCCGCAAATTTCAGACCTGCAGATTAGTTTCGTTGTATTCAGCGTGGTTCAATTACCGCTGCCACCATGTTGATTATAATCAGGAATCCTAGAACAATCAACAATAACGGACTTCAGTCTCCAACATTTATTTGCGCCGTATTTCCAAGGGGAGCAACTCGTGAAGTTCTACTTTTTAGGTTACCCACAACTATATGTTTGCATATTGTCAACAAAGATGTTCCTAATATATAACAGAACAGAACAGAAAGTTTATTGATGTAACTTGAACAATTACAGTTCATCGTTACACATACAAAATAATTAATAAAAAGACACATGCATAGCAATGCGAAAGTGAAAATTACACAACATTTTAAGTTGTTATGATTATACAAGCCATTTTCAAATTAAACGTGTGCATTTAAAGCGTCAAATCTCATTTTAAATGCATTTTTACAGTATAAGGCAAGTTTCAAAAGAACTTTAGAATTTGAACGTTAATAAAAGTATAGATTTATGCATACTGGGTTGGTTATATAAATATTTGTTAATATATTTTTTATAATATTAATATAAAGAAGACATACTATAACAAAGAGATACTCGTCTTCTATATCATTTGTGTTGCATATAATACATTTACGTTCATTTTTAAGAATATTTGCATGTCTACCAGATTCAATTTTTAATATATGAGATAAAAGTCTTAGTTTTTATATATAAATCCGTAACTTATAGCTTTTAACAATGTCTAGACAATCAGATCATTCAAATCTTTGTTTCAATTATTTATATAATATTAGTGAACTCTTTATATTCCAATCATTTCGCCACAAACCTATGTACATGTCAATAAGTCTGGTTTTAAAAATGGGAATAAATACATTAATATTTACTGATTCCGGATACATCCATACATCATAAAACCCAGTATTCTGAAGCAAGTCTCGCACCTTTGATAACTATGGAACAGTATTAGTTTTAAAATTACATTATGCCTTCTGACGTTTTTCATTCATTAAATTCTTGCTCCGCTTCTTGCCATTCATGCTCTTCTTCATTCTCTTCATCATGCTCCTCTTGACATTCTTGCCCTTCTTTCTTCTTTTCCAAATGTTCCTATTCTTCCATTTCTTCACTGTCTTCCAACTGCTCCTATTCGCGACATTCCTCCACGTCTTCCGTCTTTTCCAAATGTTCCTACTCCTAACATTCTTGCTATTCTTACCTCTCTTCCATCTGACGTTTTATTGCAACATTGTACACTATTAAATACAACAACAAAAAATGTACAAAGCAAAAACAGCACATGCAAGTTCGACGAATACAGAACGTCATAATGACTGATGTAATAATGAAGCAATCACATTATTACATCAGGTGGCGCTTCTCTCTCATCGTCGGCAGTTTCCGTATACGTACTCGGACACAAATGCGAAACTAACAAATTCAACGAACCCCGATATATTCGATTAAACGTTTAGTGTTGTGTGACCTACCCTATACTATGCACAAACAGTAAACTGTGTTTTATAACCGTAAAACAGTTCGCTCTGTGACACTTTTCGCGGGCGTGAGAAAATTTGAAATACTGGCCATGGACGTGAATATTCGGCCACTCTATAAAAAGCGTTTTGCGTATAAATTAATATTGTTTTAAAACTATAAGCTAAAGAACTTTTTATAGCAATAGAATTCTACAGCTTTCACGAATCCAGTAAGTATATCGTTATTTACTTTTGAATTGAAATCTCAGTATCATAACAGGAAATAGCCTATTGAGTCACGTGGGGAAACTGACATCATCATACGCCCGCAACGAAGATATTGGTGTTGCATGATTACATGTTTAAATTTAATATTTCTTCTAACCGGTAACAAATTTTCACAAGCAATTTTGAGGGAATAGGAAACACCCGCTTCGGCTTAAAATATCACATCACTTTTTTGTACAGACGTGGTTTCTGTTTAATTTCGGTTATCTAAGATTTTCTTACAGTTCTCGCTGAATTTAATACCAACATCATTGTTAACTCTAGATAGTGTCGGTAAGTTTATGTTGTAGGACTTACTTTGGCCTAGGGGTTTTGCTAGGTGCCAAGATTATTCGGCCCGTAGATTTTCCGGTTCCATTTCTAGTTCATTCCGTAGATAATGCGGACTCTTTGTCAATTTGGCCAGTACACTTATTGATCCGTATTATGAATGATCTTATGTCTTTGTTTCATAGCGGCGGGTTTTATTGAACACAACCCACATAGCGGGTTTCGTGCATCTTTGTTCCGCGGATTCTACAGAACGTCTCCTCTACTTTAATGCATGCTGGGTAATAACAATTTTTTTTTTTTTTTTTTTTGCATAAAATGGGTAATAACAAATTGACGGTCTCTGACTATTAATTCATACAGGATACAACAAATGATGTGTTCGTGAAATTTATACGTATATTCATAATATCTATATTTAATTGAATCACGTATTCTCTCTTTTATTCATTTCAATTATACCTGTTTGCTTACTAACATAAAACGCATACTCCCGCACAGTTGAAAATTAACAGCTATACACTAAGATTTTCAAATTGAATTATCTCCCTTGAATAGAATTAAAGGAAGGTTAAATGTATTTATAGTTCACGTCACCATTGGCTTCAGGTTTTAAAAACTTGATTACTTTATTTGTGACATAAAATTGATTTATAAACAAAACAAACACAATATAAAGGGGGGGGGGGGACCGGTTAAAGAAAGTCGTTTTTGTAGGATTTTTTTAGTCAAAATTTTAATTTTGGTAAACCTTGCTCGTTACCCTATAGATAATGATATTTATTTAAAAAACACACACTATTTTGTTATAAACATTGCAGATGAAAATAAGAAGTGGCCGATTTTTTACGTACATTTGGTCTAGGAAAATTGACTTTTTATACGGTGTTTATTTCCGTTTATTTAGTTTCCTTATACTCGTCCATTCTGATTTAAAATTACACTTTATATGAGTTTTGAACCCAGGATTATTGATGTGAAGTTTAATTTTGATCAGTTGTGTACAAGGTAAGATTTCAAAATAAACAGCCCCCAAAGTGGCCGGAATTACGTTCATGACCAGTAGTAGTAAAATCAATGTAGTCTAGCGTAGGCCATTGAAGTTCGCATTTTTGTAGACCTGTGTGAGTGCGAATCATGCTGAAAACATGAATCGAACATATGTTTGGCGTTGTATTGTGTTTTTAAACCTTTTTTGTCGATATATTATGCACCTATCAATGTTTTCCCTTGTGGGTGGTGGGGGCGACGGGCATATACGGGACTTTAGACTGAAAGTGATTCAGACATTAGACATTCCGAATGATTTCAGATCCCGGGTTATTAGACTTTGGAATTTGGATTCCGGTAATATAGGACCCCGAGCCATTAGATAGACATAAAAAATAGTATCTCCCACTGAGGGGATTTAGACCCCAAAATCAAAATTTGTCAAATTCCCCTGGGTCAGCCAGCCGCCCCGCCCCCTTTAGGGGGGGGGGATACTGATAAGTGCATTATTGCTACTAGAAAAATATATTCTTGAAAAAATGGTGATATATGTTGTTTTAATGCATGTCTTTGTTTAGGTGAAATACCGTTGAAATGCCCCTTGAATGCTGGGATTGATTATATTCTATAGTGTCTTCATTTTTGAGGTTTTCTGTGTGCCTGTTGGATGGTAAAGTGCTAAATTTTTGCAGACACGGTTTAATAAGTGTAAAACACGTCCCTGGCGCACAAAGATCTTAAAAAATTTAACCGTTAAAATACCATTGTCAAGTTGACAACGAACAATTGGTTTCCTTTTGCACAATAAATGTTATTAGGTGATATAAATGCATTATACTATGAAGACATATACACTAAATAATGAATACATAATATAATACATAATGAAATATTTGATAAAACCAATCAGCAAAAATGTTTGTAAAAATTAACTCACGACTTAGGAACCATACGAAGAAATGACAGCATGCGTCGCATTAACCAACTGTACTAATCGGCTATGTAAGGAAAGCTGTGTAAAATAAAATTATGGTTATACAAAACACTCACTATTCTGATGCCAAAATGTAAACATGACGTGAAAGTGCCAAACACATGTGTCCTATGTTATAAATTGATTTTATCTCATTTGTTTTCATTACATATATCTTAGTTTAACCGTTATGGTATGCCATTACTAATTTCAGATTTGTTTTAAGAAATTGCCCCCCCCCCCCCCCCACACACACACACCCGATTCCCGTTTCGTTGACATAGTGTCTTTAAATAGATTTTAATCTAATGGGAATGACTCATGACTCGGTATATTCATTAAGCGTAGTTTCGCACAAATACCATGCATTGCTAATTTTCCGTTTTTAAACATTAACCCATTTTAATAAATATTAAGGATTAAAGCATTTTATAAAAAACACGAAAATTATGTATTATAATGGCTTTTATAAAGTGTTGTTGCATCGATAAAACACGTAAATGACGTTCATCAACGTGAATTTCCGTAAATAAGTAAAACTGAGTTCTTCCCCTTGAACAATAATTTACGAAATGCATTTTTTACGAAAATATATTTGTCGATTTTTGTGTACGTTCATTTAATTATACGCTTGCCACAATACAGTGTAGATAATGTCAAATGTAAACAATGACATGAAATTTAGAATTTAGCAACGCACGTGTTATCTAGAACGTCAATTGGAAGAGAAGTAAGAATAGCAAGAATCTCAGGAATAGGAACATTTGGAAGACTAGTAAGAAGTGGAAGTATGTCAAGAATAGAAACATTTGGAACAGAATGAAGAAATAGAAGAATAGGAACATTTGGATGGAAAGGAAGAATGTAAAGAGCAGGATATTGGAAGAGAAGGAAGAATTGGAAAATATGATTATTTGGAAGAGAAACAAGAATAGCTAGATGAAGAGAAGGAAGAAGAGAAAAAATTACAACAGGCGCAGCAAGAATTGAAGGAATGAAAAACGTCAGAATGCAGAATATGTATTTTTTAAACTAATATTGTTCCATAGATAACCAATTGTAACATCGAATTACATTTTCTGCATCGCATCTCATATACAATAGTGTACTATACAGTATGCAATTTGTTTGTTTAACAGTATACAACTTTATAAAATATTTTAAGATTCTTACATAAAGAGTTATATATAACGGGTAGCGTCCAAGCTCCCCACACACTGCTGAATTAGAAGTACTCATTTTAACACCAATTATTCTTTTCATAAATCTTCTATGAACTCTTTCAATATCCTCAGCGTTCGAAAACCCCAAACCTCACAAGCATAACATAGTATTGACGTGACTTAAGAATCAAACAGATTCAACATTATTTTAACTAGAACATGCATTTCTTTTGTAATTGAAAAAAGTGACCCCATAGCCTTTAAACCCTTATCTGATAGAGTTTGAGTAGTTTGTATAAACGATCCACCACTTGATAATACAATTCCAAGATAATTAAATGATTGAACGTTTTCTAGTGGCTCACTATTATAATAAAATGACTCAATATGTGAATTATTTCCGCCCTTTTTATATATAACGACTTGAGTTTTGTCTACGATGACTTTTAACCTCCATCGCCCGCAGTATTCGTATAAATTATCTAATGAATTGTGCAGACCTTTCGGTGTTTCCGAAAAAATTACAGCATCATCTGCAAACAGTAATAAATAAATAGACAACTGGTCTAAGGTTATCGTCGCTTCATTATTATTACTCAAAAAGTGTTCAATATCATTAACGAACAATGAAAATAGTATGGGTGAGATTATCTCTCCTTGCAACAAACCGACGTCACAATTAAAGAAATCTGACAACGAGCCCATATGTTTAACACATAATTTAACTTCATCGATTGAATAATTTGTAACAATCTGCCGTTTATTCCACTCTTAATCAACTTATACCATAATCCGTTTCTATATATTGAGTCAAAGCATTTCATTAGGTTAATATAGCAACAATATAATTTCTTTTTACAACTAAGTTGTTTATCTATAAAAGCTTTCAGTAAAAAATTGAATCGACCGTGCTATAATTAGATTTAAAACCGAGCCCATTTTTTAAGCCTTTCGTTTATAACAACAGTAAATAATTTTGCGAAACAGCTCACTAATGTTATGCCTCGATAATTATTGGGATCGAGCGAGTTGCCTTTCTTATAAATAGGTATAATAACCCCTTTTGACCATGTGTTTGGAAATAACTGTTGTTCAAGTATATGGTTAAATAATATTTCCAGTGGTGTACCAAGGACATCCTTTCCCACTTTAAAATATTCGTATATAATTTTATCTATTGAGTATGATTTGTTAGTTCCCAGTAATTGTATTGCCTTTCGTATTTCTTCTTTTGTGAATAAATCATCTAATTCTTGGAATGTAGCTAACGCAATGTTATTCGTGTTTTGATTTGCTACGTATTCTTTAATGTCTTCTTCTTCGACAATGATATTTGACGAGGTCAACTGTTTAAAATGGTCAAAAAACGAATCAATGTCAACATTATCGCCTGTATTATTAACTTATTTTTTCTTGAATAGTTTCCAAAATTCTTTTGGTTTTTTCAATCTCAAATCATTCATTTTAAGATACTGGTTCCTGTTATAATTACGTTTAGATTGTCTACATTGGTAGTTGTAATCCTTTTTCGCTATTGACATCATATTTCTATTATCACTATCTTTATACAAATTGTATTTGCTCAACTTATCAATATATATATATTGCGTTTTTGTTTACATGTATTATCAAACCATTTATTGTGTGCGTTTGGAAATTGTGCACATTTATTTTATTTATAATGTTTTTTAAAATACTTATTGCCATTATTATTTAGAAACATTGTGAATCGCTTGACCATTTCATCAGTATCTAAATTATTTTCTTTACAATGATATAAGTCTTGACATAGTTGATTAACTCCTGTGGTGATATCTAATAACAAGAGCTGTCAGAGGACAGCGCGCTCGACTATTCGAAATATTAAAGTTGGTACGTATTTCGGATAGTGGAAAGGGCATAAATTTGTTAAACTACAAAACTTTTAAGTGAAGCCTTGTATAGTTTATACATTTTTGGAACAAAAACTTTAACAACAGAGTCAATGTAAAAAGTGGGCTAACTCCTTCAAAATACAAAACAGAGTTATGGGTAATGTTGCCTTTGTTCTACTGTTGTTGATGACAAAGGTTAGTTCCAAAGTTTCAAGTGAATAACGTATCTAGTTTTGAGGTAACCAAACTTTTGAATATAAACTTTAACCAGAACATCTATGTAAAAAAGGGGCATAACTCTGGCAAAATACAAAATAGAGTTATGTGTAATGTTGCCTTTGATACTAGAGTTGATGGCAAAGGTATATTCAAAGTTTCAAGTGAGTAACTTATGTAGTTTTGAAGTTACAAAACTTTTGAATATATACTTTAACCAGAAAATTTATGTGAAAAGGGGGCATAACTCTGTCAAAATACAAAACAGAGTTATGGTGATGTTGCCCCTGACACTGGAGTTGATGACAAAGGTATATTCCAAGTTTCAAGTGAATAACTTACGTCGTTTTGAAGTTACAAGACTTTTGAATAAAAACTTGAACCAAATTCAGACGTGGACGCCGACGCCAACGCCGGGGGTAGTAGGAAAGCTCACCTATTCTTCGAATAGTCGAGCTAAAAACTGATCACCATAATTGTTATCCCATTTAACGTAATTGCCATCTGTGTTGACGTGGGAAACAAATAATTGCGTTTTTATTTTCATATCAAACGTTAACGGTGCGTGATTTGAAAATTGAATAAATCGTGTACGCAGAAACTCATTATATTGTCAAAGTTATTGTAACTGGTTAACAAATAATCAACAACGCTCTTGCGTAAAACACGTAAATGTGCATATGGTCGCATCGGTGCCTATTCGACCGTTACAAATTCGTAAATCACGGGCTTTACATAATTCTAATAATCTGTCACCAAAAGCATTCGTGCGATAGTCACTGGAAATCCGAGGAATGCGAACATCAATGTCGGCATCTTTTAACTGAAACACATTGCGATAATTTCGCACAAAATCCGATTTTTGCCCAACCCTCGAATTAAAATCACCACAAGGGTATACTAATCCTTTGTTTTGAAAATTGCATATGTCACTTTCTAGTTGGAAAAATATATCAGTATCGAACATGTCATGAATTGGTGAGTTTTCAGGCGCTATATAGGTAAATAGTAAATAAATGTCATCTTCATTCTGAAAAAACGTCTTATTTAATTGTATCCATAAAATAAAATCGTGATCATTTTTAACTAAGTTAACACCTCTGACAATATTGTTCCTTATATAGACCTAAATTCCTCCACTGTTACGTTTAGCTCGTCTATTTTGATATTTTCTATATGAGTGAAATAATGTATAACCCTGTAATTCAATATTACTGGTTTTCCAAGTCCACGTTTCACTTAAAAATATAATATCAAACTGGTTTAAATATTGTTTTTAATCACTGTTGGCCCTTTTCTGCTGCGTTAGCCCCTCAATGTTCCATGCAATGCATCGTATGCCACTTTCGCCCCCGTCCTAACGGTTTTCTGGTTTCACTGGTTCATGGCAAAGTGCCGTGTTTATGTACAGGTTGTCGCCAATGATGTACGCATCTTTTTGTTGCTTCCGTGCCTCAAGCATAATGGGTATGACGCGCTTCCGGGTTTCCATCATTTCCGGTGGATATTGCTGACTCACGCCATATGGCCTTTCGAGCTTTTTTGCATTGGTTCTGACACGTTCCCTGTCTGGAAAATAGGCGAATTTTGCAACAATTTGCCGCGTCTTATGATGATTATATTTGCCTGTTCTGTGTGCCGTGTGTATTTTAATGGTCTGTTTTGCTCCCTCTATTCCCCATTCTTGATTCAATGAGGTCCAATACCTTATATACACAGTCCAAATCCATTTCTCTATTTTCGCTATCTCGAACCTCCAGGATACCAAAAAACAACAAATTGTCCCTCATGCTCTGCTTCTGATATATGTTATATCTCGCCGTATTTCTGTATTCGTCGTTTTCTGCTGATCTTCGATATACTTCATGGTCACTTTTAAGGTTTCAAATTCTGCATTATTTTTCTTAATTTCTTCTATGTCCTTAAATTTGACCTCAATGTCATTGACCCTTTTATCAATCTGGTCAAGTCGTACTGATATTTTATTCACAGATGACTGAATCCCATCAAGCTGAGACAATTTAGTGTCAATTTTATCTAATCTCTGGATCAAGGCTGAGAATTGGTCACTTGTGACAAAACCCGAATTTCCTAACGGTACTTGTGTCTGTGTAAAGGAAGGCGATGGCGATTGATTCATCATTTGTGTATAATTATACCCTGGTGTTGGAAAATTATTAAAGTTATGATTTTGATTTAAAATTGGCCATGGTGTATAGCAATGTCCATTTTGAAAATAACTTACTGCGTTGCAGCTATTTTTTTGGCTGATGGCGTACTGCACCGTTTGCGTCGCCATGTATGTATTTGGCGATTGACGTTCGCGCGCTTTGTCTCACTGTCTTTGTTCTGAGGGGAACCTTTTCTCTTCTTGCGTTTTCTATTGCATCTATTGCCTCCCATGTAATTTCCGCTATTTTTACTCTCAGTAGTACGAATAAATGTCCGATAAGGGTTTGAGCGTAATAATCACGAGAAACTACATATAAAACACTATTTAAATCCAGTTTAATGCATTTTATTTTTTTCAAAGAAACAAAAACCACCGCCATTTCTACGCATGCGCATGATTAGAATCGAGTATAATATATAACATTGAATGTCAAATACGTATTTAGTGGACAGGAACATCAAACAAGGGCAATTTATTGCCAAAACAGGTGCATGACATACATATGAATTAACATTTCTTTCGAACATAATACGGTGAGTTAGTATCAATTTATTCTGTGGAACAAAGTGCGTTTGACGATGATGATGATGATGATCATGTGCAAAAAGTTATTATATATCTCTGGTACGGATGTGTAGCTGATCACTGCAGACGCACAGACATATGTAAGGGGTTACATGTATTACTGCACGATCAAAGGTTTGCGCCCCCACCCCCACCCCTAGCCTGAATCATGGAATGCTCCCCTGAAATTTCCAATATAAAATTGTACCATAGCACGCGGCTAGTGGTCCATAGATAAAGTAGGAAAATAACTGTGGGTTATTCTGCAACAAATTATGGGCGGAACTAAATGTTTTGAAAATAGTTCCTGAAATTCGAAGAAATTGTTCCGTAAAATGCACGTGCTTAAACGCGCGATAGCAAATTGTGACAAACAAATCATTTTTGCATTATGTAGCGCAATTAAACCACAGTTGTACTACATATTTTATACTTAAGTTCATAAAAAAGTTTACGTTTTGTTGATATGTTTTTAATTTGCGCTTTTTGTCATGATATTTTCACTGTATTATATCGATGAGTATGACGTCATTCGCTCAATGTTTATCAATAAAGCTGACGTCATTTGGAATTGTTATGAAGTATTGACGTAACAGAAACGCACGTGTGAATGCACTTCTCGGAAAATGGGCGGAGTATCGATAAATATAGTTCTCATTCATAACCTTTAAAAACGAATTGTATATAAGATCGTGTTAGAATCGAAATAATTGACGGGTAACAGTTTGTTTTTGCGTTCATAACCAACGGTTTGTCGTTCCGTTGCTTGTTATCAAACCACTCGCGCTTTGTGTTCTACAGCAGGGTTCAATAAAACTGTGTGTTTGTCCGGGTAATAAGAAAGGCTGTTTCTAGTTTCAGTGCTAGACCGCCTGACCTGAAGTTAAATTCTAGATGGAAATGTACGTGCTCCGAATAAACGTGATTACAATGATTACAATGGGCGACGAAGCCGGGAAACAGACATATGTTAAAACGCGGTTGGTTCCCAGCATCGTCCAATAACCGGGGAACCACCGAGGACAGCTTCCAAACCGGTCGACTCTAGATCCTACATTGTTGTTGTGAACGGAACTGGTTTTCTGCACATTGATTAGCTTAAGATAGCATCGTTATTTCTGTCTTGGCAGTGGAAATGGTAGTAGGTAAAGTATTATTTTATAATGCATATAATGGTAGTAGGTAAAGTATTATTTTATAATGCATACCTCTCAAACTTGCTTGCGTTTTGAAATGTATAATATATATAAAATTGTATAAACGAAACAAAATCATACATAACAAGACTGTTATTTATAGTCGGGGTATATACACGAGTAGGATGTGGGAGATTTCGGTAAATGACGCAATCGGTAAATTGACTTGATCAAGTTATTGGTACGGAGAATCGGTCAATATATTTTGTATAGTAGAGTGTCAATTAAATGTGTTGATAACACCTATGGAATGTTGTTAATTAATTAAAATGTATTAAATTAATATTGACTTCTCGGCTTGTTAGTTATTTGAGTTACTGGTGTCCGTGATTAGTATTACTGTGCTGATGGTATTTTACTAAATAAAGTTCTGGGGAAAGGTAAGTTAATGATAAATAGGCTTATGTTAATATCATGTTATTTCCTGTATATACCATTTCATATGCTACATGTGTTGTTTGTATTAATATTTTAACGAATAAAATGAAGTTCCGGAAAAAGGTAAGTTTAAGTTATATGGTGCTATTGATGTGCTTATGCCATACCTTCATTTTGTGTTAATGTTACATGTTTTTCTGAAAAATGTTAAGTAATAATTAAATGTACGTATGTAAAAATGATGTATTTGCATTGTTTATACTATTTCATATGTTATTTGTTTGGTCACATAATAAGTGCTTTTTGGTGTTACTCTTTATTACGTTCATTATTATTACATTCTTGTTTTGTCTATTTGTGTATATAATTAAATAAAAATGACATTTTCTTCCATTCTTCTTAATGACCTAAAGCAATAACATGAAACATGAATTATATGTTATTGTTATAATGTTCACCATTACCCATTTAATTTACAAGAATTTGACTAACACTGTCTGCATAGGTGCGAAAATCAACAGTAGGTGCGAAAATCTACTGTACAAAATCAGTTTACTGATTTCTCCGTTCCAATCACTATATAAAATAAATTTACTAATTTCGTCTTTTACCAAAATCTCTGTCAATCCAACAAGTAACATAAGCTATTTATAGCTATTGACCGACATAAAAATACACAGTATAATTGTAACATTCACAATTAAATAAAAAACTGTGTGTGTGTGTGTGTATTTCGAAGTTTATGAGGTCCTTCCGCGCCTGAGGCTGCATTATTTGAGGACCCGGAGTGTGTCCCTGCACTCCAACCAAATTAACTGACTAGAGACTCAAAAGTTGGGACGAATTTTGAATCATAGTTGCAATTTCCAGCTATTTTTTTTTTACTGAAAGATATTTTAATTTTGGTGCGGTCTTGTGCTGTGGGGGGAAACCGGAGTACCCGGAAGAAACCACACCTGTCTGGTATGGTGACCACCAACCAAACTACATGCGCCGGGAGTGGGAAGCGAACCCGGGACGCCTAGGTGAGAAGCGAGTGTACCAACCACTGCGCTAGCCGGACAGCCACAGTATCAGGGTCGACGATGTTAGGTTGTTTACCCTCGGGACTTTGGTTATAAACCATTGCCCGAGCACACTGCTTAACATAGTATCACAGTTATTATAACTCTTCCACTATGGGAATTCACAACGTATATAAAGATTGCAGTGTGGATACGGTGCCATAATTTTAAAAATCTATGTGGGGATAAAAATCACAGTATATATAATACACAAAAGTGTTAATAACCCACCATTTAAATGGTACTCTGTATTATATTTATGACACAACGATATATGTTAACATTATTGTGTATGTTATTTTGTAGAATATTCACTATTTATTATGATTACTAAATTCTACGTGTTGAACAAGTATGTATATAAGAATACAAAGTAGCAATAAAAACAGCTGAGTTTCTGTGCTAAAAAAACATTAAAAACAGTATCAGGGTTGGCATAATACCCGGGTTTTATAGTATTGACCGGCCCAGGCGGGTAATACTGGGAAAAATGGGGTTTTACTGGGCAATACTGGGGAATAAAGATATTGCACAATTATGTTTTCATTGCATAATAATAATGAGTTTCAACATATAAACACATATCTATTAACAATTATATACTGTAAATTAGAAATGTTTATTTCTATTTCATGTGGAAACATATTGATAATTTTTTCTTTTCTTTTTCACAAAATTTAAGTTGGATTGTTTGGTTGGTCTGGACAATACTGAGTATTACTTGGCATTCTGTGTTTTTACTCTCAATATATATTTAATTTCTTGTGTAAATACTATAAATAGCCAAAACATGTCTTGCTTAAAATTATGAAAGGCCCATATATCAATATCAGAGTTCATTATGTCTTTCTATGTTACCTGTTTTATTATGTGACTAAATATTGTTATAATTGTTAACAACAGCTTCTTTGAACACTCAATTCAAATGTTATACTAATAGTGAAAGAATACTCTTTCTGAAGTTTCATGAATTTATTATTGCTAAAATATGGTATATATGTTCATTATTTATTTCATTTTTGAAAGGGGAAAAATAAACATTATTTGTATGGGATGTTATTTTCTTTTATATTTATCATACATGTTAAAGTTCATGGAAGATTTAAACAATAAAATAATATTGACTGGGCTGGCATTTTTTATCCAGAGAAGGCCTCCCTAAGTTTTATTGAAAACAAAATGCAAGAAATAAAGAAAGGCAAATAAGTGTAAACATTTTTCATTTTCAAGTAGAATCATTTGACAAACAACATAGAAAATATTTCTTTAAGCATTGCCATCGAAAAATGAATGAATGACCCAGTGGATCTGTGCTGGCACTTATAAAATACTGTTATTGGATCTGCAAAACTAAAAATAAATAATTTTCTTGCTGACTGACATAAGTTAACAGAGAATTTTGATTTATAACAACAATTAAAATGCATATTATCTGAAGAACAAATAGTATTGCCCGGTATTGCCCACTTTCAGAGTATTGACCGGGGCGGAAGAACCGGTAAAATCCGGGGGCGTGTGATTCATGCCAACCCTGAACAGTATACATGTAACAAATTAATATAAATAACACTAGTGATCAAATAAATTACACTTTTTACAATAAATATAAGACTAATTAAAAACATAAGTTATTATGAAGACTGTCCTTTTAATAAAGATGACTACATGTGTAGGCAAATCAAACAATAGAATTGTATGACTGATGTTATTTTTAATGCCTTAATCTTAGTAAATTAATTATTATGCTATTGATGTAGATATCAAATTATGTGAAAGTTGCACTTAATAAATAGAATCATAAAACAGAATCATAAAAACTTCCACAAATAAAACTACTACAATAAAAATAATATTACTAGCATGAATTACAATAACAAAATTCATCAGAAGTACTTATGTAGGTACAAATGTAATAAAACGATTGATAATAGCAGTTGCAGTCCTATGTAATAAACAGTTTAAGTGAAAATAAAACGAAACAAAAAAACAACATTTTCATGTTAAAATATGTAAAGTTATTTATATATAAAGCTATATTTACTGTACATTAACGAAATTCACACAAATAGAAAGGACAATTTGCATTGATCTTAATTAAGTACAATGCCATATTTAGGTTTAAACAGTAAATTAAACATTGACTTTTTCAAAAATAAAATGGAAACTTCTTATATTGCATAGATTACATTAATGAAAAGAACAAATCTTCAAAAATAGAATGTACTAATCTTATGCATCGTCGCATAAGGAAGTTTTATTAGTACTATAAAATACATTTTATAAACAGAACAAGGTGTAGGCCTACTGGAGGGAATGAGAGAATTGAGAATAAATTCAGAGAAATAAGTGGACAAAGAGAAAATTTGGACAATAAGATAGAATGAACAGTCAGAAAGAAAAGGACAAATAGAATGGAACGGACAAATAGTGTTATATGTTACAATGGTGGTGCTAATTACATCTTAGCTATTAGTTGTAGCACATACAACTTGAACATTGACAGTGCTCGCCATTCCAAGAGTTTACTACGGAATTGGTTTAAATTTCCTTCATCACGGAACTGTTGAGGGAGCGAGTTCGATAGTCTTGGTGCAGCTGAACGGAAAGAGTTCAGGCCATATTTTGTTGTTTTTACATGTGGTATAAATGCTGTATTACTATTCTTGAAAGAGAAGCATTTATTTTTTAATTCAACTAGGTCTTGAAGATGAGAAGGTGACTGTTTATGTACAATTTTAAAAGTTTCAATAGCCATCGTTCTTAATCGTCTCACTTTTAAAGTAGGAAGTTTTGACTTTTGTAGTAAAGTAGTGTAGTTTGATGTGTAGTCATTGTAAACAAATCACAGGGCTCTTTTTGAATATTTTCAATTTTGTTTGTATTTATTTCTCCACAAAATGTCATGCTAAGGGGCAGCAATTAAAATTAGACATGATAAAGGAGTAATATTTGTTAAATCTTCCTAATTTACAGATGTTTTTGCCTATGCGCTTTAGAACATTTAATTGCATAGATGCTTTCCTACAAATATTTGTAACATGAGATTTAAAATTTAAATTTAAAATCTATAGTAACTCCTAAGAGTTTGATCTCTTCAACACATGCTATGTTTTTATCATTAAGATTCAATGTTAAATTACATTTATGAGACTTAGGTCAAATTGCTATGGCTTGAAATTTGTCAGGATTGGCTTGCATTTGATTGTCTGTAAACCATTGTATTAAAAGAGAGACTGTCATGTATAAGAGATGATTTTACATCATTAATGTCATGACTAGAGTGAGATAAGGTGTTGTCATCAGCATAATTGTACAATTTACATTTCTGAACAAAGTGAAATATATCATTTATGAAAATATTAAAGAGTACTGGTCCTAGGATAGAGCCTTGTGGCACTCCCTTATATGTGTTTTGAAATCCACTCGTGAAATGGCCTAGTTTGACACATTGTTTTCGATTATTTAATTAGTCCTTTATTAACTGAGGAGCATTGTTACCAACATTGTAATGTGTTAATTTTAAGAGGAGAAGGTCATATGGCAGGCAATCGAAGGCTTTAGACAGATCCATAAGTATGGCGGCAACATATTTATTCTCATCTAGAGCCCGTTTCCAGTCTTCTATAATACGAAGTAATGTGGTGTGGCAGCCAATATTTGGTCTGAACGCTAATAATGAAGTATGGAAATGAGCCTCTCAGTTTTGACCTTTTGTTTGTTCATGGCACGTTAAAAAAACATTGAAATAATTGGAAGGATGCTGACTGGGCATTAATTATTTTTATCAAGGTTGCTGTTCTTTTTGTGTATGGGTGTGACCTTAGCCATTGTAAGACTATTTGGAAAAGTTGATGTAGAGAATGACATATTGACTAATAATGTTACATTATTTCAAATGACAGGCTTAGCTATTTTCATTAGTTTTGAAGATATACCATCAACAAAAGTTGCTTTTTAGCTCACCTGAGCACAAAGTGCTCATGGTGAGCTTTTGTGATCGCCCGTTGTGCGTGCGTGCGTCGTCAACTTTTCATTCAAACAACATCTCCTCCTAAACCGCTTGGCAGATTTTCACCAAACTTCACAGGAATGATCCTTGGGTGAACCTCTTTCAAACTTGTTCAAATCTTTCCAGTTTGCTGCATATGTAGGTCACCAGAGCTAAAAATAGATTTTAAAAGTATAAACTTTAAAAATCTTCTCTGAAACTGCAGGGCCCAGAGGTGTCATATTTGGTATGTAACATCCTATAGTGGTCCTCTACAAAGAATGTTCAAATTATGCCCCTCGGGTCAAAACAGGCCATGCCCTGGGGGTCATATGGTTTATATAGAATATATAGCAAAATGACTTTAAAAATCTTCTTCTCTGAAACCACAATGCTCAGAAGTTTAATGTTTGGTATGTAACATCCTATAGTGGTCCTCTACAAAGATTGTTCAAATTATGCCCATGGGGTCAGAACTGGCCATGCCCTGGGGGTCACATGGTTTATGTAGAATATATAGCCAAATTACTTTAAAAATCTTCTGCTCTGAAACTGCAAGGCCCAGAGTATTCATATTTAGTATGCATCATCCTTAAGATGTCCTTTACAAAGATTATTCAAATTATGCCCCAGGGGTCAAAACAGGCCACGTCTCGGGGGTCACATGGTTTATATAGAATATATAGCAAAATGACTATAAAAATCTTTTCCTCTGAAACCACAAGGCCCAGAGGCTTCATGTTTGGTATGTAACATCATATAGTGGTCCTCTACAAAGATTGTTCAAATTATGCCCCTGGGGTCAAAACTAGCCACACCCCGGGGTCACATGGTTTATATAAACTTAAATAGCAAAATGACTTTACCAATCATCTTCTCTGAAACTGCAAGGCCCAGAGGTTTCATATTTGGTCTGTAACATTGTTTAGTGGTTCTCTACAAAGATTGTTCAAATGATGCCCATGGGGTCAAAACTGACCACACCCTGGGGTTCACATGGTTTATATAGACTTAAATTGCAAAATGATTTTAAAAATCTTCTCCTCTGAAACCGCAAGGCCTAGAGGTCTCATATTTGGTATGTAACATTGTATAGTCGTCCTCTACAAAGATTGTTCAAATGATCCCCCTGGGGTGAAAACTGGCCACACCCCGGGGGTCACATGGT
Source organism: Congeria kusceri (assembly GCA_027627225.1). NCBI lineage: Eukaryota > Metazoa > Mollusca > Bivalvia > Myida > Dreissenidae > Congeria > Congeria kusceri. The sequence goes on along the minus strand of CM051034.1, from coordinate 8,372,853 downwards.
TTATATAGACTTGAATAGCAAAATGACTTTTACAATCTTCTCCTCTGAAACCGCAGGGCCCAGAGGTTTCATATTTGGTATGTAACATTGTATAGTGGTCCTCTACAAAGATTGTTCAAATAATACCCCTGGGGTCAAAACTGGCCACACCCTGGGGCTCACATGGTTTATATAGACTTGAATAGCAAAATGACTTTAAAAATCTTCTCTGAAACCTCAAGGCCTAGAGGTTTCATATTTAGTATGTAACATTGTATAGTGGTTCTCTACAAAGGTTGTTCAAATGATGCCCCGGGGATCAAAACTGGCCACACCCTGGAGCTCACATGACTGTTGGCTTGAATAGCAAAATGACTTTAACAATCTCCCCTAAAACTGCAAGGCCCAGAGGTTTCATATTTGGTTTGTTACATTGTATAGTGGTCCTCTACAAAGATTGTTCAAGTGATGCCCCTGGGGTCAAAACTGGCCACAACCCGGGTGTCACATGGTTTAATTAGACTTAAATAGCAATTTAGCAAAATGACTTTAAAAATCTTCTCCTTTGAAACTTCATGGCCTAGAGGTTATATATATGGTATGTAACATTGTGTAGTGGTTCTCTACAAAGATTGTTCAAATGATGCCCCTGTGGTCAAAGCTGGGCACGCCCTGGGGCTCACATGGTTTATATAGACTTGAATAGCAAAATGACTTTAAAAATCTTCTCTGAAACCTCAAGGCCTAGAGGTTTCATATTTGGTATGTAACATTGTATAGTGGTTCTCTACAAAGATTGTTCAAATGATGCCCCGGGGATCAAAACTGGCCACACCCTGGAGCTCACATGACTGTTGGCTTGAATAGCAAAATGACTTTAAAAAGCTCCCCTAAAACCGCAAGGCCCAGAGGTTTCATATTTGGTTTGTTACATTGTATAGTGGTCCTCTACAAAGATTGTTCAAGTGATGCCCCTGGGGTCAAAACTGGCCACACCCCGGGGGTCACATGGTTTATATAGACTTAAATAGCAATTTAGCAAAATGACTTTAAAAATCTCCTTTGAAACTTCATGGCCTAGAGGTTATATATATGGTATGTAACATTGTGTAGTGGTTCTCTACAAAGATTGTTCAAATGATGCCCCTGTGGTCAAAGCTGGGCACACCACGGGGGTCACATGGTTTATATAGACTTAAATATCAAAATGACTTAAAAAATCTCGTCTGAACTGCAAGGCCCAGAGGTTTCATACTATGTAACATTGTATAGTGGTCCTCTATAAAGATTGTTGAAATGACACCCCTGGGGTCAAAACTGGCCACACCCTGGGGGTCACAATGTTTATATAGACTTATATAGCAAAATTACTTTAAAAATCTTCTTTTCTGAAACCCCAAGGCCCGGGGTTTCATATTTTGTATGTAATGTTGTATAGTGTTCCTCTACAAAGATTGTTCAAATGATGCCCATGGGGTCAATACTGACCACACTCCGGGGCTCACATGGTTTATATAGAAGTAAATGGTAAAATGATTTAAAAATTCTTCTCTGAAACCACAAGGCCCAGAAGATTCATATTTGGTTAAATCATTAATTTATATCGAGACCTCGATTGGGATTGCATATGGGATGGGTGGGGTCAAGGTCAATGTCACTGTTACTAAAAATAGAAAAACGGTTTCCGCTCAATAACTTGAGAACGCGTTGAGATATTTTAATGAAACTTAATACATAGATACCTTATTTCGACACCTCGCATGAGATTGCATACGGGATGGGAGGGGTCAAGCTCACAGTTACAAAAAAATAGAAAAACCGGTTCCCGCTAAATATCTTGAGAACACATTGAGATATTTTAATGAAACTTATTACATAAGTACCTTATATCGAGACATTGCTTGGTATTGCATATGGGGTGGATGGGGTCAAGGTCACCGACTGAAAATAGAAACACGGTTTCCGCTCAATAACTTGAGAACGCATTGCGATATTTTAATGAAACTTAATACACATATCTTATATCGAGACCTCACTTGGGTTAGATTATGGGTATGTGGGGTCAAGGTCACTGTTATTAGACGTAGAAAAACAGTTTACGCTCAATAACTTAAGAACGCATTGAGATATTTTAATGAAACTTCTTTCGTAGATACCTTATATCGAGACCTTGCTTTACGTATGTGGTGGGTGCGGTCAAGGTCACTGTTACTAAAAATAGAAAAACAGTTTTTGCTCATTAACTTAAGAACGTATTGAGATATTTTAATGAAACTTCATGCATATATATCAGGTGAGCGACCTAGGGCCATCGTGGCCCTCTTGTTTAGCTCACTTGAGCACATGGTGAGCTTTTGTGATCGCCTGTTGTCCGTCGTGTGTGCTGTGCGTGCGTCGTCAACTTTTCATTAAAACAATATCTCCTCCTAAACCACTTGGCAGATTTTCACCAAACTGAACACGAATGATCGTTAGGTGACCCTCTTTCAAAGTTGTTGAAATCTTAACGGTCCGCTTTATATGTAGGTCATCAGAGCTAAAAATAGATTTTAAAAGTGTAAACTTTAAAAATCTTCTCTGAAGCCGCATGGCCCAGAGGTTTCATATTTGGTATGTAACATCCTATAGTGGTCCTCTACAAAGAATATTCAAACTATGACCCTGGGGTCAAAACGGGCCACGCCCTGGGGGTCACATGGTTTATATAGAATATATAGCAAAATGACTTTAAAAATCTCTTCCTCTCAAACCCCAAGGCCCAGAGGTGTCATATTTGGTATGTAACATACTATAGTGGTCCTCTACAAAGATTGTTCAAATTATGCCCATGGGGTCAAAACTGGCCACGCCCCGGGGTCATATGGTTTATATAGAATACATGTATATAGCAAAATGACTTAAAATCTTCTCCTCTGAAACCGCAAGGCCCAGGGCTTTCATATTTGGTATGTAACATCCTTTAGTGGTTCTGTACTAATTTTGTTCTAGTTATTACCTGGGGTCACAACGGGCTACACCCCAGAGGTCACATGGTTTATATAAACTTAAATAGCAAAATGTCTTTAAAAATCTTCTTCTCTGAAACCGCAAGGCCCAGAGGTTTCATATTTGGTATGTAACATCCTTTAGTGGTCCTCTACAAATGTTGTTTAAATGATGCCCCTGGGGTCAAAGCTGGCTACGCCCCGGGGGTCACACATGATTTAGCAAAATGACTGTAAAAATCTTCTCCTCAGAAACTGCAAGGCCCAGAGGTTTCTTATGTGGTACGTAACATCATATTGTAGTCCTCTACAAAAATTGTTCAAATTTTGCCCCTGGGGTCAAAACTGGTTTGCCCCGGGGGTCACATGTTTTATATCAACTTAAATAGCAAGATGTCTTTAAAAATCTTCTCGGAATCCGCAAGGCCCAGAGGTTTCGTATTTGGTATGTAACATCCTCAAGTGGTCCTCTACAAAGTTTGTTCAAATTATGCCCCATAGGTCAAAACTGACCACACCCCAGGGGTCACATGGTTTATATAGACTAAAATAGCTAAATGAGTTTAAAATTCTTGTCCTCTGAAACCGCAAGGCCTAGAGGTTTCATTTTTGGTATGTAACATCCGTATAGTGGTCCTCTACAAATATTGTTCAAATTATGCTTCTGGGGTCAAATCTGGTCACGCCCCAGGCGTCAGATGGTTTATAAAGACTTAAATAGCAAAATGACTTTAAAAATCTTCTCTGAAACGGCAAAGCCCAGAGCTTTCCTATATTTGGTACGTAACATTGCATAGTGGTCTTCTCCAAAGATTGCTCAAATTATGCCCCTGGGGTCAAATCTGGTGGCACCCTGAGGGGTAACATGCTTTATATAGACTTAAATAGCTAAGTTATTTTAAAAATCTTTATCTGAAACCGCAAGGCCCAGAGTTTGTTCAAGATTGTTCATATTATGCCCCTGGGATAAAAAATAAGCCACGCCTCGGAGATGCAAATTCCAATTGGGTTACAAGTTCTCAGGTGAGCATTCTAGGGCCCTCTTGTTGTATATTTCATGTTTAAGGGCTTTATTCATAAATTGGGCAGGCTTCTTAGTTAACTTTTTAATCCCCCGCTGCGAAGCGGGAGGGGGTTATAGGAATGCCCTTTGTCCGTCAGTCTGTCCGTAACATTTTCGTGTCTGCTCCATATCTCCTGTACCCTTTGAAGAATTTTCATGAAACTTGGCTCAAATGTTTAGGTAATTGAGACGATGTGCAGAAGGCATGAGTCAGTCACGCCGGCTCAAGGTCAAGGTCACACTTGAAGGTCAAATATTCGAGCCTCCATTTCGTGTCCGCTCCATATCTCCTATGCCTTTTGAAGGATTTTCATGAAACTTGGCTCAAATGTGTAGGTCATTGAGACGATGTGCAGAAGGCATGGGCCTTTGAAGTTTAAATTTTTGAGCCACCATTTTCATGTCCGTTTTTCGTGTCCGCTCCATATCCCCTATACCCTTTGAAGGATTTTCATGAAACTTGGCTCAAATGTTTTGCTCACTGAGACCATGTGGTGAAGGCATAAGCCAGTCGCACCAACTCATGGTCAAGGTCACACTTGAAGGTTGAATGTTTGAGTCTGTATTTTCATGTCTGTTCTATATCCTGTGTCCTTTAAAGGATTTTCATGAAACTTGCCTCAAATGTTTATCACATTGAGGCAATGTGCAGAAGGCATGAGGCAGTCGCGCTACCTCAAGGTCAAGGTCACACTTGAAGGTCAAATTTTTTAGCCTCCATTTGTGTGTCTGCTCCATATCTCCTATGCCCTTTGAAGGATTTTCATAAAACTTGGCTCAAATGTTTATCACATTGAGGCGATGTGCAGAAGGCATGGAGCAGTCTTGCCACCTCAAGGTCAAGGTCACACTTAAAGGTCAAATGTTTGAGCCTCCATTTTTTCGTGTCAGCTCCATATCTCCTATGCCCTTTAAGGAATTTTCATGAAACTGATTAAGGTCAGTGTGATACTTCAAAGTCACCTTTAAAATCTAATAATTTATAAAGGATCACGGCGGGGGATATAGCTGTCCTTTGGACTGCCTTGTTTGTTTTTAAGAGGGCATGTCTGTTTGTGGTTTCAATAAAAGTATTACTGAAGTCATTATATATATAATTTATATTTGAGTGGGACATATCAATATGCGAGAGGTTATCAGCAAGGTCTTGGTTAAATAGCTCAGTGTTAAAATGTTTAAAACTTCTGTAAGTGCATATTTTACGGCATCTCTTTTGTATGTCATGTTTAAATTGAACACCTATAAAATTATGACCATCACTTAAACCACAAAGTTAATAGTGGTACCAAGCAGGTGTTTACTATTAGTTAAGATAACATCTAAAAGTGAAGTCAAAGTTAATAGTGGTACCAAGCAGGTGTTTACTATTAGTTAAGATAACATCTAAAAGTGAAGTCAAAGTTAATAGTGGTACCAAGCAGGTGTTTACTATTAGTTAAGATAACATCTAAAAGTGAAGTCAAAGTTAATAGTGGTACCAAGCAGGTGTTTACTATTAGTTAAGCTAAAAGTGAAGGAGTGCAAGTAGGTTATCACATTTATTTAAAGCTTTATCGATTATGTTTTCACAGTTGTCTTGTAAGGTGTTATTGTTTAGAGATGGAGGTTTGTATGTTCCAAATATATTCCATTTAGATTTGTTAATAATTATCTGTTTACAAATTGATTCAATGTCAGCAAATTCTAGATCATTTTTTTCCATTCACTTGCAATACCAGACCTTAAGCAATAATACCACCACCATTTGCATTTCTGTCCGCTCGCCACATGTTGTTATTATCAACATCGAATAGGGAGTATGGAAAAGAGTTGTCTAGTTTGGTCTGGAGGATGAAAAGTAAATCTACTGAGTTACCAGATAATATTTCTTGGATATCATAGAATTTGTTTCTAAGAGTATTAATATTAAGACAGGCACAAATAAATCTATTCGGATGTTCACGATGTAAAATTGTTAAAGGCTCGAAATTGTTTACACTAGAATCGAAAAGAGTTGAGGATAATGAATTATTGCCAGTTGATTGATCAAAAAGCTGTCAGAAAAATGGAAATTTAAACATTGACTACATAACCATGGGTCTAGAGAGTTGCTCAATTATTCATATTGTAGAGGACTAATGATACCACATTTAATGTGCAACCATGTGTAGCATGCATTGCTGTTGATTCCTCTATGGTTCTTTGAAACGTTCTTGCTGCATCCTCCACAGTGGAACTTGGCAGGTCCTGGGTTGATGGCTACATCTCCACAAAGCAGTAGTAGGTATATTCGAAGGCAGGTGATAGGGCGTAGGGGTCTTCATTTTACTCGTCGGGTATATTTTAGATGAAAGTATATATTGTAGGCAACATTTATGTTTGGAACGTCAGTAAGGAGTAGAAATGAAGATCTTGAAGACAGTGAAGTGGGCGTAACTCTTGTAGTTGTAGTAGGTTTGCCGGTAGACAATTTACATTTATATATGTATAACAAATCAGTTTGTTGGAATATCCAATTATTTAGTGTAATATTGATGTAGTGATCTTGGATATGTGATGTAAATACTTTCTGAGAATGTCTAGAATTAGTTTTTCCAAAGGTAACTGTGTACAAAGGATGAAGATTATTCCGATTAGTGTAGTGCAGCGAGCCATTTCCGGTTTTGATATAAAGGTCACTTGTTTCACTTTCGTAGCATTGGAATTCCCGCAAAATATGACGTCGTAACGTATTCTTGATATATTGATTTATAAGTCCATTTTCACATTTTATATGGTAAATTGGCTAATCCGAGATTGTAATATAGATTGTAATTTCATTTGTTGTAACTTACGTAAATTATGTTGTAATCTTTGTTTTAGTGTTCTTGATTTTCGCCCTTCCGTTGTTTCACTTTCGATGTTCTGTTCAGATACAACTTTGGAGAATAATAATTTTCTTGTTTTTGTTGAATTTGTTTTTGACAACTTTATGCACGATACATCTCAATTTTCATTGTAGCGTTTTCTTATATCTTCAGGAATTTATATGAGTTATTTCATTTATAAATATTTTTTTTATTCATATTTATCCGGAGTTTAAAAATACACGTCTTGACTTCTCACACATGCGCTATTATCCGCTATTATTATTAGATGCTCTATTATACATGGAAATATGAATAGAAATATTGCATGAGGTCAGGGGTCAAGGCCCAAATCGACTATAAATAACTGTATTTTGCCATTTAGTTTCATAGTTTGGGCTGTCCGGCTAGTGCAGTGGTTGGTACACTCGCTTCTCACCTAGGCGTCCCGGGTTTGCTTCCCACTCTCGGCGCAAGTGAGTTTGGTTGGTGGTCACCATACTGGACAGGTGGGGTTTCTGCCGGATACTCCGGTTTCCCCCCCACAGCACAAGGCCACACCAAAATTAAAATATTTCAGTTAAAAATAAACAGTTGGAAAATTGCAGCTATGATTCAAAATTCGTCCCAACTTTCGTGAGTCGCTAGTAAGTTAATTAGGTAGGAGTGCTGGGACACACTCCGGGTCCTCACATCTCCGGAAGGACCTCATAAACTTCAAAATACACATTTAGTTTCATAGGGTATTCCAGTATTGGTAGGAGGGTTATCAAGTAAGTGAAATATATATAAATGTTTCAGTTTGCAAACAGAACCATGTACGGGATGAGAGTTTCATCTTGTGCGTACCAAATTCAGATATTCAGTAGTTGTTTATATTTTATATAAATTAAGTAGGGATGGGACCGAATACTGAAATCAATATTCAAATATTCGTTTTAGGTATTCGAATATATTCGAATTTTCGTTTTGTAAATACTACTATATACTACTATATACGGCACTCTGTCCGAATATTTACCTATCCGAAATATGTATACTACGTGTACGTAGTTGTTTTACCTTGTTTCAGTGGTAAATGAGCGATATAACTTAGTGAGTGTTAGGCAAAAATAAAGAAATGTAAGATATTGTTAAATGTATTGTTAATTAATTTGTTAATAATTCCTTTTTTTTCAGAACCATGAAGCTTGTATCTGCTGTGCCTGGGTTTTGTCTAATGACCGCGTAAAGTACTTCCAAGCACATCATGGTGGCATTGTTTATTAATAAAGACTATTGTTTAATATACGGTGTTCATATAATGGAGAATAATTTACAAGTGACGTATTTTAAGATTGACCAGATCATACTAATTTTGTTGAAGAATTAATTAGCTGATAATGGATTCATTTTGATTGGTTTACTTAGAGAGTAACTGTAATTTACTGTAAACAAGTTAACCGTATAGATGTCACTTAAGGATAATATGCAACAATGTAAGCCTTGTGCAAACTGTGAAACCGTTATCACAACATTTGTGGATACAATGCGTCATATTCGCGCCTCCTACAAACCGTAAATTTGCGGCCCTTGTAAAGACGTGGCCCCCTGCCAATTATCTATTGTCGTTAATTGGACATATTTTGCATGTGTTGTAAAAACGTTACACTGCCCACGCCCACTTGCAAGGCAGGAAATACGACGGAAATTCATGTTAACTTTGCAATAAAACTGGAAAAAAAACATGATTTTTTAAAGAAATTTTGTTCTTTAAATAAATTTGAAAATCGAATATTCGTATTCGTTTTTTTATATTCAAATATTATCTGATAATCGAATATTCGAGTATTCGGTCCCATCCCTAAAATTAAGGGTTCTTGATGCCATCATTGGCTTTGGTTCAACTAGAACTATACGTAGAGTAACACTCAGACTGTGTACTGTTCCAGGATAACCAATGCAAACATGTTGAAGACTTTGCTTTGTCGGGTTGTTTCTGAGTGCAAAAAGGTGGTGTCTGTCCCTGTGAGATGTGCCTCTGTGTCCGTGGCTAAGATTGGGGAGAAGTCGGAGGCCATTTTCAAGAGGGAGAGCAAATTCGGGGCCCACAACTATGCCCCCCTGGGAGTTGCTATCAACAAAGGAGAAGGTATGAACATGTTAGGGTCATTAGTTATTTTATTTCAGGATTCTTAAATTTGAACTGTTGTATTGTCAGTAAGCATCATGTATTTTATTTTCTGTGATATCCTTGATTGACTTTGCACATTTGATGTTTTGTGCAACCGAGTGTAGCACTACTAGCAGTGACAGTATATTTGCGATGGATGCCATATATTTTCTGTAAAAACACGCCATTTTCTATGAAGTTTTGCTTACTACAATTACAATGATTTAATCTTTCATTTGGATATCCTTGAAAATTGAAACATTGAATAAAAACAAAATTGTAAATAATATAACTTTCATTCAGTTTGAACGATGTGTGCATAAACAGATGTAAAGAAATGTGCAGCCAGTAGCGTAGCTTCCTTTAGGCACTATAGGCATGTCCTATACATTTTTTCCAGAGAGATAAATAAACACTGAAAATGCAATAAAAACTTAACTAGAGGTGGTGGGGCTGAGAGGGAATCTTTGTTGGCTGTGTTGATACCTTATTTCCTAACAATTAGATAAATATTGAATACATTTTGTGAATAGAAACACATGCTTGTTTTATTTTATTTAAAAAAAGAGGGGGTTTAGCTTAAATAAGTTGTTTGTAACCATAGATAAACACCACTTCTATTAAACGTCAGTTGTGTCCATTGTGCCGATACAATTTTATACCCAAGTTAAGCCCCAGGTACTTGTCCAATATATCTCGCTGGTAGATACTTGTCCAATATATCTCGCTGGTAGATACTTGTCCAATATATCTCGCTGGTAGATACTTGTCCAATATTTTCTTGCATATATGTTACTCTTCCAGGTGTGTTTGTGTGGGATGTTGATGGCAACAAGTTCTTTGACTTTCTCAGTGCATACGGTGCTGTGAACCAGGGCCATTGCCACCCCAGGATCATCAAGGTAAGCAGCCTGAAGTATCTCTCATGTAGATAAATCTCATCAAGGTAAGCAGCCTGAAGTAGCTCTCATGTAGATATATCTCATCAAGGTAAGCAGCCTGAAGTAGCTCTCATGTAGATATATCTCATCAAGGTAAGCAGCCTGAAGTAGCTCTCATGTAGATATATCTCATCAAGGTAAGCAGCCTGAAGTAGCTCTCATGTAGATATATCTCATCAGGTAAGCAGCCTGAAGTAGCTCTCATGTAGATATATCTCATCAGGTAAGCAGCCTGAAGTAGCTCTCATGTAGATATATCTCATCAAGGTAAGCAGCCTGAAGTAGCTCTCATGTAGATGTATCTCATCAAGGTAAGCAGCCTGAAGTAGCTCTCATGTAGATATATCTCATCAAGGTAAGCAGCCTGAAGTAGCTCTCATGTAGATATATCTCATCAGGTAAGCAGCCTGAAGTAGCTGTCATGTAGATATATCTCATCAGGTAAGCAGCCTGAAGTAGCTCTCATGTAGATATGAGATATATCTCATCAAGGTACGCAGGCTGAAGTAGCTCTCATGTAGATATATCTCATCAAGGTAAGCAGCCTGAAGTAGCTCTCATGTAGATATATCTCATCAAGGTAAGCAGCCTGAAGTAGCTCTCATGTACATATATCTCATCAGGTAAGCAGCCTGAAGTAGCTCTCATGTACATATATCTCATCAACGTAAGCAGCCTGAAGTAGCTCTCATGTATATATATCTCATCAGGTAAGCAGCCTGAAGTAGCTCTCATGTACATATATCTCATCAAGGTAAGCAGCCTGAAGTAGCTCTCATGTAGATATATCTCATCAAGGTAAGCAGCCTGAAGTAGCTCTCATGTAGATATATCTCATCAGGTAAGCAGCCTGAAGTAGCTCTCATGTAGATATATCTCATCAAGGTAAGCAGTCTGAAGTAGCTCTCATGTAGATATATCTCATCAAGGGAAGCAGCCTGAAGTAGCTCTCATGTAGATATATCTCATCAGGTAAGCAGCCTGAAGTAGCTCTCATGTAGATATGAGATATATCTCATCAAGGTACGCAGCCTGAAGTAGCTCTCATGTAGATATATCTCATCAAGGTAAGCAGCCTGAAGTAGCTCTCATGTAGATATATCTCATCAGGTAAGCAGCCTGAAGTAGCTGTCATGTAGATATATCTCATCAAGGTAAGCAGCCTGAAGTAGCTCTCATGTAGATATATCTCATCAAGGTAAGCAGCCTGAAGTAGCTCTCATGTAGATATATCTCATCAAGGTAAGCAGTCTGAAGTAGCTCTCATGTACATATATCTCATCAAGGTAAGCAGCCTGAAGTAGCTCTCATGTAGATATATCTCATCAGGTAAGCAGCCTATTGCAGTGATCCTATAGTTGTCATTGCTATTGAGGAATATAACATCTTTCTAAGTAATATCTTCACTGACCGATGATATTGCAGTGATCCTATAGTTGTCATTGCTATTGAGGAATATACCATCTTTCTAAGTAATATCTTCACTGACCGATGATACTGCAGTGATCCTATAGTTGTCATTGCTATTGAGGAATATACCATCTTTCTAAGTAATATCTTCACTGACCGATGATATTGCAGTGATCCTATAGTTGTCATTGCTATTTGACTATGTTACAATGCTGTCTGACTGTCTATGTGGACCTCGTCTGCAGGCTCTGACCACCCAGGCCAGCAAGCTGACCCTCACGTCACGTGCATTCTACAACAATCTCCTGGGCGAGTATGAGGAGTATGTCACCAAACTGTTTGGCTTCAACAAGGTGCTCCCAATGAATACTGGTATGTGAGTTTATTGTGTCGCCTGACTAGGCCACATATAGTTATTACTTTTGTCGACGGCGTCGCCTTTCGCTTGTCCGGAGCATAACTCTTAGACTATTAAAGCTATCAACATGAAACTTCATAGGTAGATAAATCTCATTGAGGGGAAGTGCAGTGCACAAGAACCGTTACTCTGCACCTCATACTTTTGGAGTTATTGCCCTTTGTTTATTTTCATCCTATTTTTGTGTGGCATTTTTGGTTTTAATTAGTCTTTTTTTTGCAATTAGCCAGAGTGCAGTGCTTTTGAAGATTTCAATAAATCTTTTTAAAAAAATGTGAGCATTAACCTTAAGTGCTTCGTCATTTGGATTCACGTAAGCTATCTGGCGTCAGGTGACACATCCAACCCGCGGAGTGCTAGTTTGTAAATTTGTTGTTGATCAATTTGGTGGCGAACATTATATTTGCATTATGATGTTCATTCCAAATACATGCTGCAGCTGGTGAATGTAAAATGTATTTCATAAAGTAAAGTTAAGCTATGTTCATGCACTTGGTATTATTTGGTGTTACAGGAGTGGAGGGTGGTGAAACTTCCTGTAAACTGGCAAGAAAGTGGGCCTACAAAGTTAAAGGTATTCCAAACTTGAAGGCCAAGATTCTGTTTGCTGAGGGCAACTTCTGGGGTCGCACCCTGTCAGCTGTCTCCTCTTCGACAGACCCGTCATCGTACGAGCACTACGGGCCATTCATGCCAGGATTTGGGCTTGTGCCCTACAACAATCTGGAAGCTCTTGAGGTACATAGGTCCTCTGTGTATAACTTTAATTTAATATATACCTGTAATTTGTAAAAACTAAACTAAAACTCAGTCTGGAAATCCTAGCCTATGTAATTCACCCAACAGCGTCAAAAATCATGTATAGTATTAAAAGTCTTTAGGTATTTTGTGTTGGTAAATTCCTCATTCTGTTTTTTTGGCTGAAAGGAGAAGCTGAAGGACCCGCACATGGCTGCGTTCATGGTGGAACCGATACAGGGGGAGGCAGGAGTTGTGGTTCCTGACGAGGGTTACCTGCGCTCCGTACGCGACCTCTGCACCAAGTACAATGTACTGTGGATCGCTGATGAGGTGCAGACAGGTCTCGCTAGAACTGGCAGGTAATGAAGGGTTTAACTCATTCGGATACTAGAGTAGAATACACTTTGATCATTATCTTTTACTCCATCAGTGATTTTTGCACTTTATTAAGGGGTCCTTTGCTCGACCAATTTAAGACATTTACCAGGAGCAGCATAATGTATACTGATAGACCAATTGATTATGTGCATTGTTTAACTCCACAGTCCAGGATATGCATGAATAATAAGATAAGGGGTAAGCATATTTGTATTTAGAGATGTACCAGATATTTGTCCATATTTAAATATGTTGATGTGACTGTTGAGTATACGTGTGTTACTGATTTTCCAGGCGGCTGGCCGTGGATCATGAGGGCGTGAAGCCAGACATCCTGATCCTGGGCAAGGCCCTCTCTGGAGGAGTGCTGCCTGTAAGTAGACCATGCGTAACAACTTCATATGGTCAAGTAAAAAATATTACCAGAATTTGAAATGTGTTCATTGTCTGTTGTCTAGACAAAGTTTCTAAACTTTCTAGAACACATAAAACATTTTACTGATTATTTCAACAGCATTTGCCTTTATTTGCACACAGTAAATGCACTTACATTGTGATCTAGTGTTTGTTTCCTTGTACAGGAAATAATGGACCAGTTGTCACTTTTGTTTTATATCGATCTGTAGTAATATGTATGTATGCATGCCGTGTCCCCACAGGTGTCCGCTGTTCTGGCCGATGACGATGTGATGCTGACCATCCGGCCCGGAGAGCACGGTTCCACGTTTGGAGGCAACCCGCTGGCCTGCGCTGTGGCCATGGAGGCCCTCAAGGTAACATTTCGGTTGTATATGATCAGCTGATCTCATGGTGTCTTGTTTGAGCTCAAGTCCTGCTGGCCTACTGACTTTCCACTGTCTGAGTTTACATCATCAAGGCTACCTTAAAATTTCATATGACGCGCGTCGTGGGACAACCGGACTTAATGCATGTGCGTAAAGTGTCGTCCCGGAATAGCCTGTGCAGTCCGCACAGGCTAATCCAGGACGGCACTTTCCGCCTGCAGTGGATATATGTTTAGAAGAGACTCCCTTGAAACATAAAATACCATAAAAGCGGAAAGTGCGGTCCTGGATTAGCCTGTGCAGACTGCACAGGCTAATCAGGGACGAAACTTTACGCACATGCATTAAGACCGGTTTTCCCATGACTCGCCTCATGGAGTGACTGCTCAAACTGTACCGTTAGGTCTTCCTTCTTTCTCTGTTTAGGCTACACAATGATGAAAGTGCTGTTGGCTTACTTGTAAAAATGTGAAAATGAACATACCAGTTTGGCACAGCCTGTTCACTTATTCGCCTGTAGTTTGAGGTGATGTAATCTATTTTGAATGCCTAGTGTAGGTTTTGGCTGCCTGCATTAACACTGTCATGGTTACCTAACAAATAAAGTTATTACATTACCACTGTGTATAGTAATATTTCTTTGCATTGGACAGGTTTTACATGGTTATGATAGATACTTGTACACAACACATATATAGTTCCTTTGCCTGTAATACAATACAGTACACAGTTGTCTTTGCAATGATAGAACCTATTTGGCTGGCTTATATTCATATAAAGATGTGAATGTTTGTATTCACTGCTATGTTATGTGCTAGGAGCATAGATAGATGGATGGATGGATTCAGGTTAAAACACACAGGTTTACAACACATGACAAATTCAGTTATAGAAACAATGGTATAACTAACAAGTGATTCTTGAAACTATCAAAAGCAATAGCACTTGAATTTACTCAACTACATTTGAATATGCTAGAGGAACAGCTATTACGAGGCAAGATAACATTTGTTGGAATCAATTAATGCGAATTAGTAGATGGAAGTTAATCATAGGCTGTAGTAACCTAGGATGTCCCATGAAAGCTTATTTCCGATGGGGTCCTTGGATAAAAGCATGTTTCCAGTGTTTAAAAACCTACCAGCGTGTGTAAGAATACAGTTTTTGTTTGTTTGTTTTGTTGGGGTTTTACGCCCTTTTAAACATATCATATCACGGCGGTCAGTTAACCTACTCACACTTTTCCTGGGCAAGCTTAGCCGATCTAAGCGGTTTACCAGAACTATGTGTTTATACCTATGCCAGTAACTGACAACTGCCCCACTTGAATCAGAGGTAGAGGGAGAATGGGCGTAGAAATAATTTTATGACCAATCCCCACACAAGTTATGTGGCCGGGCTGGGGTTCGAACTCACGATCCCCGGATTGACAGTCTAGCGCTCTACCAACTGAGCTAGCCAGACCCGGCGAGAATACAGTGTACATGATGCCTGTCTGCAGGTAATTGAGGAAGAGAAGCTTGCAGAGAATGCAGAGAGACTGGGACATGTCCTCCGTAAGAAGCTGAACACCCTGCCGAAGGACAAGGTCAGGATAGTACGGGGCAAAGGCTTGTTGAACGCAGTCGTCATAGACAAAAGTAAGTACATGTTTGGTAATTTCTTGGAAGTCTTTCTTATTTCATTGTTTAAATAAAGGTTGTTTTGTGAGTACTGGCAGGTAAGCTTTCTCAGCCCCATATAATTTGCCTTTTTCAATTAGAATGTTGCATATTCATTGATATGTCATTTAAGAACGTCTTATTATTTACATGTGTATTCCTTGGAATCATTTCATTCATCGTACCTAATTTCTGTGGAGAATAAATTTGCGATGTTTACGTTTTCCAGAGATTGATGCATCCAAGGTGTGTAAGAATCTGTTGAAGAATGGCCTGCTTGCCAAGCCTACACAAGGTGACATAATCCGGTTCGCTCCTCCTCTCGTGATCACAGAACCGCAGTTGAACGAGTGCTTTGATATCATCAAGCACACCATGGAATCGATGTAGACTGTGCTAGTCTCGCTCTAACGGGTTTTCCTCCAACTTGCGTCATCACCAGGAGATGGTGTTTATATGCAGTGTTATTGGTGTTTGTTTATTTTTGACTCTCCACATTTTACTTATAGTATTTATGAAGAACTTATTTTGGAAGAAAGATTTGGCTTATTCTTCTTATATGGAAGACAATGCTTTGAACAGTGCTTGTGGAAAATAGGGTGTTGTGGCTATTGTGGGGTGTGAATCTACACACCGGCTGTAGCTTCCATGCAAGTCTATGACGTGCATATGTCCATTGTACAGGCCATCTAGTTTACTCTGCATGTTGGTTCTGATATACTTGTAAGATTCCAGCATGGTGCTAATGTTACGATCTTTTATTTATTTTGTTCGTAACAAAAATGTTTTACTTTTAGTTTTTTTGGGTGCATTGAATATTAAATGTAGATCTGGATAATATCTCTTATTAAATAAACATTTGTCAGTCACCAGATGTTGTTCTTGATTGAGTCTTTGACAATAATAACTGATTATAAATACATGTACATGATGTGAAAATGGTGAAAATATGCTCAGCAGGCTGCCATCGGACCAACCAAACTGTATTATGTAGAATTAGAGAATATGTTGCATTAAACTATATGTACTACTAGGGATGGCAAGGAATATTCAAATAATGAAAACTATTTGAATTATATTTTGGTGTTCGAATAACTGTCTGTTTATTAATTTAATTTAAATAAGCATATTTTATAAGGTATTTGTCAATGTCAGTCCCTAAGGATATACCGTCCCATTATAACTATCACGGTCCTTGATCAGTTCACAAATCACTTATATGGGAAGTAGGAGATTAAATGATGTTCGATGTGCTAATTGATGTTATTGCATACATGTGCACAAGTGCTCTGAAACAACATGCCACCTTCCTAGTTATGTTGTGGAACAGACAGTGAAGTTGTCAGCGGTTATGATTTAATTAGAAACAGTACAAATCTGTGGTCATTTGTAAAGATCTGTCATCATTTGTAAAGATGTAAAATTAAATTAATACTATGTTTAACTCACAACACCTGTCTTTGAAACATCCAGTGAAGTACAGGTCAAGCTTGCAAGGAGTCGACTGCAGCTTCCTACCTTCATGTGTTTCTTGTCTGCAGCTTCCTACCTTCATGTGTTTCTTGTCTGCAGCTTCCTACCTTCATGTGTTTCTTGTCTGCAGCTTCCTACCTTCATGTGTTTCTTGTCTGCAGCTTGTCCTAAACAGTACAGTGACAGTACACGACTGTCCTAAACAGTACAGTGACAGTACACGACTGTCCTAAACAGTACAGTTGACAGTACACGACTGCCCTAAACAGTACAGTTGACAGTACACGACTGTCGTTAATGGTATAGTGACAGTACACGACAGTCCTAAACACTATAGTGACAGTACATGACTGTTCTAAACAGTATAGTGACATTACAAGACTTTCATGATCTGTTTAAGTTGCTATACATCGCTACTACGGACTGTACAAGTGGCAGTACTTTGCTTCCGTGGACTGTACATGGCATCTACGGACTGTACAAAGCGCCTGTAGAACATGACTTGTAGAACTGTTCAAGTGGCAGTATATGACTTCCATGGACTGTACAAGTGGCAGTGCATGCCATGGCTTCTACGGGCTGTACAAATGGTCTTCTACGGGCTGTACAAGTGGCATATGACTTCTACGAACTGTACACGTTGCAACCGGGCTTGCACTAAGGTGGAAAAAAAGTCCATAGCATGTCAGACATAGAATAAAGTAAACAATTGAAGATTTGTTTAAGATCAGTTCTTTTTCGTTTGGTGATTTAATAACTTCCAGGCTTCCCTTAATAAAAACCCTGCAATGCAGTACACGGCTTCTATGGACTGTACAAGTGGTCGTACATGTCTTCTTTGGACTAGACAAGTGGCAGTGTATGGTCTTTTTGGTCTGTACAAGTGGCTGTATATGGCTCTACAGACTGTACAAGTGGCAGTGCGTGACAGGAGCCATGTACTGCCATTAGTTCAGTCCGTAGAAGACGTACTGCCGCTTGTACAGCCCTTGGAAACCACATGAACTGTCCGTAGAAGTTATGTACTGCCACTTGTACAGTCCACAGAAGCCATTCCACTTGTACCAGCCGTAGAAGCCATGTACAAACTATTCAAGTGGCAGTACATGAATTCTACGAACTTTAGCAAGTAACAGTACATAACTTCTACGGACTTTATAAAATGCATTATATGGCTTCTGCTGACTGTATAAATGGCAGTTCATGTCTTTTATGGACTATACAAGTGGCATTTCATGTTTTCTACGGACTGTATAAGCGGCAGTTCATGGCTTCTATGGACTGTACAAGCGGTAGTTCATGGCTTCTACGGACTGTACATGTGGCAGTATATGTCTTCTACGGACAGTACAAGCGACAGTTCATGGCTTCTAGGGACTGTACAAGCGGCAGTTCAAGTCTTCTACGGACTGTACAAGTGGCAGTACATGTCTTCAACGGACTGTACAAGTGGCAGAACATGACTTCTACGGTCTGTACAAGTGGCAGTACATGACTTCTACGGTCAGTGCAAGTGGCAGTACATGTCTTCTATGGACTGTACAAGTGGCAGTACATGTCTACTACGGACTGTACAAGTGGCAGTACATGTCTTCTACGGTCTGTACAAGTGGCAGCTCATATCTTCTACGGTTTGTATAAGTGGCAGTACATGGCTTCTACAGACTGTACAAGTGGCAGTCCATGACTTCTATGAAGCAACAGTTCATGGCTTCTATGGATTGAGCATGTGGCAATATATGTCTTCTATGAACTGTACAAGTGGCAGTTCATGTCTTCTACGGACTGTACAAGTGGCAGTACATGTCTTCTACGGTCTGTACAAGTGGCAGTACATGTCTTCTACGTACTGTACAAGTGGCAGTAAATGTATTCTACGGTCTGTACAAGTGGCAGCTCATGTCCTCTACGGTCTGTATAAGTGGCTGTACATAGCGTCTATGGACAGTGCAAGTGTCAGTACATGGCTTCTATAGACAGTACAAGTTGCAGTACATGACTTCAACGGTATGTACACGTGGCTGTATACCTGTATGTCGTCTACGGGCTGTACAAGTGGCAGTACATGACTTTTACGGGCTCTACAAGTGGCAGTTCATGGCCTCTACGGGCTTTACAAGTGGCAGTACATGTCTTCTACGGACTATGCAAGTGGCAGTACATGTCCTCTACGGACTATGCAAGTGGCAGTACATGTCTTCTACGGACTATGCAAGTGGCAGTACATGGCTTCTACGGACTGTACAAGTGGCAGTACATGTCTTCTACGGACTGTGCAAGTGGCAGTACATGGCTTCTACGGACTGTGCAAGTGGCAGTACATGGCTTCTACGGACTGTACAAGTGGCAGTACGTCTTCTATGGGCTGTACAAGTGGCAGTACATGTCTTCTACGGACTATGCAAGTAGCAGTACATGTCTTCTACGGACTGTACAAGTGGCAGTACATGTCTTCTACGGGCTGTACAAGTTGCAGTACATGTCTTCTACGGACTATGTAAGTGGCAGTACAAGGCTTCTACGGACTGTACAAGTGGCAGTACATGTCTTCTACGGGCTGTACAAGTGGCAGTACATGGCTTCTACGGACTGTACAAGTGGCAGTACATGTCTTCTACGGACTATGCAAGTGGCAGTACATGTCCTCTACGGACTATGAAAGTGGCAGTACATGTCCTACGGACTATGCAAGTGGCAGTACATGTCTTCTACGGACTATGCCAGTGGCAGTACATGTCTTCTACGGACTATGCAAGTGGCAGTACATGGCTTCTACGGGCTGTACAAGTGGCAGTACATGTCTTCTACGGACTGTACAAGTGGCAGTACATGTCTTCTACGGACTATGCAAGTGGCAGTACGTCTTCTACGGACTGTACAAGTGGCAGTACATGTCTTCTACGGGCTGTACAAGTGGCAGTACATGTCTTCTACGGACTGTGCAAGTGGTAGTACATGGCTTCTACGGACTGTACAAGTGGCAGTACATGTCTTCTACGGGCTGTACAAGTGGCAGTACATGTCTTCTATGGACTATGCAAATGGCAGTACATGTCTTCTACGGACTGTACAAGTGGCAGTACATGTCTTCTACGGGCTGTACAAGTGGCAGTACATGTCTTCTACGGACTATGCAAGTGGCAGTACATGGCTTCTACGGACTGTACAAGTGGCAGTACATGTCTTCTACGGGCTGTACAAGTGGCAGTACATGGCTTCTACGGACTGTACAAGTGGCAGTACATGTCTTCTACGGACTATGCAAGTGGCAGTACATGGCTTCTACGGGCTGTACAAGTGGCAGTACATGTCTTCTACGGGCTGTACAAGTGGCAGTACATGTCTTCTACGGACTATGCAAGTGGCAGTACATGGCTTCTACGGGCTGTACAAGTGGCAGTACATGTCTTCTACGGACTAGAAAAGTGCACTTCGCTGCGTGAGAATGTTTCGTGATAATTAAGTGTTGAACTTTTGGTGGACATTATGTTTTAGGAGACAGGCCTGTGTTAGGCGATTGGCAATGACGCACTTTTTCTTATTTACTGATAAGTTAATAGTCGCTATTCTAAACTTGTCGAACGAATTTTAAAATGCATAGAATCTACACACTATATTTTTTATTCTAGTTTGTATACGTGATGTGTATCTGGGTGACCTCTACCGGGCAGGTGTTGTTGTGCATGTATATGACCGCACACTCGCGCATATCACCGGTGTTTGATCGGTTGCATCCTGGACTGGCAGTCACGGACGATAATATATCTTCACGTAATCCGTTTCCTCAAAGTGTGAATCTCTAGCACAGGAATGAAGGGTTTCATTTCATTTCGTCCGACGGCATTTCCACGGATTCCCGCTAGCGGTAAAACCGGAGATAATGTTCTGTGATACACGCCAGCCTGATTAGGACGAGCCTTTTTCTTCTACTCAGAAACTTCAAAGGCTTCTGTGGAACGCAGTCGATACTGACGAGAACTGTTAGCTGTGTGACGAAATACGGCCATATCAAAATGTAACGGGTATTCTATCTGGCATCCAATATGTAATGAACATAATTATACAATTGCGCGGGAATCGGTTATATTGTCATGAAGTGCTCATGCGTTTTAACTTATTTTATATTACAGGAGCAAACGTGTATACAGTTTACTAGCTCTAAAGAAAATCACACGGGATCTATAGTTTACTAGTATTATTGTTCAGGTATGAAACATCTCGTCTTCGAATAAAAATTGGTTCTGTACAGTAAATAATACTTCCATGTTGAAGAATAAATTAAGTTTTTCACTTAAACTGTATGAATAAATGAACATCCATTACAGTTGACTTTTGATGCTTTACAGTCATCGCTTTGACAAGACGACAAGAAATACCGCTTGGCAAATACTGTAAAAGTCACATCGATAGGTTACCCCGTTTTTACGGAGAACAAAAGAAGGAAAGAACTTGTACCGTACTGTGACCATTATGATTTTTGACAAGTGCCACTTTGTTCATTAAGTCCCGATAAACGAGCGATAGGCGCTAAAAGCAGAAGCGTTCCAATTAGAAGTCTTCGTGACAATGTCCCGAGGCACCTCTGTCCACGGAACGCGCGTCCACATCCCGCAAACCGCGGGGCCTGGCGAGATCTCGCGTTAACTCAACATGCTCTTCATTTGGCGTCTTAAATGAAAATTCAGATGTAAACATGAGTTCTGCTATTTAAAACGCTTTAAATGCTTTAAATAAAGATGAAATGAACAACACCCGAATTTATTCGTTGTGTTCTTTTCTTTCCATCGAAACATTACTTTTTGTTGTTCATCTAATTTCCCCGTGACGATGATGGTTATTATTATTGCATTGGTGCTGTTTGTTGGTCGAGGTTTTTGATGATTGATTGATCTATTTATCTAACATGTTTACAAGCACGTTTAAACGTTCAGTGTACATATTCACAAGTCAGCGTTACCGTATGAAAAGAAAGTAATCGGAGTTGGTTTTTTCCCATACAGATGTAATGTTCAACCATGCAGACTGCGTCCAACAATTCGCCACCAGCAACTTCACGTGCAGTCGCACGTGCGCGCGCGAGACGAGAGCAGGGCGGGCGCGCGCTTCTGTTTTCATGACGGCCTCTTCTGAAGATGAGCGGGGGTGAACAAAAGTCAGACAATCACTGTCAGCCTCCCAAATAATTAAAACAGACCTAGAACGATTTGTCGGTGGAAAATTGCGTTTTTATGGACCAAAATAGTAGTTTGTGAAGATTAGTTGCATCTCTGAATTGTCGTCTGCACACAGCTGGGCGCTGCAGGGCGCGGTCGGTTATATAATACATTGGAAGGGACGTGCGCATGCGCGTATCGTGTTTCACTTAAAATGCTTATCCCTACAGGGGGTGGGGATTGCTTATCCCGTTGTAAATAGACACAAACAAGAAACATGACTTCAATAAATTCTAACATGTCGACAGTTCGTCTTCTTATCGTTTTCAGATATATCAAGTTTATCACAACACAAAGCAATGGACTTCAAGAATCCTGTACAAAATTCAGTTATTTTGGAGAGGACAAGAACGTTTACGTTTCAGTTTTTTTTTTCACGCGCATACGTTAAACATTGTTTTATTAAATTCGACTCATGTTTAAATATTATTACTTTTATTTGCGAATACGATTTGAAAATTGTGCAAATGTACAATAACAGAAACATGTGTGCCATTAACATTTATAACAATAGAAACATGTGTACCATTAACATTTATAGCAATAGAAACATGTGTACCATTAACACCAACGCCTCCAAAAATTCCTTGGTGTTGGTAACGAATGGTTTACGTAAACAATTTGAAACGGTTATGGTCATACATTTGTTAGCTTTCTTTTTTGAAACATAGGAGTCATTTAATTTCCGAAACGAAACCTTACGAGAAGGAATAGAAGAGAAAAAGTAACAAGCACGTCTACCGAAAGAAATATGTCTGTGGTAACACGTTATGTATGTCACAACTAATATATCTATCATACCAAATATGTCAGTTATAGCAAATATTTATATGTAAAAACAAATATGACTATGATAGAAAATATGCATATCATAGAAAATATGTATCTCATAACAAATATATTTATCTCATATTACAAAATGTATGTCATAACAAATATGTCTGTCATAACAAATATGTATGTCATAACACAATAAGTCTGCATAACACTATGTCTGTCATAACACAATATGTACATCATAACAAATATGTCTGTCATAACACAATATGTCTGTTATAACACAATATGTCTGTCATAACACAATATGTCTGTCATAACAAATTTATGTCATAATACAATATGTCAGTCATAACACAATATATCTGTCATAACAAATATATGTGGTACAGCAAAAATGTATGGCATTATACGATATGTCTGTCATAACAAAACAAATGTGTCTGACACAACAAAGAAGGCCATAATTTTGGTCAAGCGACAAAACAATCGAGGTCAGTCGTGAGCAACCCAACTACAAAGTAAATAATACTGTATCAATATTTCCAGCCATTAAAAATTCGAATTAATTCCATGATTTTGCATTTATTTGTTAACGCACGCCGAATCCGAATGTGCGAATTTGACTGTTTTGGTCACATTGGTGAAAATTAGCGATGCCATATTTGAAATTGTCATCAAATCACTTGTCAATAACACAAATACAAACATTATATATTTCATAATGATTCACCGATGAAATACGATTTCGAATGTCGTTAAGAAAAATCAAGACTTGTTTGTATACAAACTACACTATCAAAAGCACCAAGGACAATGACCATGAATACTGTAATATCATTTTATTATTCACAACCATGTATGGGAATAAATTGTGGACAAATATAGAAAACGATAAATGTATAAATACAAACCCGATATTTTTGTGGATATATGCATACAATTTTTATAGCAAAAACCATCTATTTGAATGAAATTTTTAATATTTACTGATTACACGTAATACAGCGATACATTGATGTCACTACATTCTAATTAGAAAAGTACATATATACAATATAAAAGGGAAAAAAATCTTAAAAAGTCACGTCCCGAGATTAATAGCTCACGGATATTTATTTTTTTTTAAACTACCAATAAACTAATTTCTAGCAAATATTATATGCAAAGTAATTTAATAACGCTATTTTTTGTCGTCTTAACTTTTTGCTCATATTGAATATAGTTATTTCATATGCGTTTTGGGTTTGACATTCTTGAAGATTAAATAATATTCTGATGTCTGTTTTATTTAAAATGTTAGATCTAGAAAGTGTAGCATTAGTTTATATATTTTGATAGGGATAAAGAAGTTTCCAGATTTAGGAAAAGGAGAAAATTGCACCTACGATGCTTTGTGCATTCCATCACCCTATTTCCGGATTTCCGGAACATTTTACCAAGGTATAGCAAAATAATGGTAGGGCAATGTCAAGAGCAAAAACGCAAGCTTTGCTATCTAAACTGTTTAGCTACAGCCCACCTCCCGACCTGTTCAATGGAAATAATTTTTATTTAAACATTTCGGGTACCTAGTTTCGTGAGTAATTCAGCGCCGGGTACGCTGGTAGTAAATTATATACATGCTGTGTATGTAAACAAATCCCGCCCCCTTAGCTGGAGGTTGCGCGTTACGATAGCGAAAACCCCTTCGTAAAATAGGAGGTCCGTTGTTTTTTGTACCTATATATCTTTATCGAAACTGACAAATATTGTATTTATACCGTTTGCAGACAGCCGACAGTGCCGTAGAATCAACACATATTAATACAAGATAAACACGATATAATATATACAAATAGCGTAAAAAAAGAAAGATATTTGAAATTCATGTTTTAGGCAAACGTTACAGAAATTGTCAATAAATACTTCATTATTATTATTATTATTATTATTATCATCATCATCATCAGCCTTATTATCAACATTATTATTATTATTATTATCAATACTGCATTGAAAATAGTAAATTGCCAATAAATAATTTCAATAATACTTATTTAGGTAAAGTTTTTACCACTGAGGGATCCATTTCAACGACGTAAGATGCACTTTCAGAGCAGGTACAGGGTGAGAGTTAAAATCGAACTCCAGTTTCCAGCCGTATCAGTTATAGCCACAGACTAGAATTACGGTACTTCATCAGCTTATTAAACCTATTTTAGTAATATATATAAATATATGCTCGTGAAAATAAGTATGGGATTAAATATAGTATTCCATTTGAAAAATACACTTTCGTTATTGTAACCATGTGTTGCCTGTCCTATTGCAAACTGAAAATAATTGTATCTTTACAGTGAACGTAAACCCATAATAAATAATCCAATCATTAGTATATGTCTTAAAATATTGATTAAAAGTTCCGGTATTACGGTGGTAATTTTTTTCAGGGATTGCGTGTGTGTTTCGAAGTTCATGAGGGCCTTCAGCACCGAAGCAGCATTATGTGAGGACCCGGGGTGTGTCCCAGCACCCCTACCGAATTGACTTAAAGAGACACATCGAAAGTTGGGACGAATTTTGAATCATATCTGCAATCTCCCGCTATGTACTTTTAACTGAAATATCTTAAATTGTGGTGTGATCATGTGCTGTGGGGGGAATCCGGAGTATCCGGAGGAAACCCCACTTGTCCGGTATGGTGACCACCAACCAAACTCACATGTGTCGGTAATCGAACCACTATTGCCGCGGTGAGACGCTAGTGTATCAACCATGCACTGCGCCGCTGTGAGAAGCGAGTGTATCAACCATGCACTGCGCCGCGGTGAGAAGCGAATGTATCAACCATGCACTGCGCCGCGGTGAGAAGCGAGTGTATCAACCATGCACTGCGCCGCGGTGAGAAGCGAGTGTATCAACCATGCACTATTGCCGCGGTGAGAAGCGAGTGTATCAACCATGCACTGCGCCGCGGTGAGAAGCGAGTGTATCAGCCATGCACTACGCTAGCACTAGGAGATGTGGGTGTTTTATATTTATCGTCAAGGAATCTCTGATATATGTTTGCTTAAACAGGTCAACTGATCTTCCACAATCGACGACGGGCAAAACTTATAGCGTGTATATAAACTTTAAATTACAACATTATTTAAATGTAATAAATATATCAACAATTTGAATTGATCAATCCGCTTCAGAGTATCTAGAAGTAAAAACAGGGAGATGGTACAAACCTGAAATTTTCAGAAAAATATTAGAAAAGACACCATATTATGAAGATAGAAAATGTAAACATTACTTAGTTTTTTCTCGAAGAGTAATTCCATATTTAATGGAATGTCCAGTATTTAACAATTTTAGGAAACATATAAATAAATACTATCATCCAACTTTTACACACTGACAATGAAAAAAAAAAGAAATCTTTCCACATTTATTTTAAAGCTTTTAAATTAAGATCCCAATTATATTATCAACAATGTTCTCTCTATGTAACTATTGTTTGCTTCAAATTATGTCCTTTTATGGCATACTGGTGTTAATACAAGAATGTGTCGATATTAGAATATATTTTGTTTAAATCGAATAGTGATTGTTAAATGGAAGACGTTCTGTTGACATGCTACGTAACTTGGTACTATTTTTCATTTTTGTAAGCATAGCACAACTTATTAAAGTAGTATATCTAATAACCTGCACGTCTTTGACCACCTTAATTAGCTATGTTTTAAAGTGTTAAAATATGTGTGTACCAATGGGCGTAAATTGTATTTGAAATAAAACTATGTCTAGTACTACCGAAAGTAATTTCAATATTTACTATAAAAAAAAGTTTAACAATATGTGATCATTAACCCAAGTGTCTTACCTGCAATACGAAGAAGTGGTTTTTACGAATATTGTTTTCCGGATAATTCAAACGGACTAATTCCCAAAATTAATATGAGGCATTAGGATTTAGTTACCTTAAGTAAATTCATTTCAAGTAAATTGCATACATGTTTCAAAATATAATTATGTTTATATTGCCCTCCATAAGTATTGTCTTGTTTAGACGCACACTCAGCATTGCATATGAATTCTAGTGCAAAATATATGTGTTCCCGATTTGTGTGTGCTAATAGACAATCTACGTGTATTTGAACGCCGATTTCCAAGTTTGATTACATACTGTTTCTGACAATACAGCTGCATGATTAATAATTATAGTTAAACAAATGGGAACGGTAAATAATGAGCAATCATTGTAAAACATGGATATTCTTTAGAAACAGAACATCATATGTTCTATATATTGAATTACACTAATTTCGATCTTCAGACACACAAATAAAACATTGCAATATCAACTACCGGTATTTGGATCGTCCCCATATAATGAAACCAGTTTCCTGCATTGAGCGCATGCAGTTCGAACAGCGCCAGTGCTATCTCAAATGACAAAAATACATCTATATGATACTTCTAACTTAACTTACACTCTGAATAAAACCATCTGCCGGCTTCTTTAAAAAATAAAACACGTTTAAAATTATTAAAGGAAACGTATTCCGTACATTTATTTCAAACACGATATATGAGAGAAACACGTTTGTTTATAGGCAGCCGGTGACAGTCTCGATCACACAGGCGCCGGATTGGCTGCCTCGCAGAGTGGGGCGGTATAGCACCACCCTCCCTGCTCCAATAGCCAATCACGGAATCCGGCTACAGAATGCCTTCGAAAGTTAATTTATCAAAGAAGAAAACCATAGAATTTTCTTGGAAGAAAACATAACGCGACAGACTTTATTGGGACTTAAAATTCTGGTGCTTCTGTACAAATACTTTAGAGCTTCTTTGTAAATATTTCTATATTGTATGCACTGTGTAGGCTTGCGTGTATTTTCGCTGTTTGTTTATATGAGAGTTACGCAGTTATTATTATAATTAAATATACCGACCATTTTCGCAAGAAGCAAAATCTAGATGTTGACGCGCATCCGTGTAATTGTAATTTAGTCACTACAAAAACCACCAACCCACTAGCGCGGAGCGACCCAACCGACGCCACCGGTTTGGTTCGCCTCTAAGACCGGAAGTATGGTATACTCGGACCTGGCAGACCATCGCCAGCTTAAACCGGACCAGCAGTATCGCCGGGTAAGTTCACCGAGATATTGTACTCGTCGTAGTCATCTGTTTAAATGTTTTGTTTAACCTATGCTCTCACAGCCTATCTTCGTAGCAAGTAACGTATGCCTATGTATGCAAGGTTTTAGAGCGAAATAGTAGGTACCTACATCCTGTTCCCTTGTGGTCCCAGCCACCTGCTGTCCCTGTGTCAAAGGATGTGAAGTATGGTTTGACATGTATTGTATTGTTGCAACTAATCACCTATAAATAAATTGGCTTTTAACTTAATTGAGATAACTCTTGTCAATACAAGTGTTTTAAATCCACACATCTGCTTCCTTCAAGCATTTTCTCATCCTTAAGCGTGTCGATAAAACAAAATGATCAACTAGAAATCTACCATTATGTCAATCAACACCGAATATAGACTACCATACATAAAAGTCTAGAACTAGACAAGGTACAGGGTGTTGCTAAATATGAGCAGTGTAAAATGGCGGAAATAATGCAAAAAAATTGATAATTCTATACTTTTTATGATTTTGATGTTTTGAAATAAGATTTGTAAACAGTGTCACTTGCCATTCATTTTTGACAAAATATATTTAATTTCAAAAGTTATCTTTATTAAACATTATTTTCTTAACCAGGCCCAAAGGGGCAGCAGTTAACTCTAGGTCTTCCCTAATAGACATGTACATACTTACAGAGTCCTGATGCGGCTCTCAACGGTAGCTCGACTTCCGGTCTTTACGCCGATATGTGGCGGTCGGCAGTCATAGACCGCACAGAGATCACCACCCGGACGCCGCCGGACATGAGCACTTCCGGTGGCGTCTACAACCACCAGCCACTTCCGGTGCCGTCGTATGAAGCAGACGGCTATTCCAACGTTCTTGCCTTCTCTCCAATATATAAGTAAGAATTTCTGCATTCTGTTCAGCATAAACGCATGTCCCCACTATTTGTTGAGTAATATATGAGGCCTGTCGTGGGAAACCCGGGCTTAATGCATGTGCGTAAAGTGTCATATCGGATTAGCCTGTACAGTCCGCACAGGCTAATCCAGGACGGCACTTTCCGCCTACAGTCGCTTTTTGTTTAGAAGATACTTCCTTGAAGCAGAAAATACCATAAAACCAGAAAGCGGAATCCGGAACGACAAATTACGCACATGCAATAAGCCCGGTTTTTTCCCACGACACGCCTCATATGTTTTAACACTACACTTGTCCTTGAATTGACACAATTTTCGACTTACATTTACTCGGAAATTACAGTGTTCTTTACCTTGATGTTATTTAACCAACTGTTTATTGCATAAAGGACATCTTTGTATAACATTCAGTAATAATAATAATAATAATAATAATAATAATAATAATAATACTTCATGCAGATATCACTTTAAGAAACTATATTTATTTTGTTGTCCTCAACAAACACATATTAATAATAAAATCACCGAAAATGAAAGCATACAAACAATTGTACACCAATTATATAAAAAATAAACTAGTTGACATATTTTTAACAGACACGCATCAAGCAATACTAAAAATGTCATATGTATACACCAATCATTGAATTGTCCTTAAATATTACTACGGTAGGAGTAACGGATCCTTTAAACTTTGGACCCTAAAGGGAATGAAATCACTTTGCCAACCTAAAATTCTCCACCGGCACCCAGACATTGTGTTGTCTGTTTCATCAAAAGTAAATATTAGATCTATGGAGAATAACTGTTTCAATTTAAGATTTTTTTTTCCGGGTGTTTTTTTTTTCCTGGAAGCTTCAATTGCGTATATTTGTCATAACTTTCTGCTGGCGAATAAGGCATTCTTTCATTCTAACAATAAAGTAAAGGAAACCCATTATTATAAGGCAAATGCGATGTACACAATGTCTGACTATCAACAAATTTCCTTGCAATATTTATAGGAAAATATTTTTATTTTTTGATTTTGATTTCTGCTGCCAATTTAGATTAATACGAGAAAGAATGAGACGTAAGAAGTAAGAATGAGAGAATATCTTGACTTCCACGACATTAACGGATACTATTTAATGCATTTTAGAATTATTTATCGAATCATGATTAAGAAGGTCATGTGAAAAATCTGCCTTCGGAGCTATAGTCATAAACGGTTGGAATAATATCAACTGAACAAGGGCCATCTGTACAGTTGGAACTTTATTTGCGAAATATTCAAAATTATGTGTAATCATTTTAATAATTGTTATGTTGTATGAAGTTGCTATTAATCTTTTTTCACGAATAATAATAATAATAATAATAATAATAATAGTAATAATTATAATAATGATAATAATAATAATTATTATTATTAACGTCATCATTATTATTACTGTTATAGTTCAGTGTGGGGGTCGAATGACAATTGGCTGCTCTTTGCGCACTTACCCCGGTAGTCTTAGTACTAATGTATTTGTTTTATACACTTAAGAGTTAAGTATGCAAAATACTCGTACATGTAGTGTACCCCTGTGGCATCAAGTAGCTACTTGTGACCTATCTGTGTCCACCGAGCATCCATTCTGAAGAGCGCCGAGTGTTTGCCGTCTGCGAGGTGTGAAGAAGACAACACGTTGTCTTTCAGAGGACACGCCACTGCGTGGTCAAGTACCCACAGGCAGCCCGATGATTTACTATATTTAATTCGTTAATCTCTTGCGCAAATTGGTCTGTAAAAAAGACTCGCATTATGTTAACACCAGCTACCACTCGAGGTCTGTGTCTTGTTTGAATATGTGAAGAGGACGAGCTACCGCCTATTGAAGCCGCGCGGCTGTAATACTGATATAGAGTCCGAGAGTGTGCGGAGAAGATTTACGGATCATGTCACTGGCTCGTTAAGACAGATAAATACTCGCCAAGAATGGGCTTGCCTTCTGAACTGACCGTCTCAATTAGCAAACATGTAGTCAATGTTCATCGCTAAATTCCAAAGTGGATATATGCTTTAAAGTACAGGTATAAAATTGAATTACTAATAATTATGATTAATGTAGGACATCCGTTTATTATTATTATTATTATTATTGCTGCTACTACTACTACTACGACTATTCCAGGGAGTTCGCAGTGTTCAAGGACAAGCCTGTACAGGACTTATATTATTACTGATAATAATTATTTTGTTGTCATTATTATTATTATTATCATTATTATTATTATTATTATTATTATTATTATTCAAGGGAGTTTGCGGTGTTCAAGGACAAGCCCGTACAGGAAGTGCCGGGGACGCTGCTCCCGCTGAAGAACGCCGTCGTGCACACGTCATTCGCCGGCCCCCTTTCCCCCATCTCCCCCGGGATGCACATCGGGCCCCTCAGCGGCCAATCACAACAGCCGCTTACCTACACGGTCAACACTGGCCAGGTGCATCCGATGAGTTATTCCGGAAGGGGAAGTCCCCAGTATACTTCCGTTCATGCGCAAATACACAGTGATCATATCAACGTGCCCCAACACACAATGTTTCCGTCAATGAGCGTCAATGTGTCTATGAGTATGAACGTAGTGCCGCCTAATTTCGTCAGCAACTCCTGCAACCCCGCGCAGCAGTGGCAGGCAGGCGCGCAGCACTTTGGCGTCTCTCAAGAGTACCAGCACGCGTCACAAGAGGCCTCGTTCCAGCCCCAGTATAGCAGCTATCCGCAGGGATACTACCCTCAACACTACTCGCTAGCATCGGATTTCCGATCGGGCGTTCCGGAAAACAGGGCGTTGTACTATAAGGTGTCGGAACAAATTAAATCGGACTCAAGATATTATCCTACAAATCAATTTAAGCGTGATAAAGTGCTGGACGAGCGGTCATACCACATACCGCACAGTCCGGAAAACACGAAACTGAACTTATGTAGGATCTGTGGAAAGTCGTACGCGAGGCCGAGCACTCTAAAGACTCACCTGAGAACGCACTCCGGGGAAAAACCGTACAAATGTAACGCATGTAACAAGTCCTTTTCACAAGCGGCGAACCTTACCGCGCATGCGCGAACCCACAGCGGGGAAAAACCATTCCACTGCCCAGTGTGCGACCGACACTTCTCGCAGAGCTCCTCGGTGACGACCCACATGCGCACGCATTCTGGCGAGCGGCCATACCGGTGTCGACTGTGTAAGAAGGCGTTCTCGGACAGCTCGACGCTCACCAAACACCTCCGGATCCACAGCGGCGAGAAGCCGTACCAGTGCAAGCTGTGTCTGCTGCGCTTCTCCCAGTCCGGCAACCTGAACAGACACATGCGTGTACATACCAGCAACGGCTAGGTGCCCGGATGTCCGTCTCTTAGTAGCAGCGACAAATACACAGAGTACAAGTATCGTGCACGTGAACGTGATGTCGCATCTTTAGCGTGGCCAGGATTTATTTGGAATATATATACAGTTATTTGACTGCAGAAGGTTTTGCCCCTAACATAACATAAAGACGGTAAATATGAGTGCTTTTCTGCCGTCGTGACACAACATAACGGATAAGATACAGACAGGTGTGAAACAAACTACATGTATATTTTTCATCAATGCGAGTTTTATTCAGTATATACGAGATGAAAAATATTGGTACATGTTACACAGTAAGTACACGTACATAAAATTGTTAGTATAAACTTATATATGTGAATTAAACATAACGCTATATGCATTGAAGTGTGTATAGTAAGTAAGTAAGTAAGTAAATTTTTTATTATCGTGACTTGTGTATAACATTTACATTTATAAGTCAATACAGATACAAAATAGATCACACCCGGCCCACCGGGCCTATAAGTCACCTTAGCAAGTTCCATTATTAAGAACGTTGTATATAAATTGATAAAGCGTATCAAAAATAAAGATTGTTATCACATGACAGCAGCGACAGACACACGTATCGAATTTGTAATCGTGTGTACGAATACAGAATACTTCTTCTGCGTAAGTAGGCAGCCGTAATATATCTAGCTAGTTGTCTAGTGTTATTATGGATCAGATAACCTAGTTGATCTAAGGGGGACAGTGTCATAAAACCGGTCTCCCAGTATATTAAACCCTCATGAAATCCACAGTATCAAACAAGAGCTGTCGGAGGACAGCGCGCTCGAAGTTTTCTTGTACTTGTCAGAGCTACTGGCACTTTTTCTAAAACGAACTGTTCGGATAGTAGGGGCCAATTAAACAAAGTTAATTTCGTTTTTGAGTTACTGAGTGAAAGGCATTTTAATTTAAAAACAGTTACCTTGACCACACACACCCCATATGCGATCTGATGCAATGTCTCGCTACACGCTATCTATAAATTGAGTTACATTAAAATATTTCAATTTTTTCTCGAGTTATTGAGCAGAAACTGTTTCTTCTATTTTTAGTAACAGTGACCTTGACCTTGACCCCACATGACCCAACTCAAATGAAATCCCAAGTAAAGTATTGCTTCAGCGTACATGTATGAAGATTCATTGACGTGTTAGAGAGTGGATATCAAAAGTTGCCCCGCGGGAATGCAACATTCCCAACTGTTCAAACAAAAGTTATCAAAATTGGCCAATATACGGGTTCATTTTAATAGATAAAAAATAAGTGTCTTAAAATTGAATGAAATCCCTCAACCCATTCCTGAGAGACTTGCTTACCGAAAAACGTCCAAATAGGTTATGTAAAATTGAATGAAATCCCTCAACCCATTCCTGAGAGACTTGCTTACCGAAAAACGTCCAAATAGGTTTATGTAAAATTGAATGAAATCCCTCAACCCATTCATGAGAGACTTGCTTACCGAAAAACGTCCAAATAGGTTTATGTAAAATTGAATGAAATCCCTCAACCCATTCCTGAGAGACTTGCTTACCGAAAAACGTCCAAATAGGTTTATGTAAAATTGAATGAAATCCCTCAACCCATTCCTGAGAAACTTGCTTACCGAAAAACGTCCAAATAGGTTTATGTAAAATTGAATGAAATCCCTCAACCCATTCCTGAGAGACTTGCTTACCGAAAAACGTCCAAATAGGTTCATGTAAAATTGAATGAAATCCCTCAACCCATTCCTGAGAGACTTGCTTTCCGAAAAACGTCCAAATAGGTTTATGTAAAATTGAATGAAATCCCTCAACCCATTCCTGAGAGACTTGCTTACCGAAAAACGTCCAAATAGGTTTATGTAAAATTGAATGAAATCCCTCAACCCATTCCTGAGAAACTTGCTTACCGAAAAACGTCCAAATAGGTTTATGTAAAATTGAATGAAATCCCTCAACCCATTCCTGAGAGACTTGCTTACCGAAAAACGTCCAAATAGGTTTATGTAAAATTGAATGAAATCCCTCAACCCATTCCTGAGAGACTTGCTTACCGAAAAACGTCCAAATAAGTTATGTAAAATTGAATGAAATCCCTCAACCCATTCCTGAGAGACTTGCTTACCGAAAAACGTCCAAATAAGTTATGTAAAATTGAATGAAATCCCTCAACCCATTCCTGAGAGACTTGCTTACCGAAAAACGTCCAAATAGGTTATGTAAAATTGAATGAAATCCCTCAACCCATTCCTGAGAGACTTGCTTACCGAAAAACGTCCAAATAGGTTTATGTAAAATTGAATGAAATCCCTCAACCCATTCCTGAGAGACTTGCTTACCGAAAAACGTCCAAATAGGTTTATGTAAAATTGAATGAAATCCCTCAACCCATTCCTGAGAGACTTGCTTACCGAAAAACGTCCAAATAGGTTTATGTAAAATTGAATGAAATCCCTCAACCC
Source organism: Congeria kusceri (assembly GCA_027627225.1). Classification (NCBI taxonomy): domain Eukaryota; kingdom Metazoa; phylum Mollusca; class Bivalvia; order Myida; family Dreissenidae; genus Congeria; species Congeria kusceri. The sequence goes on along the minus strand of CM051034.1, from coordinate 8,338,177 downwards.
ATTCCTGAGAAACTTGCTTACCGAAAAACGTCCAAATAGGTTTATGTAAAATTGAATGAAATCCCTCAACCCATTCCTGAGAGACTTGCTTACCGAAAAACGTCCAAATAGGTTTATGTAAAATTGAATGAAATCCCTCAACCCATTCCTGAGAGACTTGCTTACCGAAAAACGTCCAAATAGGTTTATGTAAAATTGAATGAAATCCCTCAACCCATTCCTGAGAGACTTGCTTACCGAAAAACGTCCAAATAGGTTTATGTAAAATTGAATGAAATCCCTCAACCCATTCCTGAGAGACTTGCTTACCGAAAAACGTCCAAATAGGTTTATGTAAAATTGAATGAAATCCCTCAACCCATTCCTGAGAGACTTGCTTACCGAAAAACGTCCAAATAGGTTTATGTAAAATTGAATGAAATCCCTCAACCCATTCCTGAGAGACTTGCTTACCGAAAAACGTCCAAATAGGTTTATGTAAAATTGAATGAAATCCCTCAACCCATTCCTGAGAGACTTGCTTACCGAAAAACGTCCAAATAAGTTATGTAAAATTGAATGAAATCTCTCAACCCATTCCTGAGAGACTTGCTTACCGAAAAACGTCCAAATAAGTTATGTAAAATTGAATGTAATCCCTCAACCCATTCCTGAGAAACTTGCTTACCGAAAAACGTCCAAATAGGTTATGTAAAATTGAATGAAATCCCTCAACCCATTCCTGAGAAACTTGCTTACCGAAAAACGTCCAAATAGGTTATGTAAAATTGAATGAAATCCCTCAACCCATTCCTGAGAAACTTGCTTACCGAAAAACGTCCAAATAGGTTATGTAAAATTGAATGTAATCCCTCAACCCATTCCTGAGAGACTTGCTTACCGAAAAACGTCCAAATAGGTTATGTAAAATTGAATGTAATCCCTCAACCCATTCCTGAGAAACTTGCTTACCGAAAAACGTCCAAATAGGTTATGTAAAATTGAATGTAATCCCTCAACCCATTCCTGAGAAACTTGCTTACCGAAAAACGTCCAAATAGGTTATGTAAAATTGAATGTAATCCCTCAACCCATTCCTGAGAGACTTGCTTACCGAAAAACGTCCAAATAGGTTATGTAAAATTGAATTAAATCCCTCAACCCATTCCTGAGAGACTTGCTTACCGAAAAACGTCCAAATAGGTTTATGTAAAATTGAATGAAATCCCTCAACCCATTCCTGAGAGACTTGCTTACCGAAAAACGTCCAAATAAGTTATGTAAAATTGAATGTAATCCCTCAACCCATTCCTGAGAGACTTGCTTACCGAAAAACGTCCAAATAGGTTTATGTAAAATTGAATGAAATCCCTCAACCCATTCCTGAGAGACTTGCTTACCGAAAAACGTCCAAATAGGTTATGTAAAATTGAATGAAATCCCTCAACCCATTCCTGAGAGACTTGCTTACCGAAAAACGTCCAAATAATTTATGTAAAATTGAATGTAATCCCTCAACCCATTCCTGAGAGACTTGCTTACCGAAAAACGTCCAAATAGGTTATGTAAAATTGAATGAAATCCCTCAACCCATTCCTGAGAGACTTGCTTACCGAAAAACGTCCAAATAGGTTTATGTAAAATTGAATGAAATCCCTCAACCCATTCCTGAGAGACTTGCTTACCGAAAAACGTCCAAATAAGTTATGTAAAATTGAATGAAATCCCTCAACCCATTCCTGAGAGACTTGCTTACCGAAAAACGTCCAAATAGGTTTATGTAAAATTGAATGAAATCCCTCAACCCATTCCTGAGAGACTTGCTTACCGAAAAACGTCCAAATAGGTTTATGTAAAATTGAATGAAATCCCTCAACCCATTCCTGAGAGACTTGCTTACCGAAAAACGTCCAAATAGGTTATGTAAAATTGAATGAAATCCCTCAACCCATTCCTGAGAGACTTGCTTACCGAAAAACGTCCAAATAGGTTTATGTAAAATTGAATGTAATCCCTCAACCCATTCCTGAGAGACTTGCTTACCGAAAAACGTCCAAATAGGTTATGTAAAATTGAATGAAATCCCTCAACCCATTCCTGTAAAATTGAATGAAATCCCTCAACCCATTCCTGTAAAATTGAATGAAATCCCTCAACCCATTCCTGTAAAATTGAATGAAATCCCTCAACCCATTCCTGTAAAATTGAATGAAATCCCTCAACCCATTCCTGTAAAATTGAATGAAATCCCTCAACCCATTCCTGTAAAATTGAATGTAATCCCTCAACCCATTCCTGTAAAATTGAATGTAATCCCTCAACCCATTCCTGTAAAATTGAATGTAATCCCTCAACCCATTCCTGAGAGACTTGCTTACCGAAAAACGTCCAAATAAGTTATGTAAAATTGAATGTAATCCCTCAACCCATTCCTGAGAGACTTGCTTACCGAAAAACGTCCAAATAGGTTTATGTAAAATTGAATGAAATCCCTCAACCCATTCCTGAGAGACTTGCTTACCGAAAAACGTCCAAATAGGTTATGTAAAATTGAATGAAATCCCTCAACCCATTCCTGAGAGACTTGCTTACCGAAAAACGTCCAAATAAGTTATGTAAAATTGAATGTAATCGCTCAACCCATTCCTGAGAGACTTGCTTACCGAAAAACGTCCAAATAGGTTATGTAAAATTGAATGAAATCCCTCAACCCATTCCTGTAAAATTGAATGTAATCCCTCAACCCATTCCTGTAAAATTGAATGAAATCCCTCAACCCATTCCTGTAAAATTGAATGTAATCCCTCAACCCATTCCTGTAAAATTGAATGTAATCCCTCAACCCATTCCTGTAAAATTGAATGAAATCCCTCAACCCATTCCTGTAAAATTGAATGTAATCCCTCAACCCATTCCTGTAAAATTGAATGAAATCCCTCAACCCATTCCTGTAAAATTGAATGTAATCCCTCAACCCATTCCTGTAAAATTGAATGTAATCCCTCAACCCATTCCTGTAAAATTGAATGTAATCCCTCAACCCATTCCTGTAAAATTGAATGAAATCCCTCAACCCATTCCTGTAAAATTGAATGAAATCCCTCAACCCATTCCTGTAAAATTGAATGAAATCCCTCAACCCATTCCTGTAAAATTGAATGTAATCCCTCAACCCATTCCTGTAAAATTGAATGAAATCCCTCAACCCATTCCTGTAAAATTGAATGTAATCCCTCAACCCATTCCTGTAAAATTGAATGTAATCCCTCAACCCATTCCTGTAAAATTGAATGTAATCCCTCAACCCATTCCTGTAAAATTGAATGAAATCCCTCAACCCATTCCTGTAAAATTGAATGAAATCCCTCAACCCATTCCTGTAAAATTGAATGAAATCCCTCAACCCATTCCTGTAAAATTGAATGAAATCCCTCAACCCATTCCTGTAAAATTGAATGAAATCCCTCAACCCATTCCTGTAAAATTGAATGTAATCCCTCAACCCATTCCTGTAAAATTGAATGAAATCCCTCAACCCATTCCTGTAAAATTGAATGTAATCCCTCAACCCATTCCTGTAAAATTGAATGTAATCCCTCAACCCATTCCTGTAAAATTGAATGTAAACAAGAATGAAAAGGCCCATAATTTCAAACTAGAATCATCAAAATTGGCGTTTGCGTTCATTTTAATTTAGGGAATATGTATTTTAAGTTTGAAAGAAATTCCTCAATCCATTTCTGACAAACTAGCTTATCGAAAAACTTTAACCTATCAAATTAGCTTATATGTAAAATTTCTAAATGTAAAAAGGTCCGTAATTTTTGACAAATTTCAAATTAGTTACCAAGCTTTGCCAATAGGTGTATTTTAAAACCGTTTTAAGTTGAACCTAGCCCGGAAGCCGACGCCAACGCCGACGCCGGGGCGAGTAGAGTAGCTCGTCTTTTCTTCGAAAAGTCGAGCTTAAAAACTAAGTACCGGGTATTCAATATTCCAATATTTAACATTTACTTCCTTGAAGTGACGGTGGATTATATTTGTTTGACTGGTTCACCACACCCGTATTTAGCAAGAACATTCTTGATAGTTCTGAGCATTCAGTATTTTGTAGTCTAGTTTTACATTCAGGAATCGCAGTTTAGATGTTGATCAATAACTTGTGTTTATAAATCGTGGACATGTTAATTCGAGATGTTTTAGAGGAAGTTTAGTCACGAGCGGTTTCGCTCACAAACCAGTTAAGAATGTAACCGAACATGCGAATATATGCATGTTTGGATAAAAGCAAATTCATCCATCAACTTCGTATAAGCGCTCGTCATTGTTGTGTTAGCTATATTTGTTATCATCTTAACAAAAACTAATGTTTTCTTGCGGCACGTGCCAGGCACGCGCGAGATGACATTCCCTCGAGGATTAACTTACAGCACTTGACAAGATTTAAACCGGGTAACCTGAACCGGACTTACAATGGACCACCTAGAGGCTGGAGCACGCCAGTGAAAATCAACAATATAGTTTGGAGTAAATATTTCTCGATGTCTACACAATAAGGCGTAAAAAAATGTTGTTGGTTTACGCTTACACGACCGCCTTTTTTTCCGCCGACCCAAAAAGTGTTTTGCCTTTCAATCATTAACATTCCTGATTTACGGGAAAAACGAGCAGTTTTCGCTTACAATATTAAGTTTCTTGACATAAATCTCTTTTTCTATGACCATATTTATAGTTAAGGAACAGTTTCTATGTTGGGTGGCGTTTAAACATTTTACATTTAGTCCAATATACTTAAACTGTGTGGTGAACATGCGGCGAAAGGAAAAGAAAAAATATATAGAACAAAAGTTATATTTTACCTCCCTTTCTATATTTTTGTGGAGATGTAAGCGGGAACCAACCATGGTGGCCCTCTACTGCTCACCTGAGTATATTGTGGCTTGGTTTTGGACAAGATTTTCCAATATTTTAATGTAGCCATATAAAAAAAATGGTTCCAATCCGGCGACCGTGTTTATTGACGTATCAAAATGATTTGAAAGAATTTGGTAGTGTAAAATAGCTTAGCCACTTTCACACAGAATTTCAAAGTATTCAGTACTGCCATAGTTATTAGGAAAACTGCTCAAGCCATCTGGCAGTCATGTTTTAACTCATCATCATGGTTATTGAGATATTTATAAGATTTGTTACTCGTTTCTGTGAATTAACTTTGAATTCCAGCCAGTTGTTACAGACAAGATTTTCACAGATTTATAATAGCCATATACCGGTAAGGAAAACTACCCCATCCTATGGCGGACATCTTTTCGCATTTGTAGTACATTTCGTGTTTATTTGCGTCATGTCGTAGCGTTTACAAACATATTGCACACTTGTTAAAGTAACGTACGGCGCGGCGGAAGAAAAGACGAGAAAAACGAGAGAATAAAAAGAGACAGAAGAATGAGAAGATAAAGAGGAGTGAGTGCCAGGAGAGGAGGAAGAAGATGAGCGAAGTCAACTGAAGAGTGAGAAAGAAGAGAGTTAGCAGGAAAAGTGGGATAGAAGGATTCGTGAAAAGACTAGGAAAAAGAGTGAGCGAGAAAGAAGCGACACTTAGACAGATGTAAACAAAGGAATGTACATATAAATGACGGAGAATGGCGAGCAAGACAGGAAAGGATGAAATATCCGCATTGATGAATGCAGACCTAGCTACAATCAGCTGAATTCAGAAAATATTTGGCCATTTATATACACATTCAGTACATCTGTTAATGCATTAAACGTGTTTGGACGCTTCCGGTAATATAACACGTTTATGTGTGAAAATACAACTAGCGTTAACAACGTCCTCTTTGGTCTAGTGGATACTGCGTTAGACTGTCGACATAAAGGACCCCAGTTCAAATTGGGAAAGCGATGATATTTTTTATTGACCTTTTTTATTGAATATGTTATGGCTGTTCGTTTGTTATTAGTTTAAGAAATAATTTTCTATATATCGTTGTTTATCGGCCAATAAGTTGGAGTTCTAATGCGTATGAATTAAACCACGTTTTAGTTCTAATGCGTATGAATTAAACCACGTTGGAGTTCTAATGCGTATGAATTAAACCACGTTGGAGTTCTAATGCGTATGAATTAAACCACGTTGGAGTTCTAATGCGTATGAATTAAACCACGTTGGAGTTCTAATGCGTATGAATTAAACCACGAGGGCGTTACATCCTGCTTGTGTGCACAACTCCTCTTGTCAATGAAGCTTTCCATAACATTTCATTGAAATCTGGCCAGTAGTTGCTGAGAAATAGCTTGGACAATAATTGCGCACTATATATTTCAGAAATTTTCAGTCCCATAACTCCAAGAAAAATCATTGATGCGGAACATCCCGCTAATATGCACAACCCCTCTTGGCAATGAAGCTTCCCATACAATTTCATTGGAATCTGGCTAGTAGTTGCTGAGAAATAGCCCGAACAATAATTTATGCACTATATACTAATTTGAGAAAGTCCCATAACTCTGAAGCTAACTAGTAATATGCAAACCTCCTCTTGGTTATGAAGCTTCCCATAAAGTTTTGTTGAATTCCAGCTAGTAATTGCTGAAAATAGCCCGGACAAGCAAGTCAAGAATTGTGCACTATATATATAGGATCTGACACGAGTTGTCATTTCATACCATATTTTATGAAACTGGTTCAGGAATTTGGTTAGTAAGCGAGCCTTTGGCGAGCTTACTAACGCATTTCCTGGACGAATTTACTACAAATGGTATGAAATGACAACTCGTGTCAGATCGTTGTTATCACATGCTTTTAAACGTATAATTTTACCAAAACATGTTTATAAATCCTAAAAGTTGTGTATTGGCATGACGTCATTTCATGCTGACGACGTCATTTCACAAAAATAACGTAATGCGATTGATCAGTCAAAGAATATGTTGTCAATGAAGACGCTCAAAATGTTATCTTTACACATGTGTAAGAAAGAAATATTCGAAATTGTTGTATAACACGGGAGACAACTAATTTCAGAAATCTTCAAGTCCCACACCTCTGAGAAAAAAATCATTGAAGCGGAACGTCCTGTTAGTATGCACACCTCCTCTTGGTAATGAAGCTTCCCATCAAGTTTCGTTAAATTCCAGCCAGTAGTTGCTCAGAAATAGCCCGGACAAGCAAGTCAAGAAGTGTACACTATATACCGATATCAGACATCTTCCCATAGTCCCATAACTCGGAGAAAAATAATTAAAGCGGAACGTCCTTGTAGTATGCACGCCTCCTCTTGGTAATGAAGCTTCCCATAGTGTCGTTGAATTCCAGGCAGTAGTTGCTGAGACAATAAAGTGGGACGGAAGGACGGACGGACGGACGGATGTAAAGCGGTCAATTTTTGCTCCCCCGAAATGTTTCGGGAAGCATAAAAACTAAAACCCCAAGCAGGTATCGAACTCACGACTTAGGAACAATATGAAGAAATGACCGTAGACAGCGCCGTACCCAACTGCGCTATTCTGCTTTGTAATGAAACACGACTGAGTAAATTATGGTTATACAAAATACTCACAATTCTGACGTCAAAATGTAAACATGAAAAAGTGTGTTTCGTAGTTTATGACGTCCTGTGAGTGTATTTAGTAGTTTATGACGTCATGTGAGTATATATTTCGTAGTTTATGTGGTTCTGTGAGTGTATTTCTTCTATCTGTGAGTGTATTTTGTAGTGTATGACGTCCTGTGAGTGTATTTCGTAGTTTATAAGGTCCTGAGAGTATATTTCGTACTTTATGAGGTCATGTGAGTGTATTTCGTTTGCTTCTTTGTTTGGGCTTTTTCGCCTGTTTAACAGTAACGGAGGTCAGTTAACCTACTCACAGTTTACCTGGTCAAGCTTAGCCGATCTAAGCGGTTTATCAGTACCAAGTGCACATACTTATGCCAGTAACTGACAACTGCCCTACCTGAATCAGAGGAAGGGGTAGAAATAATGTAATTAACAACTTGAGTGTATTTCGTATTTTATGAGGTTATGTGAGCGTAATTCGTAGTTTGTGACGTAATGTGAGTGTATTTCATATATTATGAGTTCCTTTGAGTGTATTTCGTATATTATGAGGTACTGTGAGTGTATTTCGTAGTTAATTGGTCATGTGTGTGCTTTTCGTATGTTATGAGGTCCTGTGAGTGTATCTCGTAGGTTATGAAGTCTTGTGAGAATTTTTCGTGGATTATACAGTCCTTGGACACTTTACTCCACCAGACTTGTTAACAAGAGCACCGCCTACGGGTGCTGGACGCTCGACTTTCTCGTATTTAATAGTAGTCTGGCATTTTGTTAATAGAATGTGTTCATCACTGTGATGAAGTGCTTTACATTTCATAGATATTGAGAAATCTTACCTAAAGCTAAAATTATAAGTTGAAACAAGACAGTGTGGTTGATAAACACACATGCCCCCAGTTAGTGCTGGACAACCCATTTGAATAATAATTCAATAATTATTATATAAGTCCAAATTAGGTTAAGGTTAAAGTATGGTTGGGGGATATGGGTGGATTGGGAATGGTCATAAAGAACAATTAACTGTGTAAGTATCCAAGTGCTGTAGTAAGCGGTGCTGGTGCTAAACGAAACTACGGTGGCATAGATGTTCTGGTGCTAGACGAAACTACGGTGGCATAGATGTGACATTTGCATGTTTTTATTTATGTCGTTCCCACGACATTTTAAGTCGTTGGAACGAGATCTTATCTCGTAGGAACGACATAATTATGTCGTTCCCACGACATATTAAGTTGTGGGAACGAGATATTATCTCTTGGCAACGAGATATTATCTCGTGGGAACGAGATCTTATCTTGTGAGAACGACATAATTATGTCGTTCCCACGACATATTAAGCCGTGGGAACGAGATATTTTTGTCGAGGGAACGACTTAATGAGCCAATCAAATTCCATGTTGCTCACGCAGAAGAAAAACAATTTCTTAATCCAGCCTTGAAATACGATATTATGTAAGAGTCTCTTGTATTAGCCATTTTGAAACATGCTTTTAAACAACGTGTATTCTGATTGGTTAATTATGTCGTTACCACGAGTTAAAGATCTCGTTCCCACGACTTAATATGTCGTTACCACGAGTTAATTATCTCGTTCCCACGACTTAATATGTCGTTACCACGACATAATTATGTCGTTCCCAGGAAATAAGATCTCGTTCCCAGGAGATAAGATCTCGTTCCCACGAGATAAGATCTCGTTCCCACGACTTAATATGTCGTGGGGACGACATAAATTATTCTAATCCAAATTAGGTCAAGGTCAAAATGAGGTTGGGTGGATTGGTAATGGTCATAGGTTACACCTGTGTAAATATCCAAGTGTTGTAGTAAGGGGTGTTGGTGCTAGACGGTAAAATCTAGTTAACCAAGAAATGGCACTTTTGAATTAAGTCAAAATTAGGTCAAGGTTAAGTAAGCAGTGTTGGTGCTAGACGAAAACGGTAAAATCTACTTAACATTGTCACGGAAGGACGGATGGACGGACAGGACAAATACTATTTGCCACCGGGGGCATAAAAAGGGCAATAACTCCACCAAAATCCTTGATATAGTTACCTTATCTTTTTTACAGAATGGGTTCATAACTGTGATCAAGTATTTTGAGTTTCAAGTCAACACCTCTTATAGTTATTGTGAAGCTTGACCTAAAGCGAAAATTCAAGTCCAAAAAAGGGCAATTACTTAAACGAAATCCTTGATAGAGTTACCTCCTCTTGTCTACAGAATAAATTCATCACTGTGATCAAGTACTTTAGTTTTAAGTCAATACCTCATACAGGTGATAAATTTGACCTAAAGTGAAAAATGTGTTGAAAAAAGGGTAATAACTCACACAAAATCCTTGAAAGAGTTACCTCCTCATGTCTGCAGAATGCGGTCAGTATCATAAACAAGAACTAGTCTCTTGAGTTTCAATTTAATGTCTTGATAGTTATTGAGAAATGTTATATTTAACATTTTTACATTGTGGTTAAATATATAATTTCTCATTAAAAGTTGTAAGTCCAAACATGGGCATACAGAAAATACAAATCACGGGGTTACCTGCCTTGTTTTAATTAATTACCCTTTTGTTAGTGAACAAGTATTGAAAGTTTCAAATGGATACCTTGGATTGTTTTTGAGAAAAAAATTAACAAACGCAGACGCTGACGCAGACGACAGCGACGACAATAACTCGACTTTTTTCTTCGAAAAGTCGAGCTAAAAATGTTTAATCTCTGTAAAACTATTTACATTGGCGGATGGTATTAAGTGGAACAGGAGGCTCGCACGCTGGAACGGAAGCCTTCCAGAGAATCCGTTCCGGTGACCGTTCTTGGTAGCTTGTTCCAGTCTACAATATTCCTAGGGAAGAAGGTATTGGCGTAGGTCTGGTTCGTGACCCGCACCCTAGAGAAAATCGGGATCTTGTCCTACTATCGCCTCGTAGGTACTCTTCCTTCGGGATGTCAACCAGGTCGTGCTGGATTTTGTAGAGCATGGTAAGCTTCGTTTTCTGTCTGCGCTGCTGGAAGGGATACCACTCGAAGTCTCTCATCATGGTGGTTACACATCCGGGTGTCCGTGATGTGTACTCATTGTTAGCGAATCTAGCCGCTCGTCTCGGGATCTGTTCCTGGGTGGTTATATGTGACTGCAAGTGAGGGTCACTTTCCGTAGCTGCATACTCAAGTCCTGGCCGTACAAGCATTCAGTAGCCGGCTGTTTTTACCTGTGAGGTGCAATCTTTCAGATTCCTCCGAATAAATGCTAGGGTCTGGCTGACCTTATCAGCGACATTCTGTATGTGCTTGTCCCAGGGGAGGTTGCTGGCTATGGTTACTCCTAGGTATTTGCTGTGGTCTACTGATTCGCGGGCTTGACCGTGGAGACGGTATGTGAACTCTCTAGTCTTCTTCTTGTTTGACTTAGCACTTTGCCGCATTGAAGCTCATGAGTCAGGTCTTTTCCCATTGTTCCAGTGCGTCAAAATCGTTCTGCAGTTTCTCGCTGTCTTCCGTTGTTCGGACAGATCTATATATGAGACTGTCATCGGCGAACAACTGTATGTCGGATGATGAACAAACTTACATGTCATTTATGTAGGTTAGGAATAGTAGTGGGCTTAACACTGTACCCAGAGGGACACCGAATAGTACACCATCTTGTGAGGACGTATAGCCTTCAAGGACAACCTGCTGCTTCCGGTTTTGGAGGAAGAACCTGATCCACTCGTTATGGTGGGGTTGGGGCACGTACTCCATAGTAGTGGAGCTTGTAGAGAAAACTGGAGTGAAGTACCTTATCGGACGCTTTTTTGAAATCGAGTAGTATGACGTCTACTTGATCTCCGGCTGACAGTGTATTTCGTAGTATTTGTATTGTCAATAACATTTTCTTTAAGAACGTGTAACGCGTTTTATTTAATAAAAAATAAGTAGTATTATTAAGAAAAATATTAGATATAAACCCAGATTGTGCAAACCTGTCGGTTATCTTAAATTAAGACTCTTCAAAGACGTTACTTAAAGAGTGTATTACAATCTTGCAACAAATATGATGACATAAATTAAAACAACTCGATAAATTTGTCCATCATATACTTTGATTTAAAATGGACGAAAAGTTCATGAGAACCATTGTTGTAAAACGCATACTTGGCTACTTTTTAATCACAAACTAGTTTCTTGGCTGTACAGCCGGAAACTCCAATACATGTACTTGAATATACGTTGACTGGACAGTTGTTTTAGGTTACACGACACAAATAAACGATGCAAAAGTCGACGCTCGTAGTTGCTGATTTATTCGATATTTGAGTGTTTGAGTGTGGCACAATGATGTCTACTAAGACGAAAAGCATCTTTTTAGTAGACATCGATGTGCCACATTACAATATAGGACCAAATATAGAATAGATCTTATTTAAAGAGGACTGTACGATTTTGTACGAAAATTATAATGTAAAACCATCCATAGATTCTAATGATGTCAGTATATTTTTACTTTTGCATTTGAAAATATTGTGCATGTATTCCATTATAAATTTAAAAAACAAACATTTTAAAAATATCCATACACATTAATCAAATTCGCAATGACATATTATCGGCAAAAACGACAGTCATTTAGTCAAACGCGAGTCTCACACTGCATTGTTTTCAAATAGTAACTAAACTTGTGAACAGCTATCTTTGTCCATGGTGCAAACAAACTGGCTAGTAGTCGGACTGGGCTGAGATGTGAAATCTTCGTTGAGACAGTGTGATTCGTAGCATAGCGTTAACATTTCAATATAAACATAATGACGAGTAGTGGTGTCACAATATACCGATATATTGGTATATTGCAATATTTGATTTTGCAATAAAATATCGCAATATGAATGTCCATTATAAATACCTAGATTGCAAAACTTTTGACTGAATTAAAATAGGCTTATTGTGAGTGATAAACAATTGAAAGCCAGTACTATCTGAACAGTTGATAATTTTGTAGGAGTGAATGCTAATAACCAGACCATTATAGACAGTACCAGCGACCAATAATAGTCCATTTATGTTTGGTATACATGTATTCTCTTGAAATATGTGTGCTTAATAATACATTAAAGTGATACATAGTTTCCAGTTAAAACAAACAGCAAAATACATACACAGTTTATGCACAAACCTAACATAAACCATGACTGGAGTATCTGTACATGTACAAAATCACTAAAAGTGTAATATAATACATACAGTGAACAGCCATGGCAGGCGGTTTGCGACTGGTGCCCATATTTGTTTGTTTATGTATCCACTGTTAATATGTTGCTATTGTTTTGCTTGTCATCAACATTGGTGATAATAAAGTTAAAAGCCATCCTATAAATATTGCACTGTTCATAGAGATTTTATCAGTCTTAAGCTTATTAAATACATAAATACAAAGGTCGCAATATTTCGCAATAAATATCGTGATAAATTATCTAAGAGGGCCATGATGACCCAAAGGGCTCTCCCGAGTACTGGCAAAGATGAAAGCCTTACTGTTGTGAAATGCTTGTGGGAATGTACGCCATAATGTCCTTAAATAATTTGTCTAGCTGATTTACTCTCATACATAGAACAAGTAAGAACCTGGATATATTTTCTCTACTCTACTTTTCGCAGGCAATTTCGGAGGAATAGTGTTAATGCTGCAATTCTGAAAGATAATGACGACCGCTGTGCAAAGGTCATGTCGTGCTTGCTTTCAAAGAGTAGAGAGTATTGCCATTTACCCGTCCTATGTTGAAATTCGCTTAAGATTTTATGGTCAAAGATAAATAGTGCAAGTTTGGTCCAGACTGGTTGTAAATGAAGTCCGTGTCTTGCAACAAATTCATTTTTGCATGAATTTTCACAAATAAGGGGATATAACTTCTGTGTTTGTGGCCTGTCTCATTTGCTTCTTGTGTCGAGATCTTATGGCCATACCGAACATGTGGAAGTTTTATCAAGATTGAATGATAAATGAAATCTCGATGCACGAAAAAGGCAATTTTTGCTTTTTTTTACACTAACAAAGGGGCCATAACTCCGATGTTTGTTGCCCAATCTGACCGATTGTTGGCTTCTGTTGCAGACGTATGATCACATACAAACTGTGGAAATTTGGTCAAGATTGGAAGAAAAATAAAGTTTCTACAAACAAAAAAGGCAATTTTTGCATTTTTTTTCCACATACAAGGGGACACATTAACTCCGGTGTCTGTGGCCTAACCGTATCCATTTTTGGCTCCTGCTGAAATATTTTGGTCACATAAACTGTGGAAGTTTGGTCAAGATTGGAAAAAAAGAAGTCTTAATCAAGGTAAAATGGCAATTTTTGCCCATTTTTCAACAAAAAAGGGGGCATAACTCTGATGTTTGTAGCCCAATCCGGCCCAATGTTCACTTCTACTGTCATCTTTTGATAATACACAAACTGTGGAAGTTTGGTCAAGATTGGTAGAAAAATGAAGTCTCTATGGACGATATTGGCAATTTTTGCATTTTTTCCCACAAACAAGGGGCCATAGCTCTAAGGTTTCTGGTCCAATTAGGCCCATATGGATATCCTGATATGGACTGATGGAAATGCGGCCTTAATCATCATGGTTTAAAAAACTTAAGTGACAACAGACATTCAAAATTTTGAAGTACATATTGAATCTGTTTCTTCAATTTGAGTTAGTGACCTAGTTTTTGACCCCAGATTCGAACTCGGCCGAGATACCATTGGGACAAATGTTCTGACCAAGTTTCATGACGATTGGACAAATAATGTTACTAGAGTTAACAAGCTTTTTCTTCAATTTGACCTAGTGACCTAGTTTTTGACCCCATGGCCGAGATTCGAACTCGGCCGAGATATCATTGGGACAAATGTTCTGACCAAGTTTCATGAAGATTGGGCAAAAAATGTGACTTCTTGAGTGTTTACCAGCTTTTTCTTAAATTTGACATAGTGACCTAGTTTTTTACCCCACATGACCCAGATTCAAACTCGGCCGAGATATCACTGGTACAAATGTTCTGACCCAGTTTCATGAAGATTGGGCAAAAAATGAGACTTCTAGTGTTAACAAGCTTTTTCTTCAATTTGACCAAGTAACCTAGTTTTTGACCCCACATTACCCAGATTCGAACTCGGCCGAGACATTGGGACAAATGTTCTGACTAAGTTTCATGAAGATTGGGCAAAAATGTGACTTCTAGAGTGTTAACAAGCTTTTTCTTCAATTTGACCTAGTGACCTAGTTTTTCATCCCACATGACCCAGATTCGAACTTTGCCGAGATACCATTAACACAAATGTTCTGACCAAGTTTCATGAAGATTGGGCAAAAATGTGACTTCTAGAGTGTTCACAAGCTTTTTCTTCAAATTGACCTAGTTACCTAGTTTTTGGCCCCACATGACCCCGATTCGAACTCGGCTGAGATATCATTGGGACAAATGTTCTGACCAAGTTTCATGAAGATAGGGCAAAACATCTGACTTCTAGAGTGTTCACAAGCTTTTCTTATAGCCATATAAGGAAAACTGTCCCCCCCTTGGGCAAAACATGCGACTTCTACAGTGTTCCTATAGCCACATAAGGAAAACTGACCCCCCCCCCTCCCGCATTTTCGAACTTGGACGAGATATCATAAGAAAAAATGTTCTGAGCAAGTTTCATGTTGATTTGGCAAAAAGAGCAAGTTTCATGTTGATTTGGCAAAAAAGTGACTTCTAGATTGTTCACACGCTTTTTCTATAGCCATATAAGGAAAACTGCCCCGCCCCCTGGCGGCCATGTTTTTCAATGGAGCGGAACTATTTTCGAACTCGGCCGAGATATCATAAGAACAAAGGTCCTGAGCAAGTTATATGTTGATTGGGTAAAAATTGTGACTTCTAGAGTGTGCTCAGGTGAGCTAAAAATTTAGTCTTTATCGCGACAACGTTCCCAATTGTTGACGGCATACGTATGACGGTCCCCTATACTAATAGCTCCACCGAGCACTTCGTGCTCAGGTCAGCTTATAAAAAATTTAGTCTTTTGGCCCGTTGTTCAGCTAAACCCCGTTTGAGACGGATCATATAAACCTCGGTTTATCCAATAAATAAGCCGTCTCAAATTCAGTTGCTCACCTTTTCGAAGTTAAGCGCTTACTTGATCCGAGGATCAGTCCGTTTGCTCAGTTTAAAGCTTATATATGCTTGTGTGATTCAAATATATAGTCGGTCTAACGCTAAATGTAAATTCGTTTTTTGTGTCCCCAAACCTTTGAAAAATTGCATAACATGTTTGTGTTAATAATAATGGTGTTCGTAATTTATTTTAGTTATATAAAAATAAATATTACTTTTGACTGTAATTTATTGTAAACATTCTTATTTGAAATCTAGTTCTCTGGGTTTTGCCTGTTTATATTCAATTCACCATTCACCCTGCTAGTTAAATTATTGCTCTCTGACAAATATGAAATACTTAAGTCTTCAAGTGTCTCTATAATACATATAATGTTCGTTATAACATACAGTGCACACAACAAACGTACGTGATTTTTATTCTAAATACGAGTACAACAGTAAAACAATATGTACAGGTATTCTATTTCATTCGCCTTCGTTATTGTTAGAAGCAACTTAAAATATTAACAAAATTATAGAAGTTGATTGTAAGTTTGTAGCTCTGCAATGTTAACAAAAATGTATATTAAATCCAAATATGGCTCGTGCCATTGATTACAGTAATTTATTTTCTGGGATAATTCTCTAGTTGCACTATCTGCATGCAGTATTTACCGTATTAGTTTTCACATATTGTCGTTTTTAGGACAAACAATAAGTGATGTTAAGTGGTAATTTCGTATATACATGTAATTGTGTTAAACTCACATTATGTTAAACACGCCGAGGAAACCATTAAAAAAATAATAAGTCAGTATTTGGACATCTGACAGTTGATGTAATATGACCTGTTTCGTTTATGTACATACTATTTAATATAAGGTATTTGTTTTGATAACAAGCAAATCGATGCTAACTAAATATGGGTTGGCATGTAATGAACAACATAATACTACAATAATGTTATACTACTACTAATACTACTACTACTACTACTACTACTACTTATACTATTAATACTACTACTTATACTAATACTATTCATTCTACTCTTAATACTACTTATTATTTATTTATTAACCACCAGAACCATCACCACCACCACCACCACCACAACTACTACTTTCACCACCACTACCACCACCATAGCTACAACAACTACTACTAGTAACACTTTTACTACTATGATACTACTGCTATTACTACTACCACAATCGTAAATAATCATCATCATCATCATCATAATGATGATGATGACGATAAAACTGACTTTTTAAGGTATTTATGTTGATGCTAGCAGGTTTATATTCTCAAGCGCTAAAAACCATGACGAAAGAGCTGAGCAACCCGACACGAAAATAAACAGTTTTTTCCTTGAGTTTCTCAGCCCAACGGCTTAAAAATAAGCGCTCAAACTGCGAAGGTGAACAACTCGATTTCACAATTAGCCGCTTAAATGACGGCTTACAAGAGCTGAACAACCGGCCATTCATCGCGATAACGGTCCAAATTGTTGACAGCATACGGACCACGCGGGCGAGCTCCCCTATATTACGTGCTCAGATGAAGTAAAAATATCGCAATATGGATTTCTAATATCGTGACACCCCCAATGAAGAGACCGGACAATTTGTTCGTAGTATCGCATCTTTTTGTAGTTAAACATATAAACAAAGTGGGCAGGACAGGCAGCCTTCTTCGTAGTATCCTGTGATTTTGTTGTATCGCAATTCGCAGTATTGTTTCGACTGTACTACCTACAAAAATTTAATTCTCTCATGATGGTGAGCACATTTTATAGCAGAATCCCTGTGTATGTATAATACATGGCCTGAACACAAATATTATTTCTTATATTTGATATTGATCCAGACAAATATTTGACATTAACCGGTGACCTTGACCTTTGACAGACGAGCATGGGTGATGTATTTCTTCGTAGTGCAACTTAAAATTTCCATTGTATTTTATTTGCTTAATCGTTTGACATTTACGATATATACACTGAGTTAAGTAATACAAATCAAAATACAGTTTCTGTGTTTTATTACGAAGTTACATATTTAGAATACGCAACTGGTGTGCCCAAATGACGATGCAAACCAAAATGGGTCCCAACAGCACGATTTTCTCTATTATTTTATCTAATAGGTCAAGACAATAAAATAACGAACATAAAACCGAAAGCATCTACACAATACAGAACACACAGTTTATCAAGTACATGCATACAGTGTAATAGATCTGGTATAACTCCACGAACACAGAATACATTACCATGTATTTTCATGGCATTGGCGCGTTTATTCGAATCTTCATATAGATTAAGTTATTTTCAAAAATTAACTTTATTTTCGTTTATGCCACTATATCACATATACACACTCTGCAAATTTTGTAAAAAGCATAACAAATCAATGCACTTTCTGGTTTCACAATGACACTCTTAACTGAAATGCGGAGTACTACGTATCTTTAACGGAAATGCAGAGTTGTAAGTATCTCTTACTGAAATGCGGAGTACTAAGTATCTTTAACTGAAATGCGGAGTACTAAGTATCTCTTACTGAAATGCGGAGTACTAAGTATCTTTAACTGAAATGCGGAGTACTAAGTATCTTTAACTGAAATGCGGATTACTAAGTATCTTTAACTGAAATGCGGAGTACTACGTATCTTTAACGGAAATGCAGAGTTGTAAGTATCTCTTACTGAAATGCGGAGTACTAAGTATCTTTAACTGAAATGCGGAGTACTAAGTATCTCTTACTGAAATGCGGAGTACTAAGTATCTTTAACTGAAATGCGGAGTACTAAGTATCTCTTACTGAAATGCGGAGTACTAAGTATCTTTAACTGAAATGCGGAGTACTAAGTATCTCTTACTGAAATGTGGAGTACTAAGTATCTTTAACTGAAATGCGGAGTACTAAGTATCTTTAACTGAAATGCGGAGTACTAAGTATCTTTAACTGAAATGCGGAGTACTAAGCATCTTTAACTGAAATGCGGACTACTAAGTATCTTTAACTAAAATGCGGAGTACTAAGTATCTTTAACTGAAATGCGGACAACTAAGTATCTTCAACTGAAATGCGGAGTACTAAGTATCTTTTCCAGTACAATGACTAATATACCACCTACTACAGACATAGATATGTATGTACAGAGCTAGTACAAGTCTAAAGATATTAAATCAAAGTAGCATAAATAGTTTGATAACTTTACAACATAGTTTGGATGCGGTTCTTGTAATACATGCAAATGAACCCTACCCAGATGCATTCACAAACAAACATTCAATGTTTTCACACATTGTTTATGTTCACACTCAAAAAATCTATTAATAGGCACACATTTCTAAAGAAAAATGCATTAAATGATGCGGTCTGAAAATCATCGTTTCCATACATGTCTAGAAATCTAAAGTAGTACATTTGTATAAAACATGTGTATTTAAAAGGTGGAAAACAGCGGAAACATCACATCCGTATGTAGCAAAAAGATGCAAATTTAGTAAAAAACAACATCTTAATGACAGCAGTTGATGATAATCGAGACATTTGAATGACAATAATGAAAGTGAGGATAACACAAAACTTACACAATGTCTAAAGTATTTTAATGAAGTCTACACAAAGATGGTGATAATGATGTTATCAGTTTGTATGATGACATATAGTACTCGGTCTATATCATGAGAATGAAGTCTATAATGAGAGGATGTAGTCAATATGATGAGAATGATGTCTATAATGAGAGGATGTAGTCAATATGATGAGAATGAAGTCTATAATGAGAGGATGTAGTCAATATGATGAGAATGAAGTCTATAATGAGAGGATGTAGTCAATATGATGAGAATGATGTCTATAATGAGAGGATGTAGTCAATATGATGAGAATGAAGTCTATAATGAGAGGATGTAGTCAATATGATGAGAATGATGTCTATAATGAGAGGATGTAGTCAATATGATGAGAATGATGTCTATAATGAGAGGATGTAGTCAATATGATGAGAATGATGTCTATAATGAGAGGATGTAGTCAATATGATGAGAATGATGTCTATAATGAGATGATAATATACTCAATCTAATGATGATGTACTCTAGTCTATATGATGGGAATGCAGTCTATGTTGAGATGATAATGTATTCAAGTCTACTAGTACACGATCATAATGCAGTCTATGTTGAGATGATAATGTATTCAAGTCTAAATGATGATACTGAAATCTATGTTGAGATGATGATGCACTCAAGTCTATATGATACGAATGAAGTCTATTTTGTACTTAAGTCTATATGATGAGAATGAAGTCTATGTTGTACTCATGTCTATATGATGAGAATGAAGTCTATGTTGTACTCATGTCTATATGATGAGAATGAAGCCCATGTTAAGATGATGATCTACTCAAGTCTATATGATGATAATGAAGACTATGTTGAGACCATAATGTACTCAATTCTTTATGATGAGAATGAAGTCTACAATGAGATGATGATGCACTAAAGTCTTTATAATGAAGATGAAGTCTACAATGAGATGATGTACTCATTTCTTTATGATGAGAATGAAGTCTATGTTGAGATAATTATGTACTCAAGTCTATATGATGAGAATGAAGACTATATTGAGATGATGATGTACTCAAGTCTTTATAAGGAAGATGAAGTCTACAATGAGATGATGTACTCAATTCTATGAGACTGAAGTCTATGTTGAGATAATTGTGTACTCAATCATCATGATGAGAATGAAGACCTTATCAAGATGATGATGTACTCGAGTTTATATGCCGAAAATGATGTCTATAATGAGAGGATGAAGTAATTCTATACGATGAAAATAAAGTCATTGTGGATACAATGTTGTAATCAACCTATATGATGAGAATGAAGACTATATTGAGATGACGATGTACCCAGGTCGTTATGGTGAGAATGAAGACTACAATGTGATGATTATGTACCAAAGTCTGTATGATGAGAATGAAGTCTATGTTGAGATCATAATGTACTCAAGTCTATATGATGAGAATGAAGACTACAATGAGATGATTATGTATCAAAGTCTGTATGATGCGAATGAAGTCTGTTATGAGATGATAATGTACTCAGTCTATATAATAACAATGACATCTATAATGAGAGGATGTAGTCAATCTATATATGATGACAGTCTATGTTGAGATGATGATGTAATCAAGTCAATATGATGCGAATGATGTCTTTAATGAGAGGATGTAGTCCATGTATAACATTGAAGTCTAGGTTGAGATGATGATGTGCTCAAGTCTATATTATGAGAATGAAGTATACAATGAGATGATGATGTACTCAAGTGTACAAGATAAGAATGAAGTCTACAATGAGATGATGATGTACTGAACTCAAATGTATATGATGAGAATGAAATCTATGTTGAAATGGTGATGTACTCACTATATGATGAGAATGAAGTCAATATGAGATGATGATGCACTCGAGACTATATGATGACATTGAAGTCTACAATGAGATGATGATGTACTCAAATGTATATGATGAGAATGAAGTCTATGTTGAGAGAATGGAGTCAATCTTTATTACGGAATGAAGTTTATGCTCTAGTCTATATGATGAGAATGAAGTCTATATCGAGATGATGATATACTCTTATCTATATGATGAGAATGAAATCTATGTTGGGATGATAATGTACTCAAGTCAATATGATGAGAATAACGTCTATAATGAGAGGATGTATATAATGACATTGACGTCGATGTTGAGATGATGATGTACATATGTTGAGATGATGACGTACTCATGTTTATAAGATGAGAATAAAGTCAACAATGAGATGATGATGTAGTCAGGTCTATATGATGAGAATGAAGCCTACAATGAGATGATGTACTCAAATGTATGAGAATGAAGTCTATGTTGAGATGATGTACAAGTGTTGAGATGATGATGATGTACTCCAGTCTATATGATGAGAATGAAGCCTACAATGAGATGATGCACTCAAATGCACAAGAATGAAGTCTATGTTGAGATGATGATGTACATGTGTTGAGATGATGATGATGTACTCCAGTCTATATGATGAAAATGACGTCAATAATGAGGATGTAGTGAACGTATGATTATGTTGACATTAAAGACTACGCTGAAAAAACGATTTACTCAGGTCTACAAGATGATGATAATGAGATAATGACATGATTATATATAGCCTCTTAGATCAATTGCAAATCAATCTACATCAGGAAAATGAAGTCTGAAATGAGACGACTATAATGTCAATCTGTATGAGACTGAAAACTATAAGGTGATTACCAAGTTTCAGTCAATAATGCAGTTAATATAGAGATAAATACAATGTCAGTCTATAACAAAATGGCTATGTACAAACTACATGTTTGTTTCCAATATTTTAATCATGCCTATAGTTAGTGATAGGCTGATTAATCATTTAGTCAAATAAGTCAAGCAGTTAAAATCCACTATTTTTTTGAATTAACAACAGCAAATTCAAATCATTTTTGCTTAAATTAAGACCAAGTTTAACAAAATGGAGACTGATTCCAATCACTACCTATAGTGAGATGATAAAATATTAGAAATAAAGTCTTAAACTGGATCATTACAAAGTAAACACAACAAACAGCAAGTCACAAATTGCAACGAGCGTTGCTAATAATAAATTTTTACAAGATGATTATGATAAAAAATGCTTCACTCGTCTTTTCAAGGCATGATTATGTTGTCAGTGTACAATACAATTTACAATGACACTACGATGAAACACGCAGACACCATTCTATTATTGTTGAAAAAAGATCGCCACATACTGGATGGCAATCAATTCTATGGGAGTTGGCAATCTAGACAATCGTATGAAACAAGAGGGCAATGATGGCCCTAGGTCGCTCACCTGAGTTAAAGGCATCATAATGGCTTATAACAAGAGTGCCAAATGGCACGAAAGCACTTACCCGAGTATAAAGATCTGGGCCTTTCATATAGATTTGTATCGTCTATAGTCTCTATAAACCATGTGACCCACAGGGCGTGGCCACTTTCTACCCCAGGGGTATAATTTGAACAATATTTGTAGAGAACCACTATACAATGTTATGTACCAAACACAACACCTCTGGGCCTTGCGGTTTCAGAGAATAAGATGTTTATAGTCATTTTGCTATTTAAGTCTATATAAGCCATGTGAGTCACGGGGTGTGGCCAGTTTTGACCCCAGGGGCATCATTTGAACAAGCTTTGTAGAGGACCACTAGAGGATGACACATATCAAATATGAAACCTCTATGCCATGCAGTTTCAGGGGAAAATATTTTTAGTCATTTTGTCATTTACGTCTATATAAACCATGTGAGCCCCAGGGTGTGGGCAGTTTTGACCCCATGGGCATCATTTGAACAATCTTTGTAGAGGACCACTGTACAATGTTACATACCAATATGAAACCTCTGGGCCTTGCCTTTTCAGAAATGAAGGTTTATAAAGTCATTTTGCTATTTAAGTCTATATACACATTGTGACCCCCAGGGTGTGGCCAGTTTTGACCCCAGAGGCATCATTTGAACAATCTTTGTAGAGGACCACTATACAATGTTACATACCAAATATGAAACCTCTGGGCCTTCCGGTTTCAGAGGAGAAGATTTTAAAAGTCATTTTGCTATTTAAGTCTATACAAGCCATGTGACCCCCGGGGTGTGCCCAGTTTTGAAACCAGGGTCATCATTTGAACAATCTTTGTAGAGGACCACTATACAATGTTACATACCAAATATGAAACCTATGGGCCTTGCGGTTTCAGAGGAGAAGATTTTTAAAGTCATTTTGCTATTTAAGTCTATACAAGACATGTGACCCCCGGGGTGTGCCCAGTTTTGACACCAGGGGCATCATTTGAACAATCTTTGAAGATGACCACTATATAATGTTACCTACCAAATATGAAACCTCTGGGCCTTGCGGTTTCTGAGATTTTTAAAGTCAGTTTGCTATACAAGTCTATATAAACCATGTGACCCCCGGGGCGTGGCCAGTTTTGACCCCAGGGCAATACTTTGAACAATCTTTGAAGAGGACCACTAGAGGATGTCACATATCAAATATGAAAGCTCAAAGCCTTGTGGTTTCAGAGATTTTTTTAGTTTTCAGTTTTGAAATCTATTTTTAGCTCTGGTGACCTACATATGCAGCGGACCGAAACGATTTGAACAACTTTGAAAGGTCACCCAAGGATCATTCCTGTAAAGTTTCATGAAAATCTGCAAGTGGTTTAGGAAAAGTAAGCTCACCATGAGCAGGTTGTGCTCAGGTGAGCTAAAAAATGCCTATTAAAATCTTATTTTGAAGGCATTAAAATGTAGTTTCTAGTAAATAATGACATCTTTATATAATTATCCATTCAATACATGAACTCAACATTCTTTTGTGACTGACATACATAAAAAATACTGTCAAGCTACCAAGTAGCCTACTATAAACCATGATATTTAGTTTTGTAACCGGGAAATTACAACTTGAACCCAAAACCTGTATTCATGTCCCTTTCAAGCCAAACAAGCTGCAAACTTAGCAGTCCAGACCGACTGGCCTACAGTACAGGCTTCACTACAGCATACAATCATAAAGATACAATAAATGTAGCAAGTCATGGAATAAATAGTGTACTCTGCCGAGTTTAACATTAATACGTGTCCATGTCTTCGGTGTCACCGTAAGTCCTGTCGACAGGTTCCTGTTTCACGTAGGTATCCAGAGGTTCCTGTTTGATACGAGTCAACTGTGGCTCTGTGCAGGAAGCGTCTATGGCATTGCTTGACGAGGAATAGGTGAAGTGACCTGGACGGAGTGCCGGCACATTGATAGAGACCTTGTCATCATCAGGGTCATAATCATCATAATGGTCCATGTCATCTGGCTCTTGCTTGATTGTGTCTAGGCAGCTGAAACGCAATGAATACAGTCAATACAGGGAGAAACAGTCAAAAATATATGAGGCTTGTTGTGGGAAAACCGGGCTGAATGCATGTGCGTACAGTCTGCACAGGCTGATCTCGGACGACACTTTCCGCTTTTCATGTTATTTTCTGTTTCAAGGAAGTCTCTTTTAAACATAAATCCACTGTAAGTGGAAAGTGCCATCCAGGGCGACTCTCTATGCACATGCATTAAGCCCGGGTTTCCCACGACACGCCTCATATAATCGCTTGTTCAAAAGTTAGTTACATCATTATTTGCAAAATTATCTTAATGTACCTGAACTGAATACATGTAGCAGTGCATTAACACAATTATTTACTCTTGGGAAGAAAACTACTTCCCCTATCTAAGGTTTACCAAACATCATTTCCAATCAGATCCGGTAAAAATAAACTGTATTTGTACATTATATGAACAGTTAGCATTCAATAAGGAAATACTTAAGAATCAGAACAATGGGAATGTTGTAGGTAAATGGAAATTTCTTTGTTGTTCCAATTTGCAGCCATTGGCTAATTCCGTGCATGGCACAGTGAGCTGTGTGACTTAGACCTCGACACATCCAGCAGTACGTACCCCTTGCTGTCCCCCTCGGTGGGCGGATCCCACTGGTGCAGCAGACGCCTCCACGTGCGCACCTGACTGTCCCATGACCGACGACTTGTCTTCATAAGTTTGTTGGGCGTCCTCGGATGCACACCGCGCACTCGTTTGCTCCTTCAATAAATAAACAAGAGCTGTTTGTAAAACAGGTAAGTCCCCTCTAGGTTAAAAGCAATCTCTAAAATATCAAGTTTGGTGAAGATCGGATGCAAACTGTTGAACAGAGACTGAGTTGTCATTATCAAATGAAACAAGCGATTTGTATCTAAATCTAAGCAATTTGGCCTGCGGTCTAGGGCGCCCATTTGCTACAGTGAAACCTGTCCAAACCGAACCGTGAAAATGGAATCCCTGTCAAAACCGAACGGCTGTGTCGGTCCCGATATTTTTCCTTCTTATTTTATATATCAAAAAAACTTAATAAACCGAACCCTGTCCAAGCCGAATACCGAACAATTTTATAACAAATTTGATCTCATTCAACCTTAAAAAACCTGAATAAACCAAACGGTGTATCCTGTCAGGTGTCATTTCGCGATACCACGGAAGCGTGAACCCGATAATTGGTGACACAATTACACACAAAGGGCATAATAGCCATGGTAATAACGGGGCAGTGGTGCAATTAGAGATCAGCTGGTTGGTGCATACAAGTCAACTAGTGAAAAACATATTAATTGGTCGTGTTTTATGTTAAAATTTTACGTACAGTGTAAAGTTTTTATGTTTTACAACATTGTAATTAATTTATACATATACATGAAGTAAATTATGGCAATATTTCGATCACTAATCTCCATAAGCCGAAGGCTTACAGGCCTTTTTCTGACCTTTTGGGAAAAAGTACCTTTGTTAAAATTGGGAAATTCAAGACGTAAAATTTTCTAAATTGGGAAAAAAATTATCGCTTAATCGTAAGTATAATGATAGATTTACAGTTTTAAACCAATAAATAAGAGATTACCGGCACTAAAATTTTTAGTTTAACTAAATTGTGATAAATACCTAAACAAGCTATGCAACCCGAGTTTGTAATCCTATGCATGTCTCATTTCCTTGAAGTTTGTGTACATTAAAAAAAATTCATCACCAAAACTGACCAACTCCACCAAAATAAAATTGTGGTATTTACAGTCTACATGATTTAGTTTTAATGATGTGTTAATAAACATAGTGTAGTACCTACACTAAATAGGTCGCGAAAATATGTGATAACTTAAAAATGAAATCTTTACCTCCTTATATTTAAATCCTTCCTTGAACTGACACATCCACTTGTGTAAATTACAAAATATTTGCCAATAATTCATGTTATATTTCATCGTGATAGTGGACAAACAAATCGTTTTTTTTGTGTTGCCCATTTTATTACAAGGCTATTAGAGCGTTCTCCCCTTGTAAACAATATCAACGATAAAATTAGAGGATATCCAAATGTAAAGTCCAATGTGAAAAAATCGGCTGTTAAGTATTGAAAAATCGTATTTTCATTTTCATTTTAGAAAAAAAATTACAGATGTTTTACAATTGGGAATTTTGGGTTAGAATAGGGAAATATTATGCATATTTGGCATTGGGAACGGGTCCGACTATCGGACCCGTGAGAGCAGTAGAAAAAGGCCTGGCTTGCTTGCGATAAAATCATGCTAAACTAAATATGTTTAAACTAATCAAAGCAGTAAACAATTGGTCATTAAACATATGTAAATAAGTTGTTCATTGAATACATGAACTTGTTTGATTGATAAATTTGAGTGTTGTTTTATATACAAATGAAAATTTTGTACTTGCAAATAAAACAAACAATAAACATTAACAAAAGTATTACCATTAACATGTTTTTATTTTATTATGTACTCAAATTAACATATAAAATAGATCATACATTTTTAAAAGAAAATGAAACCCGAACACCTCTGAAAACAGGTTCTACTGTAGACAGGTTCTACTGTATATTACCTATTGAACTTTTTGTAAGTTCCTGAAAAAACAACAGATTTTCCCACGATTGTAAACGATAAATTTGATCCGCAATCAATTAATAATGACAAGCCCGAGAGAGCAGAAAACTTGCCCGAGAAATTATGCCCACAAACATTTTCATGAAGTTTGGTGAAGATTGAAACGAAAGTGGTCTACCGGCCAACATTAGCAAACCAATATACCCTATTATCTTCGATTGGGGGCATAATTACTTCATGTAATTACTGTGTAAAAGAAAGTATTGCAATAAATTTGTAAGTCAAACATAGTTCTGTTGGGCACTTCCGATATGGTTTCACATTGTCTTTTAAAGATCTAACAGTGTCAACCTACTTGTCTATCATGCTGGAGTATCGATCATAGGCCACAGTGTTCTTGCCATAGTCAATGTCCTTCTGTCTCCTCTGCAGCAAATGTTCATCCGTCTCGTATTCAACATACCTGCACCACAAACAGTACGTAATAGCTACATGTTGAGTCAATGACTGCCATTCAGTTTACAAGGAAATTGATAGAGGCAAAATAGGTACAAGTTCACAAATAATTGTTTACTTACACAAAAATGTGAACTTATTAAAATAGTGTTCAAGTTAAAATTAAAATGCCACGTTTCATGATCCATTATTGAACATCATGATGATGATTGCCAAAATCGGTCACACAATTGATAGTTTATAATGACAAAACCAACCTTTAAATAGACATACAAGGAAAACCCAGCAACATACATTATTTAAACAAGATATGAACGACTTAATACTTACTTTTTCGTCGAAGCTTCATTTTCTTGTTGGCTAGATCTGCCCTCCAACTTAGCACTCAATTTATCTCTCAAGTCACCTGGAGGATTCTTTTTTGAATTTTGGATCTTTTCACGAAGATCTAATTTTCTTCGGGATCTGTAAAGAAGTTTAAATATTTACGGACAGTGTAGTTTATGAAGTTTTCTCAACATCACTCTACATTGCCCTACATGTTTCGTTTAAGAAAGTTTAAATGTGATTTATAATTTTCCACATTTTCATCCAGCAACTGCTGCAGTTGCATGAAGAATTAGAACAGCTAACAATGATTTCTGATTGGCAGATTAAAGTGTATAATAGCAATGTAAACAATGCCCATGCCAAGAACACAAAATTTGGTGATCAAAACACACCCATGGCATTCCAATGAAGTCAGTCGGTCATTACCCCAATAAACAATATCAATACGTAAACTTAATTTTAACTCTGTTTACCATATGTTACAGAAATCAATCCAAAGTTTAGGCACTATTCATACATTAAGTACGGCATTCGAATGGAAATAAGGAAATCAGCTGACAGGAGGATCACACACGGGCAGGTACATGTATATAACTTGATTATGCCACTAGTGCACATTAACGTTGAAGACCCAATATTTTTAAGTGTTATTATACCACATTTGTAGGCATGGAATGTCGCTTACGTTATGAAAATGAGAAGAGATCTATACAATGATAACGTTTTAATTCACAAAATATAATAAACTGAACTGGAACAAAACATTCAAACATTACTCAAAAACAAGAGTGAAGTTATTACGACAAATAAGCATTATGCAAAAACATGCAATCTTCAGCATAGAAAACCTGTCAATAAAACCTTAAAAGCTGATATTTTTGGATGACATTATGTGCCTGTCTATTTTATCTATACAGAAAAAACTCAGACCATATTTTGTATTAACAATTCAAAGGGACTGCAAAGTAGCTAATTAATATTAATCACTATATATACTCAATTACATAGGTTCAGGGAAACCATTGTAAGTTATAGTATAGTACAGTGCAAGTCTTACAAAGGAATAAGCTACTAAAATCATGCTCTTGTGTCACTTTATACAAATGCATTGTTTTAGGAAAATGCTATTATGAACAGTTATTGTAAATAGACAATTCAATTTAAAAGTTCTAATTAAACAAAATCAAACAATCTAGCCAGGTGTCCAATTTAACAATTTTTATTTTCAAATCAAAGGTAAAAGTTTTGTTCTGTTTTTAAACATGGGTTAAGAAATTATGGTCAATTCAACAAAATGAACTTATACTTTTCATCAGAAATTCAAATACATACTAACCAATCTAGTTGATTCACAACAAATTAATTTACTTCTAAATGAAATGTAAAAGTTAAAGAAAAACATGTGGCTTTAAAAATTAAAAACAATAGGTTTTTGTGAAATAAAATGCAAAAAAGTCAATGTGTTTTAAATAGCTTCAGTCCAACATGAAAGAGGGAAATGCGTGAGGAAAAGAAACTAAGGAAAAGGATGCACAACCGATAGAAGAACATGGAATAGAAAAAATATGGTAGTCAAGTCAACAAGAAATTGTTCAATTTACAATAAAAACAACTAATTAAATACAGTTTGGAACTCATAGACGAGATAATTTGCTTATTGATACAGCAACACATGTCCACTAGAAAGAGTCTAAAATGTCACAACAATAATTGTACTGTTGCAACAACTTCCACATGTCAATTCTTTGCTTTCACTGGATGTCAACCTGAAAATATTAAAAGAAATTACTTTTTGTCAATAATTCACAATAACATGAACAAAACAACATATGTGTATACATGATTTAATTAATTCTACAAATATTACAATATTTGGCGGTAAAAATTAATGTTTATTGAATAAGCAAGGCCAAGTATAATCAAGTCCACGGATAATGTGCACTCAAGCTGGTATTACCAGGACACTCACCAATTGCTGACTCTACTGTGAAGTTGTCCCACAAATATTTTGCAGCTGAAGACACCATGCGAGCCCACATCACAATCACTGCAAGCTGCATCTTTGAATCCTGCAGTTGCGTTCCCCACCCACTCTGACATCACACGTGGGGGACAGTTTTTCAGAGCAATCCTCAATATGTCAACTTTTAACGCATTATGCACTGATGGAAATGTTGATATACGACTCATCTGCTCATAAATCCACTGATTTGTTTTACTTTTATATCCGCTGCTGTTTTTTGTAAGACATACGTTGTTGAACGTTCACATAACACACAAACTTTTGACAAGAGGGCCATGATGGCCCAAAGCGCTCACCTGAGAACTGGTACAGATGAAGACCATACTGTTGTGACCGGTTTGAAATTAAGGTATCTGAACAATACACAGAGGGGGTAGGATCAATTTTGATTTAAAACATCAGTTAGTGCAATTGGCTAACTAAAGTATGAGTTGTGTAGTGGATGTGTGTTTGTTTGCTAATGGTTCTCAAATCATTTTTCTTGCTATTCTTACCTGACCCTTTTTCATTAAGTCATTGACAATTCTGGAAAATGCACAAACAGTAGATTTTGATTTCTTTTTTGCA
This sequence comes from Congeria kusceri, assembly GCA_027627225.1. Lineage (NCBI taxonomy): Eukaryota > Metazoa > Mollusca > Bivalvia > Myida > Dreissenidae > Congeria > Congeria kusceri. The sequence continues at coordinate 8,307,581 of CM051034.1, read as the reverse complement.
AACAGTTTTGGAAAACTAGGTGCCATGCGATAATTGCAATGGCAGTGCTATAAGGTAAAGTTTTGCTTTTTCTTTGATAATTTTCTTTCCAATGATGATAAATGATGTTAATGCAGGCTCTGAAGACATCAAAGTTGCATGTACAAATAACTGCATGCAAGTCTTGCAACTGTTGGAAATCAAATTTTATCATCAATTTTTATGGTCATGCGCAAACTGTGCAAGTTTGGTCAACACTGAATACAAAATCGTGTGTGCAAACCAATCATTGATAACTTTATGTTTTTTTCCAAACACAATGGGCAATAACTCTATGGTTTCTGGCCCGATCATGCTCATATTCGACTTCACCTATAGTCTTAGGTTCATAGACAAACTGTACACGATTGGTGAAGATTGGATTAAAAATGAAGTCTCTATCCTGAATAATGCCCATTTTTGCAATTTTTTTTGTTCACAAACAAACGGCAATAACTCTGGTGTTTCTGGTCCAATCTTGCTTATATTCGACTTCACCTTTAATCTTATGGTCATAGACAAACTGTGCAAGATTGGTAAAGATTGGATGAAGTCTCTATCCAGTATCATGTCCATTTTTGCACATTTTTTTCACAAAGGGCAATAACTCTGGTGTTTCTGGTCCGATCTTGCTTATATTCCACTTCAACTGTAATCTCATGGTAATAGACAAATTGTGCAAGATTGGTGAAGACTGGATGAAAAATGTCTCTATCCTGAATAATGTCCATTTTTGTATATTTTTTTAGTAAACAAATACTATAACTCTGGTGTTTGAAACACGATCTGGCCCATTTTTGATGTCTGCTGAGATCTGATGGTCATACACAAACTGTGAAAGTTTGGTTAAGATTGGATGGAAAATAAAGTCTATACATTGGAAAAGGGCACTTTTGCACTTTTTCTGCATGAAAAAGGGGCAATAACTCTGGTGTTACTGGTCCGATTGGGCCCATTATCAAACTCATCCCAAGATTTTGTGGTCATACATGAACTGTGCAATTTTGGTCAAGATTGAATAAACAAGAGCTGTCAGAAGACAGCGCGCGCGACTATTTGAAGTATTTCAGTTGGTGCCTATTTTGGATAGTGAAAGGGCATAAATTTGTTAAAATACAATATTTTTAAGTGAAGCCTTGTATAGTTTAGAAATTTTTGGAACAAAAACTTTAACCACAAAGTCTATGTAAAAAGTGGGCTAACTCTGTCAAAATACAAAACAGAGTTATGGGTAATGTTACCCCTGATACTAGAGTTGATGATAAAGGTTAGTTCCAAGTTTCAAGTAAATTACTTATGTAGTTTTGAAGTTACCAAACTTTTTAATATAAACTTTAAACAGAAAATCTAAGTGAAAAGGCGGTATAACTCTGTCAAAATACAAAATAGAGTTATGGGTAATGTTGCCCCTGGTACTAGAGTTGATGATAAAGGTTAGTTCCAAGTTTCAAGTGAATTACTTATGTAGTTTTGAAGTTACCAAACTTTGCAATATAAACTTTAAACAGAAAATCTATGTGAAAAAGGGACATAACTATCAAAATACAAAAGAAAGTTATGGGGAATGTTCACCCTGATACTGGAGTTGATGACAAAGGTATATTCAAAGTTTCAAGTGAATAGCTTTTGTAGTATTGAAGTTACAAAACCTTTGAATATTAACTTCAACCAGAAAATCTATGTGAAAAAGGGGCGTAACTCTGTCAAATACAAAACAGAGTTATGGGGAATGTTGCCCTTGATACTGGAGTTGAGCATAAAGGTTAGCTCCAAGTTTCAAGTGAATAACTTATGTAGTTTTGAAGTTACAAAACTTTTGAATATAAACTTTAACCAGAAAATCTATGTGAAAAGGGGGCATAACTCTGTCAAAATACAAAACAGAGTTGTAAGGAATGTTGCCCTTGATACTGGAGTTGATGACAAGTTAGTTACAAATTTAAAGTGAATAACTTATGCAGTTTTGAAGTTGTAGATTTGAAGTTACAAAGCTTTTGAATAAAAACTTAAACCAAATTCAGACGCGGACGCCCACGCCGGGGGTAGTAGGAAAGCTAACCTATTCTTTGAATAGTCGAGCTAAAAATGTAGTCTTTATCGCGATAACGGTCCATATTGTTGACGGCACCTTGACCACGGACGCCACCGGAGAGGTCCTCTATACCAATAACTCACCGAGCACTTCGTGTTCAGGTGAGCTAAAAAGTCGTTCATGTCGATTGCAGTCTACTTCTTGTGTGCGTTTATAGATAAAATGATGTAAATGTATTTGTATTGTGTTCAATGTTACAATGAGTAACAATTTCTCGCTTCAATTTTTTTTGTATTGATTAAATGCGAGTAAAAATGTTATTGTTGATGATTTTATCTAGAACTATTTTTCATGCGTAACTATGCATCATTGCAAGTAGTCGTCATCAGGCTGTCTCATTGGCATATTGTGTTCTACTGTAAATCACTAAATGTTTGCAATCATTTGTTTATTTTATTTTTTATTATGAAAACATATGCAAAAAAGTTGCATAATAAATAGAATATATGGTTGGTGACTTTTGATATCATGTGATATTAGACTCGTCCGATATCACATGATATCAAAAGTTACCAACCATATATTCTCTATATCTCACCTCTCCTGTCGCTGCTCATTTTCCATCTGGTCAGACCAGTCCAGTGCAGATGAAAACTTCTGACCGCCTTCAGGGGTCCACCTGAAAGTAACGTTATATAACTGTACCTGTGTGTTTCATAAAACAAACTTTATCAGCAATTAAACAAACAAGAGTGCAAGTGTAACAATGGCAATTATAATGCATAATGCATACTCTTGTATCCAGCGACAGAGTCATGGCACAGTGAAAACAAATTTATAATGACAATGATTATATTATTGTGAACATGTGCTGAAGGCTGTACAGGGGAAATTCAATGAATTAATCTGTTATTAAGTGCACACATACGCCTCATCTGGAAGTGGCAGCAGAAGTTTGTCCTCTGTGGACCGCTTTCCACGTGGGCTTGGGGTATCACTGTAACAATAACAGAATGTTAAAGGCATGATGGTAGGTTAACAATCAATGCTTGAAATGTTAAATAAGACGATACACTGCCAACTTGGTCTTGAATTTTTTTGTTTTTGTTGCGGTAATACCTGTCTTATTTATCTGATAGCATTATTAATTCTTTTACATCTTTGTAAAATTTTGTGTTACTGTTATAATGTGGTATCATAGAACGTCAGTTATGTATTTTTATGTCAGCTAATCGATTTAGAGGAAATAGGTTTGTTACAACATATATCTAACATTAATGAAAGTTTCTTGTTTCTTCTGACGAACACTTGTGAACAAAGAAAGAATCAAATGTTTGTATTTATAATTATGTATTTTCATGATAAGAAGTACATTGTCATTTTGTGAGTTGTAAGGCTAAAAAAATTTATGATATGTATCTCAGGCAGCGCCGCAACGTTTTATTATGGCCCGCCAGGAATTTGATTTAATGCCAAACCTTTTTTTATTAACTATTTTTTGAGGATCGCGACTTTAAAACTTTGCAGAACGTGGTTCTAATGGGCATGTTAGCGAACAGAATACAAAAACTACTCATTAAAATCTGTCAATTATTAACCTTTTGGAAACTTTCTATTGTCTATTTTCTGTATGCGATAACTGGTGATGTACATTATAGTATATTCTGTTCGTACCAAGTGCTTTGGAACAATGCCTTTCGTAAATGAGAAACAGATTTTGGACTAATAAACACCATAAACATTCATGAGAACTATTACCAAACTTACGATGTATTGAATTAGATCCCATAGCGGCTTAAAATTAAACGAATCCGCCTTTTAACATAGCGGAAGAATAGTAACCCGGTGGAGATTTCGGTATTTCCAGTAACTTTCTTCCTATCTGATTTAATTATATGAATTGTACATACACAAATTGTGAAATACTGTGTAAATGTTGAAAAAAAAGTCATATTCGCTTGGGAACCTTACTAAATATTGTCTATTTGTTGATTTATACTTTTGTTTCATAGATGCTTTTGCTCGTGTAATAGCATTCCATATTTTTTGAAGAAAATCTGTGTCAATATAAGTCTTATGGAAACAAACGAAAATGCCAGCTGCATTGACAAGAGTGGCTTTTCCTTTCCAAAAATTATTGGCGATTTATTGCAAAAATAATTCCTATTTTTGACAGTTATAAAAAATTGATTGTCTTTTTACGTCAGCTTGCATAAATGACGGTTTATGATTAATAAATCTTTATTTATAATTTTTTATAAAAGGGATGCTTCTGTTGTTATTAAAACTTAAAAAATTGTCTTTAATCTGTACTTATTTACTTGTTTTAATAAGCCATTACATAGTGCCAATAGAAAAGAGTGGGAGAAAAAAAATACTTCAATAAAATAAAATTCGCCGTCCCATCTGATTTTTTGGAAAAAGTGCCTGAGAAACAAATCATTATTTTTTTTTAGCCTAAAGAAGCTTCTTGATTATGTTTATGACTATGTATACATTTATCAAATAAAAATCAGGAAATGCATTTTGGTAAATATTCACAATAAATAAAACTATTTAAAGTAGCAAACAGGCGAAATTATCTACAGGCCTTTCCCCAGACGCTTTAAGAACAGCGGCACCGCTGTGTCTTAATTTCCAAATCATTGTCACCGCAACGCTTAAAATCACAAAATCAGTCTACTGCAGCGCAGTATAATTTCAGTAAGCGTCTAACAGCAGCTCACTCGAAAATCAATAACAGCAGAGGACATTTCAGCCAGGTAGTTCTCAGCACAGTAAGGAGTATACAGTGTCCTATTTTTAGATCATATGAAAGCAGCTATGGAGTTACACAGTGTCAGAGTGTTAGAGCTATGAGGCAATGAACACCATCTGTGTGTTTTGACTTATGGCCATAGTCAACAGCAGATTAATGGCTTCAAGTTCAGTTAGCTATTGAGTTGGAATTACCTGTTAATAAATGCAACCACTCAAAGGTGCTATAGAGGATTGTTGGAGATGACCACTGACATGGAAAATGTTCCCCACTGGAATGTTGTGGGGTAAGTAATTTAGCATGATGCAATGTTGAGGCAATGTGTTTGAAATGTAGAGTTAATCCGTCTTAGTATATAAGACAGTGTTATATCATGGAATTTTGACTTTAGAGCTACTACATTGAATTTGCTTACAGGCAAAGTGTATATTACTAATTTTATAATGAAATAATAACAATAGATCTAGATCTAGTCAAACTTAGGTGGAAAGACAAAATGATGCAGCAAATGATGTGGCTCTGTCACTGCAGTCCGTTTGACCAGCATGTACAGAAACATAGAGTTTAAGTCTAGTCATCTAATTTAAACCTTTCATTTGTACAGTGTAATTAAATGTATGTAGCACAAAAAAAATGTTTAATGCATTTTTTTTGCAGATTGTGACAGGGCATTCTCAACCATGAACAAGGTGAAAACTACACACAGATCATGTCCCTCCAAAAAAGTTCTGAATGCTTTGTTGGCAACCTCCACCCAAGGACTTCTTCTCAGAAGAACAACTTTTTAGTACCAGATATTGGAAGTGAACACTATGTATCTTCAGCATGTTGATGGACACATGGCACCAGCAGTAACCATAAAGAACAGCTTTCTAAATCTCTGTGTAGGGCTTGTACTAACATGCAATTTTTGTGTTGGATATAAGTGTTGGATAGTGCAAGACCTGAACATTTCAAACAGGAAATGAAGTATAAATAAAGCTATGTTTAAGGTCATTTCTAATAATTTTGTAATAATATGCCAATTACATCATTGAAAGAGGTATACATTTAGGTAAACAGTGTCATTATATATTTCCATGTTACATTACTTTTGCCACTTGTGTTTTTGTCTTTCTTTGATAAATTTTTAAATAGTGTGTGTGTTTATGATTATGTTATGTCATTGGGAAACAAAAGAGAAAAAACTATTCAAAGGTTGTTTGTTTTTATGTTTGTGTTAGCTATGAAGTACTATAGATTTTGATTCAGTACACGTGAAAAGTATTTTAAAATTCGGAACGTGGAAGGGAGTACACCCCTTCACACCTAAACCCTAGTAAATTGTGTACTCAGAGCTCCAGATAAGACGCGTCTCCACATATTTACGCATTGAAATATAAAAAAAACACAAGAGGGCCATGATGGCCCTAGGTCGCTCACCTGAGTTAAAGGCATCATAAATAGCTAATAACAAGAGGGAAAAATGGCACTAAACGCCTTACCTGAGTATAAAGATCTGGGCCTTGCAGTTTCAGATGTTTTTTTTTAGTCTATATAAACCATGTGACCCACAGGGCATGGCCACCTTGTACCCCAGGGGCATAATTTGAACAATATTTGTAGTGGACCACTTTTCAATGTTACATACCCAATATGATTCCACTGGGCCTTGCGGTTTCAGAGGAGATTTTTCAAGTCATTTTGCTATTTAAATGTATATGAACCATGTGACCCCCAGGGGGCGGCCGTTTTTTACCCCAGGGACGTCATTTGAACAATCTGTGTAGAGGACCACTCCAAAATGTTTCACGCAAAATATAAAATCTCTGGGCCTTACGGTTTCAACAAGGAAGATTTTTAAGGCCCACTTGCAATAGAAGTCGATATAAATCATGTGACGCCCCGTGTCATGGCCACTTTTTACCCCAGGTGACTACATTTCGTACACATTGCCTATACATTACATCCAGCTACTCATATACTGAGACTGATTGACTACATTTCGTACACATTGCCTATACATTACATCCAGCTACTCATATACTAAGACTGATTGACTACATTTCGTACACATTGCCTATACATTACATCCAGCTACTCATATACTAAGACTGATTGACTACATTTCGTACACATTGCCTATACATTACATCCAGCTACTCATATACTGAGACTGATTGACTACATTTCGTACACATTGCCTATACATTACATCCAGCTAATTTACTTACACAACGACATGATTGACCATGCTGGTGGGTAACATTTTCTATGCATTTCAATGGTCATCTCTAACGATTCTCTAAAGCACCCTCACAACACTGTGTAACTGGCAAGCTGGTTTCATAAGATCTAAAAATAGCACACTGTATAAAAATGTGGCCTGCTGTATTGATTTTTGAGTGTTACAGGCTTATTGAAATTATAGTGCTGTATAAACAATGTGACCCCTGGGGTATAGCCAGTTTTGACCCCAGGGGCATAATTTGAACAATCTTCATAGAGGACCACTATACAATGTTAGATACCAAATATAAAACCTCTGGGCCTTGCGGTTTCAGAGAAGAAGATTTTTAAAGTCATTTTGCTATTTAAATGCATATAAACCATGTGACCCCCGGGGTGTGGCCAATTATGAACCCAGGGGCATCATTTAAACAATCTTTGTAGAGGACCATTATACAATGTTACCAACTGAATATGAAACCTCTGGGCCTTACAGTTTCACAGGAGAAGATTTTGAAAGTCATTAGGATATTTTAGTCTGTATAAACCATGTGACCCCCGGTGTGGCAAGTTTTGAACCCAGGGGCATCATTTGAACACTCTTTGTAGAGGACCACTATACAATGTTAAATACCAAATATGAAACCTCTGGGCCTTGCGGTTTCAGAGAAGATTTTTGAAGTCATTTTGGGGTGTGGCCAGTTTTGACCCCAGGGGCAACATTTGAACAATCTTTGTAATGGACCACCAGACAATGTTACATACCAAATATGAAACCTCTAGGCTTTACGGTTTCAGAGGAGAACATTTTTAAAGTCATTTTGCTATATAAGTCTATATAAACCATGTGACCCCTGGGGCTTGGCCAGTTTTGACCCCAGGGGCATCATTTGAACAATCTTTGTAGAGGACCTCTAGAGGATGTCACATATCAAATATGAAAGCTTTGAGCCTTGCGGTTTCATAGAAGAAGACTTTTAAAGTTTTCACTTTTTAAATATATTTTTAGCTCTGGTGACCTACATATTCAGCGGACCGGAAAGATTTGAAAAACTTTGAAAGAGGTTCACCCAAAGATCATTCCTGTGAAGTTTGGTGAAAATCTGCCAAGTGGTTTAGGAGATGTTGTTTGAACGAAAAGTTGACAACGCACGCACACACACACGACGGACAACGGGCGATCACAAAAGCTCACCATGAGCACTTTGTGTTCAGGTGAGCTAAAAACGCATTGAAAATCTGCCCAGTGCGTAACGTTACGCATTGCAAATCTCGGTACGTATTTTATATTGCTTAAACTGCGTAACCGGTTTTACCAATTATACAGTTCAGCTAATGGTGTAAGTTAGCCTTTTAATCGATAAAAAGTGAATCAAGCAAATCTTTCTACTCAAAATGGCTCCGCATTGTGTATGTGGGTCGAAAACGAACGTTTTAAGCTCAATCAGCCAGTTCCAGTAGGCAATATCTTGAAAAATGGTAATCAGAATGAGTCTTATGACTCTTCTCCTATTTAAAAGGTGACAAGTGGCGATCTCTTTGTCACAGCAGTTGAAAAATCGGAAAAGAAACACAAGCATCACGTGAGTGCAAAATTGTCTGAAAAATTGCTGTAAAAGTGGAAAAGAAATTATCGTTGGCAAATTCTCAAGCAAGAAGGACCAGAAATCAGGTTACCTTGTAGGATTTGCACTGGAAAAAAGTACAAAGTATCTGGGCAAATTACTACTATTTTGCAAAGTAAATGTTCTGTTTGGAAAGACCTACAGATTGTTATCTGCATTCAATTTATTCCATTTGCCAATATGAATGTGTTCATATATAACAAGAACATAAAATACTCTTTTGATCTTGTATAAAAAATGAAAATGCCCTTTCAATTTCTCAAATACCCTTTAAAGCTGACGGACTGGGGGTAAAATACCCTTTAAACAAAAAATCAGGGGGTAAAATACCCTTCAGGCTAAAACCTTATCTAGAGCTCTGGTACTTATAAATAAAGTCTTCATAAAACAATACTGTACCTACTTGAAACGTTTCCTGCCGTGGCCTCGGTTGTTTCTGGCGTTGGACATTCGATATTCTCGAATTGGACTTCGCAGTGGACTCAGTGGTCCATCCTTTAAATATTTGTTGCTGTTCCTGCAATATAAAGTTTTATCCTCAATAATAAACTAGAACATAGAATGGCAGGGTACAACAGGAGGACTTCAACAGAGCCAAAATTCTGTTTTTTAAGAAGCGGGACGAAGCCATCCATTCCTCAGATGGGGAAACGTTCATGTTGTTTTCTTCTAAGTGACAACTTTAAATTAACAATATATCATGGACCTCATGGTCACTGGATTGGAGAAGAATCCTAATAGCAATTTGCCAAAAGTGACTTTTTTTAAATCATAGAAATTTCCAAAAATTTCACTTATCATCAAGATTTAATAATAATTTGAACAGTGAACATTTAAATGTTTTCTGAACAAAATTTATATCACAAAATCACACATTGAACAATAACACAACTAATAACTGTCAAAATTAGGGTACATGGAATTTGGGTTCCACTAGGTTAATGTATATAAAGATCTGTAATATTACCTCGGGCAGCACTGAACTGCATTACCACATACCTGACATTACAATATATTTTATATGGAATCATAGTTACAGTAAGTAGTAGCGTTTTGAATTTGGGTTTTCATTCCAAATAAAAAGCACTTAAAGGCCTAGTAAGTTTAAGGAATGTCTGGTCACTCCATGGGGTATTCCGCTCAGTGTATTGGTCCACCATAAAATCTCAGCAGCAGTGTATTATATCAGCTGGTAAGGGTCACACTTACTCGTGAGTTTCAACATTGCAGAGATAGGTTTATTTTAATGTACTTTTGTACTGTTATGCGTATTAGCAGCGATATTTTTACCCCTGCGTTTTGCGTATTTCACGCACTAATATCACACAAAAAAACCATTGTTTCTAATCATAAGCGTCCGCGGGACGCATAGTATTGAGATTGCGAAAATTGAAAAATCCAGGTGCAGTGTAACCTCCCGTTTAAAACACGAGGCGAAATTATGTCGACACCGCTTTCCTATATCCGCTGTACTGGTACCCGGTGTACTATACTGCGTAAATAAGTGCAGTGTATATCATGCAGGTAAACAGATACAAAAGTTAGTAGAATCATGCCTCCCAAAAGAAAAGTGGAAGTTACATGTAAACAGCAAACGATTACAAGTCTTTTCGGGATGGGAATGCCCGATGTAAGTAATCCCAAAAAGGCCAAACCTACTGAAGCTGATGAATCCTTGTCAACGAGTACTACGGTAGCCAAAAAGCCTCGGCTTTTCTTGGCGAAATGGCTTAAAACATACTGTTGGTTGTCGTATGATGACAACACAGAATCGCCATATATGTATTGTAAGGCATGTACAAACACTGGACAGCAAAACAGCATGACGAAGCAGTGTCGCAACGCCAACTTCCAACACTCTACCTTGGTCAGACATGTTGACCTGCCTAGCCACAGAATGGCGATACAGGCGCCAGTTTTGCAAGAAAACCTACGTGCCTGTCAGAGCAAGTCTTCTTCAAATGAAGATAAAGCAGTGACAGTTCTTTTGAAGTGCGTTCACTGGCTGTGTCAAGAAGATGTACCATTGGCAAAGTACAGGTCTATTATTAACTTGCTCACTGACATTAGTGTGCCTGACATTGAACTACTACAGAAAGGTAAAATTAACTACGACTCTCGGTTCACTGCCAGTGAGTTACTTGACAGTCTGGCAAATCAGGCAGAGCAGGAAACTAAAGAAAAGATAGCTTCATCCCCAGTAGTCACCATCTTGGCCGACGAAAGTACCGACATTTCAAACAAAAAGAGACTGGTGATATACTGCCAGATTATCTCAGAGAACATGCGACCATCCACCCACTACATTTGCAATGTTGAGTGTGGCAATGCCACTGGAAAGGGCATAGCCGAAGCCATAGCCAGTGAGATGTCTCAACGAGGTATTCCATCGCACAAAATCATGAGCTTTGGATCTGATGGGGCATCTGTCATGACAGGGAAAACAAACGGTAAGTTTTTAAACATTAACGGCCACTTGTATTTCCATCCACAATGTATTCAAAACAGTGTGGACTCAGAACAGCTGCTCCAGTTGAAATGCTGCATTATCTGATCCGAGACTACACAATATGTGAGGCAAGTTATTCAAACTTTACATATTCTGAGACAGTATTTTCAACGCAGCAGCTGATCTGGGTGTACTCATTTTGCAAATTCTTGAAGTTGGAAATCCTACGGGACTATTTTTGTTTTATTTATAAGATAAATGATGGATCAATCATAAAATTTAACAGAACAGAACACCACTGTTTATTTAACACATTTCAACATAATGAAAGGTTGTTATTCAATTTTAATGCAGTTTTAAGTTATATTTTAGAAAACTAGTTATTTAGATGTTGTTTAATGAACTTAAATGATGATTAAATCATTATTTTATTGCAGGTACTGCAGCTATTCTGAGGAGAGACAACCCGCACATGACCAACGTGCACTGTATCGCACACCGATTGGCGTTGTGTACTTCACAAGCAGCCGAAACCATTTCAATGTTGAAGGAGCACCAGCAGACACTGACAGATCTCTTCTATTATTTCGAGGTACATGTGCACATAATTTAATATGTGGCTGCCAGATTATAAAATTATTAAATGAACGTGATAACCCAATATTTTGTTCAATTACGATCAGCCATTACTAAAATACTTGTAATTTGACTTTATGGTGTAAGTCCTGTTAAATTTATAACCAAAACATTATAAAAAGTGCAGACCAATATCAGATGCCACGTTTTAATGGTGCAGCTGATCAGGTCTACACTTTTAACGATGCTTTGTGGCTGGAAATCTCACCGGGTGATTCACATCTTTTCAGGGTAGCAGCGAGCGTGAAGCCCGCCTGAGAGACATTCAGGCTGTACTTGACGACCCAGTACTAACTGTAAAGGAACTACATTCAGTGCGATGGCTGTCCTACTTCAACGCACTTACGGCTGTATGCAGAACTATGGACAGCCTGCTGACTTACCTGGCGGAGGCTAGCGATGGCAGCAAAGATGCCAAGGCAGTGGGTTTGAAGAAAAAGGTAATTTCTCATCCATCCGTCTTGTTTGATAACTTAATTCAATTACATGTCTTTATCTAGATGTGGCTAGTTTCAAGTAACACTCTATGATAATCATAGAGTGTTACTTGAAACTGTCCACATGTAGATAAATTATCTTACAAATATTTGTATGAGTTGTCTACTATTTTCTATTTTCTGTAAGCTGCATATGTGCCAAGCTGAAAGAAAATGCACCTATGCAGTTGATGAAACATTTTACTTATACTACATAATAATTATTACACATTTTCTTTTAGCTTGGCTGTGACAAGTTCCTGTCAATCACCTACATGATGATGGATGCCATGGCCCCAGTCACTCAGTTGTCACAGTTTTTCCAGACAGAAAATGTGGACATACATGTAGCACTTGTCAAGGTAAAACAATAAACACAATACAAATGTCAATGTTATCTTAATTTGATAAAGCAAACGTGGCAGCTGGTCTGGATCTGCACTGCTAGCAGTTTTGTTTGAAATTTCAAAGTGAAGTTAAGCTACTGTTGAATCCCACTGATAAGACCATAAATTAAATTTAAAGACCTACAGCTGTATGCTGTAGCAAGCAGCCATCCCATTTCTGTTTCCATGACTGCTAATTGCATCTATATTTGGTGGTTTTAGAGGTTCTGCTGTATGTATGTTTTAGGTAAAGTTGGATCTGTGTATCGCAGACTTGGAGATGGTTAAGAAGCTGGACACACCATACCTCAAACAGCTGAAGGTCGATCTGCAAGGTGATAACTTCAAAGGTCACCACATCACCATGAACAACTTTGATCTGCAGCAGCTGACATGCAAATTGGTCATTCTGTTTTTTCAGGTTTCCAGAAGACGAGCTTCTCATGTCCTTTTCTGTGCTGGCTATGAGACCAGTCAGTTTTCTGAGCAAAGCTGACAGAGCCGAGTATGGCAATGAAGAGATGTCCAGGCTGGTCAACTACTACGGCAGTAGTCGGACAGTTCAGTGGAAGGACGAAGACAACGATTGTGAGAAAACCTCTGATGCTGTTGTTGATGCCAAGCAGTGTATGGTAGAGTGGGCGTCTGTGAAGGAAGTGGTGGTACCAGAGAAATACCCAAGGGACACCATGGTTAACCTCTGGCAGCTCATTTCCACCTACCACAAGAAAGACTTTCCAAACCTCCTGACATTGGATAGTCTGGCACTCACCTCAGCAGTCCACACTGCTGGGTGTGAAAGGGGATTTTCATCTCAGAATCCCATCCGAACAAAGGACAGATGCAGGCTCCTGGTGGAAAACCAGCACAAGCTCATGCTTGTGAAGATGGCTGGGGCAAGGGAGGTATTTGACTTCACAGGAGCCTTGCAAAAGTGGAAAATGGAAAAAAATAGGCGCATTTACCTTAAAAAATAGATCATCAGACACTGACATGTTAAATGCTTGTTAATGTTACATGGACAAGTTTTGAAGTATTGTTATTATGTCTATGAGTCATAGTTAAACTAAGTTTGTTGTTATACTGTTTGTTATTCAATATTGTCAAAATAAAATTTGACTTCACTTGAAATACTTGGGACCCTTTGATTTCTTAAAAAACCCATTGTTTCAAAACATATGCATCCCCAGGACCCATCTTTTCAAATCCTAAAAATATCGCTGTATTAGCATATTTTGAATTCTTATTTTCCTTTTTTCAATGCGTATTTTTTTGAAGAGATTTTAAATCTAAATAGTTTTTTTGTTAATTTAAATGCGTATTGACACACATTATCTGAAGCTTTGAGTTGCGTCGACAAGTTTCGGAAAGTATATATTATATAGCAGAAAAGGACCATAAGTCTGACAAAATTCCTTTCTTTACGATCACCTACATGTGAAGGGCAGCTGTGAAAGTTTGAGCAAAATTTCTATTTCCATTTTTTTCCCCGATGGAGACGAAACATTTTGAGTACGAATATAACATTTAGGCATTTTGTATGGACTGGTTTATGAATAGAACACATACTTTATGACACATACCTTTAATTTCCACTAATCAGTCTAGCAGTCTGCCAGGTGCGTTTCGACTCGGAAATTCGTGAAAAGTAGCTTTTTGTCAGCAGTCGTTGACAAATTGAAGATGATTGATTGCAAGCTAATATAATATCAGCTGACACAACAGTTAATTAAAGGATTATCTTCTTGATAAATGGAGTGTGAAATTGGGTGTCAGGAATATGTCAAATGGAATGGTTATCAGGTGTGCTTACATTTCGGACAGTAAAGTAAGTATATTGTTATTGAGTTCGAACTTCAAGTTTATTATCATTTTTTACAAATTAGTTGTCTTTGATACACGTATGTGTGCATTTTATAATTTTGACGTAACTATTTGGTGCGTTTAGCTTTAATATATTAACCGGAGGGCAACTATTCATATTTATTAATAGTAATTAAATATCTCCATGACAAAATCATGGTATGTTAGAAAAATGCGAATTATTTCATAATGCCAGCAACGTAATGAAACACCTATGGAAAGCGTCCATGTACTGCTGCTGTTCAATGCAATGACACGTACATTTTTTACACAGCCATGTCATGTAAACAGATCACGTTTCAAAACTGTCAATGTGCCATAATGCCAATATAAATTTAAGCTATGTTTACGTCACGGCAGTTTGCGCATCATACCCACAAGTTTGTTTGACCAAAGTGTATTCAAATCAATGAATCTGTTAAAGCGTATCCGAATTCTTATCAAGTATAAACCGAGCTACCTTGTGTATTTATATATATATATATATAGGACTAGGATTTTTCTGTTTGTTAAACAACAAAGCGCCTATGGTTAGGTCCGCCAATATTGCCCATACAAAAAGTAGCTTAATATTGGCACAGGGACTAACTATTTCCCGGGTAGCTTCCCACTCAGCGCATGTGAGTTTGCTTGGTGGTCACCATACCCCACAGGTGGGGTTTCCACCACACCAAAATTGAAATTTCAGCAAAAAATACATTCGCTGGAAATCGCAGCTGTGATTCAAACTTCGTCACAACTTTTGTGAGTCTCTAGTAAGTTTATTAGGTAGGAGTGCTGGGACACACTCCGGATCCTCACATAATTAGGTAGAAGTGCTGGGACACACTCCGGGTCCTCACATAATGCAGCCTCGTAAACTTCGAAATACACACACACACACGCACAGGGCCTAACTTGTTATGCTACGTACGATCTACGCCCTGTTAAATATGCTAAAGGGTAAAACTGTTAACATATCCTGGTGCAAACCATCAACGGGCAAAACGTCTATCAGGGCGAAATGTCCCGAAATCATCGGAAATGCTCGCAAGTCTAAAGTCAAGGGGAATGTTAAGGAAACGCGGTTTTATTAATGTTAAAAAGGGTTTTACAGTATTATTACCTATCAGATGTTCTTCTCATAAAGTGTTTTCTGTTCGACAAATCTGACTGGCTTTCAAATAAAGTATCTGCCATTTTACTTTTTCGAGTCTTTCTAGTTGAACACAAAGATGACTACGTAAATTCACAATGTAAACACTTTTTCGCGCCATGTAATTGCGCATGCTCACCGATTCGACCAATTACGGATTTGGGTCAACCGGGAATTTTGGAGATGCAAAAAACGAACACGGCCATTTTTTTTTTTATGAATTTTGAATTAAATAGGTTTAACAGTATAATTAATTTATATGTATCATAATGTGATGTTTCAATGAAACCTATCATATGCAAACAATTTAATTCCAAAACAATAATATGAAACTCAGAACACCTACGTACACAAGGCAATAATTCCACATATTTCGTTAGTGTTTTTTTTTCGTGTAAATTTCAAAACAAACCAGATAATACTGCACTTCGTCCAGAATTTATCAATCATACTCTGTGCAGGTACCCATTTGACAGTAACAACGGAAACAGGGCTTTTCATTGTGTTAAAACAAATCGGTAGCCTCTCCGTTAAAAATCGACAAAAATGAACCCTCTTCGTTAAATAAAGACATTTTTGGTGTATACAAGAATACAAAACATGCGAATATGAGTTAAATTGATTGAAAATTCTTGCACGGAACATTAGCATGTTTCAGGCAGAGCAACAGACAGGGCCGGACGCTGACCAGGCGTGGCCGGAGGGGGGGGGGGGGGGGGGCTTAGATGGTGTAGAATTGGATAGTAGTCGTATTGGCGCAGTGCCTAAATCCACCACTTGCTTAAATCCGCCACCCCATCCGAATAAGCGTTTGATTACCGGCGATTGCTATTTTGTAGATCTCGATCAATAAGATACTTTCCCTCAACAACACTGACGAGTTTTCATCTTGATTTGTGCATGAATGAATATTTAATCCAATTATTATGTACATAACCCCTAATTGCAAACTAACTGCAAACTAACTGCATGCGGGGAATCTATTTCATACTGCGCATGCGCAATTTTGAGGCCCCGCATAGTGTCCATGATAAAATTAAATTATCGTGTATAATATTATGTCCAATGTGAGCATTTTCAGCATAAAAAATTACCATTATGCATTGGCATTACATACAATAAAATGCGGAAAAAACTGCATATTAAGAGCGCAAATGTCTCGCCACTCAAATCCCTCATTATTTGTCCCACGTACACGATGGCCCCACGTGCACGATGGCCCTCAGTTTCAGAGCTATTTTTAGAAATACAAATGAGCATTTGAAGAAATTGAAATATTTTATTAACAACAGAAAACGAGCTGCTTTATATAGAAAATTAAATAAGAACAATAGTCAGATGTGGAATAAGCATGTCACGGTTCTTGATCTACGATTTTCACCAAGCAACTTAGAAATCACCGTGTTTTTTTTAGCACTAGAAAATGAACCTTAAATAAACAAAAGTGGGAATTTTGTCGATGAAAACATATTTCACAAAAAATATTATTTTCGAGCAATTTGAAAATTTTAAAGAGGGGTAGCGGATTTATGCACCCAAACGCTCATTTTTTACACTGTTTAGGCCTTTAATCTCGATAAACACGCCAGCATGCACATTACACCTAACTTGATTCAGGTGAATTTTAATGTCAATCGGTAAACAACTTTTGAAAATATCGTCATAAAACCCCCCAAATGTGGCGGATTTAGGCACTGCGCCAGTAGTAGTAGTATTGTAGTAGTAGTACTACTAGTAGTAGTAGTAGTAGTAGTAGTAGTAGTAGTAGTAGTAGTAGTAGTAATAGTAGTAGCAGTAGTAGAAGTAGTAGTAGTAGTAGAAGCAGTAGCAGCAGTAGTAGTAGCAGCAGCAGCTGCAGCAGTAGTTTAGGTGTAGTAGGAAAAGTAGTTTTTTAATATCAATCACAGATTATTAAAAAAAATCACACAACTATGGACCTTGAACGACCTTGCAATTTAAAAATATGAGAAAAAAAGATTATTTGGGCTACCAGTTTATAATATATTGGGAATGGTAATTTGTGATGACTTTTAACTAGTTTTGTTCGTTTTTGTTTCATTTTATGTTAATAGGCTAATTTCAACTGCCGTACATAAAATTCGGCATAGTACATATTTTGGACCAAAATACAACGAAAGTTATAAATTTGTGATTGATTATACCATTAACAAAATGGGCTATATAGCATATACTATATAGCAGGAATCATATGTAGCCATATCTTTGCAATTTTTTAATCACGAGCTTTTCACCCTAAATTGACTTTCACAAGGATTGTTTCTGTATCTATCGTATTATAATAACATTATTATTATATCATTATTGTATCGATACATCTGTGTACGAACCAAATGTATTGTGATACATATTTTTCCTAAATTCTTTGGGATTTAGTCCCAGCATCAGCCTTAAAGGGACTTGTTCAAAGATTTTCGCATTTTTTGAAGTATGTTATTAAATGTCTTAACTTGACAGATTTAAGCATCAGAACTGAAAATCTCAAGTATTATAACAAGCAAAGTATTTAGAAAACAAACGAAAAAAATGGTCCTACCGAATTCGAACCCGAGACTTCCAGATTAAAAGGCTATCGTCTTAACCACTCGTCGATTCTGACATCTGTATTTTGCTCTGCATATTTACTTTGCGTAAGTGTTCCACGTGATGTCAACAGTTTCAACGAAAACAACAGAAACACTCCAAATTATTCCATCGTTTAGCGTTACAAACACTGATCTCTATTCAATGGTTACAAACGCTTTATATTTAAACAATTTCAACTGATGATTACTCATAAACGAAACGGTTTTTACAGTATATTTCTAGGTCCGTAGTGTTATTTTGCTCCCTTGTACACACTGTTCTTTTAGTTTCAGAATCGGTGACAAAAAGTTGAAAAATTGTCAATTCGTCAATATGTGAACGGGTCCCTTTAAACAACAATTAGAAAAAATATTTGTTATGAAGTATGTGCCATACCTCTAACTTAACCAGATAGTTTAAAAAAGGCGTAAAAATATTATGTTTGTTTCAACATGCCCCTAAAAACTAGGGTAGATAGGTAGGGATTTATTTTTGTTTATTATTGTTTTATTTGGTAAATGGTAAACTTTAAGGTTCTAAAACGCAATGAATATTCAAAACATATCGATAATATCTTTAAACATTGTTTTTAAGTGGATGCTATCAAAACGAAACACTTATTTATCGAAAAAACATTTCATTTGGGCCTCAATTGTTGCTATTTGTGTACCTTACGGATATAGGTTAGCCTATTATTTAGAAGTATAATGTGTTTTATAAAGGAGTATCGTGAGTGGAATAGAAAATAAGCAGTTTGTTAAACAATGTATTTTGTAGAGTATAAAGAAAATTGTACACTGCCTCGAGGTTGAGACATGTTCAAGTGTGTTACAGAGTGAGTGTGTGCACACTGAACATAAAATTATCTCACAAAAGCTGTTCTAAAATGAAATAATATCACAAAAAATATATTGAAAATCGTTTTTGAAAATAAAACGTTTTTTTTTAAAGTAGGCGAATATTTTATACAGTTGTTAATAATTATGCATTCAATAACAGGTGTTTTTTGCACGTGATATAATTCGATTTGTGTGAACGGATTTTTATAAAAATTAGATTTTTTTATTGTCTAAGGTGCCTAAAATTGCTTGTGCCAAGTTTCATTAAAAACTGTTTAGTAAGACGCGTGTACGACAAAAAAAACCTCCGTTTCCGTAGAAAAATGGGTCGCTTACCAGTAGAATCTTAAAGTTGACCCGTTACCAAAAAAAAAAAAAAAATTATAATAATAAAAATCCCCAATTTCTTTGGGCATGTAACCTGAAACAAACACATTTTTTTTACGCCTAACCGCTTATCAAATTTTATCATCTTAAACAAATAAACGCTTGTATTTTCAAGAATGTTTCGTTGTTGTTAGAAAATAGTGAGTTTAAGTTGTTTTTTTTTGGTAAACAAACAACAAATGTTAGCATCGATAGTCTGAAACGTCTGAAACTGTCGTTTGGGGAAATAAAGTGACTCGCGCATGCGCGATAAGATCCCAATTTAAGGCCCAGACAGTGTTTGTGATACTTTTATCCGTCTGCTAATAAAAGCAGACGAAGTCTGGCAGAACATAATTTAACCCGCAACGATGTTGAAGAACGTGCGTAGTAGCTACATAGATACGTAACATAATATATACCGTCTTTAAAACGTCGTGCTTCAGTATTAATGCTTTGTTTCAAGGCTTTACTAAAGCAGTCTCTTTTTATTTAATCACATGATGACCTGTTATTATTATTATATAAATATCATCTGATCATGAATATGTAATCGAAGATATATAAAATAAAGTAACAGAAAAGTTCCTCGTATAATTAACTATTTTTAAAACGTCCGCAAATTACTTATGTAACCGTGAAAACGCCCACGTTTCAGGTACCCATTTCAGGCCCAATGACTATTAACATTCTTAAGCTCAATCTTAGTCTTTATCTTAAATATTAAACCAATGGAAATCAAAGCTCATATTTAATGAGTATTCTCATTGTTCAATATTTTAAGTTGAGACAAAGTTTGAGCTTGAGAACTTTCTTTGTCATAGGGCCACCCCTCAGTGTTTGTTCATGCGCAGACTCGAAGACTGTTAGTTTACATTAGCAAACGGTTGACGAACCCAGGATGATGCCAAGTTTCACATTAAGTTCATTCAGTAATTAAAATTATCCCGAAATAAATGCATATAGTATGCATACAAATTATTTTCCACAAATTGTCATTTCATATAGTATTTTATACAAATGTCTTCTTTCATTCTGTGAAGTGAGTTGGGGTGCCAAAATTATTCAATAAATTGTTTTAAATCTGGAGTCCTGCCAAAAAATCAGAAAAGGGGAGTAATTATGACTTTTTGGCCATTATGAGTTATGGTTCTCGTATGTAACTTTTACTTATTTAATGCAACTCAGTGCAATTTTCTACATAATTAGACTTTTTATATATCGTTTGCAGTCGATAATGAAAACAGAAAAAGAAAATAACTTATTAAAACCATAAATAATATATAGAAGATTTAAATCGATCATTATCACGTGGTTTGTTATGACGGCAGGGATTTGATTAGAGCTATGCTCGGATCAAGTCTAATCTCTGCGCGGAGGTTGGAATTACTCTATCATTTTGGTGATACTTGGCCGGTTTGACTTGGTACTGAAAAGTACGGAAACCAATCGAACAAAGATTTTCATCTTATTGCGTTGTAAAATAATTTTAATTCTGGCCCTCTTCTAAATTAGTAAAATAAATATTATTGCAACACATAAACTTGCAACGTATTCAATATTTTGAATTAGACCAGCCTTTTGTCCGAACAGAAGATCTAGTTCGTGCGAAGCAGAAGTCGTCAGCTGATTGGCTGAAATCTTGTTGTTTTTCAAACATACAAGCGGAAGGCGTCGGTGACAATAACAGTAGCTGCGGCTACATGAAATAACATCAAGCAGTTTGAAGTGAAGATTTTAGCAAATAACATTGACAGTTAACATTTCAAGATCAAAAATACATTTTCTTAATTAAATGGTTCTTACTATGTTTTATGCTTATCAGGTGCATTGTAAATGACAGCAGCATGGCAGGCGAAAATATATGACACACATTTTCCAACCTAACGCAAGCAGACGTCATTGTCGTTAGTTGATATGTTTTAAACGTTTGGTAGTGAAGGTAGCTTGAGACAGGTTAATACACTGGTATCATGGACCATCTGCAAAAAATGTTGCCACTGCAAACTATTGCCACCAGCAACACCATGCACAACATTATGTCACCAAAGATGACCGGCTTCAAAAGAGTGAATTCCCCGATGACAAACCTGACCCAAAATCTTCGAGAGCTCACCACAGAAGGGTATTTTTTACTATAATCCAAAAGTTGGTTTAGCCCATCAGTTCCAGTGTAAAATTGAGGAATATAACTTATTCCAATAGTCCTCGTAAGAACCAGCCACCCAGTTGGCTTAGATGGTAGAGCGCGGTGCAAGTGTTCCGGCGGTTGTGGGTTCGAGCACCGCTCTGGGCACACTTCCTCCCATCTTTACTTTCATGCTGTCCGGAGTACAAGGAAGGAGTGCCTGGAGTCAGCCTAAAAGGTTAATTGCAGGGCTTTTTTTCACCTCTGCGGATGGGGCCCTTTGCCCTCATTTTGGGGGAAAATAAAATTATTTTTAGTATTTTGGGGAAAAATTTTCATAGCAGGGTAATGAAAAATCCTGGGGTAAGATCAGTTTTAGGGGTAGTCTTATTTATGAGACGTGCTGCGAATTTTGTGTTACTTTTTATATAGGGCCAGATTCGGTGGAACGCCTCATCGCCAAAAGACCATTTATGTGGTGGAAACCTGAAAGTTTAAATTTTCCTAAATTTCCATTATTTGCAAAAAAAGAGTTATCTATCAACGTATTTTACTTGAACAACACCAAAACTGATTAACATGAACCGTAATTTACCTTATATTTACCTAGATGCATTTAATTCCGATTTAAACTTGTGTATAAATGTATCACATGTAGAAATTCCCAAAATTGCAGCCTCGTTTAGCACTCAAACCAATCAGAGTGAGGCTATCCTGATACTCACCAATAGAATGACATAACACTTCTACAGCGTAGCAGAATATCGATGAAAATTTACACAGTGGAGGGCAGCGAGATAATTTAAAAATGCAGTAGTGTGTAGGTTTAAATGTTTCAGGCATGCAAAATGAAAGTGTTGTCATACAAATATTAATGGAACATTAATTAGGAATGGTTTATCTGTCCAGGTATGTAACTTTTAATGCAATCCGTTGACAATAACTATCTAATTTCGGGACGTGGAAGTATCGATCAAAATCCTGTCTGAACAATATAGACAAAGAAGGAAAACTTTCCACCACAGAAATGGTTGTTCCCCGGTACAGCCCGTCAGCAAACATTGCCCATATAAAAAGTAGCTCAGTGTTTGCATAGGGCTTACAAGTACAGCTATTTTAGGAGAAAACTGCATAATTTGAAAGTATTTTTCAAAGGGGATGACGCCTTATAAATTATTACGGCCCCTACTAGAAAAGTGAAGGAGTGTAGTGCGTGGGTAAGAACCAGCGGCCAGGTTAGCTTAGATGGTAGAGCTCCTTGCTAGTTTCAGTGGTCATGGGTTCAAGCCCGCACCGGGCGCTCTTTTCCTCCCAGGTTTACTTTAGCTCTCCACAATTTAAATAATCAGTTTGTAATAAAACCATTAATAATTTCAGTTATAAGAACTATTCCCAAATAACATGACAGTTTTACAGGATAAGATACATGGTTTAGATTGCTTTTATATGCTGTGTCTTATCTATACTATGTTGAAATGCAAACTTGTATGGTTTATAATGGGCATTGGGCAGTGACTAACTCAATAAAGAGCTGGCCATATCTTGATTACAGGACTCCATATATAATTAATAAGATTGTCAGTGAGACCAAGGTTGTTTTTTGACCAAATCCAGCTATTTTGTGCCAAATTATTTCTTAATGTGCAAGAAATATGGTTCTGTGAATTCTTTCAATGTTTTAGAGAAAGCCCATGTCGAAAGTTGTCGCTGTCAAACATAGAAATTCCGGATTCAGCAAACAAAGTAGTCTCTGTGCGAATGGTTTCAACTGAATTAGGTATGTGGTAGGCAGATTTATTGTATCAATGATTGTTGTAAACAGATATGCACTTATTGAGTTCTTGAACTAAGGTGACGCTGTGTCTTTTCGATTTGTGCATTGGTGCATTTGATGAAATTTCACAGAAATGTTTCTTTGTGGACCTCGGCCAAAATAGCTCAAATCCAAGTCACAAGGTGGCCGTCATACAAATCTGAAAATGTGTGTGAAGGAACATTGGACAAAAAGTATATGATTTAGATTTTTGGAACCTTAGGCTGATTTATTTATTGAGAAAATTATAGTTTAACTATAAATTGGTCATTGTTGGGACACAACATTCTACATTATCTCTCATGTATTCATACAGTATAATGAAATTTTGTATGCCAACTGTTTATTTCCTCAGACATCCATATGCAATACAAAGTATTTAGAAAACAAAACAGTTACAGGCTGTCAACTGGTCCTGCTTTTTCCTACTTTTCCTACTTTTTTGATTCACTAATACTTTTTCCTACTTTTTGGTAAAAAATCTATTATTCCTACTTTTTTAGTTTGCCAGAAATGAAGATAAATTACATAATGTTTTATATGAAAATGAACAATGTTTTAAGTCTATTTGTAGATCTGTTGTGTAGATGGGACAATGTGGTACATTCCCCTGCTAATTGGATTGTTTGTCTGGTACAATCAGTATTTATATTGTATGTATTGACTTTGACATGCAAAGCATTGTACTTAGATATTTAAAAGGTATTTTAAATCAAGTTAAAAAGTCATGTACACTGAAGAATGAATCTATTATCATATACAAGTGTAGATATAATTGTGTTTTTGTTCTTAATGGTGGGCTTACTGATGGAGCTCAGTGTACTTCCAAGATGAAAATGTCCAGTGTAGAGTTTATGCAGATCTTTTATCAAATAATGTTTTGCTAATTCGAAAACATATACAAGACATCACATATTTAGAATCTGGGATAAATGCCTCACTGCCTCAGAAATCAAAATCAGGTTGTAGACTACTTCTTTATCACCTAAATTGGAAATCAAAACAATAGGTTTAGTAAAGTTGTATGGACAACAACCTAAGCAATGCATTGACCAGTTATCTTCTTTTTGTGTAAATGAAAATGTTTAGCGATTTCTGAAAAGAAAACTATTTTTCGAGATTTATCTTTATACATACCGAGTGTTGTTCATTTTGTATTACTATGAAAATCTTAAAGATGGAGTATAACCCCATAATTCATTTGGTAAATGTCAGACCCATATCTTAGAAATCCGCGTGTGTTTGTAAATTGTAGTAAGTCGTGCTGAATACACCGATATACTAGCCTGATGTCCTCCGTACCCATTGGTGTAAAACAAATTCAAGGGACATATAAATTCACAGACATCTTAAGTGGGTTAAAGTCTCTGACTGTTGATCACTTGCCCCTTACCACTGTAGGTCCAAACCACAGTAAGCTGAAGCCTTAATTGGGTCAGATTCTTTCAAGTGAGAAAGCTACCCATATAGCTTATAGAAGATCAGTGGTTCTACCCAGGTGCCTGCATGTTGTTTGTCTTCCTCGACCATGAAAAGCTGGGAATGGTCATATTATAACTGGCTGCTGAGAATGACATTAACTCCAATAAACAGTAGCCAAAGAGTGTCAGATACAACTGCGAGTACAACTTCTGAAAAAAGACTATTCATTTCAAAGTGCTTGATATTGTTGGTAGTAGTAACTCTGTGAAACGTTGCTGACTGGTTTGCTATTAATGTAACATTTTCTGCAATTTATTGTAGTCATAACCTTGTTCATATTGAGCTAGTTATTGGCATGTTTGTATTATTAGTTAATAAATAAAATAAAAAAACTCTGGATTTTGGGTAAGTGTTAAAAAAATTCATAATTTTTTATGAGAAATATATATATTTTCCTCCTTTTTTGAAAAGAAAGGTCCTATTTTTTTCCTACTTTTTCACTGAGGGCGAGTTGACAGCCTGCAGTTATATTCTCAAACCAAGGTATATATACCCACTTTCTATGTTATTGACTTTGCTGGATATTAGTGCAATCGCTGACCAGGAGCTGGTACAACTGTGTGTGTCTGGCGTCTGTCATCAACTATTTACTTCTAAAGAACAATGTCTCTGAAACCACATGGTGGATATTTAAACAAACTTGGTAGGAATGTTCCTCTACCAAAGTCCTTCAATTCATTGGAATAATTTGTGGAAAACAAACGAACACTTCTTTTCAGAAACCTTGTTTGATTTTGAAATATTTCACAAAAATGTTCGTTTGGTGACTATGCCCAATTCCTTTGAATCATTTTGATGTGTTAAATAATAATGGTTGCCAGGGTCGGGGCTGTGTTCCCGTTACAGCTATATAGAAGAGCTTCTTGTTTGAAACCGCAGGATGGATTTCTCAGTAATTTCACAGAAATATTCCTAGGGTGACCCTCTACCAAATTACTTTGATTTGTTGTCTGCTTTTGTCATCAATTGTCAACATTGGTTGAAATTATATTGGGCTATAGCCTATATCCTACCTATCAAATCAGCCTTAACCAACCCTTTTTGAATACAGAAAAAAAAGTTACTATTTCTTATCTTAACTGATATCTTATTTGCAATCATGTTGCTATTCAACTTCATTGCAGGATGTTTCTTGGACTCACCAATGCAGATTGATACACCAACTCTTAATGAAAGGTAAGGTGCAAGCCTCATGATCTTTAGGAGGTTTGTTGTTTTGTTAGCCAATAAAAACATGCGTTATCTTCCAGGCCTTTTTCTATAAGTCTCACAGGTCGGAATATCTGACTTATTCCCGATGCAAAATATGGTGTTTTTTTCTCAATTGAAAAATAAATTCCCTTCAGCTACAGAATATTGCTTGGCACTGTCACAGTCTTGACGAAAATTATATCAAGAAATATTTTAAGAGCAAAAACCTTTAAAATTTTAATGGCATTTAGATATATATTAATATTTTATCAACTAATTAATGGAAATTGATACTGACAACAAGATTATTTTTTTTGTACATTCTTTTCCCAATTAGGCAAATTTGACGTTAAGAAATTTCCAATTTCAAACCAGGTACTTTTTCCCAAAAAGGTCAGAAAAAGGCCTGACTTCCAAATGCAGGTGATGGATATTTGATGTTTTGGTGTTTTGAAAATCGCTTAATCTGTGTTCTTTTTATGCCGCTACAAAGTGGGAGGCATTAAGCATTGCACTTGTCTGTCTGTAAATACATACGTCCCGAATTGTGTGGCCTCAACTCCTCTTTAACTGCTTGGTGAATTTCGTTCAAACTTTCTTAGCTGAAGAACCTCAAGTTATAACAGTTAGGTGATCGTAAAGAAAGGAATTTTGGCTCCAACTAAGTTTGTGTCTGATATAACATCTGGTAATGTATATTTTTCGTGTTATCGGGCAAAATACCATTGCATTAATGATTGCCATGTTAGTGACAATGGCTTGCGACTGTCTAGACTGGCAACTGTTTAGAGCCAAACATGTAAGTTGTGCCAGGCCCGCTATATGATGGGGGCCTAGGTTGGTATGAGCAGAATGCACATCTTGAAATATAGCTTACAATACATTCATTTTGTAAAAGTGACTATGTTACATTCCATGGGTTGTTTGTTCATTCATTGTGCAGCTGTGCATTTTGTCAGTAGAGACTAGAGACTACAACAATAATTGTGTAATGTGATTGTATGTTATGCAATTTTGAATACCTTATCTTCACTTTGAATCTTTTATCATAAGTTATGTTATCTCACCTGTTCATCATTAAAACATCTACAAGTGCTTCAAACATGTATGCAATGAAAAATCTGCTCTGCTGAATTAAGGCCAGTACAGGGTACAACCATGTTCGTAGTTAATGAAAGCATATCAGTCTAGTCTTTTTAAGAATATTTGTGTTCTCAAGATAGGAATACATGACTGGAGTTTTATTATACCCCCACAAACGAAGTTTAGGGCGGGGGGGGTATATAGGAGTGAGCTTGTAGGTCTGTTGGTTTTTGGTTTCCGGATGATAACTCAGGAAAGGCTTGACATATTCAAATAATTTTTGGTACACATGTGTAACATATAGAATACAGGCCAAGTTCGATGTTGGTTACAAACCACTAAATTTTGAGTTATGGCCCCTTTTCGACTTAAAATTCCCTAAAAACATGGTTTCCGGATGATAACTCAAGAATGGCTGGACAGATTCAAATAGTTATTGGTATACATGTGTAGCATCATAAAATACAGGTCAAGTTCGACTTTGGTTACAAACCACTAAATTTTGACAGAGTTCTGGCCCTTTATTTGACCTAAATTCCCTAAAAACATGGTTTTCTAACATTATCTCAACAATGGCTTGACATATTTAAATAATTATTGGTACACATGTTAGCGTCATAAAATACAGGTCAAGTTCGGCTTTGGTTACAAACCACTAAATTTTGACAGTTATGGCCCCCCTTTTTGACCTAAATTTTTGAAAAACATGGACAGTTACTTATGAAAGGCTTCACATATTTAACTTGTTTTTGATACATAGTTGTAACATCATGAAATACAGATCAAGTTCAACTTTGGTTACAAACCACTAAATGTTGACATAGTTATGGCTCCTATTGAAATTACATTTTTCCAAATACACTGTTGACCATTCACAAATTAAAGCATTCTCTCTGGCCATTTCTTTCGAATGGATGCCATAGTTTTGTAACAAGGCCATATTGTGGGGGTATATCCGTCACTCATGTGACAATTCTAGTTCATCATGTTTGTCCAAAAATAAAAATTATATTCTTGGGTTGTTGTATGTGGCATAAAAATGTTGTATCAGGGCTCTCACTGGAAAAAACCCACCAGTTTCGCCATTTTTAAAAATCTGTCGCCATTTTCAAAAAATAAGAGCCAGTTTGTAGCCATTATTAATCCATATGCTGTTCAGTCGATAGATAAAATTGTATTTGTAACAATTTATTACGCTTTTTATTTGACGGTCATTTTAATTGCAATTAATTAAAATTATTAACGATTTTTTTATTTCTTTGTCAGTAATACCAATAATTAATTAAAATTATTAAATTGCTGACGTTGTTTGTAACATCTATGTCAAACTGTGAATCAGCCACTGAAGCCATACTTGTTAATCGCCTTATCAATTATCTAGTATCACACAGTGTTGACACAAAGCATACTCCATCTATTACAACAGTCAATACTGATCCATTAAGCTGTGTTACATAATCTGAACAAACGATTTAAACGTTCTTTCACTTCAATGTATTTATTCGCAGAGCATACGTCTATATTTAGTACAAGCACATGCTTTCCATGCGTAGAACGTGACGTCGTTTGTGTCAACAGTGTTCTGCCATGGATGTGGCCGGCGCAAAAATTAATGATTTGTCCACACCAAATTTTCGTAAGCGGGTCTGCGGGTGCACACAATTTACAAGTAAATCATTTGGCGTATTTAGTAAAATTATATTTATATAAAGTTATTACCAATTTTTTCCCTAGAACACTAATTCATTAATGCTCTATCGGCAGCGGTTGAGCAGTTCAGATACAGTAGTATCAATTGATAATTGTACACGCGGTCCAGTCCACATGCTTAGCGTGAAACACGCTTTTCAGTGAAAAACTGCTAGACGACAGCCGCATTTCGGCAGACACATCAAAGACTTTTGAAGTCAAATTAAC
The DNA here is from genome assembly GCA_027627225.1 of Congeria kusceri. Lineage (NCBI taxonomy): Eukaryota > Metazoa > Mollusca > Bivalvia > Myida > Dreissenidae > Congeria > Congeria kusceri. The sequence continues at coordinate 8,278,593 of CM051034.1, read as the reverse complement.
CCACACCGTTGCTATGGGTGTTGCTAATGGCTTGCAGTTTTGGATGCCCGTCGAATTGATGATGTCACACTGTTACACTTTGTAGTTTTAACAGGTTTCATTATTAACGCCTTGTGTTTATAACGGATTTTATTGTTTGTTCAAATTGGAATTAATACGGCAAGATTATAAGGTATTAAAGGATGCAGTGTAACATTGATCAATAGAACGTTATGAATTAATTAAGAACACAACATTGTGTATTAATCCTTTTTTGAAAAGAAATAAAAACAAGCATGAATACAGCTAGTACCTACTTTTCAAAACAAAAATCTGCTTTCGGAATATACATGAGGTGTAAAACTTTTTTTGTCCGTGTCCCTACATTTTTGTTATATGTCCCCACTTTTTCAAGCCAAGAGGGCCCTTTTTCCCAATAGTCATAACTTTCGCGCACTTTTCTAGCACAACAAAAGTTTTACATGACATACAAAAATGTGTTTACGAGATTTTGGATATAAGAATGTGTTATGTGAAAATTCTAAGTCATTGTAATCGGATTTGGAACCATATTCTACCAGATTTTACTGGAAAGTAATTTAAAACAGTGCCTTGTTTAGGAATTAAACTATTTTTGGATATGATGAACAACGAAAACGCGTAAGTCAATAGTGTTTACGTTTCATGGTCGGGAAAAGCCGCACTTGCTTTCAAGGGACGCCTGTTTTACACTTACTAATGTGTGCATACATGTATTTCACGCCGATTGGTCAATCGTTCACGTCATTGGCAAGTTTAAATAACACTGCGTTTTAATTAGATAATGAAGATTTTTCTGAGCGATACAACTCGGCCTGGGGGGCGGAGTTTCACGGTGACTCATGAATGCATGCGCTAGTAACGTGTGTGATGCGCGCACAGAGGCACATGTTTCCGGTCTACTATATCGAGTCACTTACCATTTGTTTACCAAAAATTACAGAAAATACGTTTTCGCCACTAGTTTTCGCAAATTGAAAGATCTTGTCGTCACTTTTGAAAAACTTTCGCATATGGCGACAATTGCGATAGGCAGCGGGAGCCCTGTGTATATTTTTAGCCTGCTTGAGCATCATAAGTGCTCATATTAAGTGTTAGGCCCATGTCATTTTGCTTTCTGAATAGCCCTGTACTTCGAACAAAACTCCAAGAGGTCAAAGTTTTAATCAGTATCATCCGAGTGAGTGTGAATTACCAGTTTACACACTACTTTGGAATAAATATTTGTAGATTTTGATTTTTATGCCCCCGAAGGAAACTTCGGGGGCATATAGTAATCGCATCGTCCGTCCGTCTGTCCGTCACGCTTCTTGTGAGGAGCATAACTCCATTCGTATTGAAGGGATTCAAATGAAACTTCATATAATGATAGAGGACAATGAGAGGAAGTGCAGAGTACAAGGAACACATATCTTTCTTTAATATTTCTTTAATATTTATGGAGTTATTGCCCATTGTTTACATTCTTGTGGAGCATATCTCCATTAGTATTGAAGGGATTCAAATGAAACTTCATCTTATGATAAAGGACAATGAGAGGAAGTGCAGAGCACAAGGACCACAACTTTTTCTTCAATATTTATGGAGTTATTGCCCTTTATTTTATTTCCTTATGTGAAGCGTTAATTTTCTTGTGCAGAGCATATCTCCATTAGTATTGAAGAGATTCAAATTAAACTTCATATAATGATAGAGGACAATGAGAGAAAGTGCAGAGCACAAGCACCACAACTCTTTCTCCAATATTTACGGAGTTATTGCCCTTTGTTTTATTTCCGTATGTCGAACATTAATTTTCTTGTGCAGTGCATAACTCCATTAGTATTGAAGGGATTCAAATGAAACTTCATATAATGCTAGAGGACAACGAGAGGAAGTGCAGAGCACAAGAGCCATAACTCTTCAATATTAACAGAGTTATTGCTCTTTGTTTAATTTTCTTGTGCGGAGCATAACTCCATTAGTATTGAAGGGATTTCAAATGAAACTTCATATAATTATATAGGACAATGACAGGAAGTGCAGAGCACAAGGATCACAACTCTTTTTTCAATATTTACGGAGTAATTACCCTTTATTTTTTGTGCAGAGCATAACTCCCATTAGTATTGAAGAGATTTTAAGTAAAACCAAATATATCGATAGAGGACATTGGAAGTAAGTGCAGAGTACAAGGACCATAACTCTTTCTTCAATATTTATGGAGTTATTGCCTTTCCGTTAGTCTTCGTGTGCAGTGCATAACTCCATAAGTATTGAAGTGATTTAAAATAAAACTACATATATTGATAGAGGATGTTGAGAGGAAGTGCAGAGTACAAGGACCATAACTCTTTTTGTAGGAAGCGTTATTTTTGCTAACATGTAACTGACATTGTGTTGCCTTCCTCTGACAAGCATATGCTTCGGGGGCTTATGTCGCATCCTGTGACAAGCCTTGTTGTTTTCAATATTGTATTGACAGCACTACATATTCTGTAAAAAAAAAAAAATTGTACAGGACCGAGCATTTTTGAAAGAATATTTTTGCTAGTTTTGGTTGTATTATTTTTAAGACTTTATCAGTCTGCACAAGAGTTTTTTGGAAGGACTTGCCCGTTCGGGCATAGGCCATACAATTACAACTTGCCCGGATTCACCTGAACTTGTGAAATGTGAAAATAAAATCAGTTCAAACGATAGTGATGATTACATTTTGAAAGAAAATCAGGTGATTTTGGTACATCTTGAGAGAAAAAAACTGGACATTGTTGTATTTTTAGTCAATGAATCTTCTACTTCCATTTTATGAATCTTATTTGACTTGCCCTTTCGGGCAAAATAGGTCAAAAGTTTAACTGGCCCGAATAGGGTTTCACTTGTCCCGGGCTTCGGGCAAGTGGGGTATTTCGAAGACTGGACTTTATAAATGATACCCGATTGCTGTGATAAAAACTTGTTTTCTGTGTTAAAAATAATGAAGCATTATCAGTGTAGATAATGATCTTGTGTTGCTGCATTTTCACTTTTTTGACTCCCAGGCAAAGAGGCTTGATTGGACACAAGAATTATCACCCTGAAGGTAGCAATATATTGTTATATTTCTTGTCCAAAGTTGCCCACATACAATATCTGTCCCAAACAAGTATTATAATATGTAATGTTGTGCCGATTAATCATTTCGTCGATTAATCAATGATTAATAGCTAATGATTAATTAGTCAATTACGATTTGGGATTCGTAGATTAATTGAAAATATCTATGCATGAGTTTTCTTTCCTTAAAAAAATTACAACCCCTTTTAACTTGAACATGTAATCCGATTCATGTATATGTTTCAGTGAACAAAATATATATTTAAATAACATACATGGACATATAATTAAATACGTTGTAAACTATAATAAATGTATACGTTTATATATTTTAATATGATTTGTAGAACTAATATTGGTCTCTAGTAAAGCCATTATGTCTTAAAGACGTTCGCAACAAAAAGAAAATAATTGGGTTAATTTCGCCTTTTGCTTCATTATTTCTTTATTGTTTATAGGTTACAATATACTATTTTCATTCTATTTTGGCAATTGATACGTTGTTTATGTAAACACGAAAAAGGCTACACAGGTACCCTATTCAAAGTCCAATAGTTCCCAAACAAGTTCGGTGACCCATTCTTTTTATTTATGTTTTGATGTAAGTATACATCGGTGCATGTATGTGCGAAAATTTTAGAAAATCTGTTGTTTGGAACAATAATATATTGATGCATAATAAATGACGTTTCAAAAGGTATTATTAATACCCATTTGACCTACATAGATGTCCAGCCAAATTCATTATTTTAACAGTAAATATAAGTCAATCGTTTTTTATTATCAAAATACACTTGTGAAAACATATCAGTTGACAGAACGATAACCTTGTTTGAAAAAAAGCTCTCCTACATATACTTAAACATTGATAACAAAATTCAAACTGAAAAAGTTGCTTCGACAGGTACCGTATTCAAAACCTAATATTTCCAGACAAAGGCCGACAGGGGTCTCTCTCTGGTTTGGGGGAAGAGTACCTGTACCCTCAGGTGGGGGAATTTTAGCGTTGTTTTACGCAGAAGGGGGAATTTTGACTTTGCAAACGATTCAAAAATAAAAACTATTAATTATACATTTCAAACCACTTTATTTAGTCTAACTACCTAACAACTTTATTCATGATTAATTATCAATAAATTGATGTATTATAGTAACGAGTCAATTTTGTAAACATTGTCACTTGACCATTGTTAAATATGAATGTGGAGAAGTGCAACAGATAATTTCTTATGCAACAAGTTGTTCACTTCCATTTGTTTTTTCACTTCCAATTTTTAACCTTGATTAGTTCGGTTAAACTACTAATACTACTTCTTATTCAGCAATAGACTATGTTATCGACTGTGAGACACAATATTTGTGTCTTTTTGCGGTACCTGTTTTGATTACTTTTAAGCAGAAGCCATTTTCCAACAACATAAATTACGGTTCCCGGCAAATAAGCTACCTGTAGCAGTTAACTATATAGAAATGAAGTTTTTTTTTAAAGGCAAAAATAATCGGGAACCAGACAAGTCAAAACGGTCATTTAACATGACCACGTGGAGTTGTTCGGATTTTATCCTTATCCGTTAGCCAGTGTTAAAGTAAATTTGATACCAGAAAATTACTCCCATAAACAAAAACAATTTCAATGGCAATTCTTTTAGGGGGAATTTTGGCCCGAAATGGGGGGAAAAAAAAAACTTTTAGGTGACCCCTATTTTTTAACACTGTTTTAGTTTCTGTATACAATGACAACTGTATGTGGAATTTTTTAACAAAACCTGTCGTTTGGAACAAAAGATATTCAAATATTTTATTATTAATTGATGTTTTCAAGGGCATATTCAATGCATTATTAACCTCATTAAGTGTCCATTAAAAGTCATTTTTTAAATGGTAGCCATAGATAAAGGGCATTTTATCATTAAACTGCCAAACGAAAGATTAAAACAAAGTTGCATTTAAAAATCTCCGTCCTTTTTTGAAAATGAACGCTTTATATAATTGAACTTTGCTAGTCACACAAACTAAAAAAGGGCTTCGACAGGTAGCATATTTAAACCCCAATATTTCCGGAACAAGGCCGGTGACCCCTATTTTTTATGACTGTTTTAGTTTTAGGATACACTGACACATGTTTGTGCAAAGTTTTAAGAAAATCTGGCGTTGGAAAAAAATTTGACAAAATTGTTGCGAACGTCTGTAATTACAAACAAAGAGTCCATGTCATTCAGTATTGCTTAAAATGAAGAAATAACTTTTATGAAAGGTTCGAACAAAGGTTATACACTGTTAAAATAAAAATATTAAAATTATGATATTTGTATTCATGTGTCTAGCTGGTTAACTGTCATATTTCTTTAGCTCACCATTTTACATTGCTTATAAAAAAAGTAAACAATTGGTATCCAAATTTTCGTTCTCAATTTTGGGAGAATAGTGTTAATGCTGCAGTTCAGAAAGATAATTGGGATTAGGGGTGTAAGATATCACTGCCCCCCCCCCCCCCCCCCCCCCCCCCCCCCCCCCGCGTGCGATTTCTTACGAACAACGTATATATCACAGCGAAATGGATCAAATGTAGACAATAGGTCTATATACCTTTATTTGTGGAAGATATTGGTTTCTTTTGTACATGCATATTTTATATAAAGATCACAGTTGGCACAGGATACCGCGAAAGACATTAATGCATTTCGTATAAATAAGATTTAAAGTAGACATTCAAGTCAAATCAATGACTACTTTTGAAAGTTCCCAAAAAAATCGAAATCAACAAAGTTTTTGTCCGATATCCCATTAGCAATCACATCAAATTTCATGTTGTTTTATGCATTCATAAGAAAGAAATAACATGATAAAGTAGATTGGTGTCCAGAACATTGGCACCAATTCCTGGCGATTTCATATTTTTTCCGACACCATTTGTCAGCGCAATTGACACAAAGTCTGCATAATTTGCCTTAGTAGTTCACAAGGCAATCATACGAGTATCTTTCACAATATTTTGTGTAAAAACATGTTCGTCTATCTGTCTGTTAGTTCATTTCTATAAAAAAAAAAAACAGTGCATAGCACATTTGAAGACGACTGATGAGCATGACTTTGAACGTGTGAGCTATTTAATGACATTTACTTCGAAAACAGACCTTTACGCTTCGGTAAATGTTAAATACAAATATTAAATTCTCGATGCATGCATGTTTGAATGTATTCAGCTACAGATTTTACATGTTTAAAGATGTTCCTGGTGTATTTAACATTGAATGTCAATTAAGTATTTAATGGACATGCACTTCAATCAAGGGCAACAGATGAGCCAACATGTCTTTCGAACATAATATGTGATGTATTAATTTATAAAGTGAATCAAAGTGCATTTGATGATGAATATAAAAATGAATATGATGACGATGATGATGATGATGATGGTGGTGGTAGTGGTGATATGCAAAGATCTTTGACACGGATCTGTAGCTGATCACTGCAGACCCACAGACAAGGGTTATAACTGCACAATCAAAATTTTGGCTTTGCTCCCCCCCCCCAACTCCAAATCCTGGATCTGCCCCTGATTTAAATACAATCAGATGCATAATATAATTTCATACTTCTATACAATCAGATGCATAATATAATTTCATACTTCTATAGTTCCAACTGGGTAAGTATTTATAAAGTCGCACAGTGACTGGGAAACCCATGCGAAATGCGATATTTGCGCATGGGATTTTACGTTGCACCGAAAATTTAGAGTATGAATCAAAAAACGCTGCCGTATAAAACACAGTTCTCGTCCTGATTTGCAGTTTTGTCACATGCGGTAAGAATTTATCCGTAAAAACTAATTTGGCAGTCTAAAAAATTAATATCAACAGGCGCTCATTACGCTTGAAACAGTTAGCCCGAGTTGCTGCGTGGTATATATTTCTCGATTGAAACAGACGTTCACTATATATACTTGCTGTAAATGCCATAAACATCCGAGGAAAGCCCAGAGATTTGTGCGGAGATGAGAAATTATCTCATATGGAAAAATCCTTTTCCAGTCACTGGTCGAACATAAAGAAAATTGTAAATACTAGACTTTTACGATTTGATTTTTCAATAAAGAAATACATAGTTTCAAGATTTCAACACAGCAATTGCAATATAATTTTATGAGTATAAATATTTACTAGTAACTGTTGTTATATGCACCTGCTTAAAAAAAAATCGTTCCAAACACAAGCTGAAATTTTGACTTATTTTCAACTAGGTAAGAATAACAAAAAGATCTGTATTAATATTGCTCCAGCATCGATTGGCCTCTCCAAATATATTAAATATTATATAACATTCAGTCTCAGAATTGTATGCATATATTTTAACAAGTTTTCGTTGTTATTTTTGTCGTTATTTTTTTCTTTTGTCACACAATATTTAAATTATATTTTACTTTTTTTTTTTGGAAAGAAACATTTCGTCAGCTATCTGAAATCCATTTATATGTCAGGTAATTATAACATGATAAAGTTATTCAATATGCATTAGCAATGTTTACAAATTATTTATTTTTTTAATCAGCAATTCAACAATTATATTTCAGAAACCGGTATATACTGAAACTGTGACGGTAGTAGAACAGAACAGAACAAAAAGTTTATTTTGTAAATAAAGGCCACCGGCCCAAAATACAACATATTATCAAACTTGTATAATGAAAGGTTGTGTCTCCCAATCGTGCACAATAAACATGTAAATCGATATATATGTTTTCATTAACTGAAAAATATATGTCATTATTTTCTGTTGTACAACTTCATTTGTGGATTGCATAAGATTTATAAAAGAAGCAACATCGCTTTGGCCGTTAAACCATGAATACAAATATAAATTGCGTTTTTGTATATATTTTAAACACTCAAAAAATACATGAAATTCTGTTTCTACTATTCTTATTTGCAATTGTTCTAGACAAAAAGTACAATAGCGTTCTTCTCTTAAAATACCTGCATGTCTTCCGGTTTCTATGGCAAATTTATGGTCAGAACATTTAAATTTAGCAAAGCTTTTACGATAACAAAAAGGAATGTTAACAGATAAATATTTTTCTGGGTTTAGCAATGACTTAAATTGCCTGTGTATCACGAGTTGAATTTAAACTGTCATGCCAATTTTGATATTTAATATCACGTATTTGTTGTTTAAAAGTTTCTAGAAAAACATTAACATTACCAATTCCTTGGGATATCCAAACGTTACCAAAACCATGTTTGAATAGCAAATTTTCAACACCAGTAGTCCAGTTAACTCTACCTAAATCATCATGTTGTTTAAGCATTAAATAACAGTTCCGTGGGTACCTATGATTTGGCATGTGCAATATTTTACACCAATATTGTATACAAATTGTGAAATAGTCAACACAAAGCCCACACTCTCCCAGCGCCATACAATCGTTAACAGAAATATTAATACCTAGAAAATTTTTACAACATTGTATTTGGACACGTTCGATTATTTCTGAAAATTCAAAACCCCAGATTTGAGCTCCGTACGTGAGTATAGGCTTCACCATTGAGTCAAATAGTTTGAAAAATTCTCTATGGAAGCTACCGAATGACATCTGAAACCTTTTTATTGCATTAATTGACTTTTTAGCCTGTGCAGCTAGTTTTTGTTTAGCTTTTGTCCATGAGAGAGTGGGAGTGAAGAGTAAACCCATATATTTATACATGGATGTAACATTTACAGCCTCGCCATTGTATAACCAGCGTTCATAAGAACGAAGTGGACCGCCATTTCTGAAAACAATGATCTCCGTTTTCTTTTGATTTATAGTCATCCCTGTATTTGCACAGAATTCAGAGAAGCTGTTAAGCTGCGACTGTAGTTCTACTGCTGTATCAGCACAATTCGCTACATCGTCTGCATACAAAATACATATGATATCAGAAATATCTTGCGTTATGAAAACACCCCTATGACCCTTTTCCCTCAAACAGAGAGATAACTCGTTTATAAATAAATTAAAAATTATGGTGCTGCTTACGTCCCCTTGTTTGGTTCCAAGATTAATTTAAAAGGTTTGCTCGCTGTATTTTGAGAAATACGCACACGGGCGAATAAGTCTGTGTTCATAGCTACAATTACATTGTAAAATTTACCCCGTATACCTATTTTATAAAGAATTTCAAACAATTTATGGTGCATAAGCCCATCGAAGGCCCGTTTGAAGTCTATATATAGAACATAAAATCTACCACCAGACTTTGAGATATATTTTTTAATCATACTTTGTAACGTGAACATATTATCTACTGTAGAATACCCAGGTCGAAAACCGGCCTGCGATTCTTCGATTTTATTTATGTCTCTGCCCATAAGCATAACCTAGAATAAATGATATTTGAAAACGATTTATACATAATGTTTATCAGAGAGATTCCTCTATAGTTGGAAGGCTCCGCTTTTGAACTGGATTTATGTACCGTGACAATAACGCTCTCGCGCCAGCTATCGGGAAAGACGCCAGTATTTAGAATAGCGTTAAAAATATCACATAATATTGGTCCATCGGAATCGCCTTAGTAGGGAGTATTTATGATGTTTGACATAATTGCACTCACTATCCCACCACGGCTGGTTACGATATCTGTGTGGTTCAGATACTGTCCTACTTCGAGCGCATTTCATTTTGATTGCCGCATTTTGGTAAACATACAATATTTTATTTACTGCCTCGTTAACATTTGATTGTAAAGATAGAGTAATTTCCTCTCTAAAGTTATTAATTAATGACATAAATCTATCGAGAAAATCTTGTCGATAAACTTCTTTCCATTTAAATTTATCTAACTGGACGCACTCCACCTTTTCTGAGACCACTGCGCAAACCTGAAATTGGATCGACTGCAATATGACCAGGAAACGTTAAACATGACGTCAATGGTAGATGATCAGATTCATCGCGTAAATCAACAGCAAAGTGCGTTACATAACGGAATATGTCAGACGATACGATATGATAGTCAACAACGCTAGCACCATTGTCACTTAGGTACGTAAAGTTTACCTCCACATCATCAAAGAGTCACCCATTTAAAAAATGTACGCTATGTGTACAGCAGAGGTCGATATACTGTTTTACCAAACGTATTGTACTTTACATCCTTGTTATTCTGTGAGAGATCAAAATAATATGATTCATAATCAGCTGTAGAAGTATTAAAGACAAAAGCGAGGCTGTCTGATGGGATATAATCAAGTAAGTTAGATGTGCGAGCATTAAAGTCGCCTGCTATATATAAATTGCAGTGAGGGTATGATCTCAATACAAGTCTTAAATTTTCATCTAAAGAACTGATTCCATCAATTTCTCTATCCCTATAAATATTAGACCCTTCTGGTGAAACGTACGCAATATATAAAATAGTATCTAGGCAATCTGATATCATACTCGTTTTCATATACAATACTATGCCATCAGCAATGAAAAACACGGCTTTATTTTAAGAGAAGAATACAAATATTCTAAATAAAATTGTAATAAAATAATTGTTTTAATAAAAGACATGGCAAGTGCATAAAAAGTACATATCATTCAATACCGGTATGAAATTTTAATATCGTGATATATTTTTGCATGATCCAATACCACGATATACCGGTATATTGTTACACCACTAATGGGGATGACTGTGCAAAGGTCAAGTCATGCTTGCCGTCTTGTTTTGCTTCTTTGAGTGAAGCTGTATTATCACCTGCACTTCATATATTCAAATTTGTCTGAGATCTGATGGTCATCCATGAATAGATGTTTGATACCGGCTGGGTGAAAAATGAATGGTACCCATCCTGCATCTTAACAAATCTATATAGATGCATTGCATAGTTCTTAAGATCTTTAGCATACCCTGTTATTTATCTATCTATTCCCTTTTTTTTGTAAAGTGTTTTTTTTTTTATACATTTTGCATTTTTGTACCCAACACAAGATAAAGATTTATAGTGTTTGTGCGGTTGCTTATCTTTTCAATAATAAATACCGTAAATGTCCTTTTTGACGCGCAGGGCACGTGTCATTTAAGGACCCCTGCGCGTTTAAATGGAGCCATTTTTTGTTAATTCTGCCATTATCCAGAAATCAATTTTTTAATGTATGCGCACTTTACAATGATGTAATACACATTGGTACAGTCTAAATACAGCCGAAGGGCTTTGTCCGCATGAGAAAATTCACGATGGTACTGTCTAAATTAATATCGTCGATCGACACGACAAGCTCACTCGCACGAAGTAATCCACAATGGTACAGTCTAAATTATTAACACCTAGAACACTTATACGTGTACGCTAATGGTACATGTATAATAATGGCACTGTTCACAACATTCTGGTTGACTGCTTTTGACAGCGTTTATTAAAACAAAAATGTAAAATATATACAGTTCTCTGAATTGCTCTGGAAACAGAGACTGAGATATAAGAAAGTATTCCTTTTTTTCAATAAAAAAAAGAGAAAGAAGACAACCGGTCTAGTCTAAATTTTGAATTTCACTGAAATATTATAACATTCTTAGAAATTAACTTTGAAAATTACTTGACATTCAGGCCAGTAATTTTATAATTTTTACTTGCCCAAAACATTTTTTACAAGCCCGAACTTTTTAATATTAAAAACTGCATAGAACTTTGTTGACATTGACGAAAATAATCTGGCTGCTGTGAAATCATTATACAGTGATCAAGGTAACGTTTATGAATGGCCACAACCTTACAAAAATCAATTATAACATAACGGTCCCAAAGGATTACAATAACGTGTCACGATCAGATGCGTATCGATTATAACATAACGGTCCCAAAGGATTACAATACCGTGTCACGATCAGATGCGTATCGATTATAACATAACGGTCCCAAAGGATTACAATACCGTGTCACGATCAGATGCGTATCGATTATAACATAACGGTCCCAAAGCATTACAATACCGTGTCACGATCAGATGCGTATCAATTATAACATAACGGTCCCAAAGGATTACAATACCATGTCACGATCAGATGCGTATCGATTATAACATAACGGTCCCAAAGGATTACAATACCGTGTCACGATCAGATGCGTATCGATTATAACATAACGGTCCCAAAGGATTACAATACCATGTCACGATCAGATGCGTATCGATTATAACATAACGGTCCCAAAGGATTACAATACCGTGTCACGATCAGATGCGTATCGATTATAACATAACGGTCCCAAAGGATTACAATACCATGTCACGATCAGATGCGTATCGATTATAACATAACGGTCCCAAAGGATTACAATACCGTGTCACGATCAGATGCGTATCGATTATAACATAACGGTCCCAAAGGATTACAATACCGTGTCACGATCAGATGCGTATCGATTATAACATAACGGTCCCAAAGGATTACAATACCGTGTCACGATCAGATGCGTTGTAAGAGTGTAAACAAATCAAAGTTTTGTTATATTTTAAGGATTTGCGGCTTCATATTTGTTTGCAAATGAAAGATTTCAGATAATGTGTAGCACAGTCTGTCAGGTGCGTGGTTTTCGTCTCAGAAATTCATCATCAAATTTGTGAAAACAACGAGCTGTTTGTCAGCATTCACTGTCTTATTAAAGATGATTGCTAGCAAGCTGTCGTAGAACCAGTGGACACAACTAATTAAAGGATTATCTTGTTGATAAATGGAGTGTGAAATTTTGTGTCTGGAATATGTAAAATGGACTGGTTATCAGGTATGTTTGCATTTCGGACAGTAAAGTCAATGTGGATTGTTCTTGAGTTCTTACTTCAAATATAATATCCTATTTTACCAATTTTATCAGAGTGCAACAATTCATTATAGTATACTATTTACACATTTTAGTTCATTCATTAATATTTTGTGAAGCACTTGTAAATATTATAACTGTGTATACATGTTGACATGAAAATTATATTTAAAGTTATTTAAGTTATTTACTGCAATGAGCAATAAACTAAAATGTTTAATACATTTAATATAGTGCAAGTAATTTAAGTGTACAAGTGCTTTTGTTAATGCCATAATATGAATATACAGCCCAGTAAAATATATATCTATTAAAACAATAAAAGCATCGAGGTAGGCTCCTCCAGTGGCCAGTGTTCCTAGAAAATCCAGATGACAGAGGAATAGTGACAAGTCATACTACAATTACATGACACTTACAATTAGTAATGTGTGGATTGTATACATCTTATAGCTGTTAATATCTTCCCCAAAAATTGCTTATTTTTTCGCCAAAATCAGGCATTTCATGCTAATTTTCCCTATAAAAAGGCCAGGCCTTTTCCCCCAAATCGGCAGAAAAATCTGAAAATTGATCAAATATGAACGAGAATCCATTTCAATTCGCAAAAATAGCATAGAACAACACAGTTTCTGACATCATTACCGATTTATGTGAAAGAAATGTAATCATTTTGAGTGTGTTTGCTGACGAAGCAGAGGTGTTCTCAGGCATACACTTTGGCATTATGAAAAGCTTTGGGTAGTTTTGATGCAATAAATATTATTGATTAAATTGCCACACTCTAATTATATGCATTATTAAATTGCCAAATGAATACATCGGACCAGTTTTAAAATAGGTAAATATTTAGGGTAAACTTTTAGGCCATGTCAATTTAAAATATGAATAAAAGAGAACAGGTCGGGAAACTACTAAATTTCAGTATTAAGTTAGTGAGCTCCAGATGATCCAGTAGTTACAAAAAAAGAAAATTGACAAGATACAGGTGTCACGATGTCCCTCAAATAGGGGAAAAGACTTAAATTTTGGGATTTATGCCAATCACAATACAGCAATGAGGATTACAAGTTTGTTTATTTTATTTATCTACTTACTAAACTACGAGCATGCATATAATGGAACAGTTAATAATATAAGAAAAACAACAGAAAAGCATATGCCAATTGTCCGGTCTCTTTCCCTTATTATGCACTGAATGAGTAGCTATATTAATCCAGTTCTTCTTTGTTCACATCATGCTGTAGAATCAAACGCTGTAGAAATTATTGTTTCAGGTTAACTAGTATGGTGTCGTAATTATCTTCACAAGCAATCTATCTTCTGGGTTCAATAATGTTCATAAGTTCCTAACTTCACCATCGTAGGTATACCACCGACACTGTTACTCTCAATAATCGTCCAACCAACCACTCGGTTGTACTAGCTTCTGTACTCAAGTCACCTAATATGGTTGCCTTAATTGTCCAATCAACTTCACTGAGCTTCACTCAACTTTATTCTCACCATAAATGGAATCCCATTTAATATATCCCAGCTTCCTTCATACATGATACACACAAGTTGCCGCCACAATGTGGTCCAGGATCAGAAATTCTGATGGCACCTCTCAGTCTAACTCTGACCGCTCTGGTCAATCGCACGCTATCAACTGACACATTCACACACCCTGCACTCATGCTCCCAGGTTCTAAAGTTCCAAATAAAACCCAGACTTCCTAAACAAAGGTTAGTGGGTCATTGACGGAATAACCCGGCTTATCAGCAATTGGCCGGGTCAGCCCCTTGAGAGTGAACTTCGGGGAAACAACTAACAAAGAAAAATATAGAACTAGGTTTAACTAAAGTAAATTTCTGACAACAGGGTTCAATGAAAGTGCCAGCTAATTAATGTTTAAATGAAAATAGCAACAAGTGTGCAAACACAGAAATATGACAATACAATATGAAACAAATTTGTAACAAATGTTTGGATAAGTATGAAATAATAATTGTTTAATTGTGTTCAAATACATAATTTAAGAGTTTTCAACTAATTTATTTTTACTAGTATGTCTTAAAAGTGCATGTTTTTGGCCGTGACTGTTAAAAATGTTTTATTTTGAAAATAAATAAAATTATCTTTTTTTCATTTTTATTTTCATTTTTTTGGTCAACTGGTGATAAAAATACATATATATATTTATTTTTTTTCTCCTCCCACCCCCCACCCCCCGACTCAATTAAAAAAAAATAATTCCCGTAAAACAAAAAATAAACAAATGTTGGCGTTTATCAGTGTCCAACATTTTAGTCGATTAATCAGCAACATATTCTGACTTAATAACCGATTAATCAGGATTCTTGAAAGTAAAGGGAATACACCCTAGACTGCAACGTTTCAATGATTTTCAATTTTTTATTTAGTTTGGCAATAAATATGTGTCTGATGTATATAGCAATTATGAAAGAAATAGGCATAAAACTTGTTTTTGTTATTATCCTACTAACGCGCTGGACTATTGACAAGATACATATCATATATACCGTAAATGTCCTTATTGACGCCCATGCCCTAATAGACGCGCATGGGGTATTTTTTGGTCCCGAAATATTTTTGTCGATCTATTTTTTCAAACATTAACGAAAAACTAAAGTTTATTTTGATAGAAACGATTAAGGACCTTCGCAACAAAAAGAAAATAATTGGGTTAATTTCTCCTTTTGTTTCATTATTTCTTTATATAGGTTACAATATACTAATTTCAATCAATAAATATAAATCTGTGAAAGTTATTAAGTTTCAGTCAATGGTTAAAAGTTAACAAAGCATTAATCAAAAACACACGTATACAATGTATTGCCAAACAAATTAGTTAAAAAAAGATCCATAAAAATATTTATATTCTATTTTGGCCATTGATACGTTGTTTACGTAAACACGAAACATGCAAAAGGCTACACAGGTACCCTATTTAAAGTCCAGTATTTCCCGAACAATATCGGTGACCCATTCTTTTTATTAATGTTTTGGTGCAAGTATACATTGGTGCATGTATGTACGAAAATTTAAGAAAATCTGTAGTTTGGAACAAATTATATTGATACAAAATAAATGACGTTTCAGAAGGTATTATTAGTAACCATTTGACCTCCTTCAATGTCCAGTCAAATTCATTATTTTAACAGTAATTGTAGATAACGCGTTTTTTTATTACCAAAATACATGTGTGTATTGCCAAACAAGACATGTAAAACATCAGTTGAAAGAAACATAACCTTGTTTGAAAAAAAAGCTCTCCTATATACTTTAAACATTGATAAAAAATCCAAACTGAAAAAAAGGGGCTGCGACAGGTACCGTATTCAAATCCCAAAATTTCCGGAACAAGGCCGGTGACCCCTATTTTTTAAGACTGTTTTAGTTTCAGTATACAATGATGTGTGTGTATGGGCAGTTTCAACAAAATCTGTCGTTTAGAACCAAAGATATTTGCATATTTGATAAATTATTGATGTTTTTACAGGCATATTTAATGCATAATTAACCTCGTTAAGCGTCCATTAAAAGTCATTTATTGAATGATAACTGTAGATAAAGCACGTTTTATCATTAAACTGCACTTGTATATTACCAAACAAAACATTAAAAAAAAAAGATCCATTTAAAAATCTCAATCTTTGTTTGAATATGAACGCTTTATATTACTCAACATTCTAAGTAACACACACTAAAAAAGGGTCTTCGACAGGTACTGTATTCAAAATTCAGTAGTTCCGGAAAAAAAGCCGGTGACCCCTATTTTTTACGACTGTTTTAGTTTTAGGATACATTGATGCATGTTTGTGCCAATTTTGAAGGAAATGTTGTTGGAAAAAAATGATGGAAATTGTTGCGAATGTCTTTAAATAGACCACCATATTTATGTATCAGGAATTGCCTGTATATAAATAAACCTATGCCCCACTATACGGGTTACACGCAACCATATATGACGCAAGTGAATGGGACCACAAAAATTCACTACAATATTATGAATATTTATTATAAGAACATGTAATAACAGTTTGCGCACGCAAAGCAAGTTTCACTCTTCCCACATGGAGGTTTCAACAACAAGCGCTGTCAAAAGCAGTCGACCAGAATGTTGTGAACAGTGCCATTATTATACATGTACTGTTAGCGTACATGTATTAGCGTTCTGGGTGTAAATCGTTATGATTGACAACCAAACAAGAAATACTGTAGTAAGATGAATTATAACATGAAGTAAAATACTGTAAATTCTCGCGTATAAGCTGCACTTTTTTTCATCGAAAATTGTATCATTTTTTTGGTGCGTCTTATACGCGGATATAAGCAAAACTCCTAGCGTTGCTATTATTAATATCATCCGTAGGATTTTGGCCGCCATTTTCAATATATGCTCGTTCGACGTCACTAAGACGCTTATACATGGATAAGCAAATATTCGTACCCGATACGTTTCGTGATGTTTTATATTGGGATTGTTTAAAAATATAATATATAGTTCTAATTTTGTGTTTTTATATTTTATTTCTTAATTTTACGAAATTAAAATATATGTGCAATAATACAGAATGCATAAGAAATAAGAACCAGGGTCAAACGAACCGTAGTGTAAACACCACTTGACAAACTACTTCATACCTTTTGTATTACTCTGCAAACAATAACCATGGTGTCATTGATGATACTTGCAGAACTCTCCGTCAACACCTCTCAATACAGCAAAAATACATTTAGTGTAATGTATCCACGTTTGTAGATAGCGATAGGGGGCGTCCTATACGCGAGAATTTACGGTAGTGTTATGTTATGCTTTTCAACCACTTTCCATGTGCGTCTGCAGTGTCACAGCTCATCACGTTGATCGTGTTAATAATTTAGACTGTACCATTGTGCATTACGTTGTGCGAGTGAGCTCGTGTTCATCGACGATATTCATTTGGACAGTACCATCGTGACTGTTTTCATGCGGACAAAGCCCATCTGCCGCATTTAGACTGTACCAATGTGTATTACGTCATTGGAAAGTGGGCATTCATGAAAACTTGATTTCTGGATTATGGCAGAATTAACAAAAAATGGCTCCATTTAAAAGCGCAGGGGTCCTTAAATGACTGCACGTCAAAAAGGACATTTATGGTAAGCATCAACAATTTGGACCGTTATCGTGATAAAGACTACAATTTTTATTCAGTCTTGACCTAACTTACACAGTTTTTGTATGACCATAAAATCTCGGTTGGTATTGATAGTGGGCCAAATTAGAGTTATGGCCCCTTGTTTGTAGGGGAAAATGCAATAAGAGTTATGGCCCCTTGTTTGTAGGGAAAAAATGCAATAAAAGTTATGGCCCCTTGTTTTAGGGGAAAATGCAATTAGAGTTATGGCCCCTTGTTTGTAGGGGAAAATGCAATTAGAGTTATGGCCCCTTGTTTGTAGGGGAAAATGCAATTAGAGTTATGGCCCCTTGTTTGTAGAGAAAAATGCAATTAGAGTTATGGCCCCTTGTTTGTAGGGAAAAATGCAATTAGAGTTATGGCCCCTTGTTTGTAGGGAAAATGCAATTAGAGTTATGGCCCCTTGTTTGTAAGGAAATATGCAATTAGATTTATGGCCCCTTGTTTGTAGGGGAAAATGCAATTAGAGTTATGGCCCCTTGTTTGTAGGGAAAAATGCACAAATTGCCCTTTTCGTTCATAGAGACTGAAAATACCGAAATCTCTACCGGGTTACTCTTCTTCCGCTATGTTAAAATGTGGATTCGTTTAATTTTAAGCCGCTCTCCGTGGGATCTAATTCAGTACATCGTAAGTTTAGTAATAGTTCTTATGAACGTTTATGGTGTTTATTCGTCTGAAATCTGTTTCTTATTTACGAAAGGCGTTGTTCAAAAGCACTTGGTACGAACTAAATATACTATAATGTACATGCTGCATTATACTCCAGAGTCATCACCAGTTATGTTATCGCATACAGAAAATAGATGATAGCAAGTTACCAAAATGTTAATAATTCACAGATTTCAATGCGTAGTTTTTTGTATTTTGTTTTGTAACATGCCCATTAAAAACACTTCCTGCTAAATGTTATTTTTATTAACATATTTCTGGACTGCTCCTTTAAAACCCGGGCGCGATCGTCAAAAAATAGCAAATAATTTTTTTTTGGCATTAAATCAAATTTCGTGGCGGGCCCTAAAAAAAACGTTTTGGCGCTGCCTGAGAAACAAATCATGAACTTTTTTTAGCCTTATTCATGGTCATTCATTAAGAATGATGTGCTGAATTGATGGCCCAGGATAAATGCAGTGTTGCTGTGTACACGCCTTCCACAAACACCTTGCAAGATCTTCAGAGGGGCTTAACTGAATTAATGTATCCTATACTTCACACTGTATCTGCAGGATTATCAAGTAAGCACATCAAAAGATAACAGCCATGTGCACAAGAAGATAATTTGTGTGAGAGACTGGCCGAGTTGAACTATTTAGTCCAGGCATTAATTAAAATACCATCCAAGAGGGATTCCATTTATTTTTCTGTCTGTATACTTATTTTGTAATCAAAGGATGGCCTGGGGATTTGCATAACGCAATACTGTGATGTTATTTTCGCCTGTTGTATCTTGTTGAATTATGAATGGAAGAGCAATTCTTAGTGAATGGGCATATATATGTGAATGTGCTGGTATTGAAAAGACTACATTTTTATTGAATAACAGTAATAGAAAACGCATTGTCAGTTTCAGGCAAGAGAAAAACTGTTGTTCAAATTTTAATTGAATTTTCCTTATTAATTATGTCAGTATCATGTCATGTCTTTTCACAAGGATCATGTTTATTATTTCTATTTCCTTTTCTTGGTCTGTACTTCCTATTGTCATGTTATACAATGTCTGCAGGGCAGATTGTTTGGGGATTTTTTGACAATCTAATGGTTTGCCTTTGTTTAAATGAATTAGATATATGGCTAGTAATTATTTTCATGTATGATAAATCTTTATTTGAAATATTAACTTTCAAATTTTGACAGTTTAACAAGTTAAAAATTACTGAAACATCTTACAGTGCATTGTTTGCAATGATTTCAATTTCATATTGATGAATGTAACAGTGCACAAATGTTAACATTTGACAGTACCTGGATTGGTTGGAAAGGGTTGTTCATTTAATGGGACCTTACTTTTTAAACAAGGGTGTTGAATAAAGGTGTCCACTAGCCACCATAGCTGTCAGTTGAGAAGATAAATAATAATAACTCACATATTGAATACTCTGTACTTTTGTATTTAAATATTATAAGCTGAATATAATCGTTTCAGCTTAAATTTGTTAACATTAAAACCCAGTAACATATTATACATGTACAGCAAAAAACAACGCTACACATAACCAGATATGAAAGCACATGTGCATACATGTTCACCAATTTACCTGTACTCTACAAAAAAAATATGACATCCAGTCTTGGAAGATGTTCTTTGGTCAGCTGCTTAGTGCAGGAACAACCCCCCCCCCCCCCCCCCCCCCGGCTTGCTATCTGTCCACGGTCAGCTAATACTGCACATAATAGCCTAATCATGTAATCAGGTATAAGTTACTGGGATATTTATATATGCCCATGATTAACCGTGTATTATACTGCAGTCTTATAAGCTAATTGGTTGGGGGAAAAATCAGCAGATTCAAAAAATAACAATAAAGTTATCATTAACATCATATGTTGGTTTGCTTGCATTTCAGACAGAAATTGTACTTGTTGTTGCAAATGATAAGTTCATTATAGACATGATGATTGGCAACATACCGGAACATGAAACCTGTTAATATCTGTATTGTAACACAATAATGACTGCAAGCTGAGGCCTTGGCAAGTGTTTGCATGGTCTCAGCAGTCAGTCTGCTGTCTGCTAATCAGCCACATTTCACAGCTAATCAGGCCCTTTGGGACTGGATTTGTAAGTAAAAAAAATAATAAAATATAACAATAAAGAAACAATGTTACAGTAACAACAGTTATGTTTTCACCTGTAACTGATGTTTACATTTGTATAATTCTGAAAAAAAGTAGAAATGCTATTGTGTACTATTGAGCATTTGGATGTTAGTAATCGTATTTGACAAATATTTGTTAATGATGACATGATTTAATATAAACCTTTGATAATCTAACTGGATTGATTGATTGATGGAACATCATAATGAGTTGATAGCGTGAAAAACATGTTACTGTCAATTTAGTCTTTCAAATATTGTATGTGTAATTACAAAGCCATTACACCATTCAGAAATATACCTCATAATTTAGATAATAACTGGCAATGTGATTAAAGTAATTTAATAGTAGTTACATGTTTTATTTTAGCATTTTAGCAAAGAACTTTTCTTAAATATAGAAAGGCGCATTATAGCAAGTTTTAATTATTTATGTTTTTTTACTCCTTAAAAGAAATAAGATCGAAATAAATGGTTGTTTATCACAACAAAAGTAGGAATTTTATATCAAACAATCCAATTACAGTGGACTAAAGTTATTAAGATCCTACAATGTGCACATGTTACCCAATATTTGTCAATTTTGTGACATTGGTATGTGCAGATAAAGCCAGCCAGCAAAGCTATCTCCAATATCTGGCTGTCTTCAACCCTCGAAGGTGCTGCCCTTTGTTGGACCCTAAAAATGCAGACAATTGTCACCATTTATGTCAAATACACCACTAGCAATATAATAGCTCATCCATATTTGTATACTGGAAATGTGATTGAGTTTGTTGTTCCCGATTTTTGCCTTTCAAGTAACATGTCTTTGATTTCATATTATGTCCAAATTTGAGTCAGCGTATTATGAACTTCAGTACATAACAAATCAGCACAGTTTTAGTTTCGTGCAATGTTTATAAATTATTGTCCCCAGTTCCTTAAAAAATTATATTCTAACATGATACTCGCTAAGTTTTCTATAGACAAAGAACAAAATTATCATTGTTTAACTACCCAATAAACAACGCAAAAAGAAGTCGCGTTTCTAAGCGGAACATAGTAAAAATTACAATTTCAAAAATATATGTCAAATCATGTTAGAATAGAAATAATTTTAGCATTATCGTTGTTTATTGGCTAATAAACAACTCTTTGTTTTTCTGATGCATGTCAATTAAACAACTCAGGCTAACGCCTTCATGGTTTAATTCCTACGCATCAGAACTGCAAATCGTTGTTAAATGCACAATAAAGAACGATCAATAAAAAATTATTTCGTAATTAAACTCTGGGGAAAAAGTGTGAACAAAGTTCCATAAACAGCCCTTAATTCCTACAGTGAACCTTTCAGACTACATATTTATCATATATTTTTAGGGAAACAAAAAATGATTAAAGCAGACATTTATGGGAACTGTGTAGAATCTAAGTAACATTAGGTTGATATGTGACATTAATATGTGTTAGTTCTCCTTCATTTGACCAGTGTTTGTAATGTAAAGTAGGAAATATGTATTATTGTCCCATTGTTTTATGGCTGTAAGTGAAGGAAATGCAATTTCTTTGTAATCCCCTAAGGTTAAATGGCACAGGTAGAAGCAGTTAAAGTGATAGTATCATCCTGCTTAAAAGGGATACTTTTTGTTGAAAGTGCTAAATGTAAAGGGTGAGGTAATTACCTATACAGGGGATGGCTGGTCATGTGACTAAATGCTTGCCTCTGATTGGGTTGATACCCATTGTTGGATGTACCTAGGTAGACTGTGTGAACCTGCCAGCACTTTGATAGCTGTTTATGATAGATCTGTCAACCAGCATGATCATGTCTGCTTTCATCATTGTCCAGTAAACCTAGCTTAGGAAACATTGATTATTCCAGACTTCAGTACTGACAACACATTATACAGACATTCCTGTACTTTCAACATTTCCATGTAAGAAATGTCATGTTCAGTGCTTGTGCAAGGATTAAATATGCTCCAGCTGGATTTATCGCCTATTTCACCTATCTGCATAAGAGAAAGGTATATAAGAGAAAGGTAATAGAAATTGTACTCACAGACATCACATCATGATTGTGGAAAGCTGTCAGTTTAATGCAGTTCAATAATTGTATAGGAAAGACAGCATTTAATATAAGGAACTACTAATGCGCTTTTTTGACAACATTGAGATTAACATAATTATTATTAACATCTATTTGTATTGCATTGTTTATGATGACATTGTAATCTGCTTATGTAATTTACATATAATTTTGATGTTGTTTTGTATAGTAGTTGTCAATGTTGTTAAGTTAACATGATTTTGGTGTTCACATCCTTGTTACTGACAATTCAAATTTTAACTTAAAATTATGTCATATTAAAATTTAATAGAATTTTGTCTGTTATTCCAAAATGTCAAGATGTGAGTGTCAGTAACATATCACGAGCCAATAATGACTCACAAGTCAGTTATGGTACATGTTATTTTCAATAAACAGATTTCATATCAAATGTTATTAGTCAAGGTTTATGTTTGTCACTAACATTTCTTTCAGGAGAATTCATGATAAGGTTAAGATCTTAAGTGCGATGTACAGGTACCCAAAGTTAAGTGTTAATTAGTATGTGTAGGTCATTCGATGATTATTGCACTTTTCCTGTATAGAACGTTTGATTCTAATCATAAAATGTATGCATATGTTGTAAACCAGAATTGTATTGCTAGACAAGATACAGACCACATGCACAGGATGTTATATTGTAGTAATTACTCAGGGTGCTCTGTGGCTCACAGATGTGCAGGTTCCAGGGGGGAGTGGCTGATTGGGCCCTGATTGCGCAATCCATGTGCCTGGGTCAGGCCAATACACTAGGATAATCATCACCAGTCTTGAACACCTCTGATTGGCAATATTCAGAGCAGTGTTCCAGAGGCTTATTCCTAATCAATACATTAAAACTACTGTTTTGTTTTCTAGATTATTTCTCACACTAGGGTTCAAGAGACACATTTAAATCTCACGTTTTTCAAATAGATAAACAATAGACATTAATGTTTATATTTTGATTAACACTAAAACTGATATTGATATACAGAAAATAAAACTTCAGTGTGCAAGTTACAAAATTACATAGATAATTACAAACAATAGATCATTGGCTTTTGTAATGCATGGTAATTTTCGTACAGATTATTAGTTACTTATATTTCTCATTATGGTAATGAGACAAATCCCTTCTTACATTGAATATGTTGTGTGTGAAACGTTTTTGGAGATTATTTTGGAGAAGGGGCACTATAATACTATGTTGTGATTTCACCATTTATATGATAATGAGAGAAAGTACTTAATTACTGTGACTTTAATACCTGAATGATGTCATTATTTCTCAAGGTTTTATGCTGTAATGTTCTTGCTACTGCAGTTTGTTGAATTCTTGACCTTTATTTACCAATCAGCCTTGAATAGACAGGGTGGTGTTTACATTTCTCTTTAATTGTAATCCAACATACAATATTTACTTGGGAAAGAGGGACACATAAATGTGTTTGTTGTTGTACTTGTTCTTATTGACACAAACATTGGTAATATTTAGTTTACAGTGTTTGTAATCTGCATTAGACCTAATCTTGTGATTGGTCTATTTGTGTCATGGTCAATAACCGCAAAGTTTGTGTTTCCTTAAAAGTTATATCGGGCAATGAAATTAGTAATAGTGCTATGATACTTCTGGCCATTTGCAATTCGGTGTAGGCCAGTGTAATTGTTGGTTCATTTTGCTGTTGAGTCAACAGCTTCAAAGTTGAATCTTAGTGTAAAGAAATTCTGTTTGTGTCAAACATTTTCTTTATAAAACACTATAAACAAGCATATAGTATTAGTCTCAAGATGAGTGGTCAGGTAAAGAAGATTTTTATGGGTGAGCCCTGAGTAAGTACATTAATATAAATGGGAGTTTGAGCCATTATTAGGAAACTTCGGTGTCATTTGATATTAATTACAATGATGTAATTGCAAAGGAAGTTCCATATTAAAATGATGTTATTGCAAAAGAAGTACCATATTAAATTGATGTAATTGCAAAAGAAGTTCTTTATTAAAATGATGTAATTGCAAAAGAAGTTCCATATTAAAATGATGTAATTGCAAAAGAAGTTCGTTATTAAAATGATGTAATTGCAAAAGTTCTATATTAAAATGATGTAATTGCAAAAGTTCTATATTAAAATGATGTAATTGCAAAAGAAGTTCTATATTAAAATGATGTAGTTGCAAAAGTTCTATATTAAAATGATGTAATTGCAAAAGTTCTATATTAAAATGATGTAATTGCAAAAGTTCTATATTAAAATGATGTAATTGCAAAAGTTCTATATTAAAATGATGTAATTGCAAAAGCTGTTAGATGTTACAAGGGAACTTGTGTGAGATGCTAATTGTCTTCCTGCTTCTTGGTGTGAGTGACTATCTGGCTCATTATTCATGTGACCTGTCTGGGGCTGGGGGTCATCAGCAAGGAGCTAATTAAGGCTTGAGACAGCCTGACAGCCTGGCCCTCACACTTCAGTCATGCACGCTTACTGCACTGACAGCCTGCACTGTGTATTCAACCATTACCAAGTGCAGACATGCAGTTCTACACCCTTCAGAATGCAGTGCGAATTAATGTTTCACTTTTGTGGTGACCTTTGTCCTTTTAAACATCTTTACACTTGCATAATGTGTCTTGTGTCCAGATGTACATCCATTAAATCTGGAGGTAATCAGTTATTTGTATGTTTGTATATGGTGGTTTTGTGTAGCACTTTATGCCTTATACATCCAGTATAAAGTTTTTTTGCTTAGCATCTTAAATCAAAACGCTGACACCGTAGAAAGACTGTTGGAGAAAAGAAACTAAGAGCAAATGAATTATGAGAGTATTTTTATCATAAGGAACATTTTTTGAAGTTAGTCACCTGTTTGTTATATAATTTCTACAAAAAAAATATCACGAAACTCATAACTATACATTCTACTTACAATTAATTGGTATAAGCTGGTCTTTGACCTAATTGAAGATGGAGATCCAACCCACTGTTTTTTGCAAATTAAAACTAATATAGTGCGCGTCTAATTCAGTGCTATTGATCTACGACATTCTCATCATTATTTGTTTGTAATTTGTGGGGGAGACACATAATGTTGTGTTAACTATTTAAAAAAGCAAACAGAGCTACATGCATACATGTCAATCTACAACGGCTAAAAATAGTCGATGAACCGTATAAGTTTGAATCAACGTGTCAATCTACAACGGGTAAATATAGTCGATGAACCGTATAAGTTTGAATCGATATTCAGTGCGTTTTATCACAAGTGCTATGTTTGGTAAATACCAATTTAAATAAAAAATAAGTTAAATTCCGTTAATGGGCGTCCGGGCGTAAATTACGCCCGAAAAGTGCAGTCGTACGTCCATTTTACAAACAGCGGGAGTCCTTTGTATGTCCAAATATTCGCATGTACGTTGTTTACAAATACACTGGATGTACAGAACCTGACAGGATATCGAGTTCGGTCATGCGTATTACTGTATTACTGCGCCATACTTAACCCCGCCTCCAATCAATTGTCTGAGGCGCATTGCTCAGCGAGTGGCCAATATTTTTTTTTATAACTGATTTTTACAGCTGAATCGTAGGCGTCCCGCTATCCAATCAGCTGATCAGTTCGAGCGTCATCCTTATATAGGTTTTTCACACGTTTGATTGACAGCGGCTGTTTGCCAAACTAATTAATCGGCGCCCTACAGAAGTGTTATCATCTTTTGTAATTGCCTTGTAATTCGGTTATGGTCATTAACAAAGAGACGGACGTGTTGAGTATTTAATTCCTACTCGGTAAGTGATAATCGTTTTCGGGTTTATTTGATCCTGATACGCACATTTTTGACTCGAATATCAAATAACAAGTTTGCCATCATTTCTTTCCAAGATATCACAACGATCACTGCTCGATTTTGGGCTATCTAAAAGTTTGTCTATGCATTTAATAGTTAATGTGCATTGACTTCAAATGGATAAAATTTGAAATATACATGAATTATATTTTTATTTAATTTAAGATTAAGCAGGCAAAATCACTATTAACATTTTATTGCGCTCATCTATTTTATTGACGTTGATGAATGGTAAATGTTTTTGAAAACGTTTGTTATTTAATGTCATTGAATAAGTGCACAAAGAGTACTGGTGGCACTAAGTTTCGATTGAAAATCTAACCAGAAACCAGTATTGCTTTTACAGGGTTGACAATTACCCTGGAAAACAGGGAAACAAGTATGAACAAATTGAAAATTCAGGGAATTTGAAATATAAAAAAAAAATGGTGAAAAAATCAGGGAATTTGACCAAAAGTGAAAGAGAAATTCAAACAGAGAGTGAAATTTAGAGTGTTAGACATAAATAGATAATAAAACAATAAAAATATCTATAGATTGGCATCCAAATATTGATATGCCCTGCAACTGCTATGCACTAAATGTGCTGGTAATCTAACAACAAATGTCAGGTGCAAACATATCTGGTCTGGACAATATCAAGGAATTGTGCTTCGGAATATCAGTGGCCACCCTGTTTAAGAGTATATAAGTATACATTATTATATAATTTGAAAATGACTTTCTCACTATGTATTGACCGAATAAATACGTCAAGTGAATACATTTTTTTCTTCAATATTTATACATCATTAACCCTTTAAAATATAACTTATTTTTTGTAAGTTTGCATTTGAGCGGATAAATACGCTTTACATTTACATTTAAGGAGAACCAATATCCATTTGTACATAGAGCCATGCACAGCACTGTAATAAGACATTCTCCAAGTTGCAAATATGTGTGGGTCTGTTTTTTATAATGAATGATTGGCTCTTTATCTGGACCCTTGAAAAGGGCCAGAGGGCCAGTAATAATGCAATCTGTAAGATCAGTGATAGGTGCTGTCAACTGTTACATCATGGTATAATTTGTATTCCTCCTATACCCAGTTGTAAGTAGATACCTTACAGGACCACTACCTATACCCCACACTTGATAGTTAGCTGGGGCATTCTGCATCTAGACTGGCCAGTTGCAATGCATTACTGGAGTATGTATGGTGTGTAATAATTGATTTTAAAGTATCCCATAAGTGTCTGCTTTTTTATGTGACCATATTTTTACATGTTTAAAAAGTTTCAATGGTCATGTAGTAGAATGATTAATTAATTGACTAAAAACTTTCTGAACAATATTTTTTTAATAAAAAAGTCCTTTAAAATACATAATGTATAACAATAAATGCGTGAAATGTCTTGCCAGTGTTTGGGACTTAAATTGCAATCAACATCTTTCCCTACGAAAAATGCCAAGTCGCGTTCATCGTTCCTGCAAATATATGTCCAACTGTTTGTAACAGCTCAGTGAGATTATATAAATGTCCTAAAAAATAGCTGTTATATCTTTCACAACATCTTTGAAAGCATAATTTCTATATGTTAGTCACTGTTTGGTTTGTTTTAAACAGCACGCTGGTAACAGTCCTGGTGTCATGCAGTTGTTTGTGCTGTCAATAAAGCAAAAGAAAAATTGTATTAATTTTATGGAAAATTGTATCAGGTCCCCACTAAGTGGAAACATATGACTATAATTGAGTTGGCCCCTATGTATATGGAGAGTGTGATATACAACATGTGATACAATCTACACAGCGTGTGGTAATCACTCCTGAGCAATTCATGGTGTTTGCTGCATTGTTATCTGGGCTCCATCATATATTTCCAATTACCTGTAACTCCGGGTAATATAACGACATTGCGCCAAAATAACACATGGTCTGTTTCTGTCGCCTCTAACTAATAATGGTGAATATGAAAAATACTAATATTTAATATATTCTGTGTATTATTCCTGATGTTTTAATGATGTAAATAATTCACAGTTCTCAAAGATTCGAAATGCTTGTAAACCCATATACTGCAGTATTAGATTCAGCAATTAAATATCGCATTATGGAAATTCATACTAGTATTGATCTATTATCAGTATTATAGGTATTGAAATGACATACAAGTCATTTTTATATCCATGCAAGGCATTTACTGATACATTCACAGAAAGCCCTTAAAGTTGTTGGATAATATTATTAATACATGTATTTAAACCTGTGTCAGGCTGTCAAGGTTGTGCACTGAATCTAATATTACCATATATTACAGTGACCCTAAAGTGTGTAACAGTTTACTTTCAAAACGGGTTAATAGTATGTGTATGCATGCAAATGGTCCCAGTTAATTGTGATAAGATCAGTGCATAAAGAAAAAGTTCACAGTATATCGCAATAAATATTACGATAAATTATAAAATATTACAATATATCACAATAAATATTACAGTAAATTATAAAATATTACAATATATCGTGATATGACTTCCTAATATCAGGACACTCTTAATGCATTATGATCTCTCACGTTGGAGTATTCTCAATTATAAGCAGATATTATGAAATAGATACATTATGTCATCTTCTCCCTGAAACTTACCAATCATGTTAAGATATAAAAACACAGTAATTGGCATATTTTTGGTCATACAATACATCACTTATTAGATATTGGAAGCACTGGTGGGCCATTCATGACAATGCCATCATTCAATAATGATATTGGAAATGTCACCCCATTGGGTGTTGATAATTTTATGACAGGGGTATGTGTTATAGTATCTAGCATCCTGCCAAATGAAAGTCATCTTTGTTGTAATTAGGCCAGGACTTTTACGGTTTACAAAACCGGCGAACATAAATTTTCCGAAAGTGAAAAAAAATAAATATATAATTACGATTTTTTTTTTTACCGATGGGGGACGAAACGTTCAAATTTTCAAAATATTTAGAGTACGAATATAATAATTTGCTCGGTAAGTCCGTTTACTTCCGTGAAACTGCTTTTTGTTTTTGACGGTATCACACGATGATTGCCGATCGAGATCAACAAATTGTTCCGGAATTTCACGGACAATTTTTTTAAGCAAGGCATCCGCCGTTGTTTATGTACATGTATGCCATGTAAAACCCGTGTTTTCTACAAAATAGTGCAAAATGTCTGCTGAAACACGACGTCACGTTCCACGCATGGAAAGCGTGCGTGTACCGATCATGTGCTTTACTAAATACAGGTCTTTAAAGACATTGGGTGTCCTAGTTTCCCGTCAAAGGAATGTTAATCCCATGCATGATTTTTGCAGGGAGAAATCCCGTTATTGTGGTCAGTGAAGTGTTTCAAGTTTGAGGGTCGTCTCATAAATCTGTACTAGTATCCAAAATTGAACAAAAAGATTGGTACAGCAAATGGAGAAAAAATAGGTAAATTATAAACAAATTGGCGTGGTTTTTCCATGCAAATTTACTTATTGGTGGACAAAAAATTAGCAAGTGATTTTTAGTTCATAAATTGTTGAATTTATTATATATTGTAAACTTCTAATAATGTTCAAGATGTTTCATAGACGGCCCTTAAAATTACTTGTCCATTTGATGACAGTTAATATTACCATTAGAAGTACAGTTATTCATGGAAAGAATGAAACATGAGAAAATCAACACTGTTTTTAACAATAGAGTGACATTTGTCTTTAAAATTTGACGCGCAGGCACGATGTGCACGAGGAAAATTTCCCGCCGTTTTTGCAAGAACAAAGCATGTATATAACAGTCTTCGAAATTCGCACTCGCCCGTTCGCAAATGCGAGTAAAAATAAAATCGGGCGAACGAAAAAATCCATAATTATCGCCCGCCTGGCGAATAAAATATTATGGCCAGAAATTAGAGATTAAAATCAAATAATCTCATAAATACTCAATCTACTTAGAAAATGTCAACAACACCGTAAAGCGTTCGTTTACAACCGTATTTTCGATTGGATTACATTAGAAAACATCATCGCGCACCTAGTCGTGACACATCCAATCGAATCCTATCGTTGAATTCCGACTTACCGGAGAGTAACGATTGTCTTAGCAGTTTGTCCCATATAAGCAAAACGGAAATGTCCGAGTAGGTACGAATTATCTTTCGTATACAGATGCCTGGCGAAAAATGATTATTAACATAGACGATTACTGCAACATTCACTTGTTTGATGTGTTATTGTTCAAAACAAAAAGTTTGTTGACATGTTTTGTGATGAAAATAGTTCAGATTGTAACAGAAATGTGAATGTACTAGTTTTGTAATGATAAATATAATGAACTGTTGTTGCAACTTGTGTTTTTCATTAATATAAGTTCGGGCTAGTAAAAATTGTTTCGGGCTAGTTAAAATTGTAAGGTAACAAGCCCGACTGGCTAGTAATTTAAAAATGCGAATTTCGAAGACTGATATAATATAAATATATTTTAATGAAGATCTTTACAATTCACCAATTATCCAGTCAGTACTATGTTCAACAGCTGTAACGATTAAAACAGTGTTAAAACACTAAATACATGCCCATATGAACATAATTAATCGAATAAAAAAGGCTCCATCAGTAGATCGAGTGTAACTTAAAGATTCGAGAACGACGAGAATAGTGGGTTTGGATATGACGTCACTGTGCGAATGTGATGCACACTGGCCATAAACATCCGGAAAAAATCATTACTTTCAGTTTCGCAACTACAATGATGCTTTTGCTTTTAAAAGGCCAGAGGTATGCCGTTCAAACGGTGATGTTTCATTTCGTTTAAACTTGTACAAAAAATTGAAAACATCTTAGCCTTAAATTTAATAGCTAAAATACACCAGATAACGTCATTTGACACATGCCGCAAAAAAAATTGACGTACGGAGGGGATACCCCTCCCTAACCCACCCCTCATGGAACGGGGACGCCCAAAAAAATCCTGTGGAAGGCACTGGATGTATATTTTCAGGTGGCATTTGTAACAAATAATATTATTAGTAACAAGATCTTCTTGCAGGCACATCGAAATGAGGACGTGGGGACAGACAGCTTGTCTCTTTATACACTTCAAAGAGAAAGTCATGGTTGCATTTTGTTGATGATATATATTTTCGCGACACTATGAGAATTCTTATTTGCTTTGTATTTTGTTTCTGTCACAATTGTAATGCAATAATTTAACACACACTAGCAGTTCAGTTTATATCTGATAAATTTCATATACACATGAAGATTTAGCATTTACACAGAGTTGAATATTTAAAAAAAAATTATGTTAAAACTGGTTTCTCATTTTTAATAAGAATTAAGACTTAATAAGAATCCAGACAATTAACGTCATATTATTTGGACTTTTCTCTTGATATAGTTAAATTTAATATGTTTTTCGAGACCTCACAGCAATTATTTTCAAAATTTGCGTTGTGTGGTTAGATTAAGCTCGTTTTGCAAGGTCTGTGTTCGGGCAGTTGTGGATTCCAGTCCTGCACAGGTTAACTCATCTTCTTTTAAAAAGGCATCTCACTTTACATTTTATAAATCCATACAAGTATACAACTTGGTGGTAAAATCAATTTTAATGATGCCGTTAAAATATATGCATCTATTACACTTATTTACTCTGTAAAATTCATAAATACAAATGGTTAAACTGCATATAAAACATTGGTGTAATAAAACAGTTTATACCATGTTTGACGTCTTATTCTAACTTCACATAATAGTGTGTTTTAATGCTGATATTGTTATTAATTATAAATTGCTAATGGGAAATCGTTCGTTGTGTTAAGATTTGAACACTTTTTTTTTTTTTTCAACCTGCCAGTGGACATGTTCCCCAAAAAAAATTTTAAACCAGAAAATAAAAAAGGACTGGCCTTACAGTGGTTAATTGATACAGTGGTTAATTGATTGTGTGTTTACATAAAAGTTGTAATGTTGTTGTGTTTTCAGGAACAAGTGCATGTCTCTGCGTACATTCAACAGCATGCCAGTATCGAAGATCATATTCAGCCCCGAGGAAGACCATGTGCACACCGGCCACCAGTCCACACCCCAGGTATGCAGCGGTGTACGGAGCCCTGGGCAACACGTGTGCTCTGGCAGTGACAAGGAGAACCTCAGTGACAGTGGGAGCAGTGTGGGTTCTGCGGGGTCCGACGAGCAGAGAGAGCTGCGGGCGGCATACCTGTCAGAGGAGAGCTGCTCCCAGGACAGCGGGCTTGAGGCAGACCGGGGCTCTGACAGCAGGGACGACAAGGAACAGGCAAGCAGCAGCCTTACCTCTCTTTATGTAGTCTGGGTCATAGAAATAACTTTGTGTAGTCTGGGTCATAGGGAAATAACTTTGTGTAGTCTGGGTCATAGGGAAATAACTTTGTGTTGTCTGGGTCATAGGGAAATAACTTTGTGTAGTTTGGGTCATAGGGAAATAACTTTGTGTTGTCTGCGTCATAGGAAAATAACTTTGTGTTGTCTGGGTCATAATGAAATAACTTTGTGTAGTCTGGGTCATACGGAAATAACTTTGTGTTGTCTGGGTCATAGGGAAATAACTTTGTGGATTCTGGGTCATAGGGAAATAACTTTGTGGAGTCTGGGTCATAGGGAAATAATTTTGTGGAGTCTGGGTCATAGTGAAATAACTTGCGCTAATTTGGTGATTGTTACAACTTCAGTCTTGGTCATAGTGCAAGATTTATGTGGTTCCAAAACCTCTTTGCAAACACCCATCTTTCAGTTAGCTTCTATGTAAACTGGATATCTCCTATGCTTATCATAAACAGTTTATATACCTGGTTGTTGCTTTTTTAGCTCACCTGAGCACAAAGTGGTCATGGTGAGCTTTTGTGATCGCCCGTTGTCCGTCGTTCGTGCGTGCGTCATCAACTTTTCATTCAAACAACAAATCCTCCTAAACCACTTGGCAGATTTTCACCAAACTTCACAGGAATGATCATTAGGTGACCCTCTTTCAAATTTTTTCAAATCGTTATGGTCCGCTGCATATGTAGGTCACCAGAGCTAAAAATAGATTTAATAAGTGTAAACTTTTAAAATCTTCTCTGAAACCGCAGGGCCCAGAGGTTTCATATTTGGTATGTAACATTCTATAGTGGTCCTCTACAAAGATTATTCAAATTATACTCCTGGGGTCAAAAATGGCCATGCCCCGGTGATCACATAGTATATAGAATATATAGCAAAATGACTTTAAAAATCTTCTCTGAAACCACAAGGCCCAGAGGTTTCATATTTGGTATGTAACATCCTATAGTGGTCATCTACAAAGATTGTTCAAATGATGACCCTGGGGTCTAAACTGGCCGCGCCCGGGGGTCACATGGTTTATATATAATATATAGCAAAATGACTTTAAAAATCTTCTCCTATGAAGCCGCAAGGCCCAGAGGTTTCTTATCTGGTATGTAAAATTCTTTCGCAGTCCTTTACAAAGTTTGTTCAAATTATGCCCCTGGGGTCAAAACGGGCCACGCCCCGGGGGTCACATGGTTTATATAGTATAGCATAATGACTTTAAAAATCTTCTTTGAAACCACAAGGCCCAGAAGTTTCATATTTGGTATGTAACATCCTTAAGTGGTCCTCTACAAAGAGTGTTCAAATTATGCCCCTGGGGTCAAAACTGGCCATGCCACGGGGGTCACATGGTTTATATAGAATATATAGCAAAATGACTTAAAAAAATCTTCTCTGAAACCACAAGGCCCAGAGGTTTCATATTTGGTATGTAACATCCTATAGTGGTCCTCTACAAAGAATGCTCAAATTATGCCCCTGGGGTCAAAACTGGCCCCGCCCCGGGGGTCATATGGTTTATATAGAATATATAGCAAAATGACTTTAAAAATCTTCTCCTGAAACCTCAAGGCCCAGAGGTTTCATATCTGGTATGTAACATCCTATAGTGGTCCTCTACAATTGTTATTCAAATGATGCCCCTGGGGTCAAAACTGGCCACGCCCCGGGGGTCACATTTATATAGACATTAATAGCAAAATGACTTTAAAAACCTCCTCAGAAACCACAAGGTGCAGAGGTTTCTTATTTGGTATGTAACATCATATAGTAGTCCTCTACAAAGATTGTTCAAATTATGCCCCTGGGGTCAAAACTGGTGATGCCCCGGGGGTCACATGGTTTATATCAACTTTAATAGCAAAATGTCTTTAAAAATCTCCTCCTCTGAAACCGCAAGGCTCAGAGGTTTCGTATTTGGTATTTAACATCCTCAGTGGTCCTCTACAAAGAGTATTCAGATTATGCCCCATGGGTCAAAACTGATCACACCCCAGGGGTCACATGGTTTATATAGACTTAAATAGCAAAATGACTTTAAAATTCTTCTCCTCTGAAACCACAATGCCTAGAGGTTTCATATTTGGTATATAGCATCCGTATAGTGGTCCTCTACAAATATTTTCAAATTAAGCCCCTGCTGTCAAATCTGGTCACGCTGGGGGGGGGGGGTCACATGGTTTGTATAGATTTAAATAACAAAATGACTTGAAAAATCTTCTCCTGAAACGGCAAGGCCCACAGCTTTCCTATATTTGATACGTAACATTGCATAGTGGTCCTCTCCAAAGATTAATTAAATTATGCCCCTGGGGTCAAATCTGGCCACACCCTGATGGGTCACATGCTTTATATAGACTTAAATAGCAAAGTGCTTTAAAAATCTTTACCTGAAACCGCAAGGCCCAGAGGTTTGTTTAAGATTGTTCATATGCCCCTGGGATAAAAATAAGCCACGCCTCAGGGATGCAAATTCCAATTGGGTTACAAGGTCTCAGGTGAGCGTCCTAGGGCCCTCAGGGCCCTCTTGTTTGTTGATATCATTTCTTATTTGTAGTAGAAACAATTTCACCATACAAATCAGCTATTGAAAGAATGTTTTAGATATTTAACTAACATTATAATGTATGAAGGAAATGGAAATGAGTATGCCTGTTGTAGAATAAAAATAAAATATATGTTTGTATCTGTCTCAAGTAATGACACAAATGTTTTACTTGAAATTGCAACCACTCTATTGTAGGATCATAGTTTTATGTTTGCTGCGCCAAAGGGTCTGCCCCGTAGACGGCAGGTGAAGCTGATCAGCGAGGAAACCTGTTCTCCATTCAAATACTCACCTGTGAAGAACTCATCTCCTTCCAAGGGAGGAAACTCTTGTCGCAAAGGATCGCTGGTAAACCCTTTTCTGTATAGTGGATTATTCTGAGTTTGTAACTAAATTTCTTCTCTGAAATCACAAGGCCCAGATGTTTCATATTTGGTATGTAACATTGCATAGTGGTCCTCTACAAAGATTGTTCAAATGATGCCCCTGGGGTCAAAACTTGCTACGCCCCGTGGTTCACAGTGTTTATATAGACTTAAATAGCAAAATGACTTCACAGTGCGACAGATAATTTTTCATGCAAT
The DNA here is from genome assembly GCA_027627225.1 of Congeria kusceri. Classification (NCBI taxonomy): domain Eukaryota; kingdom Metazoa; phylum Mollusca; class Bivalvia; order Myida; family Dreissenidae; genus Congeria; species Congeria kusceri. Next base: position 8,242,313 of record CM051034.1, on the reverse strand, counting down.
TAGTTTTTCACTTCCTTTTTTTTTTTTTTATAGTTTTTTCACTTCCAGGATTTTACCCCAATTAGTTTTGTTTAAAATTAATATACACTTGTCCCACGGTGTTTTTTTTTTTTTTTTGCAGCTTTATTTTCAGATACAACAACTGCATTTGTCAGAATTTCATTGAGTATTCCCGTCACTATTTCATTACTTGATGATTCTTTAACTGTAACAAACTTTGTAATTGACTGTGAAACACATTCTACGTGCCTTTTTGCTCTAACTTTCTTTGATTCCTTTCTAGCAGAAGCCATTTTCATCAAACAGGAAGTATGAAATTTGAAGGTTCCGGGCGTATAAGCTACCAATTAACTATATTCGAATGTTTAACAATGAAAGCAAAAAGAATCGGGAACCAGACAAGTCAAAACGGTCAATTAACATGGCCATGTGGAGTTGTTCGGATTTTATCGTTTGTAACGGTGCTTAAGTAAATTTGATCCCTGTAAAATTACTCACATAAACAAATACGAAAGCAAATGTGATGGCAATTCGTTTTCTAAGATTTTAACGGTGTATTTTGAAATTCAAATCGTTTTTCAGGATTTTTAAATCGTTTTTACGAAAAAACGATGCTTATCTGTAGCACTGACTTTAAAAATCTCCTGTGAAACCACAAGGCCTAGTATTTTCATATTTGGTATGTAACATTGTATAGTGGTCCTCTACAAAGGTTTTTCAAATGATGCCCCTAGAGTCAAAACTGGCCACATTGTTTATATAGACTTGTATGGCAAGTGGGCCTTAAAAATCTTCTCCTTTGAAACTGTAATGCCCAGAGGTTTCATATTTAGTATGAAACATTGTGTATTGGTCCTCTACAAAGATTATTCAAATTATGCCGCTGGGGTAAAAACTGACCACGTCCCGGGGGTCACATGGTTTATATATAGACTTAAATAGCAAAATTACTTTTAAAATCTTCTCGTCTGAAACCGCAAGGTCCTCTACAAAGATTGTTCAAATATTCCCCAAGCATAGAAAGTGGCCACGCCCTGGGGGTCACATGGTTTATATAGACTTTAAAAATCTCGTTAAACTGTAAGATCTGGTAAGAATCTTCTCGTTAAACTGTAAGACCCAGATCTTTATACTCAGTTAAGTGTTTTAGGATCATTTGGCTGTCTTAATTGTTACATCTTGGCCCTCTTGTTTATTCAATATTGACCTAACTTGCATAGTTTGTGTATGACCATAAAATCTCGGATGGGATTGTTAATGGGACAGATCACACCAGTAACACCAGAGTTATTGACCCTTTTTCATGCCAAAAAAAGTGAAAAAATGCCCTTTTCCAACGTATAGGCTTTATTTTCCATCCAATTTTAACCAAACTTTCACAGTTTGTGTATGACCATCAGATCTCAGCAGACGCCAAAAATGGGCCAGATCGTATTTCAACACCAGAGTTATTGCCCTTTGTTTATATGTTGTTTTTTTACAAAATGGACATTATTCAAGATAGAGACTTCATTTTTCATTCAAAATTTTAATTGTCTGTTATTATGAGATTACAGTTGAAGTTCAATATCAGCAAGATTGGACCAGAAACACCAGAGTTATCGCCATTTGTTTGTGAAAAAAATATACAAAAATGGACATTTTTAAGGATAGAGACTTCATTTTTCATTCAATCTTCACCAATCTTGCACAGTTTGTCTCAGACCGTAAGATTAAAGGTGAAGTCGAATATAAGCAAGATTGGACCAGAAATACCAGAATTATTGCCCTTCGTTTGTGAAAAAAATGTATGCAAAAATGGACATTATTCAGGATAGAGACTTCATTTTTAGCTCGACTATTAGAAGAATAGATGAGCTTTCCTACTACCGTCGGCGTACGCGTCCACGTCTGAATTTGGTTAAAGTTTTTTTTCAAAAGTCTTGTAACTTCAAAACTACATAAGTTATTCACTTGAAACTTGGAATATACCTTTGTCATCAACTCCAGTGTCAGGGGCAGTATTCCCCATAACTCTGTTTTGTATTTTGACAGAGTTATGCCCCTTTTTCGCTTAGATTTTCTGGTTAAAGTTTATATTCAAAAGTTTTGTAACTTCAAAACTACACAAGTTATTCACTTGAAACTTGGAACTAACCTTTGTCATCAACTCCAGTATCAAGGGCATTATTCCGTATAACTCTGTTGTGTATTTTGACAGAGTTATGCCCCTTTTTCACATATTTTTTCTGGTTAAAGTTTATATTCAAAAGTTTTGTTACTTCAAAACTACATAAGTTATTCACTTGAAACTTGGAACTAACCTTTGTCATCAACTCCAGTGTCAGGGGCAACATTCCCCATAACTCTGTTTTGTTTTTTGACAGATTTATGCCCCTTTTTCACTTAAAATTTCTCGTTAGTTTATATTCAAAAGTTTGATAAATTCATAACTACATAATTTATTCACTTGAAACTTGGAACTAACCTTTGTCATCAACTCCAGTATCAAGGGCAACATTCCCCTTAACTCTCTGTTGTATTTGACTGAGTTATGCCCCTTTTTCACATAGATTTTCTGGTTCAAGTTTATATTCAAAAGTTTTGTAACTTCAGTACTACAAAAGCTATTCACTTGAAACTTGGAACTAACCTTTGTCATCAACTCCAGTGTCAGGGGCAACATTCCCCATAACTCTGTTGTTTTTTTTGACAGATTTATGCCCCTTTTTCACTTAAAATTTCTCGTTCAAGTTTATATTCAAAAGTTTTATAAATTCATAACTACATAATTTATTCACTTGAAACTTGGAACTAACCTTTGTCATCAACTCCAGTATCAAGTGCAACATTCCCCTTAACTCTCTGTTGTATTTGACTGAGTTATGCCCCTTTTTCACATAGATTTTCTGGTTAAAGTTTATATTCAAAAGTTTTGTAACTTCACTACTACAAAAGGTATTCACTTGAAACTTGGAATATACCTTTGTCATCAACTCCAGTATCAGGGTGAATATTCCCCATAACTCTATTTTGTATTTTGATAGAGTTATGTCCCTTTTCCACCTAGATTTTCTGTTTAAAGTTTATATTCAAAAGTTTTGTAACTTCAAAACTACATAAGTTATTCACTTGAAACTTGGAACTAACCTTTATCATCAACTCTAGTACCAGGGGCAACATTACCCATAACTATGTTTTGTATTTTGACAGAGTTATGCCCCCTTTTCACTTAGATTTTCTGTTTAAAGTTTATATTCAAAAGTTTGGTAACTTCAAAACTAAATAAGTTATTCACTTGGAACTAACCTTTGTCATCAACTCTAGTATCAGGGGCAATATTACCCATAACTCTGTTTTGTATTTTGACAGAGTTATGTCCCTTTTTCTCATAGATTTTCTGTTTAAAGTTTATATTCAAAAGTTTTTGTAACTTCAAAACTACATAAGTTATTTACTTGAAACTTGGAACTAACCTTTATCATCAACTCTAGTACCAGGGGCAACATTACCCATAACTATGTTTTGTATTTTGACAGAGTTATGCCCCCTTTTCACTTAGATTTTCTGGTTAAAGTTTATATTCAAATGTTTTGTTACTTCAAAACTACATAAGTTATTCACTTGAAAGTTGGAACTAGACTTTGTCATCAACTCTAGTATCAGGGGCAACATTACCCATAACTCTGTTTTGTATTTTGACAGAGTTAGCCCACTTTTTACACAGACTTTGTGGTTCAAGTTTTTGTTCCAAAAATTTATAAACTATACAAGGCTTCACTTAAAAATATTGTATTTTAACAAATTTATGCCCCTTTCACTATCCAAAATATGTACCAACTGAAATACTTCGAATAGTCGAGCTCTTCTGACAGCTCTTGTTCATCCAATCTTTACCAATCATGTACAGTTTGTCTATGAACGTAAGACTGCAGGTGAAGTCGAATATAAGCATGATCGGGTCAGAAACACCAGAGTTATTGCCCCTTGTGTTTGGAAAAAAACATCAACAAGTTATCAATGATTGGCTTGCACATACGATTTTTGAATCAATGTTGACCAAACTTACACAGTTTGTGCATAACCATAAAAATTGATTGATAAAATTTGATTTCCAACAGTTTCAAGACTTGCTTGCAGTTATTTGTACGTGCAACATTGATGTCTTCAGAGCCTGCATTAACATCATTTATCATCATTGGACAGAAAATTATCAAAGAAAAAGCAAAACTTTACCTAATTGCAACTATTTCTCCAAAACTGTTTACGAAAAAGACATCAAAATCTACTGTTTCTGCATTTTCCAGAATTGTCAATGACTAAATGAAAAAGGGTCAGGTAAGAATATCGAGAAAAAATGTCATCATGGCCATCTTGTTTGTAGAGGGTTTACGGTAATAATTCAGCAGGAAATAATGCACATGCTTCTTGTGTATGCATATATATGCATTATAAAGGTATTGATTCGTCATTCGAGGCGTGAATTTGACTAGGAAAATATATGGTGCAGGAAAAGGAAAGGATGAATACTGAATAACCACACTCCCAACCGTCAACAGTTTTGTTCGCTGTAAAAATTTGATCACTTCATAAACGATAAATATGACATTTACTTAGGTTTGGTCATATAAATAACGATGCTCTGAGTTTAAATTCAGTCCCGTTAAAAGCCAATGCACTCTGCCACACCTATTTCCTCAACTTGACGGTTTGAAACACCTTAGCTTAAGACATCCATACAGCTGTTCAGTGGCGTTCGTTCAGCGATGCACTCCAATATCCAAGAGAGCCAGCAGAATATTTGCTTTTATTTGTAAAAAGAACTGTCAAATAGAAGCACCTATGCCTAATAGGTCTGGGTTTTATTAATTTGTTGAATATGGTTTTATATTAAAAATAATTTTTAGAAAGATGACAATGATTAAAAAGATTGAAGATTATTATTTTAATACCGAACTCGAGTTAATTTTTATGGAACTGAGAATGCGGGTATTTTCGGGTATCCGTTGCATCCCTACTTGAAACTGTGACAGTTTCTAATAAAGATTCACACAATTTTTCACTGAAGGATTTCTCCGGTGAGTTTGTAAAGCAAGGTAGCGAGGGTGGTGAGGACAGCCCCCTGAAGATATGCCACCTAACCAGCCTGGATGAGGGGATAGGGGGGGACGACGGCTTCCTGGACCTGATGGATGCCGAGGTGGCCGCCCTCACAGCCACCTGCCCAACCAGCTCCGCAATGTCCAGTCTGTTGAACGCACCAGTTATCAACAAGCACACGGCCTCCGTCCTACAGGAGGACGACGATACCCCAGTGGTAAGTGTTAGCAAACATAAATTTTCTACAGGAAAATGGGGTCTTTGTTATAGATGAACATGGTGTTTGACCATTTTTTACTGTGCAGCATTCTTGATTTGAAATGAAGACAAAATGACTGGCATTATCGTGTAATTTGGATATTGCTATGATGTAGTGAGCTGGAACTGTTTTCAACAATTTTAAGAGAAAATCAGCTACATTACACTAAAACAAGGAAATTGTCATAAAATGTAATTTGTTTCTTTTAAGACCCGTAGAGTGATGTGCAGACGCAATATTGCCCGTCACATGTCGATGGATGTAGGATCGCGGCGAATGTCACTGAAGCGTGACTTGCCAGACGCGGATGACTCGTCCATGCAGCTGTCGCTCAAACACCCGCAGGACGAGAGCACGCCCAAGCAGAAACAGAAGAGGCACCGTCCCTCCTCCGTTCTAGAGTCTCCTACCTCGGTATAGTAGCCCTTTATTCGCTGTCAACACATACATCTGCTGATATTGCACAGATGTATGTGAAAGGTAAGTCAATGTCTGATATAAAAGAAAACATTTCCTCAAATAAAAAATGGTTTTCTTCAAGGATGTGTCTCTGTTATCAGTACATGAATTGAAGGCATCATTATCTTGAACATTATGTCTACACTTTTTAAAGGACAGATTTTTCCTCTATGTATTTCAATGGTTAGTTGAACTGAAGTAAGTAGATTAGACATGATAAATTGTGCCGTTTGTATAGAATTTCATAAATATAATAAAACAAACTATGCTTGGTATGCTGGCTGTTAATTCACCCATTATTGCATGCCTCATTGTAGATGGTATCGCGCCCGCTGCTGCACCGCTGCCACTCAGAGTCTGAGGCGTTGATCAAGTCTGCCCTGGCCAGACAGGCGGACGAACCGGACCTGGTCGGAGACTGCTCCCGGGTGGGTGGTCTAGTCTGTCAAGTAATACAGCTGGAAATGAACACAACGTTCCAATGCAACACAAATTACTTGTGAATTATAAACTGTCAAACATTTTTGCAATAACTTCCTCAGGCATACCTTCAATGTTTGTTTTTAATAGCAAAATATCGGAAATTGGACCAAATACCCGGTATTGCAAATAATCATTCTTCAATGATATGGATGGCAGTGTTTTTGACAGTTTTGTCCAACACAAACTAATTGTTCTGTAATTTGGAAAGCTGCTCTCAGTAATTTCAATAATCTGTTCCTTAACAAATGCTTTTGTACTGAGGTACCTCATTTGCCTTTGCAGACCTACTGCTTGCCAACGTTCAAGGGAAAGCATCAAGACCTTAAGTCCATATCAGGAGAGACATTATCTCAGGTGCTTGAAGGAAGATACTTTGAGGACATAGAGCAAGCCATTGTTGTGGACTGCCGATACCCTTACGAATTTGATGGCGGTCATATACAGGTAAGTGTTTTATTATACTCTTGTATGTTTAAATATTTATGTCATGTAATTAGGGGTGTGATTCTTATTCAAAATCTTAGATACAAATAGTACTTAATTTGCTGGATCTGTTGGTGAGGAGTTTTGGTTGACCTGTTAAGGGGGTAGGGTAATGTCCTCCCTGAGGTGTTTAATTTGACAGTTTTAAAACTATTATAAAATGTAACATTCTAAAATTTGATAATTTAACTTTTTTATGGTAACATGGCCAATATATGTTTATATTTGACCCTTTACTTGTTTGTTTAGGGTGCCAAGAACATCTATACCTCAGAACAGATCATTGAGGAGTTTCTGAAGAAGCCACTGGTTCCGTCGGATCCCTCCAAGAGGATCGTGCTCATCTTCCACTGTGAGTTCTCCTCCGAGCGCGGCCCTAGGCTCTCTCGCTTCCTCCGCAGTCAGGATCGACTGATGAACAAGGACTGCTACCCACACCTGCATTACCCAGAAATCTACTTACTTGAGGGGGGATACAAAGTCTACTTTGAAACAGAAAAGGTAGAAAGCTCTTGCAAGTTTGCTTTTCACTACAATATTTTACTTTTCACTACAATATTGTTGTATATAAAAGGTGTAATTTCTAAATTTCTAGATTTAAACTTTTCAGTGCACCTAGCTAAACTTTTTCTTAATCCAAATTTACCTTCATATTACCTTTAACAAAATTTCCTTCAGCCAAATGTTCAGATTTGTAGCCATAGGCTTATTTGGTAAATGGAAGATTAAGCTCTGATTTTTGGTAACAGAGGAACGTCCTGATTTTCAATAACAAAGGAACATAATTATGCTCTTATCAAGTTGGGAAAGAACATAAACATTTTTTACAGGCGCTTCTCAAAAAGAGGTTTTGAGGCAAAAAGTATAAAGGATTTGAGGACTTTGTATAGAGATGTTGCTCTTACCTGTATGACTCCTCTCAGTGTATCTGTGTACGTCTTCAGAATTTCTGTGAGCCTCCCACGTACAAGCCAATGCTTCACAAGGACCACGCCGAAGATCTCCGCCACTTTCGCGCCAAGTCCAAGTCCTGGAATGGGGAACAGCGTTCTGGTCGCCCTGGATTCCGACCCCTTAAGTTTTGATACATGCATTCGCCATGGACCTGTGAATCGTATGTCCTTAAACATTGTGACTTGGTCATTGGCTCACATTATAAGTTTGTAAGCAGACAAACATTGCAGCATTGAATGCACACATTCACAAGGACCTTGAATACTATTATCATTGTCAAGTTTTTTACTTAATTTTTTACATTTTTATTTTGTTGTGTTACACTTTATTTGAGAGCCTATATATTTATCTATTCACTGATTAATCTGTACTGCAATGGTACTAAGACTGAGCAGGGAAGTTACTTCGTTGACCTGTCTTGGTTGTACATGGGGTGCTCATATCTATATGAATGTACAAAGTGTACAGGTCTCTGTGAATATCCCACTGAAGTCGTTTATGTTCATTGTCATACCCATATCATTGGCAGTTTGCATGCTAAACTGCTGATAAAAAGGGTGTAACATTTATGTTTCAAACTACTATGAAGCAACTTGTATATCAATTGTAAATTATTTGGACATAATTATGTTTTGTAAATAGAGAACAGTGCATGCATATTCTTTGATAGCTTCTCTACTCTCTGTTCTATATGCTCTCTATCTCTGTGTTCTGTCCCTCTACTTTGTGAGCGAGCAATAGGTGAATGTGATGAGAATTACAATCAGGGGAACTGTCATGGAGTGTTGTCTTGTGTGTGTGTGTGTGTGTGTGTGTGTGTGTGTGTGTGTGTGTGTGTGTGTGTTGTGTGTGTGTGTGTGTGTGTGTGTGTGTGTGTGTGTGTGTGTGTGTGTGTGTGTGTGTGTGTGTGTGTGTGTGTGTGTGTGTGTGTGTGTGTGTGTGTGTGTGTGTGTGTGTGTGTGTGTGTGTGTGTGTGTGTGTGTGTGTGTGTGTGTGTGTGTGTGTGTGTGTGTGTGTGTGTGTGTGTGTGTGTGTGTTTATATGTAGTAACGTATCTGTATTTATATGTAGTAACTTATCTGTATTTATATGTAGTAACTTATCTGTATTTATATGTAGTAACTTATCAATGTTGGTATTCATGTCATAATGCAAATCCATTATAATGTGTGCTATTAAGGGTTATTTATTTATGAAAAGAAAACAGTCTGTCATCATTCATTAGCTATCAAGATGCCTATCAATTCACAATTTTTAACATGTTTTATTGCATTCCATTTTTATTATTTTATTGGAAACTGTAACGTGTTCGAGCCCAATGTGTTCATAGTTTTAGCAAGGATAGGCAAAACAGCAACCATGGTTTGCTTGTGTCAGCATTTTATATTTTTACTTCGTAAATATTTTGTCCATTTATTTATTTCTGTACTTGATATTTATTTATTTGTGTTGTTCATGTCATTTATCTAGCTTTTGTTGCATCGTTTTCTCCCTTACAGAAAGATGATTAGTCTTGAAATGGGAATGAATTCTAAAATAAATAAGAAACCATATCTTTTTAGAATCATTGAATCATTTAATCATTTTACAAATCATGAAATAATTGGAATAGTTTACATTTTTGTCTTGTCAGAAAGTGTTATTTGATGGATAACAGCATAAGGGAGAGAACTCTGTTATAGCTCTGTAGTAGCGAACTGTGTAGCTCATTAAAGGAATATATATAAAGCTGTTGTTTATGTTGTGGAAGGAACCTGTGCTCATATAAATGGTATTCACAAAATAGTTTAAAGTCTGGTTAATACCAAGCTCAATAAATAATGTGTAATTTTTACACGCATTCCGTGTGTTTCAAACTGCAAAACAAATATACTACATGGTAGGTAGATTCTTTGTTATCCTCCATAAGAAGAGATATGCAAATAAAGCGATCAACGTACAAAACAGTTCATCAATAAATATATACGCTAAGTATAAACATGCAAGTACGCAAGTGCTACATATATTTAAGTTGAGAGAAATAAAGCATTGTTCGGATGTTTGGGATTAAGGTACAAAAACACTATACATTCAATAGATAGTAGTTGTAGATACATGTACTTAGTTTCTAATTCAGAAGTAATTTACACAATATATAACATGTATATTTATTGGTATGTTATACGAAAAAGGAATTAAAAATAATTGGTAATGCGGGATGTTATCATAAAAATTGAACAGATAATCCCTGTCATATATCCTGCTTAGCGAAAGCCCATACACAACCAAAGTATATCAGTTAAACAAGTCTACTTCTCGCAAGTCATGTGCAGTGCATCTTTGCGTCGCGTAACAAGTGCAATGCCTTTAATTATGCCTAGGTCACAACTAGAACGGGCACCGTCCGAATTTAACGAACAGTAACGCAGCGGCAAAGTACGGAATCTGACAGGCGCCGCGCGATTTATATTGTTTGCCTCGCGTGTTCACACACTCAAGCGGGTGCCGGACGGTTTTCGCTGACTGACAGAGAACATGCAGTTTGAGCAACGGGCTTCGACCGGACGGCGCCCGTGCGGCGAATATGTGAATCGGGCGGGATTGTATATGATTGCACCTAAAATGTATTTAAAAACGTATGCAAGTTGGCCTGCTGCAACCTGACAAAACGGGGGCCGCCCGATGCCTGTACAGGCACCGCCCGAAACCCTGGCGATAACTACATCGGTCTGTGCCTTTCCGGGCGCCTGGCGGCGCCAGGAAGATGCCTGCACAGTCGCCGTTGAAATCGGACGATGTTTTTCAAGTAGAAAAATCGTACGGCCAACGCCCAATCCAAGAAAATGCCGTCCGGCGATCGAACGGTGCCCGGCCGACGTGATTTCGACCTCCCTGACCTCGAACAAAATCGCCCGGTTGCCGTTAACTTTTAAGTATTTCTTTAACTTTGACGGGCGGCGTCCAATGAGCAAATGTTTCAGGTACCACCGTCCGATTCATGAAAATTTAGTGTCAGAATGTCGGGGAAGAATGTCATTAAAATAACACGTGTTTGTAGCCCGGCGAAATACACCGATATTATTTTAAAAGCTATAAAACAATTTAATATTTTTCAGGATTTCGATCTTAGGACTTTTTGTGCAAACTGAATGGCAGATGAATTAGAATTCGGACATACGAACAGAGCGTTTTGGTCATGGTACGTTTTGGGGAGCATAAAAATATAAGTGCTAAAAGTATTTCACAAACATCGTTGCCGAAAGGTTATGTTTTGATAAAGGTAAAACAGCAAGATTGACCAATGTCAAAAATGTGGAACCACTGGCCTATCTTGCTTGGTCTTACATTGAACAATACGACGAGGCGATACAGGAGCAAAATACTTGTGACGATGTTTTTGATCAGAAAGAAAACCAAGCTGTAGGTGATTGTGTTGAAATTAATTATGATGAACAGACGAATTACCAAGAATGGTCCGTCTTGGAAGACAAATGATAAAACAACTTCCGCTATATCGAAAGACCGCGAACTCTGTTCTGATGTCTGGGACGCTTCCGCTTCACTGGACTGGAGAGACGGAACAACGTTGTTTTGACGTTGTTTACTTGCTTGTTTGGTTTTGGTCAGTACCGGGATGAACTGAATGAAACTCGCCGACCAGATGGCCAGCACAGCGACTGTGGTGGCGAAGTGCTTCTGCACGACGGGGAGATCGAACAGGGCGTACAGCTCCATGATGTCGGACGCGCTCGCCAGGAAGCTGATGAGCTGCTGCGACAACAGCTCCCCCGGAACTTCGTCGTTCAGCCAGCGGCCCAGCAGAAGCACGTATATGAGAGTCTCCTGTATCAAAACTATCCACGTGGTGTTTTCGATGCTCAGAATGCTGTCCTGGAGAAAAAAAAAATATGCATTTCCAATTGTGTTTTGACACAGACAGCTGTCCTGGGAATAAAAACAGACGTTTCTACTTGTACTTTGACTCTGACAGCTGTCCTGGGAAATGAAAACACATACATTTCTACTTGTACTTTGACTCATAAAGCTGCCCTGGGGAATAAAAACAGACACTTCTACTTTGACTCAGCTGTACTGGAGAAGAAAAACATTTACATTTCTACGGTACTTGTGTTTCGACTCGGACAGCTGTCGTTGGGAATAAAAACACAGACATTTCTACTTGTACATTGACTCGGACAGCTGTGGTTGGGAATTAAAACAGAATTTCTACTTGTTCTTTGACTCTGGCAGCTGTCGTTGGGAATAAAAACAGACATTTCTACTTGTACTTTGACTCGGGCAGCTGTCGTTGGGAATAAAAACACAGACATTTCTGCTTGTACTTTGACTCGGGCAGCTGTCGTGGGTAATAAAACCATAGACATTTCTACTTGTGTTTTGACTCAGGCAGCTGTCCTGGGTAATAAACATACAGACATTTCTACTTGTGTTTTGAGTTGACTCAGGCAGCTGTCCTGGGTAATAAAAACAGACATTTCTAATTGTGTTTTGAGTTGACTCAGGCAGCTGTCCTGGGTAATAAAAAGACAGACATTTCTACTTGTGTTTTGAGTTGACTCAGGCAGCTGTCCTGGGTAATAAACATACAGACATTTCTACTTGTGTTTTGAGTTGACTCAGGCAGCTGTCCTGGGTAATAAACATACAGACATTTCTACTTGTGTTTTGAGTTGACTCAGGCAGCTGTCCTGGGTAATAAACATACAGACATTTCTACTTGTGTTTTGAGTTGACTCAGGCAGCTGTCCTGGGTAATAAACATACAGACATTTCTACTTGTGTTTTGAGTTGACTCAGGCAGCTGTCCTGGGTAATAAACATACAGACATTTCTACTTGTGTTTTGAGTTGACTCAGGCAGCTGTCCTGGGTAATAAACATACAGACATTTCTACTTGTGTTTTGAGTTGACTCAGGCAGCTGTCCTGGGTAATAAAAACACAGACATTTCTACTTGTGTTTTGAGTTGACTCCGGCAGCTGTCCTGGGTAATAAAAAGACAGACATTTCTACTTGTGTTTTGAGTTGACTCAGGCAGCAGTCCTGGGTAATAAAAACACAGACAGTTCTACTTGTGTTTTGAGTTGACTCAGGCAGCTGTCCTGGGTAATAAAAACACAGACAGTTCTACTTGTGTTTTGAGTTGACTCAGGCAGCTGTCCTGGGTAATAAAAACACAGACAGTTCTACTTGTGTTTTGAGTTGACTCAGGCATGTCCTTGGTAATAAAAACACAGACATTTCTACTTGTGTTTTGAGTTGACTCAGGCAGCTGTCCTGGGTAATAAAAACGCAGACAGTTTTACTTGTGTTTTGAGTTGACTCAGGCAGCTGTCCTGGGTAATAAAAACACAGACAGTTCTACTTGTGTTTTGAGTTGACATGTCCTTGGTAATAAAAACACAGACATTTCTACTTGTGTTTTGAGTTGACTCAGGCAGCTGTCCTGGGTAATAAAAACGCAGACATTTCTACTTGTACTTTGACTGAGAAAGTTGTCCCGTTGAATAAAAACAGACATTTAAAAGTAAGCTGCAATCTCAGACTTTTGTAGAACTATATGATGGGATGCATTTCTATTCATGGCATACATCGGATGGCAATGACGTGTTTTGTTTGCTTCCGCAGTTGACCGTTAGTTTGTCAGCTTAATCGCAGTCAATCTAGTTGCGGTCCGTTCCAAAAGCAATCTTCAAAAGCCGACTTACTAAGAGGCTGCCCCCGGAACTCGTAGTAGAGTTCTGTGTCGGCACCTTTGACTGGGTGACGTCATTCTGGTGCAGCTGGAGCAGCCAGATGGCCGGAAGTAGCAGCAGCAGGTACAGTACGAAACTGGGACGCCATCTGAAACGGGGAAAGAAAGACGCTTCAGTGGGCAGCGATATACGAAAAAACAATACGCTTTATGGCTTTATATATGGAAGGGTATATCCACCATTACATTCATGCTTCTAAATGACAATTACATTTTGCTAAATTACATTTGCATGTTCCTTACGACAAGTACATGTTTCTAAATGATAATTGCTTATTGCACTGTGTTATTTGTTACTAGTTAACTGCAACTTCCATGCGTCCTAATGCTTCTTTCTATCGGTTAATTAAATTAAATCACATATTCTTGCGTGTAAATGACAAATGCATCCTCTCTGTGTCATACTTTTGTGTTTTTGGGAACAAGTTCATATTGCTTTGTACATTTTAATATGTGAATTTGATTAAACCTAGTAATGATAGTTTAGGCATTAAACGATTGAAAGTTTAGCAAGGCGAAAGCAGCAAGCACTTAGCAACAAGAAGTTACTCAAATGCGACTTGACAATTTGTAATATGTCATTCATATGTAACCGGGAACCAGAAATTCCGGCAGTGTCCGTAAAATCGCTGGGAGATATCTAACTCCAAGCTACTTTAGACCAGTTAAGCTCCTGGCTATTTTGCAAACTCCTCGCAGCGGAACCTCCCCTATCGGTTTACGGTAACCACTGCCATTATAAGTAAAATCCTTCCAGATTCGGAAGGATTACGTGTTTGTAACTTTTACTTATTTAATGCAACTCAGTGAAATGTTCTACATAATTGGACTTTCTATGTATCGATTACAGTCAATAATGAAATCAGAAAATGAAAATAACTAATTAAAACTAAAAATAGTATCTAGAAGATTTAAATCGACCATCATCACGTGGTTTGTTATGACGGCAGGGAGTTGATTACAGCTTTGCTCGGAACCAGTCAAATCTGTGCGGCGGAGGTTGGCTATTTTAGTCGAAAGAAGGTCCCGTTGTTCGTCCCGCCTCTGCGAATCAGTAAACGGCCGAGGAAAGCTAGTCTTAGTGAGCACAAGCATGGCGATCTTGAGCTAATATCTTTGTCTGTCCGTACTTTCGTCCGTACGTTCGGGTGCCTGTCTGTCACAAAGCATGTCGTATCTATTTCTTTTAACCGTTTTTAAGGAATTACTTGAAAAAAAGAGAGTTCTGTGTTCAGTGTATTAGTCCTGACGGTTTGCGCATAAACTGTCCGCCCGACCGTCTGTCCGTACGGATGACTTTCAGACATACAACGTATCCGTCCTACAACTTCTGAATAGCTTGAAGCACTGTCCGGCTAGCTCAGTGTTTGGTAGACTCGCTTTTCGTTTAGGCGGCCCGGGTTCATTCCCTACTTGGCGCATGTGAGTATGGTTGGTGGTCAACATACCGGATAGCTGGAGTTTCCTCTTGCACTGCACCCTGCACTGTGTACTGAGCGCCCCCTCCCACCAAACAGCAAAACACCACACCAGAAATAAATAAAAATACAACAGAAAAAGTTATGATTTAAAATTCGTCCCAACTTGTGATGAGTTTAAAAGTAAATTAGGCAGGGGTGCTGGTACACACCCCGGGTCCCCACGAAATGCAGTGGCGCGGAGGGACCTCATAAACTTCGAAATACGCACATTCAACACACACGCACAAACACACGCACGCACGCTCGTACACACATACACATCAACACACATGCACGCACACACATACACACATCCGCCCGAGTGTCCGTCCGCCCGTCTGTCAAGGCATGTGTATACATATATATGCATATCTACTGCTTGGGTTACTCATGAATATTTTATGAAATTGATAATAGAAATCCACAACAACATTAAATCGCTATTTTTCGTTTATATGTCGTATTTTGTTTATTAGTTCATGTTTGTTAAGTAATTAAAATTCTTTATTGAAAAAAAATATTCTTAACGAATACATTTTACGCGAAATGTACGTTCAACAGAACTAGCTAGGACTCCAAAATTTTTATTATGTCAAAAGCTGTCTACAATATCATCTCCGGAAACTATCGAACATCTGAATTTGCTGTCGAGAGTTGTCTCCCGTATATAGTAATTTGCGCTAGAAAAGTAGAAAGTCAAATTCTTATTGGTTCCCTGTGATGTTATAATGCTATAACATGCTTAGCAAAATCCACTAGTTATCGCGTGTGACAATCAGCAACAACAAAGTAAATGAGCATAGGAATGCAGAAAGGAATAGCATGAATAAACATTTCAATATTGCAGTAGGCAAACAAAAAGGCTGAAAGCACTTGTCAATTACATGCAAGAAGCAAAAATTTGGCATTAAGAAGCATGCAGTTACCACGTAGCAGAACGCATATGCATGTAAATAACATAACAATGTCATTAACTGGCGGATATGTATGTCGTTCCATTACGAATATCATAATGCAATAGGCAATTGTCATTTAGCAACGTGCAATTGTCATTAGCAACACGCAATTGTCATTTAGCAATATGCAATTGTCATTTAGCAACATACAATTGTCATTAGCAACACGCAATTGTCATTTAGCAATATGCAATTGTCATTTAGCAACGTGCAATTGTCATTAGCAACACGCAATTGTCATTTAGCAATATGCAATTGTCATTTAGCAACATACAATTGTCATTAGCAACACGCAATTGTCATTTAGCAATATGCAATTGTCATTTAGCAACGTGCAATTGTCATTAGCAACACGCAATTGTCATTTAGCAATATGCAATTGTCATTTAGCAACATACAATTGTCATTAGCAACACGCAATTGTCATTTAGCAATATGCAATTGTCATTTAGCAATATGCAATTGTCATTAGCAACACGCAATTGTCATTTAGCAATATGCAATTGTCATTTAGCAACATACAATTGTCATTTAGTAACGTGCATATAGTGGCAGATATACCCTTCCATATTTATCAACCTTATTTTGGTGGCATCTGTTTTCGTTTATAACCGCGGTATTTTCTAGTTGATATTCTATTTCCTTCATGTACATGTATAATTACACTTTTGCGCAGTTCTTCATGCCCACTCAGAAGAACATTCAAAATATTATTATTAACAATATTTTTTATTGGTTAACCGTTTTCATGTATTATAAAACGTTAAAACGATTTAAGCATTTATAAATATATACCGTAAGCAACAATTTATGTGTATATAAATAATTCAAACAGCTTCCAGTAAACTTTCATGAGAACCGGAAATTCGGTTTTGGCGAAAGGACACGCTGGGTTCGCATATGATCAAGTTTGGGCCTCGAATTTACAGTTTAGAAAATCATGACTACTGTTTAAAGTGATTAAAATCATATGTCTACTATGATAAACGATGTCTATTTTATGACATGAATGCAAAAAAATCATAGCGCTGAAAGCACTGAAGTTGTTCTCCGTTGAGTAAAACTGGGCACAACTCAGTCTTGGTAAATGTTTAAAGCAACAGGGAGGAATTTAACTGTAGACTACTTTTGTCGAAATGCCAATTTTGGAGTCCAAGCTAGTTTTGTTGAAAGTACATTTCGCGTATAAATCATGTATTTACTAAGGAATTTATTAAATGAAGGATATTAATTATTTATTTACAAATTACAAAACAAATATGAACCAATAAAGAAATTTACGATATAAAGGCGAATAATATCGATTTAAACACATCACTGTCATCTCTCATCGAACTCCTTTTTAAAAGCGGCTAAAAGATGTGAAGCGGACAAGCTTTGTGGCGGTCAGACACTCGGACAGACGGACATACGTATCACGCTTGAATACATACTCACTAAGACTTAACTTACTGATTCGCGGAAGCGAGGCTTACAATCTACTTTCGACAAAAACAACCAGGGGTATTTATCACCAAAATAGCTTAGGGTTTAATATCTCCGATAGCAACACAGAGCAGTTTCCAAAGATATTGTTGACTTTGTCTAAACGAACATCTAGTCTTGAATATTAGAAATCAAGAATATGACTTAATTATTTTTAATAATATTTCCAACGTAAGGCGAAACGTGTCGATTCGTCTAAATAACTTATCCCAATCGCACCATTTGTGGTATTTTTGCAGAACGTTTCGCAAATATGTTGAAAATACAATAGTAATGAACTGTAATACTATAAACTGCGATAATTAATTTTATTTCGATTATTCAATTAGCCCTTAACACTTTGTTTTCATAGTTACACATTGAAGATATTGAAGAAACTTTCCCACCTGCCTATGATTCTTCAGCACTGCCCCTATTGCTTGCGGTCACCTTAATGACCATATAACAACTTCCAGATGAAAACCCCGACCCGTAATCATGGGCTATTTGGGCAGTTAGAGAGGTATGACATATGTCACCTTAAAACTCAATTAAAATAAGTTGTTATATAGACAATTGTACCAGTAAAAATGCCTAAAAACGAAAGAAACAAGTAGAAAATCAGCTAAATTCCGTATTTCGTTCTTGTGTAAAGCTGACGTCGCTAAACACTGAACTACGATTACGAGGAATTTAATTATACTGTAAAATGGTTATTTGAGTTATTCACGATGATTTACATAGTTTGTCTGAAAGCATTCATTTGCACCCATTGTGTCGCAGCCAAAATATTACCTCTGTTCATCACCGCGTGTCGAATTGTACACTGTTCTATTGCCATTCAATCGCAATATCAGATCGGCGTACATTTTGTTTTTCCATTATGTAAATGTATATCCGAAACTGTGAAACAGGTTGCGGTTCAATTTAGTTATAAATAGAACATTATACGTTTTGATTGTTTACGTAGGACGTTTACAAGGAATTGAAAGTTTATATGTTTTGAGCGTATTTTTTCCAGTATATCATTGCTACAATTTCTGAACCAATGGGCATTTTATGAATAAAAACACATGCTGCAAGCAAACGTAATTTTACGAAATACACGTTGATTTTTACACATTCATTTATTGATTGGAATATAATTCAAATTACCTCTATCCAGCTTTTGAGAGATAGTTTATTCAAGAATTGTACAATATTGCATCTAAATAACGAAATAAGGCCAACATGGCCCCTGATCGTCTTAATAATAACAATTTTACAAATACATTGAGTATTTTACTCTATCAAGCTTTTGAGATATGAAATTTCCGATATGTGATTTTCGTTGACCAGTTCTTTTTGCTCATATAGTAAACTGCTTGCCCAAGCAATGAATATGCGTTTGAAATTAAATCTGAATTGATGTTTGTCTGAATGTAATGAAAGAAAACATAAACACCCCCTATACTCGAGTAATTAAAGCTACAGTGGTTTGATAAGGTCCACTGCGGTGCACAGATTATGGGAAGAAAAGACACCAAGGTAATTTATTAGATATTTAAACACATATAAAGTGCCGAAAGATACCAAACTTTGATCAAGTTTTATGGCGAGAACCTTTGACCTCACTTTGCCGTTTCTTTTATGAATATTTTTCATAATCCCGATACAAAAATCCACATAACTTTGTCAAAAATGGTAATAGCTTGCCGAAAAAACCGGCAAAGTGAGGTCACAGGTTCTCGCCATAAAACTGGATGAAAGTTTGGTATCTTTCGACACGTTATATGTGTTTAAATATCTAATATATGACCTTGGTGTCTTTTCTTCCCATAATATGTGCACCGCTGTGGACCTTATCAAACTGCTGTAACTTTTCTCGAGTACAGGGGGTGATAAAGTTACTTACAGAAGCTTAACAATCTGCGCGAGTAAAATATGGCTTTTCAAAACTATTGAAAATGTAAAATATTCTTACCGGCAAGAAACCTGATGAGCCAAATTTTTTGTCCGATTTTCCGGCGTACCTAGATCAAATTAGGAGAAACCAATGAAAGGTAGTTGGTGAAATATATTCGTTACACTGTTAGTAACTGATGGTGTGTGGGATATACACCCTCAGCGACTTCATACCATACTCGAGCTGCGCTCTCGTATGGTATGTAGTGGATACGCATGCACAAATAAATTCCTTCTTTGTTACCATGACCAAGCTACTTCCCAATATATCACCATATATTTTTGGAAAGATAAGGCCACAACCTTTTGAAAAAACAGCATGTCAAAAATTTATATAAGTTGCAACTCAAAATATTTACCTTAGAATAAACACACCGGTTTTGACAGGCATGGGGGCTGTCATTTTGTGCATGAATACACGGGCCAAAAGTTATGAAGCTGGGAAGACAAAGTAGTGCCTAAAACTGTCTTTGTTTCTTATTTCTTACATATATACCTTTAAATTGATACCAAAACATATCATTTAAACTGTATTTAAAAAATCATATGCATTATACACTGAACCCTATGTGTTTATTATCTAACTGACAGCATGTAACCCTGAGGATGTGACTTTTGGTGTAATCTGACCTACCGGTAGTCACTGAGGGTGTATATCCCATACACCATCAGTTACTAACAGTGTAACTAATAATATTTCTTGAGAATTTCATTAGTGCAAGTTACGGTAAGTGGGGTTAATGTGCTCCCCAGTTGTGAAAAGGGGGTTACATTTCGAATTTCGACGCTTATATGACGATTGCCTGTACGAAACATTCAGGGGTTCAAGAAAGGTGTACGCCAAAGCTTTCGGAGTTCTCCTTTGTACTGCTTATAAAACGTTATAAATTGCCAAAAAAGTCACAAATAATATAAAGCCGTTCACTTCGTAAACAACCAAGCAATTGCGTAAAAACTCTTTAATAACTTTTTTATTTCTTTAGAACAGTACAGCTACACGATTTATACCGATGGTAAATAAATAACTGTAGATCATCGTGCGCATACTAATTAAGTCAAATCTAAACGATAAATACTCTTTTCTTCCACAAATCCTGTGTAAAACATTGGAAAATCAGCGGAAATCCGCCATTGTTGGTCCCAGTTAGTTTTTTTCCTCACTTACATTATACCAGTTAGTAATGTACGATCTACCCCCTGAGTAAGAGGCCTTCCACTAGTGAGTTTAACATATTATACCAGTTAGTAATGTACGATCTACCCCCTGAGTAAGAGGCCTTCCACTAGTGAGTTTACATATTATACCAGTTAGTAATGTACGATCTACCCCCTGAGTAAGAGGCCTTCCACTAGTGAGTTTACATATTATACCAGTTAGTAATGTACGATCTACCCCCTGAGTAAGAGGCCTTCCACTAGTGAGTTTACATATTATACCAGTTAGTAATGTACGATCTACCCCCTGAGTAAGAGGCCTTCCACTAATGAGTTTACATATTATACCAGTTAGTAATGTACGATCTACCCCCTGAGTAAGAGGCCTTCCACTAGTGAGTTTACATATTATACCAGTTAGTAATGTACGATCTACCCCCTGAGTAAGAGGCCTTCCACTAATGAGTTTACATATTATACCAGTTAGTAATGTACGATCTACCCCCTGAGTAAGAGGCCTTCCACTAGTGAGTTTAACATATTATACCAGTTAGTAATGTACGATCTACCTCCTGAGTAAGAGGCCTTCCACTAGTGAGTTTACATATTATACCAGTTAGTAATGTACGATCTACCCCCTGAGTAAGAGGCCTTCCACTAGTCAGTTTAACATATTATACCAGTTAGTATTGTACGATCTACCCCCTGAGTAAGAGGCCTTCCACTAGTCAGTTTAACATATTATACCAGTTAGTAATGTACGATCTACCCCCTCAGTAAGAGGCCTTCCACTAATGAGTTTACATATTACAGAAATGGATCGTTCTAAACATATCACGCAATGTAGCAGCCGTTGTTATTACCTATATATAATGTACTAGTATTTTAACAAACAAGTGCACGATGTCGCTGAGACAACTAAGAAGTATTTGCTTACAGTATTTGCTTAATAATAAGTTATTACGTACAAATCAGCAAGTTTCATTTTTTCAATATGTATTAAAACGAAATATAATGTCCTTAATTACGGAATCCTGTTTCAGCCAGTTAAATTTCGACCTGTTCTTTACCGCGACGATGCAACGTTTTAGCTTTTATAATCTGCAAATCTCGCACTCAGAAACTTTCATACAAACGCCAAATTCGGATGATTATCGTCCAAATTTCGCGTGTCTATGAAATGTACACACCGATATATATCGCCTAAATCTCGCGTTGTCGCATCGTCGACTCTTCACTATCCGATTAATTGTTGGTAGGATGAACAACTAAGAAAACGTCTAACACGTCTTGTATCTAAGTAAACTGCATTCGACCATTAACAGTAACGGAGCTGTTTTCTGTAATCACATATTATTATGTTTAATATTTACACGTAAAGTTTGCACACGCTACCTCTGTTTTCCGACGCTGAAGTTCGTCACCACGACTATAATGTCGGCAGCCCAGATGGCGTTGCCGGCTGCGAGGGCCCAGAAGCGGGCGTCCCCGCGGGAGACCACCACGCGCCACGCTGCCAGCACGCTGTGCAGCATCATAACCGCGCGAGGCACGAGCTTCTTGGCGTAAGCTTTAATCCGCCTCCCGCCAATACGGGATGTCTTCTGGTCCGCAGTCGCGTTCTTGGTGTTGTCATGGAATGAACAGTTGCTAACCGTCGGGATGAACTGTTCGTTCCCGTCATCTTCTTGATCTGTGTCGTTAGTTATTTCAATACTGACAATACTGATGTTGTCCACAGCTATGCTCTCTTCGTTGTCCACAGCTATGCTCTCTTCGTTGTCCACAGCTATGCTCTCTTCGTTGTCCACATCTATGCTCTCTTTGTTGTCTGCGGTTTTCAAAATATCACTCATTTCCATTGTTATGCTTTACAAGTAATCTGGACACGTCAAATGGCATGAACACTTATTTGTCTTTATAATCATGCAGTCGAAACATTCATTAGATTCCTTATGTCAAGATTTAAAATTCAAATTGCTGTCTTTTTTTTCTTTGTGACTGAATGTTCCGGATATATTCAACAATGTGTTTATAAACGCACTGCAGATCTATATCAGTTTTAATTCCGCGAGACAGGTATATATTTAACCTGCTAGAGTATTTGCATTAGTAACCCAGATGCGCCTGTAACCAAACACTAAAGGTGTAAAACTATCATGTTCGGTTATACACGTTTGTATCTCGTTCTGCATAACTTCACATGTAAAATAATCATATTTGACAGTTTAGTGTCATGCACGGAAAAACACTCCTAACAAACACAAAATTTGTGATAAAATAGTAAATTTCCAAGACAATGACTAAACTTGCACAGAGATTACATTTTTCACATACGTAACCGCCTGTAAAATTTGAATGTATTCCGTACACAATTAATGAGGAAGTCAAACAAATTCAATCAATCAGTCGCAAATCAAAATTCACAAAATCCTGCGATCAAAATCCTTAACAATATTAAGTTGTTTAATAGCTTTTGAACGATCATCTAAGAAAAGTTGATGTCTTATATAGTGTGTCGACTTTCATTGCTTCCGAGACGTGCACGCATCACACGGAAATCTCCGTTACATTTAAATTCATCGGATCTCAACGTCAGTGAGCATCTATACGACCGATTTTGTATAAGACTTTAGTGATGTGCGAACCCTCACATGTGGCTGAAATGACAGCGGCGTCGATTAAACAATGATCACACATCAAAAATAATGATCACTTATACATGCCTTCTTGCATGGCTCTTAGAACGTGAAGACACCTCTGTCTAATTCATAAATAGATATTACGAGTTTCATACGAAATATTGACAACTATTCCTCCATTTATTGAAAAGTGCATCATCCAGTTCCACCTGATTTGATGGGCTAGGATTAATGATATGATTTTGCGACTTTCTTTTATTTGTCGAAAAATTATTTTAATTTGTTTGATTTCACCATAAACTGCCAAATAAGCCTATGGCTCCAAATGTGTATCAACGGCATTGTCAGTAAGGATATACATGTATTTCACGAATTAGAACGTAACTCAAGACGATACTGTAATATAGCGAAAATTCCAGGCATGTTTGCGTTTCTGCATATATAACGTTGTTTGTCAACTCATGTTTCTTAGGCGTAAAAAAAATATGTTTGTTTCAGGTTACGCGACCTATCCTAAAAAAATGCCCCGACCCTAGAACATTTTATTATTAATTTTTTATCTCGAAATATATTTTCGTTGTGGTAATAAACGATTTCTTGCGGCTCATTTTCGTCAGCCAAATTGTCTGGACGACTTTTCTGTTAATTTGTTCAAAGCGTTTCACATACATTGTCATATCATTTAATGGCTGGATCCCATTCAATACTTCCTTCCTATGAAGTATTAAAGTAAAATTTTTATGATGGTAATTTTTGTAGTAGTTTACCCATTCTCATTTAAAATTGACAAAAATGACAGATGCTTTTAATTTATCTACTTTTCTATCCTTTTAAAGTTATCTTTGAATAATTCCAGTCTTTAACTAGAATTGTCACATGAGTGACGCATATACCCCCACAATATGGCCTTGTCACAAAACTATAGCATCCACTCGAAAGAAATGGAGAAAGTGAATGCTTTAATTTGTGAATGGTCAACAGTGTATTTGGAAAAATTTAATTTCAATAGGAGCCATAACTCTGTCAACATTTAGTGGTTTTTAACCAAAGTTGAACTTGATCTCTATTTTACAAGGTTACACCTATGTACCAAAAAACATTTAAATATGTGAAGCCTTTCATGACTTATTGTCCATGTTTTTTAGGAATTTAAGTATAAAAGGGGCCATAGCTGTGTCAAAATTTAGTGGTTTGTAACCAAAGTCGAACTTGACCTGTATTTTATGGTGCTACACATGTGTACCGATAATTATTTTAATATGTCAAGCCATTGTTGAGTTATCGTCAGGAAACTGAATTTAAGTCAAATATAGGGCCATAACTCTGTCAAAATTTAGTGGTTTGTAACCAAACCCGTATTTTATGATGCTACACATGTATACCAAAAATGATTTGAATATGTCAAGCCATTCTTGAGTTATCATCCGGAAACCATGTTTTTAGGGAATTTTAAGTCGAAAGGGGGCCATAACTCGGTCATAATTTAGTGGTTTGTAACCAACATCGAACATGACCTGTATTCTTTGATGTTGCACATGTGTACGAAAAATTATTTGAATATGTCAAGCCTTTCTTGAGTTATCATCCGGAAACGAAAAACCAACAGACCGACAGACCGACGGACCGATTGACCGACGGACCGACAAGCTCACTCCTATATACCCCCCTTAAACTTCGTTTGTGGGGGTATAATAACTATACTGAAGAATGAAGCGTTAGCTGTATCATAACTTTAAGAAACAGTAAACTTGTACATCTGGGATCTATTCAGTAATGATGTATAAATCTTAACGAGCACAAAAGTTTGTTTATATTCAGTTCACTGCGTATACATTTTGATACGATATGACCATTTAATAATAAAGATCAGTGCCTCGCAAATTGACTGTAATATAGATGTAAACTGGACAGGTGGCCTGGTTTTCACAGATTGTAATGATTTTCATGTATTTGGAAAGTTATATGATGATATAGTAAAATTGTATCATATTTTAAGTGTATAAATGGTAAACATTTGCAGCAAAAGTTGTTTAATTAGAACATCCACTTCAAAACAATGTTGAAGTATATTAATTTGAATATTCATTCAGTTTTAGACGCTCCAAGTAGACCATTCACAAAAAAAATAATAAAAAAATTACTACTACCTACCCTATTTTTTTGGTCATGTTACCTGAAACAAACATATTTTTTTATGCCTTACTTAATATGTTTCCGAAAACTTTAATTTTCCTAAGCAGGATATTCAGTGTTATTTCAGAGATTCACATACAATCATTCTGAGCTAACAATGCATTTTTCTGCGAAATCGACATGAGTCCGGAACCATTAGCATGTCACATTAAAATATTCAAAAAGGAAAAACATTGATGCAAAGCATCAAAGGGCGTCGTACGTAGTTGAGAGTTAAAAGTCAAAATAGATTTTATTGAAGGAAACAACATTTTATCGTGTTACAGTTATAATGTTATGCATTAGTATTCCGTGATTTGTGGCAGACCGCAAATTAGACAAGTAAGAATGACCGCAAAAACATTTCTTTACAATATTACGTATTTACAGCATTTTTCTTACATAGCAAAGGACTAAAATAAACCAAATATGTTGTATTTAAAACTTAAAATTCTACATTATCAATTAGCATCAACGCTTTAAACGTTACAGTGTAGAACACTACTGACAATGTCTTTACGCGCCTTAATTGGTGCCTGCAAAGCTAACATCACATGCAATAACTACGCGCGAAATGATGATTCACTACTATTCCTGAAGATACAGCAATGCCATTTATAGAAGCTATAGAGAGGTATGACAAGTAAAATTGTAGAGGCAACGAGCTGCAATTGATTTCAATATATGTCGGTTAAATACATATTGAAAGTAACTGATTTGTACATAATAACGTATCATTAAGCGAATATTATAAGGCAAAACTTTTCAGTTGTCTCAGCGACTTCGTGCTAGTGTTTGTTAAAATAAAATACAGGGTCGCAAAAATAACCATATTACATAATGATATTTATAAACAGAAGTGTGCCATTGATCACATATAAACAAAGTTAAGAACTTGTATAAGAAATGAATGACATTGAATATATACTTTATTTCTAACACCTACATTATTAAAATTATGACGATGAATGTTTAAAATAAACACTTCAGCGTCAAAACAAATATGCGAACAAAACACAAACCCACCACAAGCTACCGGCTACGCACATGTAACAGCCTTCACTTCTATGTTATTAAGAATGATTCACAACCTATTTCTGGAAGTTTTAGACTAGACGCAGGAGCAAATTCAATTTTGACTCCGCGACCAGTCAAATTAACAGGGATCAGCAATTAATTGCATGATATTTCGTTTTAATACAAGCACGTAGTAGTTTCATATTTTATTATCTAGTACGTATCGAAGTGTTGGCGAAAGTGGAAATATTACCTGTTCTTGAAGCGTATAGTTCAATACAATACTCAGTTGGACTCAGCAACGTCAATTTAGTGTTTTAAACATTAAATATAATAACGCTCCGTCCATATGCTTCCGGTAAGACTCATCACTTTTAATAGACGCCGAGCTCATGCGCGGCGCAAATGAAATTTTTGCGGTAAGCACCAATACTCAAGATATTTTCCGAAGTCGATCGAGGGGTTTCGCTTTGTGAATTGTGATATTGTATAGGTGAATTATTGACATTGTAATAGATTTTATTTGAAAATCACTCAATGATGCTTCGTGTACTTTCGTTGGGGGTAAAGACACTAAAAGAAAGACGCGTCTATCGATTCATAATTGTTTTCGTAAAATTTGAATTTGATTTCATTTAATGTGTTAAACAATTATGTTAAACTTAAACTTTTGTAACATACATGTGCCAAACAAGTTTATTAAACCCTTCAAAATTATTCACGAATAAACATAAACATAGAGCTAAAATTTTATAATCATAACAATGACAATAATGCAATATAAATCATGCCTGCAACTGTTTCACACGACATAATTATCAAATTCTTGGCTGTATTCTTGCACATGGCGACCTAAAAGTACTCGTTTGTCGTCCTAAATCATGTTAAAGGGGCATATCGACGGTATTTCCCATGAATATAGACTCGTATTAAAACAAGACGTATTCCAGTTATTCACGAATTTATTTTTCTAGTAGCAATAATTTATTGATGTAATTGTTAAGAAGGAATATATACAATGCCTAATATATATTTTTTTCGATGCACGGTTTCAGCAGGTTTCGAACTCACACTTATAAAATCACGCTCGAAAAAGCTTTCATACTCACACAACAGTGATAAACAGTGCGCGTGCGCATATCGGTACTTCTTGTACATTTGATTCATAGCGATTTTACAACTACTACTCATCAACACTTAAAGATCATGGCTACAAGAACACTTTCATCAACGAGGATCTAACATCCAAACGAAGCTCCCTTCTTTTCAGTGCTAGGTCCCTCTTTAAAACCGGGCGTCTCCTTGGAGCGTGGTCGTCTGACGGGAACATTCTGGTTAAGGACTCCAAGTCCAAAGTTCATAGAATCAACCACATCGGTGACTTAGATTCATTCAAACCTAACAGTCAGTCAACCAGCTCATGAGTGTCGTCGAATCACACACGAAAACATCTGTAGCCGGATTTGATAGTTCACAACAAACGCTTTTTTGTAATTTTATCTACTATCGGATAGGCTATGCACATTTATCATTACCGATAGTTTATATGAACTATTCGATGAACATCGTCCGATACCTCTTGAATTGTGTTTCTTCTTTAATATAAACTATTTCTTTTATTACATGCATAATCGTATTTAAAATAATTGATAAACACTTGCCTAGGTACCCCATTTAACATGACAACACAGCACGTCGTGCTATCTTACTACATGTCCATGGGTTTCATCAAAATTGCATAAAATTAAATACCAGTTTACAAACATGTACACATTGTAGTATATGTTGTTGTTTTCTCGCCTTCAGATGTAATACTTGTACATATTATATATATAACATCATTTTATTTCTCCAGCCAAGGGCACTGTTTGTTTGCTTGAAGAATAGTCTGTAAATAGCCTGTAAATATTTATACACGTGCCGTTTGTCTGTTCTATTGAGTTTGCTTGTTATGATGTGGTGTTGTGTGTGTATGTATTGTTATTCCGTCATGACCCATAATGTGATCTCTATAAGGCCTGTCTATTAATTTTATGTACTAGGTTACTAATATCAACATCTACTATTAAACGATTACTTAATATTTATTCCGAAGTCGAAATCCTGTCCTTGAACTGAACCTTCTAATTATGTTAAGCCCGATGGCTTAAACACCCACTCAGCCATTCCCCATGAATTACAATTTATTAATTTATCATGCAATCCCCGTGGTCTAGTTGAACAGATATCAGTATTTTACTATGTATATTAGTAGCCTACTGCATCCAAATGGGTATTTATCATGCATATCATGCAATCCCCGTGGTCTAGTTGAACAGGTATCAGTATTGTACTATGTATATTAGTGGCCTACTACATTAAAATGGGTATTAATCAGTGGAGCAAAATGGAAAATTATCCAGTTATTTTTTACTCTAATAATTATCATGTACGCCGCTGATTCACTTACATTTTATATGTTTACAGGTAATTGTCACGTTAACTGCTGTATGTATACGTACATGTACAATACCATTATGCACTTTTAACCTTTTTGGCCTTCTATTATTTCGTTTTGAATAGACGGTCATATATGAGGTTCGTATACATTTACATAATAAGTGTTCGATGTGATATTGATATACTATGTGTTATGGAAACTGATCTTACTGATGTCGTTCCCGATATTGTTTTACTAATTGATGGTTTTAATATAGCTCTCCGCCGGAAAGACTATACACCTCACTCAAGCGGCTTATTAATATATGTAAATCAGTCTATATTGTCGCGGCGTGTACTTGAGTTAGAATGTTCTAACTTGCATTCAAGCTGGATCGAAATTCAGACAGGAAACTTCACTGCTTTAGTATGCTGCTTTTATCGCCCCCCCCCCCTAACGCCAATGTATCTTTTTGGAACGACCTTGAAGTTAGTATCGATAAAGCCTTGGATATGAAAAAAAAAACCAACATTTAATCATGCTCGGTGACATAAATGAAGACCAGTTAAAAAGATTACACCCGCTTAAAACAGTCTATGACTCTATTTAATTTAGGTAATTTCATTACGGAAGCAACCAGAGTCACGGCCAACACTGCTACTTTAATTGACCCAATTATTGTCTCCGATAATCTGTATTTATTGGACAGTGAAGTAATTTCAAGTGATGTTTCAGTCAGTGATCATCGCGCTACGGCCGTACACATTAAAGTCCCAACAGTGATTAGTAAACCGATGCAAAGACATGTTTGGCTTTACAAACGTGCAGATTTTCAACGTCTAAATGACTTGATTGATAACGAAAATTGGAACTTTATTAGTATGTCAAATGTTGAAGACGCTACTGTATTATTCACTAACAAATTACTAGAATTGATGAAATCATGTATTCCGTACAAACTTGTTACCGTACGTCCAAATGACAAACCATGGTATGACTCTATGATACGTACATTTGCGCGAAAACGCGACCGACTTAAATCGAACGCTATCAAATATCCATCTCCAAACAATTGGGCAAAATTCAAACACGCTCGTAACAGGGTCAATAATATTATTAAACACGCAAAAGAACAATTTTTCTCCAATATTGAAACTACATTAAACGATTTACATGCCACTAACTCTAAAAAATATTGGAAGCTGTTGAAGCATCTAATACATACACACTCTCATTCTGATGTGATACCGCCCCTGAAATCGGTTGATACTCATGGAAACGTAAGTATATATATGTCTGATGAAGAAAAAGCAAATTGCTTAAACAATTACTTTGTTTTCATATCAACTTTAGATACATCTTTGGCAGTCATCCCTGCCCCAAATGACATTTCTTTTGAATATTTGCAAAACGTGTTTATAACTGAATCAGAAATAATAGACGTAATTAAAATTTTAATAACTAATAAAGCTGTTGATGAGGATTTAATCAGTCATCTTGTTCTTAAGCGTACCTGCTTGTCTATTGCAAAACCGTTATGCTTACTGTTTAATAAATCAATACAAGAATGCACATTTCCCTCATTATGGAAAAATGCAATTGTCATGCCCCTATTTAAAAAAGGTGACTCACATATACCTTCCAATTATCGTCCCATCTCCCTATTGAGCTGTCTAGGAAAACTTATGGAGCGAGTAGTATACAAACACCTCTATAATCACTTTATTTCGCATAACTTAATTTATTGCAAGCAATCGGGTTTTCGCCTGGGTCACTCAACTGTCTACCAACTGATTGATATAGTTGATCAAATAGCTCGTTCTATTGATGACAAGAAATTTAACTGCATGATTTTTTGTGACATTTCCAAGGCCTTTGACCGAGTTTGGCATCAAGGTCTGTTATACAAACTTAAGCAAAATGGTGTCAGTGGAAAAATGTTACAATGGATAGAAAGTTATTTGTCTAATCAAACCCCAAAAGTATTTGTGGGTTCTGCTATGTCTCAGTCATTACAAGTAAATGCTGGAGTTCCACAGGGCTCAGTATTAGGGCCGTTGTTTTTTCTGATGTACGTAAATGATATTGTCGATAATCTTCTAAGTATTACCCGCTTGTTTGCAGATGATACTTCCTTATCAAGTACTACATCTAATTGAGTTGACCTCGAGGGTATCTTGAACCACGACCTATGCCTCATCAACATTTGGGCCAAAAGATGGTAAGTTGATTTTAACCCACATAAAACTGAAGCAATTTTATTCACAACGCAAAAGAATGTTCTTTTACCGAAATTATGTTTCTGAAATGTACCCGTCACCTTTGTTGAAAGTCACAAACATCTTGGTCTGCCCCTAAGCCATGATGGCAAATGGCACGATCATATAAATAATATTTTTTAATCTGCGTCGACAATTCTTGGCATTATGCGAAAAACTTAAATACAGACTTTCAAGAAAAAGTTTAAACCAAATATACGTCAGTCATATGCGGCCAATACTAGAATACGCGTGCGTTGTTTGGGATGGTTGTTCTTTGTATGATAAGGAATTATTAGAAAAATTCCAAAATGAAGCCGCGCGTATTGTTGCAGGCCTAACTAGATCTGTATCTCTTAGAAATCTGTATACTGAAGTTAAATGGCCTAGTCTAGACAAACGACGGCGATAAACTGATTAGCATTTACAAGATGCATAACGGACAGTATCCTAATTACTTGTCTAACCTTCTTCCACAAACATTTAAAGAACAGGCATCTCGTAATCTTAGAAATGCACGAGACTATACCATTTTATCAAGGCGAACATTATTATATTCACGTTCGTTCTTGCCATCTGCCATAGATCTATGGAACTCCTTACATATCGATATCCGCAAGAGCGAAACCCTTTCACAATTTAAAGCTTCCTTGAAACAGATGTTTCTTTTATGCGAAGATAACCCCCAATATTTCTACACTGGGGATATAAAAACATCGATTTTACATGCTAGACTAAGAAATAACTGCAGCAACCTAAACTCCGACCTATTCCTAGACCACCTTGCAAACTCACCCCTTTGTTCATGCGGAAATGATGGTGAAAATATGACACATTACTTCTTTAAATGCCCTAATTACCGCATGCAACGAATATCTCTTTAATGCACTGCGCTAATTTCATCACTTAAATAGTGATTTGCTCCTCTGCGGTAACCCGTCATTTAACAATGAAGACAATACAATTATTTTTACAAAAGTTCAAAGATATATTGTTACGACAAAGCGTTTGTTTAAAACTTAACGTTAAAACTTAACTGCTTGCTGGACAGGACTTACAACTATCTATATTTGCATATTATTGTCTATTTACTATATATTTTATTCACTAATTTTGTTCATATTGTGTTTTCAAATGTTATTATTATTATCAACATCATTATCATTATTATTATTATTATTATTATTATTATTATTATTATTATTATTATTATTATTATTATTATTATCATCATAATTTGCTTTTGATTTCCTAAATGACAACAATTGTTCAAAGTACGCTTGTCACCATTACAATATGTAACTAACACTCCCAGGCAAAGACCCTCGATAACGTCGTAGAACTTTAGGTCTAACCCTTTTTCCAATATGTACTTATGCTAAATCGTGATTGTTTGTAATTGTGTCAACATTGTGGAAATAAAATATGTTTAAATCAACTACTACTAACTTTCCCGCGCCTGCGAAAAGTGTTACGTTGGCTACTTTTTATAATTATATATCAAACATATTATTGTTTATTTATAAAATCGAGTCTTATGTCATATACAATGATTTAATGAATACTTCATAAAATGTAAGTTTATTACTCAAAATGTTACAACGTATTAGACGTCGATACGCCCCTCTAACAAAACCACGACAACACTACTTACACAATAATAATGATGATTCATTCATTCATCCGTTCGGTAGGTCTGTCGGTCGATCGTTGTATGCATGTATTTATACATTCATGTATAAATTGATACATTCATACGTCTACATTCAATCAATCAATCAATCAATCGATCGATCTATCGATTGATTGATTGAATAAATCATGTATATTTGTACATCAATCAATCAATCAATCTATCTCTATCTATCTACCTATCTATCTATCTATCTATCTATCTATCTATCTATCTATCTATCTATCTATCTATCTATCTATCTATCTATCTATCTATCTATCTATCTATCTATCTATCTATCTATCTATCTATCTATCTATCTATCTATCTATCATCTATCTATCTATCTATCTATCTATCTATCTATCTATCTATCTATCTATCTATCTATCTATCTATCTATCTATCTAT
The DNA here is from genome assembly GCA_027627225.1 of Congeria kusceri. Taxonomy (NCBI): domain Eukaryota; kingdom Metazoa; phylum Mollusca; class Bivalvia; order Myida; family Dreissenidae; genus Congeria; species Congeria kusceri. The sequence goes on along the minus strand of CM051034.1, from coordinate 8,209,269 downwards.
CTATCTATCTGTTAGTAAATCACTGTCAATAAATCAATCAGTCAATCAATCAATAAATCAATCAATCAATCAAACTCGAGATATAATTTGTCGTCATATCCATCATGAAACATTTTATGGTGGTGTTCGTGTGACCCTTATTACTAGATATAAAGATAACGACAGTTTCATGAATGAAAGACTGTTTTACAGTGTTCACAGCGTACATAATTTATTTTAAATTGCCCGTCAAAACCCTTTTCTTTATCAAACTAACTTTCTCATCATGAAACGTGTATCGCGGAAGGGATGACCAATTAACGCGTCCAAATTATATTGAACGAAATCCCGAAATCCTGCGATGTTTTATGCAAACAGATCAAGCACATAACTATCAAAGCGCATGTGTTTTTATGGGTTTTGCTTTAAATTTGTTTAAAATATTTCTATTCTACAGAGTTTGGTTTATTTTATTGCCTTAATAGCCCATTTAAAGCCATGCCAAAGATAAAAGGTTTTCAGTAATACGGTGAAATGTCAAGCACGCTAGTACTCAGTTTCATGAAAAGCATCTAGGTATTTATAAAACATGCACTGAAATGAGTTAAATTAAACGGCGGTGTCTGCACTTTAAAAGTCGTTTTCAGTTTTAAGATTACGGAAGTGTCCTAGTGCAACGTACAGCCTGTATTATTGTGGTTTTGTATTATGTAAGAATTCGGAAATACTACATATTAGGTGCTACTCATTCCTAACTATAAGATACAACACAACACACATTTAAAATCATGTGTTAACATACTTATCCTAATTAGCAGATATTATGTCCTAGTTAGGAGTTATTAAGGCCTAACTAGGCTATATTTAGTTCTTATTAGGAGATAGTATGTGTCATATACAGACCGGCATACATGCATACATACATACACAAATACATTTGTTCGTGCGTACGTTCGTACAAGACTGTCTCCACCTATCCGTCCGTCTGTTCGTTTGCCATTCCGTCTGTAAGTTTATGCGGATAATAATGAGTGCATGCGTCCGTCAGTACGTGCGTCAAATTTAAGAGACAGTAACAAAATCATTTACTCGGCCGTCTGTCCGTACATGTGTGCGATCTTGCTTACGGGCGTGCGTACTTTTAGGAATAACTTATTCATAACTTTGATTTATTATCCCCTATAAGGAGATACTAACTCCGCTTTGGGCACATTAGTTTCTAAATAATACCGATAGTTTTCTAATTAGAAATTCATAATGTCCACTTAGTATTTCCTATTTAGGCGGTATTAACTCATAATTAGTATCTTTCAATTACCACTTAGTATGTCTTTATTATCGTACTAGTTCTTCCTAATAACGAGATAACGCAATATAAACAGTGGTAATACAACACTTACATATCTGACAATACATAGACCTTTGATTTCTGTAAGCCAGACACGTATTGGGTCATTGAATTGATTTATTAGTGTAAGTTAAAGCCAACACATTCGCTAAGCGAGCGTTGCTATTGCTACCGTGTTTGAAGGCACATGATTGCAAATGCGAGTGTCATGAAATGCACCACAATACATAATTAACACGTCCAATGTAGAATGTAACTTTCTACATTGGACGTGAGTCTGTTTCACTCTCAACGCATTTCTAAAAACAATCGTTTACAGTTACCATAAGCGTGATTGAATGGTATTGAAGGTTTAAATTTTATATCGTCTTGATCAACTGAACTAAAAACATTATTAAATATGAAGGTAGTGGTTGTGCACATAAATCGCATTAAACGTTTTAATTTTTTATACTTTAAACGGGGTCGGTTACGTTTTGGGCACATTTATTTTATTTGCCTTACAATAATTTATCGCGGCACCAATATAAGAAACATAAAGGTATGACTACATTTGTATAATTTATGATGTTAATTTACTGGTAAACTCCGCTAAGTTATATTTTAGCTGGTAATTGTTTGTCCGTATGTCTGTTTATTTGTTAGCCAGTACCTTTAGGATAACATTGATGAACGGACGTTACAATTGGGTCAGTACATTCTGGTGGTGACCCGGATGACCGTCTGGATACATGTATTTGCATACGATTTCTTATTACTGGTAGATAGAGCAAATTGCCACATTATGAATAACAACGCACTACACATGAGGAATAAGATTCCTTGGCAGAGACATGCGGTCTCCTAGTGGTTTTTAGTTGTATATAATTTCACATAATTACACTAACATCAGCAATAGTAGCAGCGGCAGAAGAAGTTGATGTAAAGTTTTATGCTTAAGTTTTAACAGTAGCAGCAACAACACCGATAACTGAATAAGTGGGAATCGATGTATAAGTAATAGTAGCAAAACAAGTATGAGAAGGCTTGCAAACTAATAGAATTAGAAATCAGTGTTGTAGTATCAACAATCGAAGCAGAAATAGCAAAACAGTACTGGTATTAGTAATTGTAATTTGCATTAGTTAAAGTAACAGCAAAAGTGTCGGAAGTTCTAATAGTAGTTGGAGTATTTGGAGTAGTAGCAGTAGCAGCAACATTAACTGTATATATTTAACAGTGTATATATTATATTAGTAGCAGTAGCAGTAAATTCACATCTGTATAAGTGTTTTCGATGGCTACACGTTAAAGCAGGTTATAGCACCAGCAGCAGAACCAGAGAAAAGCATATGTGGCATTTATCGGTATTTCTGTACACTTATACGTAGCTGTAGCAAAAGTAGTAGTAAACTAGCAGAAGCCGTAATTAGAGCTGCATTCGTTACGATGTAATACTATTAGTAGCAGAAATGGTAAAAATGACAATAGCCGAATAATGAGCATAACTTGGAAAAGAAAAGAAGTGGCAGAAACAACAGCATAAACAGCAGAAGAAGAAGTATTTGCTTTTCAACATTATTGGTGATGAGTTTGAGTAGCAGCAGCAGTAATTTATACCTATCAGTGACACCAAAAAACAACGGAAGCTGTAGTTCTTGTCTCGTACATAGGTAGCTGTAACAGGTAGCATAATAATAATAATAATTATACTTCTAATACTTCTACTTCTACTTCTACCACTACTTCTACTACCAATAATAAAATAATAATAATAATAATAATAATAAAAGAAAATAATAATAATAATAATAATGTAGTCCGTATTGGTTGTGCTGTTTGTTGTGGTAGTCAAGGTCGTGTTAGTAGTGATAGTTTTTGTAAAGGTGGAGTTTGTGGTAGTAGAGAATGTGTATGAGGTTGTGGTGGGGTTTGTGGGTTTGATGGACGTTGTGTTGGAGTTGTGGATGTTTTGGTAGTTTTGGTGCAGGTGGTAGTAGAGGTGTTGCAGGTGGTGGTAGTCTACATTCAATCAATCAATCAATCAATCAATCAATCAATCGATCGATCGATTGATTGATTGAATAAATCATGTATATTTGTACATCAATCAATCAATCAATCTATATCTATCTATCTATCTATCTATCTATCTATCTATCTATCTATCTATCTATCTATCTATCTATCTATCTATCTATCTATCTATCTATCTATCTATCTATCTATCTATCTATCTATCATCTATCTATCTATCTATCTATCTATCTATCTATCTATCTATCTATCTATCTATCTATCTATCTGTTAGTAAATCACTGTCAATAAATCAATCAGTCAATCAATCAATAAATCAATCAATCAATCAAACTCGAGATATAATTTGTCGTCATATCCATCATGAAACATTTTATGGTGGTGTTCGTGTGACCCTTATTACTAGATATAAAGATAACGACAGTTTCATGAATGAAAGACTGTTTTACAGTGTTCACAGCGTACATAATTTATTTTAAATTGCCCGTCAAAACCCTTTTCTTTATCAAACTAACTTTCTCATCATGAAACGTGTATCGCGGAAGGGATGACCAATTAACGCGTCCAAATTATATTGAACGAAATCCCGAAATCCTGCGATGTTTTATGCAAACAGATCAAGCACATAACTATCAAAGCGCATGTGTTTTTATGGGTTTTGCTTTAAATTTGTTTCAAATATTTCTATTCTACAGAGTTTGGTTTATTTTATTGCCTTAATAGCCCATTTAAAGCCATGCCAAAGATAAAAGGTTTTCAGTAATACGGTGAAATGTCAAGCACGCTAGTACTCAGTTTCATGAAAAGCATCTAGGTATTTATAAAACATGCACTGAAATGAGTTAAATTAAACGGCGGTGTCTGCACTTTAAAAGTCGTTTTCAGTTTTAAGATTACGGATGTGTCCTAGTGCAACGTACAGCCTGTATTATTGTGGTTTTGTATTATGTAAGAATTCGGAAATACTACATATTAGGTGCTACTCATTCCTAACTATAAGATACAACACAACACACATTTAAAATCATGTGTTAACATACTTATCCTAATTAGCAGATATTATGTCCTAGTTAGGAGTTATTAAGGCCTAACTAGGCTATATTTAGTTCTTATTAGGAGATAGTATGTGTCATATACAGACCGGCATACATGCATACATACATACACAAATACATTTGTTCGTGCGTACGTTCGTACAAGACTGTCTCCACCTATCCGTCCGTCTGTTCGTTTGCCATTCCGTCTGTAAGTTTATGCGGATAATAATGAGTGCATGCGTCCGTCAGTACGTGCGTCAAATTTAAGAGACAGTAACAAAATCATTTACTCGGCCGTCTGCCCGTACATGTGTGCGATCTTGCTTACGGGCGTGCGTACTTTTAGGAATAACTTATTCATAACTTTGATTTATTATCCCCTATAAGGAGATACTAACTCCGCTTTGGGCACATTAGTTTCTAAATAATACCGATAGTTTTCTAATTAGAAATTCATAATGTCCACTTAGTATTTCCTATTTAGGCGGTATTAACTCATAATTAGTATCTTTCAATTACCACTTAGTATGTCTTTATTATCGTACTAGTTCTTCCTAATAACGAGATAACGCAATATAAACAGTGGTAATACAACACTTACATATCTGACAATACATAGACCTTTGATTTCTGTAAGCCAGACACGTATTGGGTCATTGAATTGATTTATTAGTGTGAGTTAAAGCCAACACATTCGCTAAGCGAGCGTTGCTATTTCTACCGTGTTTAAAGGCACATGATTGCAAATGCGAGTGTCATGAAATGCACCACAATACATAATTAACACGTCCAATGTAGAATGTAACTTTCTACATTGGACGTGAGTCTGTTTCACTCTCAACGCATTTCTAAAAACAATCGTTTACAGTTACCATAAGCGTGATTGAATGGTATTGAAGGTTTAAATTTTATATCGTCTTGATCAACTGAACTAAAAACATTATTAAATATGAAGGTAGTGGCTGTGCACATAAATCGCATTAAACGTTTTAATTTTTTATAGTTTAAACGGGGTCGGTTACGTTTTGGGCACATTTATTTTATTTGCCTTACAATAATTTATCGCGGCACCAATATAAGAAACATACAGGTATGACTACATTTGTATAATTTATGATGTTAGTTTACTGATAAACTCCGCTAAGTTATATTTTAGCTGGTAATTGTTTGTCCGTATGTCTGTTTATTTGTTAGCCAGTACCTTTAGGATAACATTGATGAACGGACGTTACAATTGGGTCAGTACATTCTGGTGGTGACCCGGATGACCGTCTGGATACATGTATTTGCATACGATTTCTTATTACTGGTAGATAGAGCAAATTGCCACATTATGAATAACAACGCACTACACATGAGGAATAAGATTCCTTGGCAGAGACATGCGGTCTCCTAGTGGTTTTTAGTTGTATATAATTTCACATAATTACACTAACATCAGCAATAGTAGCAGCGGCAGAAGAAGTTGATGTAAAGTTTAATGCTTAAGTTTTAACAGTAGCAGCAACAACAACGATAACAGAACAAGTGGGAATCGATGTATAAGTAATAGTAGCAAAACAAGTATGAGAAGGCTTGCAAACTAATAGAGTTAGAAATCAGTGTTGTAGTATCAACAATCGAAGCAGAAATAGCAAAACAGTACTGGTATTAGTAATTGTAGTTTGCATTAGTTAAAGTAACAGCAAAAGTGTCGGAAGTTCTAATAGTAGTTGGAGTATTTGGAGTAGTAGCAGTAGCAGCAACATTAACTGTATATATTTAACAGTGTATATATTATATTAGTAGCAGTAGCAGTAAATTCACATCTGTATAAGTGTTTTCGATGGCTACACGTTAAAGCAGGTTATAGCACCAGCAGCAGAACCAGAGAAAAGCATATGTGGCATTTATCGGTATTTCTGTACACTTATACGTAGCTGTAGCAAAAGTAGTAGTAAACTAGCAGAAGCCGTAATTAGAGCTGCATTCGTTACGATGTAATACTATTAGTAGCAGAAATGGTAAAAATGACAATAGCCGAATAATGAGCATAACTTGGAAAAGAAAAGAAGTGGCAGAAACAACAGCATAAACAGCAGAAGAAGAAGTATTTGCTTTTCAACATTATTGGTGATGAGTTTGAGTAGCAGCAGCAGTAATTTATACCTATCAGTGACACCAAAAAACAACGGAAGCTGTAGTTCTTGTCTCGTACATAGGTAGCTGTAACAGGTAGCATAATAATAATAATAATTATACTTCTAATACTTCTACTTCTACTTCTACCACTACTTCTACTACCAATAATAAAATAATAATAATAATAATAATAATAAAAGAAAATAATAATAATAATAATAATGTAGTCCGTATTGGTTGTGCTGTTTGTTGTGGTAGTCAAGGTCGTGTTAGTAGTGATAGTTTTTGTAAAGGTGGAGTTTGTGGTAGTAGAGAATGTGTATGAGGTTGTGGTGGGGTTTGTGGGTTTGATGGACGTTGTGTTGGAGTTGTGGATGTTTTGGTAGTTTTGGTGCAGGTGGTAGTAGAGGTGTTGCAGGTGGTGGTAGTCTACATTCAATCAATCAATCAATCAATCAATCAATCAATCGATCGATCGATTGATTGATTGAATAAATCATGTATATTTGTACATCAATCAATCAATCAATCTATATCTATCTATCTATCTATCTATCTATCTATCTATCTATCTATCTATCTATCTATCTATCTATCTATCTATCTATCTATCTATCTATCTATCTATCTATCTATCTATCTATCTATCTATCTATCTATCTATCTATCTATCTATCTATCTATCTATCTATCTATCTATCTATCATCTATCTATCTATCTATCTATCTATCTATCTATCTATCTATCTGTTAGTAAATCACTGTCAATAAATCAATCAGTCAATCAATCAATAAATCAATCAATCAATCAAACTCGAGATATAATTTGTCGTCATATCCATCATGAAACATTTTATGGTGGTGTTCGTGTGACCCTTATTACTAGATATAAAGATAACGACAGTTTCATGAATGAAAGACTGTTTTACAGTGTTCACAGCGTACATAATTTATTTTAAATTGCCCGTCAAAACCCTTTTCTTTATCAAACTAACTTTCTCATCATGAAACGTGTATCGCGGAAGGGATGACCAATTAACGCGTCCAAATTATATTGAACGAAATCCCGAAATCCTGCGATGTTTTATGCAAACAGATCAAGCACATAACTATCAAAGCGCATGTGTTTTTATGGGTTTTGCTTTAAATTTGTTTAAAATATTTCTATTCTACAGAGTTTGGTTTATTTTATTGCCTTAATAGCCCATTTAAAGCCATGCCAAAGATAAAAGGTTTTCAGTAATACGGTGAAATGTCAAGCACGCTAGTACTCAGTTTCATGAAAAGCATCTAGGTATTTATAAAACATGCACTGAAATGAGTTAAATTAAACGGCGGTGTCTGCACTTTAAAAGTCGTTTTCAGTTTTAAGATTACGGATGTGTCCTAGTGCAACGTACAGCCTGTATTATTGTGGTTTTGTATTATGTAAGAATTCGGAAATACTACATATTAGGTGCTACTCATTCCTAACTATAAGATACAACACAACACACATTTAAAATCATGTGTTAACATACTTATCCTAATTAGCAGATATTATGTCCTAGTTAGGAGTTATTAAGGCCTAACTAGGCTATATTTAGTTCTTATTAGGAGATAGTATGTGTCATATACAGACCGGCATACATGCATACATACATACACAAATACATTTGTTCGTGCGTACGTTCGTACAAGACTGTCTCCACCTATCCGTCCGTCTGTTCGTTTGCCATTCCGTCTGTAAGTTTATGCGGATAATAATGAGTGCATGCGTCCGTCAGTACGTGCGTCAAATTTAAGAGACAGTAACAAAATCATTTACTCGGCCGTCTGTCCGTACATGTGTGCGATCTTGCTTACGGGCGTGCGTACTTTTAGGAATAACTTATTCATAACTTTGATTTATTATCCCCTATAAGGAGATACTAACTCCGCTTTGGGCACATTAGTTTCTAAATAATACCGATAGTTTTCTAATTAGAAATTCATAATGTCCACTTAGTATTTCCTATTTAGGCGGTATTAACTCATAATTAGTATCTTTCAATTACCACTTAGTATGTCTTTATTATCGTACTAGTTCTTCCTAATAACGAGATAACGCAATATAAACAGTGGTAATACAACACTTACATATCTGACAATACATAGACCTTTGATTTCTGTAAGCCAGACACGTATTGGGTCATTGAATTGATTTATTAGTGTGAGTTAAAGCCAACACATTCGCTAAGCGAGCGTTGCTATTTCTACCGTGTTTAAAGGCACATGATTGCAAATGCGAGTGTCATGAAATGCACCACAATACATAATTAACACGTCCAATGTAGAATGTAACTTTCTACATTGGACGTGAGTCTGTTTCACTCTCAACGCATTTCTAAAAACAATCGTTTACAGTTACCATAAGCGTGATTGAATGGTATTGAAGGTTTAAATTTTATATCGTCTTGATCAACTGAACTAAAAACATTATTAAATATGAAGGTAGTGGCTGTGCACATAAATCGCATTAAACGTTTTAATTTTTTATAGTTTAAACGGGGTCGGTTACGTTTTGGGCACATTTATTTTATTTGCCTTACAATAATTTATCGCGGCACCAATATAAGAAACATACAGGTATGACTACATTTGTATAATTTATGATGTTAGTTTACTGATAAACTCCGCTAAGTTATATTTTAGCTGGTAATTGTTTGTCCGTATGTCTGTTTATTTGTTAGCCAGTACCTTTAGGATAACATTGATGAACGGACGTTACAATTGGGTCAGTACATTCTGGTGGTGACCCGGATGACCGTCTGGATACATGTATTTGCATACGATTTCTTATTACTGGTAGATAGAGCAAATTGCCACATTATGAATAACAACGCACTACACATGAGGAATAAGATTCCTTGGCAGAGACATGCGGTCTCCTAGTGGTTTTTAGTTGTATATAATTTCACATAATTACACTAACATCAGCAATAGTAGCAGCGGCAGAAGAAGTTGATGTAAAGTTTAATGCTTAAGTTTTAACAGTAGCAGCAACAACAACGATAACAGAACAAGTGGGAATCGATGTATAAGTAATAGTAGCAAAACAAGTATGAGAAGGCTTGCAAACTAATAGAGTTAGAAATCAGTGTTGTAGTATCAACAATCGAAGCAGAAATAGCAAAACAGTACTGGTATTAGTAATTGTAGTTTGCATTAGTTAAAGTAACAGCAAAAGTGTCGGAAGTTCTAATAGTAGTTGGAGTATTTGGAGTAGTAGCAGTAGCAGCAACATTAACTGTATATATTTAACAGTGTATATATTATATTAGTAGCAGTAGCAGTAAATTCACATCTGTATAAGTGTTTTCGATGGCTACACGTTAAAGCAGGTTATAGCACCAGCAGCAGAACCAGAGAAAAGCATATGTGGCATTTATCGGTATTTCTGTACACTTATACGTAGCTGTAGCAAAAGTAGTAGTAAACTAGCAGAAGCCGTAATTAGAGCTGCATTCGTTACGATGTAATACTATTAGTAGCAGAAATGGTAAAAATGACAATAGCCGAATAATGAGCATAACTTGGAAAAGAAAAGAAGTGGCAGAAACAACAGCATAAACAGCAGAAGAAGAAGTATTTGCTTTTCAACATTATTGGTGATGAGTTTGAGTAGCAGCAGCAGTAATTTATACCTATCAGTGACACCAAAAAACAACGGAAGCTGTAGTTCTTGTCTCGTACATAGGTAGCTGTAACAGGTAGCATAATAATAATAATAATTATACTTCTAATACTTCTACTTCTACTTCTACCACTACTTCTACTACCAATAATAAAATAATAATAATAATAATAATAATAAAAGAAAATAATAATAATAATAATAATGTAGTCCGTATTGGTTGTGCTGTTTGTTGTGGTAGTCAAGGTCGTGTTAGTAGTGATAGTTTTTGTAAAGGTGGAGTTTGTGGTAGTAGAGAATGTGTATGAGGTTGTGGTGGGGTTTGTGGGTTTGATGGACGTTGTGTTGGAGTTGTGGATGTTTTGGTAGTTTTGGTGCAGGTGGTAGTAGAGGTGTTGCAGGTGGTGGTAGTCTACATTCAATCAATCAATCAATCAATCAATCAATCAATCGATCGATCGATTGATTGATTGAATAAATCATGTATATTTGTACATCAATCAATCAATCAATCTATATCTATCTATCTATCTATCTATCTATCTATCTATCTATCTATCTATCTATCTATCTATCTATCTATCTATCTATCTATCTATCTATCTATCTATCTATCTATCTATCTATCTATCTATCTATCTATCTATCTATCTATCTATCATCAATCTATCTATCTATCTATCTATCTATCTATCTATCTATCTATCTATCTATCTATCTATCTATCTATCTATCTGTTAGTAAATCACTGTCAATAAATCAATCAGTCAATTAATCAATAAATCAATCAATCAATCAAACTCGAGATATAATTTGTCGTCATATCCATCATGAAACATTTTATGGTGGTGTTCGTGTGACCCTTATTACTAGATATAAAGATAACGACAGTTTCATGAATGAAAGACTGTTTTACAGTGTTCACAGCGTACATAATTTATTTTAAATTGCCCGTCAAAACCCTTTTCTTTATCAAACTAACTTTCTCATCATGAAACGTGTATCGCGGAAGGGATGACCAATTAACGCGTCCAAATTATATTGAACGAAATCCCGAAATCCTGCGATGTTTTATGCAAACAGATCAAGCACATAACTATCAAAGCGCATGTGTTTTTATGGGTTTTGCTTTAAATTTGTTTCAAATATTTCTATTCTACAGAGTTTGGTTTATTTTATTGCCTTAATAGCCCATTTAAAGCCATGCCAAAGATAAAAGGTTTTCAGTAATACGGTGAAATGTCAAGCACGCTAGTACTCAGTTTCATGAAAAGCATCTAGGTATTTATAAAACATGCACTGAAATGAGTTAAATTAAACGGCGGTGTCTGCACTTTAAAAGTCGTTTTCAGTTTTAAGATTACGGATGTGTCCTAGTGCAACGTACAGCCTGTATTATTGTGGTTTTGTATTATGTAAGAATTCGGAAATACTACATATTAGGTGCTACTCATTCCTAACTATAAGATACAACACAACACACATTTAAAATCATGTGTTAACATACTTATCCTAATTAGCAGATATTATGTCCTAGTTAGGAGTTATTAAGGCCTAACTAGGCTATATTTAGTTCTTATTAGGAGATAGTATGTGTCATATACAGACCGGCATACATGCATACATACATACACAAATACATTTGTTCGTGCGTACGTTCGTACAAGACTGTCTCCACCTATCCGTCCGTCTGTTCGTTTGCCATTCCGTCTGTAAGTTTATGCGGATAATAATGAGTGCATGCGTCCGTCAGTACGTGCGTCAAATTTAAGAGACAGTAACAAAATCATTTACTCGGCCGTCTGTCCGTACATGTGTGCGATCTTGCTTACGGGCGTGCGTACTTTTAGGAATAACTTATTCATAACTTTGATTTATTATCCCCTATAAGGAGATACTAACTCCGCTTTGGGCACATTAGTTTCTAAATAATACCGATAGTTTTCTAATTAGAAATTCATAATGTCCACTTAGTATTTCCTATTTAGGCGGTATTAACTCATAATTAGTATCTTTCAATTACCACTTAGTATGTCTTTATTATCGTACTAGTTCTTCCTAATAACGAGATAACGCAATATAAACAGTGGTAATACAACACTTACATATCTGACAATACATAGACCTTTGATTTCTGTAAGCCAGACACGTATTGGGTCATTGAATTGATTTATTAGTGTGAGTTAAAGCCAACACATTCGCTAAGCGAGCGTTGCTATTTCTACCGTGTTTAAAGGCACATGATTGCAAATGCGAGTGTCATGAAATGCACCACAATACATAATTAACACGTCCAATGTAGAATGTAACTTTCTACATTGGACGTGAGTCTGTTTCACTCTCAACGCATTTCTAAAAACAATCGTTTACAGTTACCATAAGCGTGATTGAATGGTATTGAAGGTTTAAATTTTATATCGTCTTGATCAACTGAACTAAAAACATTATTAAATATGAAGGTAGTGGCTGTGCACATAAATCGCATTAAACGTTTTAATTTTTTATAGTTTAAACGGGGTCGGTTACGTTTTGGGCACATTTATTTTATTTGCCTTACAATAATTTATCGCGGCACCAATATAAGAAACATACAGGTATGACTACATTTGTATAATTTATGATGTTAGTTTACTGATAAACTCCGCTAAGTTATATTTTAGCTGGTAATTGTTTGTCCGTATGTCTGTTTATTTGTTAGCCAGTACCTTTAGGATAACATTGATGAACGGACGTTACAATTGGGTCAGTACATTCTGGTGGTGACCCGGATGACCGTCTGGATACATGTATTTGCATACGATTTCTTATTACTGGTAGATAGAGCAAATTGCCACATTATGAATAACAACGCACTACACATGAGGAATAAGATTCCTTGGCAGAGACATGCGGTCTCCTAGTGGTTTTTAGTTGTATATAATTTCACATAATTACACTAACATCAGCAATAGTAGCAGCGGCAGAAGAAGTTGATGTAAAGTTTAATGCTTAAGTTTTAACAGTAGCAGCAACAACAACGATAACAGAACAAGTGGGAATCGATGTATAAGTAATAGTAGCAAAACAAGTATGAGAAGGCTTGCAAACTAATAGAGTTAGAAATCAGTGTTGTAGTATCAACAATCGAAGCAGAAATAGCAAAACAGTACTGGTATTAGTAATTGTAGTTTGCATTAGTTAAAGTAACAGCAAAAGTGTCGGAAGTTCTAATAGTAGTTGGAGTATTTGGAGTAGTAGCAGTAGCAGCAACATTAACTGTATATATTTAACAGTGTATATATTATATTAGTAGCAGTAGCAGTAAATTCACATCTGTATAAGTGTTTTCGATGGCTACACGTTAAAGCAGGTTATAGCACCAGCAGCAGAACCAGAGAAAAGCATATGTGGCATTTATCGGTATTTCTGTACACTTATACGTAGCTGTAGCAAAAGTAGTAGTAAACTAGCAGAAGCCGTAATTAGAGCTGCATTCGTTACGATGTAATACTATTAGTAGCAGAAATGGTAAAAATGACAATAGCCGAATAATGAGCATAACTTGGAAAAGAAAAGAAGTGGCAGAAACAACAGCATAAACAGCAGAAGAAGAAGTATTTGCTTTTCAACATTATTGGTGATGAGTTTGAGTAGCAGCAGCAGTAATTTATACCTATCAGTGACACCAAAAAACAACGGAAGCTGTAGTTCTTGTCTCGTACATAGGTAGCTGTAACAGGTAGCATAATAATAATAATAATTATACTTCTAATACTTCTACTTCTACTTCTACCACTACTTCTACTACCAATAATAAAATAATAATAATAATAATAATAATAAAATAAAATAATAATAATAATAATAATGTAGTCCGTATTGGTTGTGCTGTTTGTTGTGGTAGTCAAGGTCGTGTTAGTAGTGATAGTTTTTGTAAAGGTGGAGTTTGTGGTAGTAGAGAATGTGTATGAGGTTGTGGTGGGGTTTGTGGGTTTGATGGACGTTGTGTTGGAGTTGTGGATGTTTTGGTAGTTTTGGTGCAGGTGGTAGTAGAGGTGTTGCAGGTGGTGGTAGTCTACATTCAATCAATCAATCAATCAATCAATCAATCAATCGATCGATCGATTGATTGATTGAATAAATCATGTATATTTGTACATCAATCAATCAATCAATCTATATCTATCTATCTATCTATCTATCTATCTATCTATCTATCTATCTATCTATCTATCTATCTATCTATCTATCTATCTATCTATCTATCTATCTATCTATCTATCTATCTATCTATCTATCTATCATCTATCTATCTATCTATCTATCTATCTATCTATCTATCTATCTATCTATCTATCTATCTATCTATCTATCTATCTATCTATCTATCTATCTATCTATCTATCTGTTAGTAAATCACTGTCAATAAATCAATCAGTCAATCAATTTATAAATCAATCAATCAATCAAACTCGAGATATAATTTGTCGTCATATCCATCATGAAACATTTTATGGTGGTGTTCGTGTGACCCTTATTACTAGATATAAACATAACGACAGTTTCATGAATGAAAGACTGTTTTACAGTGTTCACAGCGTACATAATTTATTTTAAATTGCCCGTCAAAACCCTTTTCTTTATCAAACTAACTTTCTCATCATGAAACGTGTATCGCGGAAGGGATGACCAATTAACGCGTCCAAATTATATTGAACGAAATCCCGAAATCCTGCGATGTTTTATGCAAACAGATCAAGCACATAACTATCAAAGCGCATGTGTTTTTATGGGTTTTGCTTTAAATTTGTTTCAAATATTTCTATTCTACAGAGTTTGGTTTATTTTATTGCCTTAATAGCCCATTTAAAGCCATGCCAAAGATAAAAGGTTTTCATTAATACGGTGAAATGTCAAGCACGCTAGTACTCAGTTTCATGAAAAGCATCTAGGTATTTATAAAACATGCACTGAAATGAGTTAAATTAAACGGCGGTGTCTGCACTTTAAAAGTCGTTTTCAGTTTTAAGATTACGGATGTGTCCTAGTGCAACGTACAGCCTGTATTATTGTGGTTTTGTATTATGTAAGAATTCGGAAATACTACATATTAGGTGCTACTCATTCCTAACTATAAGATACAACACAACACACATTTAAAATCATGTGTTAACATACTTATCCTAATTAGCAGATATTATGTCCTAGTTAGGAGTTATTAAGGCCTAACTAGGCTATATTTAGTTCTTATTAGGAGATAGTATGTGTCATATACAGACCGGCATACATGCATACATACATACACAAATACATTTGTTCGTGCGTACGTTCGTACAAGACTGTCTCCACCTATCCGTCCGTCTGTTCGTTTGCCATTCCGTCTGTAAGTTTATGCGGATAATAATGAGTGCATGCGTCCGTCAGTACGTGCGTCAAATTTAAGAGACAGTAACAAAATCATTTACTCGGCCGTCTGTCCGTACATGTGTGCGATCTTGCTTACGGGCGTGCGTACTTTTAGGAATAACTTATTCATAACTTTGATTTATTATCCCCTATAAGGAGATACTAACTCCGCTTTGGGCACATTAGTTTCTAAATAATACCGATAGTTTTCTAATTAGAAATTCATAATGTCCACTTAGTATTTCCTATTTAGGCGGTATTAACTCATAATTAGTATCTTTCAATTACCACTTAGTATGTCTTTATTATCGTACTAGTTCTTCCTAATAACGAGATAACGCAATATAAACAGTGGTAATACAACACTTACATATCTGACAATACATAGACCTTTGATTTCTGTAAGCCAGACACGTATTGGGTCATTGAATTGATTTATTAGTGTGAGTTAAAGCCAACACATTCGCTAAGCGAGCGTTGCTATTTCTACCGTGTTTAAAGGCACATGATTGCAAATGCGAGTGTCATGAAATGCACCACAATACATAATTAACACGTCCAATGTAGAATGTAACTTTCTACATTGGACGTGAGTCTGTTTCACTCTCAACGCATTTCTAAAAACAATCGTTTACAGTTACCATAAGCGTGATTGAATGGTATTGAAGGTTTAAATTTTATATCGTCTTGATCAACTGAACTAAAAACATTATTAAATATGAAGGTAGTGGCTGTGCACATAAATCGCATTAAACGTTTTAATTTTTTATAGTTTAAACGGGGTCGGTTACGTTTTGGGCACATTTATTTTATTTGCCTTACAATAATTTATCGCGGCACCAATATAAGAAACATACAGGTATGACTACATTTGTATAATTTATGATGTTAGTTTACTGATAAACTCCGCTAAGTTATATTTTAGCTGGTAATTGTTTGTCCGTATGTCTGTTTATTTGTTAGCCAGTACCTTTAGGATAACATTGATGAACGGACGTTACAATTGGGTCAGTACATTCTGGTGGTGACCCGGATGACCGTCTGGATACATGTATTTGCATACGATTTCTTATTACTGGTAGATAGAGCAAATTGCCACATTATGAATAACAACGCACTACACATGAGGAATAAGATTCCTTGGCAGAGACATGCGGTCTCCTAGTGGTTTTTAGTTGTATATAATTTCACATAATTACACTAACATCAGCAATAGTAGCAGCGGCAGAAGAAGTTGATGTAAAGTTTAATGCTTAAGTTTTAACAGTAGCAGCAACAACAACGATAACAGAACAAGTGGGAATCGATGTATAAGTAATAGTAGCAAAACAAGTATGAGAAGGCTTGCAAACTAATAGAGTTAGAAATCAGTGTTGTAGTATCAACAATCGAAGCAGAAATAGCAAAACAGTACTGGTATTAGTAATTGTAGTTTGCATTAGTTAAAGTAACAGCAAAAGTGTCGGAAGTTCTAATAGTAGTTGGAGTATTTGGAGTAGTAGCAGTAGCAGCAACATTAACTGTATATATTTAACAGTGTATATATTATATTAGTAGCAGTAGCAGTAAATTCACATCTGTATAAGTGTTTTCGATGGCTACACGTTAAAGCAGGTTATAGCACCAGCAGCAGAACCAGAGAAAAGCATATGTGGCATTTATCGGTATTTCTGTACACTTATACGTAGCTGTAGCAAAAGTAGTAGTAAACTAGCAGAAGCCGTAATTAGAGCTGCATTCGTTACGATGTAATACTATTAGTAGCAGAAATGGTAAAAATGACAATAGCCGAATAATGAGCATAACTTGGAAAAGAAAAGAAGTGGCAGAAACAACAGCATAAACAGCAGAAGAAGAAGTATTTGCTTTTCAACATTATTGGTGATGAGTTTGAGTAGCAGCAGCAGTAATTTATACCTATCAGTGACACCAAAAAACAACGGAAGCTGTAGTTCTTGTCTCGTACATAGGTAGCTGTAACAGGTAGCATAATAATAATAATAATTATACTTCTAATACTTCTACTTCTACTTCTACCACTACTTCTACTACCAATAATAAAATAATAATAATAATAATAATAATAAAAGAAAATAATAATAATAATAATAATGTAGTCCGTATTGGTTGTGCTGTTTGTTGTGGTAGTCAAGGTCGTGTTAGTAGTGATAGTTTTTGTAAAGGTGGAGTTTGTGGTAGTAGAGAATGTGTATGAGGTTGTGGTGGGGTTTGTGGGTTTGATGGACGTTGTGTTGGAGTTGTGGATGTTTTGGTAGTTTTGGTGCAGGTGGTAGTAGAGGTGTTGCAGGTGGTGGTAGTCTACATTCAATCAATCAATCAATCAATCAATCAATCAATCGATCGATCGATTGATTGATTGAATAAATCATGTATATTTGTACATCAATCAATCAATCAATCTATATCTATCTATCTATCTATCTATCTATCTATCTATCTATCTATCTATCTATCTATCTATCTATCTATCTATCTATCTATCTATCATCTATCTATCTATCTATCTATCTATCTATCTATCTATCTATCTATCTATCTATCTATCTATCTATCTATCTATATATCTATCTGTTAGTAAATCACTGTCAATAAATCAATCAGTCAATCAATCAATAAATCAATCAATCAATCAAACTCGAGATATAATTTGTCGTCATATCCATCATGAAACATTTTATGGTGGTGTTCGTGTGACCCTTATTACTAGATATAAAGATAACGACAGTTTCATGAATGAAAGACTGTTTTACAGTGTTCACAGCGTACATAATTTATTTTAAATTGCCCGTCAAAACCCTTTTCTTTATCAAACTAACTTTCTCATCATGAAACGTGTATCGCGGAAGGGATGACCAATTAACGCGTCCAAATTATATTGAACGAAATCCCGAAATCCTGCGATGTTTTATGCAAACAGATCAAGCACATAACTATCAAAGCGCATGTGTTTTTATGGGTTTTGCTTTAAATTTGTTTCAAATATTTCTATTCTACAGAGTTTGGTTTATTTTATTGCCTTAATAGCCCATTTAAAGCCATGCCAAAGATAAAAGGTTTTCAGTAATACGGTGAAATGTCAAGCACGCTAGTACTCAGTTTCATGAAAAGCATCTAGGTATTTATAAAACATGCACTGAAATGAGTTAAATTAAACGGCGGTGTCTGCACTTTAAAAGTCGTTTTCAGTTTTAAGATTACGGATGTGTCCTAGTGCAACGTACAGCCTGTATTATTGTGGTTTTGTATTATGTAAGAATTCGGAAATACTACATATTAGGTGCTACTCATTCCTAACTATAAGATACAACACAACACACATTTAAAATCATGTGTTAACATACTTATCCTAATTAGCAGATATTATGTCCTAGTTAGGAGTTATTAAGGCCTAACTAGGCTATATTTAGTTCTTATTAGGAGATAGTATGTGTCATATACAGACCGGCATACATGCATACATACATACACAAATACATTTGTTCGTGCGTACGTTCGTACAAGACTGTCTCCACCTATCCGTCCGTCTGTTCGTTTGCCATTCCGTCTGTAAGTTTATGCGGATAATAATGAGTGCATGCGTCCGTCAGTACGTGCGTCAAATTTAAGAGACAGTAACAAAATCATTTACTCGGCCGTCTGTCCGTACATGTGTGCGATCTTGCTTACGGGCGTGCGTACTTTTAGGAATAACTTATTCATAACTTTGATTTATTATCCCCTATAAGGAGATACTAACTCCGCTTGGGGCACATTAGTTTCTAAATAATACCGATAGTTTTCTAATTAGAAATTCATAATGTCCACTTAGTATTTCCTATTTAGGCGGTATTAACTCATAATTAGTATCTTTCAATTACCACTTAGTATGTCTTTATTATCGTCCTAGTTCTTCCTAATAACGAGATAACGCAATATAAACAGTGGTAATACAACACTTACATATCTGACAATACATAGACCTTTGATTTCTGTAAGCCAGACACGTATTGGGTCATTGAATTGATTTATTAGTGTGAGTTAAAGCCAACACATTCGCTAAGCGAGCGTTGCTATTTCTACCGTGTTTGAAGGCACATGATTGCAAATGCGAGTGTCATGAAATGCACCACAATACATAATTAACACGTCCAATGTAGAATGTAACTTTCTACATTGGACGTGAGTCTGTTTCACTCTCAACGCATTTCTAAAAACAATCGTTTACAGTTACCATAAGCGTGATTGAATGGTATTGAAGGTTTAAATTTTATATCGTCTTGATCAACTGAACTAAAAACATTATTAAATATGAAGGTAGTGGCTGTGCACATAAATCGCATTAAACGTTTTAATTTTTTATAGTTTAAACGGGGTCGGTTACGTTTTGGGCATTTATTTTATTTGCCTTACAATAATTTATCGCGGCACCAATATAAGAAACATACAGGTATGACTACATTTGTATAATTTATGATGTTAGTTTACTGATAAACTCCGCTAAGTTATATTTTAGCTGGTAATTGTTTGTCCGTATGTCTGTTTATTTGTTAGCCAGTACCTTTAGGATAACATTGATGAACGGACGTTACAATTGGGTCAGTACATTCTGGTGGTGACCCGGATGACCGTCTGGATACATGTATTTGCATACGATTTCTTATTACTGGTAGATAGAGCAAATTGCCACATTATGAATAACAACGCACTACACATGAGGAATAAGATTCCTTGGCAGAGACATGCGGTCTCCTAGTGGTTTTTAGTTGTATATAATTTCACATAATTACACTAACATCAGCAATAGTAGCAGCGGCAGAAGAAGTTGATGTAAAGTTTTATGCTTAAGTTTTAACAGTAGCAGCAACAACACCGATAACTGAATAAGTGGGAATCGATGTATAAGTAATAGTAGCAAAACAAGTATGAGAAGGCTTGCAAACTAATAGAATTAGAAATCAGTGTTGTAGTATCAACAATCGAAGCAGAAATAGCAAAACAGTACTGGTATTAGTAATTGTAATTTGCATTAGTTAAAGTAACAGCAAAAGTGTCGGAAGTTCTAATAGTAGTTGGAGTATTTGGAGTAGTAGCAGTAGCAGCAACATTAACTGTATATATTTAACAGTGTATATATTATATTAGTAGCAGTAGCAGTAAATTCACATCTGTATAAGTGTTTTCGATGGCTACACGTTAAAGCAGGTTATAGCACCAGCAGCAGAACCAGAGAAAAGCATATGTGGCATTTATCGGTATTTCTGTACACTTATACGTAGCTGTAGCAAAAGTAGTAGTAAACTAGCAGAAGCCGTAATTAGAGCTGCATTCGTTACGATGTAATACTATTAGTAGCAGAAATGGTAAAAATGACAATAGCCGAATAATGAGCATAACTTGGAAAAGAAAAGAAGTGGCAGAAACAACAGCATAAACAGCAGAAGAAGAAGTATTTGCTTTTCAACATTATTGGTGATGAGTTTGAGTAGCAGCAGCAGTAATTTATACCTATCAGTGACACCAAAAAACAACGGAAGCTGTAGTTCTTGTCTCGTACATAGGTAGCTGTAACAGGTAGCATAATAATAATAATAATTATACTTCTAATACTTCTACTTCTACTTCTACCACTACTTCTACTACCAATAATAAAATAATAATAATAATAATAATAATAAAAGAAAATAATAATAATAATAATAATGTAGTCCGTATTGGTTGTGCTGTTTGTTGTGGTAGTCAAGGTCGTGTTAGTAGTGATAGTTTTTGTAAAGGTGGAGTTTGTGGTAGTAGAGAATGTGTATGAGGTTGTGGTGGGGTTTGTGGGTTTGATGGACGTTGTGTTGGAGTTGTGGATGTTTTGGTAGTTTTGGTGCAGGTGGTAGTAGAGGTGTTGCAGGTGGTGGTAGTCTACATTCAATCAATCAATCAATCAATCAATCAATCAATCGATCGATCGATTGATTGATTGAATAAATCATGTATATTTGTACATCAATCAATCAATCAATCTATATCTATCTATCTATCTATCTATCTATCTATCTATCTATCATCTATCTATCTATCTATCTATCTATCTATCTATCTATCTATCTATCTATCTATCTATCTATCTATCTATCTATCTATCTATCTATCTATCTATCTATCTATCTATCTATCTATCTATCTATCTGTTAGTAAATCACTCTCAATAAATCAATCAGTCAATCAATCAATAAATCAATCAATCAATCAAACTCGAGATATAATTTGTCGTCATATCCATCATGAAACATTTTATGGTGGTGTTCGTGTGACCCTTATTACTAGATATAAACATAACGACAGTTTCATAAATGAAAGACTGTTTTACAGTGTTCACAGCGTACATAATTTATTTTAAATTGCCCGTCAAAACCCTTTTCTTTATCAAACTAACTTTCTCATCATGAAACGTGTATCGCGGAAGGGATGACCAATTAACGCGTCCAAATTATATTGAACGAAATCCCGAAATCCTGCGATGTTTTATGCAAACAGATCAAGCACATAACTATCAAAGCGCATGTGTTTTTATGGGTTTTGCTTTAAATTTGTTTCAAATATTTCTATTCTACAGAGTTTGGTTTATTTTATTGCCTTAATAGCCCATTTAAAGCCATGCCAAAGATAAAAGGTTTTCAGTAATACGGTGAAATGTCAAGCACGCTAGTACTCAGTTTCATGAAAAGCATCTAGGTATTTATAAAACATGCACTGAAATGAGTTAAATTAAACGGCGGTGTCTGCACTTTAAAAGTCGTTTTCAGTTTTAAGATTACGGAAGTGTCCTAGTGCAACGTACAGCCTGTATTATTGTGGTTTTGTATTATGTAAGAATTCGGAAATACTACATATTAGGTGCTACTCATTCCTAACTATAAGATACAACACAACACACATTTAAAATCATGTGTTAACATACTTATCCTAATTAGCAGATATTATGTCCTAGTTAGGAGTTATTAAGGCCTAACTAGGCTATATTTAGTTCTTATTAGGAGATAGTATGTGTCATATACAGACCGGCATACATGCATACATACATACACAAATACATTTGTTCGTGCGTACGTTCGTACAAGACTGTCTCCACCTATCCGTCCGTCTGTTCGTTTGCCATTCCGTCTGTAAGTTTATGCGGATAATAATGAGTGCATGCGTCCGTCAGTACGTGCGTCAAATTTAAGAGACAGTAACAAAATCATTTACTCGGCCGTCTGTCCGTACATGTGTGCGATCTTGCTTACGGGCGTGCGTACTTTTAGGAATAACTTATTCATAACTTTGATTTATTATCCCCTATAAGGAGATACTAACTCCGCTTTGGGCACATTAGTTTCTAAATAATACCGATAGTTTTCTAATTAGAAATTCATAATGTCCACTTAGTATTTCCTATTTAGGCGGTATTAACTCATAATTAGTATCTTTCAATTACCACTTAGTATGTCTTTATTATCGTACTAGTTCTTCCTAATAACGAGATAACGCAATATAAACAGTGGTAATACAACACTTACATATCTGACAATACATAGACCTTTGATTTCTGTAAGCCAGACACGTATTGGGTCATTGAATTGATTTATTAGTGTGAGTTAAAGCCAACACATTCGCTAAGCGAGCGTTGCTATTTCTACCGTGTTTAAAGGCACATGATTGCAAATGCGAGTGTCATGAAATGCACCACAATACATAATTAACACGTCCAATGTAGAATGTAACTTTCTACATTGGACGTGAGTCTGTTTCACTCTCAACGCATTTCTAAAAACAATCGTTTACAGTTACCATAAGCGTGATTGAATGGTATTGAAGGTTTAAATTTTATATCGTCTTGATCAACTGAACTAAAAACATTATTAAATATGAAGGTAGTGGCTGTGCACATAAATCGCATTAAACGTTTTAATTTTTTATAGTTTAAACGGGGTCGGTTACGTTTTGGGCACATTTATTTTATTTGCCTTACAATAATTTATCGCGGCACCAATATAAGAAACATACAGGTATGACTACATTTGTATAATTTATGATGTTAGTTTACTGATAAACTCCGCTAAGTTATATTTTAGCTGGTAATTGTTTGTCCGTATGTCTGTTTATTTGTTAGCCAGTACCTTTAGGATAACATTGATGAACGGACGTTACAATTGGGTCAGTACATTCTGGTGGTGACCCGGATGACCGTCTGGATACATGTATTTGCATACGATTTCTTATTACTGGTAGATAGAGCAAATTGCCACATTATGAATAACAACGCACTACACATGAGGAATAAGATTCCTTGGCAGAGACATGCGGTCTCCTAGTGGTTTTTAGTTGTATATAATTTCACATAATTACACTAACATCAGCAATAGTAGCAGCGGCAGAAGAAGTTGATGTAAAGTTTAATGCTTAAGTTTTAACAGTAGCAGCAACAACAACGATAACAGAACAAGTGGGAATCGATGTATAAGTAATAGTAGCAAAACAAGTATGAGAAGGCTTGCAAACTAATAGAGTTAGAAATCAGTGTTGTAGTATCAACAATCGAAGCAGAAATAGCAAAACAGTACTGGTATTAGTAATTGTAGTTTGCATTAGTTAAAGTAACAGCAAAAGTGTCGGAAGTTCTAATAGTAGTTGGAGTATTTGGAGTAGTAGCAGTAGCAGCAACATTAACTGTATATATTTAACAGTGTATATATTATATTAGTAGCAGTAGCAGTAAATTCACATCTGTATAAGTGTTTTCGATGGCTACACGTTAAAGCAGGTTATAGCACCAGCAGCAGAACCAGAGAAAAGCATATGTGGCATTTATCGGTATTTCTGTACACTTATACGTAGCTGTAGCAAAAGTAGTAGTAAACTAGCAGAAGCCGTAATTAGAGCTGCATTCGTTACGATGTAATACTATTAGTAGCAGAAATGGTAAAAATGACAATAGCCGAATAATGAGCATAACTTGGAAAAGAAAAGAAGTGGCAGAAACAACAGCATAAACAGCAGAAGAAGAAGTATTTGCTTTTCAACATTATTGGTGATGAGTTTGAGTAGCAGCAGCAGTAATTTATACCTATCAGTGACACCAAAAAACAACGGAAGCTGTAGTTCTTGTCTCGTACATAGGTAGCTGTAACAGGTAGCATAATAATAATAATAATTATACTTCTAATACTTCAACTTCTACTTCTACCACTACTTCTACTACCAATAATAAAATAATAATAATAATAATAATAATAAAATAAAATAATAATAATAATAATAATGTAGTCCGTATTGGTTGTGCTGTTTGTTGTGGTAGTCAAGGTCGTGTTAGTAGTGATAGTTTTTGTAAAGGTGGAGTTTGTGGTAGTAGAGAATGTGTATGAGGTTGTGGTGGGGTTTGTGGGTTTGATGGACGTTGTGTTGGAGTTGTGGATGTTTTGGTAGTTTTGGTGCAGGTGGTAGTAGAGGTGTTGCAGGTGGTGGTAGTCTACATTCAATCAATCAATCAATCAATCAATCAATCAATCAATCGATCGATCGATTGATTGATTGAATAAATCATGTATATTTGTACATCAATCAATCAATCAATCTATATCTATCTATCTATCTATCTATCTATCTATCTATCTATCTATCTATCTATCTATCTATCTATCTATCTATCTATCTATCTATCTATCTATCTATCTATCATCTATCTATCTATCTATCTATCTATCTATCTATCTATCTATCTATCTATCTATCTATCTATCTATCTGTTAGTAAATCACTGTCAATAAATCAATCAGTCAATCAATCAATAAATCAATCAATCAATCAAACTCGAGATATAATTTGTCGTCATATCCATCATGAAACATTTTATGGTGGTGTTCGTGTGACCCTTATTACTAGATATAAAGATAACGACAGTTTCATGAATGAAAGACTGTTTTACAGTGTTCACAGCGTACATAATTTATTTTAAATTGCCCGTCAAAACCCTTTTCTTTATCAAACTAACTTTCTCATCATGAAACGTGTATCGCGGAAGGGATGACCAATTAACGCGTCCAAATTATATTGAACGAAATCCCGAAATCCTGCGATGTTTTATGCAAACAGATCAAGCACATAACTATCAAAGCGCATGTGTTTTTATGGGTTTTGCTTTAAATTTGTTTCAAATATTTCTATTCTACAGAGTTTGGTTTATTTTATTGCCTTAATAGCCCATTTAAAGCCATGCCAAAGATAAAAGGTTTTCAGTAATACGGTGAAATGTCAAGCACGCTAGTACTCAGTTTCATGAAAAGCATCTAGGTATTTATAAAACATGTACTGAAATGAGTTAAATTAAACGGCGGTGTCTGCACTTTAAAAGTCGTTTTCAGTTTTAAGATTACGGATGTGTCCTAGTGCAACGTACAGCCTGTATTATTGTGGTTTTGTATTATGTAAGAATTCGGAAATACTACATATTAGGTGCTACTCATTCCTAACTATAAGATACAACACAACACACATTTAAAATCATGTGTTAACATACTTATCCTAATTAGCAGATATTATGTCCTAGTTAGGAGTTATTAAGGCCTAACTAGGCTATATTTAGTTCTTATTAGGAGATAGTATGTGTCATATACAGACCGGCATACATGCATACATACATACACAAATACATTTGTTCGTGCGTACGTTCGTACAAGACTGTCTCCACCTATCCGTCCGTCTGTTCGTTTGCCATTCCGTCTGTAAGTTTATGCGGATAATAATGAGTGCATGCGTCCATCAGTACGTGCGTCAAATTTAAGAGACAGTAACAAAATCATTTACTCGGCCGTCTGTCCGTACATGTGTGCGATCTTGCTTACGGGCGTGCGTACTTTTAGGAATAACTTATTCATAACTTTGATTTATTATCCCCTATAAGGAGATACTAACTCCGCTTTGGGCACATTAGTTTCTAAATAATACCGATAGTTTTCTAATTAGAAATTCATAATGTCCACTTAGTATTTCCTATTTAGGCGGTATTAACTCATAATTAGTATCTTTCAATTACCACTTAGTATGTCTTTATTATCGTCCTAGTTCTTCCTAATAACGAGATAACGCAATATAAACAGTGGTAATACAACACTTACATATCTGACAATACATAGACCTTTGATTTCTGTAAGCCAGACACGTATTGGGTCATTGAATTGATTTATTAGTGTGAGTTAAAGCCAACACATTCGCTAAGCGAGCGTTGCTATTTCTACCGTGTTTAAAGGCACATGATTGCAAATGCGAGTGTCATGAAATGCACCACAATACATAATTAACACGTCCAATGTAGAATGTAACTTTCTACATTGGACGTGAGTCTGTTTCACTCTCAACGCATTTCTAAAAACAATCGTTTACAGTTACCATAAGCGTGATTGAATGGTATTGAAGGTTTAAATTTTATATCGTCTTGATCAACTGAACTAAAAACATTATTAAATATGAAGGTAGTGGCTGTGCACATAAATCGCATTAAACGTTTTAATTTTTTATAGTTTAAACGGGGTCGGTTACGTTTTGGGCATTTATTTTATTTGCCTTACAATAATTTATCGCGGCACCAATATAAGAAACATACAGGTATGACTACATTTGTATAATTTATGATGTTAGTTTACTGATAAACTCCGCTAAGTTATATTTTAGCTGGTAATTGTTTGTCCGTATGTCTGTTTATTTGTTAGCCAGTACCTTTAGGATAACATTGATGAACGGACGTTACAATTGGGTCAGTACATTCTGGTGGTGACCCGGATGACCGTCTGGATACATGTATTTGCATACGATTTCTTATTACTGGTAGATAGAGCAAATTGCCACATTATGAATAACAACGCACTACACATGAGGAATAAGATTCCTTGGCAGAGACATGCGGTCTCCTAGTGGTTTTTAGTTGTATATAATTTCACATAATTACACTAACATCAGCAATAGTAGCAGCGGCAGAAGAAGTTGATGTAAAGTTTAATGCTTAAGTTTTAACAGTAGCAGCAACAACAACGATAACAGAACAAGTGGGAATCGATGTATAAGTAATAGTAGCAAAACAAGTATGAGAAGGCTTGCAAACTAATAGAGTTAGAAATCAGTGTTGTAGTATCAACAATCGAAGCAGAAATAGCAAAACAGTACTGGTATTAGTAATTGTAGTTTGCATTAGTTAAAGTAACAGCAAAAGTGTCGGAAGTTCTAATAGTAGTTGGAGTATTTGGAGTAGTAGCAGTAGCAGCAACATTAACTGTATATATTTAACAGTGTATATATTATATTAGTAGCAGTAGCAGTAAATTCACATCTGTATAAGTGTTTTCGATGGCTACACGTTAAAGCAGGTTATAGCACAAGCAGCAGAACCAGAGAAAAGCATATGTGGCATTTATCGGTATTTCTGTACACTTATACGTAGCTGTAGCAAAAGTAGTAGTAAACTAGCAGAAGCCGTAATTAGAGCTGCATTCGTTACGATGTAATACTATTAGTAGCAGAAATGGTAAAAATGACAATAGCCGAATAATGAGCATAACTTGGAAAAGAAAAGAAGTGGCAGAAACAACAGCATAAACAGCAGAAGAAGAAGTATTTGCTTTTCAACATTATTGGTGATGAGTTTGAGTAGCAGCAGCAGTAATTTATACCTATCAGTGACACCAAAAAACAACGGAAGCTGTAGTTCTTGTCTCGTACATAGGTAGCTGTAACAGGTAGCATAATAATAATAATAATTATACTTCTAATACTTCTACTTCTACTTCTACCACTACTTCTACTACCAATAATAAAATAATAATAATAATAATAATAATAAAATAAAATAATAATAATAATAATAATGTAGTCCGTATTGGTTGTGCTGTTTGTTGTGGTAGTCAAGGTCGTGTTAGTAGTGATAGTTTTTGTAAAGGTGGAGTTTGTGGTAGTAGAGAATGTGTATGAGGTTGTGGTGGGGTTTGTGGGTTTGATGGACGTTGTGTTGGAGTTGTGGATGTTTTGGTAGTTTTGGTGCAGGTGGTAGTAGAGGTGTTGCAGGTGGTGGTAGTTATGAAGGTGCTGGAGTATGCGTTGGTTATGGATGCGGTGGTTGAGGTAGTATTGTAAGTGGTGTTGTTGGTGGCGTTGGCGATGGTTGTTATGGTTGTTTTGGTGATGGATGTGATAGAGTTTGTGGTTGAGATGGTTGTGGAGATTGTGGTTTTGTGGAGGTGGCTGTGGTGTTGGAGGTGGTTGTGTAATGGTAATGGTGGTGATGTTGAAAAAGTTGTTGAGGTGGTGGTGGTGGAAGTGGTATAGTATTTTCGAGGTATAGTTTTAAAAATTCGATCTAAAATTAAAGTAAAAAAAACAAATACAGAATAATAAAAAAATGCACAAAATCATATCTTCAGCAAGTTTTCGTTATTATCCTATTTAAACCATGTTGTGCAAATCTATGCACACCTATGGTTACCCTCATCAAGTACAAATTGCTTCGCGAGACAAAACGTTAATTTGATAAAGGTAGTGGTTGTGGTGGTATTTGTGGTGGCGGAGTCGCTGTGGTGGTGGTTGCGGTGATGGTGGCGGTGAAGAGGGTTGTGGTGGTGGTATTGTTAGTGGTGTAGCGGTGGCGAACGTTGTGGTGGTGAAAATGATGGAGGAATAAGAGATGATGGTGGAGTTGGTGGTTATGGTTGCTGTAGAGGTGAAAGAGTAATTGTTGTGAGGGTGGATTTTGTGGACGTGGTGGTTATTGTGGAGTTGATGTTTATGGTGGAGGTTAATGTTATGGTAAAGGTGGGGATTAAGGTTGGGGGTGGTTACAATTTAGGTGGTGGTTATGGTGGAGGTTATGGTTATAATGGAGGTGGTGGTTATGGTGGATGAGCTTTTCATTATTGAGCAGTTGGGTGTTGTGGTAATGATGGTGACGGTGGTTTTGGTGGAGGTTACTAGTATGGTGTTATGGTTATGATCGAAGTGGTGGTTATGGTGGAAGTGGTGGTTATTATTGAAGGGGTTGTTTAGTTGGAGTTGGATGTTATGTGGTTGAGATGGAAGTGGTGTTCATGGTGGAGGTGGATATTAAGGTGGAGGTGGTGGTTATGGTGAAGGTGGTAGTTATGGTAAAGGTGGAGATTATGATGGTTGTGGTTATTATGTTGGAGGCTGTGGTTATTATTGAAGTGGTGGTTAGTATTATTTTGGTGGTGGTTATTATACAAATGGTGGTTATGATGAAGGTTATGGTTATGATAGAGGTTGGTTATTTTTTAGGTGGTGGTTATGTCGGAGGTTTTGCTTATGATGGAGGTGGTGGTTATTGAGAGGTGGCTGTTATGGTGGACGATATGATTATGGTAAAGCTAGAGATTAAGGTTGAGGCGGTGGTTGTTATTGAGATGGTGGTTATGGTGGAAGTGGCTGTTTTGGTGGAAGTTATGGTTATGGTAAAGCTGGAGATTAAGGTTGAGGCGGTTGTTATTATTAAGATAGTGGTTATGGTGCAGGTTATGGTTAGGATGGAGGTCGTGGTTATGGTGGTAGTGGTGGTTATCATTTACATGGTGGATTTGATGGAGGTGGTTGTCTTGGTGTAGGTGGTGGTTATGGTTAAGGTGGTGTTTTTTGTGGTTGTGATTTTTACGGTGGACGGTTATGGTAAAGCTGGAGAATAAGGTTGAAGCGGCGGTTATTATTAAGGTGGTGGTTATGGTAAAATTTATAGTTATGATGGAGGTGATGGTTGTGACTGCGTTAACGGCGGTGTTGATCGTTGTGGTGGTGGTAATAGTTTAGGTGAATGTGTTGATGGTTGAGGTTGTGGTTGTTGAAATGGTTGTTGTGGTGGAGGTGAGGGTTGTGATGAAGGTGATGGTGGAGGCGGCGGTGTACGTTGCTATGTGTTAGATGTGGAGGTGTCGGTTATGATGGAGGTTTTGGTTATGGTGGATGTGATTGTTATACTGGTGGCGGTTATAGTTATAGTGATTGTAGTGGTTATTGCAGATGTGGAAGTTTGTGGTTGAGGTGATAATTTTGGTGGAGGTGGTATTGATGACATTTGTGTTTGTAGTCGTGATGGAGCTGTTCGTGGTGGAGCTGGTTGTGAAGGAGAGAGGTGGTGGATGCGATTATGGTGATGGGTGTGATTATCGTGCTAGTGGTGGTATTGGTGGTGAATGTGCTTTCGGTGAAGCTTATGACGGTTACGGATGCGGCGGTGGTAGAGGTGGTCGTGGTGGTGAATGTGGAGGGGGTCCATTATAAACACCAACAACATGAACATGCTGCTTTAGCATCTGGTCACTAAAAAAGCAAGACGCATTTGTGGTGCAGCATAAAGGTGGTGGTTATGGTGGATGTGGTGGTTATGGTGGAGGTAGTAGTTTTTGTAAGGTTGTTGGATATGGTGGTGCTGGTGGTTATGGTGCTGGTGGTTATGCTGCTGGCTATTATTTAGGAATGGATATGGTGGAGGTGGTAGTTATGGTGGAGGTGGTAGTTGTGGTGGATGTATTAGCTCCGGTAGAGGTGCTGGTTATCACGCCCTGTACCCGGATAATCCTAACGCATTGCAGCGACCCTAATGCAGTGCCAATATGGCGGATGGAAAGTCTGTTCTGCTTTGTTTTATACATATTTTTTTATGTACAGGTATGTTTTGGTTGTAAAATATGTCGCCGTTGATCAAATAAGTATTTAATTCAATATACCTAATGTTCCATCTAGCAATAATGACGTTGTAAGATGCAATGCTGATGAACAAAGACAAACATTCAATTAAAATATTTATTAAAAAGTGTAAAACATACTCAGAGGCTTTTAATTGCCATAATATTTCGCTGTTGGGAAGCAAACATATACTGCTTCAAAAGCACATTTACACTGTGCCGATATCCCATTGGATTCGGACACAATACTTGTTCAAATGTGCAAACTGCGATAACATTGATAAAAAACTAATTTCTGGTTGATAATAACCGAACGCAATATATACTAGTAACGGATAAAAACCAAAACAACGCATAAGACCTGACGTATACACCCCTAACCGACTTATATTCTATATCAATGAATGAATATACATGTATGCCGAAAGACTGTAATGGGTTTCTATATATTTCTATTTTCATTTCAATCGTATTGTATAATTTGCTCGTTCACCATTGACAACGTGTATTTACCCAAAATTACTATGTATGTATGAACGTCCAAAGTTTAAGTGTGTATATTGTGATACATCTTTTGACAGTTTAGAGGAAATTATTGAACAAGCACATAAATAACACTAAAAGAAAAATTTTCATATATAAAGGACGAACAGATATCTTCTTTTTCAGTGTGTTAGGTAATTATCTTTTTTACGTTCGCGCTTATCCATCACAGTTTCCTACATCAATTCATCAGTCAGGAATTATCCGCAAGCACTCAACCACTACAGAATACAAACAATATTTTAGATATCAACATCAACATTAATCTTTGATATGATTACACATTGTCATAGAGATATCCATTCAACTAATATAGTTTTCAAGTAAGGTACTAATGCATTTTAAGATATTTTAAAAGGGTCGGAAACATAAAAATGTTCTATATGAGGACTTTTTCGAGAACATTTTAATGACTTCCAGCATCATAAGGGTGATTGTCAAAAACAAAAGTTAAGTAAATAAACCACTGGACACTATAACTATTAAAAGCTTTACGTTTCTACTCAACACAAATATAACAACATGGTTAGGAGTATCCGGGTACAGGGCGTGGCTATTGTAAAGATGGATATTAAGGTTGATGCGGTGGTTATTATTGAGTTGATGGTTATGGTGGAGGTGGTGGTGGCTGTTTAGGTGGTTGTTGTGGTGAAGGTGATGATTGTGATGAAGTTGCTGGTGGAGGCGGCGGTGAAGGTTGTGGTGAATGTGATGCTTATGGTGGAGGTGATAGTTTAGGTGGAAGTAGTGATGGGTGAGGTTGTAAATGTTGAGGTGGTTGTTGTGGTGCAGGTTATGGTTAGGGTGGCGGTGATGGTTTCGTTTGAGGTGGTGGTAAAGGATATGGTGGCGATGGTGGTTATTGTGTAGATGGTGGGTATGGAGTTTGTTGTGGTTAAGTTGGATGTGATGGTTATGGTGGAAGTGGTTGTTATGAAGAAGGTGGTTGTTATTATAATGGATGTGATGGTTATTGTAGCGGTAATTATGGTGGAGGTGATGGTTATTGTGGAAGTATGGTACTGATGAAGGTAAGGGTTATGGTGAAGGTGGTGTTGGTTGTTATGGGGTAGATGAAGGTTGTGGTTGAATTGAAGATAATGGTGGAAGTGATTTGTTTGGTTGAGATGGTGATGGTTGTGGTCGTGGTCGTGGTTAATTTGTTCGTGGTGGAGCTTGTTGTGGTGGAGGGAGGTGGTCAACGCAATGGTGGTGATGTTTGTGGTTATCGGGGGCGTGCTGGTGGTGGTATTGTTGTGGAGGTGCTTTCGGTGATGCTGATGATCGTTGTGGATGCGATGGTGGTGTAGGTGGTCGTGGTGGTGAATGTGGATGCGGTTCATTATAAACAACGCGTTCAAAACAGCAACATTAACATGCTGCTTTAAGCATCTGGCCACGCAAAAACAAGAAGCATTAATTTTGTTAAACAATATAAAAATATACATGTATCAGAACACGTGGTAAAGAGTTCTCTTAAATACGATGACCAGTAAAACGTTAAATATACCGTTAGAAATTCCCGTGGACTGTGTATATACAAACATAATTATGTAATACTAATTACCTGATTTAAGTTTATTGAAGTAGCGATCTCGTCAACTGTCGCGGGCATATATTTCGTGGAACACGTCCAATTTTGACCGCCTGATTTCGCCATATATTTCAATGACCACCCAAAATAATAGTTAAGACATAGGAATGAGTTTTTGAGATTGTGAATATTATATTTAACTGTAATGGCATTTAAACAGTGGTTAAATTATTTGTTAGCATTGTGAACAGTTCATATTATGTTATTAAATTGATGAGAATTCAAGTGTAAATTTTGAAACATCACAAGTTAATAATCATTAGTAATCTACTTTGGGCATTAGTTAAATCCGCTTCGCATATGGCCCTGTTCATTTTAACTGATTGAACTATCTTTATATATCGTTTATCTTGTAAAAAATACAAATTTCTTATTATCTTTGTGAGTTTTTTTTTTTTATTGTAACCTTTCTTTATTTCCATCATATATATGCATTTACAAATAAACATACAGTCATACAAACATACAATACATGCAAACAATGGAATTGTATGTTTGAAATTTTTCAATGTATTGTATTAAATAGCTCAACAAATAAAAGTAATATGATGATGCATACGAACAGGCCAATATTCTTATATTTTGCAGGTTTATCCGTATTAAGTAGTTTACATTTTTGCATGGAAAAGATACATAGACAACATAAGTATGAAAAAACAAAGGGTACATTTTGCTGCAAACATTTACCAACAAAACAGAGAGGAAATATCACTTGTTCCTATTCTTGAATACCCGGTACTTATATAGAATTGTTTTCCTTTAATATTATGTTCTTACTGCACAGAGGTATTTGGTTCGCATATTGCTCTTATCAGCGACCAGTAATTTGTTTCTTTTTCTGAATGTGTAAGTGACTTGTACATGGTGTAGGCTAAGGTTAGAATATTTACAAGACCAATGTAATTTGGTATTATTTTATCTTTTCTACATGTGAAAATGTATCTCTTAACTTCGAGACACATTATGTTAAGATTTTGTTTATCTGTGTTAGTGCTACCTAACATAAATGTTCTGAAGTCTATTTCTGAATGTGTAAGTGACTTGTATATGGTGTAGGCTAAGGTTAGAATATTTACAAGACCAATGTAATTTGGTATTATTTTATCTTTTCTACATGTGAAAATGTATCTGTTAACTTCGAGACACAGTATGTTAAGATTTTGTTTATCTGTGTTAGTGCTACCTAACATAAATGTTCTGAAGTCTATTTCTGTCATTCTATTTCTATTTCTATTATTTAACAAGGTTTTGTTTACTTCCTTAATCAAGCATTTTACAATTTCACAAGACTAAAAAAGATGAACAATCGTTTCTTCAAATTTGTGACAAAAAGTACACAGATTATTATTTAACAATTTCATTTTGTACATAAGGTAATTTGTACCGAGTATATTGTAAATAATTCTAATCTGGAACCATTGTATGAAGCTATCTCTTGTTATGTTAAATACTGTTTTAAAAATGCATTTCCATTCCTCATCAGTAATGACAAAATTGTTCCATTTGTTTTTACACATAGGTTCAATGCCGTTTTGAATGAAATAATCATAAATTGATATATCTTTGCTTTCATGGCTTATATAATATTTTGCATAGCATGACAGAGACGGGCCGTATGTTTGAACGTCATTTGTATTAAACTGTACATTGCATTTCTTAAAAAAGTTCTTTATTGATTGTACAAGTCGTTCAAAATAAAGAAAGTTCAAGGATTTTCCCGTAATATTTTCTATTTGATATTTTGTTAAGAAGGTGTTTGAGTCAATAACTAAATCTCTCACAAATCTAATACCTCTGTCATACAGTGCTTTCAAAAATAAGGGTTCATTACCAATTTTGAAATTGTCATTGTAGAACAAGGGCATGTTAAGAACACTATTAACATCCGCAATTTCTAATACATCCAGAAGTTGTTCGTAACACGAAAATACTTCAAACCAAAAATCATTTTAAAAACATTTTTTAACTATGGCAATATACTGTTTTCCAGCGTTAAAAAGTTTACATACATCAAAAATGGACCTTATAAGAATTACACACTTACTATCATAACATGTGTATAATTTTTTTTATCCAAGAGAGCTTCATTTTTTTACAGTATGCATAAATATCTATCATTTGTAATCCACCTTTCTCATAGCTTTGTGTAAGTGTTGAACTTTTAATTTGATAAGGTGCATTATCCCAAACAAAGTCAAACAATATTTTGTTCAGTTAAACAAGAATATCTTCTTTGGTGTGGGTATTGCAAAAAAACAATGAGTGAAAAAGGTAATATAAGCGATTTAATAACGGAAATTCTTCCAATTGGTGTAAGTTTTCGTTTTTTCCATTGACTTATTATATTAATTGTTTTAATAAATTTGTCAGAAAAATTTTAATCAACCATAAGATTAAGGTCAACATCAAAAAAAATTCCCAATAGTTTAAATTTGGTTGTTTCCCATGTTAGTTTATATTTTGTTTTGATCGAGCGGGTGCTGTACTTCAAGGATCCGATCCAAATTACATTAGTTTTATCAAAATTTACTTTTAAGCCAGAAAAATATGCCAAATCCTGGAGAAGGTCTAGAGCAGCGTTTAATGAGTTTTCGGAACCATCCAACAACAAAGAGTTATCATCTGCAAACGGAGATATTTTGTATTCTATACCGTTAATACATATGCCTTTTTTGTTTTGACCATGCTTAATCTTAATTGCTAAAATTTCCGCACATAAAATGAAAATATAAGGTGAAATCGGGTCACCTTGCTTACAACCGCGGCCTACTGTGAAGCTTTCGGACAAAAATCCGTTTAACTGAACCGAGGTCTGTGTATTTCTTAAAAAATCGATATCCATCGTTTAAAGCTTGGTCTAAAATTAAATAAGTCTAAAGTTTTTTCAACGCAATCAAATGATAAGGAATCGAAAGCTTTTTCGAAGTCAATCATCAATATTAACCCCGGTATTTTATTGGTTTCAGTATAGTACATTATGTCATACAAGAGACGTGTGTTTTCCACTATGTATCGCCCTGAAACAAAACCAGTTTGATCCCCAGATATAAGAGTTGGTAAATGTGGTTTTAATCTATTTGCAACTGAACCAGATGTTATTTTCTAGACTGTATTAAGAAGTGTAACAGGCCTCCAATTTTTTAGGAAATGTCTTGGTTTGTTTTCTTTTTGTATGCAAGTGATAATGCCCTGCTTTTGAGTCACAGAAAGCATATTTTCGTAAGCAAAATTTATACTTCTCAGAACAAAAACTCCAATTTTATTCCAGAAGACCTTAAAGAAATGTGTTGTAAAACCATCTGATCCAGGACTCTTGTCATTCTTCATATATTTCAGAGTATTAGTTATCTCTTCATATGTTAGTAAGCCTTCAATTTCTAATGATTGGGTTGAACTTAGTTTATTAATATTTAAATTCTGTAAATCGTTGAGTGTGTGGCTCTGCTGTAGTTCAGCTGTTTTATATAAATTTCTATAAAATTCAGAAGCTTCCTTTAAAATTTCAGATTGATTGTGTATAAGTACACCGTCATGTCTTTGAATAAAAGGTATGTTTTTATTAATGTAGTGTTGTTTTTCTAATGAGCAAAAATAGTTTGTTGTTTTCTCTCCCTGCTCAATCCATTTACTTTTAGATCTAATGACATATCCTTTTAGTTTCGAGTCTCTCATGTTGTTAAGTTCCACATGTAGTTGTGCAAGTTTTTCTTTGTTCGATTCATTTAAATTTTGTTCTAGGATTTCAATTTCATTTAACAATCGTAGTTCGTTTGAGGAATTTAATTTATTTTTAAAACTATAATAAGATATGGTTTTCCCTCGTATTTCCATTAAAAGTGTTTCCAGAAAGAGTTGGTCGTTTATGGTAAAATATAGCTCATTATGGTTTGCTGTATTAATATTTGCTAAATTATAAACCGGTAAACAGTACTGTTTTTTAATTTCTTCAATTGTGTTATTTAGACAAATTAAATATTCATTATAATGTAAAAGAGAGTTGTTAAATTTCCACAACCCTTTACCATTTTCAACATTATTAAATTCAAGCGAAATATCAACAATAGAGTGATAAGATTTTATACGGGCTCTTATATTTGAAGATTGTAAACAATTGAGCATGTTTAGGGTTATTAAAAAGAAGTTTAATCTTGCTTGTTGCAATGGATTTGTGCGTCTCCATGTGAATCTAGCAGTATCTTCATGCATTTCCCTAAAAGTATCAATTATATTTCTTTTTGCAATTTCTTGCAAAATAAAGTTTCTAGAATTTATGTTATTATTTAAAGATTTATAGTTACTATAATCTAGCTCGCTGTCTAGCACTAGGTTAAAATCACCACATGAAATAAAATTATCATTTCCAAATTCATCAACAATAGACACTTATTGTTTGGCGACACATTCATTATTTGAGGGTTGGGTGTGAAACTGAGGGTTGAGTGTGAAACTGTTGCTTTTGCTTAACATTTCTATATCAGAGACGATAGTTTTACTCACAACTCTGGTACAGTATGACATGTCAGACCAAATCTATATATTTTACATTGCACACATGCACACTAATTTGCACATCCTAACGAAACCGATGTAGTTTGTTTCGCACATGCAGATAGTCCCTGAATGATCAATAAAGAACGATTACCTGTTATGTTTACGTGTTTAAATTACAAATTAAATTAAATTAATTGTAAAATGGAGTATTGGTGTGGCTATCGGTGATATCAGAACGGGCCGGTATGGCTTACATAAAATCGTCCCGAAAGTACGGCATCGATGTAACGACTTTTCATGACCGTATGACAGGAAAAAGCTAAATGAGTTCGATATTGTTCCATTACCCAGATGTATGAACCAAACATATTTATATCCTTATATATAATTCATGTACATGTAAGAGATGCAGACAACCCGCGCATTATATCTTTGTTAGTAGTATTCAGTACGCCGTAGAGCAATGCAGATGTTTATGCTTAGCTTTCATTAAAATCCTATAATAACTATATAAATTCACACTTGTGTTGTTATTAAGTCATTTGATCATATTAATTGGTATACATGTACAAGAAACCTTAACAACACTATAATACGGTGTATTAACATCAAACATCTGATGAATAAACAACAACAAAAACATCCCGCAGAAATCCCCGATTACTCTGACTTGAAAATACATCAGAATTGTATTAAACATTCAGGAATTTGTCCCCAATGTCACCTCAGAACAAACGAGTGCACCGCAGCCTACAGCCATTGAATTCACCAAAAAAATAAATCTTCAAATCCTATCCTTGGGATCCCAAATGGCCTAAAATCACATGCATTAACAAGATTCGGAATGCCTTTTAAGCCAAATAAATTGTTTTCAGGAGTTGAATGGGTAAAGTAATCACATCTAAACAACAATTTCATAGACGTTATCTCGACATTTATTAGTGTTAAATGATAGCAGTCGTGCGTAGAAGGAGTTTTACTTGAAACATGATCTACCTGAAGCGTGCCACTGCTGATAAACTTGATTTTCTTTCAGTATTGAATATTGTAAATTAATGAGTTTATTATACGAATGTGTGCGATATTATACTTTTTTATAGTAATAAGCATATGTTGACGTGTGTTATCATGAATAAAATAATTACTATTGTATTTCATATGTTCATTTATTTGTTATGGATATTTTATGATATTATGTAAGCAGAGCGTTTTTGCATTTGAAATCTGTTTTCTTTAACAAAGAGGGAGATGTTGCATTATTTAGATTCCTTTTATAAATCAGACAATAACAAATGTACTTTCTCAAATGCGTATTCATGTACAGTTGATAAATATAAGAGCTGCAGAGAGCCAGCACATTCATGCATTCGAGTATGCAGTGGAGCAATATAAATGCTCATGCTTAGCTTCCATTCGAATTATATAATAAATATATACTTTTACACTTGTGTTGTTATTATGTCATTTAACCATATAAAAGTACATGAAAGAAACGTAAACAACAATATATCATGGTGTTACAAAATATCTTGTCACGTGAATCTGAAAGACACCTCAGGAAGAATCATTTAACAGAACTGGACGTAGCTTGGGCGTTTCCAAATATTTTTTTTCTGGTTAGTAATTTAAAGTTTAACAAGAAAACTTAAAATGAAAATGAATTGTGAATGACACGATAGCGTTGTTTTTAAACAAAACATTTTTTGCAATAAGTAACTATGTTTTATCGGTCTGTTGTTTATCTGTGTAAAGTTATATCTTGCAAAGCTGAAAATGGTCAATAAATAAAGAATACGATCACGTTGGCAATCTGGATAACCATCTGGATCCAGGATTTGTCAAAATGAATGTCTATCAATGAGGAAGCACATTGCTCCAGTATATTGTATAACTAATTAATTACAAATACATGTGAATTGTGGAGAATGAGATGACTGTATGAAGGTATTGACTCTCCGAGCGCTATCCAGTTTAACATGTATTAATTTTTGGGACAGCTTCATCGGACAGGAAACTAAAGATTTAAAGAACGGTATGACCACGGGAAAATGATGGATGAGTCTGGACGTTCGCCGTCTTGTCTTCTTTCTGTCACCAGCTGGATCAACGACAAACGGTCGACATTATGTCATGAGTCATTTAAGAATATGACTGTATTACGCGGCCCTCGAGAAGAACTTAGTGACTAGTGGCCTATACAACGTTCAGCAACGAATTTGGAACATGGATGAAACAGGGCTAACAATGACACCCACACCATCCAGGATCATTGCCAATAAAATGTTGATATCTGTAGGTCTGCATGATGCAGTATGACAATAATGACATAAGGACACTAAATTAAACATAATTTGAACTTTAAAACGAATTATTCTATACCTCTACACAATACGTGTATATGGATGTTGTAATAGTTTCAATAATTATAGTTTTCATTATGAAAAAAATTACTATGGTGGTGCAGAGTAAAACGTCCTCGAATAACGAGCCATTCACGTTTGTGACATGTGGCACTGAATTAGTCAATTAGAAATAATGAAACTCCAGGTCGTGGCATTTTTTAGGGTAGGTCAGGTAACCTGAAATAAACATAATTTGTTTACGCCTTATGAGGGTAAAGTGCCCTACCATTTAATTTTTTTTAAGAAGAACACTCTGCCATAGGTACAGAATTGCGTGTTTTTAAAAAGCATTTACTATTGGAGCATATGTTTGGTACGAAAATATATCAGAACATTTCTAGATCTATCATTTGCAAACAATCAAGTATTTAACGTAATTGAATTTTAAAAAACAGCGCGAGATTGCGACGTTTATATCGCTTCGGCGCATCGTGTCGGCGCTCCGGCGTATTGTGTCGGCGCGTCGGCGTACCGTCGCTCCGACACGATAGGCCGAAGCGCCGACACGATACGCCGATGCGCAGAGACGATACGCCGAAGCGACGACACGGTACGCCGAAGCGCTGACACGATGCGCCCAAGCGATATAAACGTCGTCTCTTCGTATCTTTCACTAATTTTATAGCCACAGATGAAAACACGCAAGAGATTGCGACGTTTATTTCGCTTCGGCGCATCGTGTCGGCGCGCTGGCGCATCGTCTCGGCGCTTCGGCGTACCGTGTCGGTGTCGGCCCCTTTTCATAAACACAGGTCGAAGTCGCGAAACTGCGATGGCATTAACAGGACACCGTATATATCTAATATCTAGCAGGGTTTGTGCGAGA
The DNA here is from genome assembly GCA_027627225.1 of Congeria kusceri. NCBI lineage: Eukaryota > Metazoa > Mollusca > Bivalvia > Myida > Dreissenidae > Congeria > Congeria kusceri. Next base: position 8,168,177 of record CM051034.1, on the reverse strand, counting down.
TTATCCCGGCTCCTCGGTCAGGAGCAGTTGAGCCAAACGTTGAGATTGAGGCTAATTTGATCGTCCATGCTTGTCTTATGCTGGCTTCTCTACCAGCAACAACTTCTTGACTGGTATCGTGTGTCTGTCCATGGCGATATTGGATCGAGAGCGTAGAGAAAAGTCACGTTGTTCAACGTTTTGCGTCGGTTTATATACTTTCCGGTAATTGACGGGTCAATTGTTAATTGAGTATTTTTATATTCAACCTTAATTTCAGAATTACTAGTTGAAATAAATATGCATAGATGGATGAATACATCCATTCATTTCCCGTCGAGTTATTCAAGAAAATTATGGCGATATCAGATATTGGATCGAGAGCGTAGAGAAAAGTCACAAATGATAAAGATTTAATGAACAATTTTACTTAGTTTTCAATGATTCCACTAGCTTTCAGTGTTAATCGAATATAGTTCTTGTACATAATGTATATTGTTATAGCATAGTATGGTGGCTTTTAGTATCGGATAATCACGTCAGGTTTAAATACATATACATATTTATGTGACGAATTTACCCATCCAAGACTCCAAGTCACTTTTCATAGGTTCCATACCCAGGGTACGGAGTCATATAGTAATAAACACCATACAGGCCTGTGTTGATGATAGTTGAGTTTATTTACCCTCGGTACCGGTTGAAAACCATATGACCGAGCAGCCAAGCACCGCCCGCTAGCTCAGCACATAGAGCGCTAGCAGTGCTCGACTAGACCGACCGACCCGAAGGCCCGCCAAATGGTCAATGATTGAATGCAGGCCTGTGTACCAGACCCGGAGTATTATATAGTGTTTCATAACAAAGACTCTGGGTCAATACATTGTTCCAGACCACTCTCGGGATATCACAGCAGACTCGAAGTGAGGCTCGGGGTCATTGTATAATAATAGTAGTTAATTATATTTAATTAACTGTTCCATACCAATCATTTGTCTACAATAAGCTAATCATAAAGCAAGGTAGCTTGAGGAAAATTATATATACATATTAGTTATATTGTTTGTTGTATTGTTCAATTGTGTGCGCCATACTTGAAACCCGAAGCTCGGGAGAAACGTTACATTTATTAGCTGAGTAACTATTTTCACAATTCTTACAAGCTATAAGCAGGAAAGATATTTTCACACAGAAAACAACAACACATATTTACACGCACAAACACAAATATTTATACATACAATAATGTACACATATATAACAAATGGAAAAGGGTTAGGTTAACATATTATATCTTATATAAACATATTAACAGATTGTTGTAATGCGATAACAGTGTTAATTTTATACAATCTATATTCGAAACTTGTTACAAATCCGTAATGTGTGACATTAGTGTAGAGTAATTAGAAAGAGTGATGAGATATCGTGGCATTTTAAAAAAGTTTGCTTACGCCTAAGGCCTTCATTAATATATTTACTTAACTTCATTATGTCTTGCTTGTTTCCATTTTCATTAGCAATACCAGTTTGACCATATCAGGTCTTACTCTGTAGTAGCGTTTTATATATTTTAATCTTATATCGTTATATGTTGGACAGATAAGAACACAATGATATTCATCTTCTTCGTCTTAAATTTTGCAAATCTGGCAGAATCTTTGATTCCTCTCTACGCGTTGTCAAGTGTATATGTCATGCTTGTATTCTTAACTTCTGCGACGATATCCTCGTTTTGCTTAAAGTTGTTTTAGGCTTCTAGACATAATGGCATTGCGGTGCGGTTCAAAGCATATAGTGTCTCTTTTATGTTTCTGTACAAATGTAGAACTCTGTTATAATTCTCCAAATGTGACTGTCAATCTTTTAAATATTCACCAATTAAAAATATGAATGAAACTGTTTTCATTTACATTATAAAGAATTCTCCAAACGTCACCAAAACTATGGGGTTTTTTTTCTAAAAGTTTATTAACGTCGTAAAACCAATTTTGTTTACCATTTAAGATATCTTGAATTGCCGTTTTGCAAATTATTCTCATATTGTTTATTTGTGTTTACAATTTTAACCAAAATTTGTATTATTCAAGTAAACCTGTTAATATACGAGTACATAGGGTACATGTATCTGCTAAGTTCTGAGTAATTGCGATATAACTGGCAGATTTGTCTAACATCCTGCACAAGTTTTACCAATCAGGCATGATATTTTTATAAAGTGTTTGTTTTTGAAAAGCCTCAAACAACGCATCCGTGTGAGTTGTAATGGCACTTTATGCAATGTTTCATATTTTCTTTCGTTACTTATATAAATTCACAGCTATTAAGCAGTTACCATATACGACATGTGTATTAGGCTAGATACCACTAGTGTAATTTAACAAAGAAAGTCATTAGTATTTTCAAACCTTATTACTGTATTTAATTTTATGCTTTCAGACCAGAAGATAAATGGATACATTTTGTACAATGAAAGAAACTGAATTTGGAAAAAAACGACGTTTATAAATTTTAACATTTTAATTAACTGCATTCCGAAAAGTATTCACATATACTTTCATTTATATAAATTTTTAATCATTATTATACATCATTTCGGGCTATGAAAGTCAAATTATGGCTCACTCCTTCATAAGGTTGATTTATGGATTAGCGATGAGTATGCACTAATCGAAAATCTTGTTTTTACATTATTGTAGTGTTACGTTAAGGCAAAGTAAATTACATCTAAAACTTAGTTTTGGATGAATTCATTAAATATGTGTATGAATTTTAATTTGCATTGATGAAACAAGGTCTCGTATGGAAAGCCGGTTGGGACCCCCGCTAAATTACATTAAAATATATAGTAACTATCGGACTTTCGGAGATTTTCATTGAGGAACTTTCATATTCCGCGAAAAACAACGCTAATATAGGCATATAGTAGCCGTCGGAATTTCGGGAATCAACATTTTCCGACGAGCAGAAAGATACAAATTACATAGTTATTTTCGGGACATCTGTTCCGACGGATAGAATTCAAAATCTAAAAAGCGCGGAACTTTTACATTTTCCGACGGACAGAAAGATACTATTTATATAGCAATTCTCGGACATTTGTTCCGACGGCTAGAAAGCGGAATCTAAAAAGCGCGGAACTTTGCAAATCTTCCGACGAAAATTATAACACATTGAGTACTGCACAAAAAGCGGGTTGCCATGGGTTACCCGAGAAATCGGAATCTAAAAAGCGCGGAACTTTGCCAATCTTCCTAAGAAAATTATAACACATTGAACACTGCACAAAAAGCGGGTTGCCATGGGTTACCCGAGAAATTGATTTGATTGGTTCCGATACTTAGAAACAACCAATCAGAAATGTTGACAGAAATACATCTAGAAGCTATATTTCAACATGGTAGACGTCGATTGTGTACACAGAGTGGAATTAATAAAGGGTAAGTGATTTAAATATATTACTTATTATAGTGTCATTACACTCTGGATCAGCAGACGATTTATTGCATAAATCAATCTCTGGTACATTGAGCGACATTTTGGACTACTTTCAAAATGGCAGAAAAAATGGCGGCGCCCTTGGCCGCATGTAAATTATGTTTAAAACCAGACAGAGATATGTTTGCTCTTGAAGGTCGACATGCCGATTGTGATTTGGTTAGGCAGATTGTGGACATTAATTTTGAAACCAATACAAAAATTATTTGCAGATGCTGTTGGCGCAAATTGCATCAGATTGCATTATTCAGGAGGCAAGTATCTTACATGTAAAATAGTTAATAATTCTTCAGTAAAAAGCGTTTTAATTAACAACGTTTTGTTTGATAGTTAAGTGTCTTATTCCTTAGGTAATAAAGTTGCATTCATTTAATACGACGCTTTCTAATGTTAATTGCTTCGTATGCCTTATAAATGCTTTTTTACCGCTTGGAGGTTTGACTAATTGTAGTCAATATAGACTAATTGGTGTTGATATTATTATTAAAATAATAAGAACAGTAGACGCCTGGGCTATGTTGCATAATTTTTAATTATATTAGACATCACTACTAGAGGTTTAATACAGTTTTCAAGTTTTATAGTCAAACTGCCTCATTTTAACAAACTGCATCAATTTAAAGGGACTTGTTCACAGATTGGGACATTTTTTGAAGTGTGTCATTAAATGCCTTAAATTGTTAGATTTAAACATTGGAACTCTAGAGCTCCATTATAATAACAAGAATAGAATTAAAAAGAGAAATTAAAAGAAAAGTTTGTCCCTATCGGGGCTCGAACCAGTGCCCTTTGGATTAAAAGGTTATCGCCGTAACCACTCGGCCATCCGGACTGTTATAAGAAGTCTGCGTTTAATACTTGATATAAGTGATCCACGTGTTGTTACAAAATTTAACGGAAACAACAGAAACATTCCAAATTATTCAATCGTTTCGCGTTTGTAACGCTTTATAATTTTATCAATTTCAAATGATCACTATTCATAAACGAAACTGTATTTTCATAATGAGTCTACGCCATTAGTGTCATTTCGCTCCCTGGTGTACAGTGTTCTTTTATTTTTGGAATCTGTGACAAAAAGTTGGGAAAATGTCATTTTGACAATCTGTGAACAAGTCCCTTTAACATTGATTTTAAGTGACATCATATTTTATATGAAATGAAATAAAATTGAAATGAAGGATATATTTGAATGTACCCCCTACATCTGATTCAACTAGGGCAGTTGTCAGTTACTGGTATATTAGTTATGGCTTCCATAACTTAAAATGATGCTTTTTATATTTTATGACTGCGCTACATAAACAAGTCTAGTCATCACTATAAAACCTGTTCGCTGAAGTTTCTTTAGCCACTGGCATATGTGCACTTAGTACTGGTGAACCAGCTTACCCAGGAAAAGTGTGAGATGGTGGCAGTGTAACAGGCTTACTATTTCATTGTTTACCCAGATAATATATATAATGAAAAACAGAAACAATTAGAATACCATGACATGTAGTTTATTTGTTAAACTTTTTAGTTTTATGTACATTTTAATAGAAGTACAGCTATTCAATAAATCAAGATTTCTAAATATTTTCTGGGTAATATAAAATATGTGTAAATGAAATGGGGAGAGAATGACTTTGAAAGAATTACCTCTAGTGTTCGTGACAAAAAGCATATATTTTATTAACAGGCAAAAACAAATAGAGGCCCTGCATTAACTTAAAGCAATAAGTTACAATTATAACAACTTCATACAATAGGTTTAGCATAAACAGAAATAGGTGTATGGGCCTCACATTTAAATAACTAAAACATCATGAAGTCCATGAGGAAGAAATGGTCAGTGAATGAAGTAGACCAAAATAGACTGGTTACAATATTAAAAGTGTAAAAGTATAATAAAGCTATAATGTGCATTAGACTTGAGACTACCGGTTAATAGATTGTAATAATAGGCCAAATAATGTAAAAAATAATCATTCCTTCTAGAGTAATATGACTAAAATACTGTTGAAAATGACAAACAATCCAAACAAACAAAGACTACTGCGCAAACCTTAATAGGACATATTATACAATGTAAGTACACTCTCATTAGGGAAAGATCTTGGATCACAAAACGTACAGGGTACTGTCAAAAGAGGGCATGGTGAAAAGTCGGACCAGTCTGGTGACATTTTCTAACAATTTGCTAAGTCCAAGAAATTTCTTAGTCTTACACTGAAAAAATAAAGGTTTTTAAGGATAATCTTTCATTTGCAATTGAATATTTGCAAAAAAAATAACAATTTTCAACAGATTTTCACACTTTTTGTGTTGACCATTTCAGAGGTCATTTTGACTAATAATTTTTAAAATTTCGCATTTACTGTATTTCTCTTTCTTTTAGAACAGTCACACAAAGACTTGAACAAACTGGAAAGCGTGTCATTAGCCCAGACAAGACACCAGTTACACTGAAGTCCAAAAGGATTAAGTCAGTTAACAATGAAAATATAATGAAAACCCCACAAAGAAGACCTACAGTGGTTGATGGACTGGTAAGGAGTCTGGAAAAAATAAAAGGAACGCCACAACGAAAGACAACTGTGATTGAGGGACTGATGAGTAGTCTCGAAAAACTGAAATTGGGTAGGTGAAGTAAATGATAATTATCTGGCACAGATTTTAACTGTTCAAACTAAAAGGAGCCATTCCTAATGCCATAGTTTATTTTGTTGAATAGGAATAAAAAATATCAATTCTGAAATGACATTTATATAATCTATCTACTTGTCCAAACACCACCACAACACCAGGCCTTTCCCAAGGGCCTTTAAATGCAGGGGCACACCTGTGTCTGAATTTCCAAATCAGGGGCACCATTGTGCCTAAATGTTCAATTCAGGTGTACCCTTGTGCCTAAATGTTCAATTAAGGGGTACCTATTTTCCCAGATTTCCAAATATTATCTTTGTGTGCTTGTTTTAGCTCTAAAGTACTGTAGAAATTCATATAGGACACATACAATTAAGAAAACCATCAAACCCATTCAATGGATTGGATGGTTTTTTTTAATTTTATGTGTCCTATATGAATGCCAAAAGTGCGTCTATGCCCCTGTGCCTTTAATAGCAATATCCTGGGGAAATGCCTGCGCACTTGTACCATTATACATGTAATTAATATATTGCTTTAGTTTTAATCATAACAAACTATATATTTGTTTCTCAAAGGCTAAAGAATTGAAAAAAAACAACAACATAATCTGAGTATTTATAATGACTTACTGATATAATAATAATTTTGCATGCCTTGCCATTTATAAAGTTATTGTATTAAATTATTGTTAAACTATTGTTTTAATAATTTAAAATCAAATGCATTTAATTTCGAACAATTATAAGCAATGCGACTTGTTAAAACAGGTTATTTTGTTAGTTTGTCCACACATTTTAACTGAAATGTTTGGAAATTAATAATTAGCCTTGTCAATTGTTACAATAAGAAAGCTATGAGAAATTCATAGTATTGTCTTGCCTTTGTTAGTCAAATCAATAATGAATTGTTGTTTTATTAGTAACTAAGGAACCGGAACGTCAGCATGAAGGTGGAGAAAAAACTGGTCCAAAAAAACAATTGCTTTTTGGACTTAGTGATCATAGTTACTCAGGTAATTAAAACTGTTGTTGGGAAATTTATTTCCCATTTGAACCTTCCTTGTTCTGAATGCCATGTTTTTCTGTTGAATTGTTATTCCCAGTTACCTGATTCTGATGCCAGATAAAGTGAAAAATGTGTGTTTTAATAAACAAATATAATGCCATCTGCAAATCAACAGAACAACATTTACTTGCAGTGAAATATGATAATGAAATTATTTTAAAGACCCATTATGTATGAGTTTTAAATTAAAAAAAACATTGTTATAAACTTACATACATATGACCCTTTGTTATTTCTGGAAATTATTATTTCACACATTTTAACAACAAACAAGAATTCACTGTACACAATGGGTCTTTAAAGCCCCAGTCCACTTATAAGGTAATTGTTAATCACATAGTTTCTATATATGTATTTATAGCGTGTGATGCCTCTGGACTAAATGAATAAACTACACTACGTTCGTACCAAGCATACATAAAAGCATCTATTCTATTCACACCAAGAGCTTTCAAACATAAACATAAGTAAATGTAGTTTTTACGAACACAAAAGTATTTAGTGAAATTAACCTCATTTTTATTATTTAGAACTGATGCCATATCAGCATGGATTGAATTATTTTTGATGTACAGGGGCTTTAAATAGAATAATTATTGTGTCCTGCAATAATGTGAAAAATCCCTGATAAAAGCTGCTCAATATGTTTCATTTTATCAAGCCAGAATATAGTAAAAAAAAACATGACATTACTGGTGGTCAGTAAAATCTTTTCCAGTTTTAGCGATGAATTTTCATATTCTGGCATCACGAAATTATTGTAGTTTTAAATATAGTGTTAAATAATGGTCAAATTGTCAATATGTCTATTTATCTAAACATGATCCTGCTAAAAAAAGTTGTTTATATATTATATATGTCAAAAACTATTTTCTTTCCAGAAGTGGAATATTGGAAAACAGAGATGTGTCTTACATTGGATAACCTAGGCTACTTCGTTGATGAACAGAGGTTTGAACTGTAGATTTCTTTTGAGTGTCATTTTTGTGAAACATAGTGATTTTAACTTATGTTTCATAAACATGGTGCTACTAAGATTTTTCTCGCAACACATTCTTTTGAGGTAAGCGCATGTTTCTTTAATATAGAACAAAAGTATCACGCTTCACACGCTTCAGTTATTGCCTTAGTTAATTCATGTTAATAGAAGTAACGTTAGAAACTGTTATATTTTTTTGTTGTTAAAACAAAAAGCACAAATCTATCTAAAGGTTAGAAGAATTATTTATGCTTGTTTTGGGCTTGTCGACCCAGGAATTTTTTGAAAATAATTGTAGTTTTGCTACAACATTGCTTATTTACCTGAAATAAGGGCATCAGATTAAGATAAAATCCTACATATAATGAAGTAAATAATGTCGCAAAAGTGGTCTAGCTTCCAACATTCTTATATCGATACTAGATCTTTTGTGTGTATGCAAAAGAAGGTAAGCCAAACAAATTTGATTCCATGTTTAGCGTCCCCAGGTTGGTAGGTTTTCAGGTGCCTGAACGAAAAAACAAACATTTCTGACAGTGTGTAAAATTGAGTTAGCAAGTGTATAAAAAATGCCCAAAATGACCCATTTACCGACAATTACCATGCATTTCGAAAAAAACATTTACTCACAATTGTTTTATACTCTGGGCGCTTATATTGCTTCAAGCCTGTGATAAAAATGTTGCCACTGCTGTTTCTGTTTTGTTTTAGAAAATTCATATAATTGTGTTGTTTTTTGTCAGTGCCAACAACTTAATAAATCTTAACATTGTGAAATGGGTTTTTTGTCGTAAATATTAATAATATTATTGTCTTAAAAGGGACTTGTTCACAAATTTTTGGATTTTTTATAAAATGCCGTAAAATGAATTTACTATAATATTTGAAATAGTTAAAATAATAAGAATAGCAAGAATAAAAAAGTTGAATAAAAAATGTTGCCTTCATGGGGTTTCACCGCAGGCTTTTATTAATTTTTTTGTGTATTGCAAATGCTTTGCTAGTAATACACTTATTTTCCAAAATATCAATGAAAAGTGTACAATCGTTTTTATTATTTTACCGATTTCGATTAATGGGTATTCAAAAAATAAATCAATATTTTTAACGTGTTTCTTAGCTAGAAGTTTTAGTTTGCTTGTTTGAATATAATGTAGACATTCATTCTCGAATCTATAACAATTTCATTTTGCCAAGCTGTGAACAAGTCTCTTGAAGGATGTACTTTCAGAATATATATCCAGTCATTATACTGTAGAGGTAAAATATTCACGGATGTAAATGTTATGGTTTGTTAACATATAAAAATGCCTTAAGACTGTACTAAGAGCTTTTTAACATGCGCAATTATTTATTTATCGTGTTATTCTATTGAATTCATATATGGTATTGGAGCACCCAGGAATGCTATTTGTGAAACTTTCATGCATTTCACAAAATAATTGCTCTTTAATACTGTATACACGTATCATATCAAAGAACTTGCTTAAATTTGATAAATGATAAAAATATTATAAAATGTTTTACATTGTTCTCAAACGCAAATAATTATACCGCAATTAAATTTTGAGAGACGGTTTATAGGAGTCACTTTGATGGTTGGTTAGTCAGTCCACAAAAAATGTTATAAGTTTGTGGAGCAAACTACTTCCACATTTCTCAAGCGATTAATTTGGAACTTCAAATATGTCATCACAATGGATGTGTAAATGTGCTGGACATTTTTCATTCCCAGTGATGCAAACATTCCAAAGTTATTGACTCTTGAACATAGCTGATAAAGCGATGCCGGGGTATTGGTCACGTTCGTGACAAAGCTATTATAGTTTATCATGTAATTATCAAATTGTATTCTTGTCAAGACTCACTGCCATTTGTAAAGTCAGCTTAAAACATCAGTATTGGCTACAACTGTTTATTGTTATAACAATTTTAATTTGATCTAACTGTGGTACAGACGTAGATAAACAAGCATAATTGTAGTACCAAAAACTTAAACCAATGTACAAACTGACATGCGTAATATTAATCAAGTTGCACATATGTTATGGTAGACAGTTGAAAAAAATATTTTACCATGTTTGCCGTAAACAATCGACATTTAAACATTAATTGCTAATGATCTATATTACAGGGGTATTGTTGTCTTTAAAAACATGTATATACAGTACCATATTTGAAGAAATATTCGTATTTAAAAAAGCACTGTGGTTTATGTTGTTTTGAATATACGGTTCATGTGATTTTATTAACAATGTCCAATTTAATAAAGATTAGTCAGTTGAAGTAACTTTACAATTACTACAACAACTTGCTTTTTCGCATGAAAATAAGACACTGTTGTATCCGAAATGACCAACCAAATGTAATCGTAAGCATGTTGAATTGTTCTGGATATAAGCACGCATTGCACTGTCAAGACCTTTTCTATTTTTCGCAATGTCACTATTATTGAAATAACACAAGGCCTTTGCAGCTTTACCATTGCGACCTGCTCTGCCTATTTCTTGCATATACTTTTCAAGTGTTGTTGGTGGTCGCATATGAATAACACTGGCAATGGAAGGCGCGTTGAGGCCCATTCCTAAAGCAACTGTGGCAAGCACTAAACGCATCTTTGGATTCTGCTTTCGAAGCTCAGAAATGATGTGTGTTTTCATTCTTTCTGTATAATCTTTGTGAAATTGTGCCACAATTCTGTCTTCTGGTAGTGTACTAGATTCAGGATAATGCGCACGTTTCCCAAGTTCATGGCATAGTAGTTGAAAACAGTAGCCTAAAGATTCCACATTATCACAGTACATTATGGTGACTGGAAAGTTAATATATTCGTCTTTCAACTGGGACAGCACTTCATTCATAATTAAATCATACTTTTGGTACTTGTGAATATTTGGAAGTCTTTCTTTTTTTTCCAAAAAAATATTAGGGCGGTCTGGGTTGGCTAATACTTTGGTACAGTTCTTAAACTGTAGAGTCTCAATTAGTTGTTCTAGTGCACTTGGGGTTGCTGTAGCTGTCACTGCCAAGTGAGGTACTATGGGGAACAAACAAGTCAGTTCTCCTAGTCTGTTGAAAGACTGGCGAAAATCAGACCCCCTGTAAAACCAAAATAACAGACATGTGTTAATATGTGTTCAGTAACTGTGGTGGATATGCTAATGTTAATCGGGGGAAATTCTTTAAAACTAAGCTTTCTGTAGATCAATAAAGTGACATTTACCATTCTGCGACCATATGAACTTCATCAACCACTGTGCAGCACACGCGACCACGAAAGACAGAGCTTCTCAACAGTTTCCCTATCTCTTTTACAAAAACTGTTTCTGGATGCATGTAAATTATGTTAAAATCTCCATTTTTAATTGACTCTATACCAGCACTTGTCCTGAGTTTCATTTCAATTTCTTCATCTGAACACTCTTCAAATCTGCAAATAAATGGTCATCACTAAAAATTTAAATATAAGCATTTACCGAATTTCTTCTGACAAATTTGATAATGTGTTGATATAATCAATAAACTGCATCTAACACAGCATTTTATTGTATGTAGTGTAGAGATAATTTTTTTTCTATAAAGAAAAAACAATTACATACATCTGTCAGTCAGCAGATGTGATAAAAACATCTTCAAAATTGTAATCCAACTTTCAATTTCCATATATCTTTAAAGATATATGATGCATTCATACGTACTCAGTTTCCTCTACTTCTTCGCAAGCAGTCACTGATGAGGCATCGATGCTAATATAGCATGCTGCAATTTCCCTCTCACACAGGGAGACCACTTGGTCCTGCATCAACGAATTCAATGGAGAAATGACAAGCACGATCATGGGCCTGTCTGCAGCCATTCTTCGCTGAAGGAGCCATGGTAACGTCTGAAAAATAATTCTTTATTCCTTTTATCAATTTCAAACATTAAAAATTATAACAAATTAAGATTATATATACAAATAGAAACTTTCCTTGGCTTTAAAAAAAAAATTAACAACTTGTCCGATAAAAATCAAAATACTTGCACCTTTATCATTGTAATGTTGATATGTCTTGTTGATATAATGGATAAAAAGGCATTAATATACATATATAAATTAAAATCCATAATATATCTCATAAATAAATAACATAAAAATGACAGATCAGGAAGGTGCCAGTTATTACAATAGTCATACTTGTTAACCCTGGAAAACAAAATCGAGATACTTTCGACCGGGCAATCGTTATTAAGCATTGTGGACATACGTTCAATTTTCATTACTAAATTACAAATTTAAATAAAATTTGAATGTAGCGAAAACATGTTGCAACCTGAAATATTAGGCTTTTTCCAGAGCCGGTTGGAAGGACCGCGATCGTATCTTTTTTTTCATACAGGCTTTTCATGGCTTGTAATTGATATTCGCTAAAACTGAACTCTATCTTGAGCTTTTTCACTGCATATTCCAAATCAATCTTAAAGTCAGACTCCATTTCCATTTTACAACGAATTGTAAACAACACATGTACAATTTGGTGACGATGTGGACTAATTATCTCAAAACGTATGTCTATATATATGAAAGTTTTGGTGGAGTTATAGACAAAAACGTACATAATTAGTGATATTTTCTTGTTAAATATACTTATTCTGCCTATATTACGGTACTATATCTTGCGCGTCGGATATAGCCTCATAACAATAGACGGATCACGCGTTGGAACTTGGGTAGTGAAGCCAAAATGGCTGTACAATAGACACGAGATCTATCTTACGGAGCATTCCGGAGATAGTCGATGTATCACGATTGGTGTCATTAGTGTGAATTTGGTTGGGTTTCATTGAGGCAAATGGAGTTCTATTGGCAAACATGAACACTTATAACCAAAGGGGCAGAGGGAAATTAAATACGAGTAACGCTTCGCCCAATAACGGTTCGCACCTGCCTAAATTAACTACCCACTAATCCAAATTTTTATACATAGATCTACGCAGAATAAGATGATGTCATTATAGATGTATGGATCAGTGTATGTGGTACCATATTTGTACAAATCATATTGTTCACAATAATAGGATCTCATTCTTCACATGTGATGATGTGTGGAAATGATTCTTCACAGTCACACATCACATTCACAGTCTCATTCTTCACATTTTCTGTCCATTTTGTGATAAGATCTGTTATATTGTGTCTGTGATTTGTACAAATGTACTATATTCTAGATTGAAGACAATCAAGTCAACATAACACAAGCGTGTTCTTTCTACGAAGTTTATTCTAAGACTGCTGATAAGACCTGTGGCTAGCGCCGGGTAGTGTTCACGCATGCGCATAGAGATAAACATGCACGTGGTCCATATATTACATCCTCCTCTCTTTCAGAAGAAAAGATACTACATTGTAAAATTAACAATCAATACAATGTGTTTCATACATTTCCAATACCACAATGAAGTTATTTAAAATAATGTTAATATTGATAAAATGTTCGAAATGTTGCTCGTGTCCGTTATCAGCCTATCACTAACTTTAGTGTTTATTTACAGTTATTTACATATCCACTGATCACCACTGTATAGTTTGCTTGGCTTCACAACTCTACCTGATCGTGTCTGATAAGGGCTATTTACAGGTGATGCTGAACAGTTAACTTGACCTGGGTCATTGCTGGGTTGAGTGGTACAGGGGGCTACAAATGGGGAATTCTGTGCCAAGATGTTCGGCTCGAAATCAGTGATTTCAGGAAAGCTCTCATTGGTTTTGCGTAACAGCCTACGATTACGACGATAAATTCCGCCGCTCCTAGTTTGCACTTCATAGGATCTTTCATTGTGAACCTTAGTGACTTGAGCTGGTAACCAAATTTTATCATGTTGCATTCGAACATGTTCATTGACTTTCAGTTTTGGCAATGGTTTTGTAGACCTATCGAAATATTGCTTTTGTTTCTCTTTTTCTCCATGTTTGTAAGTTTGAACTTGTTTTGTGTTAACCGTCTTAGGAGTCAGATATTTGTGAGTGACAGGTAGTACAGATCTAGTGCGTCTGCCCATAAGCAGTTGTGCAGGGGTGTATCCAGATTTTAGAGGGGTGTTCCTGTACTCAAGAATGCATAGGTATGGTTCTTGTCCGCTTTCGCGCGCTTTTTGCAGTAAGCGCTTTGCTGTTTTCACCGCGTTTTCTGCTAGGCCATTCGATTGTGGGTGGAGTGGACTGGAAAATATTTGTGTAAAATTCCATTCCCTTGCAAAGTTTTTCATTTGTTCTGATGTGTATTGACCTGCATTGTCGGACATCAGTCTGTCTGGAATGCCATGTCTAGGAAATTGACATTTGAGTTTTCTAACAACTGTCGAGCTTTTCATGTCAGGTAGATAGTCAATTTCAAAATAATTACTGTATGAGTCGACCGTGATCAGGTAGTCTTTATTGTCAAGTGTGAATATGTCAGTCGAGACATATTGCCATGGTCGCTGTGGTACATCATGTGAGATCAATGGTTCTTTTTGATTGGACTCTCTGTACTTCTGACAAGTACTACATTTCTGTACGAAGTCCGTAATTTGTTTTGACATACCTGGCCAAAACAATGCCTGTTTCGCCCTGAGTATTGTTTTCTCAATACCCATGTGGCTGCTGTGAACCGATTGCACCATTTCCTGTCGGACCGGTTCGGGGATGATTATGGTTTGACCTCTCAAGATTAGATCATCAGCACAGGATAGTTCATCCCTGTGGTTCCAGAATTCTAGGATTGACCTGTTACATTGTGACCTGGTTTCTGGCCATCCGTCCAAGATTGTGTTCTTTAACGTTTGCATCTGAGGGTCATTCTTTGTTGCTTCGCGAAGCAACTGAATTCGTCGGTCAGTTACGTTTAATGATTGCATAACAGTGTGTACGTGTAGGTCAAGGCCCTCTAGGTTGAATGTACCTGTGATTGGCTGTCTGGAAAGTAAGTCACTGATGGGAACTTGTTTCCCGCTCACGTGCTGTACGTCAAGGTCATATGCCTGCAACTGTAACATCATCCTTTGCAAACGGGGTGGGGCAATTGAAAGAGGCTTTTTCATGATTGCCGATAGAGGCTTATGATCAGAGTGTACGGTTACATGTCTGCCATAAATGTACTGATGGAAACGTTTGCATCCGAACAGTATAGCTAACATCTCGCGCTCTATGTTCGCCTAACCAGATTCTGTCTGGGTCAGTGTCTTTGACGCATAAGCGACTGGGCGGCCATCTTGAAATAAGGCTGCGCCGACACCATGTTTTAATGCATCGCATTCAAGTAAAACCTGTTTTTTAGGGTCAAAGAATGTCAATACGGGACTCTGGGTAATAACCTGCTTCATTTTGTTGAGTGCGTCCGTCTGTGCGTGGTCCCACATAAATTCAACATCTTTCTTAAGTAACGATCGCATGGGACTCGTTACTTCAGCGAGGTTTGGGGCAAATTTCTGCAAGTAGTTTACCATGCCTAGTATGGTTTCCAGTTCCGTTCTGTTCTGGGGAATACCTAGCTTTGTGATCGCTTCGATTTTAGAAGGATCAGGCTTAAGTCCATCTGAGGTTATTACATGACCAAAAAATGTGACTTCTTGTGCAGCAATTGTACATTTGTCCGGATTAAACCGTATGCCATTTGCACGTGCTCTCTCGAGGCAACGTAACAAATTAATGTCATGTTCCTTTCTGGTCGTTCCTGTGATCAAGAGGTCGTCAACAAGCGTTATCAAACCAGTCAATCCGGTAAACACTTGATCCATTTTGTTTTGAAATATGTCTGACGACGCTGAAATTCCAAACGGAAGTCTTAGCCATTTGTATCGTCCGAAAACTGTACTGAATGTCGTCAATAATGATGACTCGTCGTCCAACTTAATACTCCAGTATGCATGTGTAATGTCTAGAGTACTGAAGTACTTAGCACCAGTCAGTTTCGACGTTATGTCGTCTAAGGTCGGCATTGCATAGTGTGGTCGTCGGATAGCATCGTTTAATGCTTTGGGATCTAGGCAAATTCTCAAATTGCCTGTTTTGGGTTTCTCTACAATCACAATTGAGTTTACCCAGTCCGTAGGTTCGGTGACCTTCGCAATAATGCCGTCACGCTCTAAGCGCTGAAGTTCGCATTGTAACTTATCTTTAAGTGCTTCCGGTACTCGTCTAGGCGGGTTAATTACAGGTACTGCATCGGGCTTAACGTGCAATTTGCAAACACCTGGAATAGTTCCGACGCCTTGAAATAGGTCACTGTAGTCACTCAAGACTGACTCCTTATCTAATGGGGGTATTCCTGGTATTTTCCAAAGAATAGGTCAGTGTGATAAGACCTAAATCAACAGATGCTTGTAGGCTCAACAGAGGAGAAGCGTTACCGTCCACTATGTAGCACAGTGATTCGGTAATCTTATCTTTATATCTCAATGTCAGTTTGACCATCCCTTTCACCGGGAGTGTGTTGCCAGTATATGAGGTTAATCGGCTATCGGGAGGTTCCAACGGGGTTTTGAGGTGTAACGTGCGAAAGTGTTTCAAGGGTAGTACTACGACAGCACTGCCTGTGTCTAATTTAAATTGGATTGGGGTGCGGGAAGGACCAACGTTGACTTGAACAAATGCACGATCAGCATGAGAAGAAAGCTTTCTTACCGTATCAATGTTACATTTTCCGTCATAGCATTCATTTGAACTAATTGAATCATAATAATCCCGACAATTGTCTGTGTCTGCTGTCAGTTCGTGCACTTTTTTGGAACGGCACACTTTTGCAAAATGGTTCATTTTGCCACAAATGTGACATGTCATTCCCCTTGCAGGGCACTTTGCAGTCTTGTCATGCATTCTTCCACAATAGTCACACGAATGTTTGTTCTGTTTCGTCCGTGCGTCTCTGGGTCGTGGTCGACTGTCTGCTGGAGGTCGCCGCGCATCGCTCCTGGGTCTCTGTGGTTTGATTTGATGAACATCTTGCTCTGTCATCGTCTTTAGCTGCTGCTGGGAGTACTCGAATGATTGCGCAATTTGTATTGCTTTGTCAACTGTCAGTTCCACGCCGACATTGATGAGCTTCTCTCGGATTCTGGCAGAATTCGTACCAAATACGATTCGGTCGCGTATCATGTCGTCCATGTCATTAAAGTTGCAGTCTCTTGCTGTCAACCGCAGTCTGGTGACAAACGTGTCAATTGAGTCTTGGTTCTGAACTTCATTGTAGAATTTATACCGCGCGAATATCGGGTTCAGCTTCGGTTGTACATAATTTTGAAATCTTGTGTAATAGGTGTCCAGTTTTTTCGATTGTTCCTCGGTTATACCATTCCATGTTGCGTGAATGTCTCTTCCTTTTTCGCCCGTCCATAACAACAAATATGACACTTTTTCTTCTTCACTTTTTCCTTTTAGTGGACCAGAAAACATTAAGTTTACATGGCGCCTGAATCTGTTCCACTGTTCAGGTAGATTTGAGTCTGACCAGTTCATACATGGCGGTGTTATTCCACTTATTTCCATTTTGTAGATTAATGTTCACAAAATTAATAATCCAATCCCTTTTCTGACATCATGTTTGTATTGTGTCTGTGATTTGTACAAATGTACTATATTCTAGATTGAAGACAATCAAGTCAACATAACACAAGCGTGTTCTTTCTACGAAGTTTATTCTAAGACTGCTGATAAGACCTGTGGCTAGCGCCGGGTAGTGTTCACGCATGCGCATAGAGATAAACATGCACGTGGTCCATATATTACAAGATCTACAGTCTGGTATTTTATATGCAATAAACTCATATTCTTCACATATGAAAATAAGTGTGCCAATTGTCTGAGAGATGATGATGATTTTATTACAGCTATAAACAAAATCAATTAGAAATGGTAAATGGAATGTCTATTTTCATTATCTAGTATGGTAACTAATGATTTTAAAATAAGTGCTATTTCACACGGCTTGGATACTTTGGGCACTAAAATAAAACTAGAAAGCCTGATTTTTCATTCTTTTCAGATGATGTTTCGCAAAGATAGAAGACGCTGACAGCAATATTTACAAAAACGATGGTATGTTTACTAGGTTAAGGAATGATTGTAATCATTTTATACTTGGTTGTTGGGAAAGTGACATCTTTGTAGCTTGTCTATTCACCGAATAGTTCGAGCTATACTACTCACACATTCGTCGGCGTCGCCATAATGCTCTGGTTAAAGTGTGCGTGCAACAAGTGCATATCTCTCTAACTACTACAGATATTCAATTGAAACTTCACACATGTCTTCGGGGTCATTATGTAAGGTCACTGACCAAGGCCCATAACTCTGACCTGCAATTTAGCAGAATTATGCCCCTTTTTTACTTAGAAATTTCAGATTAGAGTTTGCAAGCAACAACTCTATATCTCTATAACTACTACAGATATTCAATTGAAACTTCACAAATGTCTTCTGAGGGTCATTATAGAAGGTCACTGACCAAGGCTCATAACTCTGGCTTGCAATTTAGCAGATTTATGCCCCTTTTTGTACTTGGAAATTTCAGGTTGAAGTTTGCGTGCAACAACTTCATATCTCTTCACACGTTTTCAAGTTCATAATATAAGGTCACTGGCCAAGGCACATAACTGTGACCAGCATTTTAGCAGAATTATGCCCTTTTTGTAGTGATAAAGGCCAATAACTCTGACACAGCGGTTGAATAGTCGAGCGCGCTGTCCTGAGACAGCTCTTGTTTTATTTCTTTATTGACCAAAACCATAGTTAAAGAGACAAACTTGTATGTTGCTCAAGAAAGGAAACACAATACAGTAGTTAACCAGTAATTTAAAATAAAGTGCACAATTCATTTTGAAAGTGCCCAAAAGTGCAATGTACAATTACTGGGGCGTGGGCAGATTTTAAAAATGGCCAGGAATGTATGTCAATAATTTATTAGAAAAATCATCCTAAGGTGGACTCCTTTAATTGGAAAGGCTTTTTGGAAGATTGTTGTAATGTAATTTATATGTAAGTTTAAATTGATATGTTAACATTACATTCTGATGTTATGCACTTATAAATATCCCGTGTTCTTATTGTAGGACCTGCATGACTGTGTGTTGAAGTGCCTTGTATGACACTTGGCGCAAGAGGAATATCACCTTGGATCCAGTATTAGTAAGAGGATGATGGACATTCCTCCCGTATTATTGGTTAATGAAGAGGTAAGTTCACATTTTAACAAACGGATGACACTTGTTTATTGTTCAATACTAGCAACTTGAGTCACAACAGTGTAATGGTATTGGTGTCCACCTTGCGATGAGGGATCATGAGTTTGATCTCTACTTAGGACTCTCAAAAAGACATTAGTTCTGGTTCTTCCAAGAAAAAGATTTGCAAGTGTCGCAATAAGTCTCGAGCGTTCGAGGAATGCAGACTAAAATACATATGTTTAAACTAAATACTAGTCACTTCAATAAATTATTTGTAGTTGCTGTTGTAAAAAAATTAGTAGTTGCTGTTGTCAAAAAATTAGTAAACAGTTCTATTTTACTTGATTATCTGTGACAAGTAAATATATACCGGTACATGCTGGTAACTTTTTACTTTATCTGTGATTACACTGATCATAACTTATATTATTTATCTTTTTACCTAAAGCATTTAAAGTATTCAATAAATGCAAACAGTCTGATAGTCGAAAGCTTGCTTTAAGCCTTATTTTAGCATGCTTCAACAATTATATGCTACAGCATTTAAAAATAATTGACTTGTGATTACTGACACAGTTGTTGCGATTTCTAGAAATACAATGTAGGTGATGTGTTGTAAATAGTTAAAAAAAATAACTGATGTAATGAAACTGTTCAGTATTGATTGTGTACTTTGTTTTGTGTTTTTCAGACCCACGATGATGGATCTTCTTGTTGAATGGTTAAACATGCAAGGACACATTATTATCTGTGAAGATTTGTTAGCCATCTGTGGACATTGTTAGACATTGAAGAGCATTGTGTTGCAGTTTCTTTAAAGAGACACTATATGTATACATGTGTGTTTTACTTTTGCATGCAAAATCAGCTTGTTGGTGTTGTGAACTCACATGTGTATGAACATGCATATTTAATTACTCTCACTTTATGACAAAACTGATGAAGTTATTGCCTGGATTTCATTAAAAAAAGTTTATGTTTGTCTTCAAGCACATTTAGCCTGTTCTAAACATAATTTTGTTAATTTTATTTTGATTCATTCATTTTAAGAGTCAATTCTGTAATGTTTCTTATTAGTAGATCCGTTTTAATCTCCATATTTCTCATAATATTCCAAAATTTCTTTTAACATTTAGACTATTTACTTGTCTGATGTGCAAATAATTTTGAACTTGAGTATTTACATTTGTGTGAAAATGTAATATTGTAATCATATTGTTATTAATATTCTGGTTAAAATTGCTTTAATAAATATTAGGATAGTATCGACTGTTGCTTCACAATATACGCGAACTAATTCCTAAATATGACAAGTGTCCAACCACACAAAAAAGCTTTGTGAGAACAAAGTTTCGTACCCCGTTTTACATGAAAAAATCTCACTAAAGGTGCATGCTACACAGTCAAGATGCTGAATGTAACAGATTGTTTTCTCTGCAAATTATTTCAGAATACTGTTTCTTGGTGTTTGCACATCATATAATTATGAGAACTTGACTAATTGCTCAGTAAACTAAGATAATAATAAACAAGAGCTGTTTGTAAAACAGGCATGCCGCTTTGGATCCAAAACAGCCTTTGTAGAAAATTGAAAGGATGAAAGTAAAATGAAACAATTTTTTTGTCAACTTGTGGTCAGTTTGACCAAATGACAAAACAATCAATAGGGATCTACTTGTAGTCATAACCCGCCTATCTACTAAATTTGACAAACCCATGCCAAAGGGTTCCATGGACAATTTTTTACAACTATTGGTCAATTTGACATGACCCAAGGACTCCATTATTAAAAGGTATCCTTTACTAGTCATGACCGACCTAACTACCGAGTTTGACGAGCCTAGGCCCAAGGGCTACAAAGTTATTGCCTGGACAAGCTTTTATTGAACTTAGAATTATTGGGCGTTTTCTTCAATCATATTTTATAGTCACAGGGCTTTCATTAACTTTTAAAAACTGTAAGTTTGAACTTCCCGGCCTCAAATTTTGGAAGTTTTGCTCATAATATTTGGAAGGTATGACCATATTGCACTACAGAAGTCCTGAGCATTTCAGAAATGTGTATATTAAGTATAAATTCAAGGTTTTTTAAGGCCAGTTCTTTTTCAACATGTGCTTATATGCCAATTTATTCAGCGAAAGAGGTATACATTTAAGAAAATTTCTTAATTTTTCTTCTAACTTGTTCATCCTTACATGATGGAACTTCCTTGTCTGCAATTTTGGAAGTTCTGCAACTTCCATGGCTGCAATTTGGAAGTTCTGTGACAAAAACTGGGAGTAAATTACTCCCAAACTTCCTTTAATGGAAGCCTAGTAGTCAGTTTGACATTGACCTTTCACCCAAGGATCCAAAGCTTTAAGAACCTCGACCAAAGGGTTGTGGAGTTATTGCCTGATTATTGGGCATTCTTTGTTAATCTTTTGGTCAGTTTGACCCACAGACTCCAAAATAAATAGGGATCCTCGACTAATCATAACCAATCTAGCAACCAAGTTTCAAGAACCCTAGCCTAGGTGTTTTGTAGTTATCGCTCAGACAAGGTTTTGTCTACTGACATACAGATGGACACACGGACCGACATTTGCAAAATAATATACCCCTGCTTTTCAAAGGGAAGCATAATTAATAATAACGACATCTTAATAGATATGTTTATGTTTATTGACAAAAGACAACTGTCATAAGAATGTTCATTTACTTAAAAGTGTGTGCAGAGTATTAACATGTAATAATTGTGCCGTGGCCCATATCGCTAAAGCTCCTTAGTTTAAAGTTGAGTTCCTAAAACCTGCATTAAAATCCATAAGTTTATGTCTGTTTCATTATACTTTGCTATGAAATTTATTTTTGTAAGGACTAGGAAATTATATAGGAAAGTACCAATTTCAAATTAAAAATACTGATTTTGAAACATACGTTTTAAATGTTACTAATTTCAGTTAAACTTGTTCTTAGGATCTGTATTGAAATGGATACTGAACGGTGGAAGAAACAATTCGTACATTAACAAACTTAAAGTTCTTTGTTTCCAATTTCTAACAAACTGTGCAGGTTAATAGATTTTGGCCAATTAATCCATGAGCATTTGGACAAAATTGATCATAAACGTAAATATTGTATAACTGTTCTTTTTTGGGGAAAAAAATTGCATAAATGCCCTTCACAAAATGTCTATTCCCGAAGTCAATAAGCATAAACTTAATTTTTTGTCTATTCCCGAAGTCAATAAGCATAAACTTAATTTTTTATCAACATTAATATCTAGCAGTTAGTTTCACAATTCTATATGCCCGAGGTAACTAGGTAATGTTGATTTTAAAGAGACTTGTTCATAGATGTTTACATATTTTGAAGTAGGCCATTAAATGTCTTAACTTCACAGATTTAAGCATCGGAACTAAATAGTTCAAGTATAATAACAAGAAAAGGATTTTTTTTAAAGAAAAGAAAAAAGGTCCCACCGGGGTTTGAACCCGGGACCTTCGGATTAAAGACTGTTGCCGTAACCACTTGGCCAGTCCAATTTCTATATTTATCCCGAAATTATTTACTTTATGTAAGTGCCCCACGTGTTGTCAACAATTTTAACGAAAACAACACAAACACTCCAAATTATTCATCGTTTAGCATTACAAACGCTTAACAATTTTATAAAGTTTAACTGATGATTACTCAAACAAAACACTATTTACAGTATATTTTTTATGTCCAATGTGTAATTTCGCTCCCTTATATACACTGTTCTTTTATTTTTGGAATCGGTAACAAAAAGTTGAAAAAAATATTAATTACCAATCTGTGAACAGGTCTCTTTAACAACTTAGTTTAGAACTACATAGAACAATATATCTATATAGCTGCTTTTTCTTAAATTAACATTTTTTGTAAATGTAATGTGTCTTAAATCGAAATCGAATCAAAACAATCAAATAAAAAACAAATAAAAACAACAACAACATTATTCTCATTGATATACATGGTAAAGTCGATATAGTCGATATATATACATGTACATAAGTTGAAGTGCACACACTTCATTAATATGAAAATAAAAATGTAATACATAGACAACTGTATATATTTGGTCAAAAACAATATGGAAGGTAATAAATACATTAAACAACAAACTACAAGTTGGTATTATTAATATCACTGTGAAATTGGTTGCATATGAAACAAAAGTAACAAAAACCGTCAAAAGAAGTTAAGTAAATTCTATTTAATAGAACTCGTATAAGAAATAGATTGGATTACAACTTGAAAAAGTATACTTCGCACATATTATGCAGTAAATTTCATTCTACAATATTCTCTCATATTACATGTGCACATCTATACATAATTGTCTTGCGTAGTATGTCTTCTTCATAAGCTCTAATAATTTCATCATATTAAGAACATGCTCTGACAATGGTAGTTCATCATTGTGAAAGTAATTTCTTTATTGAACCCTGTTGTAAGTTTATCATTATTACTGCTGCACAAGTTATTGACGGCTGGAAAAATTGGTTATTGATATTAAGAAGGACCTATACAAGAGGGCTGGGCCTAATGGACCTCGGTCGCTCACCTGAGTTTAATAAATATTACTCGATAAACCTTTTAAAAATTTAAAAGCATGTTCATACATGTGTAAAGGAAAATATTGGACCACTGAAAACCATGTTTTAGCAATACAAATTATTTGAAAGAAATTTTGTAAACAGTCACCCAACAAACTGTTCTGTGGAATAATTTTGAAATACAAGAAGCTTTTCAAGTTTTCAATACAGCCATTTAAGGAAAACGTTTACAGGCCTGGCCGCCATGTCAAAATAATTTGAAGGAATTTTGTAGAGGGTCATGCATGGAACATTAATTACCTTGAAATCCAGTCAGCACTTACAAAAAATATCAAGTTAATAGCTTACATGCTTTTGAAGATATGAAGCAAAAACATGAAAATGTGGACAGAAGGACGGGCAGACAGGGTAGATTACTATAGGGTACCAGCAAAAACTTGTGGGGCCCCAATTGAAATGTGTTAAATGCTGTATGGAAGGCAAATCATGTCTTGAATAATGGATCCAGTCAGTTGAAGATGTCCATCTAAGGTGCAGAAGTCATTCAAGTTTGCACAGTACTTTTGAAGTAGAAGCATCCACTGCATACTCTGACACTGGTGTTACTTTAGCATAGTTGTTGTGCTGAAATAATCATCAAGAAGGAAAATAACTAACAAACTTGTATTAGGAATAATATTTAAGTTGAATCTTGATTTTTGTTGCCTCACCACTGTAATGAACATCTTCAATGTTTGCCATTTACTAGGTAAGTATTTGAAAGAATTTTTTTCATGTAAACAGGGACTAAGCTAAATATACAGTTTAACAACCAATACAGTCCTTAGCATGGACCAGGCATAATTTTCTCATGCAGTAATTACATAAATATGCATACGCCAAAAAGACAACCTTGAACCTATAAAAATTTATCCACATGAATAATTTATCATAATCCGTTAGCCTGATGTACATTCTGTCAACAATCAATACATGTTTGTTGGAAAATATTTATCAACATTATGTCACTAAAGTGTCTGACTGTTTGTTGTCATCAAGACAAGCACATTCATGTTCATTAAAATGATTTAACACTGCTTAATGGACCTTTAAATAATTAAGAAAATAACTACTGAATCATATGATTTATGTCAGTAAGATCTTGTTTACTTCCTATTTAAGAAGTTTCATGCAGTGCTTTCAGACATGAAATTATTTTAGCAATAAACTCATTGTACACATGGTGGCCACTGAAATTCGGAAGAAAAACCCTGTATTCCTGATTTTCTTTGACCAGAATGTGATTTTTCCATATATTTTTTGTCAAACTGCCATTCTAATTTGTGCGTATCTATGACAGTATTGAATTATGTCTTAGATTTTATATTTCACGTTTCATCTGTCTTTGGAATTTTTTCCTATGACTATGGTCAAATTTCCTGAATTTTCTGATTTTTCACAATTTACACTTTCCAGTGGCCATCATGGAATAATAGAACAAATCTATGAATGAAGCTAGTCAGGAAAAAGCTTTCTTGAATCAAGCCATGAACATCATATATAATGATTTTACAGCACATAATAAAATCATTTCATAGTTATATGAATGAACTAACCAGTACACTTGAATAATGTTAACAAATGTCTGCAAATAACTGGAGTTGTCTTAGGACAACATGCTTAACAATTCATTCCGCTTTGATTATATATATATGCTGTCAGTGACCTTACATAATTACCCCGAAGACCTTTGTGAAGTATCAATTGATTATCTGCAGTCGTAACAGAGATACATATTTGCACGCAAACCTTAATATGAATATTTCTAAGTACAAAAAGAGGCATAATTCTGCTAAAATGCTGGCCACAGTTATGGGCCTTGGCCAGTAACCTTATATTATTACCCTGAAGACAAGTGTGAAGTTTCTGCTGAATATCTGTAGTAGTTACAATGATATTTACTTGCACGCAAATCTTAACCTCAATTTTCTCTTGCACACGAACCTTAACCTGACTTTTCTAAGTACAACAGGGGTATTATTCTGCTAAAATGCTGGTCACAGTTATGGGCCTTGGCCAGTGACCGTATATAATGACCCGGAACACGTGTGTGAAGTTTAATTGAATATCTGTAGTAGATATGGAGTTGGTACATGCAAACTTAAACCTGAAGTTGTTGAAGTACACAAAGGGGCATAATTCTTCTAAACTGAGGTAACAGTTATAGACCTTGGTCTATGACCTAACAAAATGACCCTGAAGACATGTGTGAAGTTTCAATTAAATATCTGTAGTAGTTACAGATATATATATACTTGTTGCACCTTAACTAGAACATTACGCCGACACTGACGAACGGGTAAGAAGTATAGCTCGGACTATTCGATAAAGACTGAAATATAATTAACCTTGGAAATGTACTGCCTCCTTCTTTGACATCTTGTTGCTCTTCTTATCACTTCACCACATCCAGTATGCTCATAGTGTCACTGCAATAAACATATCTATTTTAAACATCTGATAACTATAAAATCTTGCACAATCAGGTTTATTCTATTTGTACAACATTTATCTAACTGAAAGTCTAAGTAATTTAAAAATGTGCATTTATTCTTTATTTACTCGACAAAGATGTGCCAGTATTACTAAGGGTTCACAAAATTAAACTTTCAATTTGTTGTTTCAGCATTGTTTCTTACATGAGGCGCTTAAATTATATACATGTACATCTCTATATGAATGAAATCATAATACATCAATTTAGATATTATAATAGTTTTTAACTTAATATAATTTAATACTATAAAAATCAACAGCACATTCCTACAATAGCAAATGATTAAACAAATGTAATGAAAATTATGGTAATATCTCATTTTCCGAGCATAAAAATCAAACCTGTAGTTGTGGTGTTCTCTTAGCAAGCATGTTTTATGATCTTCTGCTGACCAAGACTGTGATAATGTTGCTTTATCTGTTCTGTTTCTGTTGAAAGAAGCACAATGTTGATTTATATGAACAAATAATGTCTTTATGATGAAATAAGTATCTCAGGTTGATACCTCATGATTTAAAAATACTTTAGTACCGCGTCAAATATATTTTTGTTTCAGGTTACATGACCAAATAAACTAGGGTAGGTAAGTACGTAGTTTTTTTTTAAATTTAATCAACTTAAAGATTCTAAAACTGAATGAATATTCAAAACACTGCAGTAATATAGTTTAACAAGTAGATGCTATCAAAACAAAACACTATTTAAACCACAAAACAAAAACATTTAGTTATTAAAAAACAATATGAAAAAAAATATCTGAAAAACTCAATGTTCTAGGGTCAGGGCATTTTTAGGGTCGGTTGGGTAACCTGAAACCAATTATTTTTACGCCTAACAAGAATACTCACGTTCTACTGGTAAAAATAATTCAGTTGTGGTTTTTAACTGTTTTTAGAGGATTTTGTGAAGGATCTCATTTGTCATAACCAAAAGTTAGCGTTTTTTTTCGAATTGCAAAAGGTATCCTTGTTACCAAATACAAAAAAAAATCACTATAACATTTCATCACTAGTAAGAATCTGCTTTATTGTAAATTGAAGGCAAAAATGGTAATCATTTAATATTTAACAGACATGAAGATAAATCTGTGATGGTATGGACTTAGTAACTATGAAGGACTTATTGTGTAGTGACCCGGTAAGCTCAGTGGGAAGAGAACTTGCCGGGTCTCGGGTTTGAGTCCTGGACTGGCTGTTCAATTTTCTCACCCTGTGAGTGTGACATTTGTTACCCAACAAGGGGTAGTGCCAATACCAATGCCTCTGATACAACGCAGATTGTACAAAGTAAATCTCCAAATTTCAATATAAAATCCCTTTAAAGAAGAGGAAAGTGTTGCCGTACTCAGATAAAATATATTCAAGGGGGCACTCACCTTTTAACCGAGTCTCATGCTCAAGCCGCAAACTGGCATCATAATTTCCTTTTCCTGTGACAGAATCACTGAAAAGTCGAATAATTATCAAATATAATTAAATCTTAAGTGTTTTTTATCATTATGACTTTAAAGTTTAAATTAAGGCAAACAATGTCCGGAAAACACTCCCGTCCGAAAAATACTCGGCTGTACTCCTCCTCATATTCGCATAAAGCGTTGGAGTGGCATAAAAATAAAAGCATGTGTAACGTACATATATTTAAATTAATATATTTGAAATAACAAAATAATAACTAAGTTATTTATAAGATATACTAACATAAAAACCTCGTGACTTGTTTATTCTACTTACTTGTTGTTGTTGTTGTAGTATATAAGCTGGATGAGACACTATTACTGATTGGTCAGTTCTAAGTATCGGAACCAATCAAATCATTTTCTCGGGTAACCCATGGCTACCCGCTTTTTGTGCAGTATTTCATGTGTTATATTTTCCGTCGGAAGATTTGTAAAGTTCCGCGCTTTTTAGATTCCGCTTTTTGTGTAGTGTTCATTGCGCAATTTTTCCGTCGGAAGAATTGCAAAGTTCCGCGCTTTTTAGATTATGCTTTCTAGCCGTCGGAACAAATGTCCCGAAAAATGCTTTTTAAGTTAGTATCTTTCTGTCCGTCGGAAAAAGTTACAAGTTCCGCGATTTTTAGATTCCGAATTCTTCCCGTGGGAACAAATGTCCCGAAAATTGTTAAGTAATTAGTATCTTTCTGTCCGTCGGAAAATGTTGATTCCCGAAATTCCGACGGCTGCTACATGCTTATATTAGCGTTGTTTTTCGCGGAATATTAAAATTCCGCAAAATGAAAATCTCCGATAGTCCGATAGTTACTATATATTTTAATGTAATTTAGCGGGGGTCACAACCGGCTTTCCATAGTCTCGTGTTGAGTGAGTAAGCGATATATTGTGTTATTCAAATGGTCATATGCGTGTTACGTATGTTTTATTTTGCAGTATTAAGGCGAAAGCGTTGTTAGGCCGTATATAGTATACAGCTTACGGTGAACTATATTGGTCGGTTTACAGCGTATACGGATTACGGTGAGCTATATTGGTTGGTTTACAACGAATACAGATTACGGTAGGCTACATTGGTTGGTAAGATGTATACATACGTTGGATATATACATATACTTTTGAAATAGGTATTTTGTCTTAACGTATATAGCTCATATGGTGCGTGATCAGTATGAAACATAATTGTGATTATATTTATTCATCATCACCACAATCATATTTAGTCTTCGTCTTAGCAGTAGTAGAATATATCTAGTAGCAGTAACAGTAGCAGAATCAGTAGCAGCAGTAGCAAGAGCGTTAGCAGTAGGAACAAAAGCAGTACCAGTACCAGTAGCAGCAGCGGCAGCAATTGTAGTAGTAGTAGTAGTAGTAGTAGAAGTAGTAGAAGCAAACTTAGTAGTAGTAGTAGTAGTAGTAGTAGTAGTAGTAGTAGTAGTGGCAGTAGTAGTAGTAGTAGTAGTAGTAGTAGTAGTAGTAGTAGTAGTAGTAGTAGTAGAAGCAAACTTAGTGATAGTAGTAGTAGTAGTAGTAGAAGTAGTAGAAGTAGTAGTATTAGTAGTAGTAGTACTAGTAGTAGTAGTAGTAGTAGTTGTTGTTGTTGTAGTAGTCGTAGTAGTAGTAGTAGTAGAAGTAGTAGAAGCAAACTTAGTAGTAGTAGTAGTAGTAGTGGAAGTAATAGTAGTAGTAGTAATAGTAGTAGTAGAAGTAAACTTAGTAGTAGTGGTAGTAGTAGTAGTAGTAGTAGTAGTAGTAGTAGTAGTAGTAGTAGTAGTAGTAGTAGTAGTAGTCGTCGTAGTAGAAGTAGTAGAAGCTGAAGAAGCAAACTTAGTAGAAGTAGTAGTAGTTGTAGTAGTAGTACAAGTAGTAGAAGCAAACTTAGTAGTAGTAGTAGTAGTTGAAGTAGTATTAGTAGTAGTAGTAGTAGTAGCAGTAGTAGTATAAGTAGTAGAAGCAAACTTAGTAGTAGTAGTTGTAGTAGTAGTAGAAGTAGTAGAAGCAAACTTAGTAGAAGTAGTAGTAATAGTAGTAGTAGTAGCCGTAGTAGAAGCAAACTTAGTAGTAGTAGTAGTAGTAGTAATAGTAGTAGTAGTAGCAGTAGAAGCAAACTTAGTAGTAGTAGTAGTAGTAGTTGTAGTAGTAGTAGAAGTGGTAGAAGCAAACTTAGTAGTAGTAGTAGTAGTAATAGTAGTAGTAGCAGTAGTAGAAGTAGTAGAAGCAAACTTAGTAGTAGTAGTAGAAGAAGTAGATGCATACTTAGTAATAGTAATAATAGTAGTAGTAGAAGTAGTAGAAGCAAACTTAGAAGTAGTAATAGTAGTAGTCGAAGTAGTAGAAGCAAACTTAGTAGTGTTGTATTAAAGAAGAAATACTCTGCAGTGTTTACGATGTTTATTCTACACAAGCAAGTCGCCGAATGACCAGGCTGCTACGCACAGGTAGCTCAAGCATGCAGAGGTATCAAATTACAATCCAACATCTCCCTTTCAAGATAAGCAGATATATGTTGACTGTTTATTGATAGAATCGTTGGAGATAAGCTTTACATAGTAATTCTTTCTGGGGGTTTTGACACCCTGCCAGAGCGTGTAATATAATGATCCAAATTATCCTTTCGCTCCTGGGGTGACCTTTTGAACACAGTTGTATCGCTGTCTTCTACAAGCTGGTTTCCTGAATTATTTTCACAGTCGCTCAGATCATCTGATTCCATCATTGGTGTACTTAGTAAATGGCGCCTATTTCGGCGTATCACCCCGTCGTCAGTACGAACCTTGTATGACCTCGGGAATCCAGCGTTCGACTCGACAATACCGTATTTCTTTTGATCCTTAATAAACACACGTGAGCGATTTGGAAGATTTCGTTTCGGTTTAGCATTGTGCCGCGAGTCAAAATCTCGTTTTTGTTTCTTTTTGTTTTCTTTTTCAAACTGACTGACATTTCTAAAGTTCGGCCATTTAGGACGCAATGTTTCCGGTTTGACAGGTATTGGTGATTGCAGTTTCCTACCCATTAGTAGCTCTGCGGGACTATAACCATTATGCAATGGTGTAGTTCTGTAGGAGAGAAGCCCTAAATACGGATCGTCGGCCTTCTTTAACATGTCTTTTATCGTTCTAACAGCACGCTCTGCTAGTCCATTGCTCTGGGGGAAATTTCGGACTACTTGTCCGATGCTCAAATCCGTACGTTTGACTGAATTGTTTGAAAACAGCCCAACTATAACACGGCCCATTGTCGGACATAACCACTTCCGGGATCCCATGTCTCGCGAATATTGACTTCATATGATTTATTACTGTCTCGGAACTGGTGTTCGACATTTTTGCAATCTCGATATATCGCGAAAAGTAGTCCACCACTAATATATAGGGATGTCCTTTGAAATCAAACAGGTCAGTTGCTACTCGCTGAAAAGGACGATCGGGAAATTCGATTGGCATTAACGGTTCCGCCTGATCGCACGCGTTTTCAATGCACTTTTGACATGATCGCACGGCATTTTCCAGCGATGTACTTAGTCCGACCCACCAGATGGATTGTTTCGCACGCTCCCTACACTTTGAAATGCCCTGGTGACCTTCATGAACCCTATCAATCATCTCAGATTGAAGTACTTCCGGGATAATTAGCCGTGTTCCCTTCAGTAACAAACCCTTCTGTAAGGTTATCTCCCCACGGTATTCCCAGTACCGTTGAATTTGACCTTTGAGTGCGGATTTCTCAGGCCAACCCTGTTTGCAGAATTTAACTAATTGAGAACATACCGCATCCTGACCATACTTCGATTTGATTTGTTCCAGTCGGTTAGCGCTTGCTGGCAAACCACCTGTTACCATCTGGACAAATGCGTCTGAGTCCGCTAACAATTCTTCGCTTTCCGTATCGGACGTCGCGACCCGTGGCGCACGGGACAAACAATCGGCAGTAACGAGTTTGCTACCCATTGTGTAAACGATGCTGAAATCATATCGCATTAATCTCATGCGAAATCTTTGTATTCTAGGTGACAAATCGGTCAGATCTTTAGTACTTAACAGTGGTACTAACGGTTTATGATCCGTTTCTAAGACAAACCTTGACCCGATTAGGTAATTTTGGAATTTTTCGCAAATCCATGTCAATGCCAGACATTCCTTTTCAATCTGGGCATATCGCTTCTCTGTTTCATTTAAGGAACGCGATGCAAACGCGACTGGTTTCCAAGTACCGTCGTGTTTTTGTCGTAAAACCCCGCCTAGCCCATACGAAGAGCTGTCTGCGGAAACGAGCGTTTCTCGTGTAGGATCGTATTGCGCAAGAGCGTCTGGAGAACTGAGTTCCAGTTTGATTTGTTCGAACGCGTGATCTTGAGGTGCGCCCCAAACCCATGAGTTGTTTCCTTTCAACAACTCTCTTAATGGCTGCGATATTTCCGCAAGCTTGGGTGAAAATTTTGACAATTGATTGCACATGCCTAGAAATCGGCGGACATCAGATACATTCTGTGGCGTCGGCATTTCCTTAATTGCCTGGATCTTGACCGGGTCAGCCTCTATTGTGCCCGCGCCCACCACGTGACCTAGGAAAGTTAGGCGCGTTTTGCCAAATTCACACTTTTGCCTGTTAAGAGTAACGCCCGCTTGTTCGATTAATTTGAGCGTATTACACAATCTTTCGTCATGCTCGGCCTTTGTGCTGCCCCAAATTAGCACATCATCCATCTTGCAGATGACCCCTGGCATTCCGTTCAACAATTCGGACATTTTACTTTGGAAATATTCGGGGGCGGAGCAGATACCAAAAGGAACCACATTAAACCAGTATCTTGCAAATGGTGTAATGAATGTAGTGAGATGGCGTGACTCTTCCGCAAGTTTTATTTGCCAAAACCCCTGACACGCGTCAATTTTTGAAAAGTATCGACCACCCGCTAATTTCGCCAGAGATTCGTCAACGGAAGGCAATTGATATCGTTCGCGTTTAACGGACGCGTCTAGCTTCGATAAATCAACACAGATCCGTATCTGCCCGTTTGATTTGGGAGCAATAACCATAGGAGAGCACCATTCCGTAGTTCTTGAACCTTGGAAATAACGCCTCTCCTTTCCATGACATCCAGTTCGGCCTTCACCTTCTCCATTAACGGGACAGGGATTCGTCGCGGGGTTGAGACAGAATACGGGCGCGCATCATCGCTTAATTTAATTGTGTACGTCCAATCAGTTTCCCCTAGCCCGTTAAATAGATTAGGAAATGTATCCCGAATTTGGTCATACGAGGTATCATCGACGGATGAAATGTTTTTGAAATTATTTACCTTGATGAGGGAGAGTTCCGTGATTTCCGGTCGACCAGGAGCGCATGTTTCAGCCCCCTAACAACATAAATCTGAGACATACACATTTTGTCTTGGGATTCTATAACACATTCAAATTGTCCAACTACTTTTAACGGTGTTTCTCCTGCCCCAAACAGTTTTTTGTCTGTCTTGCATAAGTCCGTTGTCTTCAGACGTTTGAAGTGGTGTTCCGGTATCACCGTGACGTCAGCTCCCGTGTCGATTTTAAATGTCATCCGCACCTCGTTGACCTTAAGAGTTGTTGTCCACGCCTTTGATTCCTTGGCCTTCACGGTGCCTAGGAAGCCACTGTCACCGTCCCCGTCTCCAGTGATTTCCGTAAGACGTGACCTTCTTAAAATGCCCCAACTTCTTACAGTGGTGACACGTGCTGTCTCTCGCCGGACAACGTGCCCTTGGATGGTCGGCTCTTGTGCCGCAATGCTGGCACCCTGAGCTACTGTCTTGCTGGCGTCGGCCCTTTGTTGCCGTCTGCTCAGCCCGTGCTCCCTGATTCTGGCGACTGCTCCTCCCTTTTTGTACACTCTCGACCTGTTCATCTGAACACTTTTTTTCTCCTCGTAGCACCGACTGTTGGGCTCTTACGGTTTCCCGTTGTCGGGCCTCATTTATCGCCTTTTCCAGCGTAAGGTCCTTGTCTAACTGTAGTTTCTCCGACAACTTGTGGTCTCGTAGCCCTACGACAATCCTGTCTCGGATGAGTTCGTCGTGTAACCCTTGAAATGTACAGATTTCTGCCAGATGAAACAAGTCTGTTATAAAGGCATCCACATTTTCCTGTTCATTTTGCACTCTGCTGTTGAATTTTGCTCTTTCGAATATTACATTTTTCTTTGGCACGAAATACTGCATAAATCGCCGAGACACCGTCTCCCACGATTTGCTTTCTTCCTCGTTCAGACCAAATGACGAAAATATTTCTTCCGATTCCGGCCCCATTGAGTATAATAGAGTATTAACCTGTACTTCATGTAATTCAGATTTTTCTAGCAATCCCGATGCGCTGCGAAAACGTTCGAATCTTTTGAACCATTTTTCCCATTGTTCTGGTTTATTGAACTGGAAATACTCTGGATGAGTAAAATTAAAATTCGCCATTTTACTGTCCAACCTGTATATTTAATTCCGGTTAAATTTGGGTTCACTGACACGCTGCCACCATGCAGTCTCTTCGGAGGCGTGGGTTCGAATCCCACCGCTGCCACCATGTTGTATTAAAGAAGAAATACTCTGCAGTGTTTACGATGTTTATTCTACACAAGCAAGTCGCCGAATGACCAGGCTGCTACGCGCAGGTAGCTCAAGCATGCAGAGGTATCAAATTACAATCCAACAAGTAGTAGTAGTAATAGTAGTAGTAGTAGTAGTAGTAGTAGTAGTAGTGGTAGTAGAAGCAAACTTAGTAGTAGTAGTAGTAGTAATAGTAGTAGAAGAAGTATTAGAAGTAAACTTAGTAGAAGTAGTAGTAATAGTAGTAGTAGTAGTAGTAGTAGTAGTAGTAGTAGTAGTAGTAGCAGTAGTAGTAGCAGTAGTAGTAGTGTTATTAGTTGTAGTAGTAGTAGTTGTTTTTGTTGTTGCTGTTTTTGTTGTATTAGTATATTAGTGTAAAAGTTCAATCATCAACAAAACTGATAGCAACAACAACTACATGCTACACTGATGCTGATTACAATGTTGATACTGATGCAGAATCGCCAATGACAATTCTGAAATTTTCATTAGGTGTATACTCGTCGCTAATCTATAAATGTATCTATGTTACGCGGCATTCTGGAGATACATGCAAGCATTCTATATCACAATATGTCTAGAGTATTCCTGGAGCTTGGAAATACTGTCCTAAAACGGACATTAAAATAAATAAATTTAGAAATTAATTCGAGCGATTAATTTTGCCAATGATGTTGCCGAGTGTAAATGCCTTGTGTCCGAGCTTATCGCGCAGTGCAAGTGATCACAAGAAGGTGTCACTTAAAACAAATATAAACGGAATATAAATAAATGTGAAATTAAAATGGACGATGAAGTAAATAAAACAGTAAACACATTATCACACTGTGACTGTAATTATATCTAGCTTCTTTTCAATCACACTAGTATGAAAAGGTCCTATGTCTAGGTAAACTTATTTAGGATCATTATTAATGTCCGAAGAATACGACCCCATGCATGTCATAATGATACCTTAAATTTGTCCATAAATAATTCACTTCAAGGATGACATGTTTTCTTTCAATAAATAATTTACGTCAAGAATTACATGTTTTTGTTGACATAATCATACAATTTTATCTGAAAATGGCGAAAAGAAAATGGCGATAACAAAATGTATTAATTTGGGAAAGGATGGCTGTAGCGTTTTTATTACAATTATTTTTGTACGTAGGTGCGTCTAAACTACGCACATAAACAATATAGTAAAAAATATGACATTTGGACGCATGCATCGTTCCCCATAGTCAACTTATAGAAAGAAGAAATGCCTTTTTATTATTGATTTATTGACAGATGTTCTCTTTTGATCATAACATTGTCTGCGAAAGAACTCTATCTATTGAATAAAATATCATCGAGTGATTTAACCAATGGCATGCAATGTCAAATGAAAGGCGCTCGGTTGTTTAATAAACAACCGAACATTCTAGGTCATTCTCCATTTGCTATTGTAAGGGAAGTTAAAATGTTATGTTTGGTTCCCGAAATCAACAAAGTCATAATAGTGCATGCAATCGGCCGGGTACATCTTATTTTTTACTTACTTTTTAGAGAAATACAAAATACATATACATGAA
Source organism: Congeria kusceri (assembly GCA_027627225.1). Lineage (NCBI taxonomy): Eukaryota > Metazoa > Mollusca > Bivalvia > Myida > Dreissenidae > Congeria > Congeria kusceri. The sequence continues at coordinate 8,132,159 of CM051034.1, read as the reverse complement.
ATCAACTTTATTAAATTAACGGGTTTGCATAATATTTCACTGAGTCTAAAATGTGAATATCATACAAATAACAACTTATAACGTTTTAAGTTGTTAAGTTTAAAAGCAGTTTCACCGCTTTTACGAACGCATTAAAAGCATTTGTTCATTTGGGCCTAATGGCCTACTTTTATTTTTCATTTTGAAACAACAAATAGGAGCGTTGTAATGCGATGCACATGTATATAACGATACCACGCTTGGATTGTATGCTGCGTCCTTAAGGCACAGGTCACCGTTGCTAAAATAGATACAAAGCTTCCACACTAAACCTCTACATAGAAATAAGTGGTTGCAAGGAAACTTTATATTAAGATACCTTATCACGAGACCTAACAAGTTATGTAAGATTCTCGTCATTGTCACTGTTGTTTAAATGGCATATTTAACATACTTTGTCTGAAAAAAAAAGACACATACATGTATCTCGATTGGCCAGCGTTAAAGGTGGTTTTGTTTTTAAAAAATCTCACGTTTATCATACATGTAGGTTTGCAGCCATTAAATTTCACTTCAAATTTACGTTAGGCCACAACAAATTGATCAGTTGTTCTACGGATTTTGTCCAAAAAAAATTGGAGCGAGCGAGCGAAATAAAAATAAAAATATTTTTTTTCCATTTTCGATAAAATCGGAGGCGAGCGAAAAGTGCAAAATAAAAAAAAATCCTATCATGCCCATAGTGTTTAAAAATTACTCCCAAACGCCATCATAACTTGATATATTGTCAATAATATCTTCTTCATCTGCTCTGTTCTATAAATTGTTGTCAAAATCAATATATATGTAATAAACTAAGCAACTAATTTCTCCATTTCTTCTTTGACCATGTCCTGCAAAGGGTTTTGTGCAACAAGTCTTCAATAGTGATTCTGCTATTAAATAAACGACCGCCAGTATATACTAAATAACCATATCTTAACTACAAGAAAGTAGACCTTATACAAGGTAATTGTCATTATCAAAGTATATATTTGATACACCAAGTCATTCACTACCAACAGTTTAATAACATAAATATGAAATGTCATACAATAAACACAAAACAATTTAGGAATCACTAGTATAAGATCTGTATCTTTAAATGACACGACGAAACAACTGGACGCCACCATTTTTTTAAACCGTAAACCAGGACTCACTCTGGCTCTTATTTTTCTTGAGCCATTTTTTTTTTATCGACTCGCAACATCGTTGCGTGTTTCCATGTCAGGGAATAGTTATATCTTACTGTTTTAATTGCTATAAAATTATACTTCACTGTGCTGTATTATATTAATTAATTATGGCATTAACAAAAGCATTAGTATACTTCGATTTTCATATTAACATTTTTCTTAATTGTTCAATGCAGTAAACTTGGATAATTATTTTTTATTTAAACATACACTCTTAAACTATCTTCAAGATTTTAACAAAATATATCCATAAATAAATTAAAATTAATAACTAACATAATGACTTGGCTTGCCCTGTTAAATGTACCTTAATATATAAAGGCTGAACAAAATGTACACCAAACAGATACGTTGAATTTATAAAATGGACATGTCAGAAACAACTTATATGTGTGAATATTAGAAGTAAGAAATCAAGGACAAACCGCTGGTCAAAACTGTCCGAAATGTAAACATACCCGATAATCAGTCCCTTTGACATAATCCAGACATCAATTTCACACATCCTTTATCAACAAGATAATCCTTTAATTAACTGTTAATTAACTGCTGATATTACGAGAGCTTGCTAGCAATCATCTTTAATTAGGCAATGAATGCTGACAAACAGCTCGTTGTGTTTTCACAAGTTTGATAAAACATGATAAGAAATTGCCGAGTTGAAATACACATGGCAGTTGTGCCAGACTGGCTGTTGGCGATTAAATGTCTGGGTCATAAATTGTGTGCTCTGGACATTAACCAGTCGCCGCAAAGTGCCTTAATCACGTCTATGTCAGTACCAATTGCTTGTTATGATTTGGGTACACCACGAAGACGGCGTTTAACGTAAAATGAGACTCATTAATGAAAACTTCATTTTAAAAAATCGGATGCGGGGCAAACTTGTAGGTGCGGGCGCAAAATAAAAATAAAAATATTTTTTTTTCGATTTACGATTTTAAGGTGCGGCAAATCCGACGAACATCTGATCAATTTGTTGTGGCCTTATGTATTAAATGGAGATCTGCTTAATGATTTAATGCTCGGGTCAAGGGACCTGTACTTTTCACTGTAATACCGATGCAATTTTCAAAGACTAAATATAGCAATGTTTCGTCTGCAGTATTAAGGCGTAGTAAAAATACGCTTTTTTCGGCATTAGGGCGAACTGACCAACAAATATAATGTTTCCTAATATTCCCCAAATACGATACTGTTTTGTGTTTTGTTGATGTTGTTTTGTGTTTTTTCTTTAATCATAATTATGTATTATGTTAAAAACATTTGAACGGTATTGCGTACAATGTTTCATCTGCAGCATTAAGGCTAAGTCAAATACGTTTTTGTTCGGCATTATTAGGGCGAATTGCGTTTTTTAGGGGGAACTATTACACGGATGAACTGATGACACAAATAAGGGTTTCTATATATTCATCAAAGACTGATATACGACATTGCTTTTGCCGTTATAACATATATTATTTGAATTACAATTGTTCGTTTGATTTTTGTTGTTTTATTTTGCAGTATCACACTTGAAACCGAAAGTTAGTCTTTGAGAAATTAAGGTGAATTTTGATTTGCTACTTTTGCAGTATTAAGACGAAGCACAAGATTGGTTATTTTTAGATTTTTATCAAATTGTACATGTGAAATGATGTTATATACATGTACACAAATCGTTTTTAGTTTTCTACAAACTTTTCCCCTTAAAAAGTCACGTTTAAACTTTATACAATTTTAAATCACCAAACGAAGCAAACGACAGCGTTTAATCAACTAAACGTTCTTTTCAGATTTCTGTGTTGTGTGAACAAACGGAATGTCAGTTTGGGTTGTAGACTTGGTGTAGGTGTGTATTGATCTCAAATGTCGTAGCATGCGGCACCAACACATTCCAAGACATGAGAGAATATGTAAATTGTGTACTCTGAATGAAATTGAAGACGAGTACCATTTTGTTCTAATATGTCCTTTATATGTCAATTTGAGAAATACACTTATACCTGACGTTTACAAAAGAAGACCAAGTATGTTTAAATTTTTACAATTACTGAATGAGACCAGAAAATCTGTATTGGTTTAAACATATTTATTTCTTTGGCAAATACAGTGTATATCAAACATGCACAATACAGTCATTGTTAGAAAAGGATTGAAACGAAAGAAATAATTCTTATATAGTTTCTCTCCTTGGAGTAATATTTACACAATAAATGGCAGTGTTTTTAAAAATACGTTTTCATAGAATATGCCAGAGATAAGAACTATACATGATAACTATGGAAAGTGTTGAAAAACAAATTTAAGGATGAAGGATTGTTCATGCAAGGACTAGAACATGAGGCAGCAACAACTCGTGACAGAGTCAGTAACAGATTGTTAGGAAAATCGCCTGGATTCGTTGATATATTGTTGGACACGTAGAAATATTTGAGAATTTTCTTTTTCGTCGAGATACGTACATCCAAAAAGAAGTGTATCGAGATCAACGTCGCTGGTTATACTCAAAATGTTGTTAATTAATGTAGTGCGAATTTCATTATAATCTGGACATATGAAAAAGAAGTGATTGTTAGATTCAATAGCTCCACACGAACAAAGAGGCGACGCAATGATATTTTTCGCATAAAGGTGTTCATTTAGCGCACTTGATTTGGTCCTTAAACGCGTGTGAATTATTTGAAAATAACGTTTACCTACATAATAGTACGATGGTGTTTTAACTAAGCTTCTATTTAGTTTAGAGTTAAAGATATTCAACGATTCACTACTTTTAACATCGTCTGGTAAGATATTCCATTTTCGGATAACTGCGGGTAGGAATGAATTATAGTAAAGGGTTGTTCTAAACTCGGATGTTCTTAAGTCATTCGCATTTCGAAGATTATACCTAGCAATAGATCCAACATGTCGGGGTACAAGGTCGGTCAAATACTGAGGGCTAAATGAGTTTTGCATTTTATAAAATAATATGAGTTGGTGTTTATCGCGTCGGTCTTGCAGGGGTTCCCAGTTAATTTCTTTTTGCAATTCATTTGTAGACACTAGTTTGGATGCTCCGCAGGCAATTCGCGCTGCTTCGTAATGAATTTTGTCAAGTTCATGTTTTTCTGCTTGAGTACAATTGTCCCAAATTACATCAGAATATTCCATTAACGGGCGAATAAAGGATATATAAATGATTTCTAGCGATTTTCGATCAAGCTTAAGTTTTAGTTTGCGCATAATATTAATTCTACCCCATGCTTTATCAGTTATATATTTGATATGTATGTGCCATTTACAATCGTTCGACAGGACGACTCCTAGATGTTTGTGGGAGCTAACAACCGGTATTTGTTTGGAAAGCATTGTGAAGTTATATTGATTCGGTTGTTGTTTTCTGGAGAATGTAAGTGTTTCCGATTTAGAGGGATTAAATAAAACGTGCCATTTTGAGGCCCAATTGGATATTTTGTTGATATCATTTTGTAATATTGAATTTGAATGGTAGGGCTCGTCTATAATAATGTAAAGGGATGTGTCGTCAGCAAAAAGACGAATATTACTTTGGATGTCGTTAACAATATCATTTATAAAGATTAAGAATAATAGGGGCCCTAGTATAGAGCCCTGGGGAACACCAGCCTCTAGTGAGGCCCAGTTAGAAACGGCGCCTGGAAGCACTACACGTTGACGTCTACAATTTAGGTAATTTTTAATCCAAAAGTGCAACTTCCCGCGGATACCAATTGCGTGGAGTTTAAGTAAAAGACCTTGGTGCCAGACTTTATCAAAGGCTTTACTGATGTCAAAAAAGACAGCTTTAACCTCTAATCCATTGTCAAGGGCTTTGCAAAACGTATCATATATATAAGTGAGTTGGTTAGTGGTCGAGTCTCCTGGCAAAAAACCAGACTGAAATGAGGTGAGTATTTTGTTACTTACAAGGTGATTGTACACATGTTTAAAAATTATTTTTTCAAACACTTTTTCCATCGTGTTAAGCAGTGAAATTGGTCGGTAGTTACACACAACTTTGGGATCACCTTTTTTAAAAATTGCACTGACATTAGCCTCTTTCCAACAGTCTGGCATTATACATTTGTTAAGTGAGAAGTTAAAGAAGTCACTTAAGGGAATGGACAGTTCAGCTCGACATTCTTTTAGAATATGGTTACTTATACCGTCAGGTCCTGATGCTTTGTCAACTGAAAGTGACTTTAGAATGTCATGGACATCAGAAGGTGTAATAATAAAAGTCTCTAGTGAGTTAGCAATTGGTACATAAGTAAGCTCCGGTGTGTCCTCGTTGTCAATGTCAAGGACTGACTGACTTTGAAAGAATTTATTAAGAATGTTCGCCTTTTCAAAACAATCAGTAACAGTGGAATTGTCGACGGGGTTTATTAGTGCAGTATTAATGTTATTATTTGGTTTATTGATAAATGACTTGAGAATTTTCCACCAGTCCTTAGATGTGTTATTATTTTGTTTAAGTTTTTCGCTTAGACTGTCGTAGTACTGATCTTTCGCTTGTCGAATTAGTGATATTGTCTGGTTTCTAATTGTACGAAACTTAGTCCATTGATAATTACTGTTTTTGGATTTCGCAAGTCTGTAAACCCGTTTGCGTTTTCTTATCATACGACGTATATGTGTATTGAACCAAGGAGCATCACGCGGTTTGATTTTTATTAACCTATTTGGGATACATTGTTTGGCATTACGAGTAATAGTGTCGGTGATATTAGTGCAATAAGTGTCCACATTAGTACTTTTAATTGTATTCCAATTTAATGCAGAAAAACTTTCACGTAGCAAAACGTAGTTACCATCCTTATATTTCCATATATGACGCTCGTATGCTTTCGCATTTGGCTTATTATATTTAAATAAACCATATATAGGACAATGGTAGCGCTGTTGTTGGTCAAGAAAAGGATCACCAACACCTGATAATATCAAGCTGTTGGGGTTGCTTACTAGCAATAAGTCAAGAATTGACGAGGATCTTTCCGTAAAATGCGTTGGTTCATTAATAACTTGAACAAGACTGTGCTCAAGGCACCAAGAGTCAAGTTGTCGTACTAATGTTGGCTGACTGTTATTCATATTAAAATCACCGGTTATTATGATGTCAGATATCCCGGTTTCGATTGCTAGACCAATAGAGTCATCAATTAAGTTAGTATATGATGCATCTGCGTTTGGTGGCCTATAAAATAAACCAAATAAAACACGCTTCTTGCTCTGCAGGTAGAGATCAATCCAAATGCATTCTAATGCAATAGGTTCAAGGTCAGGTCTACGATCGTAATGGATAAAATCTTTAACAAATAGCATAACCCCACCATGGCTATCATGTATTCGATCTTTTCGTTCGGGGCAGTGATAAGAGGGGATAAGGAGTTCGTCAGTTTCAATAGAGTTGTTAAGCCACGTCTCAGTAAAAGATAATACATCAAAATTTGAGAGTTCTGCTGTAAGAATTTCTAGTTTGTTCCGTATACTCTGCACATTATACTGAATAAACGAAAAGTTATTAGGCATTGCTAAAAGGCAATTCAGTGTGTTGTACTCCGTGGCGCTGGAATCTAGAGAACTACTCGTTACAGGGCCTGGGTTTAATTCAATATCCCCAGAAAGCAACATAATGACCTTAAGCCATGTTACCAACATGACTGTTAATAAAACAAAAAATGACCTTCTTACGAAAAGTAAGTTAGACGTGTGACGTTTACCAACTATGGCGCGTTTATACGGCCATCGGATGCACCGGAAAAGTTGTGATTGACCTTTGATGTTATGGAGAGACGATTCAAGAGCAATTTCGTTTTTGTACAGGGACATTAGAACTAGCATATTTAGCGATGCGAAAAACAATCCGACTGACTTGTATCTTGGTAAAATGTTATGTGTATCCATCACAACACAATAAGAGAAATAAGTGCTCTTTGTCACGAGTTGCTATAGTACAAGAAACATCAACAAATCCTTCATCAAGAAATAAAATAAATAAGTAAACAGTGCAAAAGAAAAACGTTATCGAGTGGTAGATGAAAATGTAGGGCATTATTCATATTGGCTGGTCATTCAATCGAGTTCAAGTGCCGTAATAACAAAACGGATGGCTTCTTAATAAGCCTTTAAATGTGTTTTAAAGGCGTATGTAAATGTACACCTGTTCATTTGTTAGATGTCAACTGAAAAAAAAAAACAAAAAAAAAATTTTTTTTTATATATATCGTAGTGTGTTTGTTTTTACTAATTCGTATGATTTATCAGACCATATATCGGAGCAGTTAAAAAATTTTGGTGACAGTATCAATAGTATACAGTTAATAATGATCATTATTAGTTATTTCAATTTGCAATAATTATTTACTTTATTTAGTATCGTTAACAAAGCCAAACTGTCTCATGCTAAAGAGATTACTTTTGTTTACAGCATGCAGTACAGCAATTTAATAAGAACAAACCGTTCAAACATTTGTACAAATACTACTATGAGTTCGTAAAACACGAGGAGGTATGGCCTTGTATTTAGCTTGAGTAAATTTCGCCGTATAAATAAGTATTCGTTTGGATAAATCACTAACTACAAAACATTTATCAGATACAAGTCAGAGTACCACCCAATCTTTGTGTTGAGTAGTCAGTGCCCTGTAAATAATATAATATTTATGGAAAAAAGCGTGTTTCTGTAGAGTAGCAATATGTTAAGGTTAGTGGTCTTTCATATCAAGTATTAATATTAGTAACACATTACGCACGTTTACTGAAAGTTTTTAGGGACAGTGTATGTATACTGTTCGTAGAAGGTGGAGCAATATAATATTTATGGAAAAAAGCGTGTTTCTGTAGAGTAGCAATATGTTAAGGTTAGTGGTCTTTCATATCAAGTATTAATATTAGTAACACATTACGCACGTTTACTGAAAGTTTTTAGGGACAGTGTATGTATATTGTTCGTAGAAGGTGGAGCAGTTTACGTCTACTTGCTATCTGCAACAGAGGCATGGGAACGACTTAATTTGGAGCGGAGCTCAGTGATCTGCTCAGGTTTTTCTATTCTGTGAATAACGCGTTTGAGGTCACTGACCAAGATTTGTCCATCGTGCGTCCACGCACTCTCTACAAGTTTGTCTGATACAAGCTTGCGAGCATCGAAAAACATCTCGCTGCGGTGTTTCGTGAGCGCCTCGTTGACATAAATTCGCTTGTAGCGGTCGGTTGTTTTCGCTCCTGATCTCGCGTTGTAGAGCTTCTGTCGGGCTCTATAGGACACAAATTTAACTATAATGTCCCTTGGTTTAGAAAATCTGTATTGATACGTCTTGCAAATTTCTGTATTAAAGCCTTTAAACTTAGATCCGATAATATATAGATTTATGAGAGTATACTTTTTGTTCCCAAATTGACTGTGTGTATAAATATCTTAAAGCATAAAATTTTTCCAATCAATTTTCAGATTTTAAAAACATTCACTAAACTTTGTTAAAACAGAGCGAGCCCTCTCATAAAATCCTGGCATTCTCACGCAGTCATATATTTGTAAAAAAGTCATAAATTGTAATTGCATGTTTGTACTTTCACATGTTCTTTTTTGTTATTATGACGCATGCGCAATTATGTTTGCCTAATGGCGTGTATGTATTTGACGATGAGCTGTATATGCTTTAATCATAAATAAACTTTCTGTTCTGTTCTGTTCTGTTGTGTACGCAGTAACAGCAATTATCACCCCGGATTCTTCAGTTCCCCTTGGTCGACATAATGGGATCAACATAAACAACAAAATTTCAGAAACATAACAGTATGGTGATATGTTTATTTTGACAACCATCATGCGTATTTGAGAAGCTAAAAGGTGGTAAGGCAAATCGATATTTATGGGTTAACATGTAATTCGTAATTTATATTAAGATTTAAGTCTTCCAATAACTAAATCATTTTCACATAGTTTTCAGTCCTCGAATGTTCGAATATTCGTTACTATCCCTAGTTTTTGTTAACTACAGCTCTTTCTTTGCTATCATTCAGTATTAAAGCGAAGTCAAACATATATTTTGGCGACATGAAGGTGAATTAAGTTTCTTACATAGAGGTTCGAATATGATAACATAAAACCTGCGAGCATTTATTAAATTGTAAACATTTAACATTATGTTACAACATACATATCATATGTTCATAATTGGTTAAATAGTGAATGCTTATGTTTAACTTCCACTACAAGGAAATAAGAAGGGTGAATTGCGAGTATTCGTGTAGGGTAAGGTTATGTTGATAAAAACGGACGTGCGTGTTTTTATTATTTGAATATTTGAATATTTTATTTATGTTTATGAGTCTTAAACAAACCCCATTTTCGGTACGTTACAAAACTGATACAGATTGTTCATAAGATAATTAATTGTGTACGCTCAGCGGTGTACATCTTTGCAAATATATAATAATATTTGTCCTTTAATTCAGACACACTGTTTGAAGATACCCAACGTGTAAGTTTACCCAAATGTAGATCTATTTGCTTATATAATGTATACTTGTGACATTGCTACGGTTCATGTACTTGACATTGTTAGTATTGGCAGTACATTGTCGTGCAGAGTGGCGGTTGTGCGCCTTGACCTCTGACCATGCGTCCGAGACTGTATTTCAGTAACTGGAAGCTTTTCATCATGGATTTACGGCTTAATCTTAACATCTCATTGACGATGTAACCCTGAATGTCTGGTAGCGTCAGCTTATGCGGTCCTATGTAAACAACAGCCATTACTTAGACGATTTATTTTGGTTATTTTCGATTGAGTTATAGTTCTATTCACACGGGAATGAGATATTGAAAAGTAGGCGATAATGATTGTATTTTGTATATTTCTGTAATAAATATACGTGCTGTGTGTGAACTACATGTGTATATTAATACTTAGTTTCTTTTCATGCAGTATTAAGGCGAAGTCAAATATATGTTTGGGCGGATTTTTTTTTTTTAACTTGAATACAGATGACAAATTACAAATGATGACAAATACATAAAACATTCCAGCGTGTTTTTGTTCATGTTAAACAAGATCTTATTCTATGCGCAATGTACGCAGAAATAAGAAAGGCAAATAACCTGCTTCGTGTAAGATATGGGTAAGATGAAAATAACAATTACCTCGATACGCTGTAGCTTTATGAATAAATATCATTGGTTCTTTATTTCAAGCACCGTAATATAGTTAATCAGTGTAAGCAAGACCGTGAGCAAACAATCATTCACTAAAAAAAAAGAAAGAGGCAAAACCAAATAAAAATGTGCAGAAATCACTGTAGTGGTTTGGCTCTCGCTGTCATGGTTCGGTTCAACCTGATTGGCCTGGGTCACGTCTTCTTGGTCGCTTCTTTACCGGTTTCTAAAGTTTCGCATTTTCAGACTACAGGCAATGCAACACCCTGGTATCTTGGATCACATAGTGCGAAGGGTTATTGTACACACAGGCATGCGCTAAAATTACAGGACTAAGCCAAGATGATAAGACTGAAAAAATGTATGTTGAATTTAAGAATACTGACCCAGCAAACATGCACATATGGGTCCCATATGGGCTGTTTCTGGACAAGCCCGTATGGGCTTGCCCATATTGGACCTATATGGGCCAGCCCATATAGGCTTGCCCATAAGGGTCCCGGATGGGTCCCATATTACAGCACTGTGGGAAAAAATACTTTAAAAGGTATTTATTTATTATAAACTTATATTTGTGTGCTAGTATGTGACTGCAATGATCTAAGCTACTATTATTTTATCAAAAAATAGTAATTCAACCATATGCACATAATTTACAACCCATATGGGCCCCATTTCGAGCTTGCGCATACGAAATTTCCGGTAGCGCCAAAAATGTTCGAAACAAACGGTAAGTCGTACATTTGTACAGGTAAATAAAATTACTTTTGATTTCTGTTCGATGACATCCCACATTATCAGTCTGCAATTGAAATGCATGCACATATTGTGTGTACAGAATAGTTGTAAACGCGTTTTGGGGGTATTGTCCATTTTTGTTTTGCATTTGCCATGCATTTTCACGATGGCAGTCGTTTTGTTTTCAATTTTTTGACATTATGTTGGAAAATATTACAGGGTATACAAAAACTGTGCTGCACTGTCGAACTGTAAACTGTCAAGTTTAAAAATTCATTATAATTCTATATTAATAAAAAAGTTTCTTTATTCACGGTGAGTCACCTTTGAGTTTCCATGTTTGGTGGGCAGACAGTTGACATTCACAAGGAGGTTGCGTTATACCAGCTGGCGAGGCAATTCAATATGAAGGTGCTAAAGAGAAATTTGCGGTCCTTCAGCTTTGAATTACTTGTATAGTAAGTCTAGTTAATGTTTTATGGAATACGCGAATTATTGTTTCATTAATATGAATGTCATGTAGATGTCCAAAAAGATACATAAATGATACAATGTACTAGCATAATGTGATATAGGCAATACAATAAATACTGTCTTATATGTGACTTTTTTGTCATCCCAAAACATCAAAGCAACTTTTCAATAATCAACACTTGATACTTTAAAGTTTTAAATTTGATAACATGCAATGTAAAGTTGTGGTGCATAATCATAATGTTGATTCAAATGTTTGTTGAGAATATATGTGTACTTATTTCCATTCGCAAGTCATTGGGTACCCAGGTAGTGAAAATGGATCCTGGTACTCGTCAACGCTTATCTGACCCGCGGGTATCCTTGACACAATAAAATTCATGTAACAATAATCGTCGTAGTCGTCGGCATTGCCATCATTCTCAATATTGTACATAGTGCATTATAAAGTACAAATTAATAAGCTTTATTAGTGATGTTGTATTCTTCATATACATGTATCTTTAAATGCAACTTATAAAAAACACACACATTTCCTTTAAATTATAATGATCATCAATTTCCACCAAATATCTTTGTTTTAATCATCAAAGTAGTGTGGCGAATCATTATGAGCCTGTGGCTAATAGTTATGAAACTGTTGCAAATCAGCATTAAACAGTGGCGAATCGTTATTAAACGGTGGCGACGCTTTACTAATTCTTCACAGGGCATAGAAATAACTAGCCTGGTCAAATATTTTTTGAAAAAACACAAGGGAAGTAATTGAAATTTCGATATATTCTGTCAAAAAAATATATACCGCGACTTATTATTGATTTCGTATCAGATGGTTTTTACCTATTGTTTATTTGTATGTACGTATCAATTTTGAAGCATACCACGAAGACTTGTGGACCGTGATGAGGCAGCCAAAAATTATACCACAAATGTTGCATGTACCACCAGCCTGTTCTACATTATGCTACTCCAAGGTCAGCTATATCCGCAATAGCTAATAATACAAAATATGGATGGATCAGCACACGTACCAAAGAACAGAATGGTATGGGTTACTAGATTAACCGAAAGCGCATAGAAACTTACCGAAAGCCACCAGGAATGCACAAAAATCAAACATTTTATATTAACAAGTTATTTACGTTTTCAAAATAAATTGCAATCAAAATTGTATGTAAAATAAATAAAACATTTACATATTGAATAAATTAACAAATACCTATTACGACATTTCGTGGTGTGCAAACGCGGCCCATAAAAGCCTTTCAGATAGTTGTAAAATGTGATGTTTATGCATGCCAAAACAAAGGAAATCTTAAATAAAAAGAAATAAAAGTATTAACATCATCAAAACAGTATGAACAATATTTATTTGTTTTAAACCGATAGCGTGTAGTCGGAAAGATACACTAGAATCTTTGAATCACTTTGATCCAATAATAATAACCTTTGTTTTTGTAAAGTATATGTATTTTAACATGTTTATGTTTCAGTTCACAATCAACGTTTTAAATGAATAAATTATGATTTTTTCCTTAATTGAGCGAGACCTAAGAATCTTCATCATGATGTTTCAAGGCTTAACACTCGACTCCTGGGCTGCAACGACAAGGCTATGGAACATTCAACAACCAAATAACAGACTAAAGCAAGGGTGGCGGGTGGAAACAAAGAAGGTCTATAAAGTCCATCGTTACATAAAACAATGTGATCGGTAGTGATGTACAATTGAATACGAGCATTCCAGTCTTGAGCATTCAGAGTGTTTTGCACTGACTTTGAGTTATGAAATTCGCCACATTGAAAAAAACTGTCGCCTCGTTTCACGATTGGGTGACTTTGGTGATCGACAGAAAAACCCTTAATATGTGACATTTTGTGTTAATCATTTACATTAATAGTTTATCTTCTTTTGTGAAATAACTTGGCTGCTTTATCAATTGCAATAACAATAAAGTATGTCAATTGTGTGGCAATGTAATTTTTATATGTCTTTTTAGTCTCAAGTATTCAGTAGAAAGTGTTTCTCTATATGTGTGAGATTTTATTTACTGCTTATGATTTCATGCAATTGTTTGTCTTTTATGTGAATATAGTCTACAATAACAAGATATGCATATAATAAGTGAGTACATACAATAATTGATTGTGACTACTCTATATAAAGAGAAACATCATTAAAATTGGGAATTTTATCCTTTTTTGCGTTTTAACATAATGTGTTTCATATTGTTTAATATTGTTCATGTAATAATTGACTTTTAAGTGATTTCTAATGCATCCTCTTCAAATTTGTATGCCTGATAAAATTATATACCTAGTAGATAAGCACATTTCCTGTATTGATATTGAAGGGTTTTTTAAGCATCAGCTGTATGATGTATATATCATATCTGTGTATCTCTCCAGATAATTTAAATAATCTATAATCAAAATACCGGTATTCTGATAATTCTTTCTGTGTGTTAAATAACGAAATATTTTGTTTAAGAATAACATATTTTTATATTGAAATTTCCCTGGTTTCTTTGTTGTATTAACTAGTTTTATACGCTTTTGTTACATGTACAACTATTAAAATATGCTGACCATGATATGATTGTCAGATTCAACTGTAAATGTTTTTGATTGATTAAAACTGTATCTTATCGATAACGTTCGTGTTTTGTTTACCTCTGACAGGTATGACTTACAGAATATTGCAGTATACCTACCATATAGGATGAAAAAAGGCTCATATATAGACCCAAATACTGCCCGTATGCAGCCCATATTGAACCCATATAGGACCCATATGCAGCCAATATGAGACCCATATGGGTAGTGCAACCGGGAACCATGTGGGTCCCATATGGGCAGCCCATATGGGACCCATATAGGACCCATATTCAGCCCATATGGGCTGCCCATATGGGTCCCACATGGTTCCCAGTTGCAATACCCATGTGGGACCCATATGGGTCCCATATATTTTGCTTGCTGGGGTCATTGTATTGTTTACATTTAATAATTTTGTTAAATACAATAGTATAAAACGCACACTTACAACATCGCTCAACGAAATCAGCAATCAGGAGCTGTGCTTCTTAAGTCTTGTTTTGAATTGCTAACAACGCGCATTCACTGCGAAACGTTTTCCGGTTAAAATTACACAACGCAAAATTCAAGACACCTCAAAATTTATAAATCGAAAGGTACTGGGAATGTCCGGAAAGACTGTACTACAAAAAGCAGTGTTAGAAAAGCATTCTTTACAGGTCAAACCCATAAGATATATTATTAGTTTAAGAGAATAAAAACAATATATTTGAAAATTCGCCCGAAGCCTGGATTTGACGACCATATAGATAATATATTTACCATAAATAATGAAAAATATATTCATCTTTACAACGAACCTAATACCGTTTTAAATATTTGTGTAGGTCATACAGTATGTCCATACAAAAGCCCAATATGATTGCATAAATAGGTAATTAGTAATTAATTACGTGAATTAAGTCACCGGCACCTTAATGGTCGCGGTCGCCTTAAGTCTGCTTTGTTGGACAATTTATTCGCCCTATGGTCACGATTACATATATATATATATATATAGTTGTGTTTGCAATAAAAATGTACACACCACACATTGTTTAAACTTTTCTTGTTTGCAATATGCATGCACAGTTGGAACTATGTGACAAAGGCTACAAACACTACTGTAGCCTACATAAAGTATTCTGAAAATATAATGAATTTCTTACAATTCTGAATGCAAATATGATATACCTCGTAATATAGAATGTTTTTACATTGGTCTAGCCTTTTAAAGGTGTGCCACTGGAGTTCTTCAAAGCATTTATCTATTTATTAATGGGTAACCAGGTTACTAAGGCATGGTGGTTTCACTGTATTATAATGTGGCCTCCATTCTGGCCATATTGTACATTTATAGACAGGTCGTTGCTTAGAAATACAAATTGGTAGCCACATGTTTTTATTGTGCCTGTCAGTTTGAAATAAAAATTGTGAATTTTCCTTGAGTTGCAGAGGTGCAATGGATATGGTGACTGTCTTTTGATTGAGCAATTCTGAGTATGACCCCTATTAATGGAGCATTTAAATGGTCTTTCTCAAAACGACACCCAGTACTGATTCCACTCTGGAAACAGATTAATTATTAATTCATTGTCAAAATATCTCAATTATAGTCAGGCTTTCTACACAGTAAAACTAAAATAAATAGTTTTAAACTAAATATGATTTTTAATTTCCCTTATTTTTCCTGCATGGATTTGTTTACATATTTTCCCATAAGTAAATAGCAACCATAAACAATCCTCCCTGTTTAAATTTAAAGTGCAACCACTTAACAAATCAATGTAAGAAACACTATACTACAGAGTCTGAGGCTTGCAGAACTTTAATGAAATACATATTTGGTGGCAGTATTAATATCAGTCAATTCAAGTTCATGTATGTTGTTGCTGCACTGGATTGAAGAAATGCATGCCATCTTTTTCATAGCATATTCATGGGTCCCTCTTAAAAAAAATCATTATTTCTGGCATATTTGTATGTACATGAATTAAGATCTATATTATTATTATTATTATTATTAGTAGTAGTAGTAGTAGTAGTAGTAGTAGTAGTAGTAGTATTATGTATAATGTATTATTGTTAAACACTAGAAACTGTAAAGTTTATGTGTAATAAAATTATGTTCTGTTCTGTTCATTATTATTATTATTATTATTATTATTTTACAGCTTTAATAGATAATAGTTTATATTATAATGATGTGTTTATCAAATAATGAAAACATGATTTAAGTGAAATATTGTTAACAAATAATAATAAAAGAAAACAAACAATAAATTATTTTTAATGATACAATCTAATAAATAATAATAAATACTTATTTGTAAAAGTACAATCTAATAATAATAATAATAATAATAATAGATATAATATTTATTTTTATTATATTATCAATATAATTATTATTATGTCACTGTAAAAATATAAATATTATATTATTGCCTTATCCAGTTTTTTATTTAAATGATTATTAAATAATAAGTCCTTGCTATATTAATACTTGCGGCATATATTAAACTAATTATCATTATCATTTATAAGCAGTGTAAACGTTACAGTACAATTTTTATTACAATAACCTTTGTGAAATCATTCCTCTACGCCTTGGTTGTATGAACTGACAATCTCTTCAGCAGAAAGAAGCAATGTGTTAAGAAATACAAAAATCCTTCCATTCCAGTATTAGATCAACGTGTTTGTTTACAATCGACGACCTTTCCAATATGGCGGACGCGCTGACGCATCCTGTCAGTTAGATAATAAGCATATGTGGTTGAGTGCAGGATGCATATAATTTGTAAAATACAGTTTAAATGATATGTTTTGGTATCATTTTAAAGGTATATATGTAAGCAATAAGAAAAAAGGCTGTTTTATGAACTACTTTTTGTCTAGTTTTTCCCAGCTTCATAACTTTTGGCCCATGTATTCATGCGCAAAATGGCAGCCTCCATGCCCGTCAAAACCGGTGTGTTTTTTCTAAGGTAAATATTTTGAGTTACAACACATAGAATTTTTTGACATGCTATTTTTCAAAAGGTTATGTCCTCATTTCTCCAACAATGTATGGTGATACATTGGAAAGTAGCTTGGTCATGGTGAAAAGTGAGATCAAATTTTGAATATTTTATATGTAACAAAGAAGGAATTTATTTGCGCATGCGTAACCTCAATGGTGTCAATCGCAATCGGATCCTTCCGGTTCCGGGATTTTATGCATAGGTTCCGTGTTTCAGTAACAATAAACAACGCTTAGCGCATCTGTTAACAGGGAAGCAAACTCCACTCTTGGTATAAATCTATCTTACGGAGCATTCGGGAGATAGTCGATGTATCACGATTGAAGAAAATTCTTGCATTTTATTGAACCCAAAGAAATAATAACGGAAAGTATATAGGTGTAAAAACAACGCGAAACAAAACGTTGTCTGTAACCACGTCGATACATTCATTTATTAACAATATTTAATACGCAAACTTAATAATTGTATCACAAATGTTGCTAAAAACAATGTTGCTGTAGTGTATAAGTATATATTTCAATAATTGTACTTGGTAACTTGATGGTAAGCCTTTGTAAAATCTTTAAAACAAATTACTGCAATATAACAGGTAAAAACAGACACCGCGAACTCTGTCAGACTGTCAGACATGTTTGACAGAATTTGAATATGTCTGACAGATCCAAATCGTTAGTCAGACATTTTGTCTGACATAATTGTTTCAAGTTCTGCATCTTTCACAGTGTGCGTCTGACTTTCACTCTGGTTGTCTGACATAATGTTGGAGGCTGTCAGACAATGTGTCTAATGAGCCCCTCTTAAGTTTCGTGATGTTTGAAAAGTGACAAAAAGAGCGAAATAGTTATCAGCTGTTTTGACTAGTAAAACAACAAGCGGCAGACAATTGACATAGTATTTTAATCTGCTTACGTTCAATGCCAACTTGAAACCGAAATTTCAATACAGCGATAATGGATCTAGACATACACGTATCTCAAAACGAAGTGTTTGATCTAGATCGTCTTACCTTTCAATACATGTAGAAATAACCAATGTAATAATTTCACTGTCAATTCTATAAATATTTTCGCAGTTTTCTGCAACAGAGTATTACAAATAACTTTAAAAATAACTTATCTACCCAGTTGCAGTCACTCTCGTCCACTCACAATAATGGATATGACGCAATCTGAATTCGTCACAACAGTGAATATGTCATAAGTATGTCGAATTAAATCTCATCAGGGGTGTAGCTTGATCCGTAAATATGTGCAGACCACTTTATAAGTTGTCCGGGTGTATGATGGAGTGGGTTGCCCCGGCATTTCTTTTTTTCAGTAAGTGTTGGAGATAATTTTGGGTTTATATTTGGTATTCTACCACGGCACGCGGTTAGTGGTCCATAGATAAAGAAGGAAAATAACTGTGGGTTATTCTGCCACAAATTATGGGCGGCGTTTAATGTTTTGAAAAAAGTTCCGGAAATTCGAAGAAATTGTTCCGTCAAATGCACGTGCTTAAACGCGCGATAGCAAATTGCGACAAACAAATCATTTTTGCATTATGTTGCGCAATTAAACCACATTTGTACTACATATTTTATACTTAAGTTCACAAAAACGTTTACGTTTTGTTAATATGTTTTTAATTTGCGCTTTTTGGTATGATATTTTCACTGTATTATATCGATAAGTATGACGTCATTCGCTCAATGTTTATCAATAAAGCTGACGTCATTTTGAATTGTTATGATTTATTGACGTCACAGAAACGCACGTGTGAATGCACTTCTCGGAAAATGGGCGGAGTATCGATAAATATAGTCCTCATTCATAACCTTTAAAAATACGAATTTTATATAAGATCGTGTTAGAATCGAAATAATTGACGGGTAGCAGTTTGTTATTGCGTTAATAACCAACGGATTGTCGTTCGATGCTTATTATCAAACCACTCGGGCTACCGCCCTCGTGGTTTAATTCCTATGCATCGGAACTCCAAACCGTTGGTTATTACCGCAATAACCAACAGTTACACACCAATTATTTCTTAGGCATCACATCATTTTGATGCATTATCATTAACACCGTTAAATGGGTCAAATAACAAAACATTATCTGCATAAACTTGGATCAATTCAGAAAATTAGTAGGCCGCAGATACCGTCTACCGGTGTATACTGTCTATCGGTGTAATCCGAGATATGCCGAGTATGGTCGAGGCGGGGCAGTCAGTTCGCATTTCCCCATTGCTCTGAATAGGTTGTTATTATTTGACAAGATTACTAAAGACTGTGATAGTTTTACTTAGTCTGTGATAGAAAAAGATTCGATTTGTGAATTGATTATACACGAGATATTGTCATATTGTTCATATTTATATGTTTATCGATTTTAATGTATAGTTTATACATAATATCATCCTGATTTTACATTGAACAAACAGAAAAAGCAAAGTCAAACATATTAAAAAACAATGTTTTTTGTTTGTCAATAATTGCTTTCAGGCAAGTAATAGAAACGAGAGGTTTAGTACAGCAGCTGATCATGAAACAATGAAGATAATTCGTTTGCACCGGTAATCGGTACATACGTCATAAAATAAAATGGCCAACCCTAGGTTCAACAATGAGGTCACTGTGGCACTTATGATAATATAAAATCGTACGAAAGTGCCAAATTATGAACGGTAACATTATTATCGTAAATATCATTCACTCTTCTTCAATATAAATATAATTTTAGTCATATTGAACAGTGTTTTGAAGCTTAATACACCGGTAGACGGTACACCCAGTATATGGCCTAAAGGAAGCTACGCCACTGCCCATTATTGTACCAGTTTAATTGCCTCTTTAAAGCAACTTAGTCTGGTAAGTTAAAGAAGTGGTTAAATGCACTTTGTAAATTATTTATAATACAATTTAAAGAACCGGCTGTTACGTACCTAACCAGAAAAAAATATCAGGGTTAAACATTTAACCGAACTAACAAATATACCACCAGTGTTAACAATTTGGCTTGTGGTATTTTATTTAACTCATTGATCAAACTACTTATAAAGTATTAGTCACTTATCCAATTAAATATCCATGAACAGTTTACATAATAAAATGTCCCCAAAGACTAAAAAAAAAAAACAGAGTCTATTGCATTATCAGTACATAGAGTGTAATATAGTGATATGACAGAAAATTTATCATAGGCCTATTTTTGTATCGAGATTTTCTGAAGGAGTAGTATACCCCACTGGCCAATTGACTGTTCAAACTTTATTTAATTGTTTAACTTGTTAGAGTATGTGCAACAGAACCATTTTATCAAATAGCGAATGCCACCATAATAACATGGAAAAACAGTTTTAATTATGTTTCCTACAAAAGTCTTACATCTATATGACATTAAAATTTCAATAGGTCTAAGGAGAAATACAACATTTATAAGGAAGAAATAAACAGTTGTAATATCATATCATATGCTGTATTTGCACATAATGCGTTAACTATACGTGAAAAAAAAACGCGGGTTCGTGTCCAATACAACATTACACAATCAACTCGAGCGATTCTAGCCGCCGGATAACCACAGTCATGCAATATTCCCTATACATACCTTGAACATAAAGGTAACTATATCTATGTGTATCAATTACATGGAATGAATGATTTTTGAAAAAAAATGAAGAAAAACCTTTTGTTTACATAATCATTGTGTAATCGTTTAATATAAAAAATGCATTGATCAGCTTGCGTGGTTCGAAATTATCAAATTTCAAATGATAACTTTGCAGGTGCTGCATTAAAAAAAACTTCATAAATATTACATCTTTATTATGCTAGGATCGTCTATTTCTGTTTGGTTTTCCCGACTTAGGCAATGCCTAAATTCATATTAAGTAATACAAAAAATACATCAATTAAATTTGCACCTACCGTACATATTATCTTTAGTGTAAGCATATAAAAGCGGTAACTTGAAAGGAATGAAATGCATCATCGTTTCAAACCGGCAGATTAATTGCTTAATAACATGTAAATTGCATATGAAATTACTACTAAGTACTATTTTATGTGTCTTTCAAATCGAATTTAAACTTGAAAAATGACATTACTGATCATGCAAGCTGAAAATGTCAATTTGCAAATATTGGAATATGTCCTTTCAATATTATTGTTCCGGTACTTTCACATTTCATGTACATGATAGAGGTCCGAGATAGGGAAAATGACCTGCAACATAAACATACACACGGGCGTACATTCGATTTTGCTTTAGATACGCCCCTGCCTTATTTCGTTTATCTGGAGTATTAGTTGATCTTAACCTGATGACTTACTATGCGCATGCGCAATTGATCATTAAGGAAGCTGAAATAATTTACGTGTTTCGTGTCCCATAAAGAGCAAAATTTGTCCGTCTGTCAATAGTTTTGTCAACCTCAGTGTTAACAATTACAGAGACATCTTGCAACAGAGTCAGGTAATTGATATGCCAAACAGCTTAACTAGTTTGTTACATGATAGGGTAAGCCTTGTATAGCCACAAACAAAAAATGAATGTTCGTTCTCAGTATGCATAGTAACCAATCTTGATTCGCACCCCGAAGTGTAAATCTCAGGTGTGTGACTGCCAGTTGAATTATTATCAAAACTGTTAAACACAGAATGATGAATGGCAACATATAAATTGTGATAGCAATCCTTTTGTCCATAATGGCTCGACAGTCAAAAATTTTGGCTGGGAAGAGTACCCAGGTATCAGGTCTTGTAATGCTTTTGCCCAGGAAGCAAATACTTGCCCGGGTACCAATGGTATTTAATTTAACCTTTAATGCAACTTTGTAAATAATTTGAAGTCACTGTTAGTTTACTTATTCGCTAATTGCATTTATTTCTAAGCATTATTGTATACATGTTTTGTAGTCGATACTTTTGACTTACAGCCAAACTTTGTATCCAGCAGTTTTCCTAATCTTGGAAAAAAGACTTCAAGGGACCTGTTAACAGATTGGCGAATTGACAATTTTCCAGCTTTTTGTCACAGATTCCGAAAATAACGGAATGGTGCATATAAAGGAGCGAAATAACACTGCGGACATAGAAATATACTGTAAAAACCATTTCGTTAATGAGTAATCATTAGTTGAAATCAATAAAATTGTAAAGCGCTTGTAACGCTAAACTATGGAATAATTTGAAATGTTTCTGTTGTTTTCGTTAAAATTGTTGACAACATGTAGATCATTTTACATAAAAAAATGGATATTCTAATGTAACAGTCGGAATGGCCGAATGGTTAAGGCGCTAGCCTTTTGATCTGGAGGTCTGAGGTTTTACCCCTGGTGGATTTTTTTTTTTTTCTTTTTTTGTATGCTTTTCGTGAACTATTATACTCAAGCTTTTTAGTTCCGATGCTTAAATCTGTCAAGTTAAGACATTTTATGACATACTTAAAAAATACAAAGATCTGTGAACAAGTCCCTAGTTTCAGGGCCCATTTGGCTCTATACAAGTATTAACTCTGCTCAGGTATGTAATTTTTGCAAAGTATTAATATCTTCAGCTACTTCTCGGTTTTAGTCTGGCATCAGCGATGGAACTGAGTGAGTCTTCAGTGACGGCTCTGCTGCGAGCATTTGGCAAGGATTGTCTGCAGACACTGGTTTTCAAGGAACAAGTTGAGCTACACACCAAGATGATTGTTACAGTGGACCACATGACAGAGTTTGAATATGATTTCAAGCACTTGTTTGCGCCGTAAGAGTTGTTAAAAATCTATATTTTGAAAAGCTATACATATACCCATTGTCATTGAAACAACTTATTGAAACCAAGCAGTCTTTCTTGTTTTTAGCTCACCTAGCTCATGGTGAGCTTTTGTGATCGCCCGTTGTCCGTTGTGCGTGCGTGTGTGCGAGCGTGTGCCGTCAACTTTTCGTTAAAACAACATCTCCTCCTAAACCGCTTGGACGATTTTCACCAAACTTCACAGGAATGATCCTTGGGTGGACCTCTTTCAAAGTTGTTCAAATCTTTCCGGTCCACTGAATATATAGGTCACCAGAGCTAAAAATAGATTTAAAAGTGAAAACGGGCCACGCCCTGGGGGTCACATGGTTTATATAGAATATATAGCAAAATGACTAAATTATATTTATTCGTCGGCACTTGAATTCATGGTTTTGTCTATCAACAAAATCCACGAAAATTAGTGTCCCACGAATAATAATGATTTTTACAGTAGTAGTCCTCTACAAGGATTGTTAAAATTATGCCCCTGGGGTCAAAACTGGTGGCACCCCGAGGGGTCACATGCTTTATATAGACTTAAATAGCAAGGTTACTTTAAAGCTGGTAATGCCCCGGGGGTCACATGGTTTATATCAACTTTATATGTAAAATGTCTTTAAAAATCTTCTCCTCTAAAACTGCAAGGCCCAGAAGTTTTGTATTTGGTATGTAACATCCTCAAGTGTTCCTCTACAAAAGATTGTTCAAATTATGCCCCATTGGTCAAAACTGACCACACCCCAGGGGTCACATGGTTTATATAGACTTAAATAGCAAAATGACTTTAACAATCTTCTCCTCTGAAACCGCAAGGCCTAGAGGTTTCATATTTGGTATGTAACATCCGTATAGTGGTCCTCCACAAATATTGTTTAAATTATGCACCTGGGGTCAAATCTGGTCACGCCCTGGGGGTCGCATGGTTTATATAAACTTAAATAGCAAAATGACTTAAAAAATCTTCTCCTCTGAAACGGCAAAGCCCACAGCTTTCCTATATTTGGTATGTAACATTGAATAGTGGTCCTCTCCAACGATTGTTCAAAGTATACCCTTGGGTCAAATCTGGTGGCACCCCGAGGGGTTACATGCTTTATATAGACTTAAATAGCAAATTTACTTTAAAAATCTTTACCTGAAACTGCAAGGCCCAGAGGTTGTTCAAGATTATTCATATTATGTCCCTGGGATAAAAATAAGCCACGCCTCGGGATGCAAATTCCAATTGGGTTAGAAAGTCTCAGGTGAGCGTCCTAGGGCCCTCTTGTTTACAAGTGTCTTGAATTTTGTTGGCCTGTGGATTTATACAAGCATTAGGATAAGTTTTGCTAATGTGTTAATAACACAATAAAATTATTATTTACACTGAAATAAAATACAACTGAAAGTGTTAGTCATCTAGATATGGTCTTTTTCCTTTAGATTGGAAATTTGTCATAATATTATGTGTTGTTGCTTTTTAGCTCACCTGAGCATGAAGTGCTCGGTGAGCTATTGGTACAGGGGACCTCTCCTGCATCGTCAGTGTGCCATCAATAATTGGGTTCGTTCTCACGCTAGAGACTTCATTTTTATCCAATCTTAACCAAATTGCACAGTTTGTATATGACCTTAAAATCTCGGATGGGATTGTTATTGGGCCAGATCACACCACTAACAGTAGAGTTATTGCCCCTTTTTCATGCAAAAAAGTGCAAAAATGTCTTTTTCCAACATATAGACTTTATTGTCCATCCAATCTTAACCAAACTTTCACAATTTGTGTATGACCATCAGATCTCAGCAGGTGTCAAAAATGGGCCAGACCGTGTTTCAAACACTGGAGTTATTGCCTTTGGTTTATGAAAAAATATACAAAAATGGACATTATTCAGGATAGAGACTTTATTTTTCATCCCTTCTTCACCAATCTTGCACAGTTTGTCTATGACAATAAGATTAAAGGTGAAGTCGAAAATAAGCAAAATCGGGCAAGAGACACCAGATTTATTGCCCTTTGTGAAAAAAATATACAAAAATTATTCAGGATGGAGACTTCATTTACAGTTGAAGTCGAATATAAGCAAGATCGGACCAGAAACACCGGAGTTATTACCTTTTGTTTGTGATGAAATATGCAAAACTCAACATTATTCAGGAGAGAGACCTCATTTTTCATCTAATCTTCATCAATCTGGCACAGTTGTCTATGACCATAAGATTACACGTCAATTTAAATATAAACAAAATTTGGCCAGAAACACCAGAGTTATTGCCCTTTGTGATTATTTTTTTTCAGAAATGGACATTATTCAGGATAGAGACTTCATATTTCATCCAATCTTCACCAGTCTTGCACAGTTTGTCTCTGAACATAAGATTACAGGTGAAGTCGAATATAAGCATGTTCGGGCCAGAAACACCAGAGTTATTGCCCCTTGTGTGTGGAAAAAAACATCAAAAGTTATCAATGATTGGTTTGCACACACGTTTTTTTATTCAGTGTTAGCCAAACTTACACAGTTTGCATATTACCATAAAAATTGATTGACAAAAATTTGATTTCCATCAGTTGCAAACCTTGCATGCAGTTATTAGTACGTGCGACGTTGATGGCTTCAGAGCCTACATTAACATCATTTATCATCATTGGACAGAAAATTACCAAAGAAAAAGCAAAACTTGACCTTATAGCACAGCCATCGCAATTATCGCATTACAACTAGTTCTCCAATACTGTCTGCAAAAAAGACACCAAAATCGACTATTTCTGCATTTTCCAGAATTGTCACTGACTTAATGACAAAGGGTCAGGTAAGAATATCAAGAAAAATGATTTGAGGACCATTAGCAAAAACACCGCACATCCACTACCCAACTCGTACTTTAGTTAGCCCATTGCACTAACTGATGTTTTAAATCAAATCGATCCTATCCCCCTTTGCGTATGGTTCAGATACCTTAATTTTCAAACCTGCCACAACAGTATGGACTTCATCTGTACCAGTGCTCAGGTGAGCGCTTTGGGCCATAATGGCCCTCTTGTTTGTTTTATAGGTGTGCTGTTGCAACATACATTGACTATCAGCATCACAAGGAAACAATGACAGACCCATTACAGATGGTCGATGCAGAATCACAGACAGATGTGGTCAAGACAGAAACAGATCAGCTAGGTTGTTTGTCATCATCACTCGTGGTTATTTTCATTAGATAGAATTTTAATATTAATTGAAAATAAAGCTAATGCATTGTTGTCACGGAACAAAAAAGTAGTATGTTGCATAAAAATATGTTAATCTTTACAAATGCAATATGATATTTAAATTGATGGATTCTTTGTTACTTTTTGTTGTGGTTAATGTTTGTCATAAAAGTGAACCTGTAAAGAATTATTATTGTTCATCTACCGGTATATGTTTCTGCAGATTTACTATTTTTCCGAACCAATTCAGTTAACATATTTGTATTTGTGTTTACAGATGAGTTCCAGGCCAATGAGACAGAGGTTACCTCTCCGAAGGAGGTGAAAGTGGAGGTCGTGTCTGAAGATGAAAACATTGATAGCGAAGATGTCATAAAGGTTTTCCC
This sequence comes from Congeria kusceri, assembly GCA_027627225.1. Classification (NCBI taxonomy): domain Eukaryota; kingdom Metazoa; phylum Mollusca; class Bivalvia; order Myida; family Dreissenidae; genus Congeria; species Congeria kusceri. Next base: position 8,105,642 of record CM051034.1, on the reverse strand, counting down.
TGCTTCCCCAGAACGATTGACCAGAAACAGGAAGAAAAATGAAAGCCAAACTGTCTGCTTGCTCTGTCCTGCCAAGTTTAAGTCTGGGGACACAACTGCTTTAGAGGAGCATTTGAAGACCAGTCACGACATTGGAAATGAGTATAGCTGCCCAATGTGTAGCCAGATATGTATGTCAAAGGTTGCGCTGGCTGATCATGTCACTAATGCACACTGTAAAAATGAGCCGTCCAAACTTTCTGCTAGAAAGATTCATGCTCGGAAGAAACAACCCCCCAAGGTAGAAGATGGAAGTGACACAGATGATGAATACATGAACAAGTCGAGTATCAAGATCACAATCAACAAAAAGGGAAAGAAAATTGTGAAAACCAAGACTAAGAAGAAAAAGAATAAGAAAACACCCAAAGTCCCTAAGAAAGAACATGTTATTGATGAAAACACTAACGCTTCAAAAGAAGACATTGAAATAAAAGAAGAAAGTGAAGTAAAAGAAGAAAAGGAATCTAAGGTTATGGCAGACCCATCATATGTACCTGACCCAAATTCTGAAGCTAATCTGAAGTGCATAGAATGTGGTAAACTGTACAAGTCAAGACGAGCCCTCCGTCGCCATTTTAATGTGACACACACAACCAATTCTCATGTTTGTGAGATTTGTGGACATAGCTTTAGAGGCAAGGAGTCCCTCTATCACCATAAAAGAGGAATCCATGAAAATGCTAAAGTTTACAAGTGCCCCGAGCCGGACTGTGATGCGTCATTTAATTTCAGTCATAGTCTTCGACTGCATCGCTTGAAGCACACAGGGGCTAGACCTCACATGTGCAATGTGTGTGGTAAAACCTACCTGACCGGCTATCATCTTAAAGTTCATATGCAAGCTACACACTCGGAAAAGAAAATCTTCGCTTGTAAAATGTGTGATAAGACATTTTCCTACTCTACCAGTCTGAAAATGCACGAGGCCACCCATAAGCCTCAAGATAGAGTTAAATGTGATGCGTGTGATAAATCATTTGTTAATAACCAGGCTTTGAAGTATCATGTCATGTCAAAGCACACAGAGGCGGGACATTTCCCGTGCGAGGAATGTGGCAAGGTCTGCAAATCTGAAATCATGTTGCGTACGCATATCAGACGTCACAGCGTTGACAATGCACGATTTATGTGCGATATTTGTGGTCGACAGTTCATGTACAAGTCTGCCATGGAAATGCACAGGGCTGTTCACAGAGATGATAAGAATTACAAGTGTAAGACCTGTGGCAAGTCATTCAAGACCTACCCCACCCTATACAGCCATCAGTATGTACACAGAGAAGACGCCCCCTTCACTTGCAGCGCTTGTGGCAAGTCCTTTAAAACCAAAGAACGTCTGAAAGCTCATGAAAAACGCCATTCTGGCTTGAAGCCATTTGAATGCCAGATATGTCACCATTGCTTTCCTGATAATGGAGGTTTGTCAAAACATCTTAGAACTGTGCACGCCAAGGTGAAGAAATTTGTCTGTGATATTTGTGGAAAAGCCACATCAAGAGCAGATAACTTGAGGGTCCACATGAAGGTTCATATGAAGGGAACTGACTATACACCTAAAAAGCCTCGCGAACCGAGGCATAATGCTGCTTCACAGAATTCAGTTTCTGCTGTACACCATGCCTTCCATAACTCCCAGGACAGTAAAGGAAGAAGTGAAATTCTGTTTGAGGATGATTCCAATTCCTCTAGCAATCACTATTCAGCGCGTGACTACGAACCCAATTTACCCAATTTCCCCACACTGGACCCGTCGCAGATTGTCTCAACGACCAGTGACCAGAACATGCCACTCAACCTCCATTACAACCAGGGAAATACCAGCCACGGTGCTATCGGGGGCCTGCAGTCGCATATCATGGTGAACCGGTCAATGCCGTCTGCCTCCCAGAGCCAGGGTCACGGGCCCAACACCGTGATGGCAGTTCCCGGACTCAACCCCACCCAGTTTGTGTACCCCTGGCCCTATGTGTACCCACACGCTGTGGGGTCCGGCATGAGTCCTAGTCAGCAGCAGTCTCAGACAGGCTCCAACGGATGGATGACACCAGAGAACACCTGATGCCTTCCATATCAGATACTGGTGATAAACCATGTTGAAGCATTTATATATTTTTTCATTTGTTTAGGGGTTTAAGGAATGGGTGTTGTTGTTCAATGTATCCAGAACTTTTACCATATAGGCCTTTCCCAAAACTGGGTGATCTCCCTTGGAAATTACCTCCCGTTATTGCGAATTCACATCCGCCATATTTGAAACCCGACTTCCGGCGACTTTTTCCCCACCTTGCCATATAAAGTATTATAGATCTAAGACCAAGCAGCTTTCAAAACTTGTAGTAGAAATTGTTTAAACCATATGTTTTTGATTAAATATTATTTAAAACAAACTCAAAAATGTTACAAAAATGAATTATTACAAGTAAATGTAGCATCGTTTTAAACTCGTTACTAAGGCCACATATCCGTATGACAGGTATCCGGAAAAACATGTAGTTTCCTTGTCTCGTCTTAAACGGTTGTTTTCTATGCATAAATACCACGAATGAACGCATGTTCTCTCCATGGATACTTAGTTATCTGTCTGAAGAGGGGATCTTATCAAATTACCCTTAGAACAATACCACTAATCCGTGCAATTGCGTAATGTATTGATGATAAAGATCTACATGCAGAGACAACTAACATGTCACACTTTGTCTCCATTGTTTGCGTCTCAAATTAAAGTTTATCTCACATTTTAAAATGGTGTCTCCGTTGTCTCTGTTCGCCACCTTATTGAACAGAACAAAACATAATTAAAAGCATTAAACTTTTTCGAATTAATAAATTGGTTTAAATTTAAGAGTGAAATAATATAGCACAGCATTTAATTTTCAATTCTGAAGAATAGAAAGGTGGTGAACATTTAGGAGCTCATCGTGTTTTGTTTTTCTAAAACATACGGGAATAAGCTCCTGCGAGAATAAAATGTTGTTTGTTAACCACGATTCCCGACAGAAATTAAAAAATAATCTCACAGTTATACACATGAAGGAAAACTAAATACTTGATCAAACATTCTCAATAAGTAGAAAATATTTATTCAAACATGTATTAAACTCTTCTGTTGGCTTAGTTAATTACTTGCTCTGAATTGTGTAAGCTTTTTTCAAAATGTATATATGTCTGTTTCATTATAGATACTCGCCCTATTATGTACATAATTATCACGACATATCTATTTCCTGGTGACATATAGACCCATTAGGTCGGGCGTTATTTGTTTCGTTGATTATATGAAGTTATCATGAACAATGTTTAAACACATGACACAATAATAAACAAATTACATACTTAATCTCTTTAATAAAACATCAATTATAACATTTAATGAGGAGTGACGTCATCTTGAGTTATTGTAATATTGTGTTAACAGTAATTGAAAAGATAGTTGTTTTGTTACATTATATTTCAAGGTTAAAGCGAAGCATGTTCAAGCACCGTATAGTATTTAGCACACAAGAATATCTGCAACGAAAAAAGCTTTAAAATTTAACACAAATGTGTATGGAATTCAAAAAAGAAGTTACTGTCAAAAACATCGGAATTACGCTCAAACTTTCTGTGATGATACCTTACTTTCGTAATTTTAGTTGTCAGAAGAATGTTAGCTTAGAGTTACTTGGCAAAATCATTTTACTAAAAACAGCTTTGTTTATTTATTTAATTTAATAATGCTTATTTAATACAGGATGAAGGCATAGGTTGTTTAGGTACTGAAATCACTATTTTTGTGTTTTATTGCATAATAACCGTTTTAACGTACTGTGTACAGTTTGTTTGTCAATCTTTAAAGAGTAGACAATATTGTTAAAAATAAAAATAATAATTTAATTAAATCGATAAATTAAGTAAACGGTGGATGTATATTATATACGAATGTTGATATTTGTAAATTTATTTTTACGACATCAACACAATTTTAAGTTTGAAAATCAAATATATTGTATGTTTTTCGGTAAATATCAATACTCTTGTCCCGCTTTATAATCAATAAAAGTCGCCGGAAGTGAACTGGGGACATCACTCGTGATTATGCAAGGGAAGTAACCTGGTTTTGGGAAAGGCCTATATAGTAAACAATTTATATATGTGACCAGGGGTGACATAAATTAATGTCATTTTGCCTTAATTGTCCGTTTTTGAAAATGCTGTTTGCTACTTATCTGTACATTTAATTATATAGTAATTCACACATATGCTCTAGGTCCACAATATTAACAATTGATTTTGCCACACCTGATGTCTTCTTAGGGCATGTTCATATAACGTAATGCATGGATTTATCAATAATTAATTCCTGTTAGATGCTTCCTTTTCTTTTGTGAACATTGTGATATCTTTAGCACAAAACCAAAGGCTTTTTTGCCTACCCATGTAAGTCTGTTCTATTTGATTATTTTAGCTCACCTGATCACTAGCACAAAGTGCTCATGGGTGAGCTGTTTTGATCAGTCACCGTCCATTGTCCGTCGTCATCAACAATTTACTACAGAAATCTTCTCTGAAACCTCTTATAGGAATTTGACCAATCTTTGTATGAATCTTCCTTGGATGGTCCTCTACCAAAATACTTTTAATTATTTTAAGTCATCAAAAATCATGGCTGCCAGGGGGCAGGGTATTTTTTCCTCATATGACTAAATTGATTCTTTAAAAATCTTCTTGTCAGAAACCACCCTATTCCAAAATACTTCAAATTATTTAGATACATTAAAAAACATGGCTGCTAGGGGACGAGGCCTTTTTCCCCATTTGGCTCTATTGAAAACTTTTAAAATCTGCTTGTCAGTAACCACTTAACCACTTAATGGATTTCGAAATAACTTCCTTGGGTGATCCTCTACCAAAACACTTCAAATTATTTTGATTGTTTAAAAAACATGGCTGCCGGTGGGGGGGGCCTTTTTCCTTTTATGTCTATATTGAAAACTTTAAATTTTGATTTGTTAACAAACATAGCTGCCAGGGGGCGAGGCCTTTTGCCTTATATGTTTATATTGAAAACTTTAAGAATCTAATTGTCAGTATCTACAGGTTGGATTTCCGAATAATTTCACAGAAATTTTCTTTGGGTTGCCCTCTACCAAAAGAACTTCAGTTATTTTGATTCGTTAAAAAACATGACTGACAGAGTGTGGGACCATTTTTCCTGTATTACAACCATATATTGAAAGTTTTGAAAATACTTCTTGTCAGAAACTAGAGCTGCGTATTGTTCTGAATTATGGATACGATATTTGTATGGATACAAAAGTATCAATGTTCGATATATCATATGATATTTTACATATAATAATATGATAATTTACACGTAATATTAGTACATAAATAACTGCGAATGTCTGTTCAGTCGTTCATTCGACTTCATACGAGGCTACAGCAAACTCCGGCATTAATCACGAAGTAAAAAATATGATGAACCACTGAAGGTGTAGATTTGGTTTGCTTCTCGAATAATACTTACGGCCATTTTAGCGCTTATAAAAACGAAGTCATGTAAAACATTTTACTGCTGCATTATTAATTTGAAATAAATGTAATTTTGTAGTGACGTTCAAATGGTAATGTAATTGCAGTGGTCATTGCGGTGGTCATTTAGTAAAGTATACTAATGTTTTTGACACCAGTTCTTTATGGTTAGAAAACAATGGCGTCAATAACATTTTTAAATACAAACATTAATTAGTGTACCATAGTCTTTAATCATTTGAAAATTTCGAATTCAGTTCGGACAATAAACAATTTGTCACTTGTTTTCATGGAGCATTTACCAAAAATATTTATTTAAAAATACTTTTTAGAGCCAAAATTAAATGCCAACATCCAGTAACATTACAAGATGATAAATATATACACATAATCAGATATAGATAGATAGAATTATTTCAACATAAAACGCATAATCACATGGCAAAATTCATCACAACATGCATGAAAACAAATAAAATTGTGTATGGATTAAAAATGCCTAGGCAAGTCAACATTGTATGTAAAGGATAACACACACAAAAATAGTTAAAGGAAACTCTTATTTCTATTGTGGTTCTTAGATATTCATAAGATGACCGAAAAGTACAACATTTGGAAAACTACAAATAAAGCTGGGAAGTATGATGCCATATGTCAGTAATGTGAAGGGTATCTATTAAAAAGGATTTAATAAACATTGAAAGTGTAAGGACACAACACAGTTACAAATTTTAGGGGAATATGAATAAAAAAACTAAATTTACACACAATTTGTTTCAAATTTTATTTTAGTGATATTTTGTTCGATACAAAGACGTTCGATATGATATAAATATTGAACCTAATGTATTGATAACCGATACACAGCCATATCAGAAACCACTGGTTGGATTTCATATTAATTTCACAGAATTGTTCCTTTAGTGACCCTCTACCAAATTCCTTCAATTTATTATGATTTAAAAAAAAAACAAAGCGGAGTAGTCTCCTTATATAGCTTCAATGAAAACTCTGCAAATATTCTATAACCACTAGCTGGATTTTGAAATAATTTCACACACAAAATGTTCCGTGGGTGACTAATCTACCAAATTCCTTCAAATTATTTGGACACTAAAAACATGTCGATGGTTGAGCGTGAAACTATTGTATCTGCTTAACATTTCTATATCAGGTGCAATAGTTTCATGCTCAGCCCTCGATGTCTGTAAATTGTTCATCATTGACATCTGTTGCCAACTTGTACATCACCTCTGAACAAGCTTTACAAGTTTTACAAACCATTATGATTAATGATAACTCAGGTGAGCAGCCCAGTGCCACTTTGGCCCTCTTGTACTTTATATATTGTGTTTTATTCATGCTGTGCAAGACCGTGTACCTGTTATTATTATAAATGGTGTTTTTATTTTAAGTGCCTTCTATGTCACGATACAGTAGGCAATGCAAAATTATTGAGTTATTTTCATTTTAATATCTAACTTTCTGCATTGTATATTGTTATTAAGAGTTGTTGGTCGTGTTAAGTGATTCTGTATTCACTGCTCTTTACCGCATTTTTTTTTTTTTTCCTTTTTAACTTCGCCATTGGATTGTATTTTTTTCATAATTTATCATGCTTTTTCCAATGTTACCTAAATTTCTTGGATTATAGACCTGTTGCTTTTGTTATAGGTATTTTTGACATTTTTATTGTCAACTAATAGCTATAGAAACTAGTATTTCTCTTATTTTTCTTGGAAACTGTTAGCATTCTGGTATCTTTTATTCCTCCAAAGGATTTTCTTTTCCACTCGTTTAAATGCATGGAAAGATTTTATTATAACTTTGGATATTCAGAAAATGTGTCGCGTACATCACCCATGCTTTTCTGTCAAAGGTCAAGGTAGCAAGTCAAGGTCAAATGTCAAGGATTATTATTCCCCGTGACCAGAACAAAGGTACAGGTCACAATTCAAGGTCAAGGATTTTCGTTACTGCTCCCTAACTTATAAATGCCTGAGGGGATTTGAATAATACTTCAGATTATTATTACCTATGACCAGATAATGAAACATGTACTAAGACATCACCCATGCTCATCTGTCAAAGATCAAGGTTACAATTCTAGGTTACAGTTCAAGGATATTCGTTTCTGCTCTATAACTTCTGAATGCCCGAAAGGATTTGGATACTACTTTAGATAATCATTCCTCATGACCATCATTTTTCGCATAAAGTAACATGACCCATGCTTCTCTGTCAAAGGTCAAGGTCACAGTTCAAGGTCAAAGGTCAAATATTTGTCTGGAGCACATTTTTTTGGCATGGAGGAATTTTCACATAACTTTACAGAATTTATCACCAACACCCGTTGTCACGGGCAAGAACCAGGCTTTTAGTTTAGAGGTCAAGATCACACTTAAAGGTTCAAGGTCAGATGTAAGATTTAATATTTTTTTCTGGGCCACACATTCTACATGCAAAGGGAGACTCTGATATTAACCTGCACAATTTGATCACCTTCATGAGACAATGTGTTCCAGGCAAGAACAAGTCTGTGAGTCCAATGTCACATTGAAAGGTCAAATATTCAAATTAATTTTTTGTGGAAAGCAAAATTTAGGCCTACATGGAAGGATTTTGAAACTAACTTGGCTGGAATTATGATCATTACGAGACAATGTCACATGCAAAGCACCAGGTCTACAGCTAAAAGGTCAAGGCCACTCTTCAAGGTAAAAATAAGTGTTTAGGTCATATATTGTACTCTTCCTGACGATCACTTGCCTTCCTCTGACAAGCATATGCTTCAGGGGCATAGGTCACATCCTGTGACAAGCATATGCTTCAGGGGCATAGGTCACATCCTGTGACAAGCATATGCTTCAGGGGCATAGGTCACATCCTGTGACAAGCATATGCTTCAGGGGCATAGGTCACATCATGTGACAGGCATATGCTTCAGGGGCATAGGTCACATCGTGTGACAGGCATATGCTTCAGGGGCATAGGTCACATCGTGTGACAAGCTTATGCTTCAGGGGCATAGGTCACATCGTGTGACAAGCATATGCTTCAGGGGCATAGGTCACATCCTGTGACAAGCATATGCTTCAGGGGCATAGGTCACATCCTGTGACAAGCATATGCTTCAGGGGCATAGGTCACATCCTGTGACAAGCATATGCTTCAGGGGCATAGGTCACATCCTGTGACAAGCATATGCTTCAGGGGCATAGGTCACATCCTGTGACAAGCATATGCTTCAGGGGCATAGGTCACATCGTGTGACAAGCTTATGCTTCAGGGGCATAGGTCACATCTTGTGACAAGCATATGCGTCAGGGGCATAGGTCACATCCTGTGACAAGCTTATGCTTCAGGGGCATAGGTCACATTATGTGACAAGCTTATTTTATAGACAGGTAAAGCCATATTTGACATTTTGTGAAACAATTATATATTTCCAACCATATTCCATAGTGTTGGCAGACTGACTATTAATTTTAGGGTATGTTATAATTGGAGTTTTGCCTTAGTCAGTAGTTTTGTATGTTTGTATCAGATCTTTTGGCTTTAAATTACTCTTGGCTTCAATCTACAATATTTTCTGTAAGTAGATAATCCATCAATGTTGCACTGGTAGAATATATCATAATTAAATATTGGGACATAAACAATAAATTATCTTCTGGTCTAATTATAAATTGTTGTTGTTGCTAGTGAAAAATGTGTGCCCTTTAGGGGTGTCACGATATTAGAAATCCATTTTGCAATATTTATTGTGACCTTTGTATTTGTATTTAGGAAAGTTAAGACTTACTAAATCACTATGGACAGCGCAATATTTTATTGGATAGTTTTCATGTCCCTAAAGGGAACCTCGGGGGCATATAGTAATCGAATCGTCTGTCTGTCCGTCCGTCACGCTTCTTGTGCTGAGCGTAACTCCATTAGTATTGAAGGGATTCAAATGAAACTTCATAAAATGATAGAGAACAATGAGAGGAGGTGCAGAGTGGAGGTGCAGAGTACAATATCACAACTCTTTCTGCAATATTTACGTAGTTATTGCCCTTTGTTTAATTTTCTTGTGCGGAACATATCTCCATTATTATTAAAGGGATTAAAATGAAACTTCATTTATTTATAGAGGACAATGAGAGGAAGTGCAGAGCACAAGGACCACAACTCTTTCTTCAATATTTAAAGAGTTATTGCCCTTTGTTTATTTTTTTGTGCTGTGCATAACTCCATTAGTTTTGAAGGGATTCAAATGAAACTTCATATAATGATAGAGGACAATGAGAGGAAGTGCAGAGCACAAGGACCACAACTCTTTCTTCAATATTTATGGAGTTTTTGCCCTTTGTTTTATTTCCTTATGTGAAGCATTAATTTTCTTGTGCAGAACCTAACTCCATTAGTATTGAAGGGATTCAAATGAAACTTCATATAATGGTAGAGGACAATGAGAGGAAGTGCAGAGCACAAGGACATAACTATTTCTTCAATGTTTACATAGTTATTGCCCTTTGTTTAATTTTCTTGTGCGGAGCATAACTCCATTAGTATTGAGGGGATTCAAATGAAACTTCATATAATTATAGAGGACAATCAGAGGAAGCACACAGCACAATGACCACAACTCTTTCTTCAATATTTACGGAGTTATCGCCCTTTGTTTTATTTCTGTATGTGAAGCATTAAGTTTCTTGTGCAGAGCATAACTCCATTAGTATTAAAGGGATTCAAATGATACTTCATTTATATATAGAGGACAATGAGAGGAAGTGCAGAGCACAAGGACCACAACTCTTTCTTCAATATTTACAGCGTTATTGCTCTTTTTTAATTTTCTTGTGCAGCGCATAACTCCATTAGTATTGAAGGGAATCAAATGAAACTTCATATAATGATAGAGGACAATGAGAGAAAGTGCAGAGCACAAGGAACACAACTCTTTCTCCAATATTTACAGAGTTATTGACATTTGTTTTATTTCCTTATGTCAAGCATTCATTTTCTTGTGTGGAGCAGAACTCCATTAGTATTAAAGGGATTTAAATGAAACTTTATATAATGCTAGAGGACAATGAGAGGAGGTGCAGAGCACAAGGACCATAACTCTTCCTTTAATATTGATGAAGTTATTGCCCTTTGTTTATTTTTTGTCAATAACTCCATTAGTTTTGAAGGGATTTTCCAAATAAAACCAAATAAATTGATAGAGGACATTGAAAGGAAGTGCAGAGTACAAGGACCATAACTTTTTCTTCAATATTTATGGAGTTATTGCTCTTCAGTTAATTTTCTTGTGCAGTGCATAACTCCATTAGTATTGAAGTGATTTAAAATAAAACCACATATATTGATAGAGGATGTTGAGAGGAAGTGCAGAGTACAAGGACCATAACTCTTTTTGTAGGAAGCGTCATTTTTGCCAACATGTAACTGACATTGTGTTGCCTTCCTCTGACAAGCATATGCTTCGGGGGCATACGTCACATTCTGTGACAAGCCTTGCTTAGCTTTTTATTAACACCGATGTTGATGAAAGGTGCAACAATAGCAACATATAAACAGCAGATAGAATCGCACAAAAATAATGAGCAACACTCTCAATCCGTCTGTCATTGCTGTTCACTGTATTTATTAAATTACATTCAGAGTGATGTTTTTACATGTACAGGTACTCTATTGATGATGTATTTTTGTTTTTTGCATAAACTATGTATGTATTACACTCTTTATTTTAACTGGAAACAGTGTCAGGTTTAATGTGTTATTAAGCATAAACTTTTAAGAGTAAACATGTATATGAAACATAAATGGAATATTATTGGTCGCAAGTACAGTTTATATATATTTGTCACGCTTTTGACCTTCACCTCTACAAAACTATAAACTTTACAAAATGATACTGGCTTTCAATTGTTTATTACTGAAAGTAAGCATGTTTTAATTCAGTCAAAAGTTTTGCAATCAACGTAATAATAACAAGAAAAAAGATAAAACTGCAAAAAGATAAAATAAATACATTGTAATACAATATATCGGCATGAACATTCATATTGCAATATTTTATTTCAAAATCACATATTGCAATAAACCATTATACCGGTATATTGTAACACCCCTAGTGCCTTAAAAGCTTAACTGAGTAGATGGTGTCTTATATGTACCAGTAGAATACCCAGTTAGCACCATATACCAATTATTTCAGCCACCAGGGATGTAAATTATGCTGGCTAAATAAGCAATTGTTATATACAGTGTCACCAGTCATTATGCAACCAGCATATTAACATGGTATGGAAGTAAAACACCAGTAAATACATATTTTAGGGCAGAAGAGAAAATTTAAATTTCAAAGATCACGGTTGATAAGCCGAACGGATTCTATACGAACAAATATGCGTTATACTGCTTCTATACAAACAGACACCAGATTCTAATATTGAAAACAAACACATCGACGTGGCTACGAACGAAAAAGAAGTCCACGAAAGCAACAAATATGTGTAAGTTATCATACTGAAGCTTTTCACGGAACACTGTGATATACATTGTATATTGATTTTATACATGTAATCTTCATTGCCCACAAAGCTGTATGTAGCCCAAACTAAGCAAAACAAATAGCCCAGTAGCATTTGTATAACGTATACACTGGGTAAGCGGATGCGAAAATTGTATTGTGTTTAAAGCTTTCCCCACATTGTTTTGTGATATAAACGTTCTAAAACAGCAATTTTGTGTCGTCCTTGTACTGAAATCATGTTAATTGCCTTAAAGTAGCTGTTTTGGCGTTTGTTAATAGCATCAAATGCAACGGATAATATACTAATATTTTGGTTGTATAAGAAATAACGGCACCGGATATCGCACAATGAATTCAGACAAGCTTCTATGTGCGCTTGGTGTTTCATTGATATATACCCCTGTATTTATATAAAGCAAATTCTATATTTGACGGCGGCTTGAAATAATAATTGTTTGTATGTCCCACCCCTGCATCGCTCACAAAATATGGGTTCATTTAGAATTAATTTCTTAGTGCGTCTGTACGCAGTGTACATTCGTATGTAGATTTGAATAATGTCTGTGTCAGGGGTATTACTACTACTACTTTAACTACGAGTGCTACTTCTACTAGCGCTTCTACTACTACTATTCTACTACTACTGCTTCTGCTGCTGTTGTTGCTGCTGCTGCAACTATTACTACTACTACTGCTGCTACTACTACTACTACTTCTACCACTACTACTACTACTACCACCACCACCACCACCACCACCACCACCACCACCACAACTAGTATTACAAGTTTTATGATGGTTCAAGACTTATTTGAAACGTTCAATGCAAAAGTTCAATAAGAAAAATGAACATTAATGTATTCATAAGGTCAGTAAAATAAATATTTATGATTATTGATTTAATTTCAGATCCTGTCCAAAACTGTTGATGATGGGGTGAAAACCGGATCGGCTGACAATCCATGTACATTTGAAATTGAAGGACTTATCCTGGATTCAAGCTTCATACAACCATTGTGTGTTGACAGTGTGATTTAGTCATGTGTAAGGACTATCTACATTTTAAAACACTTAGACAAATCTAGAAACAATAAAAAGAAACAATCAATTACTTGTATATGTATAAGAGATGTATAAGACTTACAAAACGCACTAATACTCTGAAGTTTATATGAATTGATTGTGCGACTGACATACGACACTTGAAATGTTGTGTAATGTCTGTTTAATATTAAATTGTATTAAATTGTATTGTGAAATAATTTTAGGCTTAATTATGTGAATACGATAAATTATTAAAGCAAAAGTATAAATCTGCTCATCAAAAATTTTATACTGGTGTATGTTGCAGTTTTATGGAAAATGAAAATGAAATAAATTTTATGATAATAGAACTGAAATAAAATTAATGCTTTGTTTCTAAGATTTATTTTGTCAACTATGTTTTTAATTTAATGAGGTTGTCACTTTAATTAGTAAGGTATTCAAGTTTAAAACTACTGACTATTGATTTCTATGTACAGTGCAAAATTAATTTGGCGCTGGGCGGAACATTCTGTGATAAATTTGAAGAACTGGTTAAAATACGCGTAGATGTATACGAATTGCAGGTCAGAATGTCTTAAATTTGAATCCTTTTAAAGTGTTTTCCTCACAGACTTTTATGATCACACAAAATTGTTATCAGCAAAATCAGATTCACAGGGTCAATTTAGGGAAATACCAAAGGCATTATAATTAACACGTGTATTAATAAATTTGCTCCGATTAAAAAGTTTTCTATTGAGTGTGTGATTATACAGGCCGTTTAATTCGTTTAAATTATGTTTAAAAGTATGTTTAACATATTGTAAAGTATGCCATTGTTCGTAATTCCAAATTGTTTGAACTACAGATTTGGAGTTCAATAATATATGATGCGATTCGTAAATAATCTGGTGGCAGCATCGTATATTATCCGTTGCCTACACTTAAGTTTTATTTATGCCCAAATGAGTACAAATTACATTTTGACGTCTTGGACTTTCAGTCCAGTTACTTCAGTTAATGTTTACCTACTTATGAAAAACCATTACAGATAGTATAAAAGTCCCGCATCTACAAAAGTACAGACAATGTGACAAATGATGTTAAAGTTGACGCAGTTCAGGGAAACAGATTTGGCTCATTTTGAACTATCATTTTATTTTCTGGTAACAGAACTGGAAAATATGGCACACAAATGTATCAGATGGTCGGTGATAATGTGATTTATTATAGAAACTACATATGTGGCGCGTCGTGTGAAAAAACTGACTTAATGCATGTGCGTAAAGTGTCGTCCCGGATTAGCCTGTGCAGTCGGCACAGGCTAATCCAGAATGGCACTGTCCGCTTTTATGGTATTTTCTGTTTCAAGGAAGTCTCTTCTAAACATAAATCCATTGAAGGCGGAAAGTGCCATCTTGGATTAGCCTGTGCAGACTGCCCAGGCTAATCCGGGACGACACTTTATGCACATGCATTAAGACCGGTTTTCTCACGACGCGCCACATATTTATTACTGAAAACAACTGATAACTAACGGGACTGTTTAGCGTTTTGGCATTTTTGTTGAATATAATCTGGTGCCTGTTTGTATAGAAGCTGTAGAACGCATATTTGTTCGTATAGAATCCGTTTGGCTTATCCACCGTGAAGATATCCCCTATATAAGGCGAGCGGATAATCTTGTATAAATTTGATTAGCGTGCCCATGATCTTTCTAAACCTACCAACCAGGCATGAAAAAACAAACAACGAGTCGATAAAAAACATTTTTCTTTCACAACCAGTGGCCCAAGCAAATGTTGACTTGCAAAACTGTTACATATCATCCTCATATTGAGAACCTACTTTAACACAGTATTTTAACTGTGTAAATTGACTTGTTGCACACTATTATTTTATAAGTATTGGTAAAAACACCTAAAAGTCCAACTTTTTTCCAATTTTTTAATACGCTTTCCGAGTTTTCACATTGTTAGAATTGTTTTTTTTGTTGTTGAGGCATCTGAAAACATACCAGCCTGAGGACGCTAAAAATAGAATCAAATTGGTATGGCCTAATTAGTAAAAAAAAATAGGGTTGTCCCAATATTTCGGGTAATTATGGTAAATGCGGAGATGTGGATCAGATGGGCACTTCTGGGCCTCCTGGAGCTCTTGTGTCATGTCAATCAGTGGGGCAGCTACTGTGTTTAATACTAAGGACTTGTTTATTTTGTGTTTCTTTTTTGACACCTTTCATTTCAACATTACCTAAACCGCTTCATACATTGTCAAAGTAGATATAGATATATATTATATCAATGTTAGTCTTTTATATTTTACCTTATTTAATCGTATTACTATCATATACTTTTAATTGTCTCTATATGTTTATTATGTGCATTTATATTATATTTAATCACATTCGAAGTACAATAAAATGGTTAATAGGTATATTTGAAGTACAAAAGGACTGTTTTTCTGGTCTTTATACTCTGAATATACCATTTTACTTGATCTTTTAACACAGTATGACATTGTGGCATTTAGTTTTTTTCTTGAATTTGTAGTTTGTATTAGATCTATTTTAATATAAATTTTGTGGTTATTATGAATGCAGTAGTTTTTTATCCGCAAATATGTGTCCATGTGCATGTCTTATTGGGAAATAAACATAATTATCAGCAAAAGCTTGTTGTTATACAGTTCCTTCACTGATAATTTTGGTTCCATAGCAAATACAATGGGGATTTCAGTTGCCCTCCCATTGCCTGTACTAAGCGGATGGGAAGAGTCACAATCCCATTCTGTATATCAGACGGTGTGAGAAGTGTCATTTTTAGCTCGACTATTTGAAGAATAGGTGAGCTTGCCACGACCCCCGGCATCGGCGTCTGCGTCTGCGTCTGAATTTGGTTCAAGTTTTTATTCAAAAGTCTTGTAACTTCAAAACTACATAAGTTATTCACTTGAAACTTGGAATATACTTTTGTCATCAACACCAGTGTCAGGGGCAACATTCCCAATAACTCTGTTTTGTATTTTGACAGAGTTATGCCCCTTTTTCACTTAGATTTTCTGGTTAAAGTTTATATTCAAAACTTTTGTAACTTCAAAACTACATAAGTTATTCACTTGAAACTTGTAACTAACCTTTGTCATCAACTCAAGTATCAAGGGCAACATTCCGTATACCTCTGTTTTGTATTTTGACAGAGTTATGCCCCTTTTTCACATATATTTTCTGGTTAAAGTTTATATTCAAAAGTTTTGTAACTTCAAAACTACATAAGTTATTCACTTGAAACTTGGAACTAACCTTTATCATCAACTCCAGTGTCAGGGGCAACATTCCTCATAACTCTGTTTTGTACTTTGACAGATTTATGCCCCTTTTTCACTTAGATTTTCTGGTTAAAGTTTATATTCCAAAGTTTTGTAACTTCAAACCTACATAAGTTATTCACTTGAAACTTGGAACTAACCTTTGTCATGAACTCCAGTATCAAGGGCAACATTTCCCATAACTCTGGTTTGTATTTGACAGAGTTTTGCCCCTTTTTTTACATAGGTTTTCTGGTTAAAGTTAATATTCAAAAGTTTTGTAACTTCAATACTACAAAAGCTATTCACTTGAAACTTGGAATATACCTTTGTCATCAACTCCAGTATCAGTGTGAACATTCCCCATAACCCTATTTTGTATTTTGATAGAGTTATGTCCCTTTTTCGCATAGATTTTCTGTTTAAAGTTTATATTCAAAAGTTTTGTAACTTCAAAACTACAGCAGTTATTCACTTGAAACTTGGAACTAACCTTTATCATCAACTCTAGTACCAGGGGCAACATTGCCCATCACTCTATTTTGTATTTTGACAGAGTTATGCCCCCTTTTTATTTAGATATTCTGTTTAAAGTTTATATTCAAAAGTTTGGTAACTTCAAAACTACATAAGTTATTCACTTGAAACTTGGAACTAACCTTTGTCATCAACTCTATTATCAGGGGCAACATTATCCATAACTATGTTTTGTATTTTGACAGAGTTATGCCCCTTTTTCACATAGATTTTCTGGTTCAAGTTTATATTCAAAAGTTTTGTTACTTCAAAACTACATAAGTTATTCACTTGAAACTTGGAACTAACCTTTGTCATCAACTCTAGTATCAGGGGCAACATAACCCATAACTCTGTTTTGTATTTTGACAGAGTTAGCCCACTTTTTACATTGACTTTGTGGTTAAAGTTTTTGTTCCAAACATTTATAAACTATACAAGGCTTCACTTAAAAATATTGTATTTTAAAAAATTTATGCCCCTTTCACTATCCAAAATATGTACCAACTGAAATTGTCGAGCACGCTGTCCTCTGACAGCTCTTGTCCCATTTGCTGTACCAGACAGTGTGAGAAGTGTAACTATCCCATTCTGTATACAAGATGGTGTGATAAGTGTAACTATCCCATTCTGTATACAAGACGGTGTGAGAAGAGTCACAATCCCATTCTGTATATCAGACGGTGTGAGAAGTGTCATTATCCCATTATCTCTACCAGTCAGTGTGAGAAGTGTCACCATCTCATTCTCTGTACCAGATAGTGTGAGAAGTGTCACTATCCCATTCTCTATACCAGTCAGTGTGAGAAGTGTCACCATCTCATTCTCTGTACCAGATAGTGTGAGAAGTGTCACTATCCCATTCTCTATACCAGTCAGTGTGAGAAGTGTCACCATCTCATTCTCGATACCAGTCAGTGTGAGAAGTGTCACCATCTCATTCTCTATACCAGACAGTGTGAAAAGTGTCACCATCTCATTCTCTGTACCAGATAGTGTGAGAAGTGTCACCATCCTATTCTCTATACCAGTCAGTGTAAGAAGTGTCACCATCTCATTCTCTGTACCAAATAGTGTAAAAAGTGTCACTATCCCATTCTCTATACCAGTCAGTGTGAGAATATCACCATCTCATTCTCTATACCAGACAGTGTGAGAAGTGACACCATCCCATTCTCTATACCAGGCAGTGTGAGAAGTGTCACCATCCCATTATCTGTACCAGCCAGTGTAAGAAGTGTCACCATCCCATTCTCTGTACCAGACAGTGTGAGAAGTGTGAAACTTTCCATTCTCTGTACAAGTCAGTGTGAAAAGTGTCACCATCCCATTCTGTATACTAGACAGTGTGAGAAGTGTCACTATCCCATTCTGTATACTAGACAGTGTGAGAAGTGTCACTATCTTATTCCGTATACTAGACAGTGTGAGAAGTGTCCCGATCCCATTCTTTATACCAGACACAGTGAGAAGTTTCAAAATGCCATTCTCTATACCAGTCAGTGTGAGAAGTGTCACCATCCCATTTTCTATACCAGACAATGTGAGAAGTGTCACTATCCCATTCTCTACACCAAACAGTGTGAGAAGTGTCACTATCCAATTCTCTATATCAGTCAATGTGAGAATTGTCACTATCCCATTCTCTACACCAGTCAGTGTGAAAAGTGTCCACATCCCATTTTCCATACCAGAAGGTGTGAGAAGTGTCACTATGCCATTATGGACACCAGACGGTGTGAGAAGTGTCACCATCCCAATCTCTATACCACTCAGTGTGAGAAGTGTCCACATCCCATTCTCCATACCAGACACAGTGAGAAGTGTCACTATCCCATTATGTACACCAGAGGGTGTGAGAAGTGTCCACATACCATTCTCCTTACCAGACGGTGTGAGAAGTGTCACTATCCCATTATGTACACCAGACGGTGTGAGAAGTGTCACTATCCCATTCTCTCTACCAGTCAGTGTGAGAAGTGTCACTATCCCATTATGTACACCAGACGGTGTGAGAAGTGTCACTATCCCATTCTCTCTACCAGTCAGTGTGAGAAGTGTCACTATCCCATTCTCCATACCAGACGGTGTGAGAAGTTTCACTATCCCATTCTCTCTACCAGTCAGTGTGAGAAGTGTCACTATCCCATTATGTACACCAGACGGTGTGAGAAGTGTCACTATCTCATTCTCTCTACCAGTCAGTGTGAGAAGTGTCACTATCCCATTCTCTCTACCAGTCAGTGTGAGAAGTGTCACTATCCCATTCTTCATACCAGTCAGTGTGAGAAGTGTCACTATCCCATTATGTACACCAGACGGTGTGAGAAGTGTCACTATCTCATTCTCTCTACCAGTCAGTGTGAGAAGTGTCACTATCCCATTATGTACACCAGACGATGTGAGAAGTGTCACTATCCCATTCTCTCTACCAGTCAGTGTGAGAAGTGTCACTATCCCATTCTCCATACCAGTCAGTGTGAGAAGTGTCACTATCCCATTCTCTCTACCAGTCAGTGTGAGAAGTGTCACTATCCCATTATGTACACCAGACGGTGTGAGAAGTGTCATTATCCCATTATCTCTACCAGTCAGTGTGAGAAGTGTCACTATCCCATTCTCTCTACCAGTCAGTGTGAGAGTAGTGTCACTATCCCATTATGTACACCAGACGGTGTGAGAAGTGTCACTATCCCATTCTCTCTACCAGTCGGTGTGAGAAGTGTCACTATCCCATTCTCCATACCAGTCAGTGTGAGAAGTGTCACTATCCCATTCTCTCTACCAGTCAGTGTGAGAAGTGTCACTATCCCATTATGTACACCAGATGGTGTGAGAAGTGTCACTATCCCATTCTCTCCACCAGTCAGTGTGAGAAGTGTCACTATCCCATTCTCTCTGCCAGTCAGTGTGAGAAGTGTCACTATCCCATTCTCCATACCAGACAGTGTGAGAAGTGTCACTATCCCATTCTCTCTACCAGTCAGTGTGAGAAGTGTCACTATCCCATTCTCTCAACCAGTCAGTGTGAGAAGTGTCACTATCCCATTTTCTCTACCAGTCAGTGTGAGAAGTGTCACTATCCCATTCTCCATACCAGTCAGTGTGAGAAGTGTCACTATCCCATTATGTACACCAGACGGTGTGAGAAGTGTCACTATCCCATTCTCCATACCAGTCAGTGTGAGAAGTGTCACTATCCCATTCTCTCTACCAGTAAGTGTGAGAAGTTTCACTATCCCATTCTCTCTACCAGTCAGTGTGAGAAGTGTCACTATCCCATTATGTACACCAGACGGTGTGAGAAGTGTCACTATCCCATTCTCTCTACCAGTCGGTGTGAGAAGTGTCACTATCCCATTCTCCATACCAGTCAGTGTGAGAAGTGTCACTATCCCATTCTCTCTACCAGTCAGTGTGAGAAGTGTCACTATCCCATTATGTACACCAGACGGTGTGAGAAGTGTCACTATCCCATTCTCTCTACCAGTCAGTGGGAAAAGTGTCACCATCTCATTCTCTGTACCAGATAGTGTGAGAAGTGTCACCATCCTATTCTCTATACCAGTCAGTGTAAGAAGTGTCACCATCTCATTCTCTGTACCAAATAGTGTAAAAAGTGTCACTATCCCCATTCTCTATACCAGTCAGTGTGAGAATGTCACCATCTCATTCTCTATACCAGACAGTGTGAGAAGTGATACCATCCCATTCTCTATACCAGGCAGTGTGAGAAGTGTCACCATCCCATTATCTGTACCAGCCAGTGTAAGAAGTGTCACCATCCCATTCTCTGTACCAGACAGTGTGAGAAGTGTCAAACTTTCCATTCTCTGTACAAGTCAGTGTGAAAAGTGTCACCATCCCATTCTGTATACTAGACAGTGTGAGAAGTGTCACTATCCCATTCTGTATACTAGACAGTGTGAGAAGTGTCACTATCTTATTCCGTATACTAGACAGTGTGAGAAGTGTCCCGATCCCATTCTTTATACCAGACACAGTGAGAAGTTTCAAAATGCCATTCTCTATACCAGTCAGTGTGAGAAGTGTCACCATCCCATTTTCTATACCAGACAATGTGAGAAGTGTCACTATCCCATTCTCTACACCAAACAGTGTGAGAAGTGTCACTATCCAATTCTCTATATCAGTCAATGTGAGAATTGTCACTATCCCATTCTCTACACCAGTCAGTGTGAAAAGTGTCCACATCCCATTTTCCATACCAGAAGGTGTGAGAAGTGTCACTATGCCATTATGGACACCAGACGGTGTGAGAAGTGTCACCATCCCAATCTCTATACCACTCAGTGTGAGAAGTGTCCACATCCCATTCTCCATACCAGACACAGTGAGAAGTGTCACTATCCCATTATGTACACCAGAGGGTGTGAGAAGTGTCCACATCCCATTCTCCATACCAGACGGTGTGAGAAGTGTCACTATCCCATTATGTACACCAGACGGTGTGAGAAGTGTCACTATCCCATTCTCTCTACCAGTCAGTGTGAGAAGTGTCACTATCCCATTATGTACACCAGACGGTGTGAGAAGTGTCACTATCCCATTCTCTCTACCAGTCAGTGTGAGAAGTGTCACTATCCCATTCTCCATACCAGATGGTGTGAGAAGTTTCACTATCCCATTCTCTCTACCAGTCAGTGTGAGAAGTGTCACTATCCCATTATGTACACCAGACGGTGTGAGAAGTGTCACTATCTCATTCTCTCTACCAGTCAGTGTGAGAAGTGTCACTATCCCATTCTCTCTACCAGTCAGTGTGAGAAGTGTCACTATCCCATTCTCCATACCAGTCAGTGTGAGAAGTGTCACTATCCCATTATGTACACCAGACGGTGTGAGAAGTGTCACTATCTCATTCTCTCTACCAGTCAGTGTGAGAAGTGTCACTATCCCATTATGTACACCAGACGATGTGAGAAGTGTCACTATCCCATTCTCTCTACCAGTCAGTGTGAGAAGTGTCACTATCCCATTCTCTCTACCAGTCAATGTGAGAAGTGTCACTATCCCATTCTCCATACCAGTCAGTGTGAGAAGTGTCACTATCCCATTATGTACACCAGACGGTGTGAGAAGTGTCATTATCCCATTATCTCTACCAGTCAGTGTGAGAAGTGTCACTATCCCATTCTCCATATCAGTCAGTGTAAGAAGTGTCACTATCCCATTATGTACACCAGATGGTGTGAGAAGTGTCACTATCCCATTCTCCATACCAGTCGGTGTGAGAAGTGTCACTATCCCATTCTCCATACCAGTCAGTGTGAGAAGTGTCACTATCCCATTCTCTCTACCAGTCAGTGTGAGAAGTGTCACTATCCCATTATGTACACCAGATGGTGTGAGAAGTGTCACTATCCCATTCTATCTACCAGTCAGTGTGAGAAGTGTCACTATCCCATTCTCTCTGCCAGTCAGTGTGAGAAGTGTCACTATCCCATTCTCCATACCAGACAGTGTGAGAAGTGTCACTATCCCATTCTCTCTACCAGTCAGTGTGAGAAGTGTCACTATCCAATTCTCTCAACCAGTCAGTGTGAGAAGTGTCACTATCCCATTCTCTCTACCAGTCAGTGTGAGAAGTGTCACTATCCCATTCTCCATACCAGTCAGTGTGAGAAGTGTCACTATCCCATTATGTACACCAGATGGTGTGAGAAGTGTCACTATCCCATTCTCCATACCAGTCAGTGTGAGAAGTGTCACTATCCCATTCTCCATACCAGTAAGTGTGAGAAGTGTCACTATCCCATTCTCTCTACCAGTCAGTGTGAGAAGTGTCACTATCCCATTATGTACACCAGACGGTGTGAGAAGTGTCACTATCCCATTCTCTCTACCAGTCGGTGTGAGAAGTGTCACTATCCCATTCTCCATACCAGTCAGTGTGAGAAGTGTCACTATCCCATTCTCTCTACCAGTCAGTGTGAGAAGTGTCACTATCCCATTATGTACACCAGACGGTGTGAGAAGTGTCACTATCCCATTCTCGCTACCAGTCAGTGTGAGAAGTGTCACTATCCCATTCTCTCTACCAGTCAGTGTGAGAAGTGTCACTATCCCATTCTCCATACCAGTCAGTGTGAGAAGTGTCACTATCCCATTCTCCATACCAGACAGTGTGAGAAGTGTCACTATCCCATTCTCTCTACCAGTCAGTGTGAGAAGTGTCACTATCCCATTCTCTCTACCAGTCAGTGTGAGAAGTGTCACTATCCCATTCTCTCTACCAGTCAGTGTGAGAAGTGTCACTATCCCATTCTCGCTACCAGTCAGTGTGAGAAGTGTCACTATCCCATTCTCCATACCAGTCAGTGTACGAAGTGTCACTATCCCATTCTCTCTCCCAGTCAGTGTGAGAAGTGTCACTATCCCATTCTCCATACCAGTCAGTGTGAGAAGTGTCACTATCCCATTCTCCATACCAGACAGTGTGAGAAGTGTCACTATCCCATTCTCCATACCAGTCAGTGTGAGAAGTGTCACTATCCCATTCTCCATACCAGTCAGTGTGAGAAGTGTCACTATCTCATTCTCCATAGCAGTCAGTGTGAGAAGTGTCACTATCCCATTCTCCATACCAGTCAGTGTGAGAAGTGTCACTATCCCATTATGTACACCAGACGGTGTGAGAAGTGTCACTATCCCATTCTCTCTACCAGTCAGTGTGAGAAGTGTCACTATCCCATTCTCCATACCAGTCAGTGTGAGAAGTGTCACTATCCCATTCTCTCTACCAGTCAGTGTGAGAAGTGTCATTATCCCATTCTCCATACCAGTCAGTGTGAGAAGTGTCACTATCCCATTCTCGCTACCAGTCAGTGTGAGAAGTGTCACTATCCCATTATGTACACCAGACGGTGTGAGAAGTGTCACTATCCCATTCTCTCTACCAGTCGGTGTGAGAAGTGTCACTATCCCATTCTCCATACCAGTCAGTGTGAGAAGTGTCACTATCCCATTCTCACTACCAGTCAGTGTGAGAAGTGTCACTATCCCATTATGTACACCAGACGGTGTGAGAAGTGTCACTATCCCATTCTCTCTACCAGTCAGTGTGAGAAGTGTCACTATCCCATTCTCTCTACCAGTCAGTGTGAGAAGTGTCACTATCCCATTCTCTCTGCCAGTCAGTGTGAGAAGTGTCACTATCCCATTCTCCATACCAGACAGTGTGAGAAGTGTCACTATCCCATTCTCTCTACCAGTCAGTGTGAGAAGTGTCACTATCCCATTCTCTCTACCAGTCAGTGTGAGAAGTGTCACTATCCCATTCTCCATACCAGTCAGTGTGAGAAGTGTCACTATCCCATTCTCCATACCAGTCAGTGTGAGAAGTGTCACTATCCCATACTTTCTACCAGTCAGTGTGAGAAGTGTCACTATCCCATTCTCTCTACCAGTCAGTGTGAGAAGTGTCACTATCCCATTCTCTTTACCAGTCAGTGTGAGAAGTGTCACTATCCCATTCTCCATACCAGTCAGTGTGAGAAGTGTCACTATCCCATTATCCATACCAGTCAGTGTGAGAAATGTCACCATCCAATTCTCTATACCAGTCAGTTTGAGAAGTGTCACTGTCCCTTTCTCCATACCAGACAGTGTACGAAGTGTCACTATCCCATTCTCCATACCAGACAGTGTACGAAGTGTCACTATCCCATTCTCCATACCAGACAGTGTGAGAAGTGTCACTATCCCATTCTCCATACCAGTCAGTGTGAGAAGTGTCACTATCCCATTCTCTCTACCAGTCAGTGTGAGAAGTGTCACTATCCCATTCTCCATACCAGTCAGTGTGAGAAGTGTCACTATCCCATTCTCTCTACCAGTCAGTGTGAGAAGTGTCACTATCCCATTCTCGCTACCAGTCAGTGTGAGAAGTGTCACTATCCCATTCTCTCTACCAGTCAGTGTGAGAAGTGTCACTATCCCATTCTCCATACCTGTCAGTGTGAGAAGTGTCACTATCCCATTCTCCATACCAGACAGTGTACGAAGTGCTACCATTATATTCTCTATTAGGGATGGGACCGAATAATCGAATATTCGAATATCGGATAATATTCGAATATAAAAAAACGAATACGAATATTCGATTTTCAAATTTATTTAAAGAACAAAATTTGTTTTAAAAAATCATGTTTTTTTCCAGTTTGTTTGCAAAGTTAACATGAATTCCAGTCGTATTTCCTGCCTAGCAGGTGGGCGGGGGCAGTGTAACGTTTTTACAACACATGCCAAACATGTCCATTTAACGACAATTGAAAATTGGCAGGGGGGGCACGTCTTTACAAGGGCTGCAAATTATAACGGTTTGTAGGAGGCGCGAATATGGCGCATTGTATCCACAAATAACAAAACTGGGCCATGTTGTGATAACGGTTTCACAGTTTGCACAAGGCGTACATTGTTGTTTATCAATCAATCAATTGGAGTTGTTTACCCTCGGGACTTCAGTTAAAAACCATTGCACGAGCACACTGCTTAACATAAATACTTTGCTAATAATTGGCAATACATATATCAAACTTTGCAGTGTGGGTGCAGCGCTCAAAATAAAAATCTATGCTTAAAAATAGGAATACTTGTAGATCTAGTACAATAGCTTACATGACACATGAAAGCACACTGTTCTTGTATAAGGAGACAACTACCAGGGTATACACAGTTTAAAGGGAAGCAATTCTGCAATAACCTTTTATTTGTCGACTGGAGTTACCTCCCTTATACTAATAAAAAGTTCAAATGTAAAAACCATATGTGAATGTATAAATGACTAGTCTATTTGCAAATATGTTGTATATTAGGGCAATAGCACTAAATAGGTATAGCGTACTTTGCAACAGGGAAAAGATAAAGGATAAACACTGAGTTTGATCTATACTAACATGAGAGAGGGGAAATTTGAAGAAATAGCCCAACTAGAATAAGATTAAATTGGAGGGAACACATAATTTTATGTGAATCCCCATTTTTCTAGACCCATTATGCAGCAAATGCTGCAACGGGATTGTTGGAGTCTTGTTTACTTAGTGATCTGGGAGGGTTCGGGTAATATTTACCATATACTATATGTCGTATTAAATTTAAAAACCAATGTGCGAATACACATGGGATAGTATTTACAATAACGACAACAAACAGTGTTAATTATTTCCAGATCACTAAGTGGTTCAGCATTGTTTTACAATGTCTGTGTTATTTGCATGTCTTTACATACGAAGATAGAAAAAAATAGGTTAAGAAATGCTTTATAACCTTTATTCAATATAAAGGTCAAGTAATATTACTTGAATATACTGTGTAAAATGAACTATTTAATTAATAGGAAGTTAAGTAATATAAGACTACTAATGTACCTTGCATCTGCAAGTGTATGTTGTTGGTATGTAGTATTTTATTATTTATTTTTTTTTAAATTGTTATATTCATTCTAATGATGGATGTTACAATTGCATGACATGCTTTTAACTACTGCTGAGCACTTGTAGACAGGGAATATAACTTATTGCTCCAACCTGAGACCATGTCCATTGGGATTTATACAAGATTGTTGGGCTATTTAATGGAAAGTAACCTTCCCCAGGGTGACAATTTAAGATCAAGGACAAACATAAAGGGATGAGAATCCAATATACAGTAAAATTAGGATAAAACATATATTACATCCTTCCGGTACTATCAAACGGCTTACTGTTTAGGGCCTTTAAAAATAACATAGATAAAACAAGATATATGTAATAAAAAGAACTAACTGGGCTGTACAATTATATACAGGTAAAAAGGGGAATCACCCTGGGGGGCACATGTGTGGCAGACTTTGTCTCATTCATTTTTTAAAAGATGGGGTAGCACCGGTGGGGGAAGGGAATTTCGGCCGGCAGTGCTAGAGGGGTATTTTGAGATATTGGGACCAGGGGGGAGCACAGGTTTACATGATTTACATAGATAGGGACACTTAAAAGAGGTAGTTTAACATATTAAAAGCTAAAATGTGAATAATCCCTGCTATGAATGAGTTGTTCATTAAAAGTATGCAGAATACTGCATTTAAGAAAAACTGCAGAGGATCTTATTATGTAGTATCACACAGAATTTATGGCAAAATTGATCATTATTAATATTATGATCAAAATACTTGGCAAACAATTAAGAAACTTACTACCCATGTGAGTTACAACAATATATAGTACACATTAAAAGATTGATAACTGGGTCCTCCCCAATTAATATAAAATCTGCAATAAAATGGGGTTTATTAATACTTGACAATAGTAAATGGGGCAAACTGCTTTACTAAAAAAAGGCTTAAAATAAGGAATCCTTGGTCCACGGTTGAGGAAGGGCTCCGTTAGCATCAGAGACATATATAATAACATGGTATTTAAATTAAGACATGTGTTGCTATCTTCCTGTGCGCCCGGCCCAGCACGGCTCATGTAAGACCACGGAGGGAAAGGGGGAAAAAGGAAATGGAGTAGGGGGATTCCTGCAGCTATTAGAGCATTGTTTATTGTTCCACTGAAAACAATAATTTACAAATTAAGTTAAATTAAAATGGCATAATTTAGTCAATTTGCCTGAGGTCCAGGGGGAATAAATTTAAATTAAATTAATTTAAATCAATAAAAGGTGCACAATATATGAGCACAAAATATTAAGAAGTCAGAAATAGAACCTCTTTAACCATGTAACACAGGCAAATAATCTAAATTATAACTAAGAGTACGGTACTGACCATTGACATAGCCAGTATTGCACAATATAAACACTGGCTGGGTTTAACCCTCTAGATGCTCTACTGAGCATTGTTTATTATTGTCCGAGTGTACTGGATAAGAGATAAGTTGAATTTTTAAGAGTTCTCTCCCATGATGGGAAGACATAGGGGTGTATAAAAATTTGGTTAGGCAGGTATTATATGCCCTTCAGTAGGCTAAATATCACCAATTCCCCATATATATGGGGTTGTAATGTACTAGAAAGAGAATTAGTGTGTAACACAATGGAAAACAGTAGATAAATGTAATCATTGCTAAAAAGGAATAATTTAAGCATTGTACAGTTAGAGGCTATTCAGTGATATAAATAAATTATTAAATCAACTTATTCTCCCCAGATATGGGAAAGTGTCTATTGAATTTAAGTTTTATTATAGAAGATGTACTTATTAAGCTGCAGAACCCCTAGTTGAATTTATATTTTATCCGTGATCTGGCAGTCCACAAGATAAGTTGCCAGAGATTTGTACACTGGCAATTTATTTTTGCCAGTAGGATCTAAGATATTATTAAGGGTAAAATCAATGTTTAATTTGGAAAGAGTGGATGTCAGCTGTTCTCTCTGTGTAGAGAACTGGGGGCACTGTGTCAGCAGGTGGTTGGCTGTGAAGGGGATCTCACATTGAGGACAGAGAGGGTCCAGCTTTAAAATATACTTTCCCGCACTAACAGGCAAAAGACTAGTCCCCATCCTCAGTCGGCTAATGCATTTGTCTATAATGATATTGGAAGAATATTGATGCGGCCGACTGAGGGTTTTCTGGGCAATTGAGAAAGGGGCTTTATATGAAGTGTTAGCGGGTGGTATTTTGTTCCACTCACACATAACATAGGCCTTGGCCCGGGAGTATATTTCTGTTGGGGCTAGTGGGACCCCTATATTGACCGACTCCCTTTTGAGGCCCTCCTTAGCCTCCCTGTCCACCTGATCATTCCCCGGGATGTCGACATGTGCTGGGCACCAAACTAAAGTTACCTGTAAAGATTTGTCTAGGCACTTTTGATTCAGTTCCAAAATTTCATTTAAAATATCAGGCCTAGACCTGCTATTTCTATTTTTGATGGACTCTAGTGATGATAGAGAGTCCGAGAATATAGCAGTCTTAGTTGGCTTGTTAACTAATATCCAGCACATTGCAAAGCTAATGGCCAAAAGTTCCGCCGAATATATAGAAAGATTGTTGCTGAGTCTGAATGTTCTTATAATTGTTTTGGAGGGAATTACGAATGAATTGGCTACCAAGCCAGAGTCAGGGCATTTGGAGCCGTCTGTATAAATTTTTAAATGTTCAGCATACTGAATATTAATATAATTTAGAGCTTCTGACCTCACGAGGTGCGGAGAGTCAGATTTTGTTACTATTGTAGATAGATAGTTGTCGACATCCGGGGAGTGAAGGAGCCAGGGGGGGGTTTCGGAGGGATTCAGGTCTGCCACAGCAACCTCCTTGAGACCGGCCTCCTCCACCAGGGTCTGGGTGCTGGCCCCAAATGGGAAGGCAACATGCTTCTTTTTAAGCTCCCGGCCCCTGATGAAGGTGCCCGTCCCAACTAGCTTGCTAACGGGGTTTGAGCCGTGTCTGGACTGGGCCCTGGCCCAATATTGGAGGGTTTGTTGTTTTCGGCACCTCCTCCTCTAATGTACAACCCGGTGTACACGGCAGTGCCCATAGGGCTATCCTGAGGGCCTTGTTTTGTATGGAATGTACCATTCTGAGGGCGTTTGGCGTAGCACATGAATAGATTTGGGCCCCATAATCTATCTTTGGATGAATAAGGGACTTGTTCCTTGAATAAGAGGAGAAGGAGGCTATTTTTATCAGACCCGAAACCTGTGCCTCTCAACATCCTCATTAAATTTAAGCTCCTTTTGCACCTTTCTGCCAAATATTTGAAGTGGTGAATAAATGTTAACCGTTTATCTAGGTACATACCTAGAAATTTCACCACTTTAAAAAAAATGATTTTGGTGCTGCCTAAAGTTAAGTCCAAAGAGTGCTGTTTTTGATTGCCAAACAGGATTCCTACTGTTTTTGTGGGTGAAATTTTGAATCCCCATTCGATGGCCCATTTCCATATAGAGTCCAGCCCTGCTTCTGCCTTTTTTTGCAGGGTTGACAGCTTGGACCCCATTAACCATTGGGAGATAACCATGCCTGATGATTTAATGGTTTCAGGCAGGTCATTGACAATGATGGAGAACAGCAGGGGAGAGATGACAGACCCTTGAGGGGTGCCTCTTTCAGTTATTGCTTCGTCTGAACTCACACCATCGACTCTGACCTTGATCTTACGACCCTCCAGGAAAGCCCTTACATAGTGGACGCAGTGCCCCGTGATACTGTAATCAGCTAGCTTTGTTAAGATGCCGAAAGTCCAAGTTAAATCGAAGGCAGCTTGAAGGTCCAAAAAGATTGCAAGTACTGACTGCCCTCGATTTTTAGCCAAAATAATGTCATGTTGTAGCCTAGCTAGATGGTCTAGGGTAGAACGCCCTTTCCTAAAGCCAGTCTGGGGTTCAAAATATTTTTTGTTTCCAATAAGTGCTCAAGTCTATTTTTGATCATGATTTCTAATAATTTACCAGCGTGAGAAGTGAGACTTATTGGTCTATAAGATTTTGGATCCGATTCATCTTTTCCAGGTTTTGGTACCGGTATCACTGTAGCCTGCTTCCACTCGGGTGGTATAAGACCCGTCGTGTACACCCTGTTGTACAATTCAAGCCAGAAATATAAAATGTGATCTGACATGTTCTTAAACATCAGATAAGAAAGTCTATCAGGTCCCGCGGCAGAGTCCTTCCTGCCACCAATGGCTGCTTTTAATTCCGAAAGAGAAAATGGTTGATTTAGTGGGCAGTTATTATCCCCAGGCTCAGTTAAAATGTGTTTATTATGTGATTCAAACAGTTTTTGATGGTCCAGAGTTTCAGAAGGCAGGTTTGAATCACTAGATACAGATTTGAAATGTTGAACCAAAAATTGAGCCTTGTCTCTTGGGGTACAGGCAATTTCGCCTTTAATTTTAAGTAAAGGCACAGGACAGTACGGAATTCCCTTGATTCTGTGAATTTTTGGCCAAAACTTCTTTGCAGTAGAGTGTTTAGTATCAATGGATTCACAGAATTCTTTCCAATTTTGCTTTTTACCTTCCAAAATGACCTGTTTCGCAGTGTTTTCTAGAGACCTATAATTTTTAAGATTATGCTCCGCGGGGTTATTTTTAAAGACTTTTAGTGCTTTTTTTCTGTCCTGTACAGCCTTGGCGCATTCATCTGATTTATTGCATTTCTTCCGTCCAGAAGAGACCGGTATGCTGCATTCAGCTATGGACAGAAGTTTGTTAGTAAGATTTTTGCAAAATAGAAGAGGATCTTGAGTGTGAATGTCTGCCAGGGAAAGATCTGCACAGAGGTCTCTAAACTGATCCCAGTTAGCCTTATTAAATATAAATCTAGGTTCGCCTGAACCCTGGGTATCAGTTCCCTGTGTAATATAGTTACACAGAGTGACTATTTGAGGGAAGTGGTCAGATCCTAGGCTATCAGGTAACGGTTCCCAGGCAGAAGTGCTAGAAATCTCAGGGCTGGCTACGGTGAGGTCTATATGAGTCATAGCTCCTGTGTAGTCAAGCCTGGTTGGCGAACCGTCATTGAGCAAAATGAGGTCTTGCTCTTCCAACCAGGCTGTGACTGCTTTACCTCCCGCATCAGATTTAGGGGAACCCCAAGCGGGGTGATGTGCATTAAAGTCCCCCGTATAGATGACATCATGGGGTCCTATAATGGTCCGTAATTGTGTGCTAATTTTACTCAAAGACTCAAGATCACATCCTCTTGAGTATATGTTAACCAGGATAAGAGGTCGGTTCTTATTTATAACAACCTTAATTGCCAGCACTTCGATAACAGCACTACCATCAGCTTTTAAAGAGTCATTCACACTCAATACCTCGTAGTTGATGTTATTTTTAATGTAAAAGGCTAACCCACCTGCAGAGTTATGGTTC
Organism: Congeria kusceri; assembly: GCA_027627225.1. NCBI lineage: Eukaryota > Metazoa > Mollusca > Bivalvia > Myida > Dreissenidae > Congeria > Congeria kusceri. The sequence goes on along the minus strand of CM051034.1, from coordinate 8,073,893 downwards.
AAGTTGCAGTGGTTTTTATGCTCAATATTAAAGCCAGGAATAGTTTTATACTCACTGCCCCTAAACTTGGTTTCTTGTAAAATTAAGACTTGTATGGATGGGTTTGTGTCTAGGAAATGTTTAACTTCAGTATGTTTAACCGAAGACAAACCACCTATATTAAATGAGACAATATTAAACCTACTGTCCATAGTGGCCCTCAATTAACCTGCGTCTAATGTTGTTAACTGTAGCCGAAGGGGACTTCAACATTGTTTTCCGTCCCATACGGGCTGATTTTAGTTTGGCAGGTGTTCTGCATTGGTGTGAGGAAGGAATGGGAGGTTTCATGGCAGAGTGTGCCGGCTCCCTGGGCGACCCGGAGGGTTCTCCATTGCATGCGGGCTTGGGATCGGCTCCGTCACCCGTATGTCTTTCTTTGGGTAGGGAGGAGGTATTTTTTTCTTTGCGTTTAACTTTGGGAATAGACTCTTGGCTCCTAAGGAACCTTGAGTCTATTTTATTACATATATAGGTCTTGACTCGACACCCAGTGGACCGTTGCTGTTGCTGGTCCTTAACTATCTCAGCAACCAAGTCAATGAGCTCACTGACATGGATGGGGCGATATTTTTTACTTTACCTGTACGGTTTTTAATACTTATAAATGAATCCCCTGTATTAGAGTTGCTAATGCTGTCGTTTGGGGCAGGGGAATTCAAGGGGAGGTCTGGGTGTCGACCATACGGGGGCGGTTAGGGGGGGCACTAACCACGGGCTCCTCCTCAATCCCACACACATCGGAGATAGACAGCTGCGAGTAAATGCTGCTGTGCACTGACACCAGGGAGTCGTGCCCTGTAACATTAAATACGGAGTTGTCCGAGACGGTTGAACCACTCTCCGTAGGATAGGACAGGGCGGAGAACTCCCTGAGACCACTAGTAGAGTGCCCGGGGGGAGTAATACAGTCTGTTTGGATGGGGGAGACTGGGGGTGTGTGTTTATCACTCCGAGCAGCAACCTTATCTGTATTTAAACAAGTAGCACTTATAGGTCTCGCGGTACAATTTCTGGGCACACATAAGATACCGGCACACCGTACGCAAACTTCTGTTTTAGAACATTCAGCACTGCCAGCCTTATGACCAAAAATCTGATATTTGAAGCACCGAGTAGGGGGGACAGAGAAGGGACGTACATTTAGAGTTATGGTTGTATCCCTTATCATGACTCTGGAGGGCAGGATGGAAGGGGTTGCAAAAGTCACTTTGACTAGCCTAGGAAACCCAGGCGGTGTTGGTTTGCTAGGCGTGATTCTTTCTAATGAAATGATATCACCATGTTCGGGGGGCTCCACCACTAGCGACTTGCGTAGTTCCTCCAGGTCCTGGCTTTCTGGGATGCTGGCAAGCAAGCCATAAGCTGTTTTCAGTGACTGAGGCAGTACTGCGCGAACCATTACACCACCTATAGCAATTACTTTCATGCGCAGCACTGCACTCAGGGCTTCCACAGATTTCAGTTGTAGTAGTACCCCACCCGATGCTAGGGGAATTGTCCTATTGACAAGACCAGGCAAGGATTGTTGTTTATTGTTCTTAAGTGACATCTATACGGTTAACTTGTTAACAGTAACTTACAATTACTCTCTAAGTAAACCAATCAAAATGAATCCATTATCAGCCAATCAATCTCTTTAACAAAATTATAATGATCTGGTCAATCTTAATATACGTCACTTGTAAATTATTCTCCATTATATCAACACCGTATATTATACAAGAGTCTTGATTAATAAATAATGCCACCATCATGTGCTCGGAAGTACTTTACGCGGTCATTAGACAACACCCAGATCGCGTGTAATCTATGTAATGAGAAATTTGTGTACGGAACGATTAAAAATTAATTAACAATACATTTAACAATATCTTACATTTCTTTTTATTTGCCTAACACTCACTAAGTTATATCGCTCATTATAACTGAAACGAGGTAAACCAATTACGTACATGTAGTATACATATTTCGGATAAGTAAATATTCGGACAGAGTGCCGTATATAGTAGTATTTACAAAACGAATATTCGAATATATTTCAATACCTAAAACGAATATTCGAATATTGATTTCAGTATTCGGTCCCATCCCTATTCTCTATACATGACAGTGTGAGACGTGTCACCATTCCATTCTCTTTACATGACAGTGTGAGAAGTGTCACCATCCCATTATCTATATACAAGAGAGTGTGAGAAGTGTCACCATCCCATTCTCTGTACATGAGAGTGTGAGAAGTGTTACCATTCCATTTTCTATACACGAGTGTGTGAGAAGTGTCACCATCCCGTTCTCTATACATGAGTGTGTGAGAAGTGTCACCATCCCATTCTCATGTTTGGGCACATATTAATATGACAAGTCACATTTAAAGTGAATTCTCAATGAACCAAATGCAAATTAGAAGTGTATATGCAACCTAATAGAGGGAATAAAACACTGTACGTATTTTCATGCCAATATTATCGCTTCGTTTTTTCCATGGAGCACAGCTATTTACTATTTACAATGTTGACAGTGATTTTGTTCATACTTTTGATCATTTCATAAATATGTTTCAGTAAAATTCATGTTTAGCTGAATTTGTTTCATAGCAACACCTCAAATGTATGTGACCTACAGTGAGATTTTAACTGGCACCTGTGTAACAAATTTACAAAATATAGCTTAAAACGTATCTTAAGTGAACTAGAGAAGTAACATAGATGCGCATAAAATACTGTAGAAACACTTACATCGAACACAATTTACCAGTCAATTGGTATGAGTAAATATGAACTTTTAACGAAACCTATCTTTTTCTTAGTGTTGTATGTAACCTATTTTGTAACCCGTTTCCTCCCACTTATTTGCATATTTCAAGATGGCGACCGTTGACTGCTAGAGAAGGTTATCTTCGTCTGAAAATTTACCTTTTTCTTCGTTCAACAATAAAACCGAAATAATAATTATGGGTTAATCAAATACGTAAGTGATTTGGGGTTGATGCCTGATACCCGGTTATCGATTAAGGAAGTACATTTGCACGCATGGTTTGTTGTTTACCTGGTCACAAGAAGAATGTAAACAATGGCCGTTAAAAAACAGTTGAACATATTTCGGTCAGTGTTTAATACAATACCTTACCATGTGTGAAGAAACACATATAAAAAGTACGCCAGGAATGATGCATACAGATGATGCAGATGTAATGACTGTGAAAGTGTTCGACAATAACGAAGATGTGGAACAATTAAAATCCAGAATCAAAGACATGACTGTCGTCGAGAATAGCATTAGTAAACATGATAGTGAGTGGAATACAACTTCCTCATTACCAACAAAAAGTGACACCCATGAAAACTATGATGACAACCAACGAAAAATATCAAACAGAAGCATTTCAGGATCAGCTGAACTGTGCCTGTCCACTGAAACATTGATTGACAATCACGATGGTCACGATCTGAGTGGCATAATGGATCAGAAGTCACGAAACTTGTCTGGTTCAGGCTCTGACACTCATTCTCCAGCAAAAACTACAGCGGTTACCACTTCAATGACAAATGTATCATCTGGATTACTTATTTCCCCAAATTCATTGACCCAGGAAGTGCATGTAACCATGAGTGAGAATAAACAGCGGATGTCAGCAGTACTTGAAAGTTTAGATCTTCAGCTTGTTTACATTCCTACTACACAACAGCTTGTTGCAACGAAGAAGACAGATTCAAAACACGTCAAAATACATGCTACTCAATCAGATAATGTCTTAGTTCGCGCAACAAAACAGGAAGATTGTGAGACAGATTCCTCTGGATATGCTAGTGGTAAAAGTAACAGTTTAGAACGACCAAGTTCAGGGTCTCCAATCAAGATGGCGACTACTGACTCTAGTTCTGTTCACAGTATTCAGTTTCTCTCGCCGAGTAGTAAAAGTTCTGTCGTTGATGATAGTTCGAGTGTAAATGAAAGTGACTGTTTAATAAAGATACACGAAGCAGAGAGCAGTAGTTGTGATAATGCAGAATGCTTGTGTAACTTTCCACGTATAAATACAAATGATTCTCTTCTCAGAATGTTTAATGATGCTTCTAGTCTTTCAAGTCTCAGCACAGGAACAGACTTTTCAATATCAGCAGCATCGCTGGATGATTATGAAGGCACTGGTCATTGTATTGACACTGGTGATGGAGGTTTCATGGAGGTAAACCTTCATACGGGGAACTCTTACGAAAGGGGAAAGAATCCTTCACAGGATAGTGGCATTGAAGATAAATCCTTAAAGCCCAAGCGGAGAAGCTTGACCGGTTTACTGTCTAGGTAGGTATCATAATTTGTAATAAATATCAAATGAAAGAACTGGGCTATGGCCAGATTGGAGACTTCATTAGCATTCAGAATGATTCTTTCTGAGATATATCTGTAACAATTATATTCATATCTTGCAATATTTCAATATTGCCGGTATTCTAAGCCTATTACATTGGTGGCGAAATCGATTTTCTGTGTTGCCCAGCTTGTCCCAAAGTATGTATGGTCCATTGGTGGAGGGAAACTTTGCCAGAATTTACTATATTATAGTAATTATATAAATTATAATATAATTACTGTACAGACAAGTCGCAAACTGCAGTTAATAATACATTAAGGACACTGACGAAAATGAAAAGTCTGAATTGGGGATCTTGTGTTTCTTTACTGATTTACAAAAATGTAAAACTCCATAGCACTTATTGTTTTGAAAATAATAACACAATATTGTTTAAAATTGTTTATCAATGAGTTCTGCTTATCACAATTCAACAGGATTGAACATCATTCACCTCACTAGTGAAACAGAGGACTGCACAATATGAGCATTTAAAAAGAAATCATTAAACTTTGCCATAGTTTACAATTTATACTTAAAAAAGTAACAAATTCAAAAACATGTTATTTTTAATGCAGTGATAAGTAAATCATTTAACATATTTGCTCTTATCATTATTAAGTTATGTCGCTCAGTGTGCAAACTTTTTGCACTAAGTGACAGTGTAAATATTCAACATTTGTATGTTATTAAATTAATATATTTAGCTTATCATATTCAATATGACGAAAAAGTAAGTCATTAATACTTCTCACTTTATAGCATACAATAAACTTCAAAACATATGAAAATTGACTTTATTGTTCAATATACATTGATGGCAACACATTAAATTTTATTCAATTTTTTTTTTATATTATTATTACAATTGTACACAGACCCTTGTGGATGCCACCTTTGATGTACCCATAATATGTAATGTACTCGTCAAAGTCAGCATTTAATAAATAAGTACATATATGATATTGTATAATAAACTAGAAACTCAAATTTTGAATGTTTATTTATATTTATTTTTTATTTGAAAAATAAATGTTGTGCCACCGTGCAGTTATCTGGATGACCAAGACTTCAGTTTGGTGTGGCCTTACTGTCAGTATTTGGGATTGGAATACATTGTTATTTGTATATCATTTTAGGCATCACTTCCTGGGCAGTGAAACTTGAACATCCTTGTAACAAAATAAAACATTAATTTTGTACTAAAAATATCCATCTTGTCAACATGGAAATAAAATACAGTGTGTTTATAACAAATTGTAATTCAGAACTCCAGGGTGCAGTTGTGAAGTGGTTAGGGAGGCCCATAAACTCATAAAATGTTCTCATGTTACTTGAGATAATGTTCTCCTTGCATAAAATATATGTACTAGGCCAACAGCTAGGGCTTTTACTTTGTTCATTTTATCAGAACACAATCACATCATCCAATATTCTGCTTGAATGTATAACAAGCATTAGCCATACATGTTGTTTCTAAAAAAATAAACAAGAAAGGTTGAATCATGAATGGGCCTTGTTTTTCAACACTTGTAAATGACCGTAACAATTCAATATTAATTTATTTATTCTCTGGCTTCTACATGTACTTCAATAAAATACTTTTACATGAACTTTTAACATTTGGTGACACAGTCTAACAATTTAATCTAGTATCTACATTGTATGGCATAACAACAGCAACAGCACTGACAACACCAATTTTCTTGAATTAGACACAAAATCAGTAATTTGTACCACCAGTTCCACAATTTAAAGATAAGTTAGCGGGTATAAGTTTTCCACATTGTATACGAAAATGAATTGTTCTTTTTGACTTCGCAAGTTGTTGTGTTTAGTGTCTAGATATCCTGTCAGCCTACAAAAGCTCATCGAGTGTGCAAAAAGTTGCATGTAAATTGATCATTCAATGATAGGTCCAGTTCAGTTCATGAAACACTAAGCAGATTCTAATGGCTTATGGTTGACGAAGCGGAACACTAAGCCCTTGTTCTGACTTCATACATTTGCTTTGTAGTGTGGTATATGTTACTTGGTTGGTTGTACTTAATGATTATTATTTTATAGGGGGTGAAGAAATGTGAAAATTTGTCTCAATTTTGATTTGAAGAAGAAAATTAAAATGTTGAAATTATATGAAATTTAAAAAAGAATGTTACATGTTTGCCTATGGTGACTTGTTATGCCACCACTTTAGAGGGGGGGGGGGGCATATAGATTTGCCCTTGTCCGTCAGTCGGATTTTTGTGTCACGCGTAACTCAAAAAGTATTAGTGAAACTTTATAAGCATAAGCATATTCATCTGCATCGGGGCATGTGCACCTGGGTATTTTGGTGATTTTTTTTTCCGACATAAGCAGAGTTATGGCCCTTCTTTGGACGTGTGTCGTACGTAACTCAAAAAGTATTACTGCTAGAGTGATGAAACTTAATAAACATATTATTCAGCATATGACCTTGTGCACCTGGCGGAGTTATGGCCCTTTTTTGAGGAAAAAATACATTTTTTTGATTTTTGTTGTGCGTTATTCAAAAAGTATTACTGCTAGAGCAATGAAACTTTATAAACATATTAATCATTATGTGAACTTGTGCACCTGGGTATTTTGGTGCATTTTTTTTCAACATCAGCTGAGTTATGGCCTGGTTTTAGCAAAAAAATGACATTTTTGGACTTGTGTCGCGTGTAACTCAAAAAGTATTACTGCTGGAGTGATGAAACTTTATAAACATATTAATCAGCATTTGAACTTGTGCACCTGGGTATTTTGGTGCAGTTTTTTCCAACATCAGAGGAGTTATGGCCCCTTTTTATAGCAAAAAATGACATTTTTGGACTTGTGTCGCGTGTAACTCAACAAGTATTACTGCTGGAGTGATGAAACTTTATAAACATATTAATCAGCATGTGAACTTGTGCACCTGGGTACTTTGGTGCAGTTTTTTCCAACATCAGAGGAGTTATGGCCCTTTTTTTAGCAAAAAATGACATTTTTGGACTTGTGTCGCGTGTAACTCAAAAAGTATTAATGCTCGAGTGTTGAAACTTTATAAACATATTAATCAGCATGTGAACTTGTGCACCTGAGTATTTTGTTGCAGTTTTTTTTTAGATCAGCAGTGTTATGGCCCTTTTTTAGCAAAAAATGACATTTTTGGACTTGTGTCGCGTGTAAATCAAAAAGTATTATTGCTAGAGTGATGGAACTTTATAAACATATTAATCAGTATGTGAACTTGTGCACCTGAGTATTTTGGTGCAGTTTTTTTTGCCATCAGTGGAGTTATGACCCTTCTTTAGCAAAAAATGACATTTTTGGATTTGTGTCGCATGTAACTAAAAAAGTATAACTGCTACACTGATGAAACTTTATAAACATATTAATCAGCATGTGAACTTGTGCACCTGGGTATTTTGGTGCATTTTTTCCGACATCAGCAGAGTTTTGTGACAACCAGTGGAATGTGGGGGCATCCGTGTCTTACAGACACATATTTAGTTGCTGTTTGCTTTGTTGATATACATGCATGTATAATGCAGAAATTATTGTTACAAGTCCTTAATCAGATAGTTAAATCAAAAGGTCTGGTCATACATTTTTGAAAATAATGTATTGTTTATACCCTATTTGTGTTTATCAAAAGCTTGAAAAAATAATTTTTTTGATGATATCCTGTTTGGTTTTCAAAGAATGTAATAGTACTCACCTCGGTACAAACAAAAAGTAATTGTACGGTCCAATTTTGTCAATTTTCTTTTAATGTGTTTTATAAGAATGATAAATCAGTTGTTACCATTACCTGTTAGTGTACATGTATGGGTAATAGAGTCTGACCTGTGCCCATATGTCTAGCTTGATGATAAGAATGATTTATTGCCAAATATCCACATTTTACCCATCATTTTGAAAAAAATCCAGAAAATTAATCAGTATGCATCATTTTTAAATAATTACAGTCCATCCAGAATTTAACTCATCATTGGCTGTTTGGGTTACTTGAAGCTTCGACAAAGCATATATTATTATGTCCCAAATGTTACTGTTGTTAGTCAGCACACATGTACTGTACTTATGGATGAAGCAAAGATCACTGGTTTACATTCTCCTCTCAGTCCATAAATGCATGGAAATCAGTCCGATAGCCAGGAGTTGAGTGTACTTGTGATGATTCGCATTAACTTGCCAGCTACTGAATCAAGTAATTACCTTCTGGTGCATGAGCACCAAAAATACTAGAATTGCTATTGAATTGTTTAAATTGTTTACCATATACCATAGTTAATAAGTACCAAACATTCACGGCAGAAGGCATATATGCTCTTATTGTGAACTGATTGTTAGCCATTTACTGGTATACGAGGCTGCTTACAATCCTACCCATTTTGATTGTTAGCCATTTACTGGTATACGAGGCTGCTTACAAATCCTACCCATTTTGATTGTTAGCCATTTACTGGTATACGAGGCTGCTTACAAATCCAGAGTGTTCTGGGTAATATTTAATGTATTGTGAAGAAAAACAGTTTGTCGAACAACATTTCTTGTAATCGTAGCCATTGCAGTTGCCTGACTCTTATAGTGCACTTCCCTCCCACAGGGGCCTGTTTTCTAGGCCATTGCAGTTGCCTATTTCCATGACTCTTATAGTGCACTTCCCTCCCACAGGGGCCTGTTTTCTCGGCCATTGCAGTTGCCTATTTCCATCATCCATGACTCTTATAGTGCACTTCCCTCCCACAGGGGCCTGTTTTCTCGGCCATTGCAGTTGCCTATTTCCCTGACTCTTAAAGTGCACTTCCCTCCCACAGGGGCCTGTTTTCTCGGCCATTGCAGTTGCCTATTTCCCTGACTCTTATAGTGCACTTCCCTCCCACAGGGGCCTGTTTTCTCGGCCATTGCAGTTGCCTATTTCCCTGACTCTTATAGTGCACTTCCCTCCCACAGGGGCCTGTTTTCTCGGCCATTGCAGTTGCCTATTTACCTGACTCTTATAGTGCACTTCCCTACCACAGGGGCCTGTTTTCTCGGCCATTGCAGTTGCCTATTTCCCTGACTCTTATAGTGCACTTCCCTCCCACAGGGGCCTGTTTTCTCGGCCATTGCAGTTGCCTATTTCCCTGACTCTTATAGTGCACTTTCCTCCCACAGGGGCCTTTTTTCTCGGAAGACCAAGGAGGGCAGTGAGGATGAACAGCCTGGCTGGAAGTTGTTTGGAAAGATCCCACCGAAACACGGAGCTGCTAAACATCCTGGCCAGATTCAGTCACAATATAAGGTAAAATGGCATTTGTGCAGACATTAATTTGATTAGAAGTTTGTCAAAAAGATTGTCAATTTGTGGAAAATTAGAATCTGAGGATTCTCATTCTGGATTATTATTAATTTTGTTTCACAGCCATTTTGTTGTTTTGAAACAAAATGAGAATGTTGATAAATTATAGGAATAAAGAATATATACTTTTTTATTTTATCATTTTAATGTAGGAATATAAACAAGTCAATATAGTACTACCATTTGTATTAAATATGGAAGTATTATGGTGTACTACAAGGTATAGCAATGAGGTCTCATGTTTGTCATGCCAGGAAGAGCAGCAGGCGAGCTGTAGATCCAAGAAGGAGGACATTGAGGTGATGTCTACCACAGCACTCATCCTGGAAAACAGGCCCATGTATGTACTGTCTGGGAGTGTAATACCCATGTATGTACTGTCTGGGAGTGTAATACCCATGTATGTACCGTCTGGGAGTGTAATACCCATGTATGTACTGTCTGGGAGTGTAATACCCATGTATGTACTGTCTGGGAGTGTTATGCCCATGTATGTACTGTCTTGGAGTGTAATACCCATGTATGTACTGTCTGGGAGTGTAATACCCATGTATGTACTGTCTGGGAGTGTAATACCCATGTATGTACTGTCTGGGAGTGTAATACCCTTGTATGTACAGTATGGGAGTGTATTACCCATGTATGTACTGTCTGGTAGTGTAATACCCGTGTATGTACTGTCTTGGAGTGTAATACCCATGTATGTACTGTCTTGGAGTGTAATACCCATGTATGTACTGTCTGGGAGTGTAATACCCATGTATGTACTGTCTGGGAGTGTAATACCCATGTATGTTCTGTCTGGGAGTGTAATACCCATGTATGTACTGTCTGGGAGTGTAATGCCCATGTATGTACTGTCTTGGAGTGTAATACCCATGTATGTACTGTCTGGGAGTGTAATACCCATGTATGTACTGTCTTGGAGTGTAATACCCATGTATGTACTGTCTGGGAGTGTAATACCCATGTATGTACTGTCTGGGAGTGTAATACCCATGTATGTACTGTCTGTGAGTGTAATACCCATGTATGTACTGTCTGGGAGTGTAATACCCATGTATGTACTGTCTGGGAGTGTAATACCCATGTATGTACTGTCTGGGAGTGTAATGCCCATGTATGTACTGTCTGGAAGTGTAATACCCATGTATGTACTGTCAGAGGGTGTAATACCCATGTATGTACTGTCTGGGAGTGTAATACCCATGTATGTACTGTCTGGGAGTGTAATACCTATGTATGTACTGTCTGGGAGTGTAATACCCATGTATGTACTGTCAGGGAGTGTAATACCCATGTATGTACTGTCTGGGAGTGTAATACCCATGTATGTACTGTCTTGGAGTGTAATACCCATGTATGTACTGTCTGGGCGTGTAATACCCATGTATGTAATGTCTGGGAGTGTAATACCCATGTATGTACTGTCTTGGAGTGTAATACCCATGTATGTACTGTCTGGGAGTGTAATACCCATGTATGTACTGTCTGGGAGTGTAATACCCATGTATGTACTGTCTGGGAGTGTAATACCCATGTATGTACTGTCTGGGAGTGTAATACCCTTGTATGTACAGTATGGGAGTGTATTACCCATGTATGTACTGTCTGGTAGTGTAATACCCGTGTATGTACTGTCTTGGAGTGTAATACCCATGTATGTACTGTCTTGGAGTGTAATACCCATGTATGTACTGTCTGGGAGTGTAATACCCATGTATGTACTGTCTGGGAGTGTAATACCCATGTATGTTCTGTCTGGGAGTGTAATACCCATGTATGTACTGTCTGGGAGTGTAATGCCCATGTATGTACTGTCTTGGAGTGTAATACCCATGTATGTACTGTCTGGGAGTGTAATACCCATGTATGTACTGTCTTGGAGTGTAATACCCATGTATGTACTGTCTGGGAGTGTAATACCCATGTATGTACTGTCTGGGAGTGTAATACCCATGTATGTACTGTCTGTGAGTGTAATACCCATGTATTTACTGTCTGGGAGTGTAATACCCATGTATGTACTGTCTGGGAGTGTAATACCCATGTATGTACTGTCTGGGAGTGTAATACCCATGTATGTACTGTCTGGGAGTGTAATACCGATGTTTGTACTGTCTGCGAGTGTAATACCCATGTATGTACTGTCTGGGAGTGTACTACCCATGTATGTACTGTCTGGGAGTGTAATACCCATGTATGTACTGTCTTGGAGTGTAATACCCATGTATGTACTGTCTGGGAGTGTAATACCGATGTATGTACTGTCAGAGAGTGTAATACCGATGTTTGTACTGTCTGCGAGTGTAATACCCATGTATGTACTGTCTGGGAGTGTACTACCCATGTATGTACTGTCTGGGAGTGTAATACCCATGTATGTACTGTCTGTGAGTGTAATACCCATGTATGTACTGTCTGGGAGTGTAATACCCATGTATGTACTGTCTTGGAGTGTAATACCCATGTATGTACTGTCTGGGAGTGTAATACCCATGTATGTACTGTCTGGGAGTGTAATACCGATGTTTGTACTGTCTGCGAGTGTAATACCCATGTATGTACTGTCTGGGAGTGTACTACCCATGTATGTACTGTCTGGGAGTGTAATACCCATGTATGTACTGTCTTGGAGTGTAATACCCATGTATGTACTGTCTGGGAGTGTAATACCGATGTATGTACTGTCAGAGAGTGTAATACCCTTGTATGTACTGTCTGGGAGTGTACTACCCATGTATGTACTGTCTGGGAGTGTAATACCCATGTATGTACTGTTGTGGAGTGTAATTCACATGTATGTACTGTTGTGAAGTGTAATACCCATGTATGTACTGTTGTGGAGTGTAATACCCATGTATGTACTGTCTGGTAGTGTAATACCCATGTATGTACTGTCTTGGAGTGTAATACCGATTTATGTACTGTCTGGGAGTGTAGTACCCATGTATGTACTGTCAGAGGGTGTAATACCCTTGTATGTACTGTCTGGGAGTGTACTACACATGTATGTACTGTCTGGGAGTGTAATACTCATGTATGTACTGTCTGGAAGTGTAATACCCATGTATGTATTGTTGTGGAGTGTAATACACATGTATGCACTGTCTGGGAGTGTAATACTGTGGAATAACTAACTTTTGTGGAGGTCTTATTTTCACGCTTTTGGCACTCCTGGCATTGCGTGAATTTATAACCACCGCGAATATTTCCCATTTAAGAATTTAAAAACACCTCCTTGAGATTACACATTCGTTATATTTTGTAGGTAGTACGTAGTTCATAAACATATGCAGATATATGTGAATGTCCTGATGTGAATGTTTTAATTATTTTTGGGGGGTTTAAACAAAAACATTTATTAGTATGATCTGTTTGAAATAACGCATTCATCTCTGTCAAAAATTTAGTTATTGGTATAAAACAGGTAATGTACACAAGTTGACATTTTGTTTTCACAAGTTAACATATCAAGTAAAGAATAAGCACCCCCGATGTGGAGCCTATATTTAAGTCGGCATTCAATTAACAAAAAGGTGTCAGTTTGACACGATGTGGTATAAATTATCTATGGTCTAATCATCTAATGATGCGGCCCCTATTATCCAGAAGTGGCTAAATGGACCCCTGTTTTCAATTAAGAGCCTCATCCGTACTGATACACTTGTTTACTGCAATAAAAAAAGGACCTTTTGCTAGGGTTGTGTCGAGTCGGCGTTACATCAATCAATCGATATGTATTTTGTTGCAAAACACAATTTACTTTATTTTTTTAAATTGGGTTTGAGTGAATTTAAGACCGCGCAAATATGTCCACGATCACATTTGCTCGAAATTTGTACCCCACGAATTCAAGTGATTCCACAGTACCCATGTATAGTACTGTCTGTGAGTGTAATACCCATGTATGCGCTGTCTGGGAGTGTAATACCCATGTATGTACTGTCTGGGAGTGTAATATCCATGTATGTACTGTCTGGGAGTGTAATACCCATGTATGTACAGTCTGGGAGTGTAATACCCATGTATGTACTGTCTGGGAGTGTAATACCCATGTATGTACTGTCTGGGAGTGTAATACCCATGTATGTACTGTCTGGGAGTGTAATACCCATGTATGTACTGTCTGGGAGTGTAATACCCATGTATGTACTGTCTGGGAGTGTAATACCCATGTATGTACTGTCTTGGTGTGTAATACCCATGTATGTACTGTCCGGGAGTGTAATACCCATGTATGTACTGTCTGGGAGTGTAATACCCATGTATGTTCTGTTTTGGAGTGTAATACCCATGTATGTACTGTCTGGGAGTGTAATACCCATGTATGTTCTGTCTGGGAGTGTGATACCCATGTATGTACTGTCTGGGAGTGTAATACCCATGTGTATGTACTGTCTGGGAGTGCTATATCCATGTATGTACTGTCTGGGAGTGTAATACCCATGTATGTACTGCCTGGGAGTGTAATACCCATGTATGTACTGCCTGGGAGTGTAATACCCATGTATGTACTGTCTGGGAGTGTAATACCCATGTATGTACTGTCTGGGAGTGTAATACCCATGTATGTACTGTCTGGGAGTGTAATACCCATGTATGTACTGTCTGGGAGTGTAATACCCATTTATGTACTGTCTGGGAGTGTAATGCCCATGTATGTACTGTCTGGTAGTTTAATACCCATGTATGTACTGTCTGGGAGTGTAATGCCCATGTATGTACTGTCTGGGAGTGTAATACCCATGTGTATGTATTGTCTGGGAGTGTTATATCCATGTATGTGTTGTCTGGGAGTGTAATACCCATGTATATTCTGTCTGAGAGTGTAATACCCATGTATGTCCTGTCTGGGAGTGTAATACCCATGTATATACTGTCTGGGAGTGTAATACCCATGTATGTACTGTCTGGGAGTGTAATACCCATGTATGTATTGTCTGGGAGTGTAATACCCATGTATATTCTGTCTGAGAGTGTAATACTCATGTTTGTTGTCTGGGAGTATAATACCCATGTATGTACTGTCTGGGAGTGTAATACATGTATGTACTATCTGGGAGTGTAATACATGTATGTACTGTCTGGGAGTGTAATACTCATGTATGTTCTATCTGGGAGTGTAATGCCCATGTATGTTCTGTCTGGGAGTGTAATACCCATGTATGTACTGTCTGGTAGTGTAATACCCATGTATGTACTGTCTGGGAGTGTAATACCCATGTATGTACTGTCTGGGAGTGTAATACCCATGTATGTACTGTCTGGGAGTGTAATACCCATGTATGTTCTGTCTGGGAGTGTAATACCCATGTATGTACTGTCTGGGAGTGTAATACCCATGTATGTACTGTCTGGGAGTGTAATACCCATGTATGTACTGTCTGGGAGTGTAATACCCATGTATGTACTGGCTGGGAGTGTAATATCCATGTATGTACTGTCTGGGAGTGTAATACCCATGTATGTTCTGTCTGGGAGTGTAATACCCATGTATGTTCTGCCTGGGAGTGTAATATCTCCTGCTTTGTTTAAATGAATCTTGCTTGTATGTAGAATTGCAATTTAAATTATAAAAAAAACTTACTAAACTGCACAAAAAGTTAATGGATACAATTTTGTATCAGTTCATTTACTGGTAAATTCTTTTGATTAATTCTTTATAATAAACAAACACTCTGTGTTACAGGATTGATTTTGAGGTGTAGATTTTACATATCTTTTATAAAAACAAAGCTTATCAACGTTTCAGTTTGTAGAACTATGGCAGTTGCTTATTTGTTAGAAGTCATGCAGTCAGCTGGAGATAATTTAAAGTCATAATTCTGTCAGATGAAAGATTGCCTGGCATGCCATAGTCTTGAGGAGTTTAATGTCTTGTCAATGACTTTTTCTCTTTAGCATCACAGCTTGCAAACATTTGATGGCATGTGAAGACATCATTATATTGTAGTAATGATGTTAATTATGTTTTTACTTAAGACCATGTTATCATGTAGTGCACTGATACAAAGTTAGGCAAAGGGGGAATAGGCAAACAGTTACAAAGAGTCTATGAAACTGCCATTTGTTTCAAACAGAGTTCTAAAAATGAACATAAATACTTTATTCTGATCACAATTCATAAACCATTATCAGTGTAGAATAGCCAATGGGACATCAGAAAATGAAAAATAAATGCAGTGGGACAACATTCAGAGCAAAATTGCATAGCTTCACCCTGCTCTTGTTTATCCCCATCTACACTGCTGCCCATCTGGTCTGATCAATGCAGTGGGACAACATTCAGAGCAAAATTGCATAGCTTCACCCTGCTCTTGTTTATCCCCATCTACACTGCTGCCCATCTGGTCTGATCAATACAAGAATGTTTAGTTATCGGTATCTTTTGAAAATAAATAAATTTTGGTAAATGAAGTGTTAAAAAGTTTGAGTATTATTCATATATTAGATGGGTCAAATTTGTAGCTTATGTCGATGATAATTCTAGCTTTTCCACACTGCTACATTTGTATTCATGAATCTTTCTATAAGAAACTGATCATTCTTGGACAGACACAACATGAATACCAGTAGAAGCACCTTGATAACAGGTACTGATGTCATTTGTCACACATACTGGTATATTTGCAGGAACCTGCCCAGTAAATCTCCAGAGGAGTCAGAGAAGCATCAGAAGCAGTACGAGGCCATGGTGGAGGCAGCCCGGAGGAAAGGTGTGCTCTCAAAATGCTGAATTTGTCATTTCTGCCTTTAGTGTCAACCACAAGTGAAACTTAGTTAATACCTCATTTCCATGGGCCAGTTACCATTAATTTAAATATCATATGTGTCCTGTATTTCATGCTAATTTATCCAGGTTATGCCTATGGCGAAAATGTTTTTGACTTTCAACAAATTAATGATATAATTTCTGCATCGAACATGAACATTTATTAAAAATTTATTTAGTTGAAATAAGTCAGAATATTAGTTTGTTCTATGTCAGATATGGTATTCAAGTCGATTGTTGAGAGAGTTTGGACATAAAATAAAACTCTGTTCTGATCTCTTGACTGTAAAATAAAACTCTGTTCTGATCTCTTGACTGTATTGTGTTTGCAGAGCGTCAGGAGCTGAAGAGGAAGAAGCGACAACAGCAGCAGCAGCTTCGCCAGGAGGAACAGCTACTGGCGGCGGCCAAGATCTGGACCCGCGATATCCTGCCCAACTGGGAGGCCATGTACGTGATTAGAGATGTGGCCACATAGTTCTCAAGGAAAATACAGGCTGTGCTTGTAAAATTATGGCATGGTTGACAAGTACTAAGTCCTATATTACCCGTCAGCTCAAAGCAACACATTATTTTTTCTGCCAACTGAGTTTTAATAAGGTGATTAGTCAGCTACTGCAATATCAGGGTTTAATTCTTCCTCCTTACAATTATTATTTTATACAGACGGTGCTTAAATGTGCTGGGCCTGTTTGGAATTTAGGAATTTAGTGAAAACTGAAAAGTAGTTTCCTAACCAGTAGGCGTTTCTAAAATCTCACTCATTATTGAGTATTTGACAGAATTATTATTAGACCCACACTATGTATACAATTCAGACGAAGACTTGAGTAGCAGTAATTCTGAGGAAGATACTGTTTATGATGATAATTTACCTTTGATAGGGCTCCAAAAACAAATAAGGCAATATAAAGCCCAAAAAATGTTAGGGTCAGGGAACAGAAAGGTTAAGAACAATGAATACATGCTGCATGTTACTTCAGGTGAAAAAGCACAGGTACAGGGTAATAATGTAGATATAACACTCGAGAACATGCAAACAGGTAAAGAAATGTCAGATTCTACCGATGTAGGGGAAAGACCTAAAAATGGTAGGGGTAGGAAAAAAGTAAGAAATGAACAAAACTGGAAGAGAAACGTAGCAAAGCTACGCAGGAATCGAGGGCAAAGCTATGAATCAGTTGCAACAGGTAAGATTAAGTCACATAGGATTATGAAACCTGGATGTGGACCCTCTTGCAGGTATAAATGTAAAGACAAATTTGCAGAGACAGATAGAGAGGCAATTTTTCATTCATTTTGGAGAATGGGGGACACTAACAAGCAATGGCAGTTTTTGAGTAAGTATGCAAGCAAAACATCCAAACAGACAAAAAGTTGCACTAACATGGTAAGGAAACGAAAGAATACGATAGTGTGGACAATGCCAAAGCAAAATTCAGGGCCAGTAAAGGTTTGTAAAACCTTTTTCTTAGCTACTTTGAGTATATCTGAAAGAATGGTAGCAACTGCACATTCTAAGGAATTAGTAATTGGCGTGTGTGACCTTGACAAACGTGGAAAACATTCTTCGAGACCAAATAAAATGTCAGAGGAACAAAAACAGTCGGTAAGAATGCACATTGAGTCATACAAATGCATTGAAAGTCATTACTGCAGGAAAGACAGTTCCAAATCTTACTTGCCTGCTGGTTTGAATGTCCTCAAGATGTTTGAAATGTACAAACAAAAATGCCATGAAAAAGGGATTAATCCTGTGACTGTTAGAATGTACAGAACAATTTTTGACCATGAATACAATCTAAGTTTTCACACACCAAGAAAAGATCAATGTGACTTTTGTGTATCATTTAAAAATGCTCCAAGTGAATCTAAAACAGAAAAACAAGATGAGTACAACAATCATATATTAAATAAAAATAAGTCTCGAGAAAATATAACTGCTGACAAAGAATTAGCATTGCAGGCAAATGACATCGTAGTAGCTTGTTTTGATTTAGAGGAAGTACTTCTAACTCCACATAGCTTTGAGTCAAGTCTTTACTACAAAAGAAGGCTTTGTACTTTCAATTTTACAGTGTATGATATGGGTACAAAAGATGGCCATTGTTATGTATGGGATGAAACAATTGCCAGTAGGGGTGCATGTGAAATTGCATCTTGCTTGTTTGATTTTATTAAACAACAAACACAGGAAGGTAAGAAGAGATTCATTTTCTATTCAGATAACTGCAGTGGTCAAAATAAAAACAAGTACCTTTTGGCAATGCTATGGTTTTGTCTGCACAAATTCAATATTACCTCAATTGAACACAAATACCTTATTAAAGGCCTCACACAAAATGAAGCTGACAGCATTCATGCTGCAGTAGAGGCAGCCAGTCGTAAAGTGTCTATCTACACTACAGCCCAGTGGGCTGCCACTATAAGGACAGCTAGGAGGGCAAAACCTTACTTTGTTAAGGAGATGTCATTTGCTGATTTTTTTGACTTTAAAGTCATTGCCAGTTGCTTGAAGAACTTCAATGTTAATGTTGAAAATGAAAAAGTGTACTGGCAAAGATTTAAAACAATAACATTGACAGCTAACGCACCAAATGAGTTTGCATACCAGAATGACTACTATGGACCTGTACAGAAGGTAGACATGTACAAAAGACTAAGGTCCAAAGACATCCCTGACCCTGAAAAGATAATTATCCCGGATCTTAGGCATGATGGTATTCCTCTAAAACGGGAAAAGTTTGTTGATCTAATTAGTTTGTGTACAAGTGGAATTATTCCAAGGACACATCACCCATTTTACTTGCTTCTACCACACCAATAACAAACCTCACAGAAAGTTGAAAAGCATGGTTATTACAATCATTGTTGTGTTACTTTTAGGAGTGTTAATTTAAATCATGCTAAATAAATGTTGCATAAATTTTCTAGAAGAAAATGGTTGTAAAGTATTGGAAAGTATGTGTTGTCTTTTTATTGCAGAAATACTTCTAAAAGTAAAAAAACAAACATAGTTGTATTATGAGTGATGTCAAGATGTTTGCACATTGTCTGTCAAGTATCGGAGTTAATAAATTGTATCACAAAGCTATAGAATCCATTAAACATTGTTAGTAATGATTTATTTCATGTTATTGAATATTATCTTTGTTATTGCAGACGATTGTAAGCAATAACACCCAGATTTTATGGAACAGTTGATGCAAAAATTCTAATTGTCACTTTTAAATATGACTTTGTATTGGGGGCCTTAAAACATAAGGATGCGCCTAATTCCCTGTGACCCTCATTATACATTACCAAATAATAATTATGTCTTCCAGTATAAACTATCAGTTTAAACTTTCACTATTTTTTATAAACTGTTCAAAAATATTCAAATTTATGTCTGCTGGAAGTATATAAGATTAGAATTCAACTAACGAGTAATAAACATTGTGCTTTTATTATTAGAAATTGCTTTGAACTAGACACAACTTACCAACAGTTTTGAGCTGAAATACAAACCCCTGAGATTGATATTTTATAATTGATACAAATAAAAATTTAGATGTTGTAGAAGTATTTCTTTGTGTTTTCTATTTTGCTGCTGGAATTATTTCATTATTTGAATAAACTTTGCATCCAATTTCATATGTGCATCTCCTGTGACCAGAATATTCTAGCCCCACTAATTCATTTAGAACTTTTCTTTTCCTATCATAAAATAAATAAAACATTTGACAAATTTGATGTCTATATCTTAATTAATATATTTAATTATTATGAAAAAATAACTTGGTAGCTGTATTTTTAATGTTGATAATTATGCTGAAATGGAAACTGTAGTATTTGACATTTTGCCGGTATATTTGGAAAAATAAAATTGTAATGTTCTAAAATCATGTTTGTGTGTTTTCTATGCATGTTGCTGATGGAATTCTTTAACATAGTTTGATAACACTGATGATATTATTCATTGTTACACCCCCTGTAACCAGATATGGTTCTGCTTACAATTAGCATTACATAACGTAAATCAAGCACAAATAATTGACAAATTTGTTATATATATATCATAATTTATATAATTGAATATATTAAGAAGAAAAAAATTGATGTAATTTCAATTTTGATATGCTTTATATAGCAGTTACTACTGTATTGCAGTAAACGAGTAACAAAAAATTTCATGAAATTTCCCTGCAAGACTGTAGTAAGTTGACTTACTACAGTATTGCAGGAAATGTGATGCCCTGCCCAAGTCTAATTTCAGCGCAAGAGTGTAGTAAGTCAAACTTTTCTTCAAAATAACTATTTTCTCAAAGATATATTTATAGTTTGTAACAATTGTTTTCCTTCATCCATTCTTTACCAAATACTGACATTTTATATACTACTGCACTCATATTGCAGTTGTTTGACAGTTTTTTCCTTGTCCTGTAAATTTTAATAAAAGGCAGTTATGACAGTCTTGCGTGCAACCCTCGATATGTCAGTAATTGAAACAAAATATGAGGACCATCATGAGAAAACCAGTCTTAATGCATGTGCGTAAAGTGTCGACCCAAAATAGTCTGTGAGGTCCGCACAGGCTAATCCAGGACGGCACTTTCCGCTTTTATGGTATTTTCTGTTTCAAGGAAGTCTCTTCTAAACATGAATCCACTGTAGACGGAAAGTGCCGTCTCGGATCAGCCTGTGCGGACTGCACGGGCTGATCCGGGACGACACTATGCACATGCATTAAGACCGGTTTTCCCATGACACGCCACATATATTGTCTATGTATGTACATAAATATTTCTGCAGGAAACATTCCAAGAAAGCGCGTGAGCTCTGGTGGCACGGCATTCCCACCAACGTACGAGGCAAAGTGTGGAAGTTAGCCCTCGGCAATGATCTCAACATCACCACAGGTGGGAGACTATGAAAGTTATTCATCTTAGGCTCAGATCAAATACTGACCGAAACAGTTGTTGCAAATCAGTCATGGATTTTGTTATTTATGAATAAGACTTAAGTTTATAAATGTTTGTTGTTGTTGGGTATGTGATGGTGTATGCTACTACTTGGTTGGAATTAACAAATATTGTTTGATTTTGCAAGAATGCATATCATTTTAAATTAATTTTCCCAGTCAATATGCCTCATGTTGGAATGTTGGAAAAAAAGACGATTTTTTAGCTAACAAGGTATATACTATTAAAAAGTTCCTTTTGTTTGAGTAAATAAAATTAATTGATTTTAAAAATCTTCATCATTAGCAATTTTCCATTTTTAGCTCATCTGAACACAACTTGCTCATGGTGAGCTTTTAGGATCGCCTTTTGTCCGTCGTGCGTCGTGCATGGTGTGTCAACATTTTCATTCGAAGAACATCTCCTAAACCGCTGGGCAGATTTTCACCAAACTTCACAGGAATGATCCTTGGGTGACCCTCTTTGAAAATTGTTCAAATCGTTCCGGTCCGCTATATATGTAGGTCACAAGAGCTAAAAATATATTTAAAAACTGAAAACTTAAAAAAATCTCTGAAACAGCAAGGCTTAGAGCTTTCATATAAGCTTTCATATTTGATATGTGACATCCTCTAGTGGTCCTCTACAAACATTGTACAAATGATGCCCCTGGGGTCAAAACTGGCCACGCTCCGGAGGTCACATGGTTTATATAGACTTGTATAGCAAAATGACTTTTAAAATCTTCTCTGAAACTGCAAGGCCTAGAGGTTTCAGATTGTGTATGTAACATTGTATAGTGGTCCTCTACAAAGATTGTTCAAATAATGCTTCTGGGGTCAAAACTGGCCACACCCTGGGGGTCACATGGTTTATATAGACTTGAATAGCAAAATGACTTTAAAAATCGTGTTCTATGAATCTGCAAGGCCCAGAGGTTTCATATTCGGTATGTAACATTGTATAGTGGTCCTCTACAAAGATTGTTCAATTGATGCCCCTGGGGTCAGAACTGGCTACACCCTGGGGCTCACATGGTTTATATAGACTTAAATAGCAAAATGACTTAAAAAATCTTCTCGGAAACTGCAAGGCCTAGAGGTTTCATATTTGGTATGTAACAATGTATAGTGGTCCTGTACAAAGATTGTTCAAATGATGCCCCTGGGGTCAAAACTGGCCACACCCTGGGGCTCATTTGGTTTATATAGACTTAAATAGCAAAAGGACTTTTAAAATCTTCTCTTCTGAAACCGCAAGGCCTAGAGGTTTCATATTTGGTATGTAACATTGTATAGTTGTCGTCTACAAAGGTTGTTCAAATGATGCCCCTGGGGTCAAAACTTGCACCGCCCCGGGGGTCACATGGTTTATGTAGACTTATTTAGCCAAATGCAATAAAAATCTTCTCTGAAACTGCAAGGCCTAGAGGTATCATATTCGGTAAGTAACATTGTTTAGTGGTCCACTACAAAGATTGTTAAAATGATGCTCCTGGGGTCAAAACTGGCCACACCCCAGGCTTCACATGGTTATATAGACTTGAAAAGCAGAATGACTTTAAAAATAATCTCCTCTGAAACTTCAATGCCTAGAGGTTTCATATTTAGCATTTAAAATTGTATAGTGATTCTCTACAAAGATTGTTCAAATTATACCCCTGGGGTAGAAAGTGGCCATGCCCTGTGGGTCACATGGTTTATATAGACTATACAAATCTTCTCCTGGAACTTCAAGGCCCAGATCTTTATACTCAGGTTAGTGCTTTAGTACCATTTGGCCCTCTTGTTATAAGCCATTATGATGCCTTTAACTCAGGTGAGCGACCTAGGGCCATCGTGGCCCTCTTGTTATAAGCCATTATGATGCCTTTAACTCAGGTGAGCGACCTAGGGCCATCGTGGCCGTCTTGTTATAAGCCATTATGATGCCTTTAACTCAGGTGAGCGACCTAGGGCCATCGTGGCCCTCTTGTTACAATTGTTCATTACATGTACTTTTTTCAATATCATCAATTTGATGTATACAATCCGTTAGCTGTGTAAATACAGACAGTGATGGCTGGATTATGTAATATGGCTGATCAGTGACTAGTTCAGTATTTGTTTCACTGCAGTGTCTTATGTTGGGTTTGTTCATCTAGAACAATATGGCTTGTGCTCACATCTATAACAATATAAGACACTATCATGCAACAAGATAGTGAACACATGGTACAGTTGGATGTTATCATTACTGGGGCAGTCAACTAATGCAAACTTATTTTCTTTATCTTTTTGTTAGCAGATAAGCTTGTGACATTCAGTTGATGACAGTCATGCCTCTTAATGGGAAATGTAATTGTTTTCTTGTGACTGTTAATTGAAACTCTTCACTGTGTTAGAATTGGACAAATATTTATACCCCTGTTAAATTGGAAGAACGATACTATGAATTGTAACCCCCATGCCTTGATAGTATTTTGATAGTATTACAAGCAACTTGACCTTATTTTAAAGAAATTCTCTTCTATAACTTTATAAACCTACAGTATTCTGACCATGTACTTTATAAACCTACAGTATTCTGACCATGTACTTTATAAACCTACAGTATTCTGACCATGTACTTTATAAACCTACAGTATTCTGACCATGTACTTTATAAACCTACAGTATTCTGACCATGTACTTTATAAACCTACAGTATTCTGACCATGTACTTTATAAACCTACAGTATTCTGACCATGTACTTTATAAACCTACAGTATTCTGACCATGTACTTTATAAACCTACAGTATTCTGACCATGTACTTTATAAACCTAAGTATTCTGACCATGTACTTTATAAACCTACAGTATTCTGACCATGTACTTTATAAACCTACAGTATTCTGACCATGTACTTTATAAACCTACAGTATTCTGACCATGTACTTTCGTGCTTTAGATCGTATCTTTCTAGAAGTTTCTCCTCGATCTTCATGCATATGATAAGGTGTTAGTTCAATGTGTAATGTGTATCATGTTGTTCTGTTTTCAGAACTCTATGAAATATGCGTGAGTCGAGCTGCAGACAAAATTAAACAGATGGATGAAACCTCAGTTGTATTCCGCTCATCAGAGTGTGAGTGATATGCTTTTATTGCAGTCCTGAATCGCGGACCGACCACCAGTCGATAATGGTCTCCTTCTGTCCATTTGTCTTGTAATTTAAGTTTTGTGCCATGTCTATAAAAGTACACATGAGAAACACTGGTTTGGACATGTACCCCGTAAAACCATAATGTTCCTTACATCAAGTTGTGCAAAAGTTTCAGATGGAATGTTCAATGTTAAATGTTTGTTCACAAAAAACCCTTATAATGTAAAATGAACTATATATAAAAAGCCATACATTCAAGGTTTATAGAAATTTACATAAGGTAAGTTTTTACTAACGACCCTGAACAACTGTTGAATCACTTGAATTCGCGGGGTACACATTTCGCGCAAATGTGATCTGGGACATATTCGTTTGGACTTAAATTCGCACAAACCCAAATTTGAAAAAAGATCAGTTGTTTTTGTACTTCTCAATCGATTGGTGTAACGGCGGACTTGGTGTAACGGCGGACTTGGTGTAACGGCGGACTGGGCAGAACGCTAGTAAAGGGTCCTGTTATGAAAGCTTGTTTATTGCAAAAAAAACGTGTATCTCTACTGGATTAAGCTCTAAATTGATAACAGGTGGACACTGCTCCATTTCTGAATAAAATTGACCGCATCATTAGACAAGGTCATAAATAATTTGTAACATCGTGTTAATCCCGACAACATTTTGTTAATTTAATGCTATCTTAAATACAGGCTCCACATCGGGGGTGCTTATTCTTTACTCGATAATTTGGTCAACTTGTGAGACAGTCAACTTTTGCATATTACCTGCTTTATACCACATAAAACTTTTGATAGAAATCAAAGCGTTATTTGTTCAAACAGATCCTGCTTAAATTTGTTATTATTTTAACTAGGAAAATTATTTATAAAACATTCACGACATTCACATATACCTGCATTGTTTATGAGCGGTGGTAATAAATTCGCGGAATGGCAGGAGCACGAAACGGTGAAAATTAGAACTCCACGAAAATGTGTGATTCCACAATACCGGTATTGAGTAAAATTAAATTTAATAGTACTTGTCATGAAAATAACTTAAGAACAAAATATAAATTGTATGCCTAAGCCAAGTGGCACTGTGATTAATGACCTGTCCATGTTGCTTGTTTAGTGACCCTGGTGCCGACTGCCAGCAAGGAGTCCAGTGTAGAGCTGATCAAGTTGGACGTCTCCCGGACATTCCCACAGCTCTGCATCTTCCAGAAGGTATTCTGCAGTGTGTGTGATGTGTATGGTGGAGGAAGAGTCGGTGTGAAATAGAGTCACATTAGTAAAATATGAATGTGCAACATATCAAGATGGCAGTTAAGGAAGACTGTAATAGTATGTAAATTACTAAATATAATCCTGTGCTTTTTTGGAGGGCACTACAATAATATTTACATAAATTCTGACATGTTAAGGTAGGCCCTTACACCGTGGGATCCAACTTTTGTTCTAGAGTTTTCAGACATAAACATGATACATGTCATGTGGCATTGTTTGAGCTGGATCTTCTATATCTTTCGCCAATGTTCAATGTTTCTGAACAGGTCTAGTAATTATGCCCCCCTTTGAAGAAGTGGGGGTATATTGCTTTGCACCTGTCCATCGGTTGGTCGGTCTGATGGTCGGTCTGTCCGTAGACCATTTCGTTTTCACACAATATCTAGAGAACGCTTTGACCTATGATCATTTAAGTTCAGTTTCGGACAAATCTCAGAATTTTCAGGTAGCCCACCGGGCTACCAGATTAAACATTTGGTAGCCCAGCATTTTTATGGCTGATAACTGATGTACCTGCTAAGTGACAAGCAAAATAGCGTTATAGTTATATTTATTTAGATACACACAAATAACAAATCCATTTATTCAGAAAGTCAATAGATACATACAGTCATACTAACAACAAAGGTATGTTGATGGGAATAATTGAATTATGAGTAATATTAATAATAAATATAAATAAATAAATTATATAACAATTATAAATCCTGTCACGTATTTATAATCCAGTCACTTATAAATGCAACCACATCACTTTTAAAGCAAACACATCAGTGTTTACAAAAATACTAATAGTAATTTAGAATTCGAGGCAACTTGTATATATGGTATTTTTATAAAATTAAAACAATGTTTTCTCACGTAAAACCAAACTTACCTTACTAATTAACAGTCGCTCCTTTAATCCATACATTAATTCTATGTGCGAAGTAATTATGTCGGTGTTAATCGCTTTCACTCCACAATTGATTTCAATTTTCGCATGTATAATTGTTGTTTATTTTCGGCGTCCTAAGTTAATTTACGACATCAAAAACGTTGTCGCACACGTGTCTTTACCACGGGATTCTGAAAAGTGGAATGACGTCATAGCACGTGTGTAAACTAACCAATTGTCTTTAATAACATTAATAGCAGACGACACTGAATGCTTCTGATTGGATGGTCATGATACAGCACTGCTGTTGACAATCGAAAGCCAGATGACCGTAAATGACTGATAACAATCGCTGATTAGATAATTGATCGGATTATAAACAATACTCAGTGTACAGTCGCACTCTCTGAAAAATTAATTGCAAGGTTGTTTTGTCAATATACCGGGCTACCAATGATAGAAAATTTAAGTAGCCCGACGGGCGTGTGCTTGGAATTTTAGGTAGCCCGACTGAAATTTTCGGTAGCCCCCGGGCTCCGGGCTATGGATTTGTCGGACACTGTTTAAGTTGGTTTGCTGGTTACTTGGGAGGAAAGGAAGACGCCTATTGATTTTGAGGTCAACAGGTAAAAGGTCACGGTCACAGGGGCTTGTAACATGAAATTCGTTTCCGCACAATATCTAGAAAACGCTTTATCCTACGATCTTTTAAGTTGGTATGCTGGTTACTTGGGACGAAAGGAAGACGGCTATCAATCTTGAGGTCAACAGGTCAAAGGTCAAGGTGACAGAGGCTTGTAACATGAAAACTGTTTCCTCGTAGACCATTTCGTTTTCGCAGGATATGTAGAATACGCTTTGACCTACGATCATCCAAGTTGGTATGCTGGTTACTCTTGAGGAAAGGAAGACGCCTATCAATTTTGAGGTCAACACGTCAAAGGTCAAGGTCATAGGGGCTTGTAACATGAAAACTGTTTTCTCCATAGACCATTTTGTTTCCGCAGGATATCTAGAGATGTTTTGGCCTATTTGATGTTTAAATCAAACTGAAAACAGGTATCCTTATATAATAGACTGTAAAAATAAATCCATAATTATACTCTATCTTTCTTTCAGCTTTATATTTAATTTCTAAAGCATCAACTTTAATTTCCTCCCCATGTGTTAATGTGCACATACAATATTAAAACAATTGCACATATTGACGACTTGGCTTGACTCAAGTCGGGGGGCATACATGTTTTACAGGGACTTCCCCCGGGGCGTTTTAGCGCCTTGGGACCGGGGCGCTTGAATTTTAACTTGAACATTCCCGGGGCACCTTAAATTAGTGTTGCACTTATAAACATCGCCGGGGGCACCTGTATTTTATCAATTAATCAGCTATGTTGACTGAAGTAGACCGACAGTACCTGCTGTGAAAGCTAATCTCTTGCGTCATAAAGGCAGTCTATAAACATGTACACCCACTCAACCAAGTCGGTGAATTATCAAAGCGAGTGTCACTTCGCCGAAAATTTTAATAATTTGCAGTTATTCCTAAGCCGCAATCAATCACCGTGAAGCCCCGCCCCTGTAGGCGGAGTTTCATTACGCAGTAAAATTGATATAAGCCAATAGAAACGCTCAGGTTATCTTATCACATTATCATTGACGAATCGGTGCAATCGGCATGTATCCACACACTAGTAACCTCATATTCGCGTCAAAACAAACCCTTGCCCTTTCGTATTTTATAATATCCACACTTATTTATTTGCTAAATTTCACTACAATAAAAAAATAAACTGCGAAAATCAGTATAAAATACGCTCATTTGAAATCGTAATCGGAAAAGCCTATCCAGTGTTACTGTTGTAGTTTCATAAAATAAGCTGTCTTGTTTTACATGCATGCCATGTAAAACCCGTGTTTATACAAAAGAGCGCGAAATGTCTGCTGACAACCACGACATCACATTCCAAGCATGGAAAGCATGCATGTACGGACCATGTGCTTTACTAACATTTTAACATTTTACGCGCGTAAGCACAACGTGCACGAGGAAATTTTCCGGCCATTTTTGCATGAACAAAGCATGTATTATATAAATGTACAATTTTAATCAAGATCTTTACAATTCACCAATTATCCAATCAGTACTATGTTCAACAGTTGTAACGATTAAAACACTGTTAAAACACTAAACCCATGCCCATATGAACATAATTAATCGAACAAAAAAAGGCTTCATAAGTAGATCGAGTGTAACCTAAATATTCGAGAATGACGAGAATAGTTGGTTTGATCATGACATCACTGTGGGAAAGGGATGCGCACTGGACATAAACATCCCGAAAACATTAGGTTAGATACCAGTAATTCCAATTCCCATAGGGTCCCATTATAAAACGGCAAACTATCCAAGCATTTTTCTAGAATTTCCTTTATTTCAGATTGTGCAAGCCTGGTATCCCTTTAAAGATCAATCTGTCCTCTTCCAAAATTTGCAATAAAAAAGATATGTCATGTTACTTCTAAGAAAATGGATCTCACTTGAATGCAGGCACCGGTAGAAAACAGGGTTTCGGCAGTCATATTTCGACAAAAGCCCCATACCACAGTAAACACACCCCAGAAGTTCACCTTTCAAGGTAGCCTCCAATGAAATGCACCAAAATGTTGCGGACACGCATAGGATATTAGAAATAACAACAAAAGGCATGTCTGAGATACCTAAATGGCTTTTATGCCAGAAGAGAAGAGGAATTCTTTAGTAATAGGCACTACTTTTGAATGGACCACGGAGGGATACACAATGATTTACTGGTATGTAACCTAAAAAAAAATTTTGCTATCATGAAAAAAAACTCTTCTACATCGTTATTAACCTACTTGTACCACACTTGCAAAGTTTAAGGTCGATCCACTAAGTAGAAATGCCCCCAAAACACATTTGAGAATGACACATGATAAGCCATCTGGCTTGCGCTTCAGTACTTGGATTGTATGGGGAGGGTGAACTAAAATTCGCACCTAAATCACATAAACCAGTTAAAATACCAGTTCATTTAGACTTATTTTAATGCAATGGGCAGTAATCGTGTTTTATCCAGACCTAATCAGCGTGGCGCCGCGCCCACCCCCCTTTATGATTCGCTACCCATGCCCTCTTATCTATCGACTGTATTGATTGTTGACGAGGGCCCTTTGTGATGGCATGTTATTAATCTGTGACCACCTGATAAGATCAGCACTAGGGGCAGTCAGAATACGAGTTTGTGTCCAGATACAATAAAATCATGCTGATTTTGTTTTAAAAATGAGCGTAAATTGTCTGCTTTTAACAGCCTCGTTTTCATATGCAATTTCTAACGTTTTTGTTTCGTGATTTTTTATGATAAACGTGATAACAAAGGGCAGAATGCATATAAATGTAGACTCAATGTCGTCTTTATTCATAAACTATGAAAAAATACATGTGTTTACAATATTTCTTCCAATAATAACCAAAAATCCCTGAAAAAACGAATTGCAGACCTAATTATCATTTCGGACAAACATATTCAGATAAATCATTTCAATCCGAATTTCAATGTTTTGTTGTCGTAATGTTCAGTCTTAACTTTTGCTTTTCATCATGAATCAAAATAGTAGTAGCATCATCAACAGCATAATTCATATAAACCATAATGATGAAAATAAAAATATTTCCTACAATAAAAAAAGATATAAAATAAAAATTATATCAGAGTAATAGGATTTTACCAATAATAAAGTTGATTTTAACTTGCCCATAAACCGTTTTTGTTTAAAAGTGGTCTTGTTTGATTGCCCATTGGAAAGACTTATGAATAAAAATAAATATTTTTTCTTATCTTCACGAATAATATAACTTAATAATAATATTGGAAAATTAACATGTGTTAATAAATTGACTTAATAATAGGGATGGGACCGAATACTGAAATCAATATTCGAATATTCATTTTAGGTATTCGAATATTCGTTTTGTAAATACTACTATATACGGCACTCTGTCCGAATAAATACCTATCCGAAATATTGCACTACATGTACGTAGTTGTTTTACCTTGTTTCAGTGGTAAATGAGCGATGTAACTTAGTGAGTGTTTGGAAAATATAAAGAAATGTAAAATATTGTTAAATGTATTGTTAATTAATTTGTTAATTGTTCCGTACACAAATTTCTCATTACATAAATTACACGTTGCCTGGGTTTTGTCTAATGACCGCGTAAAGTACTTCCGAGCACATGATGGTGGCATTGTTTATTAATCAAGACTCTTGTATAATATACGGTGTTAATATAATGGAGAATAATTTACAAGTGACGTATATTAAGATTGACCAGATGATGCTAATTTTGTTAAAGAAATTGATTGGCTGATAATGGATTCATTTTGATTGATTTACTTAGAGAGTAATTGTAATTTACTGTAAACAAGTTAACCGTATGTCCCATAAGGACAATAAAGAACAATGTACGCCTTGTGCAAACTGTGAAACCATTATCACAACATGGCCCAGTTTTGTTATTTGTGGATACAATGCGTCATATTTGCGCCTTCTACAAACCGTTAATTCGCGGCCCTGGTAAAGACGTGGCCCCCCTGCCAATTATCAATTGTCGTTAATTGGAGATGTTTGGCATGTGTTGTAAAAACTTTACACTGCCCCCGCCCAGGAAATACGACTGGAATTCATGTTAACTTTGCAATCAAACTGGAAAAAAAAACATGATTTTTTAAAAGAAATTTTGTTCTTTAAAAAATTTGAAAATCAAATATTTGTATTCGTTTTTTTATATTCGAATATTTTCCGATACTCGAATATTCGAGTATTAGGTCCCATCCCTACTTAATAATCATCAAATATATTAAAAGAATTATTCAGTAATACTTCGAGAAAAAAATATTTAAATCTAATGTGCCCTTTTTAACAGTGTCACCGCGCACATAATGCCCCTTTTCAAATAAAGCGCCATGCCCCTCTGCCCATCTAGATTAAACTCTAAACTGTAATAAGGTATAAAACGTGTAATATTTGCAAATAACATGATTCCATGTGCTGTGAGCTGCAAAAGGCGAGTTTCCGTACCTTATTTTCATTTTTTTACCAGAAAAAACTGGTTTAGCTTTAAAAATCGTAGATAACATGTCAGTTATGATATTATTCACATTTATTCCCGTGAAAAGTAATAAACGCAATAAAATAACAGTAACGTGGGGATTTTATGTATAAGTGGACCCTAAAGGGCCAGTCCCTGGTTTTCTTAAATGTTAGATACCAGTAATTCCAATTTCCATAGGGTCCCATTATTAAACGGCAAACTCTCCAAGCATTTTTCTAGCATTTCCTTTATTTCAGATTGCGCAAGCCTGGTATCAATTTAAAGATCAATCTGTCCTCATCCAGAATTTGCAATAAAAAAGATATGTCATGTTACTTCTAAGAAAATTCATCTCACTTGAATGCAGGCACCGGTAGAAAACAGGGTTTCGGCAGTCATATTTCGACAAAAGCCCCATACCACAGTAATTCACCCCAGAAGTTCACCTTTCAAGGTAGCCTCCAATGAAATGCACCAAAATGTTGCAGACATGCATAGGATATTAGAAATAACAACAAAAGGCATGTCTGAGATACCTAAATGGCTTTTATGCCAGAAGAGAAGAGGAACTCTTTAGTAATAGGCACTACTTTTGAATGGACCACGGAGGGATACACAATGATTTACTGGTATCTAACCTATTAGCTACTTTCAGTTTCGCAACAAAATTGACGTCCGATGCTTCTAAAAGGCTCGAGGTATACCGTTTTAACGGTGATGTTTCGTTTATTTCATTTCGTTTAAACGTTTACAAATATGAAAAGCTGTTTGCCTTAATTTTAAGAGCTAAAACGCAACGTCATTTGACACATGCCGCGAAAAAAAAATCCACGTAGGGAGGGGCTATCCCCTTCCTAAGCCACCCCTCTCGGGACCGGGGCGCCTGAAAAAAATCCTGGGGAAGGCCCTGTTTTACAAACATCTCTTGTTCACAAATGTTCTGTTGTTTTCAGGGAGGACCCTACCATGATATCTTGCACAGTCTGCTGTGTGCCTATGCCTGCTACAGACCAGATGTTGGCTATGTAAGTATCTTGTTGTGATGTATATTGATATAACCGTTACTTACAACCATACTCTGTTTTTCACACTGATCCACAAAGTGTCTCTTCTGCACATTAGGCCCACAGCATGATTTATTGTTGAAAAATAAGCACAATTATATTCCCTATCTCAGAGTATTGTGCACCTAGTGTATGGAGTGTTTGCTTTGTTTGCCAGGTGCAGGGCATGTCGTTCATCGCTGCCGTTCTCCTACTCAACATGGAGGTGGCGGACGCCTTCGTGTGCTTCGCCAACCTGCTCAACCGGCCGTGTCAGGTCGCGTTCTTCCGGGTGGACGAAGGTCTGGTACGTATCATACTTTTACGGGTACTGCAGACCGTGTCTGCATCTCGCATTCTTTCGGGTGGACGATGGACTGGTACGTATCATACCCATTTGGGTACTGCAGGCGGATATACAGCTGCTGCGTCGGGTCGATATAATTTATATCCATCAATGACACTGCAAGCCTCTCAGCTATGTTACTCTAAGCCTCACCGGATATATTACAAGCATCTAGGCAGTAACCTGTTTTTCTCTGTGTATGTGGGTACTGGGGTACATCAGCGCCAGCTGGATGCAGCATGTTCAAGCAGATTATGATCTATTTTTGTCCAGATTGTAACTGGTAGCATACATAAATTCAATGGTTCACTTCAATTGTGTAGAACAATAGCTGACTTTACAAACTTTCAATCAGAGTTTATGTATTAATATGTATTGGTTAGGCTTTGAACTGTAGTTGATGTCTTATCAGTTTTGTTGCTTTTGATGCAAAATGTATGCTATATATTATAGAAAAAACAACAACAGCATACTCAATAATGACTTCCAAGTTAGATGTATGCTGTTGGAAATTAATGCTTTTATGTCACTCGTGAAGAACCTTGGTGTTTATTATTTTCTTTGTCTTGCAGATGAAAGCATACTTCTCCGCGTACAAGGATTTCTTCGTAGAAAACATGCCCACTCTTGCGAGTCATTTCAAGAAAAACAATCTCACTCCTGACATTTACCTCTATGACTGGTAAGCTGTTGTCACTGTGGTGTACTGACTTTCTAAACCGACTTTTAAATGTGTAGTCCTTGTGTTTGTCGTCTGATCAGTTGATAGATCAACCAGACTTGCAGTGCATTTAGCCATTCTGAAGTCATGACTTTGCTGTTTGTCAGAGTATTATTGTAAAATAAATATCGGGTAGTTTTTTTAGTCAGTTTGTCAGAGTTCTGAATAGGAGTAATTTTAGAAAACAAAAGAACAAAGTTGTCAGTTGTTTTGCGAAAATACAAGTTCGGATATATATTTAAGATATTTGACAGTTATTCATATTTCAGGTATCTTCCACACTGGTTTCACTCAGGAAACATACTTAACATGTCTAAGAAAGCATCTGGTTTTGAAATATTCAAGCTCAAATAAATAGGTTTACTTAAAAAACAACAACAAACAACAACTAATGCAATTGGTTTTTAGCTCACCTGAGCACAACGTGCTCATGGTGAGCTTTTAGGATCGCCTTTCGTCTGTCGGGCGTCGTGTGTCAACATTTTCATTCAAGATTATCTTCTCCTAAACCGCTCAGCAGATTTTCACCAAACTTCACAGGAATGACGCTTGGGTGACCCTCTTTCAAAATTGTTCAAATCGTTCCGGTCCGCTGCATACGTAGGTCACAAGAGCTAAAAAAAGATTTAAAAACTGAAAACTTTAAAAATCTTCTTCTCTGAAACCACAAGGCTTAGAGCTTTTATGTTTGATATGTGACATCCTTTAGTGGTCCTCTACAAAGATTGTTCAAATGATGCCCCTGGGGTCAAAACTGGCCACACCCCGTGGCTCACATGGTTTATATAGACTTAAATAGCAAAATGACATTAAGAATCTCCTCTGAAAACGCAAGGCCCATATTTGGTATGTAATATTGTATAGTGATTCTCTACAAAGATTGTTCAAATGATGCCCCTGGGGTCAAAACTGGCCACACCCTGGGGGTGACAATGTTTATATAGACTTAAATAGCAAAATGACTTTAAAAATCTCCTCTGAAACTGCAAGGCCCAGAGGTTTAATATTTGGTATGTAATATTGTATAGTGGTCCTCTACAAATATTGTTCAAATTATACCCCTGGGGTAGAAAGTGGCCACGCCCTGTGGGTCAAATTGTTTATATAGATTATACAAATCTTCTCCTGAAACTGCAAGGCCCAGATCTTTATACTCATGTAAGAGCTTTAGTGCAATTTGGCCCTGTTGTCATAAGCCAATATGATGCCTTTAACTCAGGTGAGCGACCTAGGGCCATCATGGCCCTCTTGTTAAAAATAAAAGTACATAATAAAGTTCTTATGTTATTGGTTTAGGTAAGATGTGCGTTTATATTTTGCAGGATATTTACACTGTTTTCCAAGTCGCTGCCCCTGCAGCTGGCGTGCCGTGTGTGGGACATCTTCTGTCGGGATGGCGAGGAATTCCTCTTCAGGACGGCGCTAGGTAATCTCTACTGAACACACTGTGTTGGGCATGCAGTAGGTCACACGATGTTGCTGGTAGTGAATGATAACTATCAGTGAAAGCAAATGGAAAGAATTATTGCATGTTCGCATGTCTTTGTTGGGTTGGGTGTTCACTTGTCTTTAGTGTGTTGAGAGTTCACAATGTCTTTGGTGTGGTGAGTGTTCACATGACTGTGGTGTGTTGTGACTTCACAATGTATTTAGTGTGTTGAGTGTTCACATGACTTTGGTGTGTTGTGAGTTCACAATGTCTTTGATGTGCTAAGTGTTCACATGACTGGTTTGTTGGGAGTTCACAATGTCTTTAGTGTGTTGAGTGTTCACATGACTGCTGTGCTGTGAGTTCACAATTTCTTTATTGTGTTGAGTGTTCATATCTATTTTGTGTGTTGAGTGTTCACGTGTCTTTGGTGTGTTAAGAGTTCACAATGTATTTGGTTTCTTGAGTGTTCACATGTCTTTTGTGTCCTCAGTGTTCACATGTCTTTGTATTATTGATATTGACCTTTTATTTGACTTTTGAGAATTCATGTGTGTTAGTTGTGTTGTGTGTTCATATGTCTTTGGTGTGTTGAGAGGTCACATGTCTTTGGTGTGTTGAGAATTCACATGTTTTTTGTTTGTTGAGTGTTCACATGTCTTTGGTTTGTTGAGTGTTCACATGTGTTTTGAGTGTAGAGTGTTCAAATTTCTTTGGTTTGTTGAGTGTTCGCATGTGTTCTATGTGTTGAGGTTTACACGTCTTTGTTGTGTTGAGAGTTCACATTTCTTGGGTTTGTTTGGTGTTCACATGTGTTCTATTTGTTTACTGTTCACATGTCTCTGATGTGTTGAGTGTTCACATGTCTGCGGTGTGTTGAATGTTCTCATATCTGTGGTTTGTTGTGTGTTCACATGTCTGTGATGTATTGAATGTTCACATGTCTGAGGCGTGTTGAGTGTTCACATGTCTTTAATTTGTTGAATGTTCACATGTCTGTGGTGTGTTAATAGTTCAAATGTCTTTGGTGTGTTGAGTGTTCACACGTCTGTGGTGTGTTGAATGTTCACATGTCAGATGTCAAATGTCTTTGGTGTGTTGAATGTGTACATGTCTGTGCTTTGTTGATAGTTCACATGTCTGTGGTGTGTTGAATGTTCACATGTCTGTGGTGTGTTGATAGTTCAAATGTCTTTGGTGTGTTGAGTGTTCACACGTCTGTGGTGTGTTGAATGTTCACATGTCAAATGTCTTTGGTGTGTTGAATGTGTACATGTCTGTGGTGTGTTGAATGTTCACATGTCTGTGGTGTGGTGAGTGTTCACATGTCTGTGGTGTGTTGAATGTTCACATGTCTGTGGTGTGTTGAATGTTCACATGTCTGTGGTGTGTTGAATGTTCACATGTCTGTGGTGTGTTGAATGTTCACATGTCTGTGGTGTGTTGAATGTTCACATGTCTGTGGTGTGTTGAATGTTCACATGTCTGTGGTGTGGTGAGTGTTCACATGTCTGTGGTGTGTTGAATGTTCACATGTCTGTGGTGTGTTGGATGTTCACATGTCTGTGGTGTGGTGAGTGTTCACATGTCTTTGGTGTGTTGAATGTTCACATGTCTTTGGTGTGTTGAATGTTCACATGTCTGTGGTGTGTTGAATGTTCACATGTCTTTGTTGTGTTGAATGTTCACATGTCTGTGGTGTGTTGAATGTGTACATGTCTGTGGTGTGTTGAATGTTCACATGTCTGTGGTGTGTTGAGTGTGTACATGTCTGTGGTTTGTTGATAGTTCACATGTCTGTGGTGTGTTGAATGTTCACATGTCTGTTTTGTGTTGAGTGTGTACAT
Source organism: Congeria kusceri (assembly GCA_027627225.1). Taxonomy (NCBI): domain Eukaryota; kingdom Metazoa; phylum Mollusca; class Bivalvia; order Myida; family Dreissenidae; genus Congeria; species Congeria kusceri. The sequence goes on along the minus strand of CM051034.1, from coordinate 8,036,660 downwards.
GTCTGTGGTGTGTTGAGTGTGTACATGTCTGTGGTGTGTTGAATGTTCACATGTCTGTGGTGTGTTGAATGTTCACATGTCTGTGGTGTGTTGAATGTTCACATGTCTGTGGTGTGTTGAGTGTGTACATGTCTGTGGTTTGTTGATAGTTCACATGTCTGTGGTGTGTTGAATGTTCACATGTCTGTGGTGTGTTGAGTGTGTACATGTCTGTGGTGTGTTGAGTGTGTACATGTCTGTGGTGTGTTGAATGTTCACATGTCTGTGGTGTGTTGAGTGTTCACATGTCTGTGGTGTGTTGAATGTGTACATGTCTGTGGTTTGTTGAAAGTTCACATGTCTGTGGTGTGTTGAATGTTCACATGTCTGTGGTGTGTTGAGTGTGTACATGTCTGTGGTGTGTTGAGTGTGTACATGTCTGTGGTGTGTTGAATGTTCACATGTCTGTGGTGTGTTGAGTGTGTACATGTCTGTGGTGTGTTGAATGTTCACATGTCTGTGGTGTGTTGAATGTTCACATGTCTGTGGTGTGTTGAATGTTCACATGTCTGTGGTGTGTTGAGTGTTCACATGTCTGTGGTGTGTTGAGTGTGTACATGTCTGTGGTTTGTTGATAGTTCACATGTCTGTGGTGTGTTGAATGTTCACATGTCTGTGGTGTGTTGAGTGTTCACATGTCTGTGGTGTGTTGAGTGTGTACATGTCTGTGGTGTGTTGAATGTTCACATGTCTGTGGTGTGTTGAGTGTTCACATGTCTGTGGTGTGTTGAGTGTGTACATGTCTGTGGTGTGTTGAATGTTCACATGTCTGTGGTGTGTTGAGTGTGTACATGTCTGTGGTGTGTTGAATGTGTACATGTCTGTGGTGTGTTGAGTGTTCACATGTCTGTGGTGTGTTGAGTGTTGACATGTCTGTGGTGTGTTGAGTGTTCACATGTCTGTGGTGTGTTGAGTGTTCACATGTCTGTGGTGTGTTGAGTGTTGACATGTCTGTGGTGTGTTGAGTGTTCACATGTCTGTGGTGTGTTGAGTGTTCACATGTCTTTGGTGTTCTAAATGTTCACATGTCTGTGGTGTGTTGAGAGTTCAAATGTCTTTGGTGTGTTGAATGTGTACATGTCTGTGGTGTGTTGAGTGTTCACATGTCTGTGGTGTGTTGAGTGTTCACATGTCTTTGGTGTTCTAAATGTTCACATGTCTGTGGTGTGTTGAGAGTTCACATGTCTTTGGTGTGTTGAATGTGTACATGTCTGTGGTGTGTTGAGTGTTCACATGTCTGTGGTGTGTTGAGTGTTCACATGTCTGTGGTGTGTTGAGTGTTCACATCTCTGTGGTGTATTGCAGGTATCCTGAAGTCCCATGAGGAGGTGCTGCTGCAGATGGACTTCATCCACCTGGCCCAGTTCCTGACCAGGCTGCCTGAGGGCGAGGGGTACGAGTCTCGACTGTTCCGCAGCATCGAGTCCATCCAGATGAACATCGACAAGAAGAAATTCTCTCAAGTATTGGCTGTGAAGAAAGACCACACTGATCACTCTTGATGGAACTTGAGTTTTTAGGATTACACTAAAAAAGTGCATTCAGATGACCAGCATCACCAGGAGATATTCTTACTAAGTATTTACTATGAAGAAACGCCACAGCAATCACTCTTGCTTGAAAGCAGTTGATGTGTTAGGATGACATTGTATTTATGCCATATTATATCGGATGGGCCAGTTTTCTTGTAACTGGTTTATCCAGTTGGGAAATTGCCAAGTTGTCCTCTCATCAACACTCGGAAGTGACAATGAGCTGGTGGTGACTTATCTGGTGACAGCTGTGACATGTTGGCTCTATCAAGCGATTTCTGAAGAAAACAGTCATTTACCAGTCATTCCAAATACTGCAGTTAAAAAATAAATCTTATGACATTGTCCGTGTGTAATTAAAATTGTTATGCAAAGGACAATTGATGGATATTAAAGTAGCTGCAATCTCTTGTCAGAATGTCAGTATTTGTTTCTTTTAGCTTGCTGGGCAAGTGTTCATGTTATGTAACACTTTGACATAAAGAAGAAAATGTGAAATATGTGATAGCAAATCTGAGATTATTCTACTTAAGGCTGTAAAATGTACATGTATTTGCTTTTTTTGCATTAGAAAATGAGACTGTAAATCAAATGCTGCTGTGCTTGGCTGGATGTAGGTTTGGTCAGTCGTTGCCTGAGTGAACTGACACCACTCAATTGCTGCCAGGGTTTGGCTAAACAGTTGCCTAGCAACCCACCTAATATTCCACCATTGCCTAGCAACATATAAACCACCGTGTTTTAAAGATAGTCAGGGATATTACTTAATTATGCTTTTGTTGTATGTTATTTTGTATCAGCCAGCATAATTTCAAGTGCTGTGCATAAACTATTTGCTTTATTGCTGTGGAATTGAATCCTGGTATTATTGTGTCAGTATCAAATCATTTTAATTATATTAGCTGAATGCAATTGTAACATATCAAATCTAAAATGTACAGCCCATTTACATAATTCATAAAATTTCATTTGTATACATTATTGCCTAGTCATAGTGTCAAACGCCGTTTTAGTACGTATTTGACACTGACGTTCTGCATCAATTTTTACTATGCTGCGCCTCGTAGTTACTGCGCTATGGCTACGCTTCGTTACATTTGACAACGTACCACAACGTGTCATTAAGTAGCGTTGCGTGGAAGAACGCAGAACATAGCGCACCTAAGTGTAACAATAACGAGAGTGATGCGTGGCCTGTCATAGTTTAAACGTAGCGAATAATGCAGAATAACGTAGAAAAATACAGGACTCTCATTCTGTTCAATTTGTGCTACTTAAAGGCCACGTTGTCCTTTGTTGTGCCATGTGTACCACTGCGTATAAATACATCGTGGTATAACAAAGCACTATTTGGAACAACTACGTACCTGCCAACTTTTGCCAACTTTTGCCACATTGAGGTGCGTCATGGCCACATTGAAATATGTACCTGCCACGCCACGTTACGCAACATAGCTAAACGAAGGCGAAGAAAACGTAACACTTTGACTGGTGTATAAATATTTACCAGCAGAATCGTGACACATGCAGGGTTCCCTCTGAATGTAGAAAAATTGTTGCCACATTTAACAAAGATCGTAAAGTCTAGTAAGGAGCCATGTTGGAGCCATGGTGAATTTTTCTCATCATAAATCTTTAATTTATTCACTACTTTCACATCATATACAGAGACATTTATACATACTGGTAGTAAAATGTTGTTTCCAATTTAAAAACAGTCACCACTTTTCCAGTTCTGTCACTTTTTCTGACATCTCAACACCAGTTGGAGCCCTAATATTGTGATCAAGGCTTTCATTGTATCATCAACCTTTCATCACCAGTTGGACTTTGCTGTCATAATGCAGTGTGAGCATCTCTTTGTTTATTGCAACGCGTGTTCTGGTTCAGAGTTGAAATCAGATTATTTTTAGGCCCCCGAAGTAGTTTTTCCAGAGCATTTTGACTGCCGTTATAAAGTTTACATTTTTCATTCGCTTTTATTTACAAGGATTCATTTTGGTGTCAATGTGGCACTTACTGAAAGCGTGTTTGGGGGCATATTCCACCTGATAGTGACAGCACTTGTTTTCATGTAACTGTAAATATATTATTAAAGGTACACCATATTCTGATGTTTACATTTTTAAATCAATTTTTTTCTAGTTACTGCATACCTTTGTGTTGACCACAGATTTGTGCAGTGGTCCCACAGAAGTTCTTTAAAGGTGCTTATGTCACAAAATATTTTGCCTTTACATCTTTCCGATTTAAATATCAAGCTGTGATATTTAAAGGCCAAGTATATTTTTGTATTCTAATGCATTCAACAGACATTCATAAATGATGTGTTAATCTTCACAGTAAAGATGATAAGAAGATTATGTTTTTGCTTTCAATAGTGGTAATGACGGAGCTTAGAGCGGGATCCTTCACAACTGTTATCTTAATTCTGCTTCATACAAAATGTGTCTTGTTATTTTGTACAGCATATGTTGACTGGTATTCAAATAAAACAACAGCTTGAATTTCACTGACACTGTTTGACATGAAAGTAGGTAAACAAATTTTTGTATTTTCAGTTACTATTCACAACTTTATCAGGGGTTGTGACAGAAACATGTGATAGAAATGCCTAGGGTTGTATTCACTTAAACATATATCTGTCCAGTCTTCTATACATTAGTAATATATTTATATATGAAGCTTTAATACTTATGTGAAGCATAATAGTATTGATGGTCATGGCTGCCAGATTATCTGACGACTGATGAGGGATAAGAGACAACATGCATGTGTGGTAAGCGAAATATGGCACAACTGTTTCATTTATAAGTGATTTGATATTTTTCTCAGTCTTGTGTCTTATTACTGCTGTGTTTATCGTGTGGAATGATCCGGATAGCCATGCTTTGAATAGTTAGCAAAGAGATTTGTATCACAGTAAATTTACTGCTACGATTTTAACTGGTTTAACATTCATACAACTTATGTCTCAAAAAGTGTTGATCAGAAAAATAACCTCTACCTCAAAGTGTCAAGATATTTCTTCTTTCTGCTACATTAGTTTTTTTTCCATTTTCTACCTTCATGAGTCTACATTAGTCTGAATTATGAATGCATTGTATAGTTTTATCCTTATTTATCATGTGTTCATTATCGCAATATGTTCATTGGCATTCATTTTTAGTACAAGTACATGATTGTTTGTTAATTCAAGATCAAAAATTATGTTTGTTTTTCATTAGTGGACTTGTATACCATTAAATGAACATTCCTGTATTATTCTCTGCATATGAAGTCAATGAAGAACATTCTCTAGGTAAAGTATCTGTGATTACTGAATGATACAATGTGAAAGTATGATAAATGTGTCAGCATGAAAGTGCCTACAGAAATGTGTGATGTATTAGGGTCACAGAAGCACACATTTAATGTCTGAATGCTGTTGATAATGCAGAAATATTTGATTGTTGATTTTTGTACATTTGCTGGCTGAATGGTGTTCTTAGTGCAATTTCTTGAAAATATGGTAAATAAAAGTTAAAAAGAAATCTCTCATATGTTCAATGCATCCCCAGGAACCTAGGCCAAATTCGTTCAATATACGACACTTATCAGATTTTAGCATGCCAACAGTTTATATCAGAGGCAGGTAAATAATGTGTTGTTCATAGTTGCTTTGATCTTTGATTTATGGCACATACGGGTTGAAAATAACAAAATCTATGGACTGTTCTTTGACAAATGTAGTTTGGTAGATAACAATAATGCGAATGTTGTGGCACATTAGCTAAGTCTGATTAAGATTGCGCTTGTTATCTGAAAACAGCATTGCTTCATGTTTATAAACTGATACCATCTTCATTGTTTCTAATTCATGTTATTGCAAACTCCAAGACAGCAATTAAGCATTTTTAGCTCGACTATCAGAAGAATATGTGATCTTTCCTACTCGCCCCGGTGTCAGCATCGGTGTCCACATCTGAATTGGTGTAAGTTTTTATTCAAAAGTCTTGTAACTTCAAACCTACATAAGTTATTCACTTGAAACTTGGAATATACTTTTTGTCATCAAGTCCAGTAAAAGGGCAACATTGCCCATAACTATTTTGTATTTTTACAGAGTTATGCCCCTTTTTCACATAGATTTTCTGGTTAAAGTTTATTTTCAAAAGTTTTTTAACTTCAGAACTACAAAAGTTATTCACTTGAAACTTGGAATATACTTTTTGTCATCAAGTCCAGTAAAAGGGCAACACTGCCCATAACTATTTTGTATTTTTACAGAGTTATGCCCCTTTTTCACATAGATTTTCTGGTTAAAGTTTATTTTCAAAAGTTTTTTAACTTCAGAACTACAAAAGTTATTCACTTGAAACTTGGAATATACTTTTTGTCATCAACTCCAGTATCAGGGCAACATTGCCCATAACTATTTTGTATTTTTACAGAGTTATGCCCCTTTCCACATAGATTTTCTGGTTAAAGTTTATATTCAAAAGTTTTTTTACTTCAGAACTACATAAGTTATTCCCTTGGACTATACCTTTGTCATCAACTCCAGTGTCAGGGGCAACATTCCCCATAACTCTTTTTGTATTTTGACAGACTAATGCCCCTTTTTCACATACATTCTCTGGTTAAAGTTTATATTCAAACGTTTCATTGCTTCAAAACTACGTCAGTTATTCAACTCAGACTTGGAATGCACCTTTTTGCATAGATTTTTTGGTTACCGTTGATATTCAGAAGTATTGGCTATATTCAAAAACGTTCCTCCACTCAACCTAACCTGAATGTAATCCGATAATCATCGAGAATGGATCCTCTGGAACACTACAGCGATGGGCCCTTTGTGCTAAATTTCGGCTTTTTGAGGACACTGTTATTTTGGTGCTTTATGAAGTCGCTGCTAATTTGGAACATATTTCTAATATAGGAAACCCACTACCACCGTTAATGCAACTTGCTCCATGGCAGCGATATTTTGCAACCGGCGCATTCGGGTAAACATTTAAAATTATAGGAAATTTATTGAAATGGCACCATTTATGAATATGCTGAAAGGATGTTCTGTAATTTTAAAATGGTTATTTACAAACGCAAGTAAAAGACTAAAATACATGTAATGCATTTGGATTTTATTTCATTGCAGCTTATAAAGATTATAAAACGTATTCCACATCTGTTTCTAAAGCGCAACGTTTGCGCCGAGTTTAAATAAAACAAGAGCTGTTGGAGCGCGTTCTGTACTTGTCAGAGTAACTGGCATTTATTATCAAACAAACTGTTTTGAAAGTACGGGCCAATTAAACAAAGTTAATTGCGTTCTCGAGTTACTTAGCGGAAACATTTTTCTCATTACCAAAAGAGTGACCTTGACTTTTACCCCACCCACCCCATATATAATTTCATGCAATGTCTCGCTATATGGTATTTTGAGTTTCATTATAATATTTCAAATTTCTATCGAGTTATTGAGCAGAAGATTTTTTTTACTATTTTTAGTAAAGGTGACCTTGGCCTTGATCCCACTAAACCCACCCCAAATGCAATTCAAAGTAAAGTATTTAGGTTTAGGGTATTTATGTATGAAGATTCATTCTCCAGTTAGAGAGTGAACAAAAAAGTTGATTTTGCCACCCCACCCACGGGAATGTAAAATTTCTAAGTGCAAAATGGCCCATAATTTTGACAAAATAGAGTTATCAATATTAGCCTATATGGTCATCTAAAATATGGGGAATAAATTTTTTAAGTTTGAGTGAAATCCCTCAAGCCGTTTCTGAGAAACTACAAAATTAAAAATAGCGCGATGGGTACTTGCTTATTTTTACAGTCAGATGTTGGCAAATAACATGATTCCCGATTATGGCTCCCGACAGCGTTCCGACAGCGCTACGATACAACTAATAAACAAGTCTGGAATGTCGGGTCGCGGTTGGGTCGCTGTCTCGAGCTGTCGGGACACTGTCTGATTGAATTCGGGAGAGACGGGACGTCGTCGGGACATATTCGATCTTTTGATAAAAAAAAATGAACTTCGGGCCCCGAATCTCAGAATATTGTCCCGACTTTTGACACATTTGATTCGGGGCACTGTAGGTTGAAAGTCGGCAGCAACAATCGGGAATGTGTTACTGAGGCTTAAGAGATGAATTTGAAAGCGGCATTGATCAAGATTCTACCCTTACAATATTGAATTATTACTTATTATTCAAATACTACTGTATTAATAATGCACATGTTTGAACGTCTGTATGCCTCATGAAAGACACGGTCCAGTGTTTTATTGTAACGTGCTCTGATCTCCACAAAACATATGCCTTTGAACCGCCACTTCATGGTGTCAAACCTGATTCAGTTGCCATAACGACAAGCTCTGTGTCGAGAATAATGACGAATTGCAGTGCAACATTTCCACGTATGAACTTAATAACCAACGCCATGTGAGAATGCTACACATTACTATATTATAAGTACAGAATAAAAGCTAGTGGTTTCACGAGAACAGAAATATAATTTTTAATAAATAGTTAAAAACTCACCTTAGTTCCGAATGGAGAAAAATGTATCGAAATTATTATTTTTTATTTCTTTTACAATTTTTGAACAACAAATACATATGTATTATAATTATAATAAGCATAAAGAGCGACGATGCCTACCAATTTAATTTTCAGATTTCTTGTTTTGTTCTTTGTTTTCGTCTACAATTTAATCGTGGCAACGTTTAAGTGGACACTATGTACATGTAAATGTGCTGGCCAATATATAGAACGTATAAAAAGCCAATGTCGATCAATAGTAACGCTTCATTTACTAATTCGCTGTCCTCAACTGAGTAAACACTGCGAATACCAATATCTTCCTCGACTAACACTAACTAAAGGCGCACTAGAGCCTTCCTCGAGCCTTCCTTAGTTGAGTCTGAGTCGAGGTGGAGGTTGAGTGCCGTTCTAGAATATAGCCATTATACCTTGAAAACTACCTAGGTTATTCACTTGAAACGTGGAATACTAGTATACCTTTGCCATCAACTTCAGCATCAGAATCAACAGTCTCCGTAACTCTGTTTTGTATTTTTACAGAGGTATGCCCACTTTTTACATAGATTTGGTAGTTAAAGCGTTTGTTCCAAATTCTTTAAATTTATAAATTAGCCTCTACACCTGCAAGATCGTGGGTGTTAAGCATTCGACTTTACGCATGCGCATAAAACCCCACTTGTTTCAATAAAAACACATCACATGAAATCGATATGAATGTAAACTAGCTATTGTATATCTCAAAATTGCTAATATTTATTCGGAAATCTGTAATCTAACTTGAAAATAAACATGACCCAACAACGACCTTGATCTTTGTCAACTTCCTGTAAGTTCGTGGGCAACTTTTATGACGTCATAAGTTTTTATGTCCTTTTATTTCCTTTGATTTTTGTTGGATTTTAATGAAAACAATACTTATAAAATGTTTATCAACAACACGAGGTGTATATTTTTTTTAACAATTAATAAGTTTAAAACACAAATAACTGCAATAAACTTAACTGACCAGGTATATTTATTTGTCGATGTTTTCTACGCAATTTTGTGCTCTGGTAAGTCAAGCTGTTCTTCGGCTCACACTTGCATAGAATTCGGACACGCGACATTACGTCATTGAAGAGAAAAATACGTCATAATTTCATCCACGAACTTACCGGAGGCCACGAACTTACCAGTGTTTGCACTTACAAGTTTTGTATTTCAACAAATGTATGCCCCTTCAACATTCCAAAATATGTGACAACTTATAAACGTTGAATAGTCGAGCGTGCTGTCCTCTGACAGCTCGTGTATGTTTCATGGTTAATTCAATGGAACTGGCTTGTGTGTAACTGAACAATTTCTTTTTCATATTTCTGTCTTTTTGGCCATCAAAAGTAAGCTTAATTGTTGACCAAAAGTCCTATAAGCACAAATAACATAACCAATGAACTATGGGATGGTGCTTATGTGGGATAGAAACCAATGAAAGCAGTATGTGATTATCATGCCACAGGAAGTACATGCTGCACAATAAAAACATTTTCTAATATGTGCGATCATCAAATGATAAACGGCGGTTTCTCTTTTGATAATATGGTCAGCAGCAATGTTGTGTTAAATGAATACGCCGGGAGCTATTCATGTAAGCTGAATTAACTCTTGTTTGGTAGTGTGTAACCTTCTTATCCGATTACTGTTGAGTGAGAATCAAGGCGACCGATAAACTCAAAGTTGATTCATTTCTTGTCAAGTGTTAGTCATGGTACTAAATTCAATTTAAAATGGGAAGGATTATCGTCGACATCAATGTTGAGGATGTTGAAAAAAGAAAAGTTCCAAGTAAACATTATGTATGTATTGTATTTTTGTTGGTAGCTGTGACAAGTATTGAAAAGTTTCAAGTTATTGTAACTTTCGTAAGTGTTAACTTTGTCGAGTTGGGTCCGTCTATTTAACAGCATTTTTGTAACGAAATATCAATATTTGTTTATAATTGTTAATTGTTAGTAAATAATAAAACACGTTTTCGTTCTAAATGAAAATTTTCACCAAAAGAATCTTGTTTTTTTTCTTTAAAATATACGTTTTTACAAAGAATTAATATGCTGCTTGACCCTATTACAATAAATTTATTGGACTTTTGGAGTTTATTATTATTGTTGCTTTATACACATTTTATTATACAAGTTGAACAATTAGTATTTTATAGTTTTGACTCAGGTCTTAGTTCCTTAAAAAAAATAGCTCAGAATTAAATTCTAAAACATCTATTTATTTGGACCAGCAAATTATACATTGACACAATGATTACGTCTGAGGGCTGATGGGTGTAACAACAAGTGTTTCTCAAAGACAGCATGTGTATGTCTCTTAACTAAAATTAAGACATACAGCGTGGTTTATTTCTGTAGTTTTAACATGATTTTGTTGATAAACACAGTCATACAATTGGACTTCCTTGAAAAACTTACAAACTCTCAGTGCGACACGCACACACTGACACAGTAAACTGCGGAAAAATCCCTAATATGTGTGTTTTTTTATTATCAGAAACAGAGTAAAAACTCATATTATTTCCAAATCACGCTATTTATTCCAGAAATCACTATTATTAACCATTATTGTCTTTGTACCGTTAGTTTATAGATGAAATTATGCAAGAAAACACGAAATGCATATTTTGATGACATTAACTGCACTAAAACATACAGCATAATAACAACAGGTGTTTGTATCACAAAAAATAACATTTACCATCATTATGAAAATTACAATATTATAAAAAGTTATACATAAAATTGTACCAAACACATGGTCAATTGAAGGAATATTAACACGCTTTCATTGCTGACTTTGAGAAACACTTTTCGTTTACACGCGTCAGCCTCCAGTGATTACAGATTAGACCAAAATTAAAATTAACTTTGTTTGCCTACCTACCCTACGAAAAGGTCCCTACTCAAACGTTTTTTTCTTTGTTAAATCAAACCATTTTTTTTTTCAATTCTGAATATTTTATTTTTTCTTTGGGTTAAATAAAAGCTCACTCTTCTTTAATTTCGGTCGTTTTCCATTGGGTTAATAAATTAACTGTATCATCTAAACTCTTCCTTATAATTCGCCATGTCAAAATGCAATTCTAATCATGTTTTATCAAACGTGTGAAAACAACATGCAGTTTGTCAGCAGTCGTTGTCTAAATAAAGATGATTGCTAGCAAGCTGTCTTTATATCAACAGACACTTCATCATATTATTAAAAGCAATGTCTGTGTTATATGTTATATTTTAACGCTAAATGGATTATTAATAAATTTACATTTTCTTTCCAAAACAAAATGTCTACCTACCTACCCGTTACCAGCAACCTTGGGTAGGCAATGGCAAACAAACAATTTTTGAAGGTTGACCTTAGGCCCAAAAATAATAGTTATGTTTCTGGTGACCAATCCTACTTTTTCATGCCACCCAATTTTTGTTCAAGATTTCTGCAGTTCAAAACTACATAAGTTATTGACTTGAAACTAGGAATATACCTTTGTCATTAACTGCAGCATCAGTTATGCCCCTTTTTCACATAGAGTTTCTGGTTAAAGTTTATATTCAAAAGTTTTTTAACTTCAGAACTACATAAGTTATTCCCTTGGACTATACCTTTGTCATCAACTCCAGTGTCAGTTGCAGCATTCCCCATAACTCTTCTTTGTATTTTGACAGAGTTATGTCCCTTGTTCGCATAGATTTTTCTGGTTGAAGTTTATATTCAAAAGTCTTATAACTTCAAAACTACACAAGTTATTCACTTAAAACTTGGAATATACTTTTGCCATCAGCTCTAGCATCAGGTGCAACATTCCCCATAACTCTGTTTTGAAAATTGTATTTTGTCATAGTTATGGCCCTTTTCACATACATTTTCAGAATTAAGTTTTTATTTTCAAGTTTTATAACTTCAAAACTTGATAGGTTATTCACTTGAAACTTGGAATATACCTTTGTCGTCAACTACAGCATCAGGTGCCACAAACCACGTAACCCTGTATTTTTTTCATTTTGACAGAGTTATGCCCCTTTTTCACATAGATATTCAGTGTAAAGTTTTTAATTAAAAGTCTTATAATTTCTTAACTACATAAGGTAATTTATTCACTTCAAACTTGGAATACATCTTTGTAATCAACTCCAGCATCAGGTGCCACAATCCTCATAACTCTGTCATGCAAGATGACAGAGGTATTCGCACTTTTCACATAGATTTTGGGGTTAAAGTTTTGTTCCAAGGTCTATTATTTCTAAATTACATAAGGTATTAACTTGGAGCTTAGAATAAATTGATGAAATAATTATTGCTATGTATTTCAACAAATTTATGCCCCAAAACTTTCCAAACTACCGGTATGTACCAACTGAAATACTTACTCGAGCATGCTGTCCTCTGAAAGTTCTTGTTAGCTCACTTGAGCACGAAGTGCGCTTTTAGCTATTGATATAGGGCGACTGTCCTGCGTTGTCCTTAATGCGTCGACGATGGACCCGATAGAGACTTCACTTTTCATTAAATCTTGACCAAACTTGCACTGTTTGTGTATGACATTAAAATCTGGGCGAAGTTTGATAATGGGCCAGATCAAACCAGGAACACCAGAGTTATTGCCCCTTTTTCATGAGAAAAAAAGGACTTAGTGCAACATGTAGGCTTCATTTTTCATCCGATCTTGACCAAACTTGCACAGCATGTGGATAAGCATAAGATTTCAAAATAGTTCAAAAATCTAGGTCTATTGCGCCTTGGTTTTGAAAAAAAATGCAAAAAATGGACAATGTGGAAGATAGAGACTTCTATTTTTTTCTAATCTTGACCAAATTTGCACAGTTTGTGTATGACCATAAGGTCTCAGTTGAAGTCGAATATGGGTCAGACTAAAAAGACCAGAGTTATTGCCCTTTGTTTGTAAAAAAATCAATAATTTGTCAACAATTGGTTTTCAGTCTCCATAGAAAATTAACTTTTCATTCAGTGTTGACTTAATTTGCACAGTTTATGTATGACCATAAGATCTCAGCTGGGCGCAATTTACAATCGTAAACAAAAATCCCTGAAAAAACGAATTGCAAAACTAGCTATAATTGCAAAACTAGCCAGTCAGATTAAGAGTTTGTGTCCAGATACAAATAAAAACATGCTGATTTTGTTTAAAAAATGAGCGTAAATTGTCTGCTTTTAACAGCCTCGTTTTCATATGGAAATTCTAACATGTTTTTGTTTCGTACATTTTTATGATAAACGTGATAATACAGGGCAGAATGCATATACATTTAGACTCAATGTGGTCTTTACTAATAAATTTTGAAAAAAACCCATATATTTCTTACAATCATAAACAAAAATCCCTGAAAACATGAATTGCAAAACTAGCTATAATTGCTGACAAATATATTCGGATAAATCATTTCAATCTGAATTTCAGTGTTTGTTTTGTAAATTTTCAATCTTGACGTTTGCTTTTCATCAATAATCAAAATATTATTAGCACTGTCATCATCAACAGCAAAAACATAAATCTTAATGGTGAAAATAAACAAGTGTCCTACAATAAAAAAGATAAAAAAAATACCAGGGTATACCGGTAAGTATTTTACCATTAATAAGCATGATTTTGACTTGCCCATAAATTGTTTTAGTAGACAGTTGTTATGGTTGATTGCCCATTGAAAATAAATAAATATTTTTTTCTGATCATTGCAATAAGAAGAAGCTATACTATTGGAAAGTAAAAATTTGTAATTACTGGTAGATCTTATTTGACTTAAAAAATCATCAAACAAATAAAAGGAATCAGTCAGTAATACTTAAAAAAAACAACCTATTTTAAAACCTAATGTGTCCTTTTTAATAGTTTCACCAGGCACAAAACGCCCCTTTTCCAAGTCAAGCGCCATGCCCCTCTGTCTGTCTAGATTAAACACTACAAGTGGTCGAAATTAGCACAAGCCCATTAACCCTACACTGGTAAATTTGTACCGGGCTTGCTCAGATTTTCACTTTTCTATTGGCTGGCTTGAAATATTTTGTTGCTCCCAAGTAATAATACAAAAAATCGGGCTTGCTTGACCAGAATGCTTATTTCGGTAACTGGCATACAATCATGTAGGTGTCACTGATCTTGTACTACATATAGTTTATGTCACAGATTTGCGATGTACTTTATTTGTAGACTATTCAGTAATTTGTCGTCATCTGTATGTGTAAGTTGTAAGAGAACGCACTGTCTCTGTTAAAATTGACATACCAAGTACATTTTTGTGGCCTTGTGTGATATTTATTCTGCATATGTACATTATTTGTGCCACTTTTTAGTACGGGACATTGCATCTCCATTGCAGGTGTACATCCTGTACGTCACTTGGTCGGATGAATCCACAAATGTCATCTATCGCAGATACAGTAGATTCTTCGATTTTCAAGTAGGTTATTCTGTAATTTCAGAAAACATTTTTCTTAGTTATTATACTAGCCTCGTTGATTCACCATTGATTGAGAAATGGGAATACTTCCATGTACAGTAAAAAAAACTGTCAAGAAGTAAGAAAATCTTACATTGGTCAAGAATGAGTGTGCCTAGACCAAGATATGCATTGAATTGAATGTTTGTATCTGTCAGACGTCCATGTTTGCTGACTTGATGGCTTGCTGTACATGCTGTAGAAAGCTAGAAACCACCTGCCTTCCGGCGTATTACACACCGGGGTCCGTATTCACCTACCCATTCTTAGACTTAAGAGTAAAGAATAGACTTAGACTCAAGGAATATTGCTTGTGTGTTTGCAGAAATGCCAGGTTCCAATGCAGCTTATGTCATCAATAAATCATTCTAAATAAAGAATGCAAAAATAAGTGATGATGAATACCGTACAAAGTAAAATTCAAATAAACAGCCTTTTTAGAACAGAAGAGTTTCAAGAATCTTCTTTATTCTCGAGTCTTAAGTCTAAGAATTGTTTGGTGAATACGGGCCCACGCATCCATTCAAACACGAGCCCTCAGTCATAAACACTTTTACATATACATTAAAAACAAGAGTGCCATTGTCATAAAGATACGCACGTCAATGGAACATTTTTAGGGATAAAGATTCAACGACTAAAGAGCGCAAATCCATCCATGCTGGACAAAGATATGCTCTGGACAAAGTGTTAAGAATTGATTTCTTATATTTGACCTTTGACCTTGAATTGTGACCTTGGACCTAGGGACCTGGTTCTTGCACACGACACTCCGTCTCATTATGCTTATCAGTTCTGCCAAGTTATTCGAAAATCCATCGATGCTGGACAAAGTTATTTTCCGGACAAAGATCTACTGCCACCCGCCAGCCCACCCGCCCGCCCGCCCCCTTGGGCGTTCCCATAATATGACCCTTTTTCAAAAGAGCGTATAAAAATGTTCATCACTGACATAATATTATGACGTATGGTTTTAGTTGAAAGTCAGTTTTTGTCCTTGTGAAAAGGTGGAAGATATTTTATTACTCACCATATCTCTGCCATCTAGTTTCACGGTTACTTCCTTATGTGCACAAAGACTGATTACTTGTTCAACTTCTTTTTTCCATTATGATGTGATTGCCATTTGAACTCAGAAATCTTCCCATTTCCGTAAGCGTTACATTTTTATCAAACACTAAAGCGTTGTACTTGCATTTCGAAAGCTGTCAAGCATATAGCTTTATGCATCTTTCTCACGGTGTATATGGTCACCATATACTGATATAATACAACTGCATCATTTGTGTAATGAATGGATGGGCACCGCATACTTATGGACAAAAAAAGCTGAGTGCAGTGCAAGAAAATGTTAATTTCTCTGGGTTTTCATCATTATATGACAATAGTTTTAGTTCTACAGAACACAGTGGATATCGCTACTAAATATTCTTACAACATATTATCCTGAAATTTGTCGCTCGTCATAGACGAAGTGAACAAGTGTCCATGTCTTTTATTCATGAAGTGAATTTTCAGATATATATTCAGATTTCTCTTCCATTTTGGCTACAATTGGTGTGATAGAAGCTCATTTAAGCTTTTTCCACGAAGTATACTGTGCATTCCAATTTTATTCCAGCAGTATGCGGTGACCATATGCACCGTGTTTCTTGTCGTAATTTGCAGAAGAACATATAGAATGTTCAATCATACTTTGTTGTCAATGATTTGCTTCTTTTCCATTGAATGTAACAAAACAAGTATGCACACACAAAAATGCATATGCAGTGAAGAAATTGAAACTTCATGACTATACATTTCATTGAGTACTGTACAATGTTGAATATCTTGATAACAGATACATGACAGTCATATTGAGGTTGATTATTGGGTTCAGGTAACAGACAGTGTGAAATCATAGTTTTCTTTGTTTCAGCATATCAGGGAAAAATGAAAATCTTGTTGACTTCTGAAAGAAGACAACATTTAAAATGTCCCTAGACTTAGCGGACGAATGGTGTTTGAGTTCTTTTCATTTAAATGTTAAACAACTGCATTGCGTTTGTGTAACCTGAAGATTTTCAGATCTGTCAACTTAGAGTTTGTAAGGATCAGCGACTGTTGATTGAAACTTCAGTGTGGGAATTTACTCAATTTTCATGGCATAATTCATAGTAAACATTGAACTCTTGAAATAAGTATGACTCCCGGTATAATTAGTGTTTTATCCAGGCCATTTTTGCGCGGTGCGGCGCCATGGCCCTTTTTTGAAGCGCCACTTTGCCTTTTTCAAAGGCAAAAGCGGCCACTCGCCCTAATCAATAACGATCTTAATTGCCTCTTGACCACTTTTATCGGCCCTACGTCTGCAAAACGGGCACCCACTGTTTTCTGTTTTTATCGCACTGACTGTGCTCGATTTATTGCACACATGAATTTCTTATAGATTTGATTAAATCGATTACTGTGCTCGATTTATGGTCGACACATGTTTCTAAGCGATTTGATTTAAGCGATTACTGTACTAATGATTGTAAGCTTGGTTCTTGATGATACGATTAACATAATGATACAACGTCAACTCGCAGATTGGACATTCCCCCTCTCACTATCGTTGTTCGTTATGGATTGATTTTTGAATTAATACGATTCATTATTTCAATTGACAAATACATTTAGCACTGTGAAGATGTAAAATTACAAATATTAACACCTGAAAATGGACTTATAGTGCGTATGTGTAGAAACTAATATATATTTAGGTGATACATTATTTTTTATTTAAATGTACTTAATTGATTGACGAAACCTTTAGTAGCTTTACTTTGGGTCAAATACCGGTAGTTGGGTTCTGTGTCTAGAGACTTGAGGTGTGAATGGGAACCTAGTTGTATATTGGTATGCGTGTCAAATATGACTTAACTGTCAACGCCGGTATCCGGACATCGGTTCTTACGGACAT
Source organism: Congeria kusceri (assembly GCA_027627225.1). NCBI lineage: Eukaryota > Metazoa > Mollusca > Bivalvia > Myida > Dreissenidae > Congeria > Congeria kusceri. The sequence continues at coordinate 8,019,127 of CM051034.1, read as the reverse complement.
TCGTTGCTACTCTATTTTTTTTACTTTAGCGGTCAATGGTTCCTACGTGATTATGACACCCCAGACACTTGTTCCTAAATAATTTTGATAGCCCGGACATTGGTTCCTAGAATATTTTGACAGCCCGGACAATGGTTCCTATGTAAGATTATTGTCAACCAGGACATAGCGGTCGATATGGTGTATTTATCGGCGATACAATGTCTCCATTTTATGATAAACTCCCAAAAGATCGCTAATTAAGTCATGAATTTGTTTGTAAATATAAAGTATCGATCTTTAATTACTAAAAATATAATTATGTGATCCACAGAACTTGCTTGCCGAATTTCTCTGTACGTTACGGACAATCAAGTTTATATTAAAACACGCCACGTACTACTTACGTTATATAAAGAGAATTACATAAAATGAACGCGTTTGGCAGATATACAACAAACAATATGTTTTTCTTGTTAGTTTAATCCGTGTTAATATTGAATATTGCGTGTGCAAATCTTATAGTTGGTACAAGAGTGTGACAACATGCTTTTATGTTGTTGTTGTTTTTTTAAATAAATTTGTATATATATGATACCCACAGTCAAAACACTGAAACACATGTGCCGTTTAAAAGGACACAGTGCGCTGAAATGCCCTTTTTTTGGATATATTGCGCCATGCCCCTCTGCCTTCCTGGATAAAACACTATATAATGAGTTACTGTAACGTGTGTAAATAAATATTCAATTAATAATAATAATCATCATAATAATAACAGCAACAACAACATCACCAATAAATTATCATTTTTTTGACAGTTGATCCCAATGTACCCCATATTGTACTGTACATTGACCCATCAGTCTGTTATAACTGAACATGTTTCCGTCACCTGTACAAGGTTAACTGAAATGAAGATAAATACTTTAAAGTAGTGGAGTGCTTAATAAGATAGGCGGCATATGAAGGAAATAGTTCATCTTTTTAGCTCACGTGTCAATGTTTTATAAGGCAGTAGAACACTATATATTGTTTACATGTAGCAAAACACCAGAAAACAGACAGGATAGTTTTTAATAGCCATGACTTGTGTGGGTTTCATGTTTTAGTATTATTTTCCATTGAATTGTGAATTCCTGAATGCATGAAATTTCTGTCCAGTATTAGCGATAACAAAGGATTTTTTTAAATTTAGAAAAACCTATAAAATTATATACCATTTTAAAGGTTATTCTTTCAACAAAAGTGCAAACCAAATTACTGTGTCTTCAAAAATAAGAAAGTTATTTGTATCTGAAGAAGGTAACCCCCCACATTTTGTTCTGTCAAATATGTAAATTCTGTCAATAATACACCTGGCAATAATTTCTGGCAGTTAAACAGGTTCAAAGTAATCTTTTCATGTCACCCTATGCTTTGTTAAGTAAATACTTCATATATTTTTACTGTCTTACATAGATGGTGACTTATAAAAGACAACAAATCATTTACTATGGAATGAGTATTAACGCCAAACGCTGGACTGAATCTGGGTAAGACAATGTCTTTAGTACTGCGTCAAAAACATTTGGAATTTCCAAACTGTAAGTAAAAGATGTTTTATACATTTATAAAGCTCAGTTATATATATATATATATATATATATATTATATATCTTAAACATGCTTAGTACATATAACATACTAATTTATTTCAGTATTTGGAACAGTGTATTCATTAACTCTAAAGGCATATATGCAACATCATCTCCACTTTTAAGACCACCCTTTCTGGAAGACCAAAACACAAAGTAGTACATTTTACTTTTTAATTCTGCCAAAACAATCATGTACTCTTCAAAGTAATTAAAAAATGGCCACACAAATGTAAATACATGTATTAAACAACATGCGATCTTGATGAAAGGTGGTCTTTCGATGTAGCTTTTGCTTTAGGAACTTTTTGGAATACTAATTGTTCACTCATTCAAAAGAACTCAAACCATACATTTAATACAACAATTAACATGGTTTAAATGCTGAACAATTTTTAAGTATTGATCAGAAAATACTTGAAAAGAACATAGTCTTCTGATGATACGAAAACTTTTCCGACAAATATGAACAGTAACATCAAACATTAACAAATTGAATACTGAATAGGCCATCTCAGGCAAAAGAAAAAACAACTTAAAACTTCAATGCGAAGCAGCAGAACATAACTTTAAAGACTTCTTGGCTGAGCATCTTGGAAACAACCTAACATGAGAAAGACTGTTAATTTCTGTCTTCAAAAGCCACTGTCTCCACTGTCTTGTTTGTCCTGTATGAACAGAAGACTAACAAGAAATGTCTTTAAAAAAGACTTTCGGCGTTGAAATTAATATTGAGATGTCATTTAAAGATTACCTAAACAGACGGCCAAGATGATCGGTTACGTGACTTCTCAGATCCCAGATTTTTTGGTCCCCACCAATACAAGGGGACTTATTGGACCCCAGATTTTTCAGACACTATAAGAAAACTTCTCGGACCCAGAAGTTAATTTGAGATAAATTCATAAATTTAACAATTAAATAGAATTATAATTAATATCTATGCTGTGAATAAACCAATCATACAACTCCATGTTTCCACCAGTGATATATGAATAACCAAAATAATATAGGTTAACATAATTGTAATCTGAATTTGTCAAGCCAATTTAACAAATTAACAATGTAAGAAAATAATGTCGGGAAAATTGTTATGTATCAGACGAGTCTATATAGTTATTTATAGTACTGGTAATATACCATTCATGTTAGTTATCTAATATAATAACAATTTGAAGTCAAATAAGCATGTACCCTGTGTATCCCAATAAAAAGCAATAGTCAGGGAACATTCAGCGATTTTTGAAATGTTAAGACTTTATTTTTTGATGATGCAAGCATAAAAATTCATTAGACTATGATGATTTTAAATTGTATCAGTAGAAATATGATATATCAAGGGTTCCTGTGTATAATTAGTATTGCAAATTGTGTATTCATGCTACCCGAATAACAATTCGACATATTCCGAATCTTCTTTCATTTTATCTATAGAAAATGTAGCATCTTTCTACAGATTAAATAACATCTACTGGAGAAGTTGATAGAAAGATGCAATTATAAATAATCGTTAATAAATCGTAACCACAATTTTAAATCAAATTAACAGTAAGTTTATAATATAAATTCCACATTTATTGAAATTTTTAGGTTTATGATTCTCTGAACGCTATTATTTATGCATGTACGAGTATATTAACACAGCTATACAGCCGTTGCTAGCTACGCGCGCTATTTTTAGAATGCCACTACTTTTTGTGGAATGCGATAAACTCGCTAGAATCAATGGCTACATGGAACGGCAACTCTGTGAGTGAGATTTATGCATGGGAAAATTGCACAATTGCTATTTATAGAGCGTAACGCTTATATAAATGTAGGCTAAACAAAATAGTTATTTCTTTACGTGCATGAATATATCATTCTGTTTATGGCATACCATGAGAAAATACGTTCATGATTAGCCTCAGTTCTAGAGTATACGCGAGGATATGTTTATAACTTCATTTTAACCGCTTATGTAAACAATTATGTAAATTTTTATTCCCCAAAAGTATGCAACAGTTATTGGTATACGTTAAACCATTGTTTGAAGTTTGCATTCCGTAAAATTAGAAAATTTGCCCAATTCTATTGGCATTCAATTTTCCCGCTGCATAATTATCGCAAGAAAATCTGGGTCAAAAGTCATCTTAGACAGCTACGCCGAAAATGCAAAGTATAATATCTTTCAAAAACTGGAGCAATCCTGAAATTAATATATGCAAAAGCAAATCATGCAATACTTTGGACAAACATGTGTATGCAAAACTGTAGCAGCTTAACTGCATAACTCGAAACCGGAACAAGGGACGGGTATACTGACAGGGGTATACTTTTGAAATGACAACACCTTTAAAAATGTTATTTAAGTAAACCAAAGCATCAATGTATAATTTTGTGTTATTAACAACATTTAATCAAGTACTTCTAGTATTGCGGTTAATTAAACTATCACACATGCAGAATACAGTAAATGCTGTTACAAGAACTATGGCCTGGGTTAGGTGACTATAGAATTTAAGTGCATACACAGGCTATAAACATATACAATCGGCACCATTAGCACATGCCTAAAAAACATACCAGAGTCACACTTACTGCGTGTGTATCACTTGCTTTATTGTTGAAATCATGCTATGAGATTATCACGCTCTTTTTATTATCTATATATATTGAAGATTGTTTTCAATGTAAGGATTTTTTAAGATTTAAAATAATAAAAAAAACAAAGCTTATTATTTAAAGAAAAAAATATACCTTGTAAGTATACAGCATGAAGTCATTCAATTAAACAGCAGTGAAAGCTTGAGGGCAATGACAAGGGAGGGAGTGCTCACCCCTCCCCCACCCAGCTTCCTTATTTGCAGCTCATTCAAGAACAGATATAGAGTACATTGATCAATTATAAATGAAAATGAACATGACAGGTTTTGCATTTCAGATGTGTACATGATGATGGTTGAGGATCAATGCTTTGCTTATAAATCGAGGCAGAATATTTGTCGTAGTTGTTTTTGACAAAAAATGTCCAATTTCACTTTCAGTTTCACTATCTTCCAAGAGCTTTACCATCGTAAATCTTACGTCAGATCAATATATTAACAGCCAACATGCATGTACAACACGTGGGATAATGTAAACAATTCGTTTGAATCTTTTTTTTTAGCTCACCTGAGCACAACGTGCTCATGGTGAGCTTTTAGGATCGCCTTTTGTCCGTCGTGCGTCGTGTGTCAACATTTTCATTCAAAGAACATCTCCTAAACCGCTGGACAGATTTTCACCAAACTTCACAGGAATGATCCTTGGAGCTTTCATATTTGATGTGTGACATCCTCTAGTGGTCCTCTACAAAGATCGTTCAAACTATGCCCCTGGGGTCAAAACTGGCCACGTCCCGGGGGTCACATGGTTTATATAGACTTGTATAGTAAAATGACTTTAAAAATCTTCTTCTCTGAAACCGCAAGGCCTAGAGGTTTCATATTTGGTATGTAACATTGTATAGTGGTTCTGTACAAAGATTGTTCAAATGATGCCCCTGGGGTCAAAACTGGCAACACCCCGGGGGTCACATGGTTTATATAGACTTGAATAGCCAAATGACTTTAAAAATCTTCTCCTCTGAAACCGCAAGGCTCAGAGGTTTCATATTTGGTGTGTAACATTGTATAGTGGTCCTCTACAAAGATTGTTCAAATGATGCCCCTGGGGTCAAAACTGGCCACACCCAGTGACTCACATGGTTTATATAGACTTAAATAGCAAAATGACTTTAAAAATCTTCTCTGAAACTGCACGGCCTAGAGGTTTCATATTTTGTATGTAACATTGTATAGTGGTCCTCTACAAAGATTGTTCAAATGATGCCCCTGAGGTCAAAACTGGCCACACCCTGGGGTCATATGGTTTATATAGACTTGTATAGCAAAATGACTTTAAAAATCTTCTCCTCTGAAACCGCAATGCCCAGAGGTTTCATATTTGGTATGTAACATTGTATAGTGGTCCTTTACAAAGATTGTTCAAATGATGTCCCTGGGGTGAAAACTGGCCATGCCCTGTGGGTCACATGGTTTATATAGACTTGAATAGCAAAATGACTTTAAAAATCTCCTCTGAAACCGCAAGGCCCAGAGGTTGCATATTTGGTATGTAACATTGTATAGTGGTCCTCTACAAAGATTGTTCAAATGATGCCCCTGGGGTGAAAACTGGCCACACCTCGTGGCTCACATGGTTTATATTGACTTAAATAGCAAAATGATTTTAAAAATCTTCTTATCTGAAATTGCAAGGCCTAGAGGTTTCATATTTGGTATGTAACTTTGATTAGTGATCCTCTACAAAGATTGTTCAAGTGATGCCCCTGGGGTCAAAACTGGTCACACCCCAGTGGTCACATGGTTTATATAGACTTAAATAGCAAAATGACTTTAAACATTTTCTCCTCTGAACGTTCAAGGCCTAGAGGTTTTATATTTGGTATGTAACATTATGTAGTGGTCCTCTATAAAGATTGTTCAAATGATGCCCCTGGGGTCAAAGCTGGGCACACCCCGGGGTTCACATAGTTTATATAGTCGTAAATAGCAAAATGATTAAAAAATTCTTCTCTGAAACCACAAGGCCCAGAGGTTTCATATTTGGTTAAAACATTATATTGAGACCCAGATTGGGATTGCATATGGGATGGTTGGGGTCAAGGTTACTGTTACTAAAAATCGAAAAATGGTTTCCACTCAATAACTTTAGAACGCATTGAGATATTTTAATGAAACTTAATACATAGATACCTTATATTGACAACTCGCATGGGATTGCATATGGGGTGGGAGGGGTCAAGGTCACTGTTACTAAAAATAGAAAAACTGTTTCCGCTCAATATCTTGAGAATGCATTGAGATATTTTAATGAAACTTAATACATAAATACACTATTTTGAGACCTCGATTGGGATTGCATATGGGGTGGGTGGGGTCTAGGTCAAGGTCTCCGTTATTAAATATAGAAAAATTGTTTATGCTAAATATCTTGAGAACGCATTGAGCTATTTTAATGAAACTTAATACATAAGTACCTTATATCGAGACATTGCTTGGGATTGCATATGGGGTGGGTGGGGTCAAGGTCACTGTTACTGAAAATAGAAAAACGGTTTCCACTCTACGTTGACAGATCTGAAAATCTTCAGATTACACAAACGCTATGCAGTTGTATAACATTTTAATGAAAAGAATGCAAACAATTTTTTGCTCAGGTGTCAATGTATTATAAGGCAGTAGAACACTATATATTGTTTACATGTAGCAAAACACCAGAACACAGACAGGAGAGTTTTTAATAGCCATGACTTGTGTGGGTTTCATGTTTTAGTATTATTTTCCATTGATTTGTGAATTCCTGAATGCATTAAATTTCTGTCCAGTATCTATTGTATTTGGAAGTTTAAACTTGTAAATATTTGAAAAATGGAAATAGGTTAATGTGCATGTTTGATTAACTAATTAAATAACGCATTGACATCGATTGGTCTCACTATATTATTCATTTTTATTAGGGATGGGACCGAATACTGAAATCAATATTTGAATATTCGTTTTAGGTATTCACATATATTAGAATATTCGTTTTGTAAATACTAATATTTACGGCACTCGGTCCAAATATTTACCTTTCCGAAATATGTATACTACGTGTACGTAGTTGTTTACCTTGTTTAAGTGGTAAATGAGCGATGTAACTTAGAGAGTGTTAGGCAAATATAAAGAAATGTCAGATATTGTAAAATGTATTGTTAATTCATTTGTTAATCGTTCCGTTTTAGATTACATGTTGCCTGGGTTTTACCGCCTGACTTTTACTGCGAAAATAACTTCCAAGCACGTGATGGTGGCATTGTTTATTAATCAAGACTCTTGTATACTATATGGTGTTGATATAATGGAAAATAATTTACAAGTGACGTATATTAAGATTGGCAAGATCATGCTTATTTTGTTAAAGAAATTGATAATGGCTGATAATGGATTCATTTTGATTGGTTTACTTAGAGAGTAATTGTAATTTACTCTAAACAAGTTAACTGTATAGATGTCACTTAAGGACAATAAACAACAATGTACACCCTGTGCAAACTGTGAAACCGTTATCACAACATGGCCCAGTTTTGTAAGTTGTGGATACAATGCGTCATATTTGCGCCTCCTGCAAACTGTTAATTCGCGGCCCTTGTAAAGACGTGGCCCCCTGCCAATTATCAATTGTCGTTAATTTGACATGTTTGGCATGTGTTGTAAAACGTTACACTGCCCCCGCCCACCTGCTAGGCAGGAAATACGACTGGAATTCATGTTAACTTTGCAATCAAACTGGACAAAATTATGATTTTTTAAAAGAAATTTTGTTCTTTAAATAAATTTGAAAATCGAATATTCATATTCGTTTTTTTATATTCGAATATTATCTGATAATCGAATATTCAACTATTCGGTCCCATCCCTAATTTTTATGAATAAAACAAAACAGCAACATGATGTTGACAACCTGAACATTTAAATTGTTTATGCAGTAATTTTAGTCAATATGACTTGGTTGTAATAATATAACTTCATTAGTTAACATTTTGTTTATATTTGTTTGACAAATTTGTGTCAGTTTATGGATGACATTGTTCTTACATTCATCCAATAAAAAATCAACAAATAATTTGTTCACACCTCATCTCATTAAGTGTATAGAGCCAGACATATTAATTGCATTCTTGGTGTCATTTAGATGTATCAATTATCAATTAGCACTTCATTTAATTATGAACTTTGTAATCACTGGTAACCAGTCATGCTGTCACAATGCACGCATGATGGATGTCACTGGGGGGGGGGGGGGGGCAGGTGATTGCCATCATGACTCAGGTCACACTTTCCGCGCACGACTAGACCGGGGGGGGGGGGGGGCAACCACTGTCCCCTTTTGACAAGCTGATCAGTTGTGAACTAGCGGCTATGGTGGTGGGGATATAGCACTTTGGCCAGTCATAGTGGTGGGGATATAACACTGCCAGCCAGTCAGTCAGGATAATTGCAAGGTAGTTCTTAATATATTGAATATTAAAGCGTGTATATACTACCTTTAAAGCTTTAGATTGTATGTAGTGAGTATTATTTATAATAAGTTATAATTTATTATAAATTTATTATAAACCATATTTATCTTTCTTTTGACTTTTTGATTATCAAACTATACAATAATGTCAAATTTAATATTAATATTAATATTACATTGTACTAAGTTTTCTTTGTTCTGTAGTGATGTATTAGTACAGGTAGGGAGGTTTTGAAATACTATTAGTCTGTATATGTTCGGAGTAATTATTGTATACATATTATTTGTAAATACATATTTTAATGATATTTGATGTTAATACCTTTCTTTACTTTGGCTATATTGTTTTTGTATGTCTATTCATTGTTGAAGAGAAACTGTAGTGTGTGTATACATATACACCTCTCTGTCCAATTTTCTTCCTGCTTATTTATGTCGTCAAAAACATAATTATCAAAATATTCAATCTATGATATGACAAAACTCCCAACAAATTTAACATTATTGATAAGGGACTGCGGACAATTTTGACTAGAGTACAGACCACATCAGTTTACAAATTGTGGTTGTGTTTATGTGTAAATATTTGTAATTGGTTGTTGATGAAATAATCATGAAAAAAGTCTAAGTTATGTATACATGCAGATAGAATACAGATGCCCAATATATTTTTAGGTCCAGAAATTCCAAACAGTGTGTAATTTCTAGCCTGAATAGTAGGTCACCTTTTGACTACAACTTGTGAAATGGCCATATATATGGCTGACAGCCTCATACTGTAGTTAAAGCTTCCCATGTATGATGATCAAACCCTGAACATTGGGCAATTATCAACTCACTGTCTGTTTTAATATGCTACAATATGTTCATAGCTTTGATATTTCATAGGTTTTGAAAGTACATTGTAAAGTACATTCTCAGAACCTGGAATCCCAGTTGTCTACTTTCACTTTCAGGACTTTCATAGTAATTGCCTATCAACTGGGTGTGACCTTCTATTGTTTGTCTTCTTGCTGTCTTGATTTAATTGGATTGATTTAATTGGGATCAACTCTACCCTAGTATTTAACTCAGGCTGTGAACCAATTCCTATATTCCTATATTTTTCTACATTTTGGAAGGAAATCCTATATTTACAAAAACCTACATTTTCCCATATTTAAGATTATTTTCCTCTTTTTTTTGCGAAATTTGGTAATTCACGCGTCTGAAATTGGTCCGTGAACAGTATATCAAGAACCTATATGTTTATATTTTCCTATATTTAATAATATTTTCCTATGCTTTTGCGAAATTTGGTAATTCACGCGTCTGAAATTGGTCCATGAACAGTATATCAAGAACCTGTATGTTTTGGGTTTTTTCTCGCTTGCTTCACCTGCATCAAACTCAACAAAATACTCAGATTATTTTTAGATCATAGTATGTATGTCTCAGTTGCCAATTGATGAGCATGAACAGGTTTAGCAAATGTTTTGTCCATTAAAACACAAACTGTATGACTTATGAGGCTAGAATATGATCCCATATTATCCTTATAATGAAGTTTTTTAAACTATACATTTCCTATATTTTATCAAAAAAATCGGCGAAAATTCCTATATTTTTGGTGGAAATATTCCTATATTGTTCCTATATTTTCTAGGGAACATGGTTGACAGCCTGTTAACCTTTAATAGGTCACTTGTATTGGAAGAAACTAAGTATTTTGGTGAGATGGTTTGATTAGCCTGCACATTTACTGCAATATGTAAATAATTTTAAATCTAAAAAAATATTAACATTAATTTTCCTCATTTACATAAGTTCGTAATAAGTAACTTAAGTTTGTTAAATTTGAGCCTTGATAACTTAAAAACATATTAATACTCTAGTGTCATGTTGTCCAGCCTTACTCTAGGGTCGTGTTGTCCAGCCTTACTCTAGTGTCGTGTTGTCCAGCCTTACTCTAGTGTCGTGGGTCCCATTCCTTATGTGAAAAATACCCCTTTACCATAATGGGACTTGTTCCAATGACAAATTGACATTTTTCTAACTTTTTGTCACAGAATCGAAAAATAAAACAATAGTGTATATAAAGGAGCGAAATACCACTACTGACCTAGAAATACACTGTAAATACCGTATTGTTAATGAGTAATCATTAGGTGAAATTGATAAAATTATAAAGCATTCGTAATGCGAAACAATGGAATAATTTGGAGTGTTTCTGTCGTTTTCGTTGAAATTGTTGAAAAACTTGCAAATCACTAAGAAAAGTAAAAAATACATCATCAAGTATATAAGTTGGAATGGCCGAGAGGTATTGCCTTAGACTTTTGATCTGGTGGTCTGAGCTTCGAACCTCGGTGGGAATGGCCGAGAGGTATTGCCTTAGACTTTTGATCTGGTGGTCTGAGCTTCGAACCTCGGTGGGAATGGCCGAGAGGTATTGCCTTAGACTTTTGATCTGGTGGTCTGAGCTTCGAACCTGGGTGGGAATGGCCGAGAGGTATTAAATTAGACTTTTGATCTGGTGGTCTGAGCTTCGAACCTCGGTGGGAATGGCCGAGAGGTATTGCCTTAGACTTTTGATCTGGTGGTCTGAGCTTCGAACCTCGGTGGGAATGGCCGAGAGGTATTGCCTTAGACTTTTGATCTGGTGGTTTGAGCTTCGAACCTCGGTGGGAATGGCCGAGAGGTATTGCCTTAGACTTTTGATCTGGTGGTCTGAGCTTCGAACCTCGGTGGGAATGGCCGAGAGGTATTGCCTTAGACTTTTGATCTGGTGGTCTGAGCTTCGAAACTCGGTGGGAATGGCCGAGAGGTATTGCCTTAGACTTTTGATCTGGTGGTCTGAGCTTCGAACCTCGGTGGGAATGGCCGAGAGGTATTGCCTTAGACTTTTGATCTGGTGGTCTGAGCTTCGAACCTCGGTGGGTATGGCCGAGAGCTATTGCCTTAGACTTTTGATCTGGTGGTCTGAGCTTCGAACCTCGGTGGGAGTACCTTTTTTTTCTCTTTTTTTCTTTTCTTTTTAAAGTACTTTAGCTTTTTATTTCAGATGCCTTAATTTGTCAAGTTAAGACTTTTAATGGCATATCTCAAAAATACAAAAATCTGTCAACAAGCCCCTTTAAGCATTGACAGTTCCACAATGTGATTCAGTTACATCTCAGTTTAATGGTCAGTTAAATGCCACACAAAAGGTGACATTCAATTGAACAATTAAAGTGATAGACCTATTCCTGTGTTCATAAATACCTAAGTAGGTATTCAAGTTTCTATAATCTACATCAGGAAACATTGGGTTAGCTAGATACTGCAAAAACACTGATCCTCCAAGTTAAACTGTCAATAGACATTAATTTAGCTTTATTTCCATTGTGGCGACTTTGATTAAATAATAAAATTCACCGTTAACATTAGGCAAGGTGCAGGTATTCAAAATATTTAAACTAATCAAATCCAAGTTATATGCTTTTAAGTTTTTCATCACAGGTTACTGAATACAGTCTGAACAGAACAATGTTCTAGTTTTCAATGAAAATGCATTGTTATGATGAATAATTAGGCAGAAATAAACTATTTTACGACTCACTGCTTCCATGAATTTAGATATTTGTAGAAGAAACTGAGAAATGACTGTCATATGATTGTGTGACATACTTTCCTGTGTACCATTGTTATATTCTATACAAAATTAAATGCAAATTACTTTGAAGTATGATTATGCTTACACAGATTTTGCCATGCCTCAAACACAGCTCAGTAACCATGTCTCAAACACAGCTCAGTAACCATGTCTCAAACACAGCTCAGTAACCATGTCTCAAACACAGCTCAGTAACCATGTCTCAAACACAGCTCAGTAACCATGTCTCAAACACAGAGAGGCAACCATGAAACACAGCTCAGTAACCATGTCTCAAACACAGAGAGGAAATTATGAAACACAGCTCAGTAACCATGTCTCAAACACAGAGAGGAAATTATGAAACACAGCTCAGTAACCATGTCTCAAACGCAGAGAGGAAACCATGAAACACAGCTCAGTAACCATGTCTCAAACACAGAGAGGAAACCATGAAACACAGCTCAGTAACCATGTCTCAAACACAGAGAGGAAACCATGAAACACAGCTCAGTAACCATGGCTGACGTTATAACTAAATAGGTGTATCATACTTCTCAAGCAATGGCTTTTAAATAAACATAAATGGTTTGAATATGTGAACATTATTTACATTGTTCCAATAGCTATGATAACAAAACACTCACTGTAATGTTCATGACAACAAAATTCATGTGTTTATGCTATTTACATTAAAATCATTAAATACTTACATTTTAATTTTATACTGTACATATAATTTATCTCGGTACAATTTATGGCATGGAATTCCATTGTGCACACTATTTACGTTCTATGAAACATTTAGACATTAAATCTAGGTACAAGCGGCATGTCAGATAGCTGTGGACCTCAGCTGACCAAGTTACACAGTCATTCTATCTTCAAATCCGTCCTAAATACGGTACACTTCACAGTTTCAATTATTTATTTAACACGTGGTCATTGAAGGCACGTATATGCCAATCATAATGTGCTGGTACCTTAGTGCAGTCTTCAAATGTTTATCAGCCCTTTTGATGGTTTGTGTGCGTAAATAGCTAAGTGTTTACTCTTCGAGATTATTGGCCGATGATGAGCTGGGAATGATGCTGATTGGTCGAAAACATGACATTTAATTACAATCATTGACATTGTTATTTGTCAAAAAGCGCCATAAAAGTTGTGAGTGTTTTCTTGTCCATTCACTATGTTCGTTCAGTATGGTCCCATTGCTTGTATTGTGTAAGGTATTCCTGTCAGCTTATGACTTAACGTAGCCTCGTTATTTTTTGTAAAACAACAAAACACTTGAATAACGAGGACTTCTTTGTTCGCTTTAGATCTCATTTGGGAATGACACAAAAATAATATGTGCAATATGTGCAAATTTTAAAGAACTGATGAACATGAAACATATTTCCATTATACCAAAGGTCTGGTTAAATTAAAGCAGCACAAAAAGTGAAAATGGCCAAATTCAGACTCTACAATAAAATGGTTATCTTATTGTCTGCCTTAGCATTTGTTTACGTCGGTATATAACCTACGTCAGAAACATTTGGTTTGTTGGATACTGTTTATTGCAAAAGCACTGATCCTCCAAGTAAAACTCTTTACAAACACTAGCATTTTTTACTGTCGAATTTCATGGCGCTGCTTTTTAATCTGACTATTCACCGTTAACATTTGGCAAGCTGCACGATATTCTTCATAAAACACCAGGAACCAATTTCGTAGTGTTGAAAATGTAAACACCAAACTAAACTTCAAACTGTTCAAATTCCATTTTTGTGAAAATCTGTACAAATTTTTAGTTCATGATGCATTATATTATATGTGTGTCATCTCTACATTAAACCTTTAATGTTTAGTTAACGTATATCACCTCGTTAGTGCCTTTAAATGAGTTGTTTGAAGTGTGTTGCGTTTTCCTTCCACAACAAGATAAAAGAAGAAAAATTCAGAAATGCAGGTGTTTCTTACTATGTATGTAATGCATTTGGTCCTTACTTTAAAATTCTTTAATTTAATTGGTGATGTTCATATAGGATATAGATGGTTATATTACAGCATCTATAACTTATAAATGGCGTGGAAATGAAGTTCCACAATTCCATGACTTTGTGTAAAGCAAAAAAGTCATAATGACATCGCTCATAGTCTTGCGATGTTTTATTTTGTGTTTAAACTGAAATGCTATAATATAATTTTCTAAATTATTGAACTCGTTCTGAAACAGTCCTGGATTGCTATTTCTTTTCTTGGTCTTGTATTATTTACCATCCATGTCATAATATGTGTCTTTGATATTTGGATATTAACAGTAGGTGATGTTTGTATTTCCAAGCTGAGCTGTGATATATTATAAATAACCTATGAGTAATTCAGCTTTGTTACACACAATGAACTTCGTAGTATTGTTCTGTCAAATGTGACTGATCATAGCATAATAAGGAATACTTAAATGCTTATTGACTGATTAAAATGTAGAAATCACCGTATATAAAGACATAATTACTACATAAATTAACTCACTTGGCTAACGACCCCAGCCAAGATTTGGTAATGCATTTTCTTCAGGTTGTTGATTTTGCACATAATACTTTACAGCATATTAAGCACATTTCACAGGCATTGTTTTTCTTTCGAGCCAGTGCATTCATATTCAGGCTTTAGGGTTATAACTTGGTTTGTATAAAGATGATGTCGTCACTTCATAAATCTCAGCCTTGTTGCCACATGCTGACCACTTGTCAGTGTTCGTCAGGTCTGTGGTCTTGTGACGTAAATGGTGCATTGTACTGTTAATTGTTACAGCAGAGTATCAGCGCCCAGTTGCTCAAAACTTGAACGGATAATTAAGCTAACAGCTGTTAACAACTTTGGATGAAGTTTTTGATGTAAATTAAGTGTAAAATATTTAAAATTGGCATTTATTGTAAATAAATTGATATGCTCAAATAATTGTCAAATGCCTCATAAGCGAGATGCTTGTAATATTAGTTTTATTTACATCAAAAGTTAACAGGCCGTTAGCTTAACCGGCCATTTAAGTTTTGAGTTATATTGTAAAGATAAGTTATGTCAGCTTTAGCTTTGTATTTTAAGTTCAGATAAGTTAAATGGCTTAAGAACTAAAAAAAAAACACAAATAAAACACAACCTTCTGTAGCAGGTTCCGTCTACTAATAAGACAGTCTCTGGATCAACCCTGAACAATCAAAAAAAAGATCTACCCAGGAAACAGACTTGAGTGTGTTTCAATAATATATTTGTTGCAGAGCTGGCTGATGGAGATATTACTTTCTCAGTGTGTTATGTCTTGTTGCAGAGCTGGTTGATGGAGATGTTATGTTCTCAGTGTGCTCTATCTTGTTGCAGAACCGGTTGATGGAGATGTTATGTTCTCAGTGTGCTGTGTCTCGTTGCAGAGCCGGTTGATGGAGATGTTATTTTCTTAGTATTTTATGTCTTGATGCAGAGCCAGTTGATGGAGATGTTATGTTCTCAGTGTGCTGTGTCTCGTTGCAGAGCCGGTTGATGGAGATGTTATTTTCTTAGTGTTTTATGTCTTGATGCAGAGCCAGTTGATGGAGATGTTATGTTCTCAGTGTGCTGTGTCTCACTGCAGAGCCAGTTGATGGAGATGTTATTTTCTCAGTGTGCTGTGTCTCGTTGCAGAGCCGGTTGATGGAGATGTTATTTTCTTGGTGTTTTATGTCTTGATTCAGTGCCGGTTGATGGAGATGTTATGTTTGTTCTCAGTGTGCTGTATCTCGTTGCAGAGCCGGTTGATGGAGATATTATGTTCTTTGCAGAACCCATTGATGGAGATGTTATGTTCTCATTCTGCAATGTTTATTTGATGGAGATGCAGAGCCGACTGATGGTGATGTTATGTTCTCATTCTGCAATGTCTGATTGCAGAGATGATGGAGATATTATGTTCTCAGTTTGCTGTGTCTCGATGCACAGCCGGTTGATGAGGAGGTTATGTTTGTTATCAGTGTGCTGTATCTTGTTTCAGAGCCAGTTGATGGAGATGTTATGTTCTCAGTGTGCTGTGTCTCGTTGCAGAGCCATTTGATGGAGATGTTATGTTCTTTGAAGAGCTGGTTGATGGAGATGTTATGTTCTCATTCACAATGTCTCATTGCAGACCCGACTGATAGAAATGTTATGTACTCATTGTGCAATGTCTCATTGCAGAGCCGAATGATGGAGATGTTGTGTACCCATTCTGCAATGTCTCGTTGCAAAGCCGACTGATGGAGATGTTATGTACTCATTCTGCAATGTCTTGTTGCAAAGCCGTCTAATGGGAATGTTATGTACTCATTCTGCAATTTCTCGTTGCAGAGCCAGTTGATGGAGATGTTCCCGGAGGAGGCTGGGGCACTTGACCCGCAGAAGCGGATCATCCCGTTTCTTCCGGGCAAGAAGTTCTTCGGGCGCAGCCACATCCGGGAGGTGGCCTTGAAGAGGATGGGGCCCATAGCTGAGTACTGCAAGGTATGCACTGACATAAGGGGCCATAGCTGAGTACTGCAAGGTATGTACTGACATTAGGGGCCATAGCTGAGTACTGCAAGGTATGCACTGACATTAGGGGCCATAGCTGAGTACTGCAAGGTATGCACTGACATTATGGGCATTATGTAACAATACTTGCTATACTAGCTGATCTAGTTTTATATTTAACTGTTTGATCAGCTTGGAATACACTGTGGTTATTACTGATATAGAAGTCCGAGTGGGTCTGTCAGTATGAGGGGAAACTACATACCATTCATACGCTTTCCTTGTTGAAGTTGGATTACCTGTTACACACATAGATATGTTTTATGTTCGGTTTAAATTGTTATTTCAGCAGTACATTTCAACTGGTCTAAATTGTTCTATTCAGGCCATTGTGAATTTACCCAGGAAGATTTCCCAATGCAGAGACATCCTGGAGTTCTTTGAACTGGAACCAGATGATATTGACCCGCCGAAAGGGTGAGCAAACATTAAACATTGAATGTCTTTTAGCAAGATGTCTTTTATCAAGGATATATTGTGATTGTTTTTACAGCCAAGAACCAAACCTTAATCCATTCCCCATCTCTGGCTTATATATGTACCATGTGCTGCATTATTATACCCCTACAAACAAAGTTTAGGGGGGGTATATAGGAGTGAGCTTGTCGCTCCGTCGGTCTGTCTGTCTGTTGGTTTTTGGTTTCTGGATGATAACTCAAGAAAGACTTGACATATTCAAATAATTTTTAGTACACGTGTGTAACATCATAGAATACAGGTCAAGTTCGATGTTGGTTACAAACCACTAAATTTTGACAGAGTTATGGCCCCTTTTTGACTTAAAATTCCCTAAAAACATGATTTCCGGACGATAACTCAAGAATGGCTTGACATATTCATATAATGCTTGGTATACATGTGTAGCATCATACAATACGGGTCAAGTTCGACTTTGGGTACAAACCACTAAATTTTGACATGGCCCTTTATTAGACTTAAATTCCCTAAAAACATGGTTTCCTGACGATAACTCATCAATGGCTTGACATATTTAAGTAATTATTGCTACACATGTATAACATCATAAAATACAGGTCGAGTTCGACTTCGGTTACAAGCTGCTAAAGTTTGACACAGTTATGTCCCCTTTTTTGACTTAAATTCCGAAAAACATGGACAATAACTCATTAAAGGCTTCACATATTTAAAATTATGTTTGGTTCATAGGTGTTACATCATAAAATACAGATCAAGTTCAACTTTGGTTACAAACCACTAACTGTTGACAGAGTTATGGCTCCTATACAAATTGAATTTTTCCAAATACACTGTTGACCATTCACAAATTAAAGCATTCTCTCTCTGTCCTTTTTTTCGATTGGATGACATAGTTTTGTGACAAGGCCATATTGTGGGGGTATATCCATCACTCATGAGACAATTCTAGTTATTATAGCTGATCCATGGTCAGGTCACTGGTATTACATCCCAATGGGTACAGGTTCCAATCCCTGTTACACCCTAAACTAAAACTAAAACTACCATTCTCACAAGACATTCAACTAAGGTGCAGTGGGCAAGACATTAACCTAGGAGAGAATCCCAATGTACTTCATAAAATTCAACACAAACACCACATTCCATGTTGATTTCATGACTTGTTTTGATATGTCCTTGCTTTGCCTGACATACCTTTTAAGAAGATTTTGCAATATAACATTGTTCTGTAGGATATTCTTGCAGTGGGTTTTATGCACTTATCACTATTTTCCTCATGGGGGGGGGGAGCGGCGGGCAATACCAGGGAAGTTGACTAATTGTATTTTGGGGGATCTAATTCCCCACCCTAAAGCCAAGCATTTTTGTCTAAATCCCCTCAATGGGGGATACTTAATTGGTGCCAATATTACCGGAATGAAAAATCCTAGCAGTCTATTTCGGGGGACCAGGGATCATTTGGTGTCTGAAATTCCCACCTGTCAAGAATTGCTTTCAGTCTAAAGTCCCGTATATGCCCGCCGCTCCCCCCCTCCTTACTTACAGAGAAATCATTTGTTAGAACTACTTGTTTCAATTTCTTCAGTGATCATACTTTGTGTCATTTTTTGTGAAGCATAAACTATTAGATGTTATAAAATGTTAAGGAGTTTTTAATATTTCTACTTAATTTCATGATATATCTTTTTACAAATGACAGACTGCAGTCACGTTGTATTTCCTGAATCCCATTCACATTCACACAGCTCTAAAGTGCATCACTTTGCGCTTCACAGCATTATTGTTACTAAGTCGTTAAGGGATTTTATTAAGAATATGCTTGCTTTATTAAATACATACCACAACATGAGTGTTTTTAGCTCACCCGAGCACGAAGTGCTCATGGGTGAGCTTTTGTGGTGAGTGGTTGTACGTTGTCCGTTGTCGACGTCATCCGTCGTCAACAGTTACTTAAAAAATCTTCACAGAAATGTTCCTTGGGTGGTCCCCTAACAAATTACTTTAAATTATTTTGATTCATTAAAAAACATGGCTGCCAGGGGGTAGTGCTATTTCCTTGTATTTCTATATTAAAAAAATAAAAAATCTTGTCAGAAACTACTCTTTGGATTTGGAAATAATTTCATAGAAATGTTCCATGGGCGTTCCTCTACCAAAATACTTCGAATTATTTTGATTCGTTAAAAAACATGGCCTTCATGGGGTGGGGCTGTTTTCCTTATATGCCTATCTTGAAAATTTTAAATATCTTCTTGTCAGAAATTACTGGTTGAATTTAGAAATAATTTCACAAAAATGTTCCTTTAGTGGTCCTCTACCAAAATACTTAAAGTTTTTTTGATTCATTAAAAAACATGGCCGCCAGGGGACGGGACCTTTTTCCTTATTGGCTATATTGAAAAGCTTCAAAAATCTTCTTGTCAGAAACCACTAGTTGGAATTAAAAATAATTTCACACAAATGTTACTTGGGTGGTCCTCTACCAAAATACTTCATATTATTTTGATTCCTTTAAAAAACATGGCTGCCATGGGCAGGGCCTTTTTCTTTATATTGCATTATTGAAAACTTAAAAAATCTTCTTGTTTCAAACCACTGGTTGGATTTGAAATAATTTCACAGAAATGTTTCTTGGGTGGTCCTCTACCAAAATACTTATTATGCAACCAGCATCTTGGTGCAGGAGGCATATAGTGATCGTCCTGTCCGTCCGTCCTTCTATCCTTCCGTCCATCCTTGCCTCCTTCCGTCTGTGACAAGCTTAAGTTGATTTTACCGTTTCGTCTAGCACCAACACCGCTTACTACAACACTTGGATACTTACACAGTTGTTGCTTATGACCATTCCCTATCCACCCATATCACCCAACCTGACTTTGACCATGACCTACTTTGGACTTATAATAAATCAAAATTGCCATTTCTTGGTTAACTACATTTTACCTTTTCGTCTAGCACCAACACAGCTTACTACAACACTTGGATATGTACACAGTTGTTACTTATTACCGTCCCCAATCCACCAAGCACCCGACCTCACTTTGACCTTTACCTTGACCTAATTTGGACAAAGAAATGGGCTACCCAGCACCAACTGGGGGCATGTGTGTTTATTAAACACAGAATCTTGTTTTTAATACTGAATTATTTGATGCATTAAAAAACATGGTCCCCAGGAGGCAGGGCATTGTCCCGTATGTGCCAATATTGAAATTTTCTTGTCAGAAACCACTGGTTGGATTTGGAAAGAACTTCACAGAAATGTTCCTTTGGTGATCCTCTGACAAATTCCTTCAATTTATTATGAGTTGTTCAAAAACAGACAGCCAGGGGGCACAGTAGTTTTTCTTATATGGCTTTATTGAAAACTTTGAAAATATTCTATAACCACTACCTGTCTATAACCACTACCTGGATTTTAAAATAATTCCACAGAAATGTGTGATTATGATTGATTAAACATTTTTGCCTTCTTGTTAATGATTGTTGTTAGTGGAAAGACATTACCTACAATATAAGCCATGAGTGTACTTAAAACACTGGTACATATTTATACATGTATGATTCCACCTAGTTTTAAACAAAGTATGTTAATCAACTGCTTAAGGATTTTGTGTATAGAATGTATGTGTAAGCATTTATTATACAAATATATATGGTAGATAAGTAAATACTACTAAAGAGATAAATGATAAACAACGACAACAACAGATAATTATGAATAGAAGTAACTAAGGGTCAGAACAGCTTATCTTAATGTAGCAGATGGCTGTCAAACTGCTCCCCATCAAATTGCTCTTTGTTCATATAGTTGGGATAAATATGCAAAATAATATTCATTTATAGTAAAGTAAACCTTGTATCGTACTGCTCAAATGAAATGTATTTTAGCTTTAATAATAATTGAAATAAATTATGATTAGAATAAAAATAAATAGGAACATGTATTTAATTTTGCATGATTTAAATCAAGATGACTTTGGCAATTTAAATACTTGTTAAATTATTACGGGTAGTTAAAGCTGGCACAGTTTGTTTCTTATAAAATTCTCAGAATGGAAGTCTTTCAATTAAAAGCAATAGCAAAACAAAAATTGCATAAACAAAAACACTAACCAAAAAAAATCGTACAGTAAGTAATACTGATACTGACTCAGAGCCTGTCTGTTATGTTGGTGACTCTACGGGACTTTAGGACAAGGGTTTCTTGGTAAATCTCCGAGTCCATTGTATGTAGCACGCACTGGATGATGCAGTCACATGCAGCATGTGACTGATGAGAGCAGGACACCTAGAGACATGTAGCAAGAATGCACGCTTCGTTGAATAGGCCCTGAGTTATGTATTACCAAGCGGAGATCCTATCAGTATTCTCTTTACTGAAATGTCACTCTGATATGTATCCCATCAACTGTTCTCTGCTTCATAATACTCAATGTTTCATTACACGTTATGGTGTTAATGTTTCCAAGTGCCCCTGGTCATGTTATCTAACTTGGGAAGTGGGGAAATCGGACTTGAAAAGTGAACTGAGATACTTCACATACTATATCTGCAGTGGTGTTTTGTGATAAGACAAACAATGAATTTATGGAGTTTTATCATAATTTCTGTTGAATTTTATTTTTAAAAAAATTGTGACTGAGTGTTTTTCTAGAACAAGAACAGAATTTTGTCATGTTTTATATGAAATATTTTCATATCTGTTTGTGACAGAGGTAAAACACTGGAACAAGAACATTATGTTGGTGATGTTGTACAACGTGTTACCATAGTTCAGGACTGTTTGATGAACTTTGTTATGGATGAAAATGAGGTGTTCAAGGACTCAGTGCTGATGGTTTTATGATGTCACAGTTCCGCAGGAGTGTGAAGGCCCTTGTTAAATACCTGCCGAATGGGCGGGGAATTCCCCTGTCTGCAAGGTACTTGGAGTGAACTGCTGGGGATCCCGATGCAAATAGATATCTGAAAGGGCCATATAGGAATGATGGAAAATATTTTATGATAGTTTTGGTATTTTTGCTTCAGATGCTTTGAAAAATATGGCTCTGTGTTGTTGAAATGAGGTTCAATACATTATTTTGGTTTATAATGTGGCAGTTTGTACATTTTGTGGTACATTTCGCAAATATTCTGTGTCACACTATGACATTGTGTTTGTACATGTATGTGATGCGGTTTGATACAGTTTTTTGACACTGTGTGACGTGTTGCTATATAATATAGTTATTTATATATAATTCTCTGTTATTGTGTGAGAACATGGTATAATTCACACATGTCATGTGACATTGTGTTGGTACATGCTTATGATTAGGTTGATACAGTTTCCTGGCACAGTGTGACATTGTTGGTATATGGTACAGTTGGATACAGTTTCCTGGCACAGTGTGACATTGTGTTAGTAAATGGTACAGTTGGATACAGTTTGCTGGCACAGTGTGACATTGTGTTAGTAAATGGTACAGTTTGATACAGTTTCCTGACACAGTGTGACATTGTGTTAGTAAATGGTACAATTTGATACAGTTTCCTGACACAGTGTGACATTTTGTTAGTAAATGGTACAATTTGATACAGTTTCCTGACACAGTGTGACATTTTGTTAGTAAATGGTACAGTTTGTTACAGTTTCCTGACACAGTGTGACATTGTGTGGGTATATGGTACTGTTTGATACAATTTCCTGACACAGTGTGTATATTGTGTGGGTATATGGTACAATTTGATACAATTTACTGACACAGTGTGACATTTTGTTAGTAAATGGTACAGTTTGTTACAGTTTCCTGACACAGTGTGACATTGTGTGGGTATATGGTACTGTTTGATACAATTTCCTGACACAGTGTGTATATTGTGTGGGTATATGGTACTGTTTGATACAATTTCCTGGCACATTGTGACATTGTGTGGGTATATGGTACAGTTTGATACAATTTTCTGACACAGTATGTCATTGTGTGAGTATATGGGGCAGTTTGATACAGTTTCCTGGCACTGTGTGATATTGTTGGTATATGGTACAGGTTTATACATATGTCAGGTATAATTCCCACCAGTCTGGGAGGTAACTAGGCTCCATGTGTTGCAGACGCAAGCAGTCAGTGAAGGCAAACAAGATCAGCAAGCCCAAGCCTCTGGAGGTGTACGTGGCCACCAGCGAGTACCGGCGCCAGGAAAAAGGGGAGGTCACCCTGCAAGTAGGCATGCTTGTGGAGGTCGTGGAGAAGACACAGACAGGTGGGTCCACAGGGGCGAGAGTAGTACACCTTGGCTTCCTGTCAGCTGATTTTGTTCTTTTGAATGCCATGGTGGCAAAATCTTATATTGCTTGACTTGTCTGTTTTTGACATACTATTACTTTCTAATGTACATTGTATTATTGACATGCCAAACACTAGAAACTGTATTTTATATGTAATAAAGTTCTGTTCTTTTAAAGCTGTGAGAATTGTCCACAGAGGAAATTTAATTTAGGAATGGGAAGGAACACTGAAATCAATATTCGAATATTCATTTTACTTATTCCAATATATTTGAATATTTGTTTTTTATAAAAGTAACATTGCCTGTGTTCTGTCTGAAGATCGCGTGAAATTCTTCCAAGCTCGTGATGGTGGCATTGTTATTAATTAATCAAGAAGATAGTATGATATACTGTGTTGAAATAATGAAGAATAATATTCAGGTAACATGTTTTAAGATTATACAGATCTTGCTAGATGTAATTCACTAATTTATTGGCTAACAACAGATTATTTTGATTGGCTATCCAGAGTGAGCTAACCAGAGTGTTTTTAGCTCACCTGAGTACGAAGTGCTCGGTGAGCTATTGGTATAGTTGTCCTCTCCTGCATTGTCTGTCAGCCGTCGAATGTTGTCTTTGTGACGTCAACAATTTGTTTCGTTCTCTTGCTGGAGACTTCACTTTTTATCCAATTTTAACCAAACTTGCACAGTTTGTGTATGACCATAAAATCATGGACGGGTTATTGGGCCAGATCACACCAGTAACACTAAAGTTATTGCCCCTTTTTCATGAAAAAAGGTAAAAAATACCATTTTCCAATATATACTGGTTAGCGAGTATTTGTCGGACAGTAGTATTATCCGGACGTTTTTAGATATTCGCGTTTCGTAACCGTTTTTCGTAATATTATTATCATTATACAAATAAACGCTTATATTTTTAAGTATGTTTCATTTTTCTTCGAAAATAGTGAGTTTATTTTTTGGTAAAACCCCCAATGTTTACGTTGATAGTCTGAAACGCATGCAACTGTCGTCTGGGGATGTAAAATGACGTGCACATGCACGATAAAATCCCAATTTGGGGCCCAGACAGGGTTTGTGATAGTTTTGGCCCTCTGCTGATTATAGCAGACGAACTCTGGCAGAACATTATTTAACCCGCTACGACGTTAAAGACGTTTGTAGTAGCTACATAGATACGTAACGTCTAGTCAACTCTTTAAAACGTCATGCTTCGGTATTTGTTTCAACGCCTTACATATATTCTCTAGTAATTACTAAATCATTTGATAAAGTGGTATTATTTTGATATAAATTACGCATCTTATTATTTATTTGTTGTCTAATAAAGATTAAATAAAGTTATAAAGCATTTCTCCGTATATTTCACTGGTAAAAAAAAAAACGTCCGGAAAATACTACTGTCAGCATAAATTAGACCGTGTTTTATGTACCCCTTTCAGGGCCTCTATTGTTGCGCATGCGCACAAGTGAAACTTATTTTGTTTACATACGCAAACGGGTGATCAACCCAGGATGTTACAAGCGGATTTTCATCGTTGAGTTTGTTCATGAATTAAAACTGTTCCAAAATAAATGCATATTTCGTCCGACAAATACTCGCTCACCAGTAGACTTTATTTCCCATCTTATTTTAACCAAACTTTCACAGTTTGTGTATGACCATCAGATCTCAATAGACGCCAAAAATGGGCCAGATCGTGTTTCAAACACAGGAGTTATTGTCCTTTGTTTATATGAAAAAATATAATAAAATGGACATTATTAAGAATAATTTTCACCCCATCTTCACCAATCTTGCACAGTTTGTCTATGACCATGAAATTAAAGATGAAGTCGAATATAAGCAAAATCTGGCCAGAAACATCAGATTTATAGCCCTTTGTTTGTGAAAAGAAACAAAAAAACTGACGTTATTCAAGATAGAGCCTTCATTTCACAGTTTGTCTATGTATGTAAGATTACAGGTGAAGTCGAATATAACCGTGTATGCAGCAGTTATTTGTACATGCAACATTGATGGCTTCAGAGCCTGCATAATTATCATTTATCATCATTGGACAGAAAATTATCAAAGAAAAAGCAAAACTTGACCTTTTAGCACAGCTATCACAATTATCGCATTGCAGCTAGTTCTCCAAAACTGTCTGCGAAAAAGACATCAAAATCTACTGTTTCTGCATTTTCCAGAATTGTCTGTGACTTAATGAAAAAGGGTCAGGTAAGAATTAGAAAAAATAATTGAGAAGCATTAGCAAAAACACAACACATCCACTACCCAATTCGTACTTTAGTGAGCCCAGTGCACTAACTGATGTTTTAAATCAAATTGATACTATCCCCCTTTGCGTATTGTTCAGATACCTTAATTTTCAAACAACAGTATGGTCTTCATCTGTACCAGTTCTCAGGTGAGCGCTTTGGGCCATCATGGCCCTCTTGTTTTTATCTATTGTAAGACAAGTCAACTGTTTAGATGTCACTTAAAGACAATGAACACTAGTGTAAGCCTTCTGCAAACTGTGAGTCTGTTATCACAACATGGCCCCTGCTACCTGTAGTTATGAAAAACATACATCTTATTGTTCTTAAGGGCTATAATGCGTCCTATACATGCCAGCAAAATGTTAAGGCCATGCACATTTGATTCTATGTTTAGCATCCCCATGATGTTTTCGAAACCTACCAACCAGGCAGAAAAAAACAAGCAACAAGTCGATTTTTCTTTCACAACTTATTCATGGCAGTGGTACAAGCTAAAGCAAACCTTTCTTGCAAAACTGTTATATAACATCTTCATAACTTATTCATGGCAGTGGTACAAGCTAAAGCAAACCTTTCTTGCAAAACTGTTATATAACATCTTCATATTGGGAACCTACTGTAATAAAGTATTTTAACTGTGTAACTTGACTAGTTGCACGCTATGTTTCACAAATGCTGGTGAAAATACATGAGTCCTTTGTTTCCTTTTTTTTCCAAATTTGTTATACGCTTTCCAACTCCATTTTTACATTTGTCAAAATTGTTGATTTTTCGTTCAGGCATCTGAAAACCTACCAGCCCGAGGACGCTAAACATAGAATCAAATTGGAATGGCCTAATTGCTTGTAAAGTAGGGACACCTACCAATTGTCGAAACCAATATCTGTTAATTGGACTTGATTGGCATGTGTTGTAAAGACCATACACAGCACCCTGCTAGGCAGGAACTACTGTGGTAATCCCAGTTACCTTTGCAAATTGACTGGAAAAGAAAAAAACACTCACAATTTATATATTTGTTAATAATATATAATTATGAAAATCGAATATTCATATTTGCCTTTTTATATTTGAATATTCAACAATATTCGAATATTCTGTTATTTTGTCCCATCCCTTATATAGTAATTTCTGGAAACTTTAACTTGGTCGTACATACTTTGTTTATTGAATACGAACAGTTAATTTCACCACCCCTGTTGTATGAACAAATCATGCTTAACTGTGATGGATCTATTATTGGCAGAATGTGTGATTTGGTGAACCCTTTGAGTTGGGTGGGTGGGGAAGTTTCTGCCACTTCAGTGTTTCTGAAATCACTCCCATGGTTCGTGTCTAGGCTTGATGACTAGCATAACTTGGATGTATGTGATGCTAGTACAGTAATGTCAAATAATGGGCCAATTGACCCAGAAATAAAGGAAAGTTTAAATGCAAGCTGAACAATTTAAATTTTGTAAGAAAAGCCTATGCTGGTAATATTGTACAAGTCACAACACTTCCTTATTCATTCACTGAATTTATTGAATTATGAAGGAAGTAAAAGTGTATTATATTTTACTGGCTCTCTGGTATTAACTTTATAAAATCAGTGTTTGAATATTACTATGACATTGTTACCATCTGTGTTGCTATGCTACAGCAGGTGTTGTTATGTTACTGCCAGTATCGTTATTTATCAGACAGTGTTGCTATGTTACAACCAGTGTTGCTCTAGCTGTTACAGCCATTGTTGCCCTGTTACTTCCAGTGTTGCTATGTTAAGCCTGTGTAGCTATGTTACAGTCTCTATTATTATGTAACAGTCATAGTTGCCATGTTACAGCCAGAGTTTCTATGTTACATCCAGTGTTGCTCTGCTGCAGTCAATGTTGCTATGTTACAGCCAGAGTTACTATGTAACATCCAAATTTGCTATGTTACATACAGTGTTGCTGTGTTACAGACAGAGTTGCTATGTTACAGTCACTGTTGCTCTGCTTCAGCCAGTGTTGCTTGTTACAGACAGTGTTGCTGTGTTACATCTGCTGCTATGTTACAGACAGTGTTGCTGTGTTACATCTCCTGCTGCTTTGTTACAGTCAGTGTTGCTACGTTACATTGAGTGTTGCTATGTTACAGCAAGTGTTGCTCCGTTACATCCCCTGCTGCTATGTTATATACAGTATTGCTCTGTTACCTCCCCTGTTGCTATATTACAGCCAGTGTAGCTATGTTACATCCCCTGTTGCTATGTTACATCCCCTGTTGCTATGTTACATTTCCTGTTGCTATGTTAATCCCCTGTTGCTATGTTACATCCTCTGTTGCTATGTTACATCTCCTGTTGCTGTGTTACATCCCTTGTTGCTATGTAAATCCCATGTTGCTATGTTACATCCCCTGTTGCTGTGTTACATCCCATGTTGCTATGTTACATCTCCTGTTGCTGTGTTACATCCCCTGTTGCTATGTAAATCCCATGTTGCTATGTTACATCCCCTGTTGCTATGTTAACCCCCTGATGCTATGTTAATCCCCTCTTGCTATGTTACATCACCTGTTGTTATGTTACCTCCCCTGTTGCTTTGTTACATCCCCTGTCACTATGTTTATCCCCTATTGCTATGTTACATCCCCTGTTGCTATGTTAATACCCTGTTGCTATGATACATCCCCTGTTGCTTTGTTACATCCCCTGTTGCTTTGTTACATCCGCTGTTGCTATGTTACATCCCCTGTTGCTATGTTACAGGTTGGTGGTTTGTGAACGTGGATGATGAGCAGGGCTGGGTACCGAGCACATGCCTGGCGCGGGAGGACGGGGCCAAGGAGGACACGACAGAGAGACTGGCCCCAGGTCAAGGTATTTCCTATTTATTTATTCATTATTTTCATGTTTATTTATGGTTATCATTTCCATGTATTAAATTTTATTATTGTAATTACCAAAAAAAATTAAATCAACAACCAAAAACTTTTAATGATTTCAAACTTACCATTGGCTTTGTATCTGATGTTAGCTTCAAAGACACTGTTTACACTTTTACTGGGGATTAACATTGACTTGTAAAATGTACAATGTTTTTGTCTTTAATCCTTATAAAGGAAACACTCATAGACCAAAACTAAAACTAGTATAGTTGTAAAAATGATATATTTTCATTTCCAAAATGTTAAGCTAGCATATGTCATATTTTTTCCAGAGAAAACACTTTGTTTTAAAAAGTTTTTTAGTAAGAAATTACATACTTTTAATCAGTCACAATTACACATTTTCTGCAATATTTTGGACTGCTTCGGGTAAGTGAAATAAACATTCCAAACATGGCCATTATTTTGGGGATTTCAATGTGATGAGCTGTAATATTGTCAATCAATCAGCCAAGTTACATGTTAAAATCATGTGCGTTAATTCACCTTTTTAAAAATATGTGAAATGTCAACATATTTTGTGATAACCCCTCGGGCCAGAGTTTTTTATTTCTTGGTTCTCTGACATTTTTGGAAAAGTGTCCGGTTGGAGGAGGGAAAAAAAAAATAAATAAAAAAACAACAACACATAATTGAGTAAATTAATGACTAGAATTTCACAAATGGAAATGGGCAGTGATATTAAAATCTTAATGCTTGATTACTTACAACAATCATATTACACAACATTAACTTAATCAGTACATGATAACCATGACATTAATATTTTTTTTGCATTGCGTTTAACAGGTTGAAACCCTTTCACAACGTCATTTTTACAATATCGGTTACATTCTAAAAAAAATTTTTGTTTGCTTTTTGAAAAAAATCGGGTCGGCGGATCCGAGAAAAAAGAAATCAAAAAAATCTTGCCTCATATTTATGATTATCATTTTCATATATCTTTATGGTTACCATTCCTGTACATATTCATTTTAGAGGAGCAGTACCTGTGTACGGAGGAGTTTAAAGCACAGAGTGCCGATGAGCTGTCAATGGAGAGAGGGGCCGTTGTGGACGTGATCGAGAAAAACTTTGAAGGCTGGTGGATAGTTCGGTACGTTGTTTTCAATGAATTGCAATATAATAATGTAAATTTGGTGAAATACCCTGACTATGTGTACACCAGCGTTGTGCTGTTGGCTTGAAGTAACAACTTTATTTTTTATGGCCTTCAAAGGAATGTTCTTTGAATACACATACAAAAAATCACAAAGTATATATTTTGTTTAAATTAGAGAAACAAAGTTTTGTTTCAGTTAACTAACAAACAAAACTAAAAATCAATATGTTTGCTCTAAAACCCCAGAATGTAGCATGTTATAACAAATTGAAACTTTGAACATCATCAAGAATCAAGAAAAATATCATTTCATGGTTTTGTTTGATTGATCATTGCATGTTCAGCTAAATGTATTTGAATTGGAAATAAATGTAGTAATCTCTGCAGTGCCTCTCTGTGTGTGCAGGTACGGGGGCCGAGAAGGTTATGTGCCCGCCACCTACCTCATCAAGGCGGAGTCCTTCAAGGTGCGGCGCAAGGGAGGCTCTGCCCACCAGCCCCACCAGGGGCCCCAGATTGTGAAGTCCCTCCACGAGATCAGCGACCTGCTCAAGGTACACATCTGTCACGTCTTTTAAGGGGTGTGTTTTCTCTTTTCGAATGCCATATTGTATTTTCAGTTAGTGGTTATATTTGCTGAATCTGCTCTGAAATTAGGCATTTTGAATGCATTTTTTAATGCACTTTTAATGAATGTATACCATATAAAATGTAATTTTCTTGTAACACATCAGTAAACAAAAATTTGCACGACAGAGACCATAGTTGGGTCAAATGTCTGCTCTTAGTACTTTTTCTTGAACAATTGCTACAAATACTTACTTAAAGCTGTTAGTTATATATTGTTAAAGAGGTTTACCCATTTATTACTCTACTGATTATCTGAACTCCCTGTGCCCTCAGGGTGACCGACCTCCGTCCACATTCAGCGCTACAACTCCTGCTCTGCCGACCACCGAGGAGCCGCTGTATGACGACAACGATGACGTGTTTGATGACGACTATGCAGACCCGGACGAGGACAAGATCTACACGGTGCAGGAGCTGAGCCGGATTCTGAAGGAGGACCGGCACGGGTGTGCGGAGACTGAGGACATTTATGACAGCATCAAGAACATCCAGTCCCGCTCCCTGCAGCGCTGTGGGTCCTCACGACCACCGCCGAGACCCTCCGCTACGGTACAGCTGCGGTTTGAAGTTTTCAAGCTTTAAAAGACATGCTGATATTACTTTAGCAAATTTTTGTTACTCGTGTTGTAGCTTAGTGCACACTCTTTAAACCCATGTAAACACAAGGTATGTTCAAGAGTCTCTCGGGTGGTTAAAGAGTTGCTCAAAAATGTATATTGTCCAATCAAGCTCTCTTGGCAATCTTAACATTACTGTAACAATATACATGAATTTAAAAAGAACTGTAAACTCTTTTGACTTTTGTGTTAAAATGTTCCTAGCATGCTGAGATCTGTTTGATATTCACCATTTCTCCCACTGTGATCCTATGGCCAGTGTTGTATTTCTCCCACTGTGATCCTATGGCCAGTGTTGTATTTCTCCCACTGTGATCCTATGGCCAGTGTTGTATTTCTCCCACTGTGATCCTATGGCCAGTGTTGTATTTCTCCCACTGTGATCCTATGGCCAGTGTTGTTTCAGCCGAGCCATGGCGGGGTTTCCCCGGGGAGTCAGAAGCCGGTCCTGAAGAGGCAGCCCTCCGAGATGAAGGAGTACGTCACCATCGCTTCCTTCTCCGACCCTGTTGGCGATGGCATCAGCTTTGAACAGGGCCAGACAGTACAGGTAATGAGTGAACACTTTGCAGTTCTGAATGTTAATCATTTCATAGTACCACATGAACAACAACTGTCAGAAGTCATTTTTGCATGAAGTTACAGGGAATGTACATGACATTTGCTGTAAAGAAGCCTACAAATGTGCCAAAATTATCCTGTTTTCAACAGAGTAAAATAAATTTTGCTAAAGATAATTTTCATTGTGGGGTAGCCTGATAATAATTCTGAGGTCAAACCTTTGACTTACCCTATTTAACCTACGGTTAGGGACACCCTCAAAATCGAATGAAATAATTAGTTATGTGTCACTATGATTTAGGACACTTTCAGAAAAAGATTTAAATAAGTATATTTTTTCGGAAAGATAATAAAAAAGTAATTGGCAATTACCACGTATCATCAATAAACATTCCTTAGGGGCGACTGTGGTTTTCACAATCAGGTAGGCAACTGTTAGGCTGGCTTTATGATTGTCAAATGCATTTCTTAAGCATAGTCACAGGTGTGGAAATCCTATGCCCGACTTGTTTGACATGGGTAATTTTACTGTCGGACAAATGAATTTTTCCTGCCTACTTGTCCATGGACAAGTACAATTTCAGGGTGTAAATGATATTGAAGTTGGAAGTTAATTATTATATAATTATATTCTTATACATTGGAATGACAAATTGTGTTTTATTATAAAGATTATCAGAAAGGCCTGGAATAAAAACTATATATATTTTTTTAAAGTGACTGTTGTTTGCATACAAGTAGATTTTTGCAATAAACTTTTCCATGGACAAGTTAACAATTTTGCTATTTCCACACCCCTGATAGTAGTACACAGGATTTGTAGGACTTGTTCTCCGTGTTGACATTCCTACAGCTATTTCAGTCTTCACGATTAAGTAGTGGACCGCGGATCCAGTCCACCAAATTTTTGCTTGGCCAGCAAAATTTGTGTTGCTAACTGGACCGGTGGTCCATCAATTTTAGGTTCCTCGGTCATAAAATGAAAAAGGTATTTCCTTGAAAATTGAGGATTTTACAGATATTGATCCATCGAAGGTATCGACTTTGTATCGTAAGAACAAATGCTTTCCCATTTAATGAGAAAATAAAAGTAAAAAACATGATTGTTTTTAATTATATAATAGATGGAATATACCAGAGAGTGAAAGAAAATCTACAAACTATGGTCCACTAAATTGTTGTCCAGCCCAGCCTTTTTAGCTGGCGTGTTGGACCGACAGTCCACTGATTTTAAAATTTATTACTGAAGACTGCTATTCACCTGGTCTTATTTCCCATGTGTAGGTCCTTGAGAAGAGTGAGAACGGCTGGTGGTTCATCAGTATCGAGGGGGTCGAGGGCTGGGCGCCGGCCACCTACATCGAGGAGAGAACGCCTGTCGCTGACAAGCCCCGTGCACTGTCACCCGTACGTGCCAGTCAGGTAGGAGATTGTCGGGCTATATGATTGTCAATGCATTTCATTCGTGTAGTAGCACTTAAGATGGTAGGCATTTTCTGTTTTGATTAAACATAAGTCCAGAATGTAATTGTTATCTATATTTATGTAATAAGGATATTGCAATGAACAAAGTTAGGGTGATATTTTAACCTTTTGAGTCTGTTTTGTGAATTGACTGTCTGATTATGATAAATAAATAATCATGTTGACCTGAAAGTATTAATTATCTTTACAGTATTCATCTTCATTCACACTGTAGGATGATACTTTTATTGCCAATATGTAGTATACGTTATCTTTACAGTATTCATCTTCATTCACTCTGTAGGATGATACTTTTATTGCCAATATGTAGTATACGTTATCTTTACAGTATTCATCTTCATTCACACTGTAGGATGATACTTTTATTGCCAATATGTAGTATACGTTATCTTTACAGTATTCATCTTCATTCACTCTGTAGGATGATACTTTTATTGCCAATATGTAGTATACGTTATCTTTACAGTATTCATCTTCATTCACTCTGTAGGATGATACTTTTATTGCCAATATGTAGTATACGTTATCAGATTTGTGATTAGTTTAAATGAATCTACACAAGATATTTCTTCCAGTCCACGAGCCATATTAATGTTGTATTTCCTGTCCAGGAGGCAGCATGCCAGCGTCCAGAGAATGCAGTTGAGCCTGACCAGCCGCCCAGGCGCAACTCAGCAGTGGAGACGTTAGGAGGCCTGGCCAGTGCTCTCAAGTCAAAGATAAAGAGTAAAGGCAACAAGTCTCCGCCAACTCCGCCAAAGAAAGACTTCCTCGATGTGGAGCCAGATAACCAGTCCAGCATAGGTAGACTGAAATTTCAACCAGTCCTGCCGGCGGTTTCTAAGGTACCCCAAATAGTGCTTACTACACCCGCTGACAAACCAACACCATCCATGTCTGGTAAACCTGCTGTCAAGAACCGCCTGGACCGGGCTATGCAGCCACCCCCACCCCCTCCTCCAGGGAAGCAGACGTCCGAGCCGAAACCTGTTCCAGTACCCCCCGCCAAACCTCAGCCTAACGTATCTTCACCTACCCGGACAGACTTTGCCCCCAGCCTGGCGCAGCTTTCCTCTAACAAAGCTCAGAAAGGTGTCTCTCTGGCTGCCCCTTTAAGGCCAGTTTCAGGTGTGAAACCTGCCCCACCCCATGCTATGAAACCACAGGGAGAAGAAAAAGCAGCATTTCCAAAACCAACCCTGCCAAAGAAACTAAGTCCAGACATGGGAAGGCGATCTGCAGCATTACAAGACATTGGAGCAGGGAGGAAATCTGCTGCATCACGAGACAGTGAGAGAGTTATGGAGCAGGTGCAGATAAATTTTTCCCAGTTGGCAGGTGCTTTGAAAGCAAAGCTTGAAACCAAAGAAGAACATGCAGGGCAAGCATCTTCAGTGAAACCAACACCACCAGTTCTGGCTAAAAAGCCACCTGGTATAGGAGTAAAATCTTCAGAATTTGGGGCTAAAACTCCAGTGCCCAAGCCAATCTCACACAGTGGTAGTAGTAGTGACAGTGGTGTTGGTAATGAATTGTCGTCTGGATCAGAAAATGACCTGGCAAATGTTTTAAAAGCAAAGTTTGAGAAACGTCAACAAACCAGTGACAGTCCTGCAGCTAAAGTTGTGCCAGGCCAAAGCACCACTAGAGACAGTCAGCCAGTGAAGGCAGTATTAAAACCAATGAGCAAACCAGCTCGGCCCTTAACCCCTCCAGCTCCTAGAAAAGGGGACGCCACAGAGAGACCCAGACCTGTTTTCACTGAACCGAAAAAGACATTAGACCCCAAGAAGTATTCAAGCCGCCCCCTTCCTCCCTCGCCAAATGCCCCAGTACTGGCTTCAGACAAGCTGCCACCAGCCGTGCCTTTAAAACCCGCAACTAAGGCTCGTCTGAATGGGCAAGGCGAGGAAGCTTCAGACAATGAAGGAAGAGTTGGATCACAATTCATCAATGCACTCAAAAACAGACTTGGAGATCAGAATGACGATACAACAACTAAACGAGTAAGTAATGCAAAACCATTGGAAACACCAAAAATTGAAGTGTCAGATGTACGGAATAATAATTCTATTGTGAAACCAGAATCAAAAGAGTTGACTTGTGTGGCAATAGCCGACTATGAAGGGTCCAGCCCCGGAGAGATACGGCTGGTAGTGGGTGAAAACTACGAGATTTTGGATACGTGCAACGGTTGGTGGTTTGTGTCAAATAACTGCAGTGAGGGGTGGGCCCCAGAAACTTACTTGGAACCTGTTGCTGGACACAAGGACTCAAAGGAGGATGGCTCCTCCTCAGAAAAGAAAATGTCTAGAGCTTGTTCTGACTTCCAGGCAGAGAACGCAGGAGAGTTGAGCGTGTTCTACGGGGAGGAAGTTGAAGTGTTGGAAGAGGCTGAGGGCGGCTGGTGTTTCGTGCATACGTCAAACGGGGAAGGTTGGGTGCCCACGTCGTATATCATGAACGAATGAGTTTAACTGTGTGTAGAGTATGTGTAAGGTATAACCAGACAGTATGGGATGGATGCAATATTGGAGGAATCATGGTGGATGTGTAAACAATTGTGGGGCCTTATAGCTGGTCTCTACATTAATGCAACATTGAAATCTGTATTTATAATGATTTTAGTTATGGAAGACAAACATGTTTTTATGCTGGCACTATTTACTAACTAGTTGATCTATCATGTTTATTTGTGCTTCTTAAATGATATCACCAGTAACTGAATTTTTCTCTGTAGGTGTCATCTTTTTAGCTCACCTGAGCACGAAGTGCCTGGTGAGCTATTGGTATAGGGGACCTCTCCTGCCTCGTCCGTCGTCAGTGTGCCGTCAACAATTTGTTTCGTTCTTACGCTGGAGACCACTTTTTATCCAATCTTAACCAAACTTGCACAGTTTGTGTATGACCATAAAATCACGGACGGGATTGTTATTGGGCCAACACACCAGTAACACTAGTGTTATTGCCTCTTAAAAATTCATGCAAAAAAGTGCAAAAATGGGCCAGATTGTATTTCAAACACCGGATTTAGTGCTCTTTGTTTATGAAAAAATATACAAAAAATGGCGTTATTCAGGATAGAGACTTTCTTTTTTTCATCCATTCTTCACCAATCTTGCACAGTTTGTCTATGACCATGAGATTACAGTTGAAGTCAAATACATGTATAAGCAAGATCGGACCAGAAACACTGGAGTTATTGCCCTTTGTTTGTGAAATAAAATATGCAAAAATGGACATTATTTAGGATAGAGACTTCATATTTCATCCAATCTTCATCAATCTTGCACAGTTTGTCTGTGACCATGAGATTACAGGTCTAGTTGAATGTAAACAAAGTCGGGCCAGAAAGATCAGAGTTATTGCCCCATGTTTGTGGATAAAAACATCAACAAGCTATCAATGATTGGCTTGCACACACGATTTTTTATTCAATTTTTTACCAACTTACACAGTTTGTGTAAGATGATAAAAATTGATTGATAAAATTTCCAACAGTTGAAAACCTTGCATGCAGTTATTTGTACATGCAACATTGATGGCTTCAGAGCCTGCATTAACCTCATTTATCATCATTGGACATAAAATTATCTAAGAAAAAGCAAAACTTGACCTTATAGCACAGCCATCGCAATTGTCGCATTGTTCTCCAAAACTGTCTGCGAAAAAGACATCAAAATCTACTGTTTCTGCATTTGCCAGATCTGTCAATGACCTAATGAAAAATGGTCAGGTAAGAATATCGAGGAAAATTATTTGAGAACCATTAGCAAACACACCGCTCATCCACTACCCAACTCGTACTTTAGGTTGAGGTTTTAAATCAAATTGATACTATCCCCCATTGTGTATTGTTTAGATTCCTTTATTTTCAAACTTTTCACAATAGTATGGTCTTCATCTGTGTACCAGTTCTCAGGTGAGCGCTTTGGGCCGTCATGGCCCTCTCGTTTTAAATAATTTGAATGTTTTGAGTCGTGCCTTAAAAAATACTGTATGCTTCAGAATGTGTCTACTTCACCGCATAATGTGTCTACTTCACCTTGTCTACTTCACCGTATAAAGTGTCTACTTCACCTTGTCTACTTCACCATATAATGTGACTACTTAATGATCTAATGGCTGATTCAGATTCTGCTTCACATATTGTGTTCAAGTATGTTCTTCGGGTAAAATACATCAAATGTGGGTCAAGGATTGGATATTAATGTTTATATTCATTAAATTAGAATGACCAACAGTTTACTGTAAAAAAAAAATTCATAATGAAATGGATGTAATTTTTTGGGTGTTTTTAATGCATAAGATTTTATAGTCATTTTTAGCTTGACTATTCAAAGAATAGGTGAGCTATCCTTTTACCCCCGGCGTCGTGTAACTTCAAAACTACATAAGTTATTCACTTGAAACTTGGAATATACCTTTGTCATCAACTCCAGTAGCAGGGGCAACATTTCCCATAACTTTGGTTAGTATTTTGACAGAGTTATGCCCCTTTTTCACTTAGATTTTCTGGTTAAAGTCTATATTCAAAAGTGTTGTAACTTCAAAACTACACAAGTTATTCACTTGAAACTTGGAACTAACCTTTGTCATCAACTGCAGTAGCAGGGGCAACATTACCCATAACTCTTTTGTATTTGACAGAGTTATGCCCCCTTTTCACATAGATTTTCTGGTTAAAGTTTATATTCAAAAGTTTGGTAACTTAAAAACTACGTAAGTTATTCACCTGAAACTTGGAACTAATCTTTGTCATCAACTCTAGTATCAGGGGCAACATTACCCATAACTCTGTTTTGTATTTTGACCTAGTCATGCCCCTTTTTCACATAGATTTTCTGGTTAAAGTTTAAATTCAAAAATTTGTAACTTCAAAACTACATAAGTTATTCGCTTGAAACTTGGAACTAACCTTTGTCATCAACTCTAGTATCACGGGCAACATTACCCATAACTCTGTTTTGTATTTTGACAGAGTTATGGACATTTTTACATAGATGTTGTGGTTAAAGTTTTTGTTCCAAAAATGTATAAACTGTATAAGGCTTCACTGAAAAGTTGTGTATTTTAACAAATGTATGCCCCTTCCACTTTCCAAAACATGTACCAACTGATATACTCGAATAGTCTAGCGCGCTGTCCTCTGACAGCTCGTTTAATAGTCCCGTTAGTGCAGACCAATGGTTTTGTCTGTCGTTGTCAATTATTTTATCTAACAAATTTTACCTTAGTAAATGTTCACAGCCAAGAAGTGCATTCCCCTTATTGATGTAAATTATGTTACATTGTTTTCGTTAAATGTCTTCCCATATAGCATTTATGCTGTTCATTTATTATTTATACAAACCAGTTGAATTTATATGCTTCTGGTTAATATTTTGTACATTTTTATATAAAATGTGTATGCTTTATATTTTTATGTCTGTTGTTACTGCTGACAAATAATTAGACCGACACAGGCCTGTTCGCATGAATATATTATTACCGGTAAACGATTATGATAATAATATTAATTTCCGTTAGGAAATCAAATTAATTCGACACTTGGGGCTGAAAATCCCATTGTTATGACTAATGTGCATGGCCACAGCCTCAGTGCATACGAGCTTAGCCAAAGTTAAATTGTTTAAAATTGAATTCATGTGTTGAATTATGCTAATAAGTTCACGTGTGAGGTCCGTTTGTCAGTTTTACATGTGACGCACAATGAATTCTAAAGATCAACATTTGTTGAGAATAATTGTATAATACACAAGGTTTGTGTACCCAAGTTTAAACGTATTTAATTTTGTATTATAATTGGAAATTCCTGAAGCCTTTTCATGTTGTATTTACAGTCATGATTTTCTGCAATCACCAAGGTTATTTAAACCTTTACAACCATTTTAAGGTTATAAGTTTTGTGTTTCTGATGTAATATGTTATTATGTACACTTTTGATGTGCTTGACTTAAAATAATTATTAAAAACAAACTTTCCAACCAAATCAAGCTGTTGAACTTTAATACTTAAATGTGAAGTGTTAAAGTTAAAATTGCAGATGAACATTTCTGAACTGTTTTACTAAAATTAATAAAAAAACAACACAACTGTCTTGTTTCAATATTTATTACCCAAATTTCATACCTTATCAATCCAGTAATCTAGTAAATCCTCTAGTATCAATCAGGATTTACAGACAATATACAACTTGCAAAATTGATAATTTTACTGGGTCATATTTCTGCTGAAATTACAATACACTGGCAAAATGTAAACACAGCTCTGTGATAGAAACAAATTACTAAAATCGAGGAAGCAGCTACGGCTATTAATGTAGATAAAGCAAAATTGTGGCAGCCCATGAGATTTTTATCCCTATTACGGCGTGCCTCGTTTAGAGGAAATTGACGTCAAAGTTGAGGCACGTGATTTTTTTTTAAACTTGAAAACTGGCAACGAAAAATATTTATTGGGTTATGTGTATAAAAATTGTATTTTTGCTATGATTTCTTGTTTGGTTGCCATAGCAACCATTTCTTTATTATTATTATTATTTTTGTTCGAAACATTTGTACATTTAAAGTTTGTTATTTGGGAAAGGCAGTCTGTAACTATAATTTTATATAAATTACTTGCCCTTGTCAAGCTAGGTTCTGGTAATGTATGCATGACAAACATTAAAATCTGTGTGAAATGTGGAAGATTTGTCATTATGCTGGTGTTACTTAAACTGCTAATTCTTGCTCAAAACGCATGACTGAGAAAAAAGGAAGCCATTTCCATTTCCTACACATATCAGTGTATTCAAAACTGCCAATAACTCATTTTCGCCCAGATACCACATTTGGGCCAAAAATCTCATGGGCTGACAATTGTGGTTGAGTCAACTAAATCAAAAGTCCTATTCTTATATCAAAATGTGTGATTGCTGGTAACAAACAAAATGTTGGACGATCATGAAATGTCATCTCTGAACTGGACACAGTGAACGTAATCTGTAATGAGGATTTACTGATTGTTATGTGACATCTGACAATAAATTTCTTGATATCACATACACCGATGAATGAACTCAACTCGGTAATTTATTACTTGACTTGTTTAGTTTGGAAAGATTAACCTGACCCTGATCTTTATGCATGTATATATTACAGATAGATTACACTGAATGTATTACTTTCCATATTGCAGTAATGCTAAATGGCTATATTTTGCTGACCGTTTATGTACATGATATTGGAATTGAAGCTAGACAGGGCTTTGCATTTACACATCGATACCACTTAATGGATTTGATGAAAAAATTAGCAGTTTTGTTGAATTTCACTTACGTCATATGGATTAGAATGAGATGTTGACAAATAATCGAGAAAAACATTTGAATTGTTCAAACACTTTGGGTCGAGATTGGTAGGACTAGTCAGGAGTTCTTGATGCTGGACTGCTGGACTTGCGATAACACAGAATACATTAAAACAAAACACCGAAAGTACCGACACTGCTCTATTCAAATTTTAACAATATTTACATAATAAAGAGAAATAGTTGGGTGAACATTTGTTAAAAATTATATCATTCATTGTCTACAATCACTATGAAAGCAATATGAGGTATTGTCTATCAAAACAGTGCGGTGGCAGGTTACAATGCACTAAATCTGAATACCTATAATGAAATACATATACATGTGTGTATTAACAGACAATAATGACACCCAATATAAAGAAATCTGATTCAGTGTATGTACAAAATAATGGACGGATCAATGAACAAGTTACGAAAAGTAACCAGACAATTCTTGTTTAGATTTACAAAAATGAACATTATATAAGTCTGCGTGTGTTTGTGTTTATCAACATCATAACATTGAACAAAATCCCATAAAGGCTACAAATAATACACACTAACACTTGATTTGACGAATGGGCAAAAAGAAAATGATGATAATCATTTTGAACAAAATTAATTCAAAATCTTTTTATTGTACAAAAAAAAAGCAAACAATTAATAAATAATGTTTTTTTAAAGTCATAAAAAAGGAATAAATTTCTTAAGTGAACAAAACTCTGACAAAACATCCTGTGCATTCACAAACACTTTGGTAACAATACAAACTACCTTCTAGATGGGCTACAGACATTGTAACACATTTTTTCAATTAGTAATGCCAAGTTTTATTTTATTTCCTTATGGTTTGCTATAGAAATATAAAATGCAATATTTTTACATTCCTTCTCATGTATTTAATTCAGATGTGTTATGTGCATGTGACAGAGCCCCATTTGATTGTAGCATAACTTGTTCATGTGATTCAGTTATTTATTTATAATTACATATTGTGCACTAATCAATTGTAACTTGTAAATAAATGTAAAAGAATGCAAACCTCTTTTTTAACAAGAGCTGTCTCAGGACAGCAAAGCTCGACTATTAATAACGCTTTGTCAGTGTAATAACCCCGAAGACGTGTTTTAATTGAATATCTGTAGTAGACATAGAGTTATGAAGTTGTTGCGCGCAAACTTTCACTTGAATTTTCTAATACAAAAAAGGGACATAATTCTGCTAAATTGCAGGTCCGAGTTATGGGCATTGGTCAGTGACCTCACATAATGACTCTGAAGACATATGTGAAGTTTTAATGGAATATCCATAGTAGTTGTACATGCTCAACCAGAGCATTACGTCGACGCCCACGAACGGGCGAGTAGTATAGCTCGGACAATTCGGTGAAAAGTCAAGCTAAAAACACTGCAATATTTAGATTCTTTACATCCCTCGCTTGTTTGGCAATACATGGCTACTGTCATTGCAAAATATCGACAGTTTTTTATTACATTACAAAAATATGATCAAATTATTTTGTTTTGAACATATCATTTGTGAACAACATTGCAATGGAAGCAAGCTATTGAATCGGGAAATCATGTATTCCCAATAAAAGCTTCTGACAGCAATACTAATCAATGTGATAAATAAATAATCATACATAATACAGATGCATGCAGTTAGTACGATGTAATGTGTGAGTAAATATACACGAGTTACTGAAGGCATCAGCAGGAAGACCTGGAACAACTGTTGTACTTCATTTAAATACAAATATACAATGATAAGTAACACGTGCAGTATTAGTTATCCGAAATTAAGGCCAATCATACTGGCAAGATTTCTCTAAATGCACCTCAGAAACAAAACAACTGAAGTGAAACACAATGCAAGGGCAATAACTCTTCACTGCATTGACATTGAAGTACTAAGTAGATTTTAAATACGTAACCAGTTCCTGGGCATGAGCAACATTGTTTAGCATTGCCCATTACCAATATCCATATTTCTGATTGTCATAGCTGGAGTGTTTGCCATACTGGTTATCGGAGCTGGAGCCTTTGTCGTACTGGGTGTATTTGCTGTAATGGTTAGGCGGCCGGTTGGGAGGTACGGGGTTCTCTGCGAGGTCGGCTATACGCAGGTCTTTCAGCTGTAACAGTTGTTCCATCTTCGCTATCTTGGACTGCAACATCTGCAACAGTGACAAAATTCACATGTATTCCCTGTCCTCTTATTGATGATTGTCATTAAAAGTTAGATAGACAAA
Source organism: Congeria kusceri (assembly GCA_027627225.1). Lineage (NCBI taxonomy): Eukaryota > Metazoa > Mollusca > Bivalvia > Myida > Dreissenidae > Congeria > Congeria kusceri. The sequence goes on along the minus strand of CM051034.1, from coordinate 7,976,373 downwards.
ATGAAACGAGGTCTTGTTTTCATCTAATTGATTAAAAGTAAATTATAATTTTTGGGTTAACAATGTTACAAACAGGGCTTTTTTCCATATACAGTTGACACATTATAAAGGCATCTCCCCAAGGAAGAATTGTTTCAAATCCTGCAATTGTTAACAAAAGCTGTAACCACACCTGGATGGTCATTGTATCGATAATTAATCATTTCTGAAGCATCAAAGCCCTGATGTAAAATGAAGTAAGTTGAAGTAAGATGTTACATGTATGACTACTATACAAAGGACTGAAGGCTACATGCTTAGGACTGGGAAAGGGGGATAACTGTCAAAGATGTCACAAATAATACTTAACAGTTTGTGCATGAAAAAGTAGTCTGTCAACATTGGCTGAATGGGCTTGAACATGTAGGCTGTCATACTATGTTTTTTTAGCAGTGGTAATGGTAATCAATGATACATCTGTATGTTATGAACCAGGAGTAGTGACTTTAAGAACTGTATATATGAACTGACAGGTACAATACAAATCTACATGTATGGTGACCAAAGCCAATGATGACGACAACACACAAGACATCTAATGTTTAGACCTGCATAAAAACTAGGTTGTGTATGACGTGTTAAGTTCATCTCCTGACGCCAGTGGGGCGTGTCGCCTCGACCCGATTTTGAAGGTCATCTATGCGCATGTCTTTTAAGTGGAGCAAGTGCTCTAATCGGGATATTTTGGCTTGTAAAATCTACAAATACAAAAGCTTGAGGTAGGCATATAAGTGGGTACAACATGTTAGTAATGGATATGGTTTCCTGTTTAGAACAATTTGGTACATGCATGTTTACATTTGTGGAATAAACTTGTATGTGTAAAGTACAGAGCAAAATATATCATGTAATAGGTGCATTTATATATTAATACACAATGCATTCTTTAAAACATTATTACATTTAAATTACAAAAACATATGGACCAGGTGCATTCAAACTAATATGTTCAAGTCAAATAACACAATGTCAAAGGTTACAGGTTGCATTCTATGAGCAAATAGTGTTAGTTAAACATGAAGCTTTGACTTTTATAGCAGTGACCCATTGGCAGGAGAAATGTCTAAAGGCAATTACAACTTAGGGCCTAAAATAAAATATTGTTTGTTTCCCCTCCCGCGACCGACCCAGCAAAATCGCCGGACCCAAAAAATGTTACAGACCAAAGAAAACAATATTTTATTTTATTTGTGTGTGAAAATGCGGGGTGCGAATCCTTAAAAAGAATACGGGTATTAATAGCGTGTACAAATCTTACTTTCAAAAGACGCTTATAAAATGACTTTAAACGGACAGTTCTCTGTAATTCGGCGTATTTTGACGCATGCTTTTACGAAAAGGACGCCATAACATTCAGTGTCAGATTCTAGAGCGCAACCATTTCCGCTTGCATATGCATGTTTTTTTTTAAAGACAAAGAACGCCCACCGGCAATGAACAAACTCGCCTTTATGCACCAAGTGTCCATTATCAATAAAATCTTGACGCAGGAGGAGTCAGTTTAACAAGAGCTAAATAGTCAGCCAATGAGAATGCATAAAATTTCAAATATGCAAATGAGCGTCGTCGTTAGAAAGTTTATCGAGCCCTCATTCTAATTTTAATTTGTAAAGGTGCAATCATTTGTAACACATTTGCGTTAGGTATGTGCTTTTTTTATAGATATGTGTGTTTTTAACAGCCGCGTTTGTAATAAATTACTACAATTAAAATAGAAAATAAATAAATAAATATCATAATTTTGGTGAATTTTGGTGAAAGGAACCGTTTGCTAAGAATATGAATTACGACGTCATTTAACTCGACAAACTGATCGCGTCAAACGTCTTATTTTGTCAAAAAAATAAAATTACTAGATCAAGTAATAATTTACGAAAGTGTTATTCAAAATCATCACTGCACACGGATTAGAATTATGCAAAAACGTTGGCTGAGGCAACATTTTAATGAAAGTTAGCGGAACTAAAGTCTTTGTCAAAAATGAAAGTAAATAAACTTCAGCGCCTTTTCTTTTTATTTTAATTTATCAAAGATGTTATATTGTTTTCTTTTTATTAATGAAGAAAGTCCTATTTGTTTTTATTTCCATAGAATGCTAATTCATTTATGCTCTAGCATTTGCATTGTTCAGATATAGTATTACAGATTGATGCTTTTAAACACTATTCACGTGCTAAGCGTGTAACACGATTTTCAGCTACAAACTGCTAGCCGCAGTTTGAAAGTCACTGTTGCTATGGCTGTTGCTAACAGCGTTCTATTTTAGATGCCCGGCAAATTGCAATTCTGTGAAATGGCAACAGGACCACAACTGCAACTGCAAATAGCTTCTGTGAAATGGCAACAGGACCACAACTAACTTGTGTGAGCCACCAACTAGCGATTGTGACACAGAAACAGCTACTGGTAGCTTGCATGGCAAAGCAAAATCAACTTTGAAAAAAAACAACCCAAGGCTTTTGGTGTTCTGTCTGTTCCAGAAGGCTTGACGCAAACCATCTTTGATCTTGAAGTCATGACACAGCAACAGGAAACCACATAGCTCATGTGTTATGGCAAACAGTACAGCAAACTGTACAGCAAATAGTTTCTGTAACACTGCAAACAGAAGAAACAACTAAGCTGGTGTCAGCAGAACATCTACAGTAGTAAGAAGCCAAATAAGTCTCACACAGATCTCAGTGACTTGAGGCCTTTACCAAACACACCACGCTAGCGTAAGAAACACAGTGGTGCAAACAAGGCGGCCAGCTACAAACACTCCACGCTAGCATACAACAAACAGTGGTGCGCACGAGACTGTGTCCGCCACTGACCTTAATCATCTCATCTTTAGCAAGCACTTCCTGCTCGCGCTCTTCCAGCATGATCCGCGGGACAATATCCATCTCCCCTAAATTCGCTTTGAGCCGGTGCCTCGGTGGCATATGCTCCACTCTGAAAGATTACAAGTCAAGAGAGATTAGTCACAATTGGGCAAACCAACACTTACTTGTATAGTTTCATCACGAGTCAAGACTTCCTGTTCTTTCTCCTCCACTACGTATCTCGGCACCAGGTCAGACTCCCCTATCGGCCCAGGTCGACGTTTGGGTATCACAGTAGTGGGGGCGGCTTTCCTGGGAGAAGGTTTTTGATCTTGGAGTCTGTAATAGTTTTGACAGTAAGATAAAATGATGTTCACAGCCATTAGGCTGGCAGGTGTTTGCAGACTGAAAATCCTGCCTTGTTCATGGAGAGCAAAACAATTAATATGTTTGTAATTGTAATACTCTAAAATTATTACCACTACCTGTAAGAGTTTTCGATGTAGTATTATTTCCACAAACAATTCCTTTTACTAGTAAAATTAAGAGTAATATTTTGTACTCTCTGCAATATTATTGTACACAACAACATTAATTTTGTTTCTCACAAAATGAAAACTGATGTGAATTATTAACTTCATAACACTGCCATCCTAGCCACAACATAGTACATAAAATGAACATGTGTACAACTCCCACACGGCTCTCAACAGGTAGTACCCCAGCCAGCACCCCGACACAGTCTGCATGAAGCTCCACATAAACAGTTTAGTTATCAACATATCCACGAAACACTCAGCATAAGCTGCAATCAGCAACTGCACGCTTTTTCCCACTATATTCCTCTGGTTCACACAAACACCCCTGGAATATATTTTTCATTGACATGTTCAATAGCCTGTTTGTTCAGTTTAGATTGACACAAGTGACAATCTTTGTTCAGTTTGTTTAGCTCTAAGGTTTAGCTTAAAACTTGTGCTGTTTTACAGGTACGTCAATCTATTGGAATAAAAAGAAATTTTAAAGGAGTAATAAATAAAATGAATACAGATAGAATACATTACACACAGCTCAAAATTGTGTGGTGATGTAAAAGTATTGTGAAGATAATATCAATACAAATACACATGCATAAATATAATTTTCAACTAGTGGGAGTTTTGTTAACATGAACACAAATATGAGACTCACAAGAAATATGGGATCTGACACGAGTTGTCATTTCATATCATATTTTAATAAATTTTGTTAGTAAGCGAGCCTTTGGCGAGCTTACTAACGAATTTCCTGGACGATTTTAATATAACATGATATGAAATGACGAGTGTCAGATCTTTTTTATCACATGCTTTTAAACGAAAAAAATGCTTCTAATTTTACCAAAGCATGTCGATAAGTTGTTTACTGCATTGACGTCATTTCATGTTCACGATGTCATTTCACCAAAATAACGTCATGCGATTGGTCATTCAAAAAATATGTAACGAATGAAAACGCTCAAAATGTTATCTTACACATGTGTAAAATAAAAATATTCGTAATGGTTGTATTACATAGAAAACAAGGTATAGCATGTGATAAAAGATAATTTAAAATAACCACTGCTAGTTAATGTTTTATCATTTACAAAACTTAAATTATAAAACTGGAGCTATAAAAAAAAGAAAAAAACATTATTAACAATATAAAATACAGAAACAAAAATACATACATATGTGAAAACACTGTGCTGAAATCCGCTCAAATGAAACCTTTATATTAATGAGATTTTAACAAATAATTTTCATAAATTTATTTGCTATAAACTATGTTATTTTATTCTGCCAATCTGTTTCATCGATACATTTGTACAGTTTTGGAATTTTTTTAAAATAAAAGAACACAACAGATTTCTTTATCTCAGGACCAACCATCAAAATTTATTGGGGACTTGATGAAAAGTTAAACCATTATTTGCATACGTAAGTTCACGCACAACCCAGAGACATCCAAGAATGCCGGACAGCTAGCTACACCACTGCCATACACTGTACACGCTGTACAACGACTACTGTAACACAATGACAACCAACTGCCAAAGCAAACACCAACAGACAAGTCAAACAAACATACAGGACAATGTTGCAACCTCAAACACTTGGCAGCTACCTTGAAACACTACCAGACACTTAACTAAATGTTTGAAAATGAGGCATATTTTTAATTTTAACATTTTCTTACAAAATATTTTATTGTGACAGCTATATGGCAACACATGCTTCTTTCTTAGGGCCAAGTCAGAAATACCTTTATACGGTGAGTGGTTCTAATTTTTAATTAATTTTACAGTAACATTTAGCTTAAGCTGATTCCAGAAAAACAAACATTCAGAAAATTGAAATAATACCTGCATGAGTGTGGTGTGGAATTATATTACTACCAACCTGTATACATTTTCTGTCTTACTTATATAATATTGCTTATGAACAGAAAAGCAAAACTTGAAATTTTGAAAACATGTACATTGTAGATCATTTAAAGTTTTTGTTCAATATGTTTAGAACTAATTCCAGGTAGCTACCAAGACGTGAACATGTGTATATTTGTCACTTTGTGCATGTATAGTACCCAGAGTTCCATCCCCTGTTGTCAAGGTAACGATGGGTAATGATATGGCCGTAGTCGTCAATCCTGAAACATTAGCGATCACATATAGGGTCTGATCAGTCATATCCCTAACCTTGCCTCCTTCACAGACAAACAAGTCCAAATAAATTAACTAACTTCGGAGTCTTACAATCTGGGACAGCTCTGTTTTAAAGCTATACTATCATAAACAAATCCATTTTCTTATATGGTGCAGTTTCATACACTAATACAAATCCACTTAATTGTTTTAACATTTGGAATTGTTTCTATTTTGTTGTAAAGGTGAAAGATACAGATAATCTGACCTCAGTTTATACAAATAACCTTGAACATAAGGAAACTTCAAAGGTCATCTATTATGCACTATTATCAAATTCCAGATCAAAGAATTGATAACTGTTTACCTTGTCATTTCATGTACCAGAAAATAATTTTATACAAATGCAGAGTCTGACACGAAAAACTGTGTAAACTAAACTACTTCACTGATTACAATGTGCACATGATAACAAAGACAACATAATAACAATGACAATTTATGATGACCTTGACACTTGATGGTGACCTTTACCCTTGATGATGACTCTTGATGTTAACCATGACCCTTGATGATGACCTAGATATATAGTAATGACCTTGACCCATGCACAACGCTATCAGGTAGTGAAGCAAAGATTTGACAATGTACATGCTTAAAAAGCTCAAAACATTTTAACCAATATTACTACAGTAAGGTCACATCAAATTTGGATAGTTAGTTACAAAATATCCATTTTTTGTAAGTTCTAGACATTGCAACTTCACCCATTTACAAACGTATTCGTAATTTCAAAATTCAGTGGTGCATGTTGTCATATTTACTACCAAAAAGTGTATAGAAATGCTAACAGCAGCGTCAAGCATTTCCTAGCAGTATTACTTTATATAAATACAAGAGGGCCAAAAGGCCCTAGGTCGCTCACCTGAGGGGCTAAGGAACTACTGTTCTGAGCAAGTTTCATGAAGATTCGGCTAAAAATGTGGCCTCTAGAATGTTCACGAGCTTTTTTTTCAATTGGCCTGGTGACCTAGTTTTTGACCCCATGTGACCTGGTTTTTAACGTATCCCAGATATCATTTGGACAAATGTTCTGAGCAAGTTTCATGATGATTGGGCTATAAATGTGGCATCTAGAGTAAATACATGCTTTTTTCAATTTGTCCTGGTTACCTAGTTTTTGACCCGACATCAGCTAGTTTCGAACTTGTCTGAGATATCATTTAAACAAATTTCTGAGCAAGTTTCAAAAACATTGTGCAAAAAATGTGACTTCTAAAGTGTTCACAAGCTTTTTCTTCAATTTGCCCTAGTGACCTAGTTTTTGACCCCACATGACCCTGTTTTTTAACTCGTCTGAGATAGCATTGGGACAAATGTTCTGAGAAAGTTTCTTGATGATTAGGATATAAATCTGGCCTCTAGAATGTTCACAAGGTTTTCCTTCAATTTGGCCTGGTGACCTAGTTCTTTACCCACGTCACCCAGTTTCGAACTCGTCCAATATATTATTGAAACAAATGTTCTGAGCGAGTTTCAAGAAGATCGGGTAAAAAAATGACTTCAAGAGTGTTCACAAGCTTTTTCTTCAATATGACCTAGTGACCTAGTTTTTAACCCCACATGACCCTGTTTCGAACTCGTCCGAGATATCATAAGAACAAATTTTTTGGGCAAGAGCTGACAAGAAATGTTGGCCTCTAGAGTGTTCACAAGCTTTTTAAAGTTTTCAATATAGCCATATAAGGAAAACTGCCCCACCCCCTGGCGGCCATGTTTTTCCATGGAGTGGAACCATTTTCATGTTGATTGGGCAAAAAATGTAACTCCTAGAGTGTTCACAAGCTTTTTCTATAGCCATAAGAGGAAAGCTGCCCTGTCCCCTGGCGGCCATGTTTTTCAACGGAGCTGAACCATTTTCGAACTTGGCCGGATATAATAAAAACAAATGTTCAGATCAAGTTTCATGTTGATTGGGCCAAAATTGTGACTTCTACAGTGTTCAAAAGCTTTTTCTATAGCCATATAAGGAAAACTGCCCCGCCGCCCGGTGGCCATGTTTTTCAACGGAACAGAACCATTTTCGAACTCGGCTGAGATATCATAAGAACAAATGTTCTGAGCAAGTTTCATGTTGATTGGGCAAACAATTATGAAATAATTGACGTGTAACTGTTGGTTATTGCGGTAATAACTAACTGTTTGGAGTTCCGATGCATAGGAATGAAACCACGAGGGCGGTAGCCCAAGTGGTTTGAAAACAAGCATCGGAACGACAAACCGTTGGTTATTACCGCAATAATCAACTGTTACCCGTTAATTATTTAGATTCTAACACGATCTTATATAAAATTCGTATTTTTAAAGGTTATGAATGAGAACTATATTTATCTTTACTCCACCCATTTTCCGAGAAGAGAATTTACACGTGCGTTTCAGTGACGTCAATAAATCATAACAATTCAAAATGACGTCAGCTTTATTGATAAACATTGAGGAATGACATCATACTTATCGATATAATACAGTGAAAATATGATGCTAAAAAGCACAAATTAAAAGCATATTAACAAAACATAAACGTTTTTGTGAACTTAAGTATGAAATGTGTAGTACAAGTGTGGTTTTATTGTGCTACATGATGCAGAAAATGATTTGTTTGTCACAATTTACTATCGCGCGTTTAAGCACGTGCATTTTACGGAACAATTTCTTTGAATTTCCGGAAATATTTTCAAAACATTAGGCCCTGCCCATTATTTGTTGCAGAATAACCCACCGTGATTTTCCTTCTTTATCTATGCACCACTAGCCGCATGCCATGGTACAATGCGACTTCTAGAGTGTTCACAAGCTTTTTATTCAATTTGAACAAGTGACCTAGTTTTAGACCCCACATGACCCAGTTTCGAACTCGTCCGAGACATCATTTGGACAAATGTTCTGAGCAAGTTTCATGAAGATTGGGCAACAAATGTAGCCTCTAGAGTTTCACAAGGTAAATGTAGACGACAAACGATTCATGACGCATGACGGACAAAAGGCGATCACAAAAGCTCAGCATGAGCACGTTGTGCTCAGGTGAGCTAAAAATAAACAGATGAATGGAACAGCATATGTAATGGTAAATTAGTAATTTTAAATGAAGCTACCTGTAGTAAACATTTGGTAAATACAAAAGAATAGATAAACAAACTGAAATCAGACTCTTAAAGTTGTTTTCTTTTTATATCTTAAAACCATGCTAACAAACTAATGTTCCACGAAATTCTGGACCTGGGACAAAGTTTCAAGTACCCCCGTACTGGCACCGAGGCCCGTGTACTTAAAGAGGAGTTGAAAGTGAAGTCTACACTGTTACTTCATTAGTAACAAACAGCCAGAAGATCATGCCGCCAACAGTTCCGACCAAGGTCAGTATTGTAAGGAGGAAACACAGAAGTGTTTACATTCAATACAACCCTCCAGTGTTGTACCCATACTTACTGTTGAGTAAAACCACTATGATTAGTGTATCTACAAAAAAAAAAGGAAGAAAATATCACTCACAAATGTCTAAATCAGTGATCTGCCGCTACTTTGAGATGAGAGCAACTTATGGGAGATGTGGTATGGAAGATTGGAGAATGGAGTCAACTTGCGTGATAAGCATTGAAATGATATTTCGATGAGACATACAGTAGACAGACAACGGCTAGTGCCCAGAACAGCTTAGTGATATATGCCCAGAATACCTTCTACTGGGGTTGTCCTCAAATGTTACTGACTTTTTACCACCACTTTTAAGATCAGTGTCACTACAACAAACCATCGTGACATAATTGGAAACAACTGGAAAATGTTATATTTTCTGCTGAGTGAGAAAGGTCTTTAAAAAAAAACATTTGCATCAGCCAAAGAGAATCTACAAATTAACATAACAACATGAAAACATTTATCATACAGAAACTATTCCTTAAAATTTAAATTTTTTGAAAAAAACAACAACTTAGATTTGTTTATTATTTTCTTTCAATGATTGATTTATTTAGGCTAATACTTATGATTTCCAAGATGTGATGAAAATCATTTCTTTTTATAATAAATTGACACTATTTTCAATGGATCACCCAGGGTAGTCCCCATAAGTTATACCCCATGAAGACCCACTACTGAGATACTCTACACAGCTAGTGTCCAGTCCAGGGGAGATGATCTACACAGCTGGTGTCCAGTCCAGGGGAGATAATCTACACAACTAGTGTCCAGTCCAGTGGAGATAATCTACACAGCTAGTGTCCAGTCCAGGGGAGATAATCTACACAGCTAGTGTCCAGTCCACGGGAGATAATCTACACAGCTAGTGTCCAGTCCAGGGGAGATAATCTACACAACTACTGTCCAGTCCAGGGGAGATAATCTACACAGCTAGTGTCCAGTCCAGATGAATGCCAGACTACGCACAGCTACGCTCCATACAGGAAATGATGTCATAACAGACTTAGCGTGAGATCGTATATCAAGTTTCTACGAGCGCACATCAACCATGTATACTCACTTCCGCATTTTCATTGGGTACCGAGAGTCCAATTTGGACTTTGACACTGATCTGATCAAAACAGATATCACTTTAAGTGACATGCATGTTTAAATGATTCTTAACATGTGTTTTGTGCATGTTACGTTTGTTTATATTGTGTTTAGTTTTATTTGCAAATGGTCAAATGCCCTAAATAAAGGACCATTATTCTGATGATAATAAGGATTTCTGTCCTGCAGGTTCAGCTGGACTTTCACATATTTTAGATTTAAAACCAATGACTTATGGCCACTTTTTATCTCAATGTACATAATAGAACCTGAGCCATGCCATGCAGTCACGACACAAAATTGTTTGTGTCAGTAAACAATAGACGCAAAAATGATGGTCTGAAATGTGTCTTCAAGTCTTTATAGAGTCATGCAGAGATTTTTATCTCAAATTTGGGGGCTTCTTTTACACAGTGGTGTCCTATACACGAGTATAAACGGTAGCTGGAACAAGTGAAGAGTTGATATGGGACTTTAATCATGCAAAACTTGGTCTGCTGTGGGATCAACTGAAGATTGTGACAGGACTTTGGAACCAAGTGTGCTTTCAAATTAAGCAGGTCCTGTGAAATTACACTCCATGTCACAGTTAGTTCTGTGCATATTTCACAATCATTTTCACACAACACAAATAAAGGAATAATATCATTAATTTCATCCAACATAAATAATAGCATATCTGTAAATTAGGCCTTCAGCTAAGACAATTACAAATAATACTAAACCTAACTACATTTCTAAAATAACAAAAAAAGCGTTATTAAAAAACTAAAAGATCCATTTTGCTCAGTATCATACGAGACCAACCCACTTCTTTAAATGGAACAAACAAATACATTCAAAGTTCAGGAGAAATGCTGTCACACACTATAGAAGGGCTAAAAAGTCTCCACTCACTTGTTCTGCATGTTGTGTATAGATCTGTGAGACAAGATATTGGGTTCAGTGAAGGAAAATGTATGCAGTAATTTATACAGTAACATTTTCTTTAACTTGAGCATTGATAACTCGAAACCTACAATAACTCAATTAAATTTCACAAACTGGTAAATACCTCTAGCCCAGATAACAACACTGACCTGTTCTTAGACCAAATGTGTTGTTTTATTTGTGTGAACATATGGTTTAGAATAATAGTAACGAACATATAGTTTTATTTCATTTCTTCACACTAGTTCTTATATAAACATAGTAAAAAATTAAACATTGCCAGTATTTATGTTTCCAACGCGTTATTAAATTACTCTCATTATAAAAAATCTTACTAAACATTTCACACAAAAATATAGTAATTATATTTCCTAACTTATGTAGAGAGTAAAATAAATGTTTTTGATTTTCATCATGCATTTAAATAAACAGGTATAAATTGGTACATGCACAGACGTAGTAATTCATACACCAACACGATATGTCTGAAGCAATTTAAACAAGTCAGTGAGACACTCCAACTCTGTGAATATATTGTTACAATATTTTTTATATAAATATAGTATTTAAAATTATGATATCGGATGACAAGACAGTAAAATCATCGGTTGTAATCATTATATACATTGTTACTATTACAGATGACTACTTGTTTGTGTCATTTAGAGAACATATTGTAATATTATTTACTCAATAAAAAAATTATAAGCCAAGGTAAGAAATGGGCATGACATTTTAAAAAGAACAGGAATGTATTATAAGGCAGTTCAGTTGACTGAAATTAATAAAATTTAATTTGAAGAGCAAAGAAAAGAAGCATACAGTCACACATTCGTGTAGCAAGATGTGAATTTGTTTAATGTGATCTATTTAGCTAATTTTTTCACAACTATTGGGAAAGATTGTGGCATCCATTGACACTGGACATTTAGAGTTATCAAACATTGAAAACTGGAGAATAACAAATCTCAAACAAAATGGCTTACAATTTAAATCATTCAGTTTGAACCAAAATTTTATTTTACCCAAATTTTAATAATACACAGGGAAATAATGTTTTTGGTGATGGGAAACATGTTCCAGAGATAAATAAGAAAATAAACAATAGTTGTTTACATATTGACAAAATTACAGGTACAACAACATGAAATCTAGTGGCCTACTGTATGCACATGAGTAACAGCAGAATGTTAGGAATCCAAGATATTGTTGAACCTAGTAGAAAATGATTCTATACAAGTTCATAACAAAGAGGAGAAAAATTTTGTTAGATTGGCTAGAATTTAATTCAGGGTTGGGTTGTTACAAAATGCAGAGAAACCTGGTAGGCAAAATGTCCCCCAAGACAAAGTGAGACAGACTGAGTGATGAATATACGAAGGAAAATATGAACATACAGGCACTTACAGTTTGTCTATCTCTCTGTTTGAACACACAAGAATATAGTTTGACCAGTACAAAGAAGGATTTATAAATTAACTGACATTTCTTTAAAAAAAAATATTTAATGAGAAAATCTTCACAGCTTGGAATAAGTGGTCAAGAACCGTGGAGACTGGCCTAAGGTGACAGCTCACCGTGGAGACTGACCTAAGGTGACAGCTCATAGTGGATATTGACCTAAGGTGACAGCTCACCGTGGAGACTGACCTAAGGTGACAGCTCACTGTGGAGACTGGCCTAAGGTGACAGCTCACCGTGGAGACTGGCCTAAGGTGACAGCTCACCGTGGAGACTGACCTAAGGTGAAAGCTCACCGTGGAGACTGACCTAAGGTGACAGGTCACCGTGGAGACTGGCCTAAGGTGACAGCTCACAGTGGAGACTGACCTAAGGTGACAGCTCACCGTGGAGACAGACCTAAGGTAACAGCTCACCGTGGAGACAGACCTAAGGTGACAGCTCACCGTGGAGACAGACCTAAGGTGACAGCTCACCGTGGAGACTGACCTAAGGTGACAGCTCACCGTGGAGACTGACCTAAGGTGAGAGCTCATGGCTAAGCTTGTATTCATACAGTCCTTTATTTGATAAGAACAGTCCTTTATTTGATAAGAACAGTCCTTTATTTGATAAGAACAGTCCTTTATATGATAAGAACAGTCCTTTATTTGATAAAAACAGTCCTTTGCTTGACAAGAACAGTCCTTTATATGATAAGAACAGTCCTTTATTTGATAAGAACAGTCCCTTATTTTATAAGAACAGTCCTTTATTTGATAAGAACAGTCCTTTATTTGATAAGAACAGTCCTTTATATTTCTAAATGTCAATATGTCTTGTTAATTTAGGATTCAAGAATGGAGAAGTCAGTATAAAATTCAGGCTCTGTTTAAGGCCAGTTTTTTGTCAATAGGTGAGTATAGGCCAATTAATTCAAAACAAAAGTGTATACTTTTAGATATAACATAGTAAGTTGTTTTCCTGACTTTCATCCTTACACGGGACTTCCATGGTTGCAATTTTGGAAGTCCTGTGACAGTAATGCACCTATCAATATTTTCCCCCAGGGGGAGCGGTGGGCTGACCCAGGGGAATTTGAGAAATTTTATTTTTTGGGGTCTAATTCCCATCCCTGGATCCAAGCATTTTTGTCTAAATCCCCACAGTGGGAGATGCTTATGGCCTCAATATTAGCAGGATCTAAAATCCGACTAAGTCTATTTCCCGGGACCCGGAATTATTCGGTGTGTCAAAGTCCGGCCTGTTGGGAATCGCTTTCAGTCTAAAGTCCTGTATATGCCCGCCGCTCCCCCCCCCCCGGGGGAAAATATTGATAGGTGCATAACTGAGAGCAAATTACCATACTGCCAGACTTCCTTTAATGCAAGCCCTGGTATATTTTATTGCCTCAAAAAATCTGTATCTCTGCATCCTTAGTCCACTGTTATGAAGTTAAATTATGACAAATGAAAAGAACTTCTTAACAGTTTTATTAACAGTGCCCCCCCTGGAAGCTGTGTCACAGAACAGAGCCTAGCAGTGATCTCTGTGGTGAACATACTGTTTGGTCTTGATAGTGAAATGTGTGGTGTATGTACTGTTTGGTCTTGATAGTGAGATGTGTGGTGTATGTACTGTTTGGTCTTGATAGTGAAATGTGTGGTGTACTGTTTGGTCTTGATAGTGAAATGTGTGGTGTATGTACTGTTTGGTCTTGATAGTGAAATGTGTGGTGTATGTACTGTTTGGTCATGATAGTGAAATGTGTGGTGTATGTACTGTTTGGCCTTATAGTGAAATGTGTGGTGTATGTACTGTTTGGTCTTGATAGTGAAATGTGTGGTGTATGTACTGTTTGGTCTTGATAGTGAGATGTGTGGTCTATGTACTGTTTGGTGTTGGATAGTGAGATGTGTGGTCTACGCACTGTTTGGTGTAGGATAGTGAGATGTGTGGTATACGTACTGTTTGGTGTTGGATATTGAGATGTGTGGTATACATACTGTTTTGTCTTGATAGTGAGATGTGTGGTATACGTACTGTTTGGTGTTGGATAGTGAGATGTGGTGTACGTACTGTTTGGTGTTGGATAGTGAGATGTGTGGTATACATACTGTTTGGTGTTGGATAGTGAGATGTGTGGTATACGCACTGTTTGGTGTTGGATAGTGAGATGTGTGGTATACATACTGTTTGGTGTTGGATAGTGAGATGTGTGGTATACATACTGTTTGGTGTTGGATAGTGAGATGTGTGGTATACGTACTGTTTTTGGTGTTTGATAGTGAGATGTGTGGTATACATACTGTTTGGTGTTGGATAGTGAGATGTGTGGTATACATACTGTTTGGTGTTGGATAGTGAGATGTGTGGTATACGTACTGTCTGGTGTTGGATAGTGAGATGTGGTGTACGTACTGTTTGGTGTTGGATAGTGAGATGTGTGGTATACATACTGTTTGATGTTGGATAGTGAGATGTGTGGTATACGCACTGTTTGGTGTTGGATAGTGAGATGTGTACTGGTTGGTGTTTGATAGTGGGACATGGTGTATACGTACTGTTTGGTCTTGATAGTGAGATGTGTGGTATACATACTGTTTGGTCTTGATAAAGCGGCTACCCTTCGTGTCCTCCATGCCCACCTTGATCAGCTTGCTGTCCTTGCGGCCTGGAGACACTGCAAACCCAATGGAGGTTAATAGCATTGCTACAACCAGGTACAAATCATAATATTTTTAAAATCTTGGGCATGGGGACCAGGCCTTGAGAAATCGTGGAAAATATGGCAACATAGTGAATACTATTTATAAGACAATAACAGTGCAAGTGTAAAGTACATTTTTTGAAAAATATTGAATCAACTAGAACTCCGCAAGTCGGATGTGTCGCCTGACACCTGATAGCTTATGTGAATCCAAATGAAGAAGCACTTAAGGTTAATGCTCAAATTTATTTATTTTATAAAACAGATTTATTGAAATCTTCAAAAGCACTGCAATCTGGCTAATTGCAAAGAAAAGACTTATTAAAACAAAAAATGTGACACAAAAATAAGTATGAAAATTTACAAAGGGCAATAACTCAGAAAGTAAGAGGTGCAGAGTAATGGTTCTTTCACTATGCACTTTTCCTCAATGAGATCCATCTACCTATGAAGTTTCAAGTTGATAGCTTTCATAGTCATAGAGTTATGCTCCGGACAAAAATGAAGTATGAAAATAAACAAAGGGCAATAACTCCAAAAGTATGTGATGCAGAGTAACGGTTCTTGTGCACTGCACTTCCCCTCAAAGAGATATATCTACCTATGAAGTTTCATGTTGATAGCTTTAATAGTCTAAGAGTTATGCTCTGGACAAGCGAAAGGGGACAGGCGACACAAAAAGTCAATATTTTCTGCGAGTCATTGAAAGAAACGAAACTAAGCAATCATGGCTAAGACATAATAGCTAATTTTCTTTGATACAGGTTATTCAACGCAATCTTGCATATTTCTGCACACATGCTTCGCAAACTTGAACAGATGAATTTCACCTAAGCATATTCATATCGCTCGCCATACTTGAATAGCTAGAAAGTAGAAGTTAGATTTCTTACTACTCTGGTGCTGGTCGGCCTCTGGTTTGTCGTTCTGTCGACCCCGCGCGTACTCTGCCCGCTTGATTTTCACTTGCAGCATGAGCAGCACTTTCTCAATCATTCCGGGCTTGCCTCCTACAAGGTCGTTTATCACATCTTCGGCCAGTTCAAAGTTCAAACGAGAAAACACACGCCTGCAATCCGTGGACACCAGAAATAAGACCATTTACAAGTGATTAACTTTATATTTTATGTCAAGAAAAGAAGTGGTAAAAATGCAATACAATGTTCTGTTGACTAATTAATATATAACTTTAAATAAATTGTTTACATATTTCATGATTTACTTTGATTATTTTTAAGTATAAGTAAGATATAGATTTTATGAAAACTATTTTTTATAACTACAAATAGAAACAAAAAAAATTAATAGTTAAATGATTAAAGATGTATTAAATGTTAATATGTCAATAACACAAACAAAGATGTCATAAAACATTGTGCAAATCAAATATTAATTAGTGGTTCAGCAGAGCAAAAACAAAAGACCAAGACAGATTTGAGGCATTAATACACAGGGTTTATACAGAGCACATATTGAAAATGATCTTCTTCATGGTTATCAATTACCCGTGACATTGTTTGGTTAAGCCTACCATTCTCTAATGGAAGCAATATTAAATTTCAATTAAACAAAACTCTACCAAGCCTGTCACACACCATGCAAACAATATTTTAAGCCACGCACTACCTATGTTTTTTTTCGTAATAAACAATTTCAAATCTAATAGGCTGAATTTAAAGGCTTTAGTTTTACCTGTTAAGATAATACCAATTTTCCTTCTTTTTATTTGAAGCATTTGCAGCTGTATAGTTGTGTAATTCAACTAGCCCATCATCAGGAAAAAAATGTTTTATTATCTCAGCAACTAGCACTGAAAATTAACAAAAAAGACTGAATTTTTCATGGCATTCAATTTTAAGCCTTTTTACGACTAATTCTAACAGCTAAAAATCTGAGCCACTCTGCATTTTGTAGACTGTTCCGGGACATTTTGTCCGTAATTTAAACTCCGACTTCCAGATTTTCACACACCGTAGCGAATACTAATAAACATGTGCTTTGCTTTGGATTCCTAGACAAGATACAGAGCACAGATAGGAGAGCCCGACACATGTGGGGGACATGTGCATAGGTTACACCGCACTAACATAGTCTACATAGGAGATGGTTCATGCGTGTGTGTGACAAGTTGTTGATTCATTTAATACGCAATGACGAAGAAAGCTAAAAAACTGGTATGTTAAGACATTTTATTCAACACAAATTATTAACATAAGGTAGACAATAACATTTGCTAAAATTAAGTTCATTCACAGAGAACTGATATTAAAGCTTTATTAAATATGATGGTTTTGTCTCTATGAACATTTGACAAATATATATTATTGTATTATATAAACAGTGGTCATTGATGACACTTTTGCAGACGTGAGAAAATTAGTGGTAGTAGTAAAATCGCATGAAGGAAAGGTACATGATGTGTCGTCAAAAACAGGAAATTATCTTGTTTTAATATATGTCGATATGTATTCAATGTGCTCCTTTAAATATTGATCAGTCATGTTTATATGAGAAAACAGGGACCTTTCTTCCAAAACTGACTCCTCACCAGATGTTAATTTAGGCATATACCAGAATCATTTTACAAACTTTTGAATCTGGGATATTTTTAGACACTTGCAGAACACAACATAGACTTGTAGAATATAAACAGTAAATACATAAATACATTATTGTGTATTACTGCTCCAAATGTTTACATCCATACTCTTATATACCAGTCGAGATAACTTTCCCAGTGTTTTAACTTGTTTTGACATATTCATGCATTTGGTTGCATATTCAATGAATGTGCAATGAGTGGACAGGAATCAAACAACAGTACAGACAGAGATGTTGGTAGGCCCCCCCAAAAAATAGTCCCGTTTCTGGTCTCCCGACCGACCCTATACTTTTGCTGCCAACTCTACATATTTTTGGTCCACAAATAATAAAGACTGAAAAAGACTGTTACTGTGTACAACACAAACCATTCTCTCGTCATAAAAAAAAAATCCCTACCTACCGACCCTTATTTTTCTGGGCAGGAGACCAGAAACGGAACTGTTTTTGGCCGAAGAAGAAATATGTCCTATCACACAGTGATATACTAATGGCATGGCCTGACTGCAAGCACGCTATGCAGGATGGAAAGATCCAGGATCAGAAAGAGACATTGTGCGTCCAAACAAATACATCAGGAGAAAATGACAGAAATGTTTTTGGCAACAAGGAGTGGCATATCAACTCCATAGTTTTCTTTTTTTATGCTTTAGATTTAAGATATTTAGTGCAGGTACATGTACTTTATCTTGCTTTTGTATGTTCTGCAAAATGATTGAGAACATTAAGTGCAGGTACATGTACTTTATCTTGCTTTTGTGCATTCTGCAAAATTCCTGTTCAAATCAAAACATAACCATAAGTGATCAAAAAGTAACCACATGCCCGCCCCGTTGATCAAAAAGTAACCACATGCCCGCCCCGTTGATCAAAAAGTAACCACATGCCCGCCCCGTTGATCAAAAAGTAACCACATGCCCGCCCCGTTGATCAAAAAGTAACCACATGCCCGCCCCGTTGACCAAAAAGTAACCACATGCCCGCCCCGTTGATCAAAAAGTAACCACATGCCCGCCCCGTTGATCAAAAACACATGCCCGCCCCGTTGATCAAAAAGTAACCACATGCCCGCCCCGGTGATCAAAAAGTAACCACATGCCCGCCCCGTTGATCAAAAAGTAACCACATGCCCGCCCCGTTGATCAAAAAGTAACCACATGCCCGCCCCGTTGATCAAAAAGTAACCACATGCCCGCCCCGTTGATCAAAAAGTCACCACATGCCCGCCCCGTTGACAAAAAAGTCACCACATGCCCGCCCCGTTGATCAAAAAGTCACCACATGCCCGTCCCGTTGATCAAAAAGTAACCACATGCCCGCCCCGTTGATCAAAGTCACCACATGCCCGCCCCGTTGATCAAAAAGTAACCACATGCCCGCCCCGTTGATCAAAAAGTAACCACATGCCCGCCCCGTTGATCAAAAAGTAACCACATGCCTGCCCCGTTGATCAAAAAGTAACCACATGCCCGCCCCGTTGATCAAAAAGTAACCACATGCCCGCCCCGTTGATCAAAAAGTAACCACATGCACGCCCCGTTGATCAAAAAGTAACCACATGCCCGCCCCGTTGATCAAAAAGTAACCACATGCCCGCCCTGTTGATAAAAAAGTAACCACATGCCCGCCCCGTTGATCAAAAAGTAACCACATGCCTGCCCTGTTGATCAAAAAGTAACCACATGCCCGCCCTGTTGGTCAAAAAGTAACCACATGCCCGCCCCGTGTTTGTGATCCAGATCTTTCCGTAGTACAGTCACATCAATTGAGTAATGAACAATAATTACATGGTGTGAAAGACTGTGATAACGGCTCAGATTTGGACAGTTAACAAACATAAACATGATGATGCTGGCCATGCAAGGTTGTCCAAATCTGGCCCTGTTATCCTCAGAACTTTACTGGATACTTCCTTACCAATACTTAGTGATGGCAAACATCATCCCATAAATTCAAGTTTACATAATTGGCACTATATGTTTAAACTTTATTTTTACACCTATTTACAAATATGATTGCAATAGATAATATTCAAAGTGCAGAATGCAGTAAACCTGTCAAATCAGATTATTAAACTGCAATGCAAAAACTGTGAAATGGTAGTGAAATATTCCACAAACAAGTGCAGTGTAGCCAGATATGAACCCATGGGTGTCCGAAGATGAGGGATGATGCAGGGTTGCCATTATTAATCGATTGCCAATCAAATTCATCGTTTAAAATCATGAGAAAATCTTTCTTTTTTTTCAGGAACTTATAAATTGCAAAAGGTAATATCACAAGCTAAATCGCTTAGATTTCGATAAAAATCGCTTGTGTCCATTGATAATGACAACCCTGATGATGGAAGATGATAAGATATATAGGATGATCTGGGGACATTTCATATAGCACCAGTATTTTTTGTTAGGCTTGATATTTTTAGTTAATGAACTGATAGATTTATTGGTCAAATAACTTCATTTTGTATTCAGACCCTTTCTTGTTTCTAACATGCTGTACAACAACAGCACTAAATGTCAAACAAAACACTACATTTTAAGTATATCTTCAGCTTAACAAATACAAGATGCTGTAGAAATATGGACCCAGATCAGTATTCATAATGCTTTCAATAAACCAAAACAGTTCACAAACAAATTCACCATTTCCCAGCTTAGAAAATCATCAGTTCAAAACCCTACGCTATAATGTGTCTTTGATGTGCCTCACAAAATTAAAAATTTTGTGCAATGGCAATATGACACAGAATTTTGATGAAACTTTATGAATACTTCTGTTATAACTGTTATGACTAGAGCATGACAAGAACATGAAAGCACAAGCATTTCCCCCAGTGATCTCCCTTGTCCAAACACTTCTACTGTACCTGTTGAGCGTCTCCCAATTGAGTTGCTTCCCTTTACTATTATTTGCTGGGGAATAGTTATGCTTATCCACAATTTGTGGAAAGAAATGAGCCATTATTTCTGCCACAAGGACTGAAAGTAAAACATGTGGCATGGTAATAATGAACGGACTATCTACAGCCTTGAACAATGTTATATTAGACCAAAAGACCAGAATGTGACATAAAAGGCATATTGTTTTCTTTGCAGCTGTAAGCATTTTAGCTTTCATACAATTTCCTACAAAACAAAACAAACCAAGAATATTAGTTTGCCAATGAGATCACTTTCATTCACTATCTAAGAAGAAACAAAAGCACATGAATAATGACATATCATCGACTGAACTATATGTTAATGCTTTGGTAGTAAATTTATGTCCATTCTAATCTACAGAATTTAATTGCAATTTACAATGTTAGAAAGCATGATTATAAAAATGGATGTTTCCTAAATGAATAATAGTTCAACTAAATAACTGTAGTACAGTAAACCAAAGCAAGCACATGTTTGTTTGTTTTATAGAAAATCACTTCTTAAAAAAGCACTAATCCTTCTTGTGGGATCATGCAGAGAGCAACATAATTCCTGTGTGGATAAAACAAGATCTGACCAACATTCATAGCAAGAAAGGTCATCTACCAATCCTAGGAGTATGAACGCAACATTTTCTGAGCCAATCTGGTCCTAGGTAGCAGATATGTGTGCTCAGGATATAAGTACAATTAGTTAGAAATGTAAACTACACTATATTCACAATTAGCCACACCAAGAAGTCAAGGCATAGCAGGAAATAATAATAAGAAACCAAGCAAATATAACGTTAATCTGTACATTGAAATGAACCACAATTGGCGTGACATTACATGTACATGGCAACCTTTCTTCCAAATGATGAATGTTGATCAATATTGAATTACAAGTAATGCACAGCTTTAGCAAGGTCTTGCGATAAGCATGTCAGAATTTTAGCAGACTACAGTTACACAATGTAGTATATTGTTATTAGTCAAATGCCATCATTCTATGATTCCAATCAACTGAAAATAATGTAACAACAAGTTATACATGTACTTAAAATGTACGGTGTACAATCTCTTATAAACTGACAATAAACAATAACAAAAATCATGTGTAATTTCTTACTGAATGTAAACAATAATTTTCATGTACTTTTTGATGTGTTATTCACACCCACTGAAAGATGACAAAATAATTGTCCACTGATCTGCAAATAACTATAGTTTTTATATGTCTAGAATTTCTAGAATTTATAAATAATCAATGAGGCACTTGACTGCTGCTTCAAGTAAACTGCAAAAACCATGCATTACAAAATGAAAGTGACTGGTAGATTTTTATAATTTGATTATAAACGGTACCAAAATAACTTTCTCAAGAGCTTACAATATGGAAAAAATCAAACAGCTGGAATAAAGCAGGGTTGTCTGAACTGAATTTGCACTGCATTTTAACATTTCTACAACCTTGCTAAAGCATATAAACTAAACACTCAGATTCATTGTTTTCTGTTGACAGTTTTTATGAATGACACACTTCGAATGACTTAACAGTTTGCAATCACTTTCATTTCTACTCCGTAAGGACAGCTATCTGTAAGTAGTAGGTCAATTATTGTTCATTCCAATGCGTTGTCACTGAGAAATGCAGCCAACTTTCCTCCTAACTGTACCTGTTTAACTGCAGCCAGTTGTCTTTTTTCTGTTGGAATGTATTTGCAGCCGGTATACACACCCCAACATAGTTTGGAAATCTATTTTTTATTACCTCTAACACCATCACTAGATTTATAAACACAAATAAAACGATGTCAGAATACAATTAGGTACTACAATGCAACAAAATGTGCACCATAACATTATACATTCATTTTTACTGAATTGCTTCTCTAAAAAGTGAATACAAATGTTACAGGAAAACAACAAACATAACCTAGTATGTTCTGTTACATAAAAAAAACATATCAATGCATATGATTTAAATGATCATAACAAAATACTGTGGCTTTGTGTGTGTTTTTTACAGGTTGTTATATATATAGATTTTTTACAATTTTATACGATTACGAGTCTACAGTGTTTATTTTATATCCTCAATGTAAGGTGATTTAATTGCGGTAAACGGGTATTATGTTTCTTACACCTACCTCATTTTACAGAACAACAACCAATTTCTGTTTAAACCATACAAGTGGAAAGTTTACAGAGAAAATGCTACAGTAATTTTTATGAATAATTTGATATTATTACGCCAAAATGTTTGCTATTTTACAAGAGACCTGGTCTGAAAAAATATGCGTGTGACTCAAGTTACATCGTGATTTTAGATAAGGCCATTAAGGGGAGGATATAAAATTAATAGGGATGGCAACAAATACCATTTATTGCGGTGGCGTAGTGGATACGGTGTCCACCTAGCGATCAGGAGGTCCCGGGTTCGATCCCCACTGTGGGAGCGTACTCAAGATCTCCCCCAAAGACACCAAATACTGGTTCTTCCCAGGAAACGGACTCGAAAGTGTCTCAATAAGCCTTAGGCTTTCGATGCAATCGAGCTAAAAGAAATAGGTTTCAACTAACGAATGCGAAATGCGAAAATCGGTATTTGAATATTTGCTTTTCCATTCAATCGAATATTCACATAGATTCATATTTACTTCATCAAGCTTTGTGACCTAGTGACTAGTCCACACCATGTAAATAATGGTACAGAGTTTTAGTACACATTATCGTCATATCTTCATTAAAGGGACCTGTTCACAGATTGACAAATGGACAATTTTTCAAGTTTTTGTCACCAATTGCAAAAATAATAGCAGTGTATACAAGGGAGCAAAATAACACTACGGACCTAAAAATATACTGTAAAAACCAATTTGTTTATGAGTAATCATCAGTTGAATTTGATAAAATTATAAAGCGTTTGTAACGCTAAATGATGGCATAATTTGGAGTGTTTCTGTTCACATCACGTGGAACGCTTACATAAAGTAAATAATGCAGGGTGAAATACAGAAGTCGGAATGGTCGAGTTGTTAAAGCGATAGCCTTTTAATCCAGAGTTTCCGAGTTCGAACCCCTGTGGGACAAAGTTTTTTATTATCTTGTTTTTAGCTGACCTGAGAACGAAGCGCTCGGTGAGCTATTAGTATAGGGGACCTCTCCGGCGTTGTCCGGCGTCTGTATGCCATCAACAATTTGGACCGTTACCGCAATAAAGCTACATTTTTTATTCAATCTTTACTTAACTCGCAGTTTGTGTATGACCATAAAATCTCAGATGGGTTTGTTATTGGGTCAGATCACACCAGTAACACCAGAGTTATTGCCCCTTTTTCATGCAAAAAAAGTGCAAAAATGCCCTTTTCCAACATAGACTTTATTTTCCATCCAATCTTAACCAAACTTTCACAGTTTGTGTATGACGATCAGATCTCAGCAGACGCCAAACATTGGATTAATCGTGTTTCAAACACCAGAGTTATTTGTTTATTAAAAAAATATACAAAAATGGACATTATTCAAGATAGAGACTTCATTTTTCATCCAATCTACACCAATCTTGCAAAGTTTGTCTATTATCATGGGATTACAGTGGAAGTCGAATATAAGCAAGATCCGACCATAAACACTAGAGTTATTGCCCTTTGTTTGTGAAAAAAAATATGCAAAAATGGACATTATTCAGGATACAGACTTCATTTTTCATTCAATCTTCACCAATCTTGCACAGTTTGTCTATGACCATAAGATTAAAGGTGAAGTCGAATATAAGCAAGATCGGACCAGAAACACCAGAGTTATTGTCCTTTTTTTGTGAAAAAAAATATGCAAAAATGGACATTATTCAGGATAGAGACTTCATTTTTCATCCAATCTTCACCAATCGTGTACAGTTTGTCTATGAAGGTAAGACTACAGGTGAATTAGAGTATAAGCATGATCGGGCAAGAAAAACCATTATTGTTATTGCCACTTGTGTTTGGAAACTAGAACTCTGCGAGTCGGATGTGTCGCCTGACACCGGATAGCTTACGTGAATCCAAATGAAGAAGCACTTAAGGTTAATGCTCAAATTTTGTTTAACAGATTTATTGAAATCTTCAAAAGCACTGCACTCTGGCTAATTGCAAAGAAAATACTTATTAAAACAAAAAATGCGACACAAAAATAAGTATGAAAATTTACAAAGGGCAATAACTCCGAAAGTATGAGGTGCAGAGTAACGGTTCTTGTGCACTGTACTTCAACTCAATGAGATCTATCTACCTATGAAGTTTCAAGTTGATAGCTTTCATAGTATTAGAGTTATGCTCCGGACAAAAATTAAGGATGAAAATAAACAAAGGGCAATAACTCCAAAAGTATGAGGTGCAAAGTAACGGTTCTTGTGTACTGAACTTCTCCTCCATGAGATATATCTACCTATGAAGTTTCATGTTGATAGCTTTAATAGTCTAAGAGTTATGCTCCGGACAAACGACAGGGGCTGCCGCCGCCAAAACCGTCACCGACATAAGTAACACCAATAGGTCGCCTAGTCAGGCGACACAAAAAACATCAACAAGTTTTCAATGATTGGCTTGCATGCATGATTTTTTATTAAATGTTGACCAAACTTACGCAGTTTTTGCATGACCATAAAAATTGATTGATAAAATTTGATTTCCAACAGTTGCAAGACTTGCATGCAGTTATTTGTACATGCAACATTGATGTCTTCAGAGCCTGCATTAACATCATTAATAATCATTGGACAAAAAATTATAAAAGAGAAAGCAAAACTTTACCTTATAGCACAGCAATCGCAATGATCACATTGCAACTAGTTCTCCAAAACTGTTTGCGAAAAATACATAAAAATCTACTGTTTCTGTATTTTCCAGCATTTTCAATGACAAAATGAAAAATGGTCAGGTAAGAATATCGAGAAAAATGATATGAAAACCATTAGCAAAAAAACGCCCATCCACTACCCAACTCATACTTTAATTAGCCCATTGCACTAACAGATGTTTTAAATCAAAATTGACCCTATCCCCCTTTGCGTATTGTTCAGATACCTTAATTTTCAAACCTGTCACAACAGTATGGTCTTCATCTCTACCAGTTCACAGGTGAGCGCTTTGGGCCATCATGGCCCTCTTGTTTTTAAAAACTTGTCTTGTTATTATACTTGAGCTTTTTAGTTCCCATGCTGTAATCTGGTTAAGAAATTTCATGGCAAATTTCAAAAAATGCGAAAATCTGTGAACAAGTCCCTTTAACAAAATGCAATATCATATATATGAATGCGTTAATGACAGTAAGCATAAACCACTGAAATCCCATGTTAAGTGTTGTTTTTAATTAAGCGTATTTGCAAAATCTACAATGCTCATATTTCTTATCAAGTTTGAAATGTGTCAATAAGCCTAATGTTTATAGGCGAAGTTTAGCAACATTTCTTGGCTATAATGACTGCCAAATGTGTGATCGCACTTAAGTAATTATTTGTTTTGTTAATCTTTTCATGTTTAATTACCTGTTAAATGTTATGGCTTCATAATGATATTGTAATTGTGTATTACTGGCGACTAGAAGTTAACCGCTGACACGGACCCGTATATTCAATCTTTATTCAATCTATTTGTCTGACACATGACACGGGAATAATCTATTGGAAACACGATGTTATGTATCTACTGTGGAAATACTGCTTTTAG
This sequence comes from Congeria kusceri, assembly GCA_027627225.1. Lineage (NCBI taxonomy): Eukaryota > Metazoa > Mollusca > Bivalvia > Myida > Dreissenidae > Congeria > Congeria kusceri. Next base: position 7,949,999 of record CM051034.1, on the reverse strand, counting down.
CCTTTTACGTTAAAAGACAACTACTTTCTACAATCAATAAATTAATGTTTTAAAAAGCAATACAAATATACAAATATTCGAATAACGTTTTAACTATTCGAATAACGGTCATTCAATCGGGTATTCAAATAGTTTTGCCATCCCTAAAAATTAACAAAACATAATGGACAAAGAAGAGTGTCAAACTGTTAAAAATAAAGAAAATGTAATGAATAATAATAACCTCCATCTGCAAAATCTCTACTGATATTCCGTTTTGGTCGTGACAATGGAATGCTGTCGACCCAGGCATACAACGATTCCAATTCTTGCTCATCAAGTGGTTCCTCCATTTTTTCTTGAACTCGCTGTTCTTCTGTAACTTTCGGAGCTTTAACACCTTTAGTCTTTGATGCCATTTTGTCCATTTATAAAAGGCACACACATACAATTAACGTTTACGTTTAAATTAAATTTATATAGAAATCCCAAGTAACAGACAAAATATTTTCAACAAAACACTGGTCGGACATTTGTTTATTTCGGTAACGAGGCTTCCCATAATTCATCTGGAGCACCTGCACATCGTACTTACTTAAGTTAACAGTACGCAACTGGTCTATCATGCGAATCAGAAGCTGAGATCAGTATATGGGGTTATTTTTACCCATACACATATAATTACGCAAATTTTATACAAAGGTACACACATGAATCTATTGTTTTCTCATATTTCTTGGAATATTTTGACGTAAATCTATTTCTACAAATAAAATCACCACAGTTCTCTCAACTTTTGAATGTGGCGTTAAAAAAACGAACAGAGTTACACCCCTTACTAAGAAAATGTCCAGTGATACGCAGGGAAGCATAAATCAAAACGCTGATAGTGTAGAAAGACTGCTGGAGGCAAAAGAAACTAAAAGCATGTGAATCATGAGTGCTAGAAAGGAAACATTTGTTTGAATGAAGTTCAATTTCCCACCTTTAAACTTTATAATGTGTCCTCTTCAGAGTCTTCTTCTATAGTATACGACATCAAAATAAAAACTCATTTGTAAGTAACGATACAATATTTTTTTCAAGCTAATTATCTAATGCAAACAGAATAATATACAAGTCAATCTGTAATGTGCCAGAATAACCGATGAAGGATAGCAGTTAGGCGCATCGATTGTTAGTGCTTCTTAGCAAAAGACCCATAAATAAACATGTTTATTTATAGATATTTGTAGCCTACTAAGTCAAAAGTAGGTCATATGTTGCAAGCTCTCAATTTTCCATAGTACTATTTAAAATTTATAAATTGCGGTAATTTGTTGTCAAAATATTCAGAATGAGAATTAGTAACAAGAAAAAACACTTTCACAACAAGTCAAAAATAACCGATGTAGCGCATTAATTTGGTGGTCTAATTTCAGGACACTCAGTTGAATATTTCCGTTACTTACAAGTAAAACGCAAAAGTAGGGGTGTCATTAGTTTAAAGTTACTTTTTTTTTTATAAATTGACCTTTTTTACAAAGTGAAATTATAATAAATCAAATGATATACACATTATAATACATATTACATACATTATCTTTGAATGATTAAAATGTAAGAAAACTGGTGTACAATTTTTGCTGTTTTGAAGAAGGACCCTTTCTTGTTTCGATTTACTGACTAATAGCCTGCAAAGAAAAGAAGTAGTTTTTCGCGATACCTGTTTTGGAAATTACCCTCTCAAAAGACCGTAGGCTTCCGCAAACAGTCTAAAAATGTGTATAGTGTTTGATTTTTTTTTACTTAAAATAAATTAAAATATGCTGCATAAACATCTTTGATTGATCAATCTACGTCTTTATGTAAGCATTTTTTAAATAATAATAAAAAAATAAAATAATCTAGAGAAATCTAAATTCTACTCATCCTTAAAGGGACTTATTTGCAGATTATTGACTATTGTACTGTTGAAATAGGCCATAAAACATTTTAACTTGAAAAACACAAGCAAAAGAGAACAAGAATTATAACAAGAACATTTAAGCATCCCGTGTTTTCTTAGAACCAATTTGGGGCCGAAATTTCGGCCCAATTCGCCTGCTAAAAAAACGTATATATTTTTTTCCCTACATTTACCTTAAAATTCCCTTCAGAATGTCAGCTTTATTTTGAAAAAAAAATGAAAACAAAAAAAAATTGGACAAAAATTGACCAAGATATGAGGAATTTTTTAAATCTTTTTTAATCAATTCCAGCAATTTTTTATCAAACCAAGTTAGAGCATAATCTTAGTTATCATTTATAGTCAAGCAATTGATTAATGTTTTATAACAAAGTAGAAACATGTAATAATGCTTTTCTTTAAACATAATTCTCCTTTTGCCGCAAAATTCCCCATCTGAAGGGCCCTCAAAGGTGAAAAAAAACACTGGCATCAGAAAAGACAAACGTTTTGTAGAACCCAATCTCTGGATCAAAAGACTGATGCTCTAACCACTCGGCTAGTCGATATTATATGCAGGTACATGTATTTTTTACTTTATGTAAGTGATTAACATGTTTTCAACTAAAACAACACAAATACTACAAATAATTCAATCGTCTCATGTTGAAATCACTTTAAAAGTTTATCCATTTCAACCGATGATTACTTATTAAGGAAACATTATTTCACATATATTTCTATGTCACTAGTGCTATTTGGCTCTTTTATATACACAATTCTTTTATTTTGGAAATACGTGACACAAATTTTGGAAATTGTCAATTCGTCAATCTGTGAATAGGCCACTTTAAAAAATTAACATTATAACTTCAAACTTGATAGTGCTTGGCAAATATTGAGCTACTTTTTAGCTCACCTGAGCGCGAAGTGCTCGGTGAGCTATTGGTATAGGGGACCTCTCCGGCATCTTCCGTATGCTGTCTACAATTTTGCCCGTTACCGCGATAAAGACTACATTTTTTATTCAATCTTGACCAAACTTGCACAGTTTGTGTATGACCATAAACTCTTGGACAGGTTCAATAATGGGCCCGATCGGCTAGGAACACCAGAGTTATTGTCCCTTTTTTGGCCCCAAATACATCTATTCCTGAAAATACATCTATTCCTGAATAACTCACCTGGTAAAGGGAGGTAAATGAAGTAGCATGAAGATAAGTGCCAGAAATGTGTTATTTCCCTTTGTATCTCAGTCACAGATATAAGCCAGATAGTGGAGTCTGCTTATCAGTAAATCAATACATCACTCTGAGTCAACATGATACTTCTATTTTAGATCAGCATCATTACACATAGTAACCATTGATATCCTGCTTCTGACCTATAAAATTGTCCACTGTCTGTCTTTGCATCCAGTCAGGAAAAAGATGTAAACAACAATCAATAGCTAAAATTCATGTTGTAATCAAGCAATCAGAACATAGGATTTAGATCATGTGATCTAGTGCCTGAAAGGGTTAATTATTTTCTGTAGTTTTTGGACTGTTTAGTTAATTCAGTATCATTTAATCATGTAACTTTTGGACTGACTTTTACTTTTGAATTGGGATTTACATGATGTTTGAAGCTGATTTATTATTTCTCCTTAATTGAAAAATACTTCTACACTTATTTACAGTTTCTCCCTAATTGAGAAATATTCATACACTATTTAGAGTGCACCATGCTACTTGCTGATATCTGCTTGTATGGTATGTATAAGTAACGGCTTGTAGTTTGGGGACTATTTTTATAGTTCAACAAAATAAAAGTGACTTCCCATGCATCACTCTCATTACATTTCATCTCACCTGAGCACTTCATGCTCGATGAGCTATTGGTATAGGGGGACTATCCTGCGTTGTCCGTCATCCATAGTGCATGGGAACAATTGGGCATGTGGACGTGATACAAACTTCACTTTCATTCAATCTTTACCAAACTTGCACAGTTTGTGTATAAACTCTCGGATAGATAATGGGCCAAGTCCGACCATGAACACCAGAGTTATTGCCCGTTTTTCATGAGAAAATCTGCAAACTGGACTTTGTGCAACATATAAAGTTCATTTTTCCTCTGAATTTGACCAAACTTGCACAGCATGTACATGAACTGAATATTTCAAAATAATCAATAAAATGGCTTAGATTGGTCTACAAACACCAGAGTTATTGCCCCTTGTTTGTGTGAAAAAATGGACAATGTGGAGTATAGAGACTTCATTTATTGTCTAATCTTTACCAACTTGCACTGTTTGTGTTTGAGCATAAGGTCTCTGGCAATTCCCAAAATGGAACAGATCAGACAAGAAAGACCAGAGTTATGATCCCTTGTTTGTGAAAAAAATTCCATTATTTGTCAAAAATTGGCTTTCAGTCTCCATAGTACCATAGTAATTAACTTTTCATTCCTTGTTGACTAAACTTACACAGTTTGTGTATGACCATAAGATTTCATCAAGGTGCAATGATGGGCCAGATGGAACCAGGAACACTGGAGTTATTTCCCCTTCTTTGTGAGAAACTTTGCAAAAAATGGACTTAGTGAGACATAGAAACTTCATTTTACATCTAATCTTGATAATACTTGCAAAGCTTGTGTATGACCATAAGATCTCATAATAAACCAAGGTTTTGTGCTGATTAGGGTATAAAGAACAAAGTTATTTGCCCATTTGTTTGTGAAAAAGAAGCAAAAAATGAAGTCTCTATGTTCAGGATAGAGACTTCATTTTTCATTTGGGATGGCAGCAGATAGTATTTCAGCAACCAGTTAATTAGTTTTGGTATTTGAGCTGTTAACCAGTGAGCTAAGTATCATTTACAAGACCTGAAATACAAATAAAATGGAAATACATCAAGTACAATTGTCTGTTTGATTGAATAGTCCTAATCAATGAAATACATAATGCTGACAGTTGTCTTGTATTGCTGTCTTTTGTGACTGTTTTAATTATTGTTCTGTTGAAATAAGAACACAGCACAGTACATGGAATTCAGCTGGATGTTTGAACCTAAAAAATGTGCCATTGCAAAGATTGGATGTCAACCTCTGTGAAATGAAAGTGTGATTGTGCATGGTAAACATATCATCGTTTGCTTGTGGTTCATCTTGGTCCCAACAGTTTCGACCATAAATGCATCTGTATTGCGCCATTTAATTGCCAGGTAAATAACAGAAGTAGGTCGGGCAGGCATGAGACTGTATATCGCCTGTAGATTGCCAGGTTAGCTACAGAAGAAGGCCAGACAGGCATCTGTATTGCACCTGTCGAATTGCCAGATCAGGTTGTCTCATTTGGGTCATTTTGTTGGTTTTGACATTTAGCTGATCTCTGTCATTGCCAGTACTCAGGTGAGCACTTTGGGCCATCATGGCCCTCTTGAATATTGCATTCACATGCAGTAAATTTAACTCAATATAACTCTGTATAAAAACCAGAGCTGTCTGAGGACAGCGCACTCAACTTTTCTTGTACTTGTCAGAGTAACTGGCATTTTTTCTAAAACAAACAGTTTGGATAGCAGGGGCCCATTAAATTAAACAAAGTTAATTTCATTCTCGAGTTACTGAGTGGAAAGCATTTTTCTAATTTTCAAACCAATGACCTTACCTTGACCCCACCCATTCCATATGCAATCTCATGCAATCTCTCGCTATACGGTATCTATACATTGAGTTTCATTAAAATGTTTTAATTTGTTTGTTTTTTTGAGTTAGTGAGCAGAAACTTTTTTTTTTCTATTTTTATTTACAGTGAGCTAGACCTTGACCCAATCTACCCAATCCACCCCACCCCAAATGCAGTCCCATGTAAAGTGTTGCTTTAGGGTATCTATGTATGAACATCCATAGATCGAGTTAGAGAGTGGAAATCAAAAGTTGACGCACCCGCCTTGAATGTAAAATTTCTAAGTGTAAAAAGTAGTGGTGGGCTGATTAATCATGTAGTCAAATGTACACCTAATGCAATATGCAATGCTATATGATTAATCATATGGTCAAATGTACATCTAATGCAATATGCAATGCTATATAACATTCCTTAATAGGTTATCATTGTGTCCACTAAAGGATTTTCATGATTTTATATGCATTTTAGTATGGATTGGTTAATGATTTATCATATATCATTTATGTAATATACATAACACAAGTAAATTATTGCATGTGAGTTTAAAATCAAAAAAATGCAATGCATTCTACTTGTATTAACAAGTAATTCTTTATTTAAAAAAAAAATTATACTTCGTTTAGTTTTGAGACATTATGTCTTTTACATTTATTACATGTATAACCGACAAATCACTACAATGTGAAGGGGGTGTCATTGTTTTACACTATACATTTAGTCTATAAAGTGCCTTTGTAGATATAATATTATTATGTAAATATTAATAAATCTTTTGTCTTATTTAGTCAAGCAGTTAAATTCCTTTTTTTGTGTGTGTTTTAACAACAGCAAATCTGCAAATTCAAACCATTTTTAGCTCAACTATTCGAAGAATAGGTGAGCTATCCTACTACCCCTGGCGTCGGCGTCCCTGTCCGCGTCTGAATTGGTTAAAGTTTTTATTCAAAAGTCTTGTAACTTCAAAACTACATAAGTTATTCACTTGAAACTTGAAATATACCTTTGTCATTAACTACAGTATCAGGGGTAACATTCCCCATAACTCTGTATTGTATTTTGACATAGATATGCCCCATTTTCACTTACATTTTCTGGTTAAAGTTTATATTCAAAAGTTTTGTAACTTCAAAACTACATAAGTTATTAACTTGAAACTTGGAACTAACCTTTGTCATCAACTCCAGCATCAGGGGCAACATTCCCAATAACTCTTTTTAGCTCACCTAAGCACAACATGCTCATGGTGAGCTTTTGTGATCGCCTTTTGTCTGTCGTCCGTCGTGCATTGTCAATATTTACCTCGTTAACACTCTAGAGGCCACATTTATTGGCCAATCTTCATGAAACTTGGTCAGAACATTTGACCAAATGATATCTCGGACGAGTTCGAATTTGCACCATGTGGGGTCATAAACTAGGTCACTAGTTCAAATGGAAGAAAAAGCTTGTTAACACTGTAGAAGTCACATTTTTTGCCCAGTCATTATGAAACTTGGTCAGAATATTTGTCTTAATGATATCTCAGCCTGGTTTGAATCTGGGACATGTGGGGTAAAAAACTAGGTCACTAGGTCAAATTGCAGAAAAAGCTTGTTAACACTCTAGAAGTAACATTTTTTGCCCAATCTTCATGAAACTTGGTCAGAACATTTGTCCCAATGATATCTCAACCGAGATCAAATCTGGGTCACGTGGGGTCAAAAATTAGGTCACTAGGTCAAATTGAAGAAAAGCTTGTTAACACTCTAGAAGTCACACTTTTTGCCAAATCTTTATGAAACTTGGTCAGAACATTTGTCCCTATGATATATCGGCCGAGCTCAAATCTGCGTCATGTGGGATCAAAAACTAGGTCACTAGGTCAAATTGAAGTAAAAGCTTGTTAACATTCTAGAAGTCACATGTTTACCCAATCTTCATGGAACTTGTTGAGAACATTTGTCCCAATGATATCTCGGCCGAGTTCGAATCTGGGTCATCTGGGTTCAAAAAGTAGATCACTAGGTCAAATTGAAGAAAAAGCTTGTTAACACTCTAGAAGTCACATTGTTTGCCCAATCTTCATGAAACTTGGTCAGAACAGTGTTCTGATGATATCTCGACCAAGATCAAAAATGGTTCCGCTCGTTTCAAAAACTTGGCCGCCAGGGCGTCGGCGCAGTTTTCCTTATGTGGCTATAGAAAAAGCTTGTTTACACTCTAGAAGTCACATTTTTTGCCCAATCAGCATGAAACTTGCTCAGGACCTTTGTTCTTATAATATCTCGGCTGAGTTCGAAAATGGTTCCGCTCCCTTGAAAAACATGGCCACCAGGGGGCGGGGCAGTTTTCCTGATATCTTGGCTGAGTTTGATAATGGTTCCACTCTGCTGAAAAAAACTGGCCGTCATGGGGCGGGACAGTTTTCCTTATATGGGTAAAATAAAAACTTGAAAAAGCTTGTGAACACTCTAAAGGCCACATTTATTACCCAATCTTCATAAAACTTCCCCAGATCCTTTCTTCCGATGATACCTCGACAGAGTTTAAAAATGGCTCATGTGTGGTCAAAAACTAGGTCACTAGGTCAAATAGAAAAAAATATGCAAACTCTAGTTTTGCCTAATCTTTTTGAAAATTGCTCAGAACATTTGTTTCAATAATATCTTGGGACATGTTCGAAACTGGTTCATGTGGGGTAAAATAACTAGGTTACCATGGAAAAATTGAACAAAAATCTTTAAAACATTCTTGAGGCCACATTTATAGGCCAATCATCACAAAACTTGCTCAGAACAGTTTAATTCCTTAGCCTCTCAGGTAAGCGACCTGGGGCCTTTTGGCCCTCTTTTTGTATTTTGACAGACTTATGCCCCTTTTCCACATAGATTTTCTGGTTAAAATTTATATTCAAAAGTTTGGTAACTTCAATACTACATAAGCTTTTCACTTGAAACTTGGAACTAACCTTTGTCATCAACTCTAGTATCGGGAATAACATTACCCATAACTCTATTTTGTATTTTGACAGAGTTATGCCCCCTTTTCACTTAGATTGTCTGTTTAAAGTTTATATTCAAAAGTTTGGTAACTTCAAAACTACATGAGTTATTCACCTGAAACTTAGAACTAAGTTTTGTCATCAACTCTAGTATCAGGGGCAACATTACCCATTACTCTGAAAGGTATTTTAACAGAATTATGCCCCTTTTTTCACATAGATTTTCTGGTTAAAGTTTATATTCATAAGTTTTTTAACTTCAAAACTACATTAGTTATTCACTTGAAACTTCTAAATAACCTTTGTCATCAACTCTAGTATCAGGGGCAACATTACCAATAACTCTGTTTTGTATTTTGACAGAGTTATGCACACTTTTTACATAGATTTGTGGTTAAAGTTTTTGTTCCAAAAATGTATAAACTATACAAGGCTTCACTTAAAAGTTTTGTATTTGAACAAATTTATGCCCCTTCCACTATCCAAAATAGGTACCAACTGAAATTAAGTATAGTCAAGCGCGCTGTCCTCTGACAGCTCTTGTTGTTTAAACTATAGGAGCCAGTGTAACACAATAAATTTACAAACTTGGTAAAAAATTATTTCTACTGAACAACAACAATCCACATATTTAGTCATAATTATTTGATTAATCAGTCACTTTTTGCTCTGATTAATCAACAAATATTTTTAGGACTTATTCCAATCATTAGTAAAAAGGCCCATAATTTTGACAAATTTTTAACTAGAGTATTCAAAATTGGTCTGTGGGTTCATATATTGGTCTATGGGTTCATTTCAATATAGGGAATATGTGTTTTAAGTTTGAATTAAATCCCTCAAGTACTTCCTGAGAAACTAGCTTACCAAAAAACTTTAACCTAGCCCGGACGCCGACGCCAGAGCGAGTAGAATAGCTTGCCATTCTTAAAAAAGTCAAGCTTAAAATTAAAAAAGTAACATTTAATTCACTGCAAGTCTTAAAGTGTAAATAAGACTAATGATTAGGCATATCATATTAATGATTGTGCATCACATGAAATACTATGTGCATCACATATCATATGTCATGAATGATTGTGCATCACATGAAATACTATGTGCATCAATATCATATGTCATGAATGATTGTGCATCACATGAAATACTATGTGCATCACATATCATATATCATGAATGATTGTGCATCACATGAAATACTATGTGCAGCTTTTAGCTTACAGTCCAAACTTGCACACTGTTTTGTGTATGACCATAATTATGATCTTGGATCAGTTTGATAAGGGGTTACATCATATTATTGGTTACACCAGAGATAAGACTTATTCTCGATGAAAACAAAAAGTGATTGTTATTGTATGCTTGGTATATGCTTCATTTTAATATCAATCTTGGACAATCTTGCTTGGACTGAGTATGGCCATCTTTCCTAAAATTAAAGCCAGATAAGTCAGTTCACAACAGAGTTATTGCCCCTTTTTATGAACAAAATGGAGTAAACAAATCATTGTTTATGCAGTCATAACCAAACGTGCACAGTTTATGACTAAATAATCTTGAATGAGTTTGATAGTGGGTGAGATCAGACAAGAAACACCAGTTATAGGTCCTTTTTTTGATTAAAGAACAAATGCATGTTCTTACGTGCAATGATAAATTTGTCAGTTTTCTAGCAATCCATCGTCGAAACCCACGGTATATATTCCGTTATCACTACATTATATACTGTGGGAGAATTGGCTGTCAAAAGTTTGTTTTCATGAATATTGATGAGCAACCTGCTGACCAACGAAATTACACGTAAAATGAAATCTGGAAAGCCACTTTTAATTGACCGGATAACAGTACATATGGTAAACACCGCCTATATGTAACAGTTTTAATAACAAGTTGTTTCATTGGTTGAATTTGTGTGCAGACTTCGACACGGGACCAATGAGATGTCTCATTAATTATTCATGACTACGAAATTTTGCTAGTATTAATCTCCCAGGGTCTGATCAAGAAGCATAGTGTATTTGAATGAACATGGGTTCCGACGATGCTACCATTCTTGATCAACTTGCAAATATTGCATATAGCCATTATATTGCTTGCTTTTCAGGCACCTTCTGCATGTACACAATGTCTGTTACTGTATCTAGATCTTTCCCTGCATTGGACTTTTCCATGTAGATGTTAGCACTAACAGGAGCCAAAATACCAATAAAAGTTTCTAATTGGCTAGAAAAAATGCTGATGAAAACATTTAAAAATGAAGCATATTTTTAATCTTTCTAAATAAGTTATTTTTATATGCCCATATTATGGGAATGCCCAAGCAGAGGATGGGAGGGAGTGGACGGAGTGTCGCGCGCAAGAACCAGGTCCAAGGTCACGGTCACAAGTTAAGGTGAAAGATCAAATATAGGAAATAAATCCTTAACACTTTTTCCGGAGCATATCTTTGTCAAGCATGGATGGATTTTCAAATAACTTGGTAGAAGTGATAAGCATGGTAAGATGGAGTGTCGCGCACAAGAATAAGGTTCCAAGGTCAAGGTCACAATTCATGGTCAAAGGTCAAATATAGGAAATAAATCCCTACCACTCTGTCCGGAGCATATCTTTGTCCAGCATGAATGGATTTTCAAATACAGTTGAAACGCGATACTGCAAATCGCAATAATACGAAATGATGGGATACTACAAATAAGGCTGCCGGTCCTGTCTGGTTTCCTTATATGTTAAACTACAAAAAGATACTACGAAAAATGCGTTACTACGAACTAATTTTGCGGTCCCATCATAATGTCTGTATTTAAATTTTAACGCGATACTACGAATCATATTTAACAGAGACTTTTAACACCTTTTCAACGAAGATTTCACACCTCTGCTCAGGCAGACACCTGGCCAGTTTGTTTGCACCATGGACAAAGATAGTTGTTAATAAGTTTAGTTACCACTTTAACCCACTAAATGATGCAGTGCGAGATATGCGTTTGACTTAAATGACTTTCGTATTTACCGATAATATGTCAATGCGAGTTCAATTGCTGTGTGTGGATTCTATTTTTTTTACAATGGCATACAAGGCTATTGTCAAATGCAATTACTTTATTAAGTGTGCTTGTGTTCTTAAACGCTACGACATGACATTAAATTAACACCAAATGTAAGAATATTACGTTATTTCCGAAAGATGAGATACTACGAACAAATCGGTGTCTCCCATGACTATTCGTATTATCGCGTTTCGACTGTAACTTGGCAGAAGTGATAAGCATGATGAGACGGAATGTTGTGCGCCAGAACCAGGTCCCTAGGTCCAAGGTCAAGGTCATAATTCAAGGTCGAAGGGTCAAATATATAGGAAATCAATCCTTAACACTTTGTCCGGAGCATATCTTTGTAAAGCATGGATGGATTTTTTAAATAACCTATCAGAAGTGATAAGCATGGTGAGACAGAGCGTCGCGCGCAAGAACCAGGTCCCTAGGTCCAAAGTCAGGGTCACAACTCAAGGTCAATGGTCAAACGTAAGAAATCAATCCTTACCACTTTGTGCGGAGAATTATCTTTGTCCAGCATGCATGGATTTTCTAATAACTTGGCAGAAGTGGTAAGCTAGATGAGACACAGTTTCGCATGCAAGAACTAGGTTCCTAGGTCCAAGGTCAAGGTCACAACAAGGTTAAAGGTCAAATATAACAAATCAATCCTTACCACTTTGTCCGGAGCATATCTTTGTCCAGCATGGATGGATTTTCAAATAACTTAGGAGAAGTGATAAGCATGGTGAGACTCACTTGCAAGAACCAGGTCCCTAGGTCCAAGGTCAATGTCGCAATTCAAGGTCAAAGGTCAATTATAAGAAATCAATCCTTACCACTTTGTCCGTAGCATATCTTTGTCCAGCATGCATGGATTTTCTCTTTTTAGTCGTTAAATCTTTACCCCTAAAAATGCTTTTTTGACGGGCGTATCTTTGTGACAATGGCATTCTTGTTGCAAAATCAAAATTGTCGGCTACTAATTCAGATTTCTTAGCGCCAATAATGTTCATATCTCATAATCTGTAATGCGTTAAATGTTGTATGTTATATGCAAACAGAGTTACATGTATTTACCTGTTTCAGGGAAAAATTCAATGTATAGTAGATATAACATCCAATAATTGTAAAACCTTGTCCGGGCAATAACTTTGCAACCTTTAGACCTAGGTTCGTCAGTCTTGGTAGGTAGGTTGGTAATGACTATTGAGGATCCCTATTGATTTTTGGGTTATTGGGCCAAAGGTCAAGATCAAACTGACCAGAAGATAAAACAAAACAACTGACCAGTAGATGCAAACTTTGTCTGGGCAATAACTACTGAACACTTAGACCTATGTTCTTCAAACAGGTAGGTACATTGGTCATAACTATTGAGGATCCCTAATGATTTTGTGGCCCTCGGGTTATAGGTTAAGATCAAACTGACATAAAACCTTGTCCAGGCAATGGCCTGGCTAGCTCAGTTGGTAGAGCGCTGGACTGTCAATCCGGGCATCATGAGTTAGAACCCCAGCCCGACCACATAACTTGTGCAGGGATTGGTGATGAAATTATTTCTACTGCCATTCTCCCTCTACCTCTGATTCAAGTAGGGCAGTTGTCAGTTACTGGCATAGGTATGCGCACTTAGTGCTGGTAAACCGCTAAGATCGGCTAAGCTTGCCCAGGAAAAGTGTGAGTAGGTTAACTGCCCGCCGTGATTTGACTGAAATACTGTTAAAAACAGAGAAAAATCCAAACAAACAAACAATAACTATGGAACCCTTAGATCTAGGTTTGTAAAATTTGGTAGGTAGGTTGGTTATGACAAGAAGTAAATCCCTATTGATTATTGGTCAAAGGTCAAGGTCAAACTGACTAATAGTTTAAACAAAACTTGCATCATTGTACTTGTCATCCTTGCAATTTTGTACAGAGATTTCTCTGGACCTAAATGGAGGCATACCTGTTTTACTAACAGTTCTTGGTAAATTTGCATTCCATGAAAGAAGTAATTATATATTGAAATATAAACAAAAGTTACTTTTGGGACAAATATTGCAGTCATTGTTCTTTTGTATAATTTAATGTGTACATCCTACCAGTTTTCTATGAATTCTACATGTTTTGTCGAAGAGCCAATACAGGTGTATATGTTTGGCATTGCTTTCTATCATGAAAGATGTTTGCCTATCTTCCAGTACTTGAACTCTTTTTTCTGTGTTTCTATTTAAATTTATCCCTGTGTTTTATAATATTATTCATCAACCTGGCTTGGACATTGTATAAACCATTATCCAGTATCTACAATGTTTTTGCACGTTATTTGAAATGTATTGGTAATAGATATTTAGATGGAAGTAAATATATTTAAAAATTACAAATATTTGTCTGAAATGAAGTTCTATATACAAATATAACCCACATGTAGAATGTGTTTTCCTATCTGCAGATTTTCCAACAGACAGGCTGTAGCAGCATGAGCTATTTACGGAGATCAGCTGGCAGGGGGGCAGGCTGGCAGTGTATGTAGAGCCATATAAATATCTGCTGTCTGCTCCAGAAGCCTCAGTAGAGTAGGAAGCATGCTGTAGTGAACATCTACACAGCTCGTGTGGATTGAGAGTTCCTCCATGGAATCTGGTCATTCTGTGTTACCACCAGTAGTTCGGAGATTACCCCACCCACCCACTTCTCGTCGCCTGTCACATAAAGTTTACTCTACTCTTGGACAACTCCTCGATATTGTGAGTACAATTGTTATTTGTAATAACTAATATGTAAATACCATAAAAACTCTATGTTTTCGGACACTATACATTTTCAGACACCCTCTTTTTTAGCCAAAATAATTATTTTTTTGTCACTATATATTTTCGGACATCTTGATTTTTACCCATAATTAAAGAATCTAAATTTTCGGACATTTTATATGACAGTGGTATTTTGGCAGAATTCTAACGTGTTTGCGTTAACCCGGTGACACATCACACATGTGTTTTTACAACTGGACGAAGGTCATAAAACCTGGCAGATGAATGAGTGGGGGCGGTGGACCGTTACATAAGCGTTATTAGGTCAAGGGCCATGTGCCATAAATAATGGGTTTACCCGATTGTGTATACCGGTTGTGATATCGGTAAATAAATATGCCAATTAGTGGCAAATAACAATGTATTTACGGTACTAGCCCCTACTCAACATGATAAGTGTGACAAACAGGCTCCAGTTTTATCGCACACTATCACAAGTTGCACGAATATTTGAAGATGTTAAAGACATTTGTTTAAGATTTTTGGTTCAAGAACAAACAACAAAATCATAATTTGCTTATTTTTTGGCATTTATTACAGGTAAATAATATACGAGATGGTAATCTTTGAGCTTGGTCGACAAAAATGCAGTATTGGGGTAATTTTCTGTAAAACAAAATCATACATATGAACAGATTCCAAATTAATAGCAAACATCGCTAAAAATTAATAATACTATACAGCTTGGTATTAAACAAGCACGCGCAATCATGAATCGATACTGAATCATGAAACGGTAAAAAACGTTATACACCGGACAAATCCGAACGAAATTGCAATATTGTCATATTGTCTTACATTTTCGGACACCTGTAATTTGGAAATATTTTTGTGTATCCAAATTTTCGAACAAATTTTTTTATTTATTTTTAAGTGTCCGAAAACATATTCTCATTATAGAATTTTGGTAAGTTTTCTCCCTGTATTTAGCAGAAAAGTGTGAGAAATTTGTTACAAAATCTCATGGAAGGCCGATGTAAGTGTTGTTATTGATTTTCACAGACATCTGTAATCTTGAGAGTGTTAGCTAGCTGTGTGCTTTCTAGACAGGCTGTTAGTTACATCTCCAGTGGTCTGTGTGTGTGCACTGAGGTTGATCAATCATAATGGTGTACGAAACTGTATAGGTGCTCTGTAAAAAACACATAATAACAGTTATAATAATACTATCAATATATTAAATTATAATGAAGATAATAATAATAATGAAGATGATGATAATCTTGATGATGATGATGATGATGATGATAGATCATGTTCATGATGATGTTGTCGAACACGCTGCTGCTGCTGATGATGATGATGATGTTGTTGCTGTTGTTTATGATGATGAAGATGATGATGATGATAATGGTGATTGTTTGAAACTGAGTTACTGACAGAAATTTTGCATGCCTTTCAATAACAACAACAAAAAGATTAAACATTGGGAAATGTTTTTGTCAAGGGAACATATAAACATTTGATGATTTGGAATGTGGCAGAAACATGCTGTAGCCTTGAAAATGGCAGGCTCGTATAAAGTTAAGAGTCTACTGATGTGTCATGAAATTCTTTCTGCATTCTTCACTTTAAAACCAAGCCCACTTCGTTATTTACTGCAAAAGAGTTGATTTCCCAGGAATAACGGATGACTCATGGATCCACATATGCACAGTGATGCAATCTTCCATTTGATGGAATATTGCACATTATGTACAATTCATAGTTAAATATGAAACTGTATGTTTAGCAGTTTGTTTAATAAAAGGTATTACTGATGATAGAAAAAACAACATGTATATTAAATTTAAATAATTCAGATACTTATTTAGTCTCGTTTCAAAATGTTATCTTGCCTTTAATTTATCTTATAATTTAATTAATGTGTAATGCATGACAGAGATATTGGAACGTGCATATATGAAAGAGATATGGAAATGATCATGTGCGAAAGAATTGTACATATGAAGAATTGTACTTGTGTGGCACATATGAAGAATTATACATGTGTGGCACATATAAAGAATTGTACATTTGTGACACATATCAAGAATTGTACATGTGTGGCACATATGAATGATTGTACATGTATGGCAAATATGAAGAATTGTACTTGTTTGGCACATATGAAGAATTGTACATTTGTAGCACATATAAATGATTGTACATGTATGGCACATATAAAGAATTGTGTATGTATGGCACATATAAAGAATTGTGTATGTGTGGCACATAAAAATAATTGTATCTACATGTATGTAGCACATATGAAGAATTGTACATGTGTGGCACTTATGAATAATTGTACATGTGTGGCAGAGATGAATAGGTGTACATGTGTTTCGAAGATGAATAATTGTACTTGTGTGGCACATATGAATAATTGTACATGTGTGGCACTTATGAATAATTGTACATGTATGACACATATGAATAATTGTACATGTGTGGCACATACAAAGAATTGTGTATGTGTCTCACATAAAAATAATTGTATCTATGTGGCACATATGAAGAATTGTACATATGTGGCACTTATGAATAATTGTACATGTGTGGCACATATAAAAAATTGTACTTCTGTGGCACATATGAAGAATTGAACATGTGTGGCACTTATGAATAATTGTACATGTATGGCACATATAAAGAATTGTACATGTGTGGCGCTTATGAATAATTGTACACGTGTGGCAGAGATGAAGAATTGTTTATGTGTGACAGAGATGAAGAATTGTACACATGCATGACAGAGATTAAGAATTGTACACATGTGTGACAGAGATGAAGAATTGTACACATGTGTGACAAAGATGAAGAATTTCTACATGAGTGACAGAGATTAAGAATTGTACATGTGTGACAGAGATGAAGAATTATACATGTGTGACAGATAATACGAATTGTACATGTGTAAAAGATACTAAGAATTGTACATGTGTGACAGAGATGAAGAATTTCTACATGTGTGACACAGATTAAGAATTGTATGAGTGTGACAGAGATGAAGAATCGTACATGTGTGACACATGAAACAACTTGTACATGTGTCAAAGATACGAAGAATTGTACATGTGTGACAGAGATGAAGATTTCTACATGTGTGACAGATAGAAAGAATTGTACATGTGCGACAGAGATGAAGATTTCTACATGTGTGACAGATAGAAAGAATTGTACATATGAAGATGAAAAATTGTACATGTGTGACAGAGATGAAGAATTGTACATGTGTGACACATATAAAGAATTGTACACGTTTGGCAGAGATGAAGAATCTTACATGTTTGGCAGAGATGAAGCATTTTACATGTGTGACACATATAAAGAATTGTACATGTGTGTCAAAGATATGAAGAATTGTACATGTGTGACATAGATGAAGAATTGTACATATGTGACAGATAGAAAAAATTGTACATATGTGATAGAGATGAAGAATTGTATATATGTGACAGAGATGAAGAGTTGTACATGTGTGACATAGATGAAGAATTGTACATGTGTGACAGATAGAAAGAACTGTACATATGTGACAGAGATGAAGAATTGTACATGTGTGACACATATAAAGAATTGAACATGTTTGGCAGAGATGAAGAATTGTACATCTGTGGCAAATATGAAGAATTGTACATGTGTGGCAGAGAGGAAAAATTGTACACATGTGACAGATATAAAGAATTGTACATGTGTGGCAGAGATGAAGAATTGTACATGTGTGGCAGATATGAAGTACACGTGTGGCAGAGATTAAGAATTGTACATGTGTGGCAGAGATGAAGAATTGTCCATGTGTGACAGATATAAAGGATTGTACATGTGTGTTAGAGATGACGAATTTCTACATGTGTGACACATATAAAGAATTGTACATGTGTGACAGATATAAAGAATTGTACATGTGTGACAGATATAAAGAATTGTACATGTGTGACAGAGATGAAGAATTGTACATGTGTGGCAGAGATGAAGAATTGTACATGTGTGACAGAGATGAAGAATTGTACATGTTTGACAGATATAAATAATTGTACAAGTGTGGCAGAGTTGTAGAATTGTACATGTGTGGCAGAGATGTAGAATTGTATATGTGTGACAGAGATGAAGAATTAAACATGTGTGATAAAAACGAAAAATTGTATATATTTGTGACAGAGATAAAAACTTGTATGGATGTGTGACAGAGATGAAGAATTGTATATATGTGTGACAGAGTTGAAGAATTGTATGTATGTGTGACATAGATTAAGAATTGTATATATTTGTGACAGAGATTACAAATTGTATGGATGTGTGACAGAGATGCAGAATTGTATATATGTGTGACAGAGATGAAGAATTGTATGTATGTGTGACAGAGATTAATAATTGAATATATTTGTGACAGAGATGAAAATTTGTATGGATGTGTGACAGAGATGAAGAACTGTATATATGTGAGACAGAGATGAAGAATTGTATGTATGTGTGACAAAGATTAAGAATTGTATGTATGTGTGGCAGAGATTAAGCATTGTATGTATGTTTGACAGAGATGAAGAACTGTATATATGTGTGACAGAGATGAAGAATTGTATGTATGTGTGACAGAGATTAAGAATTGTATATATGTGTGACAGAGATTAAGCATTGTATATATGTGTGACAGAGATGAAGAATTGTACATGTGTGACAGATATAAAGAATTTTTTATGTGTGACAGAGATGAAGAATTGTACATGTGTGATTGATATGAAGAATTTTACATGTATGACAAAGATGAAGAATTTTTAATGTGTGAAAGATGTAAAGAATTGTGTGACAGAGATGAAGAATTGTACATGTGTGATAGAAACAAAGAATTGTACATGTATTACAGAGATAAAGAAAGGTACATGTGTCACAGAGATGAAGTATTTTGTATGTGTGACCTAGATGAAAGGGATTAAACACTGTACATGTCAGAAAAAGATAGTGAACTCTACATATGTTAAAGAGATAGTGAACTCTACATATCTGAGAGATAGTGAACTGTACTTGTCTGAAAGAGATAGTGAACTGTAAATATCTGAAAGAGATAGTAAAGTGTACATGTCTGAAAGAGATAGTGAACTGTACATGCATGAAAGAGATAGTAAAGTGTACTTGTCTGAAAGAGATAGTGAACTGTACATATCTGAAAGAGATAGTAAACTGTACATGTCTGAAAGATATAGTGAACTGTACATATCTGAAAGAGATAGTAAAGTGTACATATTTGAAAGAGACAGTGAACTGTACATGTATGAAAGAGATAGTAAAGTGTACATGTCTGAAAGAGATAGTGAACTGTACATTTCTGAAAGAGATAGTAAAGTGTACATGTCTGAAAGAGATAGTGAACTGTACATGCATGAAAGAGATAGTAAAGTGTACTTGTCTGAAAGAGATAGTGAACTGTACATATCTGAAAGAGATAGTAAACTGTACATGTCTGAAAGATATAGTGAACTGTACATATCTGAAAGAGATAGTAAAGTGTACATATTTGAAAGAGACAGTGAACTGTACATGTATGAAAGAGATAGTAAAGTGTACATGTCTGAAAGAGATAGTGAACTGTACATTTCTGAAAGAGATAGTAAAGTGTACATGTCTGAAAGAGATAGTGAACTGTACATGTATGGAAGAGATAGTAAACTTACTGTATATGTAAAGATAGTGCATTGTACATGTGTGAACAAAATACTGAATTGTAAATGTATGAAACAGACTGTACAAAATCTACAGTAAGAACTTGCATGTGGAAGGTAGAGAATTGCTCATCTGTCGTATGTGATGTAGAAAAATTACTTCTCTCCTATTTGCATTCATCTAAACGCATACACGGATAATATAAGTAATAACTAGCTGTAAAATGCATGTAGATAGAGAACAGTAATTGGGTGTCCTGATTCAGTGCCTGTAAATGATGCTTAATACCAGTAAATTACTTATATCATTTACATGCAGCTATTTTGACTCAACGCACCACGTTGGGATTTGGTATGTTTGGCAAGAATTCCAGAGGTAAATGCCACCGATAATAACCGGCTGCTGTATAATATACTGAGGCCGTATTTCCTAGCTTTAAAACAACAGGGAAGACAGTGGTGCTTTGCTTCTTAGAAGCAATTCGTGCCAGGTAAATTAATCAGGTGTACTCAGATATGATGTTAGTAATCAATAAAAACACGTGTTTGCAAAAACATTGTAAAAAGTAGTCATATAGTGAAGAATTTAGTGAACATCTGATATTTATGGCACCTAATTTTGCCAACCTAAATAAATGAGAACATGTTTGTAGCAGAATTCATTGTTAAAATTTCAATTTGTTTCTGAGAAATATTGGTCTGACATTGGTGTTCAATACATAACATATACATAGTAGCTTTTTAAAAGGACTTAACCCTTTAAAATAATTATAAAATAACATAATATGGCAAATAGAGGTTAAAGTATAATAGTTATGTATTTGTATAGTTTTATTTTATGAAAATTGTAAATGGAAATGTATCAAGTTCCAGGTATGCCCGTTGCCTTCTAGATGACTTACTGGTGTAAAAGTTGCATTCCTGTAGACCACCCAACATCACACATGAATTGTACATTTGTGGCACATATGAATGATTGTACATGTATTCTAGAGTCTGTACTATGTCCAAATGCTAAGCACAATATTTCCTTGTTAGGGGCATTACCTATAGTTTACACAGTTTAGGTCAGAGGCCAGTAATTAATACAGAAATATACATTTGAACATCGTTATTTCGAACTCTGTTAATTCGAAATCAGCGTTATTTCGAAGTAGTTTTCTAATCCCAAATTGGTTTCTTCTTTATTTAAATAAAATAAACTCATTTAATTTGAACTGTTTTAATTTCAAAGTCTGAAATTTCACACTTATTTACTTATTGTTAATTCAAAGTCGCGGTTTTGATTGGGACCCGATGTTTTCACACCTTCAATAAAGATTCGCGGACCGCTAATGGGCGATATTAACGCTCATTAAGGAAAGTGACATGCAACCTGTGTAAGTTTGTGCAAGGTATTTCTGGGTATTTAAAGCTACTTTCTTAATGATGGCTCGCCAACGTAAGACTATCAAATTGGTTAGTTGTCCACCAGTGGTGAAACAGTTTACCCACGTAAAAAGGTACACCAAATAACTAATGGGTTGCATTTTTAGCTCACCTGAGCACAACGTGCTCATGGTGAGCTTTTGTGATTGCCTTTTGTCCGTCATGTATTGTCCATCGTATTGGCCAATCTTCATGAAATTTGGTCAGAACATTTGTCCCAATGATATCTCGGCCGAGTTCGAAACTGGGTCATGTGGGGTCAAAAACTAGGTCATTAGGTCAAATTGAAGAAAAAGCTTGTTAATACTCTAGAAGTCACATTTTTTGCCCAATCATCATGAAACTAGCTCATAACATTTGTTGTAATGATATCTAGGCCGAGTTCGAAAATGGTTCCGGTCTGTTGAAAAACCTGGCCGCCAGGGGGGGGATTTCCTTATATGGCTATAGGAAAAGCTTGTGAACACTCTAGAAGTCACATTTTTTGCCCAATCAACATTAAACTTGCTCAGATCCTTTGTTCTTATGATATCTCGGCCAAGTTAGAAAATAGTTCCAGTCCGTTAAAAGACATGGCCGCCAGGGGGGTGGGGGGTCAGAACCGTTATTCTTATGATATCTTGACCGATATCAAAAATGGTTCCGGTCTGTCAATAAACATGGCCGCCAGAAGGGGGGGGGGTGGGTGGGTAAGGTTTCCTAATGGGCTATAGAAAAAACTTTTGAACACTCTGGAAGTCACATTTTTTGCCCAATCAGCATGAAACTTGCTCAGAACATTGGTTCATATGATATCTTGGCTGAGTAAGAAAATGGTTACGGTCTGTTGAAAAACATGGCCGCCAGGGGAGGGGAGGGAGTTCAGTTTTCCTTATATGGATCTATTGAAAATTTTAAAAAGCTTGTGAACACTCTAGAGGCCACATTTGTATCCCAATCATCATGAAACTTTCTCAGAACATTTGTCGCAATGATATCTCTGACAAGTTCGAACCCAGGTCACATGTGGTAAAATACTAGGTCACCAGGCCAAATTAAAAATAAACAAGCTTGTGAACAATCTAGAGGCCACAATTTTAGCCGAATCTTCATGTAACATGCTCAGAACAGTTTAATTCCTTAGCCCCTCAGGTGAGCGACCTAGGGCCATATGGCCCTCTTGTTATCATTATACCAAGTCAGGTATGCTTGATAAGAATTTTGATTGTAAAAGTTTGTTATTTACTAGTTTCGGAAGTATATTCAGCTCCTTTATAATTGCGTATGTGGATAAAAAGCAAAATGTGACGCAACTGTGAACGTTTTTTTTATATATAAAATGGTGAAAATGTTTAATCCGAACTATCGTTATTTCATAATTTTCTCGCCGTTCCCGTTGACTTCGAAATAACAGTGTTCGAATATAGTATATATTAGTGATACAACAGGTATATGAAATATTGAATTTGATGGAATCTTTTTCAGACTGTTGGCGGTCGCCAACAGTCTTTTGAGAGGGGAATTTTCAAAAAAGGTATTGTGGAAAACTACTTATTTTCTTTGCAGGCTACGAATCAAAACCTGAAAGGGTCTTTCTTCTCTCTCTTCATGAATGTTTTCTTACCTTTTAATTATTTAAAATAATGTACGTGATGTGTATAATATGGTGTATATTATGTGATTTGTTACAATTACAATTTCTAAAAAATAGTCAATTTATTAAAAATGTTACGTAAAATTAATGACACCCCTATTTTCGCTATTTACTTGAATGTAACCGAAATGTTCACCTGGGTGTCCTGGAATAAGAACACTAAATTCATGAGCTACATCGGTTCGTTTAGACTCGTGAAAGTGTTATTTCTATTTACTGATTCTTATTCTGAATCTTTTGACAAGAAATTATTGTAATGTATTAATTTTAAACTGCGGTATGGAAAATCGTGAGCACGCATCATGTGACCTACTTTTGACTCAGTAGGCTACGAATCACTAACAGTCAATGCTCCAAACTTCCAGGCTTTATTGGTTATTCTGCATGGCTTGTTACAGATTGACTTGTTAACTGGCATGTATATAATTCTGTTTGCATTAGATAATTAGCTTGAAAAATAAACGTGCGTTACTTACAAATAAATTTTTAAATAAGCCATATTCTCAAATTTAAAGGTTGGGAATTGAATTCCCATAAACTCACTCCTAGTCTGACAATAATAACACACATTTAATTCAAGAAATTCAAATTGTTATTTGTATTTAGCACTTGGGCGAATTTGCTGAGTTCATGTACCCACAGTAATACTTTACATATTGGTCAATCACTGAACACTTATCATTTTATACATATGCATGTAACCAATTACGTCTATATATTCAAACTACAAAATCATACATTGTTGCAATTCATTATTCTTTTCCAAACTGGTCTTGTCGACTGCCCAAAGCTGAATGACTTACAACCAATTACCCGTGCTAGATAAATTGACTACGCCACATAGCTGACTATACGTTATGTGAAGGGAAATTAATTTTCTTTAATTCGTGAACTCAAACTAAAACAATTATATTTGCATTTAAACAAATAGTGTCTTTAAGCAAAAATGCACTCATAATTCACATGCTTTTAGTTTCTTTTGTCGCCAGCAGTCTTTCTTCGCTGTCAGCATTTTGATTGAGATTGACAATTTTGACTGCAGACTTGACATTACAGATCTGATGGGTTAATATAACCTGCAAGTATATTTTATTTTATGCAGTTAGTTATTTCAGTTAATTTGAACACCTTAAATTGTATACTTGTCAATGCAAAATTGGCACCAGATACTCTTTAATAATAAGTTACTAGAGTGTGTAATACGACAGAAAGCGAAAGCTTAACGACGTTTGGAGTTTACACGAGCCAGTGTGGCAACTTATGGGTTTTTACCCAAAAGGAAGTGGTATAGATATTAAAGATGTATTGCAATATAACACATGTACAATGCCTCTGGTGTAAAATAGTTTATCTAATACATTGTTTGCATCGATGAATGTACAGTTGAAACGCGATACTACAAATAGTCACGGGAGACACGGATTTGTATGTAGTATCGCGTTTTTCGTAGTACTGCATTTTGAGCAAATTACAGTAGTATCATAATCTTCTTACATAAAGTGTTTATTTGCATAATATTGTAGCGTTTACGAACAGTATAGTGCACTTATTGAAGGACATTAGCGCTTTTATTAAACTAATTGCATGATTTTGACAATACAATTTGTTTATGTATTCGCATTATAAAGATATAAAATTAAAGTATGAAATCCACACACAATAATCTAACACGCGATGCCAATCTGTAAACGCAAAAGTCTTTTAGTCAAACGCTTATAATATCTCACACTGCATCTTTAAAGTGACTTCAACAGGTAACTAACTGTTAACAACTATCTTTGTCCAAGGTGCAATCAAACTGGATTTCTGTCTGACTTGGCAGATGTGTAAAATCTTTGTTGAGAAGCTGTGAAAACTCAAGGACAATATGATTTGTTGTATCGCGTGTATATTCAGCGCAAAAACTATGATGGGACCGGAAAATGTGTTCGTAATAACGCATCTTTCGTAGTATCGTGAATTTGTAGGATCGCGTCTTTTTCTAGTTAAACATATAAGGAAAACGGACGGGACCAGCCACCTTATTCATAGTATCCCATCATTTCGCAGTATCACGTTTCGACTGTATATGATTTTATTGTTGTACTTTTCTATTTGTTGCATCCCAAATATATAGTGATATTTATTTCAGGTTCTTCTTTATTTAAGGGAGTTTATTTATTTTTTCTGATGAAAATAAGAAGAAAATTAAAACAAATAAAGTAAATTGATCAATTTTCCCACCCTGCTAAATTGTTGTAACAACACTGTTTATTATATTTTCCAGTTGGAGCAGCTGCAACCCAGCGAAGATCTTCGTAGCAAGCTGCAGAAACTTGTGACAGAAGCCGACGATAGCGCCGCGCCACAAGGCCTCGGTGCACACGTCGAGTTAGATCCGAGCACGATCATCAAGATCTCTCGGGTCCTCGGCACGCTGAACTCCCCCCGTGACACTTCACGTAGCGGCGGACGTTCTGACATGACTTCGGTACAAAACCATGGGACCACTTTCGCCTCCTCTGTCGACCTGGTTAGTACTGACGTCAGTTTCAGTTAGTTAATTGTCATTATTAACATAAAGTTCATATCCTTGTTTGCCCAGATTAGTGGTTTGTTTGAAGTGTGCTGTATGCATACAGGGATTTTTCAATGCCTTGGCACAAATGTTTCCGCAATGAAACGCTGTGTCACTTTTACTTGACAACGTTGTCAAGCAGTATCAAAGCAGCATCGGGTAGCATCCATTGGTTCTACCGATGTTCGTGTATAATATAGAAGTGAACTTGTGTTTGCGGAAAAAATTAGAATTAATTCCATTTACAGTCTTATTTTAGCAAACAATATAGGGGTTATATGTCTAGTTTTTGTGGGTGCCTGTTTGAAAAAATACTCCAAATAATTTTGTTTTTGCATTGTTTTAAAGTCAAAACCAGATATTTATTATCTGTATTAAAATGCAATGCTGACTTTCATCATCCCATCTGTGATGTCATGGTACCTATGCATTCATATGAATTACATAGGAAGGGCATGTGACCCAGCTCACCAATGAAGGCCACTTGATGTCATTAAGTTGATTAATGGATTTGATTCGAGTTTTTCCTAATAATTTATTCATGAAAATAACTTCTGGTCTTCGTTTCCGAAACTGAAACAGGTAGTCTGCGTCTACTGGTACATATCTCTATGGTATTTAATACTGGAATTGTATAAATTGTGTATATTTAGCGATCTATGTGCGGATAAATTATCCATGGAGGTAAGTGGTTATAAATCACGGATTCGGCAGGCAATGAATGTTTAGAAAATTGTACGCGTACAGACTTCACCATCTTGGTGTGTGTTTCTTTCTAATTATTGCATTCAATGGAATCTTTTTTGCTTACTCTGTGAAGTTAATGCTATAAAGTTATCTATTGTAATCATTGACAGATGTGATGGTAAAAAAGCAGTGCATCCTTTTCAGCTTATTTAAAGTTATTTATGTTGATAGTCGGATATATTATTGGCCGAAGGGAAAACTGTCATGGTAAAGTTATTTATTTATTTTTTATAATCTGATGGTATTCATAGTTTTGTTAGAAAATATATTTTCTTTTGATATTATAATAATGCTGGTTTTTAACCTTTTATTTTATTAAAATCATAGGCATGTAATTGACAACAACTATTCACTCTATCTAGAATAGAATAGAGATTGAACTTAGTAGGCACAGTTCTAAAACCAGAGTGATTTGTCAATAATCAAACCAGCATCAGCGATTGTTTTCAGGTTTGGGCATGGAACTGGTACCCGTCTGATTACGATTTTTCACATTGTGAAATCTTATGTATTTGGAAAAAAATGTAAATTAAATTCATTGATTATTTAAAAATTGTCATATTTAATGTTTTTATAGATAAACATGCAATTCACGTCAATATTTACAACAGAAGTTTACATTTTCTTTGTATCTGGAAATTTGTTTTAACAGAATTAGGAAGTTTTTGCCAATTGGACTAATTGAGAAAAATACAGCGAGTTGCCACTGGGAATGTGAATTTTACAGAAACCTGACAGAGAAGGAAAACTGCTTAACTTGCATGTGTTGGAGATGGTACTGAGTAGGAACAGAAGTAAAACCAAGTTCCATTGGTCAGTAATCGACACTCGTTATTTTCAGGCTCGAGTCTCGGACGAGACCCCAGGTACAAGCAAAGTGGGTGGGGAACGGGTGTTGAAGGCCGCAACTGAAGGCCGTAATCTTTCACTATCCAAACAGGATAGTCTGTATCTTGTAAGTAGTCCAGTACTTAACTACACATGTATCTTCAATTAATTTATTGGACAAATCTCCTGTTCTAGTTTGTTTTTACAAGTTAAATGTGGATACTAGTAAGAAACAATTAGCAAGAATGTACAAAGGTTGTTAAAATATTTGTCCTGCTTAATTAGTTTTGTTTGAAAATGAGTTTTTACATGTGTAAACTTTTCAATCCTGGTTAAGATAATGGCCAGTTAACTTGTGAAAAAAATAATAGTTTTTCTTTTGTATAAATATTTCAGTACTATATGCATATCTGGAACAATTTATAAAAAAAATACAAACAGTCCCTTTTGTGTCAGTGTGGTTTTATATTTATTTCATTCAGATGAAAAAGATAAGGGACTTCGAACAGAAGTGTAAACCCTTACAAGAAAAAAATAAGAAGTTTCTAGAAAGAAACATGGAACTTACGATGCTGAACAGGAACTTGAAGGAACAAATACGGAATGTGGTCGGCGAAAACAAGACACTGGTATGTTATGTAGAAGACCTAATTAGATCATGAACTTGTGCAGAATGAATGGAGATTTTAATTATAATGGTTTTCCATCCAATTTTTGGTGAAAAATATAGTTCAGAATACATTCATATATAAATTGTTGCAGATTGTTGAAATGAATGATTATGTATGAAAGGGAATACTAGATGTAGCAATAACTTGGTGAAAACTAAAGTGTGCAGTATGTAGTGAGGAGCAAAACTAAAGTGTGCAGTATGTAGTGAGGAGCAAAACTAATGTGTGCAGTATGTAGTGAGGAGCAAAACTAAAGTGTGCAGTATGTAGTGAGGAGCAAAACTAAAGTGTGCAGTATGTAGTGAGGAGGCTAAAGTGTGCAGTATGTAGTGAGGAGCAAAACTAAAGTGTGCAGTATGTAGTGAGGAGCAAAACTAAAGTGTGCAGTGTGTAGTGAGGAGCAAAACTAAAGTGTGCAGTATGTAGTGAGGAGCAAAACTAAAGTGTGCGGTATGTAGTGAGGAGCAAAACTAAAGTGTACAGTATGAAGTGAGGAGCAAAACTAAAGTGTACAGTATGTAGTGAGGAGCAAAACTAAATGTGCAGTATGTAGTGAGGAGCAAAACTAAATGTGCAGTATGTAGTGAGGAGCAAAACTAAAGTGTGCAGTATGTAGTGAGGAGCAAAACTAAAGTGTGCAGTATGTAGTGAGGAGCAAAACTAAAGTGTGCAGTATGTAGTGAGGAGCAAAACTAAAGTGTGCAGTATGTAGTGAGGAGCAAAACTAAAGTGTGCAGTATGTAGTGAGGAGCAAAACTAAAGTGTGCAGTATGAAGTGAGGAACAAAACTAAAGTGTGCAGTATGTAGTGAGGAGCAAAACTAAAGTGTGCAGTATGTAGTGAGGAGGCTAAAGTGTGCAGTATGTAGTGAGGAGCAAAACTAAAGTGTGCAGTATGTAGTGAGGAGCAAAACTAAAGTGTGCAGTGTGTAGTGAGGAGCAAAACTAAAGTGTGCAGTATGTAGTGAGGAGCAAAACTAAAGTGTGCGGTATGTAGTGAGGAGCAAAACTAAAGTGTACAGTATGAAGTGAGGAGCAAAACTAAAGTGTACAGTATGT
Source organism: Congeria kusceri (assembly GCA_027627225.1). Classification (NCBI taxonomy): domain Eukaryota; kingdom Metazoa; phylum Mollusca; class Bivalvia; order Myida; family Dreissenidae; genus Congeria; species Congeria kusceri. Next base: position 7,921,049 of record CM051034.1, on the reverse strand, counting down.
AGTGAGGAGCAAAACTAAATGTGCAGTATGTAGTGAGGAGCAAAACTAAATGTGCAGTATGTAGTGAGGAGCAAAACTAAAGTGTGCAGTATGTAGTGAGGAGCAAAACTAAAGTGTGCAGTATGTAGTGAGGAGCAAAACTAAAGTGTGCAGTATGTAGTGAGGAGCAAAACTAAAGTGTGCAGTATGTAGTGAGGAGCAAAACTAAAGTGTGCAGTATGTAGTGAGGAGCAAAACTAAAGTGTGCAGTATGAAGTGAGGAGCAAAACTAAAGTGTGCAGTATGTAGTGAGGAGCAAAACTAAAGTGTGCAGTATGTAGTGAGGAGCAAAACTAAAGTGTGCAGTATGAAGTGAGGAGCAAAACTAAAGTGTGCAGTATGTAGTGAGGAGCAAAACTAAAGTGTGCAGTATGAAGTGAGGAGCAAAACTAAAGTGTGCAGTATGTAGTGAGGAGCAAAACTAAAGTGTACTGTATGAAGTGAGGAGCAAAACTAAAGTGTGCAGTATGTAGTGAGGAGCAAAACTAAAGTGTGCAGTATGTAGTGAGGAGCAAAACTAAAGTGTGCAGTATGTAGTGAGGAGCAAAACTAAAGTGTGCAGTATGTAGTGAGGAGCAAAACTAAATTGTGCAGTATGTAGTGAGGAGCAAAACTAAAGTGTGCAGTATGAAGTGAGGAGCAAAACTAAAGTGTGCAGTATGTAGTGAGGAGCAAAACTAAAGTGTACTGTATGAAGTGAGGAGCAAAACTAAAGTGTGCAGTATGTAGTGAGGAGCAAAACTAAAGTGTGCAGTATGTAGTGAGGAGCAAAACTAAAGTGTGCAGTATGTAGTGAGGAGCAAAACTAAAGTGTGCAGTATGTAGTGAGGAGCAAAACTAAAGTGTGCAGTATGTAGTGAGGAGCAAAACTAAAGTGTGCGGTATGTAGTGAGGAGCAAAACTAACGTGTACAGTATGAAGTGAGGAGCAAAACTAAAGTGTACAGTATGTAGTGAGGAGCAAAACTAAATGTGCAGTATGTAGTGAGGAGCAAAACTAAATGTGCAGTATGTAGTGAGGAGCAAAACTAAAGTGTGCAGTATGTAGTGAGGAGCAAAACTACAGTGTGCAGTATGTAGTGAGGAGCAAAACTAAAGTGTGCAGTATGTAGTGAGGAGCAAAACTAAAGTGTGCAGTATGTAGTGAGGAGCAAAACTAAAGTGTGCAGTATGTAGTGAGGAGCAAAACTAAAGTGTGCAGTATGAAGTGAGGAGCAAAACTAAAGTGTGCAGTATGTAGTGAGGAGCAAAACTATGTTGACTCTTTATGGTTTACGTATGTTTCATCAAAGATTTCTGCTGACAGTTAAGCAATCAAACCCTCATGTTCAAATTCTTTTCAACATTTTATTAATTACTGGGTACTTATAGTGTCCAATGTAAGGTATATGTGTGCTTCTTACTTAATAAATTTACTGCTGTAAAGTTTCGTATGCAGTTTGTATCGCATGATTTTCCATGTTTGTAGAAAGAGCAACTCAATGTCTGCCGACAAAAGTGTTCTGGGTTGTCACGGCAACTGAACGACGCTGAGGAAGAACGAGCCAAGCTGGAGAAACGTGCACAGGAAGTGGATAGGCTCAAAGCTGATAACGAGGAACAGGCTAAAACTATTTCTGCTATGAAGCTACTGGCAGCTGTAAGTTGGAACAACCCAGGTTTGGTTTTGTTGTATTTTTTGTTAACGTGATCGTATGTTTATTATCAGATATCTAATCCATTAATTTTGATAGGTAGCAAAGGTATGAAAAGATTAACATGAAACATGGTATGGTGGGCCCATGATTTGTTTTTACTTGATTGCACTTCTATCTTTGAATTCCAGAAAATTATTTTTGAAAATAAAACCCTTTTTCAGGTATTCATATTTCCTTCAGGAAAAAGACAGAAGAATGGAAGTACTTCAACACAGGAAGAAACGCCGACTGCGCCTCTCACCTGAATATGTAAGGGTGCTTCCGTAGTAGCCATATACCCTCAGTCCCCCGAGTTTACAACCATTATGTGCTTCTTTACGATCTCTGTTCTGTTCAGATTTATTTATACCTATTTAAACCTTATTTTTAGCTGAATAATGTTGAATGACAAATGCTTTTTGATGCATTTTTTAGTCTGCTTACTAGTAAAAAACCCAGTACTCGGTGTCTTCGAGAAAGCTTGCTTAAACATTTCCTGAGTAGAGATTAAACTCAAGATCTGAAGATCCCAAGGTGGCAAAATGCAGATTATAGTTTTCTTTACCAGGTCAATCTAAAAATCTTCAGATTTCCATATTTTTATCAAAATGACTATAATCCTGTATTATTATATGATTTAATGTTAGAAGTTAGTCAGATGCAATCAGGCAGTTTTATTTTCTGACTTAATGTGTTTCAGTTGTCGCGACTGGGCAGTCCGAGCAGCGCTGATGATGAGCGTTCACAGGACTCGGATCTGTCCGTGTCATCTGTGTCACACAGCAACTTGTCTGATGACGACATAATGGAAGAAGTTAGCCTATTTAAATTGTTGTTTGTTTGTCATGTATTTTAATTTTTGTCGAGCACATCTGCGGTCAGCTCGACTTAGTTGTCACAATGGCGGTTTGTGTATTTGTGTCCGTGTGTGCATCCATCCGTCCAATCTTGTCCAGACTGTAACTTTATCATTCATCAGGCAATTTTTAAATAACTTGCCACAAACGTTCACCGTGTGGAGACTGCGTGTCCCGCGCAAGACCTGTGTCTCTAGCTCAAAGGTCAAGGTCACAATTAGAGTTCAAAGGTCAAATAGGGGCATAGTACAGCTTGTCCTGACTGTAACTTCATCATTCAGCAGGCAATTTTAAAATAACTTGCCACAAATGTTCTTCATGTGGAGACGCAAGACCTGTGTCCCTAGCTTAAAGGTCTAGGTCACACTTAGAGATCAAAGGAGAAGACCTGCTTGTTAGAAAATGTGATTTTAAATTAATTACAATACAAGACAACAGGCTGGATATGTTGCCAACAGGCATTTAGTTATAAAAATTGTAGTGCTCTCAAAAGGGTTTGTCATATTTGTGAGATCGAGTAAATATAGGAAATACAAGTCACCATTAGCCAGAGAATTAAGTGTGTTCTGTATGTATGTTATTACAGATATCTGTCAAGTTTTGATTTGTTTTTCTTTATGCAAATATTTTATTACTTTTAGTTGCCAACTGATGATAACGAAAAACTGGACAGGAAATTCCGGACATTGCAGAAAGAACACCTGTTGCTTCAGAAATCTACGGCAAAGCTGCAAGGTGTCCTGGGATGGGGAACTGACCCCCAGAGATATGTCAAGGTCAGTCATTCATAGTGGGTCTTTGGTATGTCAAGGTCAGTCATTCATAGCGGGTATTTAGTATGTCAAGGTCAGTCATTCATAGTGGGTCTTTGGTATGTCACGGTCAGTCATTCATAGTGGGTCTTTGGTATGCCAAGGTCAGTCATTCATGTTGGGTCATTGTATGTCAAGGTCAGTCATTCATAGTGGGTCATTTGTATGTTCATGTCGGTCATTCATAGATGGTCATTTGTATGTCAAGGTCAGTCATTCATAGAGGGTCATTTGTATGTCAAGGTCAGTTATTCATAGAGGGTCATTTGTATGTCAAGGTCAGTCATTCATAGTGGGTCATTTGTATGTTAACGTTGGTCATTCATAGTGGGTCATTTGTATGTCAAGGTCAGTCTTCATAGAGGGTCATTTGTATGTCAAGGTTAGTCTTCATAGTGGGTCATTTGTATGTCAAGGTCAGTGTTCATAGTGGGTCACTTATGTGTCATTGATAGCAGAACACCTGTATCTACACTTCCCATTAATATTACTATTAGTCATCAAACTATATAATTGTGTTTTACTGTTCCAGTCCAAGCTGGATTTTGAAGCGGACCTGTATGTGTTCCAGTGTAAGATAGACAGTCTGGAAGAGTGCTTGGAGAAATATAAGGTACAAGCCTTGGAGTTAAAAACTACCAGTAAAAGGTGTAGGGAAAGATCGTAATAGCAGGGTGCTGCACCCATCTCCTATTTGGCCCACCTTTGCTATCCCTCTGGGATGATAAACACGGGCATGTTTGATATCTGTTAAAATGTAATATATTTTTGCAAGAATTCAATGCCAAATGTAGTGATTAAGTTTATATAGAAGCGCCAAAATGATAACAATACTAGACTTATCAAACTGTTAGCTGATGTCGAACTTTTCCAACGCCCCCCCCCCCCCCCCTGCTCCTTTTGAGCAGCACCCTGTACCCTTTTTTTCTTCTAGATCTACTCCTAAAACTGTGATGTTTTCTTTTTTAGAAGGGTTCCATAAAATACCCCATGTATGTTATTTATATGCATTTTAAGATTTGATGTTTGTGATTTAATGAAAGGAAGCATATTTTTCATTGTATCCTGCTGTGTTACAGGACAACGATGCCAGCTGGACTTCAGAGAAGGAGCAGCTCTCTGATCGGATACGAACTCACGAGCAAACAGTAGGTGTCAGTGTCTGCTGTCAAAACTATAGTATACCGTGGAATCACTTAAATTTGCGGGGTACAAATTTCGCGTAAATGTGATCGCGGACATATTTGCGCAGTCTTAAATTTGCGCAAACTCAGTTTTAAAAAAGTCAGCTGTGTTTTACGATCAAAAATACGTATTGAGTTATCAGTGTAACGACCGACTGGGCAGAACCCTGGTAGAGGGTCCTATTATGACAGCTTGTTTATTGCAAAAAACTTGTATTGGTACTGGAATAGGGTCTTAATTCATAACAGGGGTCCACTTCTACACTGTGCATTACCTTTTATACCAAATTAACGTTTATTGCAATCAATGCATTATTTTTTCAAACAGATCATACTTATAAATGTTTTTTATTAAAACCAAAATTATAAGTAAAAACATTCACATCACAACATTCACATATACCTGCATATGTTTATGAATGATGAACTAAATACATATGAAAGAACGTCTTAAATCGGTAATTATTCACGGTGGTCATAAATTCGCGCAATGGCTGGAATGCAAAATGCGTGAAAATTAGACCTCCGCGAAAATTATTTATTTCACAGTATAGATACTAGTTCAGGAGCAATTTCTACTGTCAAAACTATTGTATAGATACTAACTCAGGAGCAAACGGTAGGTATCAATATGTGCTGTCAAAACTATAGTATAGATACAAACTCGGAAGCAAATGGTAGTTGTCAATAGTTGTAAATATACACTGTAATGTCTGCAAATATTCTTCAAAATCTCAAAAGGCCCATTCTGTCATTAGAGCAGTTTGCCATTATCTGGTTCTGTGTGCAAGTGTGGAATTTCTCAGAGTTAGGATGTTGTTTTAGTCCTAATATTACATGCAGGTGGCATTTTAATTATCTTTTTAGACCAAGGCATTGTAGAGTTATATACCCTGAAACTAAGACAAAATATAAACATGGAGCCTCTACCCCTGAAGTTTGTGCCCATTATGCATTAGAGTTTACACATGAGCATAAAATGCTAGTGTCTGTATATAAACAATGTTCATTATATTATGTCAATATTGAACATGCAATGGAAAGTCCACAATTTTACTTCAAAATAAACATGACTCAACAACAAGCTTGGCCTTTTTCAACTTTCCCCATGTTTGTGTGCAACATTGGATGACATCGACGAGACAAGACCTTGATTAGCCTTAATATAGGAACACAAGTTTTTAAATAACACTGTTATAGGTAACTCTAAATGTATATGTATGTATATTTTTAATGGATAAACCAACAAAACATACATTAAAAGTATAAAATATTGGCATTTGTTGTTTATAGATTGAGCAACTAGAGTTGAAGCTAAGGGAGACAACTGGAGCGTATGAAGACCTTAAGGAACATTCAGAGCACCTGGAGTTCTTGGTCCTGGAAACCCAGGAGAACAGCCAGGTAGGCTGCATGGGGGTTGAGTGGGGGCGAGAGGTGGGGGGTTAGTCTGCTGCATACAATTATGCAAAGGGTATAGAGAATAGGATAGTGTTGAAGAAACTTTAAAGATAAGTTTGTTTATATTCTGTTGTCGTTATCTGTAACCAGAATTATTGCACAACATTCTTTTCCATAAATTATGTTAATATATTGTACAAATGTGGTAAAAGAAAAAGTGAGCACTGTAATTCATGTCTGTTGTAAATGCAAAGTGTTACATTTCTTTATCCTGAATGTTGTGAAAAACTGTTGTTTTCTAGTCATGGAGGATGTTTAATATTTATGTGAACTTGTGAATTAATTACTTCATTCAAATCATTTGTACTGAGCATTGTTAAGTTCCCTTATTATTTTCAGTTATTTATGTTCATGATGTTCTCAGTGTTCTTACTGGTATAATTTCCATTTTTTCCTTTTTTATTTTATGTTCATGGTCATTCCAAAGTGTTCAGTGTTCATGAACATCCATATTTTTTTAGCTCAACTGAGCACAACGTGCTCATGGTGAGCTTTTGTGATCACCTTTCGTCCGTCGTACATCGGCTGTCATGAGTCAACATTGTCCTCCTAAACCGCTTGGCAGATTTTCACCAAACTTCACAGGAATGATCCTTGGGTGACCCTCTTTCAAAATTGTTCAAATCGTTTTGGTCCGCTGCATATGTAGGTCACCAGAGCTAACAATAGATTAAAAAAGTAAAAACTTTAAAAATCTTCTTTTCTGAAACTGCATGGTTGAGAGCTTTCATATTTGGTATGTGGCATCATCTAGTGGTTCTCTACAAAGATTGTTCAAATGATGCCCCTGGGGTCAAAACTGGCCACGCCCCGGGGGTCACATGGTTTATATAGACTTCTATAGCAAAATGACTTTAAAAATCATCTCCTCTGAAACCGCAAGGCCCAGAGGTTTGATATTTGGTATGTAACATTGCCTAGTGGTCCTCTACAAAGATTTTTCAAATTATGCCCCTTGGGTCAAAACCGGCCACGCCCCGGGGGTCACAATGTTTATTTAGACTAATGGCTAAATGATTTTGAAATCTTCCCTAAAACCGCAAGGCCCAGAGAGTTGGTATTTGGTTGGTAGCATTGCCTAGTGGTCCTCTACAAAGATTGTTCAAATTGTGCCCCTGGGGTCAAAACTGGCCACGCCCCGGGGGTCACATTGTTTATATAGACTTCAATAGCAAAATGACTTTTAAAATCTTCTCCTCTGAAACCGCAAGGCCCAGAGGTTTCATATTTGGTTTGTGGCATCCTGTAGTGGTCCTCTACAAAGATTGTTCAAATGATGCCCCTGGGGTCAAAACTGGCCACGCCCTGGGGGTCACATTGTTTATATAGACTAGGCCCAGAGGTTTCATATATGGTATGTAACATTGCATAGTGGTCCTCTACAAAGACTGTTAAAATGATGCCTTTGGTTTCAAAACTGGCCACGCCCCGCGGTCAAATGGTTTATATAGACTAAAATAGCTAAATGACTTTGAACATCTTCTCTAAAAATGCAAGGCCCAGAGGTTTTTTTGGTTGGTAACATTGTATAGGGGTCCTCTACAAAGAGTGTTCAAATGATGCCCCTGGGGTCAATACTGGTCACGCCCGGGGGTCACATGGATTATATCGACATAAATAGCAAAGTGACTTTAAAAATATTCTCCTCTGAAACCGCAAGGCCTAAAGGTTTCATATTTGGTATGTAACATTGTATAGTGATCCTCTACAAAGACTGTCAAATGATGCCCCTGGGGTAAAAACTGGCCACGCCCCAGGGTTCACATTGTTTATATATACTTAAATAGCTAAGGGTCACATTGTTTATATAGACTTAAATAACAAAATGACTTCAAAAATCTTTTTCTCTGAAACTGCAAGGCCCAGTGGTTTAGTATTTGGTATGTAACATTGTATTGTGGCCCCCTACAAAGATTGTTCATATTATGCCCCTGGGGTCAAAACTGGCCACGCCCCAGTGGTCACATGGTTTATATAGACTTAAATAGCAAAATGACTTTAAAAATCTTCTCCTATGAAACCGGAAGGCCCCAAGGTTTCATATTTGGTTTGTAATAGTAAAGTGATCCTCTACAAAGATTATTTAAATTATGCCTCTGGAATCAAACCTGGTGATGCCCTGGGGACAAATGGTTTCTTTAGACTTATATGGCAAGTGGACTTTAATAATCTTCTCTGAAACTGCAAGGCCCAGAGGTTTCATATTTTGTATGTGACATTGTATAGTGGTTCTATACAAAGATTGTTCAAATTATGCCCCTGGGGTCAAACCTGGCCATGCCCTGGGGGTCACATGGTTTCTATAGACTTATATATGGCAAGTGGACTTTAAAAATCTTCTTCTCTGAAACTGCAAGACCCAAAGGTTTTGTATTTGGTATGTAACATTGTATAGTGGCCCTCTACAAAGAATGTTCAAATTATGCCCATGGGTAAAAAGAGGGCACACCCTGATGGTCACATGTTTTATATTGACTTAAATGACAAAATGACTTAAAAAATTGTCTTCTTTGAAACCTTAAGGCCCAGATTGGTCTTCTGCAAAGATTGTTCAAGTTATGCCACTGGGGTCAAACCTAGCCACGCCCCAGGGGTCACAAGGTTTGTATAGACTTATATGGCAAGTGGACTTAACAAATCTTCTTTGAAACTGCAAAGCCAAGAGGTTTCATCTTTTGTATGTAACATTGTATAGTGGTCGTCTACAAATATTGTTCAAATGATGCCCCTGGAGTAAAAAGAAGCCACACCCTGGGGTCACATGGTTTCTATAGACTTATATGGAAAGTGGGCTTTGAAAATCTCTGCTTCTGAAACTGCAAGGCCCATAGGTTTCATATTTGGTCCTCTACACATATTGCTCAAATTATACCCCTGGAGTAGAAAGTGGCCATGCTCTGTGGGTCACATGGTTTATATAGACTATAAAAATCTTCTCCTGAAACTGCAAGGCCCAGATTTCTATACTCAGGTTAGGGGTTTAGTATCATTTGGCCCTCTTGTTATAAGCCAATATGATGCCTTAAACTCAGGTGGGCGACCAAGGCCCATCGTGGCCCTCTTGTCATGATCATCCCACCGAGTTTCATGTTCATGATAATCCCAAAGTGTTTCATGTTCATGATGATACCAGTTATTTCGTGATCATTCCCCAGTGTTTCATGGGGATGCTTCATCGTAAAATGCTTCATGATCATGATCATCCTAAAATGTTTTATGTTCATTATCATCCTAATGATTTCATGACCATCCCACAGTTTTTCATTTTCATGATTGATTATCCCAGTGATTTCATGATCATTCCCTAGTGTTTCATGTTCATGATCATCCTAAAGTGCTTCATGGTCATGATCATCGTAAAATGTTTCATGTTCATGATCATCCTAATGATTTCATGATCATCCCACAGTGTTTCATGTTCATGATCATCCCATAGTGTTTTTTTCATGATCATCCTCATGATTTCATTTCCCATAGTGTTATATGTTCATGATCATCCCATAGTGTTTCATGTTCATAATCATCCTGTGGTTCATGTTGATGATCTTACTAATTATTTCATGATCATCCCAAAGTGTTACATGTTCATGGTCATCCTAATGATTTTATGATCATCCCAACGTGTTTAATGTTCATGATCATCCTAATGATTTCATGATCATTCCACAGTGTTTCATGTTCATGATCATCCCAATGATTTCATGATCATCCCAGTGTTTTATGTTCATGATCATCGTAATGATTTCATGATCAACCTAATGATTTCATGATCATCCCAAAGTGTTTAATGTTCAGGATCATCATAATGATTTCATGATCATCCCAAAGTGTTACATGTTCATGATCATTATAATGAGTTCATGATCATCCCAACGTGTTACATGTTCATGATCATTCTAATGAGTTCATGATCATCCCAAAGTGTTTAATGTTCATGATCATCCTAATGATTTCATGATCATCCCACTGTGTCTCATGTTCATGATCATCCTAATGATTTCATGATCATCCCAAAGTGTTACATGTTCATGATCATCCTAATGATTTTATGATCATCCGACAGTGTTACATGTTCATGTTCATCCCTTAATGTTGCATGTTCGTTATCATTTCGAAGTGTGCTTGTTCATTTTCATACCCAAGTGTTCATTGTTGTAATCAAGTGTTCATGCTTATTGTATCTTAGTGTTCCTGCTTATTGTATCTCAGTGTGTGCATTTACAAGTGTTGCATGCTGATGCTGATTACAGTAGCTGTGCCGATGTGCATGGTATTGTGACCAACAGCCCCCTGCTGCATGTGTGCATGGCTTGGTGGAGTGGAATGATAGAACACAGTTGTACTGGACTGCTTACCAGGTACTAGTCTGTTTACTTCAAATTACTCTATTGCATGGTTTTATCATGGCCCTAGCAACAAGCGGTGTATGCTGTAAATTTTAAGCTTGTCTGTCTGTTTCGCCATTCATCTGTACATCCGTGTGTTCATTCACGTTCAGTGGAAATTGTTGTTATACATGCAGCTATTGTGTGGAGCCAAAAGGACCTGTTTTTGTAGAAATTATTACTTTATATTTGAAATACATGCATTATTTTAATAATTGCATACTCGAAAAAAAAAATCATCTGGTTAACCAAATTCATGTTCAACCCACCGCAACTTACGTTAGTGCTTGTGCATATTAACTAATACCCATTGGATAATGGCTAATAGTTATTAAGAATAAAGTGTTATAGTCAATCTTAATAAAGTAAAGATATATTTGAAAAGAAAGCGATATTGATTTTACTTTATCATTGTTGACATACGCTGCAATGTTGTAACATGACGGTCATAACAATTCGACCGATTTAAGAAATAATTATACAGGCCTTTATGAGTGTAATAAAAGATAAAATATCATTTTATTACCTTTGCCATCGCTGAAGAGTTGTAAAGGATTTCCAATATTTTGAATTAGTAATAAAGTGTTTAAAAGTAGAATTAACTGTCCCTGTGCCAATAGGATGACTCGTGCATTTTTAATGCAGTGTGGGTCCTTACCTTTGATGTCACGCCATGTGATCATGGCCTTTGTTCAGCTGTCTGAAACCACTTTTATCCCATCACCAGACGTGCATTCTGATTCGATTCATTGTTGTGAGATAAAGCTATAATGCAGTACGACAATTTGGTTCTTGTGTGTGACATCATATGATGATAGTTTTGATAATTTCTATGTTTTCCTTCATCTTCTTTTAGCAAAAAATGTTTGGAGTTGTGTCACACGTAACTTGAAAAATATAACTGCTAGAGTGATATAACTTTATAAACATGTTCATTACCATGTGAACTTGTGCACCTGGGTATTTTGGCAAAGTTTTTTCTGGCATCAGCAGAGTTTTGTGACAACCAGCGGAATGTGGGGCATCCGTGTCCGGGACACATGTATAGTCTCAGCCTGGCTTCATAAACTTGTAAATCAATAATCAAGTATTCTCTGTGTGTTGTATTTCTTCAGTTTCCTGAGGCGGCTTGTACAAGATATCTACAGATGTTGAGTAGAACATAGAAATGAAATGTGTCAAATACTTGTTACATGTGTGATATATTAGCTCGACTATTAGAAGAATAGGTGAGCTATCCTACTACCTCCGGCGTCGGTGTCTGCTTCTGAATTGGTTAAAGCTTATATTCAAAAGTCTTGTAACTTCAAAACTACATCAGTTATTCACCTGAAACTTGGGACTAACCTTTGTCACCAACTCTAGTATCAGGGGCAACATTACCCATAACCCTGTTTGTATTTTGACAGAGTTAAGACCTTTTTTCACATAGATGTTCTGGTTAAAGTTTATATTCAAAAGTTTTGTAACTTCAAAAATACATCAGTTATTCACTTGAAACTTGGAACTAACCTTTGTCATCAACTCTAGTATCAGGGGAATCATTACCCATAACTCTGTTTTGTATTTTGACAGAGTTATGCACACTTTTTACATTGATTTTGTGGTTAAAGTTTTTGTCCAAAAATGTATAAACTCTACAAGGCTTCACTTGAAAGTTTTGCATTTTAACAAATGTATGCCCCTTCCACTATCCAAAATATGTACCAACTGAAATACTTCGAATAGTCAAGCGTGCTGTCCTCTGACAGCTGTTGTTTCATTGATACTAAGTTATTGCTGTCACGGCCAATTGAATCTGAATTATGAACATTTAAGTTACTGATCTACAGGTCAATGTTCACCTGTATTAACCTCATGGATGGCAGTCCACATCTGAGGGGCTGATGTATGTAATGTACTTGTTTATCACCAATATGATGTTTCATAATGTATGAGTTATGTATCATTAAAGGTATAAGCTCTCAAAGTACAATACTGTTTTATGTTTGGCCTTTTTGATGTTAAGGTATAAAGTGTGATAATAAGTAAGACATGTTATATTCAAGATATATTTCATAGCAATCCCACATCTTATTACCCGGATGATTTAGCTTTTCTTGTATTATACAAAATGTGTAAAGAACACATATGCTTTAAGGAACCTTCTACTGCCCTTATCAGTCTGTGTACTCAAACTGTGACATTGTACACACCATCATCTATGCACCTTTATTCATAATGTGTGTGACTCGTATGGGGCAGTGTACCAGTATATTACAGCCTGAATACAGTACCAGGTGACTCGTATGGGCAGTGTACCAGTATATTACAGCCCCGATACAGATGTGTGTGACTCGTATGGGGCAGTGTACCAGTATATTACAGCCCCAATACAGATCTGTGTGACTCGTATGGGGCAGTGTACCAGTATAACACAGCCCCGATACAGATGTGTGTGACTCGTATGGGGCAGTGTACCAGTATATTACAGCCCCGATACAGATGTTTGTGACTTGTATGGGGCAGTTTACCAGTATATTACAGCCTCGATACAGATGTGTGTGACTCGTATGGGGCAGTGTACCAGTATATTACAGCCCCGATAACGTGTGTGACTCGTATGGGGCAGTGTACCAGTATATTACAGCCCCGATACAGATGTGTGTGACTCGTATGGGGCAGTGTACCAGTATAACACAGCTCCAATACAGATGTGTGTGACTCGTATGGGGCAGTGTACCAGTATATTACAGCCCCGATACAGATGTGTGTGACTCGTATGGGGCAGTGTACCAGTATATTACAGCCCCGATACAGATGTGTGTGACTCGTATGGGGCAGTGTACCAGTATAACACAGCTCCAATACAGATGTGTGCGACTCGTATGGGGCAGTGTACCAGTATATTACAGCCCCGATACAGATGTGTGCGACTCGTATGGGGCAGTGTACCAGTATATTAAAGCCCCGATACAGATGTTTGTGACTTGTATGGGGCAGTGTACCAGTATATTAAAGCCCCGATACAGATGTTTGTGACTCGTATGGGGCAGTGTACCAGTATATTAAAGCCCCGATACAGATGTTTGTGACTCGTATGGGGCAGTGTACCAGTATAACACAGCTCCGATACAGATGTGTGTGACTCGTATGGGGCAGTGTACCAGTATATTACAGCCCCGATACAGATGTGTGCGACTCGTATGGGGCAGTGTACCAGTATATTACAGCCCCGATACAGATGTGTGCGACTCGTATGGGGCAGTGTACCAGTATATTAAAGCCCCGATACAGATGTTTGTGACTTGTATGGGTCAGTGTACCTGTATATAACAGCTCCGATACAGATGTTTGTGACTTGTATGGGTCAGTGTACCAGTATATTACAGCGCCGATACAGATGTGTGCGACTCGTATGGGGCAGTGTACCAGTATATTACAGCCCCGATACAGATGTGTGTGACTCGTATTGGGCAGTGTACCAGTATATTACAGCCCCGATACAGATGTGTGTGACTCGTATGGGACAGTGTACCAGTATATATCAGCCTCGATACAGATGTGTGTGACTCGTATGGGGCAGTTTACCAGTATATTACAGCCCCGATACAGATGTGTGTGACTCGTATGGGGCAGTGTACCTGTATATTACAGCCCCGATACAGATGTTTGTGACTTCTATGGGGCAGTTTACCAGTATATTACAGCCCCGATACAGATGTGTGCGACTCGTATGAGGCAGTGTACCAGTATATTACAGCTCCGATACAGATGTGTGTGACTCGTATGGGGCAGTGTACCAGTATATTACAGCCCTGATACAGATGTTTGCAACTCGAATGGGGCAGTGTACCAGTATATTACAGCCCCGATACAGATGTGTGCGACTCGTATGGGGCAGTGTAACAGTATATTACAGCCCCGATACAGATGTGTGTGACTCGTATGGGACAGTGTACCAGTATATTACAGCCCCGATACAGATGTGTGTGACTCGTATGGGGCAATTTACCAGTATATTACAGCCCCGATACAGATGTGTGTGACTCGTATGGGGCAGTTTACCAGTATATTACAGCCTCGATACAGATGTTTGTGACTCGTATGGGGCAGTGTACCAGTATATTACAGCCCCGATACAGATGTGTGTGACTCGTATGGGGCAGTGTACCAGTATATATCAGCCTCGATACAGATGTGTGTGACTCGTATTGGGCAGTGTACCAGTATATTACAGCCTCGATACAGATGTGTGTGACTCGTATGGGGCAGTGTACCAGTATATTACAGCCTCGATACAGATGTGTGTGACTCGTATGGGACAGTGTACCAGTATATTACAGCCTCGATACAGATGTGTGTGACTCGTATGGGGCAGTGTACCAGTATATTACAGCCCCGATACAGATGTTTGTGACTCGTATGGGGCACTGTACCAGTATATTACAGCCCCGATACAGATGTGTGTGACTCGTATGGGGCAGTGTACCTGTATATAACAGCCCCGATACAGATTTTTGTTACTCGTATGGGGCAGTGTACCAGTATATTACAGCGCCGATACAGATGTGTGTGACTCGTATGGGGCAGTGTACCTGTATATCACAGCCCCTATACAGATGTGTGTGACTCGTATGGGGCAGTGTACCAGTATATTACAGCCCCGATATAGTACCGGTACCAGGCCTGGGCCGTAGGCCACCAAGGCTGGACAACTGCTAATGGACGTGTTAGTTTGATAATATGCCTATGATGTTTCTGTTAGATAGCAATCAGTGACAATATCAGCACATTGAAAATTTGTGTTTACTCTTTGATTGTTATCCAACATTTGCTGGTGTTTAAACTAATCAGCATTGTCATCTCCAATCCACACCCTGTGGCTACACTGCACTATACATCTGATAATGTAGCCTCTGGGTATTGAGATATTATTGCAATTTGTTTAAAAATAAATAACTTTAAACTTAGATTGTTTTTCTTGTTATTTTCTTAATTTCAGAGTAATACCAATACAGCCATAAACACGACAATGACTTTCTTTTAATGGAACTCCTTTTGAATGTTTTAATCAGCTTATCAAACAACTTGTTTAGTATTCATATTAGCTGATATCTGTCATTTTTATATGTTTCACTGTTGATTTTACAACATTGTTAAAGTCATGCTTTCAACAAATATTGCCCTTACTTATCAAAGAATATTTATTTATTTTACACTTGAAAGTGTAGTTTCCCAGTTTTACTAAGTTCTTAAGTAAACAAAGTGATCGCTGGTTATAAGGTCATTGAAATGAGATCAAATAACTTGGCGCAAAGTCTTTCTTGGACACATCTGGATTTTTTCCATTAAAGGAACATTTGCACTGAAATGAGTGATTTTCACAAGTTAAAAAAACAACATCATGCTCTTTTTAAATGAAATAAAATCCTCAAGGTTTGACTCATATCAATAAATGAATTAGCAATCAGAAACAGAAAGGGGAGTTGTGGTGATGCATCAAATTAGAATAAGTCCACTAAGCACATTATGGTAACCTTTTCAAATACTGCTGCTTATTTATATAAATGAAGAAAAAATCACTACTGTTTTCATAAAATTGTTTTTGCACCTGCCTTTTCTTTCAAACATTTTGTGTCTTTTGATGTTTTCTTGATTTTAAATTAAACAATTGTGCCTTAATTTAACATTATTTTGTTTCCCATAATGGTTAACAAACCACTTTAAACCTTCATGCATGTTGCCCTACAATTCACGGCCAACACCAATTAACATTTATTTAAATGCCCGTAATTAACTCATAAAAATGTGTGTAGTCTTATGAATCCCAGCCATGGGTATGCATGGAATGGTATTAAAGGCCCCTGTAATTTCATTAACCTGACACCTAACTAGCGGCCTTCTAGCTATCTATTGTTCACATTCGTTATTGTTTCATGTTTGACAAAAGAATTCAGACAATATATACCCACATTTAGCCTACTCACTATCCGAGTTTGGAATGTGGCCAGAGTTACCAGTATTTGTTATTTTTTAAGATAAAAGAATATCGGCCAATCATTGATTGTCAAATAATATAATAAACCTGATAAGTGTTTATGAATAAACGTAAGGCAAAGCATGATGAATGATGAATCAACTTGATATTAAAATATTAACGGGTGCGTTTTTTGTTTTATTTGTAATGAATATTGACATTTAAAAATATCTTCTTGTATTTATCAGTTAATTTGAAGGATTAAATGTTATCATTTAAAGTTTAATACATTGGATACAAAACCATTGAATGTGCCAGTTGTGGGAAATATTCATTTGCAAAACCCCTTGTTCATTGTGATGTGTAAGACTGAAAGAAGTGTTTTGGGTTGATTCGGAGATTATATAAAGGTATGAGTTTCACTGAATTTCTTTCCAAATGTTTTTCATGATTCATAATTGAAATGATAATGATAAATCATACAATTATTACAGTATTAAAGACTCTGTTGTTGATACTAGTGATACACTTTGTAATGATATCTACTTACATTCTGCCATGTGCCCTCTACGAGTTTCTATTACTGCTGATAGAGCTAAAGTTTCATAATCCTTTCCATTTAATATCAGAGAATAATTTGTTAAAAGAATCCAATTCTGATATCAGATAATAATTTGTTCAAAGAATCCAATTCTGATATCAGATAATAATTTGTTCAAAGAATCCAATTCTGAAGGCTGTTAATCACTTTATCAATGTCTTCATTAACCAAAATTATTTATGTGGTCAGCTTGAAATGTTCTTTGTTATCAGTATAAATGACTGTGTTTTAGATATTTGTATGCTGGTCTGTTTTAACTTTAGTTGGTTGGTGACAATTTGATCACAGCTTTAGCAGCCTGGTCACAATAATCTCAGTTTATCACTTCATTAAAGCAGCAGTCCAGAAATATGTTAATAAATAAAACTTTGCAAAAATCGTTCCGATTGGACATTTTACCAGTCAAAATACAAAAAAACACATTGAATCAGTAAAATAATAATGTTTTGATAACTTTTTAGCTCACCTGAGCACGTAGTGTTCAGTGAGCTATTGGTATAGGGGAGTTCTCCGGCATCGTCCCTCGTCTGTATGCCGTCAACAATTTGGACCGTTATCGCGATAGAGACTACATTTTTTATTTAACATTGACCTAACTTCCACAGTTTGTGTATGACCATAAAATCTCAGATTGGATTGTTATTGGGTCAGATCACATCAGTAACACCAGAGTTATTGCCCCTTTTTCATGCAAAAAAAGTGCAAAAATGCCCTTTCCAACTTAAAGACTTTATTTTCCATCAAATCTGAACCAAACTTTCAAAGTTTGTGTATGACCATCAGATCAATACAAAAATGGACATTATTCAGGATAGATTTAATTTTTCATCCAATCTTCACCAATCTTGCACAGTTTGTGTATTACCATGAGATTTCAGTTGAAGTCAGATATAAGCAAGATCGGACCAGACACACTGGAGTTTTGCCCTTTGTGAAAAAAATATGCAAAAATGGACATTATTCAGGATAGAGACTTCATTTTTCATCCAATCTTCACCAATCTTGCACAGTTTGTCTATGACCATAAGATTAGATTAAAAGTGAAGTCAAATTTAAGCAAAATCGGGCCAGAAACATTAGAGTTATTGCCCTTTGTTTGTGAAAATTTTTTACAAAAATGGACATTATTTAAGATAGAGACTTCATTTTCATCCAATCTTCACCAATCATGCCCAGTTTGTCTATGAACATAAGGCTACAGGTGAAGTCGCATGATCGGGCCAGAAACACCGGAGTTATTGCCTCTTGTGTTTGGAAAAAAGCATCAACAAGTTATCAAGGATTCACTTGCACACACGATTTTTGATTCAATGTTGAGCAAACTTACACAGTTTGCGTATTACCATACAAATTGATTGATAAAATTAGATTTCCAACAGTTGCAAACCTTGCATGCTGTTATTTGAACATGCAACATTGATCAGACGGCTTCAGAGACTGCATTAAATTCATTTATTATCATTGGACAGAAAATTATTAAAGAAAAAGCAAAACTTGACCTTAAAGCACAGCCATCGCATTGCAACTAGTTCTCCAAAACTGTCTGTGAAAAAGACGTAAAAATCTACTGTTTCTGCATTTTCCAGAATTGTCACTGACTTAATGAAAAAGGTTCAGGTAAGAATATCAAGAAAAATGATTTGAGAACAACAACAAAAAAGACGCACATCTACTACCCAATTCGTACTTTAGTTAGCCCATTACACTAACCGATGTTTTACATCAAAATTGATCCTATCCCCCTTTGCTTATTGCTCAGATACCTTAATTTTCAAACCTGTCACAACAGTGTGGTCTTCATCTGTACCAGTTCTCAGGTGAGCGCTTTGGGCCATCATGGCCCTCTTGTTATTGTATATTTATCTGTATGCTATATAGGGCCCGAGGTTATAAAACTTTCATTCATCTCAGCTCAAAACTCAACTCACAGCTCAATCTCCATACTCAGCTGAGATTCTTGCTCAGTTTGAGGTTATTAAACATTTGGAGATCAAACTCAGTGGAGACGATTTTTTTAGCATGAAGTTTAATATATTTAAGCGACCATTCAGTCTTCCATATTTACGTGGTGTTCCCCTAAGCAGCCTATTTGTGCAAACAGTGGTATATTTTTACAGCGGTTTCTTTTTTCTGTCCAAGTTACTTACCAAACCACGAAAACAGTGCTTATAACCACTGGATGGAGTAAACAAGTTGCTTTAAAAAGGCAATGGTCACAGAAACTAATTAACACTTGAAAATTGCAATAACCGTGATGAAATCTTCAATCGAAAATTGTGTGACTTATTAGCTGTTATGACGTATTCATATTGCGTCATTTGTGCGATTATTTCCATTTTCATGTGTAGATAAAATGGCTGCAACGGGGTCAACGCAATTGTTTCTACAATAATGTGTATTACACTGTTGCAATAACGACGTGAATATCAATAGGGTTGACACTACAATTATAACAATGGATATTGTATGTAGATATAAAGTTAAGACCTTTCATAAATGCATTAAACATGCAATTTTATGTTGTGATGTTTAATTGTTCATTTGGAATTTAGATTTTATTTCAGTGTTGTAAAATACTTAAAGTATAGCACTATATACGTTAATCATTTGTTCCATGTTGATTTTATCATCAAACTGTTGATATCATCACTGTTTACATAATTATTTGTCACATTTACATGTTGAGATTGACTCTGAGACAGGTAGCTACCAATCTCAGGATTTCTTGCTCAGCCTGAGTTTGAGCTCAGAGTTAAAAAAAATTAATCTCAGATTTCATGAGTTCAATCTCAGGCTGAGCTAGGAGTTGAGATTTGAGCTGGGAGATTGATCTCAAGAGTTTTATAACCTCGGGCCCTGTGTGATGTCTCTGGAGTAAATCAGCATGTATATTAGTGTATATTCCGTTCGTACCAAGCGTTTTCGAACATAAACATTATAAAGTGCCTGTCGTATATAAGAAAAAAGGTTTCAGTCAAATAAACAAACGTCATTAACATTAATTAGAACTAATTCCAATTTAAGATGTATTGAATTATGTTCTACGGACTGCGCCTTTAACCAGTATTGATATTTTGTAGAGTGTTTATCTTCGTAATAGCATAAATTGACTAACAATAGTCATAATAGGTTATTTTAATATCCATTTTGTGATATTTAATTATCCCTGAGTATTTTTATCTTATGACATGAAATGCTTGATTTGTGATACAAATGCATTGACTGGTTATCATATTTTGCAATACTGTTGTGGTAAAATGTTAAAATATATAAATAGAATGTTTTTCTTTGGGGATAGGATGTTGAACTTGTGACTTGTTAGGAAAGGTAAAACATCGGCTTACAAGACAGTTACTAGAGGGCCGATGTAGCTACAGGATTAAACCATGTACACCCAAAATCAATAATTTTGAGTAGTATTACCATAGAAACCAATTGATTAATGATTCTCTTCCGCTCCTTTTAATGTGTGAGTGTTTGAATTAGGATTTCTAAAGTTGACCCACTTCGTAATAAACATGTTGACGCAACCTATTTCGTTTATTGAAGTGTTTTAAATAGGGCTGTTTGAATAATTTAAAAAAGAGAACTAAATGGCATTGCATTAATTCACGGGCTTCAGTTTGTTTCAATACATCTCTTGGATTTAACTGAATTCTTACTTTAAATTTTAAATGGTTTTAAAAAGCTTTAAATAACTGTAACAAACCCTGTAATAGCAAAAAAGTGATTTGAGCAAAAGCAGCAATTTAAACTCAACAAAAAATAGACACACATTTCAGTCTGTTTGAAATCTCAGCTGTGAGTTGCATTTCTTGGATGTCATTGTTTACAAAAGTTTATTTGAGTGTGAGCTCTGTCTATTATGAGTATCGCATTTTGTTGTGATAAAGGGGATAAACGTCTTTGTAAGGCACAACAGAAGAATTGGATCATGATTTAAAGATACCTTTGTATGGTATAGCAGAGTTGATAGCAGTGTTGGACAATGGACGGTTGACAGTCGCTGTGCTCTACTGGTCTACCTCTTGTGTTCAGTTACTAGTCGGTCTTTTATCTTGTGCTGAAATAAGCAGTGGTTGAGGCTGATGTGTTTATCTTTTGTTTTTGTTTTTTCCTTGTTTGTAAGTGTTTTAATGAAAGCTTAAAGGCAGTGCCGATTCTCCAGATAGTGAATTCATATGTTATGTTTATGGATTAAAAGTGATTGATTATTATGGATATGATAATAAGGTAAATACCAATTTCTTATTTTGTAACAGAAAATGGGGTTTAGTTGTTGTATCTGATTTTATGGTCTGTCAGTTGTGTGTTAATGTTTTACTCTAGTTTAACAAATAAATATTTAAGTTGTTTTATTTCATTGGTTTCTGGATTTTTTTTAGATAATAATACAAGTATATATACAAGTATTAGTTGACACTATGTAACAACAATAAGGTACAGAAAAATATAAATCAAGGTCTTAAACAGTGTTGATGAAGATTCTTATTTAAAAATTAAGTGACATTCGATAAGCTTTAGTTTCCATTTCTAATAAAATTAAAGGTTTTGGAAGAATAAGGTTAGTATATGTTTAATTGTAATGTTAAATATTCATGATAAATGTTAAATATTCATGATAAATGTTAAATATTGATGATAAATGTTAAATATTGATGATAAATGTTAAATATTGATGCTAATGGGACAAATTTATGGCCTACATACATACACATTTGAATAAATGTATGAATTATTTTCAACTGTCTACCAATGTAATCAAATGGATTTCTGTCACTAGTAGCTTCCCTGTAACAAATGTTTTTCTAATTAAAGGGACTTGTTCACAGAACTTAACAACCGCCAGGATCAAAAGCACTAACTGTCTGACTTCAATCACAGTAGTGACATTTTAAACGCTATGTAAGTGAATCGCGTATTTTCCAAAATACTGTTGAAAAGCATTACAAAAGCTTTATAATTTTATCCATTTTAAGATTTAAAAAAAAAAAAAATCTTTATTTCCAATATATTTCATTGTCAGTATTGTTTATTTTGTTTGTTTATATATAAGGTAATTTTCTTTTTGGGATCTATGACAAAAAAAGAAAATTGTCAATTTGCCAATCTGTGAACAGATTCCTTTAAAACTATATTTCTCTCAATATGGATTAAAATTTAAAAAAATTTGTCCAAGTTGTTCGTGAGCATCAATAAATCAGTGTCAGTGTGTGGTTTGAGACAATACATGATGTACAGAATGTTGATAATTAACCTCATTCCAAAGTAACATAATTTGTTCCCTTAAGTTATTTTTTAAGTTTTTATTGTTGTCTTTTGTGCTTTGGGTATTTGGCATTTGTGAACAATGAACATTGTCTTTTTAAAATGTCAGGTACGGACCAGTTATCGTAACTATTTTATAAGTAAAATTGTATTACTTCAAAAATTTCAGAACTGTACAACCATAAAATGATAATTAAGGCTTTACATAACATACATACTTAAAGAAATACATGAATTAAAGACAAGTTTCTGTAAGACTTCTGGCACAGTATCACAATGTAGCCCCAGTGTAAATGTTCAAACCTGCAAGCTTTTGCTCATGACCCATTATGTTGTTCAAACAGTGACTGTATAGCCTGACACCAATATGGGATGTGCTTAAATGTTTTCTATATAATGGTAAACAACTTTTTTCGTAAAAATAATACATATATAAACTAAAGGAACAAAAAATCTGAAATGGACTTTTATATGGGTATATTAACATTTGAGCTTATACATTTTACGGAGTGCAATGTAAAGGGATAATCATGTAAGTGCTTTCGTGATTAACCTTAATTTAATGTTGAATGTACGTCAGTTCACTTACAAGGGCGTGTGGTTACAAACAAGTAAATCACTCAAAGCCTGTCATGGACGTGCCTTAAGCTGCAACGTGCAATGCACGAGTGGTCATTAAAAATACGATAAACATGCGACTGTGCGTCTCAAATGTGACACAGATCAGACACTACATGTGAGGGGACATGCTGATGATGTTGTTAAACAACTTATGTGGCATTTAAAGTTCATAGCCTTCGCAATTGTACACTTTGCATTTCAGACTTACGCAGATGAATGTTGGTGTCTTCATTTTATCATATTTAATTGGTGGCACATTTCTATCTGTCATTTATATCATCCAATTTCTTTTTTGCACACATCCTTGGTTTCTGTTATTTACAAAAACAAACATGCCATAATTTTTTCAGGCCAAAACGGGACATTGACAAAAAATCGCCGGGACATTTGACATTTGAGCGGGACACTTATGTATACACTAGCCTGTTTTCACTACATAAAAAAAGTTACCGATATTTACTCACAACAATGTTTTTCATTGTTGTCCATAATGTGTAACATAACATATTTTCAACTATTTAGTGATTATAACATCACGTATGAAAATGTGTATAATAAAATCGAAATTTGAAATGCCTATCCGAATTTTACTGTTTACGCCACGTAAACACAAGTTCTATTTACAGTTAAGATGCACATGCATTGCATATACTCTGTGTTCTGCTAGAAAAGTGCGGGAAAATTATGCTGATATCTACAATGTCACGTCATCCGTACGGAAAGCGTGGTGCATTGACCGCGATATAAAAATAGTGTACTGCAAAGAACTGTGAAATCTTTACTTTTGTATAAAACTTTCGTAGCGCAAAACAACAAAAGTGGGTATCAGTAGATCTATCTTGAATGATGGGCAGTACATCCTGGTTCTTGGTCTTTTGTCACCATAAAGATTTTCTTTACAATGACAAGCAGTTACGCCGTATCGATAATTTTATTGTAATTCAGATAGGTTAGTATTGATTTATGACATACACTTACTGTAACCACCCTCCACGTGTAGCACGTTTTTCACGACCCATATCTGTAATTCAGCTGGTACTGAGGGACAGCCAAGAAAAGACGTTGCCATGGGTGGCACACGCGATATAAGCTGATGACGTCAAACTGTTAAACTCTAATGTTGAGCGGGTCGGGTGATTGTTTTTCGCACAATACAGGTGTCAATGACTAGCATTTTAGGTGCCAAAATCCGGACCAAACCGGACAAGCATTACTGCTCCTTTTTGACACGCAGCTGTCGGGTATTATTGTCATAGGGACCAATTAAGAGATTAATGAAGTTAATTGTTGGCCCAATAAAGCACACTAATATCGATTTTTGTGGTTGACCGGGACAAAATGCATCTGAGCGGGACACCGGGATGAACCTCGCGAAAGCGAAGCAATCCCTGCGAGACCGGGACATATGGCATGTATGAATATGTATTTTAAATTTTGTTATTATGTTAATGATATTTTTTTACTCATCTCAAATGGTATCGATCACCAGTAAGGCACGGTATAGCGTTCCGTTGAGTGGCCATATATTTGTACCTATCAATAGGAACATGATACTCTGATATACCACAGGCATTGAATCAAATGGTTCATAATTACTGACTACATGATGTTGCATTAAGTTGCAGCTTAATAAATAGCGTCTGGTTGGAAAGATTGGACATAATTATGATATCTCCTTTGTTATGAAAATATGATTTGCAAAATGTAGGTTTCAACAGATTGCCTCTGTTATTCGGTCAATTGCAAAACAACAACACATTTTAAAGACTCAGTAGTGTTTTATTTGTACAAAAAGCATTTCCCCCTCAATAAAAATGCTCTGTCAAAGTTTTTTGGGAAGGGAGCCTGATATAGTTGGGTGGTGTGTCACAGTAACTTGGCAGAAGGGCAGCATGATACATGCTTTGAGAACAATACCCCATGGAAAGAGACCCGTATAAATTCTCAATATAAATGTCTTGATATAAATGCAAACTTACGATAAAAGAAACAACTTTGACATGCACCAATAAGGTCCCCTCTAAAATTTGGTGAACTGGCTGAAGTGTAAGACCCTTTCAAATGTTCAATAATCTGGCTGCAATGAAAGTCCCCTCAAAAGTTTACATAAAGTTGCATGAGTGTAATTCCCCTTTAAAATTGTAATAAAGTGGTAGGAGTGTAAGTCCCCTAAAAATTACATTAAAGCGGGTCTCCGCCAGAATGTCAGTATATTGATTGTAATGTAATTTCCCTCCGGGAGCGATTGGTCTTGGCAGTACAGAACACAGCGATTACTGGTAATTAAGGTAATTAAAGCAGAGTGTTGTAAAATTCCTGTTTGTGAATACAACAAATAATAACGAACATCTGGTCGCTGGTGAAAAGAATGGATTTTCCTATTCTTCCATTTTACCTGCATTATATGGTAATTTTATCTTCAATTTGCTGACTTGAAATTATTGTCACTGGGACGTAATTAACATTTGTCAAGGTATAAAAACTCAATTTCCTTTTCATTTTTGCGAAATAAAACATGAGAGGTGAAATGTACATGTGGTGCGCCGTATGAGGAAGTTGGGCAGCCAGCAGACGTATTTGATTCATCCCGTATTTGCGAGCCTCTGAGTTGCCATAGACGTGAGCATATAGTTAGCATAATGTGCTAATTTACTATCCGCAGTTTTCATCTATTCAACGTATATAATGTTTTTTTGTTGTTGAAAAAATGTGAAATATCCCTGGTGACCAATTTTCTGCTTCACTTTTTACAAATAGTTCATTTCTCACTGAGGTGAAACAGTTATTTATGGTCATTATGGCAGCAGGGAAAACTGAAAATTTCAATATTTATATGAATTAATTTTGCTGATCTGTTTCAAACGCTGTACTAATGGTAGTTCGAATGGTAGTTCTTCGTTGTTTGGGACAATGCTAAATGGTTATGTATTAGAACTATTGGTAAATTTATGTGTTGGTTAGTAATCCAGAATGTATTAACTCCTTGATCTATTTGTAACAGTTTGTTACATTGAAATGATTATGATACAGTTATTGTTAAACGTGTTTTTAATAAGTGGCTAAGAACTTTTCTTCTCAGTCCATTGTTCAGTTTCCATGCTGTATTTGCCTTCAACTGCTGTAATACCTAGTTGGTTTAGTGAACAGAAAAACCTGAACATTGTGATCATGTATGTGAAGAACACGATCTGAAGTGTCAAGACTGAGAAATAAATAAAACATGTTTGTTAGAACATTGATTGTAATCACAGATTTAAGTTTGACAGAGCAAGAAGGAATGAAGTGTTATTAATGAAACTTGGACCACAGTAGTGTAATCTAATGTCATTGAAAATTAATATTTAGTTTGACTGTTCATGAACACCCAACTAAACTTTGAACAAAATGATAACACAGCACCCACTGCAGAGGCGTCACTAGTTATTTGAAAGCAACATTTTAGTGTCTAACATTGCAGAAGTAAGGCAAGTCCAGGACCTCATTAATAAACCAACTAGGTGGACATGTGGCAGGTGAACCTCATTTGTAATGTTGTTTGTTACATTTATTCGGTAAGATGAGAGACATTCTAGGCCGAGTCTGCCCTGGGGAGTCACTGACTCACTGTGGTGACTGACTGACGAGGACTGAGCTTACCAACTACGCTGGGAACCAGGCTTTCAGATACCTTGGAACCAGCCAGTGAAATACCTGGCCACTGGACTGTCAAAATTCTGGGAACCAACCTTTAAGATTCCTTATTGTTGTTGTTGTTGTTTTGAAGTTTATGGAGTCCTTCCATGTCAAAGGAGCATTATGTATGGACCCAGAGTGTTTCCCATCACACCAACCTAATTTACTTTTTAGAGACACATTGAAAGTTGGGAAGAATTTTGATTCATAGCTACAACTTCCAGCTATTTACTGTTTAAATTTTGATGTGGTCTTGTGCTGTGGGGGAACATGGAGTAAGCAGAGGAAACTCAACCAAACACACTTGCACTGGGACCTTGAATTGGACCCCGATCGCCGTATTGAGAAGCGAGTGTGCCAACTGCTGCACTAGCCAGACAGCCACAACCCGTCAGATTCCTAGAAACCTGCAAGTGTGTGTGTCAAGGACATGTCCTCTGAAAACTCTGGGCCAACTTGTTCCATGGGTGTTGCCAAGCCAAATTTGCATAGATGGTTCCAGTCCACTGCACACAGTGGCCACTAGAGGTAATCAGGGTGCCTTCCATTCTGACACTTCTTAATTCATCCAGTGGAGAGTTACAGATGCTGTTTGTTTGTTTGTTCGTTTTGAATTTTCACCATTTCTAACAGCATTTGAGTTATATCACAGCTTTCAGTTAACCTACTCACACTTTTCCTGGGCAAGCTTAGCCGATCTAAGCAGTTTACCAGTACTAAGTGCACATACTTATGCCAGTAACTGACAACTGCCCTACTTGAATGAGAGGTAGGGGCAGAGTGGCTGTAGAAATGATTTCATGACCAATCCCCACACAAGTTATGTGGCTGGGCTGGGGATCGAACTCCGGATTGACATTCCAGCGCTCTACTAACTGAGCTAGCCGGGCGCGGCTGTTATGCTCTTCTGTGTCTTGTATTAAACTTATTTCAGAGTTATTGAAACATAAGCATGTTTGTCATTAATAGCTTCTTGCTTATATCATGTGTTCTAATAGAAATAATTCAAAAATGCATTTAGTCTGTGATGATTATTTATGGGGTATTCCTGTAGAAAGTGGGGAAGTATGAAATAATTTTTCTGCCAGGGATTTATCTACCGTATTATGACTTTCATTGATTGTAACAGAGTTTCATTTTGATGTTACTAATATGTGAAGACCAAAACATGCCCTGAAGGGTGCTGACTGTTGTTGATAGGCGGTCTACAAGTCAGACAGTGTTTTGATTTCATTTGTGATAATCAACACCAGTTATTACGTTTATTGGCAACTAACCGACCAGCGGATATATTTGTATTGCACACAATATAACACGTCAGGTAATTGTTGTTTTATTGGTTTTGTCAGATCAACACCAGAGTTGATCAACACTTTAATGATGTAGTAGATTTTGAGTGTATTTTTCATGAACAAATGAGCTGCTAATTTATCCGATAATATTTGTGATCTGGTTATATAATATTTGTGTTCTATTTGCGTATGATTATCTCCTTGATCCATCATTCCCAGTCTGTCCTGCATATGTTTCAGGATTACATTATATGAATAGTTTATTGTACAGTACGGAAGTCATTAATGATTTCTGCTTGCATTCTTATATACTTAGAACAGACAGTGGACTGCAATAGTGACAAGTTAACATCCGAATGCCTTCTTGTCATGTTGACATTTTCTTTCATGCTATGAGGAAATTTAATTTAATTTACTCATTTTATAATCCATGTATAGGTAATTAATAAAACTGTCAAAGATGTTGTCAGTGTGACCCCAGAGGGTACATTTTTTCGTGTATTGGTGAATAGCTTGATAATGCTTGCAGTTATTGACTGGTATGTGACGACAGTAGTAATATTGCTAGTAATATTAGCTGTGTCATACATTAGCAACAAATTGGCGTTTATGTGGCTATTTGAGTACCATTGTTTATTGGGGCATATTGAACAATAATAATTACATATCCATGTAGTGTCGCACATGCTTTTGTAGTGAAGTTGTTATTTGTGTCAGGTTTACAAGCTGTATTGGAGTGATCATGACCATGAATTAATAATTAAATCTTGGTTCAATGAGTTGTCTAGAAAGTTGGGTTCTGGATAGTGGATTTGTATACGTACGCTATGGCCTGTGACATTACTGAAATATGGATTTGAAATTGTGACATTTCTAAATTGTGGACTCATATATTGTGACATTGTTGGATAGTGGATTTGGATACTGTGACATTGAATTTTGATTTTGGAAACTGAGAATGCACACATTTGGATTTAAATAAAGTGATATTGCAGAAGTTTAACAGAGACACTGTAAAATTGTATTATTTTGAACATTCTGGAAGTGACATAGATTCTAGTTGAATATTGAGCTTGTGGAAAAGTTTGTTTGAATTGCAAGTTTGGATTAACAGTATAGGGTCCTTATTTGCTTGCACACTTCTGGATAATTGTGACACAATTGGATGATTATTTATTTGATAAATATGTGATGAAATGTTCCAGGATTAATGTTTTCATGTGGATATTAAAACCAAATAATAAGTTTATTATACATTACAACATTTGTAGTGTTGATCTTGATTTGAGGATATTTTGTAGTTGATTTTCCCAATAGCCTGAAGGTAGTAGAGCTATTTCATTCGTGATGGCTTTTGGTAAGTATCAAAGTGATTTTAATGAGGATATAAATTATTTCTTAAATTTACAATTTAAGAAAAATGGTATATGTTTTGTGATCCCAAAGAATATATAAAACAATAAATTAAGAAAAAATGGTAAGGATAATGAATCTCATATATAAAATTACAACTGCTTTAAAATATTCTCAACAAAAACCTTATTATGCTGTACATGTTTATCTTCAAACATACTCGCATGTTTATCTTCAAACATACTCACATGTTTATCTTCAAACATACTCACATGTTTATCTTCAAACATACTCACATGTTTATCTTCAAACATACTCACATGTTTATAGCTTATTCAGTGTGTTAAATTACTCTATATGAGCCTCCACCTGTCTGTATGTAGAATTAGAACATGATTTAGTTGCAATTCTTTTAGTACTTTGCACCGTTTTAAAACATTGAACAATAGTTGTAACGTAACCATTTAGCAGTAATAAGTGACAGCACAGGCCTGACACAGTACCTGTGTTGATAGAGTGCTCTCACTGCAATGATGGTTATAATTCAAGGAGAGGGGTGCTTGTGTGTGTGTAAAAGATGGCACTTGGTGTTTGTTTGCCTCACTGGCGTGAAGGTGTGACTCACTCTCTACCTGCAACAGTAAGTGAAAGTGTGATGGTAACAAGAAGTTCTCTGCAAACCATTAGCTCCTTTCTGCTGCCTCCCATATTCACCTGTGCAGTCGGCTTTTATGACTGTACTGTAGACTCATTACAGATCCCAGAATATCTTCACATATACCTATCAAATACATTTTACCAGCACCCCTGGAAACCTCCAGAATTTTTGAATGTCTGGAAGAATAAAACTAGATTTAATGGTACAAAGAATTATGAGATAAAGTTGTGTATTTTTATCCAACATGGCCATGGAATTACATGATGTCTGTTTTGTGTTATATTGTTGCCTTGAATTAGTGATTTTTCATCTTGTTCATTGCCTGTTATAATGTGTGTATGTTAATGTGCTGGAGAGGAGAATTGATACAGGAGCACCAGGAATAATAAAAGAGTGGATATAATGTGCCTAGCTGTTTAGAGATGTATGTATGATGTTTGTTGTTGTAGCAGCAACATTTGTTACATTTTGTATGCAGGGAATGCTAGAAAATTTCGAAGTCCCGTGCAGCAGAATCTTAATGTGAATATTTATCGCAGATTGGCAGTGTTTGGGCGAAACATAGACATCAGATACACTTTCTAATGCAGATGTTGTAACAACCAGCATAATGATGTACAATAGTTTATATTACTCATGATAAAAAGCCTCGCACTTATCGAGAATGTGTTATGGCTATAAGCTGTGTACTTGAATTATCGAGAATGTGTTATGGCTATAAGCTGTGTACTTGGATTATCGAGAATGTTTTATGGCTATAAGCTGTGTACTTGAATTATCGAGAATGTGTTATGGCTGTAAGCTGTGTACTTGGATTATCGAGAATGTGTTATGGCTATAAGCTGTGTACTTGAATTATCGAGAATGTGTTATGGCTATAAGCTGTGTACTTGAATTATCGAGAATGTGTTATGGCTATAAGCTGTGTACTTGAATTATCGAGAATGTGTTATGGCTATAAGCTGTGTACTTGAATTATCGAGAATGTGTTATGGCTATAAGCTGTGTACTTGAATGTATTCTGGAACCTTGTTACTACACAAGTAGATCTAGTTATAACACGTTCTTATTAATTTTGTATGTTATTTTATTTTGTTAATACAGCAGTCAGTTTCATTGTTGACATTTTGCATACTGAAATCCAGCTCAATGTTTGGTGAGTCATTGAATTGACCCATTAAGGGCACATCCATTTGGACCATTTTATGTTCTCGCTTTTATTTTAAAACAATATATTATTCACAGCTGCTTTCATATCAATAAACTTAACATTCTATTATAAATAATGCATGTTCCTAGTCATGGTAACATGACTCATTTGAGGTGTTATTTTGAAATTGCAGTTACTGATATGTACTGCGTATCAATTTGAAAATTGATCATCACACTCGCAGTTTTGACAACCAGAAGTTGCATATTAAAATCATGTCCTAGATATAGTGCCAATGCAATAATAAATTATTGTTTTTACATACAAATCAATATTTTATAAATATTGTTTAAGGTGAAAACAACATAATTATTTTGTTTTAATTTAACTGGCATTATCAAAAATTCATGATATTCTATGACAGCTAAGGAAGAAATTTAAAATCCGAAAGGGGCGTGTCAGCGGCAAAATAATATAGATAAACACTTGTTTTAAAAAATGTCCGTTCAAACGATTTTTTTTATAATTATAAGACAACACAAGGAAAATTGTTAGAGTGATTTCTGTTTACCCCACTCTCTGTTTACACATTTTTCTTCCTTTTGACATGTAATTTGGAAATGTTTTAAAGCCTATTTCTTTGGTATTGAAATAAAGGATGAGAGCAAAGCTTGTTCACACTGAAAACCTCTCCAGGTCATCTTGGTACACATTTCACTGGTGAATATTTCACTGATGAAATAAGCAAAACGGTTGCCTCGTACCGGGCTTTGTTAGTGATTAAAAAAATTGCATTTTGTTGTTTTCTTGCTGATGTAATCTTCCAAAAGTATAATGTATAAAAAAAACTCAAACACTTGGAAAGGACGGACATCCGCCAAGCAGCTCTTTTCCATCATGTCTTGTGCAGCTAATAATAATTTATACAGGATAATGTGACCGTTAAATTAAAATTCCTGGATCAAATCAGAGTTTCAGATCACCACCAAGATCTAATCATTTGTTCATTTGCCCATGTTTAACCTTCTCGAAGAAGTGTATGAAATACGCATTTAATACGCATTAAACGCTGCGGTATTGGCACCGTATTTTTTATGCATTTAATGCGCAGTAAATACACTTACAAATGCAGAAAAAATACACTTATTACAGAAAAAAAGTGTATTTTTTCTGCATTTTTCCTGCATTAACACACTTAAGTGCATTTAAAGTGTATTTTTCTCCTTGAAAAATACACTATAAATTCAAAACATACACTCAAGTGTATTTTAAGTGTATTTTCTTGTGCATTAATGCACTTTAAAAAAAAGAAAAAAAGGAAAAGTACAGAAAAAATACAATTAGTGTACTAAAAGTGTATTAATTGCGCATTTAATGCAGAAAAAATATGGTGCCAATACCGCAGCATTTAATATGCATTAAATGCGTATTTAATACACGTCTTCGAAAAGGGATATATATGACCTCCCCAGAATATTTCATGTAAATCTGTTCATAACGTTTTGCTAACTAGCAAACATAGATCTACATACAAACCAATGCCTGCAAAAACATGACATCCTGTGCAGAACTGATATATTCCATCATAAGCAAGAGTTGGAAGTGTGGAATACCTGAATACTACCACAGTCGAAACCCGAGTCACGGCGGTGGGGGGGGGGCATGAGCTTGTTTGTAGTATTGTGTTTCTCGTAATATCCAGCTTTTTGGAAATTAAGGATAGTAACTTAATGCTGTTTCATTTAATGTTAATTTGTCGCATGTCGTAGGGTAAGAAGTAGGGTAAATTAATGCACTTATTAAACTAATTGCATTTGACGATACAGTTATGTATGTATTCGCATTTTGCAGCCAAAATAAACTTTAACTTCGCAAAATAGTCGAAATCTCAATGACATATCTGTAGTAATGAAAGTCGTTAGTCAAAGCCAAATTATCAGTTAAAATGTAAGTAAATGGTAATATACTCGTTAACAACTATTATTGTCAATGGTGCATACAAACTGGCTTGGTGTCTAACTTGGCAGAGGTGTGAAATCTACGTCAGGAAGGTGTGAAATCTCTCGATGACAATCTGTTTCGTAATATCACGTTAACATTTCAATACAAACACTATGATGGGACCTGATAATCTATTCGTAGTAGCGCATCTTTTGTTCCATCGCAGATTCGTAGTATTGCATCTTTTTGAAGTTAAATATTTAAGGAAAACAGAGGGGACTGGCCGCCTTAATCGTAGTATCCTGTCATTTCGTAGTATTGTTGTATCGCGATTCGTTGTATCGCATTTTGACTGTATTTTAGTCATAATATGATCAATTTATGCTTGAAGAGATTTGATTTATATGCGGACTACAGACTATTGTAGTCAGTTCAAATTGAAAGACATTTTTTATTTGTATTGAGATTTTTTCTTAAGACAATATTGAACAAAAGATGTTAGAACCCTTGGTATTTTGTATATTGTTTAGTATTGACATGACATTAAAGATGTGTTTTTTTTTGACAAGGCTCCATCATAAACCATTCTTTCATCCTTTATTTTAGGCTTATTGCATATTAGTTGACAGGTTTTCTCTAGGGTTCAACTGGTTTTGTTGTTTGCAGTATTTGTAATGAAGTATTGAGTGTTTTTTTTTATTAACAAAATTATCCAGTATTTGGATTTAAAGATGCAATGGTTTCTGTTTTGAACATAGTCTACAATGAACAGTCTACAATGAACAGTCTACAATGAAGAAGAATGTCCATGTTTTTCAATGTATGATGAAATCCTTGCTCTGGTTTAAATGGAGAGCCAAACATGCCAATCATCTGTATGTATCCCGCGCAAGCATTTAAACAGTTTAGCTCATTGTTTGCCTTCTCTCGGTGTTGTCATCCCCGTAAATTGTCCTCATCGTCCACTTTCCCTGAGCCTGGGAAAGCGGTATCTGGGGAGACAAGACATGCCTCCGTATCCGTGATGAGCAACATCCCCCGCAGGCCAGCGATGTCACGGCAAATACTTTGTTTGAACAACTTTTAACTTGTATTTAATGCCAATTAGTATGTAGTTGGGTTTGGAGTAGGCTTGTCAAATGTTTCTTTTCTGAAAGGTATTGTCACAGTTAAACTCCCAACTGCCTACACTTAGCGGGCAGCTTAATATGTCATCCACTTTGATTTAGGGTCCTCAACATTTTCAGCAAGGGGAAATTAAGAGCCCTTCATCCTTATCACAATCCTTAAATAAACATTCACTGCACAAATATGCACATAAAACAGTTATATGAAACTAGGACTTGATTTTATTACCATTTCTGAGTTTGTTGAAAGTTATCAATCTTTTTGCAAAATCTAGGAAGGATAATGTTTATACTACCTGGTACACACTGTCACTTTAGATAAGAACAGTATTTAATTTAAGAATTGTCATTTAGAGTGATAATTTTAATGATTGCCTTTACCTTGGGAAGACTTGTTGTAGTTCTTGGTGTTCTAATTCTTACTCTAGGGCTGGCATGGAATGTTTTGCATGATTTTGGATGATTAAACGTGCATTTACTATCAGAAATATTGTTGGTTAGAGAATTAACTCTACCTGCTATATTTACAAAATACTTGTTTCTGTTTTAGAATGACTTAGAAACAGAAGATGCCTCTACCAACACAGACAGTAGTGGTTGCTATGGTGATAAATCTACAGATCAGGAACATCAGACTTCTGCAGACACAACAACAAAGGTAGTCCTGACTTTTCACAGATTTCCACTTCATAAGAATTAAGATGGTACATACTCACTGTTGTGTTTGTGGGTGGGTTCATGTAAGAGAGACACATTAAGTGTGTATGTTTATAACTGCTAACTAACAACTGACAGTGACCAGTGGCCAGCATGCAGTGGGCTTATCATGCATTGATAGGATTTAACATTATGCTTGGGATGTTGTAAATACACAACACACACACTTACATTTCAAGATTGTCTGTGGAGATATGATGGATGATGAGATACATACATTTATATTCTACATGGAAACAATTTTTTGATTGCCATGTTATTACTTGTGCAGAACATGTTAGCATCGACATGTGTGCATATCTGATCAATGTACATTCAATGTCTATTTTCCAGTCCTGCTATATGAGTGCATATCCGATCAATGTACAATCAATGTCTATTTTCCAGCCCTGGTATTATCTAAATGACATGCCCATCCAAATATTTTAATGTTAATTTTCTATGAAGTGGTTAATTTATTTTTCTTTTCCGAATTTGAAAATCAGAAATCTAGAATTGGCCCTTTGATACAAGAAGAAACTAGTTCTTACTTTTCTGTCTGCTGTTTAGGATATAGCAGTGGAGCGTGTACCAGTACGAGACCAGTACCAGCAGACGGAGCACTGTAGCCACGGGGAAATGGGGTCGGTGAACCCGGACCAGTATCGAGCAATCGTTGAGAGCCTCGAGGGGAAGCTGACCAATCTGCTGCAAGGTCACGGGTCAGAGGTCTATGATGTCATACAGCAGCTCAAACAAGCGGGACAGGTATGTGGGATGATTTAATATAAAAGGATATAATTATGTCACCAAGACATCCATGTCCTTAGGCATCGGTGATTTTCTATCAGATTATCAGCATCTTGGACCATTCTGCCCATTCTGTCATTATTACTTGCATCGCAACTTGACAGTAAAAATTAAATAGTCAAAATTAAGGCTTAGTTGATGAAAAGGTTTGAAATGCAAAAAAGGAAGTGAAAAACGCCTGTTAGCGACAGGATGTGTATTTATTCTAGAAGTCCCCTGTATTCGCAGACAAGATAAGCTATTCATAATGATAACATGTCAGTAGTTAAGTTTAGTTACATGTTTATGGAATTCCAATTGTATGTTCAATCATTACTGAAATATTTTGTCTTTGGTGTTCATAAGCAGATGTAACTATGACAAATGCTGTGAAAGAGAATGTAACACGCTTATTCGAAGCAGACTTAAATATGACAATTCTAAGAGAATGAAACTCCTTATTGGAAGCAGACTTAAATATGACAAATTCTAAGAGAATGTAACTCCATATTGGAAGCAGACTTAAATATGACAAATTCTTAGAGAATTTAACTCCATATTGGAAGCAGACTTAAATATGACATATTCTTAGAGAATGTAACTCCATATTGGAAGCAGACTTAAATATGACATATTCTTAGAGAATTTAACTCCATATTGGAAGCAGACTTAAATATGACATATTTTTAGAGAATGTAACTCCATATTGGAAGCAGACTTAAATATGACATATTCTTAGAGAATGTAAGTGCATATTTGAAGCACACTTAAATATGACATATTCTTAGAGAATGTAACTCCATATTGGAAGCACACTTAAATATGACATATTCTTAGAGAATGTAACTCCATATAGGAAGCAGACTTAAATGTGAGAAATTCTAAGAGAATGAAACTCCATATTGGAAGCAGACTTAAATGTAAGAAATTCTAAGAGAAAGAAACTCCATATTGGAAGCAGACATAAATGTGACAAATTCTAAGAGAAAGAAACTCCATATTGGAAGCAGACTTAAATGTGACAAATTCTTAGAGCATGAAACTCCATGTTGGCAGCAGACTTAAATATGACAAATTCTTAGAGAATGTAACTCCATATTGGAAGCAGACTTAAATATGACAAATTGTTAGAGAATGTAATTCCATATTGGAAGCAGACTTACATATGACATATTCTAAGAGAATGTAACTCCATATTGGAAGCAGACTTGCATATGATAAATTCTAAGAGATTGTAACTCCATATTGGAAGCAGACTTACATATGACATATTCTAAGAGAATGTAACTCCATATTGGAAGCAGACTTACATATGACAAATTGTAAGTGAATGTAACTCCATATTGGAAGCAGACTTTCATATGACATATTCTAAGAGAATGTAACTCCATATTGGAAGCAGACTGACATATGACATATTCTAAGAGAATGTAACTCCATATTGGAAGCAGACTTACATATGACATATACTCAGGGAATGTAACTCCATATTGGAAGCAGACTTAAATATGACATATTCTAAGAGAATGTAACTCCATATTGGAAGCAGACTTAAATATGACATATTCTTAGAGAATGTAACTCCTTGCATTAAGTAGCCAATGTTTCATTTGTTGAATTTATGTTGTAAAATCTTTTTTTTTTCTGAAAGTTAAAAAATGGCCACATTTGATTGCCTGTTATGTTCAATAATTGGACCCATTTTGATTGTGTGAAGGGTGAAGGTTCAATAATTTTTTCCCATATGGAAATGTTGTGTATCTGGCAGTACTATTTCAAGCAGACATAAAGTTCTTTGACAATATGAAGAAGAATGTAAGAGTTTATGATAAAGTCCACACAAACGTTCCTGTCCACTGCAGCAGCTGCACTCTGCCCATGATGTGGAGAAGGCCATGCAAGGGTTGAGGGGTCAGATAGGGGCCCTGCAGCAGGAGAATGCCCGCCTCACAGACAGACTGGCGCGCTGCAGGGACCGCCTCGACACACAGGAGCTCGCCCTCACCAGGGACGAGAGGGAGGAGCTTCTCGCAGTGAAGGTGAGTTGTCATAGTAGAGGGGTTGGGTGGGGTGGGTGTTAGGTTTAAAGCGACTGGGGGGTCGGATGGTGGGTATGTCATAGAGATAACGCTAGATGAGGTGGGGTAGGGTTTTGGGCGGTGTGTATTAAGTGACAAATTCTGAGCAGGGATGAAAGCAAAGAACTGCTGGCAATCAAGATGAATCAATAAATTCAAGATGAAAGAATTGGCATTGAGGGTCTTTACTGGTCCACTTGGGATGTACTTTTCTGTCAAGGTTGTGTCATTGAGATCACAGGAGAAGGGACAGGATTGGGACTGGGCTTGTCCTGCACTTCTTTATTTAAATTGACTTTTTTTTTCACATTTAAACATTAACATTTCCTTGCTGTGGAAAATTGATTTAAAAGATAATTTTATTTACAAAATATTGTTTTATACTATTTTTATAATACATTTTCAATATATATTTATCAGTTTTATACCAATCTAATTGTGTTTGGCTATTTTATGAGAAAACCAGTCTCCACTCTATTTTAATCTTTCTTCTCATAAGTATTTGAACATTTAATGTATTTTCTTTTTAGCAAATATGTGTTCGAACTTTTCGAGGTTAAAAAGCATTGCATCAGACTGACTTATCATGATGTTCTATATTATTGTGTCACAGAAAGACCAGTATTCTGATTGGTACCTGTTGTCACTCAGGATAGCATTAAATATTAGATCAGTCACTGTTTACCAGTTTTGCTATGCGAGTGATGAATCTCACATTAATTATTATAAGTCTTATACAATACAATTTTGCATATTTTCTTTCACAGACATTGATTTAAAACTGTCTGATTTGTTAACTAGTTGTTTGTTGCCATTCCGATTTGTTAAGGTTTTATTACTCGACCATTGAACATTTATGCTCTTAGCCAAGCAAGGGGGAGAGTGACATAAGTAACAGACTGCGGCTTGCGGAGGTGGGACACCACCATGTTCGGGACCGTTCACTGGAGCGAGCAGAATCCTGGGAGAGGCCATGTGGTCGTCCCATGTCACCGACGTCACACGCAGGTCATCACGACGACCATCTTGCTCGCTTGAAACCTGCTTCTGTGGACAGGACCGGGGATCAAGTGTCGACACGAAGCAGAACAGTTTCAACTGAGTCAGATAAGAGTTTCGATAGTCAGGTATACGCTACTGACTATGTAACACCAGTAACAGTGGCTGAAACACACACAGGCAGACAGCTTAGAACCAGCAGTCTGCCGTCAGTACGAGCTCAGTCCCAGAACAACGACAGCATGTCGAGCGAGGTGGAAACTCTTCGGCGGCAGATCCAAGACTTGAAAGATGAGAACGACGTTCTGAAGTTTGAGTTGACGCAGAAAGGTCATACTGACTCAGATGGATCTGACACTGAGGAACCAAGAGTAACAGAGCTTCGCGAAACATGCGAGCACCTGCGTGAGAGAATTCAGAATGCCGAGGCTGGGGAGAAGCAGTACAGAGACCGGTTGAAACTGGCAGAGAAACACATCATGGAGTTGGAGTTGGGTGAGTCGGTACTGCGGGACAGAGTGGAGGAGGGCAATGCAGACTGCGATAAACTGCGGAAACAGATTGTACGTCTGCAGCGGAAGATTCGGGAATCCAAAGACGTGATTTCTGACAGGGAGGCCGCAGAGCTGGGTCTGGTTGCCAAGGTAACCATGCATGTTGAGTGGATGTGCAGCTACTGCCTATGTACCAGCAATTAACAAGAATGGAATGCGAGTGATATTATATGTTGCTTGGTTCTAAAATGTGTGATTACAGTTGTTAGTGACTGTCATTAGTGTTATGTAGCATGGATGATTTTATTGATACATCATTAATGCCTGTTTGATTGTTTTAGTTATGTTTTGGTTGTTTTCATTCTTACAAACCTGTCAATTTTGTGTGTTGGGAGACGCATATGAAAGTTGTATTTAGTAAAATATTTGGCAAAATATACCATTGAAATAAGATTTATAGAAATAATATATTT
This sequence comes from Congeria kusceri, assembly GCA_027627225.1. Taxonomy (NCBI): domain Eukaryota; kingdom Metazoa; phylum Mollusca; class Bivalvia; order Myida; family Dreissenidae; genus Congeria; species Congeria kusceri. The sequence continues at coordinate 7,881,465 of CM051034.1, read as the reverse complement.
TATTATACACCTAATGTTAGTTAAGGTCAGAAACAATTCTGTGTCTGATTTACATTGGTCCTTCTGGGATACCAAAGTTATACCTAGCTAATGTTCATGCAACCACTAAAGGTAAGGGATTGAATGAAGGATAAACATGTTCAACACCAGGTCCCTTTAATAATTTGTTTTCAACAGAAAATTCCATCATAATCTGAATACGTGGTGTTCTTTTTGTCATTTACCCAGCATGCCTCATAGTTAATCTTATGTTTTAATAGCTTTGTTGTTGAATTTCTCAGACTATATTGACAGAAATCCAGAGTCTGTCAGACTATTCTGACCCCAACATGTTGATCTCTTGAGTGTAAAGGGATTTACTAGTTCTTAAAGCATGATTAGCTGCTGGCAAGTAATCATTAATCATAAGCTAATCAAGCTGGGATTTTAAAGCGGACATTTAGGATATTATTTTAAAATAATGCAATGCTGTAAGTGAATGTATATATTTACTTCATTGTTTTTAAAATAATTTGGTGCTGATTTTTTGTTGTTATGTTTTGTTTTTGCAAGATGAAGATTATGTGCTTCAGTAAAGTTACTACATTGAGCTAGCTAAATGTGTAATTTCATATAAACCTTGAATTATAACTCTGAGTTCAAAGTGTGTCATTAATTGAATTATTTATAGAATTAGTCATATATCAGTCAGTATTTTCATGTTGCAGATTGATATGTTATACTTGTATACAACAATATATGGGCACAAGAGTGATGAATAGTATGTTGTAAATAGTGAGTATATTGGCATTACAAATACATCTAAGCAACAACAAAACATATACCTTACTGTTCAATGAAATAAAATTAATACCTGCAATACATGCAGTTAAAACATTACATATATTTGTCATTGTCTTTCATCAGAAAAAGAGACTATGATTATTCTAACATTTCTTTGGTTAGTTTAGTGTTTACTGAGAGAGATTAGAAAACTGAAACTTATGTCACTTGACAGAGATGTTTGTGCTAGTGTGATTAATAATTGGTGACAGTGTGTTGATTTGTTTGTAGCAGATCTAATTTTAGTAAGTGTCAGAGTGTTTGAATATTGTGTAGGAACTATATGGCGGTGTTGCTAATACAGTCCATGGTTTATCATCCAGTGAGGTTTTTGGATTTTATATAAAATGGTCATACTTTTATATGAAACCAGTCAGTTTTAGATTGTAAACAAAATGAATATTCATCAGATGTTGATGGCAATAAAAATAAAAAAGTTTTTCATTTGAGAAATGTTCGAGAAAACCTGGCATAAGATGATGTGTGTTCATTGTGGAAAATATTTACCTAGGGAACCATGATTGTAAGATTTTTATTTTATTATTTATGTTACTTGAACATTGTGTATATTGTCATAGCAGTAACATGATTATTCAGTGTAACAAATCAGCATGTGTTATGTTTGTATGGTATGCATATTTCAGTTTTCTGCTGTTTTGTGTATACTTGTATTTCAGTTTATATTATGATGTTTAGATTGCAGAAACTATATCAAAGTATGTGCATGTGTCAATGTGTATGCAAAATAATAGCAAGTAATTATTTATAATTGACATTTTATTTTTCAGATAACCTGAACATTATTTTCATATTTGAAAGTTGAGACCTGGTTTTCAAAATTAAACGTTACTTGAATCAACATATATTTCAACATATTGTGTTAAAAGATTTCAGCATTGAATATTAGTTATACACTAACTTCACTTTATCCTGTGATATTCACTCTGTTGAATATATTAATACTTTGCTTTACTACAATGTCAGAGTATGTCATGTTGCCAGGTTACTGTGTTTACACCGTTTCTATTGTTAATTTACATACATACAATGTCACAAAATTCATGGCATCAATTTGTTTTGTATTTAAACTATAACTGTCTCACATTTCAGTTGAAGTACATGGAAGAAGCCGAGGCAGAGCTTTCGCAGAAGGTGACGGAGCTCGAGGGGACGAACCACATCCTGCAGCAGCGTCTAGATGTACGAGACGAGACCCAGGCTGATGTGCAGCTCCTAGAGGAACTGACCAATCAGCTGGAGGCGCTGAAAATCGTGAACAGCAGTCTGGAGGCGAGAGTGATGGACCTCGAGGAGAACAACGATGTGCTGAAAGAAAACTGGCGGAAAGTGGCAGACGAAGAGGCAGACAGGAGAGAGTGCCTGGAAGATAAGATTAGAGTGCTGGAAAGTGTGAACAATGATCTGAAGATGAAGCTGAAAGATCAAGAACGTGAGCTGGATCTGAGCTCTGGTCCCTCTATTGCTACTGAAATCAACGCCGACATTATTGAACAGCTCAGTAAAAGGATTAGTGAGCTGGAACAGGAGTTACAGAGAGTGAACGAAGACCATAGGAAAACTACTGAGACATTAAAGAATGAGCTAGAGGAAAGTAAAGAAAATGAGGCTAGGATGTGCGAATTTGTGAGAGAATTGGAAATTAATGAGCAGGAGCTTCAAGATAAAATTGCTGAATTGGAGTCACTTGTGTCTGGGAAAACTATGTATGAAGATAAATTGAGCCAAATGACTTCATCACAAGAAAGTTTAGTGGATCAGTTAAATGCAATAGGAAAAAGTGAGGTAGATCTAAGAGAAAAATTTGCTGACATGGAGAGGGGTTATGAGAAGAAGATAACAATGTTTAAAAGAGAAATTGCTGAGTTGCATCAGCAGGAGGACGATCTGTGTACCAGGATTGAAGAACTGGAGGAAAATGAAAATATTCTAAACAACAAGTTGTCAAAATGGAAAGAAACAGAAATGAATTACAAAAATAAAATCGAGGAATTGGAAAATCGAGAAACAAGTTTGACGATAAGATTTTCACAAAGGATTGAGGAAATGGAACAAAATGAAAAGAACATTTCTGAAAGATTTCATCAGCAAATTGAAGAATTGCAACGAAATGGACAAGAACTTAAGGAAAAGGTTGTTAATCTTGAAGCTGAGAACAAAGATCTGACTCTAAAGGTTTTGATTTTAGAAAAACATGAAGAAGGGTTATCTGAGAAATATAAATGTTTTGAAGGTGTTGAACAAGAACTAATTACATTGGTAAAGTCTGATCCCTTACTAAACGGTGCTAATTCTTTATCTTTGAAGGAATCATATCAAACAGATACTAAACTTGAATGTGAAGCAACAGTTTGTGCAAAATTAGACTCTCAGGAAACAAAAGAAAGTAACAGTTTACACAGCGAAAATCAAAAACTGAAAGAGACAGTTATGAAACTGACATCAAGTTTGCAGAACTATGAAAAAGAACAAAAATCTCTTAAAGAAAAGTTAAAGCGACATGAAAAGAAACGAAAACGCTCTGAAAGGGCTGACAATACAACTGACTATGATGTCATAGCAAGGGAGGTCGTAACTTATAAACTGGAAGTGGAACAACTCCGAAGTGAAAACACTGGCCTTCATGAACGCATCATGGAATTAGATGAATCTGAAAAGTTGCTACAAGAACAAAATGAACATCTTTGGAAGGAAGTTGAATCTTTACAACAGTGTTCCAGACGTGATTGTGAAATGTCCAGTAGTCGAGAACAAGAACTAGTGAATAGAATAAATGAACTTGAAGCTCTTGAACAGACATCGAAAAGTGAGCGTGAACAAAATTATCAAGATCAAAATGCTACTCAGAATTATTGTGAGGGTAGTGGCAGTTGCAGTAAAGGTCAAACAGAAATGGTGGATAAAAATGTTGGGACACAAGATTTCATGGAAGGTGTAGGACAGGAGCAAGGGAAACCTGTCTCAAGCATGTTTGAGAGAATTAAGAAACTGGAATCAGAAAACCAAGAGCTCTCAGCGAAGCTGGCAACAATGACAGCAACAGATGCACAAGTTAGACAACTGTCTGTAAAGGTTAAAGGTCTTGAAGAGAATGAAGATTCTCTGATGGAAAGAGTTATGGAACTTGAAGAAGAGGAAGACAGATTGAAACGTGAACTGTCCAAAGTCCGAAGTAGTATCTCAGATGTTAGTGATCTGGAAGATAAACTCACTGACCTCCATAGCAAGGAAGAGGAGCTGAACAGTACCATTGAATCATTAAAACTGGAAAATGACTCTTTGAAAAAGGGTGTCGAGAGTTCGGATTCTGAAAAAGGCGGAATTGCTGTTAGATTAGCATCAGTTAAAAAAATGTATGAAGATGAAAAGAAAAAAGTGGAATCTTTGTTGAAAAGTGAGGAAAAGTTAATGAAAAGTGTTTCTTCAGAAAAGAAGGCAGCTAAAGACATGGAGGAGGAATTAGCTGCCACTCAGGAAAAGTTGGAAGAACTTCAAACGGAGTATGAACATAAACTGTCTGAAAAGGATGAAAATGAGAAGATGATAAAAGACGAGTTAAATAAAATGTGTAGAGAAAATCAAGTTCTGCAAAAGAAATTGATAGAATTTGAAAAATCTAATTCTGAACTTGAAGATGAAATAGAGCATTGTAAAATATCTGAATCTCGAATGTTCCACAGACTTCAACAGTTGAACACTCAAAATGAGGAGTTAGAACTGAAACTTTCCAAGTTTATGAAACTGATTCCTAGTGCAGTTGGAGTTCCAAACGAGAATGTTAAAGAGAAGAAAGTATCTAATGATCTTATGTCTGAAAATCCTGAGCTGGTGTCAGAAAATCCGCTGACTACTAGCATATTCACAGAAACTGAACTGGACTTTTTGAGAAGTAAAACACCAGACTTTGATCTTCTTGGGTCAGTGCCTCTCGATATGCTCAGAAAGATGAAGGATTTTGATCAGAGAGAGCAAAACTATCAAAGCAAAATCAAGGAAATAGAAAATAAAAATATGAAGTTAGTAAGAAAAATGACCGTTTTACAAAGCAAAGAGAAGGACCTTAAGCATGAAATAAAAGAATTGCAACTAGAGTTGTTGAAATTCCATGCCAAGAAGACATTAAGAGCCACCAGTTCATTGAATGATATTGAGAAATCGGGATCAGAAGATGGAATGGATAGCGACAATCAGTCTTGTGGCGACATGGATGAATATCCAGATATTTTCAAGTCGGACACTGTCGTCATTGACAACGACTATGACAGCATGACACAGGAGGAACTGCTGCTCAGTGTGAAGCTCATGAATGAGAAACAGAACCAGGACATGAAAAATCTGAGTGAGCTGGAGGGACAGCTGAACTTGGTGCGAGACTTGTTAAAACAGGTGGCAGGTGCTGTTGAGTGCGAAAGTATGGCCGACTTCATGCAGACCGTAGAAAATCTCCATGCAGGTGCAAACAAATTGGTGAGTTAAAGAGCACATTTCTGTTAGAAATTTAAAATGACAATTCAGTTTTCTACATCTTGATTGAATCTGCTCAGTGAGTTGGATTGTTATAGTTGTTTTATATTGTTCAGATATTTTGTTATTCTTTAGTCTAAATTATGGTGAAACAAGTTCTAAGGATAGCACAAAAATGATAGTCGCAAGTTGAAATGAACAGAAGAAAATGAAAAACGTCATTTTGTATATCTAAACGTAACTACAATGCATTTTTTCTCAGCTTCTCAATAATATCTAAAAGACAATCATATAAAAATGTACTGAATCAAAAATATTTTTGAGGAACTTTCTTCTGTTGCCCAGGAAAGCGAGGACGGGGATGTGCAGACTGTGTTCACAGTGTTGCTGGAAGGAGTAACCAGTCTGTGGCAGAGACTCGAGGCCTTGCAGGACTCAGAACAGACTCTCAGGTACGGAGTGCACTACCAGTTAGAAAGTGTAATAAACAGGAAAATGGTGTTCATATTACACAATTGATGACGATATAAAATTATGAAAATAGTGTTAAATTTTATTTAATTGTAGACAATATAATGAAAATACCTGGAAGTTTTAAATTGTACATAATTGATGACAATATAATAATGAAAATAGTGTTCATCTTACACAAGTGATGACAGTATAAAATTATAAAAATAGTATTAAATTGTATTTAATTGATGACAATATATGAAAATACCGGGAAGTTTTACATTTTACATAATTGATGACAATATCATTATGGAAATAGTGTTACATTTTACATAGTGAATGACAATAAATCGATCATTGAGACTGCAAATGGTTTTGAAAGAAAACAAGTCTAATTAATAATTAATAGTATGTTCTTATCCATAAAAATGAATATTCTTTAAATTCAAACTGGTCAGGGAGATAATTATGTGTCAGCTTAATGCAAAATTTGGATTACCTCCCTTGTCATGTTGAAGCAGTGCTGTTATTTTGTATTTAGTGTGTATATTGTTTTTCAATAAAAGTATGCATTTAGTTACTATTTTGTTTAGGATCTTTTGGAATACCACCCCTGGGACACATACTGCCATGCCAAAAGTTTTTTTTTTAATATACAGTTACTTGTCTAAAGCCATTTCTTGTTAACTGTATGGTTGTTATTTCTCAGACTGAGCCTGGCAGAGAGTGAGGTTGCCATGGAGATGCTGTCGGCAGAGTCGGCAGAGAAGGTCCAGCAACTGCAGGCGCAGCTCCACGTCTTGGCCAAGATTTCTCTCAAGTATGTTACACTGCCAGCTAGGCATGGGTTATTGTATACTGAGTTATACCTACCCGTAGCAAAAACCATAAAAAGGATATTCAAAATGGCACTTCTCACTTGTGCATAGGCAAAATGGCACTTCTCACTTGTGCGTAGGCAAAATGGCACTTCTCACTTGTGCGTAGGCAAAATGGCACTTCTCACTTGTGCGTAGGCAAAATGGCACTTGTGCGTAGGCAAAACTGACTGGTTTTGTGTAAATATTATAAAGCTGTGACAATCATAGTTCTATACCTTTCTGCTTTGAAACTGAGGTACATTTAGTTGTTCTGCAAACAACTAATAACAAAATGGCCACTAACATTTCTCAGAAATTCTTGAAAAATAGGCATATATATATATTTTGCATGGAGAATATTTAAAAAATGCTAAGTATTCTTGCTAAAAAAGATCGGGCTGCTATTATTTCTTTGTGCGAACCTAAGGAATGTGTTTGACTTAGTATACTTCACTTACATAATAATGTAAAGTATGTTTATTAATGTGATATATGTGATATGTCATTGTTTTATAATGTAAAATAATTGATTATTTATAGGCAAATTATTTTTATTTGTGCATCGATGTTTGTTAATACAATTTATTTGAACACTAAAGAAAGATAACATATTTGAATAAAAAAACAACTACTAGTTTTAGCTCGACTATTCGAAGAATAGGTGAGCTATCCTACTACCCCCATCGTCGGCGTCCACGTCTGAATTGGTTAAAGTTTTTATTCAAAAGTCTTGTAACTTCAAAACTACATAAGTTATTCACTTGAAACTTGGAATATACCTTTGTTATCAACTCCAGAATCAGGGGCAGCATTCCCCATAACTCTGTTTTGTTTTTTGACAGAGTTATGCCCCTTTTTCACATAGATTTTCTGGTTAAAGTTTATATTCAAAAGTTTTGTAACTTCAAAACTACCCATAACTCTGTTTTGTATTTTGACAGAGTTATGCACACTTTTTACAAAGATTTTGTGGTTTAAATTTTTTTTCCAAAAAGGTATAAACTATACAAGGCTTCACTTTAAAAGTTTCGTATTTTAACAAATGTATGCCCCTTCCACTATCCAAAATATGTACTAACTGAAATACTTTGAATAGTTGAGCGCGGCTGTCCTCTGACAGCTCTTGTTAACCTTTAAGCTTTTGCCTATCTGATCCTACGATGACAGTTGCTGCCAGTTACAGAACATTATAAATAATTTAACCACTTAATATTGTCCTTATGTCATAGTTCCCATTTAATTCAATAACAAATACCACATCAATTAGCCCTATTTGGAGTCCTAACTGATCCCACAGAAACCCAGCTTAATTAACTTCCCTATCCAAATGTATTCCCTTACCTCACCTCTATGGCCAGGTATAGACTGTTACAGCCATCTGCCATATCATAGTGCAAGTTAAGTGTTTTTTCATAGAAGGCAGATCAATACACTATCTCTATTGATGACACTACATAGCTTAACTATACTGCACAACATTATTAATACATACCTGCTGTAAATTGACTTACAAATATTTTGTTTGTTCATAAAGTCTTTATACATGTATTTTGATTAATTGAACATTCTTGTATATTTGAATTATTATATTTTTCCAACATCAAAGTAAGATTTATAGTCTTTTGCATGATATTTCTAAGGGTATTTTATCAGGCTTCACCAGTAACAATCATGCAATATTTCTAAGGGCATTTTATCAGGCTTCACCAGTAACAATCATGCAATATTTCTAAGGGCATTTTATCAGGCTTCACCAGTAACAATCATGCAATATTTCTAAGGGCATTTTATCAGGTTTCACCAGTAACAATCATGCAATATTTCTAAGGGCATTTTATCAGGTTTCACCAGTAACAATCATGCAATATTTCTAAGGGCATTTTATCAGGTTTCACCAGTAACAATCATGCAATATTTCTAAGGGCATTTTATCAGGCTTTACCAGTATGTGATTTTGTAGTATTGATGTTGTAAGTAAATAGTAAATAATATAATTTTTGGTGTAAACTTTGAATATCGTTTTTTTGAAGCGGTCTATTTACTACAGTTTCACCTCGGAATCTGAAAAATGTTTAGTCATGTAAATCCCTTCATTTGTTAAAAACTCAGATATAATGTTCACCAATACTTATCCTCAACTTTTCCACATTGATTGTGGTGCTGATCTATTTTGGACAGTATAAAAATGGTAATCCTATTGATGAATGGGAAATGATATAGGGCAGGATCTGTTTACTGCTTCAATACACTGGTATACATTATAAAATCGAGATTAAAAGAGTTAAAATACAGGCCTATTCATGTTCTATAATCTGTCATATATCCAATCCGTTTAATATTAAGGTGATATTGTTTATCGACTTCTTGTGTCTGCTTGTGGATTAGAGTCAAGGTTTGTTGCACATTTTGTTCATGATTATATGAAAAGATTCAAAGTTTATTTTACCTTCACTAAGTGTATAATTATGTATCGGTAAATAACCATTTTAAATTGTGGAACACTCATATCTGATGAAAAAACTTATACACAAAATACAAACACTTTTGCAAACATTTTTTTTTAACACAACACAAGGTGTGTAGTATTGCAGTAACAACATCTAGTATTGCAGTAACAACATCTAAATTTCTATAAAATATTGTTAGATTATCTTAAGCTGTAAGTCTGTTGTTGAATTAAATTAAATATCTGGTATTGGTTAAGATAATGGTAGATTATGATTTATCTGGTATTATTGTGGACTGATGCAAACATCTGTTATTATTTTAAATGTAACGGCTGTTTATGTTCTACCATAGCTGAATGAGTAAAATTTTGAATTTAATGTCGCCCCATAATGGTGTTATATTCTGCTGGTATTGCACTGTCCGTATTTGCTAGTACTATTCGGACTGTGGCAGATTCCAAATGGAATGACACTATAGAGTGAAATGTCTATAGGGGTTACACTGTCCATATTGGCTGTTCAGTTACTAATTGGCAGATTCTATATGGAATGACACTATAGAGTGAAATGTCTATAGGTGTTTCACTGTCTATATTGGTTGTTCAGTTACTGATTGACAGATTCTGTATGGAATGACACTGTAGAGTGAAATGTCTATAGATGTTACACTGTCCATATTGGCTGTTCAGTTACTGATTGGCAGATTCTATCTGGAATGACACTATATAGTGAAATGTCTATAGGTGTTACACTGTCTATATTGGCTGTACAGTTACTGATTGGCAGATTCTATCTGGAATGACACTATAGAGTGAAATGTCTATAGGTGTTACACTGTCCATAACGGCTGCTCAGTTACTGACTGGCAGATTCTATATGGAATGACACTATAGAGTGAAATGTCTATAGGTGTTACACTGTCCATATTGGCTGTTCAGTTACTGATTGACAGATTCTGTATGGAATGACACTATAGAGTGAAATGTCTATAGGTGTTACACTGTCCATATTGGCTGTACAGTTACTGATTGGCATATTCTATATGGAATGACACTATAGAGTGAAATGTCTATAGGTGTTACACTGTCCGTATTGGCTGTACAGTACTGATTGGCAGATTCGATATGGAATGACACTGTAGAGTGAAATGTCTATAGGTGTTACACTGTCCATATTGGCTGTACAGTTACTGATTGGCATATTCTATATGGAATGACACTATATAGTGAAATGTCTATAGGTGTTACACTGTCCATATTGGCTGTTCAGTTACTGATTGGCAGATTCTATATGGAATGACACTATAGAGTGAAATGTCTATAGGTGTTACACTGTCTTTATTGGCTGGTACTATTTATTGTTATAGCTGATAATGGAAGCTTCATCATATGACACCAGGGTGTGAAATTCCACTTGCCAGGTAGCTGTTCAATACTCACTGAATTATTGATGTCATCTTTGCTCTTATATTTCTCCATATATAGAAGTCAATCAGTTGAGTTTGAATATAGGAGGTATTTGGTGGTGGTCTGGTGGTGAAAGGATTTTAGTTATATATTTACAAAAGTTCAAGGAGTTTTAAATAAGTCCTTAAAGGAATAAAACTAGGTAACAATGATGTATCAGTATCTTAAATGAATGTGAAAGTAGTTCTGTTAATATTGGAGTATTGTGCGGTTTAAAGGGTATGGAAACATATAAGGTTTTACAATGATCTGAATGTTCAGATGAACAGACATTTGAAGCAATATCAATGACTTGTAAACTGTAATTACTACCATACAACAGTGGTAGGCATGCTTTTGAAAGAGCATTATAATATAAAATGAATTATATCATGGTATGGTCTTGAAAATAATAAATATTTAGAAATTAGAAGAAAACATACTTAGATTTTATTGAAGAATGTTTTTCAGGACATGTAATAAACTATATTAAGTAAATTAATATTCTTCAGTTTGCTATGAAAAAGAATAGCTTTAAAGTTATGTTGATAAGTGGCAAAACAAGAAATCAGATTTCTCATTATTTGCCACAGAGTTATAGTTCTCAATAAGCATACAGCATTTGAATGTAATAAAATAAATCACTGTTGATATGTTCATACACACACTGAAAATCTCTTACATGTTCCTCCGCTAACCGTGAATAAATCTGTTTTAATGCTCCCCGAAAAATTTTCAGGGGAGCATACAGTCGCCGCTTTGTCCGTCCGTACATCCTTCCGTCCGTCCGTCCTGTTTTCTTGTCCAGAGTATTTTTCACCAACTATTGACCAGAATTAAATGAAACTTCATGGGAAGCTTCATTACCAAGAGGTGTGCACTGAACCAGGAGGTTCCCCTTCAATGATTTTTTATTTTCTTTTGGTATTGGGGACCTCTCCGGCGGCGTCCGTCGTCCGTCTTCCATCACCAACAATTTGGACCGTTATCGGGAACTAAACTTTCACAGTTTGTGTATGACCATCAGATCTCAGCAGACGCCAAAAATGGGCCAGATCGTGTTACAAATGCCAGAGTTATTGCCCTTTGTTTATTAAAAAAATATACAAAAATGGACATTATTCAGGATAGAGACTTCATTTTTCATCCAATCTTCACCAATCTTGAACAGTTTGTCTGTTACCATGAGATTACAGTTGAAGTCGAATATAAGCAAGATCAGACCAGAAACACCAGAGTTATTGCCCTTTGTTTTTGAAAAAAATATGCAAAAATGGACATTATTCATGATGAATACTTCATTTTCCATTCAATCTTCACCAATCGTGTACAATTTGTCTATGAACGTAAGACTACAGGTGAAGTCGAATAAAAGCATGATCGGGCCAGAAGCATCAGAGTTATTGCCCCTTGTGTTTGGAAAAAAATATCAACAAGTTATCAATGATTGGCTTGCACACACGATTTTTGATTCAATTTGACCAAACTTACACAGTTTGCGCATGACCATAAAAATTGATCGATAAAATTTGATTTCCAACAGTTGCAAGACTTGCATGCAGTTATTTGTACATGCAACATTGATGTCTTCAGAGCCTGCATTAACATCATTTATCATCATTGGACAGAAAATTATCAAAGAAAAAGCAAAACTTTACCTTATAACACAGCCATCACAATTATCGCATTGCAACTAGTTCTCCCAAACTGTTTGCGTAAAATACATCAAAATCTACTGTCTGCATTTTCCAGAATTGTCAATGACTTAATGAAAAAGGGTCAGGTTCGAATATCAAGAAAGATTATTTGAGAACCATTAGCAAAAAAAAAACGCACATCCACTACCCAACTCATACTTTAGTTAGGCTATTGCACTAACCGATGTTTCAAATCAAAATTGATCCTATCCCCCTCTGCGTATTGTTCAGATACCTGAATTTTAAAACCTGTTACAACAGTATGGTCTTCATCTGTACCAGTTCTCAGTGAGCGCTTTTGGCCATCATGGCTCTCTTGTCTCAGAGTTATGGGACTTTGAAGATTTCTGAAATAATTTAGTGCACAATTCTTGTCCGGTCTGTTTCTACGCAACTACTGGTCAGAATTCAATGAAACTTTATAGGAAGCTTCATTACCGAGAGGAGGTGTGCAGCGAAACAGGGCATTCCGCTTCAATGAATTTTGTGAGAGTTATGGGACTTCGAAGATTTCTGAAATAAGCATTTAGTGCACAATTCTTGTATAGTCTATTTCTACGCAACTACTGGCCGGAATTCAATGGAACTTTACAGGAAGCTTCATTACCCAGAGGAGGTTTGCACTGAACCAGAACATTCCAGTTCAATTATTTTTCTAAGAGTTATGGGACTATGAAGATTTCTGAAATAAGTATTTAGTGCACAACTTTTCTTTTCCGCTCTCTAACTCTAGGACAGATTGAGCTATTGTTATGAAACTTCATACATAGATATGATACAGCGAGACCTCGCATGGGATTGCATATGGGGTCGTTGGGGTCAAGGTCAAGGTCACCTAAAAGAAAAATGGTTTCCACTCAATAACTTGAGAACTCATTGAGATATTTTAATGAAACTTCATACATAGATACCTTATATTGAGACCTCGCTTGGGATTGCTTATTGGGTGGGTTGGGTCAAGGTCACCATTACTAAAAATAGAAAAATGGTTTCCGCTCAATAACTTGAGAATGCATCGAGATATGTTAATAAAACTTCATACACAGATATCGTATATCGAGGCCTGCCTTGGGATTGCATATGGGGTGGGTGGGGTCAAGGTCCAAATCACTGTTACTAAAAATAGGAAAACGGTTTCCGCTCAGTAACTCAAAAACACATTGAGATATTTTAATGAAAATGTATATGTAGAAACCTTATATTGAGACCTCGTTGGGATTGCTGATGGGGTGGGTGGGGTCAAGGTCACCGTTACTGAACAATAGAAAAACAGTTTCTGCTCAATAACTTTAGAACACATTGAGATATTTTAATGAAACTTCATATGTAGACACCTTATATTGAGACCTCACTTGGGATTGCATATGGAGTGGGTGGGGTCAAGGTCACCAATAGTAAAATTAAAATTAGAAAAACGGTTTCTATTCAAGAACTAGAGAACAAATTGAGATATTTTAATGGAACGTCATACATAGATACCTTATATCAAGGCCTCACTTGGGATTTCATATGGCATGGGTGGATTCAAGGTCAAGGTCACCATTACTAAAAATAGAAAAACGGATTCCGCTCAATACCTAGAAGACAAATTCAGATATTTTAATGAAACTTCATATGTTGATACCTTATATTTAGACCTCGCTTGGGATTGCATATGGGGTGGGTGGGGTCAAGGTCACCATTACCAAAGTATAAGTGAAGGTATTGTATTGTTACTTCAAATGTAGATATATTATGTTGAAACCTCATTGCGATGCATATGGGATAGGTGGGGGTCAAGGTTACTGTTTCATTTTCACTTACATACACATTCTTCTGTTCAGGGTCAGTACTCTTACATGTCCTAATGAATAACTAAAAAGGTTATTTCTTAACTTAAGTTGTACTTAAGTGCAATTCCTAGCCATGACCTTTACCTTGCATCGAAACTTTCTTTTATTATTGTGCTGACTTTTATGCATTTCATTTGAAAAATTTGGTGTTCGTGGAATTTTCACGTTTCTTGTCTTACAGTTATGGGACTTTGATGATTGCTGAAATTAATATATAGATCACAATTCTTGTCTGGACTCCGCTATGCTGATTGCTTTCCTATTACTTGGCAAAGCGCATTGGGGAGCATCCATCAGTTCACTGATATGCTTGTATTATGTTGTTCATCAGAGCATCCTGCCTTGGTGTTCGATCATGTATATGACTTGCATGCCCCTATTTTATGTCATGTGTAACACATTATGTGGCATGGCTCCTATAATGTTTATGTTTGAAATGATTTTGTTGTGTTTAACAGATTATGTGACATTAACCTTATACTGAGGGTGTTTGACTTGTTGTTGTTTGTACAGATACCAGACCCTTGAGCACCGTGAGATTGGAGTACAGTCCACCATCACTGCGGACTCTCGCCTACAGAATCTTGAACCTTCCAAGACCATCAACATCGACGTGCCACCGTCCACGCACCTACACAGCCTGCACAGTCTACAGAATCTCGGCCAATCAGAAACGATCCATGTGAACATCCCGCCGGCGCATGGTAGCTTGGAGTCGGACGACTCTGACACCGGATACTTCGGCTACCCAGAATCCTCAGCGGGGGCCATGATGGACCGGGCGGAGGACGTGCTGCGGCTGCGCATCAGGGAGCTCGAGAAGCTTGAAATGCATCTGAAACAACAGGTACATGTGGTTGCTATGAATATGAATGCTTAGAAATAAATTGTTTTATGTTTGTGGGATTATTTTTATTATATCGAAGGCCTGAGGTTTATTAAGATACTTTTAAGTATACTGGTAATTATTAGGTAGAATCTGTCTTTGAGTGAGATTGCTCACTGTCAGAAGGAATTATCTGTCGGCCACCTCAATTGTAAAATTGAAAATCACATGTACCAATGTCACAATATTCATATTAAAAAGAAATAATGGTGAAATAACGGTAGTTGGCTTGCTGTAAATGTGTTCTGAAGCATAAAATGAGTTATCTTGATACTCGCCTGTAATGTTCATTTCTTGAATATATTGTGTGTAACCTGTGAAGTCAACATATTGTTTGGATTCTGCAGGTGACAGACCTAGAGTTGGATAGGGAGGAGCTGCATGAGATTGCGAGGAAAGACAAGAACACCATCCATGAGCAGAACGTCATCATCCGGCAGCTACAGCTCAGCCAGCGTAACCTCCAGGAGCAGGTGAAGAACTTCGAGGTCAGTGAGAACTCTCTGTACGCACGCCTCGACGAGATGGAGGCCGAGATGGACAACAAGGACGACCGCATCCGGGACCTGGAGATCCTCGAGGAGAGGCTGAAGGATCTCGTGAAGCAGTACCAGCTGGATGAGAAGATCCTGCAGACCAAGTCCAAGACTCTGGAGTCATCAGTGAAAGAGATGTCAGAGAAGGAGCAGACATTGAAGCAGAAGGTGAAAAATCTTGAGACGGAGAAGTCGGCGTTTTGTGAGCGGTCCGAGTACTTGCAGCTTCGGCTGAAGGAGTTGGAAAGTGCAGAGACGGATTTGGCGCAGAGATCGAAGAACCAGAATAATATAATGCAGACATTGCAGAGCACTGTGATAGAGTTGGAAACATTTGGTGCTAACGCTCATGCTCGGGTGGTCGAACTCGAGCATGTGAACTTTGACCTTCAGCAGCGTCTGCACCACGCGATGGTAGAGAACTCTCCGCTGACCAAACAACTGCACACGCTGCAGGGTCAGTGTGTCGAGATGGAGAGCGAGCTGCAGGTGCTCCGAGACATGGAGGTCAGGTTGAGGCAGGAGAACGAGGCTCTCCAGCGTAGCGAGGGGGCGCTACACAGCGAACTGAAGACTCTCCGGCTGCAGAAGGTGGAAATGGATTCGAGGGTTCGATCTCTTGAGGAGGCCGACTCCATTCACAGAGACAAGATGAGCAAGTTGCAGCGCAGTGAAAACACACTGAAATACCGCATACAGGAGCTAGAAACTTCCAGTGTACAGGTATGTGAAAACATCTATGATTGTGGTCTGGTCTTTGTTAAGACCATCTATTGCAACCATCTATTTTAAATCACATTTTTAAATACAATATTTTACCTGATATTTGCACAGAATTACAACAACAGATAGAAGTTCCCTATGTTTATATACTGACAATTTTCAGAAAATGTTGTACCAGATAGAAAACAGTTGTTGGTTTGAAGAATGGTTCTCTAGTTGCACAGAGCTGTAAGGAACAACTTGTCTTTAAAAATGTGGTCATAAAATCATGTATGTTTTGATGTATGCTGTGGCACATAACAATACTGTATGTTAACAGTTAGGGTAGAGGAATGTATAGACTGCGGATGGCTGTATTCAAGTACAAGAGAAAGTATTGAATTCTCCCATAGATTACAGTGTTTGCAAAGCTATTAAATAGTCAGCTGGGTCCATTGAACAAATATTTGCCATACATTCTATCACTGAGTCCACACAGTGGATGTGTGGGGGAAGACTTCATGATTGACAGTGGCTCGTAATCACAATGGGAATCACAGATCTTGTAATGAGACTTGGTGTTGGTTGATAACAGATGAAATTGTTATCTAATAGGAAATGTAGGGTGGCTTCAGGCAATTGTCTCAATACATGGATATCAGATAAGATGAAATATAAATCTCTTGTAGTCCAGATAACCTCACAATACTCGAATATAAAATGATTTCAAAAAGCAGCATTATCATTATCTAAATCTAACTGTATGCATAGGATTCAACATGTGATGTCCATAGGATTCAACATGTGATGTCCATATATTTCTCTCTTTGATCTCATACGCATATATCTAATTTACGTGTTTCATTATAAACTTGATGTTCATGGTTGCTAGGAATATTAGAGCAATTTAACTCTGAACAGGCAAGGTTTTTTTTTTCACAGTAAAATTAACATATGGATTTAATTAGCTTGACTTAGAAAAACATAAATTTGGGATAGTTTCATCATAAATGCTGTACCAACAAATATTGCAGCTATAAGATTATAATGAAATATTTCGCAGAAAAGTTCTAATAGAGGTTTTATTTCAATTTATAAAATAAATTAGCACCATCTCTTGAAGCCCAGATAACCTCAAAATACCACAACATAAGTTGACTGCCAAATGCAACATTTCTAAACATTTGGCATATAGATACTTAGTTTCAGCATGGATTCTGTACCAACATATTGCAGTCATAAGATGAAATTGGATTTTTTTAAAATATATATAAGATTACATCAGCTTTACACACTTTCAAATTTGCAGACACTAGACAGCAGCCAGATCCGGTCTGGCAGTATGAAGTTGCCAAGGACATTAGAGGAATGTCAGCGTCGTATCATAGTTCTACAGGCATCGCTAGCAGAATTTCAGTCTAGACTGCAAACCCAGAATAATGACCTTTCGGGAAACAGCCCAGAGGTAAAGTTCTCATTATGCTTATTGGATTCTGTTAGCTCACCTGAGCATGAAGTGCTCAGTGAGCTATTGGTATATGGGACCTCTCCTGCGTCGTCTGTGTGCCGTCAACAATTTGTTTTGTTCTCACACTGGAGTTTATCCAATCTTAACCAAACTTGCAAAGTTTGTGTATGACCATAAAATCTCAGATGGGATTGTTTTTGGGCCAGATCACACCAGTAACACTAGAGTTATTGCCCCTTTTTCATGCAAAAAAAGTGCAAAAACTCCATTTTCCAGCATATAGACATTATTTTACATCTTGACCAAACTTTCACAGTTTGTGCATGAACATAAGATGTCAGCAGATGCCAAAAATGGGCCAGATCGTTTTTCAAACACCAGAGTTATTGCCCTTTGTTTATGAAAAAATCTACAAAAATGGACATTATTCAGGATAGACGTCATTTTTAGCTCGACTATTCGAAGAATAGGTGAGCTTTCCTACTACCCCCGGCGTCTGCGTCCACGTCTGAATTTGGTTAAAGTTTTTATTCAAAAGTCTTGTAACTTCAAAACTACATAAGTTATTAACTTGAAACTTGCAATATACCTTTGTCATCAACTCCAGTGTCAGGGGCAACATTACCTATAACTCTGTTTTGTATTTTGACATAGTTAGGCTCCTTTTTCACTTAGATTTTCTGGTTCAAGTTTATATTCAAAAGTTTTGTAACTTCAAAACTACATAAGTTATTCACATGAAACTTGTAACTAACCTTTGTCATCAACTCCAGTATCAAGGGCAACATTCCGTATAACTCTGTTTTGTATTTTTACAGAGTAATGCCCCTTTTTCACATAGATTTTCTGGTTAAAGTTTATATTCAAAAGTATTTTAACTTCAAAACTACATAAGTTATTCACTTGAAACTTGGTACTAACCTTTGTCATCAACTCCAGTGTCAGGGGCAACATTCCCCATAACTCTGTTTTGTATTTTGACAGATTTATGCCCCTTTTTCACTTAGATTTTCTGGTTAAAGTTAATATTCAAAATTTTTGAAACTTCAATACTACAAAAGCTATTCACTTGAAACTTGGAATATACCTTTGTCATCAACTCCACTAGCAGGGTGAACATTCCCCATAACTCTATTTTCTATTTTGATAGAGTTATGTCCCTTTTGCACATAGATTTTCTGTTTAAAGTTTATATTCAAAAGTTTGGTAACTTCAAAACTACATAAGTTATTCACTTGAAACCTGGAACTAACCTTCGTCATCAACTCTAGTATCAGGGATAACATTACCCATAAAGTTATTCACTTGAAACTTGGAACTAACCTTCGTCATCAACTCTAGTATCAGGGATAACATTACCCATAACTATGTTTTGTATTTTGACAGAGTTATGCCCCTTTTTTACATAGATTCTCTGGTTAAACTTCATATTTCAAAAGTTTTGTTACTTCAAAACTACATAAGTTATTCACTTGAAACTTGGAACTAAGCTTTGTCATCAACTCTGGTATCAGGGGCAACATTACCCATAACTCTGTTTTGTATTTTGACAGAGTTAGCCCACTTTTTACATAGACTTTGTGGTTAAAGTTTTTGTTCCAAAAATGTATAACCTATACAAGGCTTCACTTAAAAATATTGTATTTTAAGGTAGTCACACACTAATGGTCATGATCACAAATGTGTATTTTTTTTTCATCATAATCTACAATCAATAAGACACCGTATTTCAAAATTTAAAGACTTTTTACTGTGTAATAAAAAAGTTATTAGCATTTTTGTAATGCCACCCCTTGGACAAAAAAATTGCTCAAGCAGACATGATGTCATATTAGAAAAAGCCACAAAACTTGTTCATGTTTTTTATTTTCAGCATATTTTAAACTTCATAACAGTTACACGGGCATCTATAAGCAGAATAATAACAACTGTATGATGATTATATAAACAATATAAAGAAAAACATTAAAATATGTACAGTACCCGTATCGAAAATAAGGACAAATTCAACTAACTTGAAAATGAGTGTGCATACTTTAAAGTCAGTTGTGATCACATAGGTAAAGGGTATAGGTTAATTGAGCCCACTAAAATTATGTACATACTTATGCAAATGAAATGCCAAAAAAGTATGAACTTTCACACTCATATCACAGAAATATTTGCAGCTTAAGTATACAGGGGTCGGTTTTGAAAACCTAGTACAGTAACGTGCCAAATGCTGTTTTTAGTACATATCACAACTGAACATGTCACAAGACTTCATAAATTCTAATATTCTGATTCCAATAACAGCTTGGTGACTTAAACTATGATTTTAGACAACTAATACAACTAATACTAAAAATTGTTACTATAATTATTAGAGTCACTCGGAAAACAGTCGTCACAGAAAACTATAGTGGACACAAATGCCAACATACAGGACCCATGACATCCAATAACTGAATGAATTATCCAACCATCTTTTAACCTAGTATTTACATAAAAACAAACTGACATGCTTGTGTTGCAAAGAATAAAATCATTTAAAATTAATCCTGTAGCAACAGTTGTCGAGGTTAACAAATTACTGAGGGTAAAACACAAGAAGAACTGAACAGTTTTAATTTCTGTTGATCTAGCATATATCTTTTTTATGTAGTTTAAAAATACATTTATTTCCATGTATATACAATTAAAAAAGACTATACATTATCATAATCATAAATAAAATATACAACTTTGTTATGTTAACAGCAATCATATATTGACAAATAAGCAAAATGTTAAAGTACCCCCTCTAAACACAAATAATAACACTTTTATAAAATGTGCTTTCAACTTTAAAGTGAATTCTGAACTATTGTTCAAGTGTATGTGAACGGCCAAAATTAATGTTATTGTTAATACAAATAAACAAGGCAAAACTATAAACTTTTACCATTTCTAACTGGAAATATATGCTGATCAATTAAGTATGGAAGGGTGGGTTAAAGAATTGACAACAGTTATTTGTACAATAATATCTATCCGACATATTTAGACTAACATTGTCACACACTCTAGTTTATTCAAATGTCTTACTTGATTAAGTTGAAATAAAAGTTTAGGAGCTTTACATGTAATTTTGGGATTAAATTAAAAACTGAAACACCTAACTTGTTTGCTATTTAACTCAATAATTACTCAAAGTGTATCAGCAAATTTAACACAAACTGTTGTAATTGCATGTTGTAGTATTGCAAAAATATATTTTACATTTGAATACAATAAATTTAGTCAATGTTATTGAGTTAATAATATGAATAACATTTAACCAATATTAAATAATAAATAACTATGTTATAATTTATTTTGTTCATATAATAATCCATGAAAAAACTTACTTTAATTTACGTATGGTTACATGTCATTGCTGTCAAAGCAACATTTAAAAAAATTATCAAGTATTAATATAACTAAAAGATGATACTTAAAAGTGTACATCAAAACTTTTGTCAACATGGGCACAATAATGCAGATCATTAAATTAAAAGTGTTCAATCCAAGAACAGAAGCACTGTAATCTTGGTGATTGTTGGTGGAAATTCTTCTTGTGAAATATAGTTTCCTGGACCTGTGTATTCTTGTGAAAAATTGAACTGATGAACTGTTTTGTTTTTCTGAAAAGTCCATGATGATTTGTCTAGGATAAGTTATAAATGTTGCCATTGATGTGACATCAGGGAACCTGAGCCAGGAAGCTGCAAATACAAATTATTAAGTCTATATTGTATAAGTACAAGTAACTAAAACATGATCATTGTTAACTTCATACATTGAGAATATAGCTCCATTTATTAGACTTTAGATGTCAGATTATGGATCATTTTTTTCAAATGTGAATCAGTTAACGCACAAATTATAGGAATCTGGTGCAATATATACAAATCAAAAGACATTATAAATTAAATAAATAATATATTTTTCAATAGAAAATGGTTTTGAATGAGATCTGAATAAATATAAAATCATATACTTGTATTAATTTACTTAATATTGATGTTCATATATTTAACAAATAAATTAATTCCAAGTATAAACACCATTGTCAAACAAACCTGCATGCAATGTGGTGCAAATATCAAGCCAGTCTTCTCTTGATTTCAACTCATTACATGTTGTTTCTGGTTTATGGTGTGTCTTGCATTTATACAACACTATTAATGAGCCAACAGTCTCTATTCTGGCACCGAAGTAGCTAGTAACGTTCAAAGGAATAAAATGTTCCACACACAATTGTCACAGATACAAGTCCACGATAGCACTGTTTGTGTTGGTAGATATTTTCAGAAATTAAAACAACAAATTCCACAGTCCTTCATAAGGCTCCCACTTCAAGAGATTGTGTACCGTAGACACATCGTTAATAATTACACCAGTATAGAAAACGTATCAACACGCTCACTTTGATCAGGGAATACGTTCACAAACCTTTTTGGTGATTCACTGTTTGTGTTTAGACAATATATTAACTGACAGAGTAAACGATCATGGGCGCCGCCATTTTGATAATCACGAAGCCAAAATGCAATATTTTTTATTTATGCCCAACAAATCAAATATACGTTAATTCTGTCGAATAATTGCAGTTGCTAACCAAAAAGTAAATGTTTTGTTTTAGTTTATGGTTTATTTACAAAATACACGATGTTTATTTATGTATTTTTTTGCGATTATCTTCGTCCGACGGTTGTCCGAAGTATACCGGAGACACCGATACGTTACGAACTGAGTCGATATTACCCCATTTCATTAGTGTGTGAAACCTTAACAAATTTATGCCCCTTTCACTATCTCAAATAGGTACCAACTGAAATACTTCGAATAGTCGAGCGCGCTCTACTCTGACAGCTCTTGTTCATAAAATGTTCACCAATCTTGCACAGTTTGTCTATGACCATGAGTTTACAGTTGAAGTCGAATATAAGCAAGATCTGACCAGAAACATGGGAGTTATTGCCCTATGTTTGTGAAACAAATATGCAAAAATGGACATTGTTCAGGATAGAGACTTCATTTTTCTTCCAATCTTCATCAATCTTACACAGTTTGTTAATGACCATAAGATTACAGGTCAAGCTGAATATACAAAAAATTGGGCCAGAAACACCGGACTTAGTGCCCTTTGTGAAAAAAATATACAAAAATGGGCAAAAATGGGCATTATTCATGATAGAGACTTCATTTTTCATTCAATCTTCACCAATCTTGCAAAGTTTGTAAATGACCATAAAATTAAAGGTGAAATAGAATATAAGCAAAATTGGGCCAGAAACACCGGATTTATAGCCCTTTGCTTTTGTACAAAAAATATACAAAATTGGGCATTATTCAAGATAGAGACTTCATTTCTCATCCAATCTTCACCAGTTGTGCACAGTTTGTTTATGAACGTAAGATTACAGGTGAAGTCGAATGTAAGCATGTTCGGGCCAGAAACACCAGAGTTATTGCCCCTTGTGTGTGGAAACAATATCAACAAGTTATCAATAATTGGCTTGCACACACGATTTTTAAATCAATGTTGACTGAACTTACACAGTTTGCGTATGACCATAACAATCGATTGATAAAATTTGATTTTCAACAGTTGCAAACCTTGCATGCAGTTATTTATACATGCAACATTGATAGCTTCAGAACCTGCATTGACATCATTGATCATCATTGGACAGAAAATTGTCAAAGAAAAAAGCAAAACTTGACGTTATAGCACACCCATCACAATTATTGCATTGCAACTAGCTCTCCATAACTGTCTGCAAAAAAGACATCAAAATCTGCTATTTCTGCATTTTCCAGAATTGTCACTGACTTCATGAAAAAGGGTCAGGTAAGAATATCGAAAAAAATGATTTGAGAACCATTAGCAAAAACACTGCACATCCACTACCCAACTCATACTTTAGTTAGCTCAATGGCACTAGCTGATGTTTTAAATCAAATCAATCCTATCTCTCTTTGTGTATTGTTCAGATACCTTAATTTTCAAACTTGTTACAACAGTATGGTCTTCATCTGTACCAGTTCTCAGTGAGGGCTTTGGGCCATCATAGCCCTCTTGTCTCAGAGTTATGGGACTTTGTTAAATACAGTGAAATTATTAGTACCTGTCGTAAGAACATATGAGTAGTTCTTTTGTGATTTTTGATGCCAGACAAAAAAATACAATTCAACCCAAAGAACATGAAATGAAAATTTTTATTTGTTTATTTTGCAAATTTACATGTCAGGATAATTTTGTTTGATACTAAGTACAAGTACTTCATTACTGAGTGCACATAGTATGTATCAGGTTTATTTGTCAATTTTTATGTGCTCTTTAAGCATTCATGTGTAGGAATTTAAGTCTGGTTTACATCTAAACCAGATGTAAACCAGAATTAAATTGTCAAGTTTGGGTGTGTGCATTAAGCAACTTGTTTGAATAGTGACAGGTTATTTTTTTGTCTGTGCAGGAATTTAATCGGTTCCCTGGACATGTTTCCATTCCGCAAGCTGAGTACCAGATTCTACAGAAGAAGGCAAGTGTTGAAGAGGAGGCCAGGAACCAGCTAGAGCAGGCTGACAGGCTGAACTCCCTCTTACAGGGAACCATCGCACAGCTACGACAGGGAAAAGTAGGTTTGCCAGTTGTGTCAGTTAGTTACTGCCGAAATAAGACTGCTTCACCCAAAACAAACTGTTTTCCCTGCACATTTCCCCCTTATATAAACTGGCATTAAAATTAAGGACAAGTTAAAGGAAACAGCTTGGAATTTCTCCCATTTAAAGGCTGTGGATTGCCTCCCTGATTCTGAAAAAAACCTTGATATAATGTTATGATATTTAATTCAGAAAACTGTGCTCTCACATTGTGACTCAAATGCAGCACCTTGCTTAGAGTGCGTTAACAGCATACAATCTCTCCACTTTGGAGTTCTTCGTTCATGCCATGACATTCTCAGAGAATCAAAGCTAAATGGCATTATAATAAGGAGTTCTAGGTAGTGTAGTTGTGCATGTTACAAGATAGCTTAAAACACACTATGTAATGCAAAAAGTTAACTTGTAATATAAATATGTATGGTCTGTATCCTGGTGCAACCCAAATTAGACATCACCTATATTTGATTTTGTTTTGTTTTGTTTTTATTTTCGGATATTAATCCTCAATGCTAAATCTTATTACTGGGTAAATTGACATTATACATTTATAGCAAAAAATTGTCGAGTTTCGGTTGCATTGAATTGCGGAAGCACTAGACTATATGGTTTGATAATTGTATTGTAACGTCTGCTAATTTTTGTCACATGTTCTGCAGGACGTCTGTGGCCACGAGGTGGAGATCGAGGTTCTGAGGAAGCGTCTTCACGAGGCTAACATGGCCGTCAAGGTAGGGTGCCCATCATGTGCTCATAGCTGCTTGCATAGTCCTTACCTCACAGCACTTGCTGTTCCTTTACAGCAATAGGTTTGGATGGCTTACCTACTTACGTAAGTTGCTCATGATTAATGTCAGTCCATCTGTCCACCCATGTGTATAGTATGGTCAGAGTTCAAATGGCCTTACAGCAGTTGGAGGATGGCCTGACCTATTGCTGTCCTTGTACGAATCTACGAACCTGTGCCCTGCATCATTAGCCAGTACCAGGTTCTCACATTTCTATTTATAAATCCTACTGACTGACCCAGAATGAACCAGTTCTAGAGGACCTGTTTCTCTCCGTATATGTGAACCAGTCATATTCTAGCTTTAGAGGACCAGTCATCTCATTGTATATGTTTGCTGTGATTTACTGGTTTGTCCCTTTTTCAGACGCTGCAGAACCAACCTACAGGGCAGTGGAGTACAAAGGGGCCAGACGGTAGGTGTTCAGTGTGCTTCCTGTCACTTGGGATGGCTGTCCGGCTAGCGCAGTGGTTGGTACACTCGCTTCTCACCTAGGCATCCCGGGTTCGCTTCCCACTCCCGGCGTAAGTGAGTTTGGTTGGTGGTCACCATAACGGACAGGTGGGGTTTCCTCCGGGTACTCTGGTTTCCCCCCACAGCACAAGGCCACACCAAAATTAAAATCTTTCAGTTAAAAATAAATAGCTGGAAATTGCAGCTATGATTCAAAGTTCGTCCCAACTTTCATGAGTCGCTAGTAAGTTAATTAGGTAGGAGGGCTAGGACACAATGTAACTTAAAGAACTTGGGTTTGCTTCAAATACCTGTATGTGGTTCGGTAACCATTGTGTTTTCCCAGTCAGGTTATCTGACCTGTATGTGTCGTCTGTTGCAGGACCGCAGCCAGGAAGTGGGGTGTCTCCTAGAGAGGTGGTACAGGAGACGATCACTCGGGTACACCTTCTGACTTCTTGCAGTGTTCTAGATTGACATCTTTCATTCATTGTTCTCATTTATGTCTTCACGTTTACACATTTAAGTTTTCACACTTACAAAAGGTACAAATACACATGTAATACCAAAGTACTTGAAGAGAAATATAATTCTTTGAGAAAAAAATCGATGAACAAATACAGAAAATAATACTATGCTAATGGTGATATGATGCAACAGCTACCCCAAAGTAAACAAGTCACAAAGTGTGCCTTTCGAACAGTCACTAACATCATTAACGCTCCAGTGTTATGAAAGAAATGAAACAGCCTAATAAATTTGCTGGTCTGTTTTACATTTAATATATATTTAATATGTATGCTTTTGAAAAATATACGTATTTGGGTGTATATACATAATCTTGCGGTTGCAGACTTCCACTGGCGGCGTCCAAACCACAAGACCTCCAGGCCAGAAGTTGTCCCGGGATCACATGTTAGAGGATCTGATGAGGAGCCTAGATGCTCCTCGAGGCCAAACAGGCACCGAGGACGAGCACTGGCACGAGATCGAGGCTCGTATGGAGGCGGCAGGCAGAGGGGGTGAACGCTGGGTCCGCGTTGGCAAGGCAACCAGTCTCTATGCGGCCAACCAGGATCGCAGCAGACAACATCAGAACCGGTCCCATGGTAATGATGAGGAACTAGAGGTGGCTGTAGCATTACAGTCAGAAACAGAGTGCTCTCAGAATGACACAGATTCAGGTCGCAGGGCGATATCTCCATGGATACAGGAGCGACACAGTCATGAACTCAAGAGTTCGGTAGCTAGGAACTCTACGGCTCTGCCACTGCCCCACAATGGAACCCTGGCACACAGGGATAGTAACAGGCTCACAGACAGTTTCGTGGATACTGTGCAAGACAGCTTTGATGATATTAAAGATCAAAATAAAGAGGTATGTAACATGTTATTCTAACGTGACATGCGCATGTTTTCTTTATACAAAGAACACAATTTGCTGTTGTTAAACTACCAATAAACAACCGAAATAAAAGTTCTGAAACTATAAAATATGGTTTGCATTGTAATTGCAGAATATATTGTCAGGTCAAGTTAGAATTAATATAGTATTCCCATTTTCATTGTTTGTCGGCTAATAAACGATGATTTGTCGTTCTAATGCAGTATGCACTTATGGCCTCGTGGTCCTAAGCATCAAACTCCCAATTGTTGTTTATTAACCAATAAACAATACTAAATAGAAAATTATTTTTTAACTCTATCTTCGTTATTAAATTATAGTAGCAGTTACCATTTAATTTGTTGCTACATGCAATTACATTTTATACATCAGTTGACAAATTCAGTTATTGTGTTAGTTCATCATCCATCAGGTTGTAACCTTCAATTATATATGTTTCACAGATTCTTTTAAACAATGACTTACGGTTGTTATTTTCATTTTAATAGATGCTGTACAGAAAATTGGATTCCTCACACATTCATGGCACGTCGGCACCCAGCTTTGTTGAAAGTGTTGCCGACAGTGGGAGGGGAACCAATTCTGTCTCCATAGCAACCAGCGCTTTGACACTTAGAGAAAGAATACAACACATAGAGAAACAGCTTTCAGTACGTCAGCCATTTGTCTGCCTTGTATTTCATGTCAAAATGTGTTTTTCTCCAGCCATGCAAGTCAATGACTTTATTATGACCTTTGACCCTTGAAACAATATATACTAGTCACTCATTACATAATTGGACACATTTGAAGATGGCTCCATCATGTGCATTTTTATGAACCTTGAAAGTATAAGAAACAAAACATATACATATATTAATGTATATATATTAATAACAAACTAATTGATGTGATACATGTATATCCTAGAAAACTAGCAAAATACTTAGTGTGCGCTTCAGAGAAAGAGTGTATTATACCACTAATAGCATACAACACACTATTATGTGAAGTTGGAATAAGACGTCAAACATAGAATAAACTGTTTTATTACAGCAGTGTTTTATATGCAGTTTACCATTTGTAATTTAAGAATTATCAGAGTAACTAGTGCAATAGACACCTGCATATATAACTGCATCAGTAAAATTGAACTTACCACAAAACTATATACTTACATGCATTTACCAAAATTTCACAAAAAATTGAACAGTGTCCATGCGTGCATGAACACAGTTTATAAATACAGTAAAAATATTCAAAGACACAATCAGTCTTAATGAAAAAGTCATGAAAAAATGCTAAATATACCAAATGTAATGACATTATATAATAAACGTACATCAACAACATGAAATGGTCAGTTTTATGTGAAAAAATAACAAAAACCATGTCCATTCTATGTTTGATGTCTTATTCTAACTTCACATAATACAGTGTTCATACCTATAGACCATGTACGAACTATTATACGCATTTCTTAAACATGCATGTTTAAATTATGTTCTCAGTGCATTACCAATAACCAAATTTATCTTGTATATATGACTCGTATTACTGTTATGTTTATCAATTTGTATATACAATTGTACATAGTTAACAGTTTTATTAATAAGATAATCATTTGTGTGACTTATAGGCCCACGGGGCCGGGTGCTCTACTAAGTTATTACTACTGTTGTTATTTACCGTTTTTATATGTACATGTCACAATAATAAACTACTACTACTACTACTACTACTACTACCACTACCACTACCACCACCACCACCACCACCACCACCACCACCACCACTACCACTACTACTACTACTACTACTACTACTACTACTAATAATAATAATAATAAATAGTATGAATAGAATTAGAATAATTTTAGATCAAATGCAGTAATGTTTAATCATGATTATTAGAATTGTTATAAAATCGTGGGAAAACCGGACTTAATGCATGTGCGTAAAGTGCCGTCCCGGATTAGCCTGTGCAGTCCACACAGGCTAATCCGGGATGGCGCTTTCCGCTTTTATGGTATTTTCTGTTTCATTGAAGTGTCTTCTAACAATAAATCCACTTTAGGCAAAAAGTGTCATCCCGGATTAGCCTGTGCGCACTGCACAGGCTAATCCGGGATGACACTTTACACACATGCATTAAGTCCGGTTTTCCCACGACGCCCCACAAATGAAGTATAATACATCTATAACTTCTTGTTTAACGTTGCACATTTTAGACGCGAGAATCTGACTCGGCGCGAGAGATGGCCAGCGAGTTTGACCTCAATTCCTGGAAGTCGCAGGCGCAGGAAAGCAACCGCAAACTTGGTCTGGCCGAGAAGGACAACAAACATGCTAAGGATGAGGTGAGAATACACTCTTTGAGTTGTTAAACACTTTAACACTGAAAGTGACTTACATTCACCACAGTTTCAATTCTCATAAAAAGGCTTTAAAAGCCACAATGTTTATTATTGCAACTGTTTATATTCATATTAATATTTTATATGTACATTTGTTCTCTCTCTAATGTTGGGACAACAGCAGTTACACATTTTGAATGCTAAACTCATTCCCTATGAGTAATTTATAACACCAAATGTGTGAAAAAAAGTGTGTGTGAAATACTCTTCTGAAAACATAATGTGAATATAGCCAATATAAGATTCCTAATGTAAGAAAACATATTAGTATTCTTGCTGGATTTTAACCTATGTTAAACTAGTTAATAAGCTATTTGGAATTAACAATGTTGCTTGAATGCAGTAGACCTACATCAAACTGTTTGTCTGGGTGGTTGCTTCCCCAAAAGTACCCATTGTCCAACATATCTACAGTAAATGTCTGGTCTGTGCCGTCTGCTGCCTGTCTTTGTTGCTGCATGTGGTGCTGTTTCTGTCCCCAGGCTCTGTTAAGAACTCGGCCTGCGTATAGACGTAAGATGAAGGTGAGATAACCTAGTGTTGTAACGTGTCCTCACTGAGAATTTTATTGCAGCATGCCATCACTATCACATGTCGTAATTTTATACTGTCAGATCGCAACAATCTGAGAAGTGTCGTTGTATTTTGATTCATTGTTACTAACTATATTTGATTTTTACCACTAAACTCTGTTAAGTATGTATGTTGATTTTTGGCAGAGTTGATGTAAAAATGTCTTTATTTATTTTATGTTTCCATTATTCTTAAATCTTTTTCTTTTATAATCATTTCTTGAAAAAAAAATCAGTCACATAATTAGTGTACCCTTAAAATTGGCTTCAAAGATTCATGTTTTATACTGTGTGTACGCTGTTTTGTGTGCTAGTCTCTGGTGCATTATGTTCTATTTATAGGTTGGAGATGTACCTGGTACATTGTGTTCTATTTATAGGTTGGAGATGTACCTGGTACATTGTGTTCTATCTATACTTTGGAGAATATTCCTTGTACAGTGTGTTCTATTTATAGGTTGGAGATGTACCTGGTACATTGTTTTCTATTTATAGGTTGGAGATGTACCTGGTTCTATTTATAGGTTGGAGATGTACCTGGTACATTGTGTTCTATTTATAGGTTGGAGATGTACCTGGTACACTGTGTTCTATTTATACTTAGGAGATGTACCCTTGTACATCGTGTTCTATTTATAGATTGGAGATGTACCTGGTACATCGCGTATTATTTATAGGTTGGAGATGTACCTTGTACATCGTGTTCTATTTATAGGTTGGAGATGTACCTGGTACATTGTGTTCTATTTATAGCCGGGAGATGTATCAGGCACACAGTGTTCTATTTATAGATTGATGAATGCCACATATCAGTGATTCGTATATTTTGTTATGGTCATATTATCCAGTGTCTGTGTAAGCCTGTAAATCAAGTTGATGACAAAGCTTCTGCGTTTCAGATTAACCGGTTAGAGAAGGATCTTGAGGAGAAGACAAGACTGTTCCATCAGCTGGAGGCATTCCTATGTAGGGTGCAGGAGATAATAGCATTGAAGGTAACACGTTACAAAAGTACTGTATTTTCTTTATGTTTAATGATTTACTCATACAAGTCTTCTGTACTATTTCAATGTTTTAAGTAAGCGAATAATGGATTCCCTATTTTGAATAATGAATTACATAACTATTAAGTATTTATTTGTTTAACTGGTCCTTTACTGTTTATATCATTCTCATGAGTCTAATATAAAATTGCCATGTGTAAGTCATTGAATAATTGAAACAAATGTTTAATTTGTTCAACTGACCGTCACTGTTTATATTAAATCACACCTTTGAACAATTTTTCATGGTCATTTATTTTATTTCCAATTCATTCTTACAGAACACGATCAGTGACAACGAGATTGTGACGAGGTTAGAGAAGGAGGTTGCCAGGATGGTGTCCAGCGTACCGTTGACCGGAGAGTGGGCCGGGGACGGGGTACCAGACCTTGCCGCACTCAGTGCAGAGCTGGCAAAGAAGGACAGGGAACTCAACGCCAAGGTAGGGACAGGATTGAGTGTGATACAATTGCTTCATCTGGCAGGAAATGGGGATAATTTGAGTATAAATAATCAGTAGCTTAATTATCTTTCATTTAAATTCAGTGGTATTTCCAGTTGTATATGTTATGAGTATGCAAAATATGTTAGTTTAAGGTTAGTGCTTTGACGTTTGGAAGTGGATTGTGGCTAAGTTTCAGCAAAATGTTAATCTTAGTCGTGTAACTCAGTATTGTATGGATAGCCTGGCAAGACATAACCTCTGTACATTTCAGCGCAATGAGACAGACAGTCTGCTGCAGGAGCTACGCCAGTGGCAGCTGGAGTGCCGTACCATAGAGGAGATGCGCTCAGCGGCGCTGGACTCCCTGCGGGGACTCGAACTGGAACTGTCGGACCTGCAGCTGGCAGACCGGCAACTGAAGGATGTCAAGGAGGAATACAACACACTGAAGGGCCAGGTAAGGGGCAGGAAGGGGTCTCTCATGGTGGGTCAGCTACTGGACTGGCTATCATGTGGGGTGCTGATGTTTGTGTACGTTTGATAGTTGATAGAAACACCCATGTATTATCCTGCCTTTTGTTCAGCCTTCCCTTTGTTTGTTGCATTGTTGCAGTAAATACCCATGTATGATCCTTGCTGCCATTGAGGCATTTGAATGTTCAGAGATACTGTATACCTCTTAGTTTTGCACAATTACTGTCTATTAGGGATTTAGAAAAAAACCATCTTACTTAGAGAAGGAACTTTGATAAACTTACTGTTAAGTCATTTATTGTGTTTTCTATATTTTGTCTACATTTGTGACATCTAGATCATTCCTGAGATAACATTAAGTTAGACAATGACTGTTAAAAACTCTTAAAATGCATGGTCTGTGTGACATCCTTTGAAGTTTTGTTTTTTGGCCTACAAATTTTGAGTTATCTGTTTGTCCAGTGCAATTAACTTTTTTTAGTATTTCAACATATTGCAAAAGATAATTTTATAGTTAACTGTTTTCAATATGTTACATCTAGTTCCTGAAATTAGTTGATGCATACAAAGACCTTGAACTTGTGCAACACAAATATGATGACCTTCTGAAAGAAAGAGATAGCCTTGACATTGAAAATGTGGGCCTGAGGTCAAAGGTGAAATTGCTAGAAGAGCAGGTCAGGATTCTTGAAGAGGCCAACAAGAAAGGTCGTGACCTTGAAGAGAAGCTCATAGAGTTGCAAGGTCAACAAGTGGAACATGAGAAAATTAAAATGGAAAGGAATTCCTTGGAAAAGAACCTGGAAGCAATTCACGGCTTGTTGAATGAAAGGGTATTTAACGACGTTAAGTCTTATATTGTCATTACTGTATTTCTTAATGTAAATGAGAATGTTGATATTTTAATTTAAAAAATGGTAGCGAAATGTAGTTTAAGAGTCAAAATGATTTACTTAAAAGTTTCTGTAAATGTCTTTTTATTCATGGTTAATGTCGAAATCAGTAAATAAGTGGGTTTGCACATTTTTTTTACAATAGATCAAAAAGGTTGAATCGTTGACTGAAGAACTGTTTGAATTACGTAAGAAAGTATCAACGTCAGATCAGGACAACTACAAACTGAGGCAGCAGATGTTGAATCAAAAAAACAATGAAAATTCAATGAAGTCCACAACTTTCAAGCGTAGCAACAGTCTCAATGAACTTCACCATAGCAACATGCAAGATAGCAACCATGCCATAGCAAATGGTACTGGTAACCACGGTGACCATGTGGTGAAGAAGCCCCCTAGCAGCCGACAGAGACTGGCAAGTGTACCCAGATGTTTCACTGGATGGTAGCTCTCACTGGCACTGGATATTGTCTAGCTGTTGTTCTTTGAAATCTATTTTGGATTTATCAATCATTACTTTATTTCTTTTCAACGCTTTAATAGTACCATTGGAGCAGGTTCAGTTTTCTACCCACATATTTGTGTATTCATTTTCTTTGCACAAAGCGTTTTTAAACCCGCTTTTCATCTTTGCATTTGAAAAAAATTCTCTACAACATTTTTGCATCAAAAATGGATTTTTCCCATTGATATACATATGAGGTGTGTCATGGGTAAACCGGGCTTAATGTATGTGCGTAAAGTGTTGTCCTGGATCAGCCTGTGCAGTCCACATACTAATCCGGGATGACCCTTTCCGCTGTTATGGTATTTTCTGTTTTTAGGTAGTCTCTTCTAAAAATAAATCCAAGGTAGTCGGAAAGTGTCATCCCGAATTAGCCCATGCGGACTGCACATGCATTAAGCCCTGTTTTCCCAAAACACGCCTCATCCACTTTGGTGTTGTGCAAACATCCTGCATTAATTGAGCACTCTGTATGTGCTATTGTACTTTTAGATGTTGCATGCACGTTCTTCTTATCTGTAGTGTGTAGTGTAAAATCACAATTTAAGAGTTTCTTATTTTCACTGTTTCTGGGCTAACACAATTGCACAAATTCATCTCCCTCAGGATCATTATTAAATTACATTCACTGTTGGTTTGTTGTTGTTGTTTGTTGTTTGTTTTTTTTCAAAAATCTGTTGAAGGACAAGGGAATGCAAATGTAAGATAGAACCAATTTATGAATATAGTTTTATGTGATTCTACAGTTGTGATGTGGTTCTACAGTTGTGTTTTTTAAACCAAAGTTCTCAACAAGAACTGGTCTATCTTCTAAGTTTTTGTTTGACCAGTTTAAACTTTTCAATGATGTTTAGCTCGACTATTCGAAGAAAAGGTGAGTTATCCTACTACCCCCGGCGTCGGCGTCCACGTCTGAATTTGGTTAAACTTTTTATTCAAAAGTCTTGTAACTTCAAAACTACATAAGTTATTCACTTGAAACATACCTTTATCATCAACTCCAGTATCAGGGGCGATGTTCCCCATAACTCTGTTTTGTATTTTGACAGAGTTATGCACCTTTTTAACATAGATTTTCTGTTTAAAGTTTATATTCAAAAGTTTTGTAACTTCAATACTATTTAAGTTATTTACCTGAAACTTGGAACTAACCTTTGTCATCAACTCTAGTATCAGGGGCAACATTACCCTTGACTCTGTTTTGTAGTTTGACAAATTTTTTAAACCCCTTCCATTATCCAAAATATGTAACAACTGAAATACTTCGAATAGTCGAGTGCGCTGTCCGCTGATAGCTCATGTTTTTTCAGCCATTTAAACAATACTATCCAAGACCCTAAGATCCAATCACCGTAGCAACCAGAGCTGTTATTGAGAACTCTTGTGGTACACTATTGGTTTATGAAACACACAAAATCCATTTGACTATGACTGTATATTTTTAGGATTAAAACAAGAATGAGTACTGAACAGGTATGTTTTCAATACAATGATAATATAAATGTTGATAAATCAAAAATGATGTTAATGGCATGTAACCTGTCAAAATTGGTAACTATCTCTGTGGTGGTTTCAGGCAGCAGACAAGCAGAGAAGTCCCTCACCGGCCGGGTCACACACACGCCTGGTACAGCTTACAAACCTGTGCAATGAGAAGGTATGCTGCTCCCTGTGTAAAATGTCTGCACCTAATGTAAAATGTACAAAATTTGCCTAATACATCTATATAATTATATTCATCCATTGGCATTAAGTTTTCTTATATTTTGGTTTTCAAATAAAATATACATTTATCATTAATTAAAGCTAGCTCACAATATATTTGGATTTAAATGAAATGTATCCCTGACAACAAATGCTTGCTTAAACAAGTAAGTAGACTGCTATGTTCGTGTATTCCAGGATATGCTGATAAAGAAGCTTGTCCATGAGTTGAAGAAGTTGAAGTCGGGCGCGCAGACATCCAGCCTGTTGGAGGAGCTGTGCCGGCTGGAGTCAGACCACAACCACAACCTGCTGGCGCGATCCCCGTCCCAGTCCTCCCTGGACAGCCTCGAGCACATGTCTGTGGTCAGTGACACAGAGCTAATCCGGGGCACCAGCCCCTCCTTGGCTCACCGACCCCGATCTGCCGACATCCAGCCGCACCGGAACGCACCGCACCGGGCCAGCTACCATGGCCACTCCAACCTACCTCGGCACCACCCCGGTCGTCACAGCACTACCCCGCTACACCGGCTATCTTCCAAACATGGCCACCATCAACCCAGCCCTGTTCACTCCCCCCACCCCCCAAGTGGTCGGCGATCTTCATTGACTGCATATTTTAACGGTGACCATGAACACAAAACCACACAGTATGTGGCCATAGCGGACTACGACCCTGCTGTGTTCTCTCAGAGTGGTCACCCTAGGCTGGAGCTGCCACTGAAGGAAGGGGACATTGTGCTGGTGACCGGCCCCCTGCATGACAGCGGGTACGTGGAGGGGGAAGTGAGGGGCAAAGTGGGCCTGGTTCCCCTCAGTTATCTGCAGCCCAGTTCCCCCCACCGGAGGAGTAGGAGTCAGCATGCGATACCAGCCCACCTGAATGCCAGCCCAGAGAGAATAGCTCAGATGTACCACAGTCTGCATGGGCTACACACCACCGTGTCACAGGGTCAGTACTGAAACACAGTGTTCTTGTAGTTCTAACGAAGTATTTCAGAATAAGTTTGTTATGTTTTGAAAACAAAACTCTGTCAAATGCATACATATTTTTTTCTTATCCAACATTTTTTCCCGAGCCTACTTAAGCAATAAAAAATGTAACAGAGCAACACCTAAACAAAAATCATTATCTGACTGACACTGTCAACTCCACTTATCATGAAAGTATGTGGGTATAGGAGTTTACCACAATACAGTCAATGTCCAGCATTAAATAACCATTGATATGCCTTTCTTACATTGTATGAAATAATTATGCTGATGACTTTATAGAGCTTCGTATTTATACTCTAAGGTCATATATGAGGTGTGTCGTAGGAAAACCGTGCACAAGCCCGGTTTTACCATGAAACGCCTCATATGTATTATGTTTTAGATTGACTATAACAGACTACCAATCATATACCTTAACAAAAGTCGTATTTTCTTGCTTATTTAGTCCCTGACTCTATATATGGTGATATAGAGTCCACAAAACTCGTGGAGGAGGTTATGAATGTAGACAAGTTGGAGAATAATGATGAAAACTCAGTAGACAATCAGTTACTGAAAGAACTGACAAATGACTTGAAAACTGGTGATGTTTCGGAAGGTACTGAGATGTTGTCGACATCCATGTTGTCTCACAATTCCACCATTTTGTGTCAATTAGTTGGTAACACTTTCTTCTGCATGGCACTTATTTTCAGGAAAGTGATGTGTATTGATTTATGCATTATTTTGATACACAAAGTTGGTATGCGGTACTGTGCTTTTATCACCATGTAATAAGAGGTAACAGGTATCACTGTAGAAATATGTCAGGTTTATTTATCACCGTGTTTTTGTAAGCACCGTAAGATATTGGAAAAAATCATTAATTTGTATGCATAATTGCTGTAAATAAACTGTGAAACAAAGGAGTTTCAAAGAACTACAAATATGTTTGCAAGCACTGTAAATTTCAATGTTGAAAGGAAATAATTTTGTTTTATGTGTTTCCATTGGTAGGAAACAAGCTTGGTTTGATCTTCAGTTTCCAAGGAACTGTGTTGCAAATGTCTCTTGTGTATCAGGGCTCATCCTTGCTGAGATATTGTTAAGCCAGTTTGATCTTTTTTTTAAATACAAACTCATGTTAATCTGGGGTAATTTCAAGGACTTAATGAAGAAAATGTAGCGGAAAACAATATTCATTAACCAAATATTAACATTTGCAGCCTGTATATATATAGAGAAAAATATTGAGTTAAAGTGAATATATCCTTGAAAAGAAAACAGGTATTAAAATAACAAAATAACCATAAAGGAATGACTAAATACAGGTCAACATGTTTATTCATTAGATTTCAAAGATGGGTATAAAGCAATTCAGATCTCACTGCTTGCTAATGAACTACGTGTCTGTTGTAGGTCCACATGGAGGTATCCCTGGGGGTGCCACTGAATTGCCAGGTAACAGACATCCGGTTGCCATGGTGAAACGTCCTCCTGACACACCCAGCAACTTCCATGTGGAGAAAATCATTGGACACAATGGCTTGATGTTGGCATGGCAGCCAGTTTCCCTGGACAATAATGGATGCAACAATGGGGTCAGGGTGACAGGATATAAGGTAACCAATGAAAGTAACATCAGTTCTATTTCGCAATTGTTTTATTCAGTCTTAAATGAGATAGTGCCGTGCATGCGCAGATAAGTGTGCTTACCGCATGCAGTTACTTAGTTTTGGGCGATAAATTAGTGAAACTTGGGAAGGATGCAAGTTTATCTCTTTAATCATTTACATTTATAATGTATACATGTATGTGAAAGCAACATGGAAATTGGTTCAAAACATGTCAGACTACAATATCGTTATTGAATTCAAGACATCTTGTACATTGGTAAAGAAAATGTAAAGTGAGCAGGAGTTGCACAGTTATGTTTGGCACATTAGTAGTATTCTATGGATTTTTATCTACAAAAACACCTATTGGATATTAGGATTTACTATTTAAACATAGAATAAGTTCTTAATTGTGGAGTTTTTACATGAGAAATGTGTCAATTTCTTATTGATTGTGTAAATCAAATATTAAAACAAGTTTCTGTGTTTGATAAACACACATGCCGTTGGTGCTGGGTAGCCCATTTCTTAGTCCAAATTAGGTCAAGGTCAAAGTGAGGTTAGGTGATATGGATGGATTGGGAACAGTCATAAGTAAAAACTGTGTAAATCTTCAATTGTTGTAGTAAGTGGTGTTGGTGCTAAACGAAACGGTAAAATCTATCTAACCAAGAAATGGCACTTCTGAAATTATTATCCATCAAAATTAGTTCAGGGTCACGGTCACAAGTGAGGTTTGGTGATATGGGTGGATTGAGGATGGTCATAAGGAACAACTGTGTATGTATCCAAATTTTGTAGCGAGCGGTGTTGGTGCTAGACGAAATGGTAAAATCTAGTTAACCAAGAAACAGCCCATTTGAATTATTCTAAGTGAAAATTAGGTCAAGGTCAAGGTCAAAGTTAGATTGGGTGATATGGGTGGATTGGGAACGGTCATAAGTAATAACTGTGTAAATATAGAAGCGTTGTAGTAAGCGGTGTTGGTGCTAGACGAAACGGTAAAATTTAGTTAACCAAGAAATAGCATTTTTTAATTATTATAAGTCCAAATTAGGTCAAGGTCAAGGTGTGGTTGGGTGATATGGGTGGATAGGGAATGGTCATAAGCAACAACTGTGTAAGTATCCAAGTGTTGTAGAAAGCGGTGTTGGTGCTAGACGAAACGGTAAAATCTACTTAACCTTGTCACGGACGGAAGGACGGACAGGACGATCACTATATGCCTCCCGCATCATGATGCTGGGGGCATAAAAAAGAAAGTCTAATAGAAAACAGTAACTGTTAATTAAATAAACAGCATTGAACATACTGAATTATTTTACCAGGTGCATCTCTGAAGAATAAAAAATAAACCCAGCTTTTATATTGTTAAGGTGTTCAAGGATAACAAGCTGGTGGTACAGCCACGGGGCCGCCATGCCTCCAAGGCCATCATAGAGAACGTGGGTATCCAGACGCAGCACAGGTTCGGGATCGTGACGGTGGCGGTGGACGGGTCAGTGTCGGCACTCTCAGAGATCATGTACGAGGGAGTGGACGAGGTGACCTCAGACGAGAACAGCGACACAGAGTCAGAGATGGACATGGCCAACACGCTCAATGTGGACGAGTATAAGTCAGGACAGAAACGAACTGTGAGTATGCGGAAAGTGTAAGAAGATAGTCAGCCATCATGAACAAGTGTGTAACAGGCTATGATTTGAGGACAATATTGAATATTTGTCATTGACTCTGAAAGTCAGACCAAAAACCAACTTTGAGTATGTGAAGATAAATTCAGCTGTCCTGTTACTGGCTTACTAATATTGGCCATTTCTTCTGATGACAAAATTTTAATATTTACTAGTTACTTAGATATTTCAAAATCATAAAACATATACCACTAAAAAGATCACAGTCACTCACTTGCTATGAGGTCAGAACAAAATATTGTTTCTTGGATAAGCTATAAATTAATTTACAAAAAGCAATATTTTTTTTAACCTTTCTTAAATATTTCATAAAATTACCACTTATTTACATAAATTTCAGTTCATTGGTGTGTATGATTATGATCCGGCCAAGAATTCTCCGTACGAACATCCGAGCTGTGAGCTGGCATTCAATGCTGGGGACGTGATCACCGTGTACGGCAGACAGCGAGGCGACGGCTTCTACTATGCCGAGGTATGATACGCCAATATCAGCATTAGCTTGAGTGGAGTTGTATTGTTACATGGGCCATTTTGAAAATTTACTGTTTACAGATTTATTTTACAAACAGAAAAGAAAAACCTAACAAGTAATAAATAACCAATAAATGACAATACTTATGTGATCTTTATGCTTTAATTAAACAGAAGTCTGCATAATTATATAACTGATGATTCTGGAAATTGTGCAGTTAAAATTATTTGACTATCTTACTTTTTAAGTATAAACAAGGAAACATACATATATGCATTCATGCATTGATGCACACAGTAAAAAGTGCATGCCTAAGCATATATTAAACTTAGAAATAGTCTGTGCTGTAAGCAGCGTTCATGTTATGCATGACTCTTTGCCCTACAGATTAATGGTGTGCGAGGTCTCGTGCCAACCTTCTTCATTGAGGAGATGCCCCAGCCACCGCCCAGAACCAAGAAGGTAGGTAACTCTCACCAGTATTTCAATTAAAGGGAGTTAACTATGCTATTATGCTAATATTGAGGGCCTGTTTTACTTTTAACCATAATTTAACCATCACAGTTATGAATGATTAAACTGAGGTATTTGATTGTAAGTATGTCTTTTGACATAAACTACCAGTGTTTTAAACACTAAGAGTAGACGATGCTTACATATGTTGTAACATGTTGGTTATTGATCAAATACATGTGTTCATTTAGAAACACCAAAATCCTTGTGTTCAATATGAATTCATTTTAAGTGCTTAATCTTGCAAGCAGTTTGTATCTAAATATTTTTGCACACTATTTACATTGCAGATTGCAGCAAGAAACAAACATAGCAACACGGAAAAGACAGAGAAATCTGAAAATTGACCTTGACCTTTACAAATAAACATCAACCGTGTGCTCTTATAAAAATATGTATCAATAAGTTAGTGTTCATGAATTTGTTGTAGTCAGTGTTTAAGTTATTGTTCATGAACCTGATTTAGTCAGTGACAATTCATCATTGTTTACCGTTTGTACAACCATGGTAGTATTTTTCTGAAATCCATTTAATTATTTATCAAAGTGCTATGTTCATTTACATTTTGTACATTCCCGTTGATTCAGTGTGTGTAACTACAACAATTTACTTGTGCAATTTCAATGCCGTCATTTAGCTGTTACAGTTATGTGTTCTACCTGTGTGTGTATCCATACTCATTACTAAGAGGTCATGGTCATTGCAATGAGGTCAAGGTCATTGAGAAGTTTAACTGGTTAATGAGGTTTTGTTTTCGAGTGTCAAGGAGGACATACATGATATTATTAGGACAGAACGTTTTTGTAGTGCATCTTTTTAAGAAAAGTAACACTTTACTTGTAATTGCCTTTATGATTTTAAATAGCAATAATCCATGTTATTTATATTTTTATAATATTAAAGATCTGAATTAGTGACTCATGAATGTTTTTTTATCATCTCTACACCCCAACTCTCTCTACACCATTCCCTTTCTCTCCCAGCATTATTTATTTTAGATGCTACTCAAGACAAGCATCAACGGATACCATTGTCTATGTATCAACATTGAATTTAAATTTAATGTATAATGCAACTTCACGGAAAGATGTATGTGATTTCAAAAATATCAACAAAAAGCACTAAAAATGCAAAAATGCTTTTTACCGGTAATTGTTACCATTTCAATTGATGTTGTTGTTTTTTATAAATGACACATTATTTCCAATACCTTTTTCTCGGGCACAGAAATAAACTGCTGGCGATTGTTATATCTCTTCTTTATAACTATATACATTAACATACTTATTGTTTTGGAATCGGTTACAAAATGATTATAAATTGTCAATTTGCCAATATGTCAGTAGGTCCAATTAAGTGTAAGAAGGCACAATTTTTCATTTTATTTTACGAAAATGATGTTATAAGTATTTAATGATTTGTAACTAAATTAGATTATTTAAGTCTGAATCACAAAACAAATTCTGTTGTTATGATATTTAACAAAGGTTCAATACCTACATCTGGAATATGTTGTAGACGCAGGAGCAAATATCAGCAAACTAATATTGTATTTATATTAACGATAAAGAGCTCCAAATAAGAGTTGTTTAATTGACAGTGAGCACCGTATTAAAAACGCTGGCAAAATAAATGATTTGTAAATAAATTATCTAAAAGCAATAGGTGCAACACAATACTTCGTGATTTGAATCAGCAATTTCATGCAAGTGTTTGTAAAAATAGCATTTAATAAAGCTCCTTATATGCTTCCAGTAATAGTCATCACATATAGACACCAATCAGTTGATGTATTAGGGAATAACAAAACAAAAATACTCTGTTTATCCATTTTATTTATTCCTAAATAGACCGAATCTTAATTATTATCTAGTGTTTAT
Source organism: Congeria kusceri (assembly GCA_027627225.1). Classification (NCBI taxonomy): domain Eukaryota; kingdom Metazoa; phylum Mollusca; class Bivalvia; order Myida; family Dreissenidae; genus Congeria; species Congeria kusceri. Next base: position 7,839,331 of record CM051034.1, on the reverse strand, counting down.
CTTAGACTATGTCTACATTAAGCCGGAAGATGTGATAATAATTAATCTGTGTCAGTACAGAGACAGTCCATACAACCAGAAGTCTTCAAACAAGTGGAGCCAGTCCACTGTATTCAAACTGTTCTCATCAGAGTGGACCCAGTCCACTGGAGTCAAATAATCCACATCACAGTGGAGCCAAATAGTTCAAATTATAGTGGAGCCAGTCCACTAGAGTCAAAAAGTTATAGTTAGAGTGGAGCCAATCCACTGGAGTCAAATCAGAGTGGAGCCGGCCCACTGAGTCAAACAGTCTTCATCAAATTGAAGCCAGTCCACTGGAGACAAAAAGTCATCACATTGAGCTGAGTGCACTGTAATCAAATAATCCTCATCAAAGTGGAGCCAGGTCACTGGAGTAAAGATTCCTTATCAGAGTGGAGCCAATCCACTGGGGTCAAATAATCCTCTTCAGAGTGGAGCCAGTCCACTAGGGTAAAAAAATACTCACTAGAGTTGAGCCAGTCTTCTATGGTCAAATAGTCCTGATCAGAGTGGATCCATTGAACTGTAGTCAAATAGTCCTCATCAAAGTGGAGCCAGTCCACTGGAGTCAAATAGCTCTCATAAGAGTGGAGCCAGCCCACTGAGTAAAATAATTTTCTTCATAGTCGAGCCAGTCAATTGAGTCAAATAGCCATAACCAGAGTGGACCCAGTCCACTTAAGTTAAATAATCCTCACCAGAGTGGAGCTAGTCCTCTGTAATCAAATAATCCTCATAAGAGTGGAGACACTCCACTGTATTTAAATAGTCTTCAGAATAGAGCTAGTCCACTGTAGTCAAATAATCCTCATAAGAGTGGAGCCAGTCTGCTGTATTTAAATACTGCAAAACCATTATTATTCGTCGGGCACTAATTTTCATGGATTTTTGTGGGTCAGCTCAACCACGAATTCAAATGTACGACAAACGTTTATGTCCGAAATTATTAGTATCTGCACTACTGCGACGTGAGACAAAAGGGGCGCAACTACTTTTGACCCATGTTTGGGTGACTGTGTCACCTCCCTTGATAATTATTTACTGTGAATACTGACATGATGTTAAATTACACTTTAACTATGTTTGAAATAATAAATAATTGTATGATGTTTCCTTCTTGAGGACAGATAATACTGACAGAATAATTGAAAGGTACTGATTGCTCAGTTGTCACGCACGTATCGATATTCGCAGTTTGTCACTTGTTAATTGTCATGCGCTTAACTGGCATCGTGTCAAACTGCCATTAATAGGACCCACTGCTTTAATTATTACAATTATACAAGACACTATGGGTACCACTATTAATTGGACTGTTTATTGCGATACTGGTATATTGCACCTAAGTTTAATCCCGCTAATTGGTATGGTGTTGTTACACTAGGGACCACATTATCGCGATATTGAGACAATAAGATATGGACAATTCGGGTAATTGACACGTTGTTGTTTTAGCGGATGTCAACTGAGCGCAAGTGTCGTTAGAATAAACAAAAAGCACATAGATACAGTATTTTTTTTTAGGTTTTTGTCAAAAAATCGAAATCCACGAATTGAAGATCCAACGAATATGCCGATTTTACGAATCCACGAAATTTCATGTCAACGAAATTAAAGGAATCCAACAGTAGTCTTCATCGGAATAGAGCCAGTCCATAATAGTCAAATAATCCTCTTCAGAGCGAAGCCAGTCCACTGAGCCAAATAGTCTTCATCATAGTGGAGCCAGTCCACTGGAGTCAAATAGCCCTGTTCAGGGTGGAGCCAGCCCTTTCAGTCAAATAGCCCTGATCAGAGTGGAGCCAGCCCTCTGAGTCAAATAGCCATGTTCAGAGTGGAGACAGTCCACTGTAGTCAAATAATCCTCACCAGAGTGGAGACATCCCACTGTATTCAAATAATCCTCACCAGAGTGGAGACGGTCCACTGTAGTCAAATAATCCTCACCAGAGTGGAGACAGTCCACTGTAGTCAAATAATCCTCACCAGAGTGGAGACAGTCCACTGTAGTCAAATAATCCTCCCCAGAGTGGAGACAGCCCACTATATTCAAATAATCCTCATCAGAGTGGAGCCAATCAACTGTATTTAAAGATTCTTCATCAGAATGGAGCCATTGTGGTCAAATAGTCCACATCAAAGTGGAGCCAGTCCACTGTAGTCAAATAATCCTCATACGAGTGGTGACAGTCTAATACATTTAAATAGTCTTCATCAGAGTGGAGCCAGTCCACTGGAGTGAAATAATCCTCGTACGAGTGGTATCAGTCTAATACATTTAAATAGTCTTCATCAGAGTGGAACCAGTCCAATGGAGTGAAATAATCCTCATAACAGTGGAGACAGTCTAATACATTTAAATAGTCTTCATCAGAGTGGAGCCAGTCCACGGGATTGAAATAATCCTCATAGGAGTGTTTTACCTAGCGGTAGTTTAATAGAGATAATTTTCAGGACCCATTTGTTATCCAGCTCTTCTGACTAATTCTTCAGACACGTTCGTTATCTAGCTTCTAGACTTGAACTTGGAACTAGCCGGGTAGTTGTGAATGGTTGTTGAAGGGGCTGGTCGGGGAGTCGTGCAAATAAAGGCGGGTCGTGAATTAGCTTATATTTATTTATGGTTCGGTGTGACGGGCTTTTTACTTTGAATTCTGCTGTTTATATGCACTCTCAGTCATTTGTGTATATGTTATTTAGTTCGCATTTATTTGATTATGGATATATACCGATACGTTACCACCCCGACCCTAGGCCCCGCCCTGCTTTCTAATGTTCCCATGAGTCCTGTGCCCCTGCCTCGTGGGCCTGTCTGGGGTACACAGCGGAGTTTTCCTGAAAAAAACAAAGGAACAGTTGTTTTATCGAAACGCTGACAGCATAGAAAGACCGATTGCGACTATCTGGGTTATATCTGTGACTAACGGGAAATAACACATTTACGGCACTTATCTTACTTATACTGCATTTACCTCCCTTTACCAGGTGAGTTTTTCAGGAATAGATGTATTTGGGGCAAAAAAAGGGGACAATAACTCTGGTTTTCCTGGTATGATCGGGCCCATTACCGAACTCATGTAAGATTTTATGGTCATACACAAACTGTGCAAGTTTGGTCAAGATTGGTTAAAACTGGAAAAGTATATAAAAGTAAACTCCTCCCATATACTGTTTTATGATATTTTTGCATGGACACGTGCATTACACGCGCGGTCCCAACAGTACCATACGACCTGTTAGGTGAAATGAGTGAACATTCAATAAGGTGAAAAAAGTACAATTGTAGGATATTCTGCTCTATCCTTTGATGTGTTCTGTCACCTACCTTTAACAAAGGTATACATTGTGGTTTATTATTAACATTTTACGGTAGCTATCACGCAGTAGACAACTATGACACGTCGAGCGAAATTTGCAAATGGGGCAGTAATATTCATTAAGCAACTTATAGGGACTATGTCAACGAAAAGGGCCTCCATTCTCACTGAAATGTTTTACTATGTCAGCGAAATGGGCCTTCATTCTCACTTAAATGTTTTACTATGTCAACGAAAAGGGCCTCAATTCTCACTTAAATGTTTTACTATGTCAACGAAAAGGGCCTCAATTCTCACTGAAATGTTTTACTATGTCAACGAAAAGGGCCTCAATTCTAACTGAAATGTTTTACTATGCTAATATGCTGAGCAGTTACATCATTATTGCCACTGTTTTATAATTATGTTGTATATTACCACGAGAAATAATAAACGTGTACACCGTTTAAATAAGTCATAAAGCATTCAGGCGCGTAGAAAGCTGGAGCCGCGGATGGGTGGGTACGGGAGAGTTTTTTTTAATGTCGATGTAATACACGGCATTTTCTGCATTTTTTCTGCTTAAAGTGGTGAGTCAAGATATTCAGTTTGATAATATATCTCATTATTTCAAGGTCAGATAAATTCTTAAATGGAATAAAGTCGCATGGTTCAACAGAAGTATTTATTTAGATATCTTATAGCATGTAACAACATTTAAAACACATTAATATCTAATAGCAATGTAACAATGATAGGTATCAAACTACTGATCATTAACTGATCTCTGCTCGGGGTTTTTATGCTTTGGATAATCGTTTAGGAAATTTAAAATTTCGAGATAAGTTTGGAGCATTCATTGTAATGAGCTTTGGATTTAATAAAGAACATGGCCCATTTACACTTTTAAGACAAAACTCATAGATGGACATGCGCAATAATGTATATAAATACGTATACGTACATTTTGCAAATAGTAATATAGAATATAGGACTAATATAGGATCTAATAAGTTATAAGGGTTATAAATATATGTATTTATTATGTATATATTATAAGAGAAGTTAGTGTTTCAGAACAGCAAAGACGTCGGACATATATCGATATAAATGTTCGACACAATACAGACATCGATTCAATGCCAATTTAACGTGTACAAAAACTACAATATTTATGCATTTTTATGATACTGTTGGCTTAAGTAGGCCGTACATTGTCAACAAATTAAAGTTAACTATGTCACGTCATGTTTTTTTCACTCATTTTAAACGTCAGACGTGTTTTTTCACTTATGTAAATATAAACACGTTCATAACAATTTCAATAACTTCTAACTCAACACTGAATTGGACCCTCCCATATTCGCCCTTGACCTAAATGGACGAATCCGCAATGCTCATATTCCGAACATTCCGCTGTTAATCCAATTAGTGTACCTGGTTTTGATAATCGCCAGATTAACTGTAAATCTAGTTAGCATATGACAATGCTCGTGATGCAATTTCCAAAGCCAATTTATGAAATAATCAGCCAACAGTAATGTAAATAAAGACCAGGAGGGGCTAAAATTGTAATTGGCTAAAACTGGAAACGTCTATAAAGGTAAGCTCCTCCCATATGTAGTTTTATGACATGTTTGCATGGACACGGGCAGGACACGCGGACAGAACGGGACCATATGACGACCTGTGAATTGAAACGAGTGAACATGCAAACTGGTGATAAAAAATACAAATGTTGGACATTCTGCTCAATTACTTGACTTTATATATAACAGGCCCATTCTTGTATTTTAGGACAAAAGAAAACTGAAAACTATATAAGATTATAGTCCGACAACATTGACCTAGCACTCTTGCATATTCCGTTTGTTTCGTAACCTATATCGGAATCAAAAAACTGTTGGCGACAGAAGAAACTAAAAACATGTGAATTATGAGTGCACTTTTGCTAAAAAGGAAACATTCGTTTGAATGAAGTTTAATTTCCCTTCTTTAAATATACTTGATAATATAGCTTCTTATTCAATAGTATACGACATCATAATAATAAAAAATTCAAGCTAATTATCTAATGCAAACGGAATTATATACATACCAGTGACAGTTAACAAGTCAATCTGCAGCGAGCCAGAATAATTACGTGAATGTCGATTTCCATGTTCATAGTTGCGGGCGAAATATACAGTGGAATTTCTGGTCTGTCCCGTAACTTGGTTGTGTGTTTGTGTCGCCGTCGTCCACTCTCCTGTGTGTCGGGACATCCGAACAACGCGCTACGGCATCTCTCCGTCTCCTCCGCCCGTCGGCGGTGTTCGTTCAGTCTACCGCAGCTAGCCGACTGATACACACGGGTCGTTTTAAACTAATGCTCTAAATATATGTTTATATAACAAAAGTTAACAACATATCATCTAAAATGTACCTTTGCCTTATCGCTATTGTTAAATGTACATATACTAGAATGCAAAATATTACCAACTTATTTTTTTTTAATGCATTTTTGTACCATAAATAAATGTGCCAGTAAGATGATGATGATTATAGACGCGATCACGACTATTTACGACCGCCCTTTTTTCTTTTATTATGCGTACGATTACTATGATGTTATGTTGATAACAATATTATTATTATTATTATCACTATTATTATTAGTAGTTTTAGTATTTGTATTAGTATTATCACTTGTTATTGTAAATACCCCCCTTATATATCGATCATTATAACGCTTTATCGAACGAAAGAATTATTGGAAGTCAATAATTCATTAAATAGTTAGCTTTGTTATATTGCCCTTATTGTATATGTATATACTTGGGTGAAAATAAACGTGTTGTTCTGTTCTGTTAAAAAATCATAGAGCCACTTGAATACTTAGTCCTAATTATGATATACTAAATCCTAATTATGATAAACTAAGTCCTAATTATGATACATTAAGTCCTAATTATGATATACTAAGACCTAATTACGATGTGCTAATTATGATACACTAAGTCCTATTATGATATACTAAGTCCTAATTATGATATGCTGAGTCCTAATTATGATATTTGATATACTATGGGTCCTAATTATGATGAACTAAGTCCTAATTATGATATATTAAATCCTAATTATGATGAACTAAGTCCTAATTATGATACATTAAGTCCTAATTATGATATACTAAGTCCTAATTACGATATGCTAATTATGATACTCTAAGTCCTAATTATGATATGCTGAGTCCTAATTATGATATGCTGAGTCCTAATTATGATATACTAAGTCCTAATTATGATATACTACATATCTGGAAATACGACTTCCGGTATGCAGATCTAAACATTTTATCCCTGGACGGTAGCCGCTAATTGTTGCATCAAAAGACCATCATATGCACTCATATATTATCACAGTCATGTACCAATGTCACCTCAGTCCGCCATAAAAATTAAATACACCGCAGCAAACTCTCATTTTCTTGTGCAAGTGCAATCAGCGCTTTGATTGTAACCTGACCTGACCGGGGCGCGAGGCGGTGAGGTGATGACCTGCCAGATATTGAGTAACCAGAGCACTCCACGCGGCTTCTGACATAACTGACCTCACCTGAACTCGCTTTACCCCCGTAATGGGCTTCTGAGTATTAGAAGGTGTTTGTCAATGGCAACGTACCGCTTTTGTTTTCGGTTTAAGCAAACAATCTGCGAACATAATAATGTTGACCCAAGAAGAACCTATAAACTTTGTGTGTAGCTTTAAATCGGGAATTATGATAAACACATTTGTATCTTTGACCTAACGCATCAAGACAAGCATTCCGTTGGCCTTCAGTGCACGTATGTTAAATGCGGCTTCCAAAAACAGTATATTCATTTACGACACAAACGGTGAGATAAATCATAATTATATAGTCCAGCTAATTTGCGCGTTAATGGGAGAATTTAACAAAATATTAGTAATTACAATAACAAGTACGACAAATTTTTACACAAAACAATAGTGCTAAAAGATTTTAGTCGTATACTTTACATACTGATAATAAAACATTTTAATGCAATATTTGTATATGGTAGCTTCAACAATAAACACGCTAATTATAATTATGTGATGCAAGCAAATTCCACTCTCATGATTTCTTGACAAAAAAGTCGTTTAAAATTAATGTATGAATGGAATACTACATGAACAACCGTTTTATGCAAGTTTAAATTTGCGTTCGGGTACACGGGACCACCGTCTGCGGTGATTACCCGGGCCCGGGGGGTGTCATCAGGGTAGCACGGGGCTGATGCAAGAGGACAAAGCCGCGCTGACCTAAGATGACATGACCAGGGGTCATCTGCGGTTAGCCAGAGTCGGAACACAGGATGTGCGGGGGTTGAATAGGGACACCGTACAATAGGGACCAGGCGCCGCGCCAATAATTGGACTTTCTCCGAAGAAAGGGCGCGAGGTGAATGCCGAAGGGATGAGTAATACAGCTTGTGTAACTCCGTTGTCGGGACAGGCAATGTGTGAGGATGAAGGTTTTCATTCATTGTCAGCCCACGTCTTGTTGATAATTAGTGGAAAGGCTAGTTCGGGCAGTTGCTGAGATGCTTGACGTTCGCAGGACGACTGCTAAGCATGTATGCATGTATTTGATTTCCACACCGTCGTGGCGTCGTACGCCTGTGTGTTAAAAGCGATTGCTCAGTCCCATCACATGCTAAATACCGATGTTTATTTGTGTTCGAACCGCTGCAAAATCTGACTGTCCCTGTAGACGCACGCGTATGTCTCAGCCAAGCCAGGCCGTGTACGAGCCCATAGTTCGCCCACCTTCTCAATGTGCTCTGATAATATGGGCCCGTATTCACCATCCCATTCTGAGACTTAAGACGCAAGAATAAAGAATAGTCCTGAAACTGTTATATTGTAAGAACGCTCTTACTTACTTCGAATTCACAATCTCTCAGTACAACATTATCGACAACGATTTTTTAATGACATAAACGACATCGGTACACGGCCGAACGCACATGTATTTTTTTTAGACTAACTACCGTATGTTCTTTATTTTAAGTCTAATAATGGATGTGTGACTACGGGTCCAAATCAGTTCTTTAAATACGCTTTCAAAAGCATTAGGACGTTCGTGCAATGTTGGGCGCTTTGCAGGCCTTATTTCAGACGCATACTTTTGTTCACGTTCGATCCCGGTCCGTGGGTTTGTTCGCACTGAACGTTTCATCTTGAGAACGCATTACAGCTTGTTATTTGCCAGTCGTCTTTTAAATATATGGTATAAGGTCAGGCCAATATACATTCCCATAATTTGAACCGATTCTTGTATAACTGACCCGGGAGTGACAAGCTAATGCTAATAATAACAAGCAGGAATGTTAAATACTGGTCAGTGTTGTTTCTGTTTTGGTCAGCAAAGAACAGCTGTAGCCTTAAACGGACTTTTAATGTTTTAAATAAAGGTTTTAATTGTGAAACCCAGTACTGAAACCAAACCAAGAAATATATTTTAAACGATATTCGCCGTCTGTAGAAATTGTGCAGATGACCGTGTAATACGTTTATCTACAGTTTTAAACGTGTGTTGTGTTTTTATTAACAATTTTATGCACCTAGCAATATTCCCCCCCCCCCCCAGGGGTGGAGCATCGGGCATATAGTTTTACGGGACTTCAGAATGCCGACAGGCGGGAATTTGACACGCTAAATCTCGCCCTATTTTCATTTTCTAAGCCTCACCGGATAAACTTTCTCCATCCCGGCACCAACCATGTATTCTCTATAACGGGCTATTTCACATGTAATGTTGGGACCAGACAGGGGGACATAACAAGTTCTAACATTTTTTCTCTATTTATAAATGAACTAGTTATTCTTTTACGAGAACATTGTGGGTCAAGCATATTTGTTTCTAATGATATACCTGATATAATATGTTTGCTGTTCGCAAATGATGTTGCAAATTGCGCAGAAACTGTATTTAAACTCCAGCATCAGTTAAATTTTATAGATACATTTTGTACTGAGACAGGAATGGAAGTAAATATTAACAAAACAGAAATAATAGTTTTTAGAAATGGCGGACCACCGGAAAAAAGAGATTTGGACCATTTTCAAACCAATGACATATTTCATCTATTTGACTCCATGGTAAAACCTATTTTATGTTATGGATCTGAAATCTGGGGACACACGTACAGTGAACGTATTGCAAGTGTACAAACTATGTTTGTCGTAAACACGTAATGGTTAATAACTGTATAAATAATTGTATTGTTTTAGGTGAATGTGGACGTTTATCGTTATGTGTTACCTATTATACCAATGTATAAAATACTAGTGTAAGTTATTGTCAATGCCAAATAATAGATATCCGAAAAATTGTTATAAAATGCTTAAATGTTTAGATGATGCTGGCAGAGCATGTTGAGCAAAAAAAGTTAAAAACATATTGTTTGCATATGGTTTTGGCTTTGCTTGGATCACTCAGGAAATTGGAAACATTGATATTTTCATTACAAGTTTTAGACAAAGATTTATCAGATATTAAAAACCAAGAATGGCATCAAAACGTAATGACTCTTCGAGATGTCACCATTATAAATATTTTAAAATGTTATTAAATACTGACAGATATTTGAATATTGAAATGTCAAAAATACATACAATTGCATTATCAGAGTTCCGCTGTTCAAGTCATACATTTCAAATAGAAACTGGAAGACACAATAATATACAAAGAGAAAATAGGTCATGTCTGTATTGCCTTGATATATGTAATATATCTGTAATATTATGTGAATTCCATGTCCTTTTTACATGCCTTAAATTTGTGCAACTGCGAACAGATTATCTTAATAGTTGGTATCATGGAAGACCAACTCTGTGTAATTTTTTGTAGATTAATGGCAGACGAAAATGAAACAACTATCCGAAAATTAGCTTTTTATATCTGTAAATTGTTATATGCATACAATGAAAATAATACACTTGTATGAATACCTTTGTTGCACGCAAACAGAAGAGATATGAATGGGAAGAAACATGCCGGCTAACATACCTTAGTACATTGTGTTATGTCGCGCTAACTTTTGTAAACAGTTTAGCATGTTTAACCAATGAATGAATGGTGGTTTTCATTCGGGACTAACGTGCCTTAGTTTTGATTACATTATTACGTAGATAAAACTCCATGTTTGTCAGTAACCATATTTGAGAATAACGTTGCCTTTGAAATTGCCATCTTTTATAGTCAACATTGAGCTTTATAGGCTGTTGTGTCAATGTATTTAACAGTATCGTTGTACCAAAACTAAATTAAGAATGGCCATGCATTTTAGCAAAACTTCACACACGTTTCGACATATATATGTGTTTGAAAAAAACAATCAAAATGTAATCTTTTTCAGGCGTGCGTAAAACGTTAGTATTTTATGTGGTGTAAATGCAATTAAAGACGTACGTTGCTACAAAAGAAACAGGTACCAGACCAAAATATTTACATCCGACTTCAAGAATCCCCTTTCTGTAAATATATTTTATGAAATGACAAAAACAAAAGAGAAAAGAAATTTGCTTGTTTATTATTATAAATGTATAAACGTATTTTATATATTCATTTTGTATATTAAATGTGTCAGTTTTAAAAAAGCTTGTTGCAAGTGTTCGAAACAATTTTCATTGGTATTACAAGCTTTGCCAAATGTATTTTCCGAACAGTTTTGATAACATTTTCAAATATGGATATTTGCAATTTGCCCAACTTCGCCCGTCATCAAATCGGGCATGCAGGTACACAACAGGAGCTTCTAAGAATGGGTCTAAATATGCCATGTATTGATATGTTAGGGCGTTATTAGGTTAGAAGATATTACAAGAGCTGTTGACAATGGTTCACTCCAGTTAAATATGTCAAACACGTGCCTGTACAAAAGTGACCTTCCAGTGACCGGTGGAATTCGGTTATATAATCGACCCAGGTTACATAGTAGTAATAGTAGTAGTAATGGGATAGTTGGGGCGGGGTCAGGGGGTGACGGCGGCATCAGGTCACGTAGTCACGTGGTCACACACGATGGAGCAAGGAGTCCATTCATAAGTGAAGCGGACCGTAGTGCGTAGTAGGACCATCCCACGTATAAATCGCCAGTACAACAGTCCGGCTGACTTATTTTCATGGCAATCATGTCGGAAATCTATATGGAAACTTGGCGCAATTTCTCGCTGCTTGATTCGGTGCTGCCGGTACCGGAAAGTCATTTAAAGGATTTCCAGATGGATGTATTGAGTAGCAAATCAGGGTATGTAATACATTACTAATTGACTATTGTCTTTCAAATTTATAAATTTCTATTCGTTTAGATAACATTTGTAATTGTTATCGATTTCTCGTGATTCCATATTTCTAATTGTGTGTTTGAAGCAATAACATTTATTCTAGCGTCCTACTCCCACTACTGAAAGACCGGAGGCAAATACTACATAGAAAGTAAACAAAAAATATATTACAAAATAAAAAAGTACGTTTTTATTGACTATACATTTAGAAACCTTTTCTGTATAGGAACGAGCACAATGACATTTTACGCCCAAATAATAAATCAATCAATCAAACAATCAATCAATCAATCAATCAATCAATTATATACAGGGCTCATATCTAAATCGCTTCTTAGATAAAAGTATTTGTTTAAAACCATGACATTCCTTAAGTGTATGACTGGTCATTTAATTAAAACGTATGGTTTGAATATGGTAAAGAATCAACAGATGCTTCTCAAATTGATATGGTTAAGAATCAACAGATGCTTCTCAAATTGATATGGTAAAGAATCAACAGATGCTTCTCAAATTGCTTTGTTTCAAATATTGAATATTGATTTTTACACGGAAATATTTCTTGGATGCTGCAATGTGACTTAAGATTTTCGTTGGGCTTTGAGAAATAAATCAACAATAAATGTTTAGAAATTGTTCTGTTTTCCTGAAAATAATATTAACGTAACTACGGACGGAACAATCACATAACGCACAAATAAATTCTGAATAAATTATCCCAGTAAATTACGTTAGAATGCCTATGTGTACTTATTATATTATTTGTTTAAAATTAACCGATTAATCTGATAATTGCCACTTTGCACGTTCACTAAATGCGATATTTTTGCCAACTGAAGGTCCACCCCAAGCCTGCTGTGGTTGCTGCTGCTGATGATGAAGACGATCGCGATACCGACGCTGCTGTCTGCCGTTATCGTGCGTCTCTGGAACGTATATGTGACGTCATCACGTGACGTCACTTGCCAACTTCCGCTTCCTCCGGGACAGTTTGGAATTCCGTTCCTAGGAGAATCGTTGTACATGCTCTTTTTTGTAAGAAATCTTTTCCATTCATTGAAATACGTAGTAATCGTTGCATTATGCTAAGTGAATTAAGTTTTATTGAATATTAAACAATATTTTAATAATAATTAAGCTCATTCAAGCAATCAAAATGTATAATGTTTAACATTTGCATGTACTTTACTATACTACTACAACTGCTCCTTCTACTATAACTACTACTACTACTACTACTACTACTACTACTACTATTATTATTACTACTACTATTACTATTACTACTACTACTACTACTACTACTACTACTACTACTACTACCAGATCTACTACTACTATTACTACTACTTCTACTACTACTACTACTACTACTACTACTACTACTACTACCAGATCTACTACTACTATTACTACTACTTCTACTACTACTACTACTACTACTACTACTACTACTACTACTACTACTACTACTACTACTACTACTACTACTACTACTACTACTACTACTTCTACTACTACTACTACTACTACTACTACTACAACTACAACTACAACTACAACTACTACTACTGCTACTGCTACTACTACTACTACTACTACTACTACTACTACTACTACTACTACTACTACTACTACTACTTCTACTACTACTACTACTACTACTACTACTACTACTACTACTACTACTACTACTACTACTACTACTACTACTACTACTTCTACTACTACTACTACTGACAACGACGACGACACTATGTATGCCAGGTTTAAAATATGGACGGTTAAACCATGTTTGTAAAAAAGGTTAAATTATTTTTAGAGAAATCTGTACTTGAACCGGAAGCGCGAGGCGTACGGGGACATCTACGTCACGCATCTCCTTGGCAAACCGACGGTGCGCGTCCGAGGCGCCAAGCACGTGCAGCGGATCTTGCGCGGCGAGAACTCCATCGTGGAGACGCAGTGGCCGCGCAGTATCCGGCTGCTCCTGGGGGAAGGGTCGCTGAGCCAAGCCCGCGGCCACGACCATATCGTGAAAAAGAAGGCACTTCTAAAGGCGTTTTCGTTCGATGCGCTGTCCAGCTATGTTTCTGTTATACAAGAAATGACACGGCAATACATACAGCAGTGGATCTCGTACGGGTGTATCAGCGTCTATGAAGAGATGAAGACGCTAAACTTCGACCTCGCGCTTCGGGTACTGCTCGGCGCCGACCTGGCGGCTGCGGATCGCCGGCGGCTGATACACGTGTTTGAAACGTTCATGGAGAACCTGTTCTGTCTGCCACTAGACGTGCGTGGGTCAGGGTTTAGAAAGGTTCGTACTAAGTAGTATCATGATAAATACCATCGTCATTATCCACCTTCTCCTCGTCATTATTCCTATCAAATTATGTTTTCATCTTATTCATTTTCTTCATTTTAACTAAATCTCAAAAACTGTCTGCGAAAAAGACATCAAAATCAACTGTTTCTGCAATTTCCAGAATTGTCATTGACATGATCAAAAGGGGTCAGGTAAGAATATCGAGAAAAATGATTTGAGAACCATTAGCAAAAACTCCGCACATCCACTACCCAACTCATACTTTAGTTAGCCCTTTGCACTAACCGATGTTTTAAATCAAATCGATCCTATCCCCTTTTGCGCATTGTTCAGATACCTAAATTTTCAAACCTCTCACAACAGTATGGTCTTCATCTGTACCAGTTCTCAGGTGAGCACTTTCATTGCCCTCTTGTTCTAATTCTTGTTAAACATAGTTTCACATACACATTTACAATTTCAGGCCAAGGATGCTCGAAACGAACTGCTGGTAAAGATCGAGGAGATCATGAGAGCGCGGCAGAGTCACGGACTCGATGATCAGGACAGCGTTCTGAGCGTCATACTGGCGTCGGAGCGCGCCGGAAGCTACACGCACGAGGAGGTAAAGAACCTCTGCCTGGAGCTGCTGTTTGCGGGTCACGGGACCACGTCGAGCGCCGGATGTTCGCTGGTGTACTACCTGGCGAAACGCGGTGACGTCAGAGACAAGGTGCGCGAGGACCTGGCTGCCCATGGGCTTCTGGAGGCGGGGGGTGACCACGTGACCTTGCAGCAGCTGAACCAACTCTCGTACGTCAACAACGTCGTCAAGGAGGTGCTGCGGATCAGCCCCCCTATTCCGGGTGGCTTCCGGAAAGCTTTGCGGACCTTTGAAATTGGCGTAAGCAATATTTGAAAAGTTTCATTCAACATTTTTATTTTAGGGTTACATTTCCTTCAAATAATGTTATTAATTTGAAAGTTCTTATAAAATTTAAACAAATGTTAAAAGCAATGGTTTGCGAACGTCTACAACAATTCAGTAATGTTCGATTTTAATCTTGTATTCCTTCGTTTAACAATTGCAGGGTTACCAGGTTCCCAAAGGCTGGTCGGTCACCTACGACATCCACAGCACGCACGACATCTCGGACCGCTCCCTCGACCCCGCGGCCTTCAACCCGGACCGCTGGAGCCAGGCACCAGAACTGGACGGCTACCTGCCCTTCGGCGGCGGGCGACGCAGCTGCGCCGGAAAGGACCTCGCCCGTCTCATGCTCAAGGTGTTCGTTGTGGAGCAGGTGCGGGACTGCAGGGTCAGTCTGCTCAACGAACGTACACACTTCGCGACGTTCCCCATGCCACATCCGACGGATGGCTTGCTAGCCAACGTCACGTGTGCATAACGTAGACACTCTCATTGTTTCATTATGTGAGGTCTGTTGACATGTGCGACAACAACAAAAGCATTCCCAGAACTTCGAAATATAAGTTCGTGTGGTGACATTTGTATACTATCTTTACAATATCAAATCCTACATTCGACCTGCCATGTCAAATGATTATACAAGGAGAGACCTTCTAATATCAGCCTACATTCGACATGTCATGTCAAGCGACATCGGTGTAAAGATCGATAGTACATCATGTCGCATTATTTTTTAGTAACTAAAAATAAGTCAGTGCTTATTATGTTTATGATCAATTTCCAGTACTGCATATGATATCAAGCCACATATTTTATTGTATTTCAAAACTTTCATAATCGTTCTACAGACCACATGCTGTGTTACGTGACGTGTATATAAAATAGTCCAATAACGCATCATGGCGTCAAATGTTGAGTAACATATAATCGCATCCTACAGAACATTAAAACTAACAGACGGCATGTTAGATCACGTGTATTGTTTTTATAATGTGAGCTTCCGGTGTACTTGTTTATGTGCTACTCAGGAATGTGTTTCTGGTGATGTTATATATGTGTTTGAAAGAGTAACTTTTACCTACAGTTTACATATATATTTTACATTAATTTATTTGATATATGTGTAGTTGTGAATCTTATTTGTCGGTTTTCTACATGTTTACACGCTTTTACATATTTTCCCGTACAAAAATGTAATGAATGTTGAAAATAATAAATTATTATAATAACTCAGTGATTTTTTCTGTCTTCAATGGGCTGTCAGGCAGGCGCAGTGGTTGGTACACTCGCTTCTCGCCTGGGCTGCCCGGGTTCGTATCCCACCCGGCGCATGTGAGTTTGGTTGGTGGTCACCATACCGGACAGGAAGGGTTTCCTCCTGGTACTCCTGTCCCAACCCGCCCCCCCCCCCCCCCCCACACACACACTCATACACAGCACAAGACCACAACAAAATTAAAGATATTTAAGTAAACAATAATTAGCTGGAAATTGCAGATATGCTTCGAAATTCGTTCCAACTTTCGATCTGTCTGTAAAAGTAAATTAGACATGGGTAATGACCTAATGCAGCTTCATTAACTTCGAAATACACACACGCAATCTTTATGCAATATATTTATTCTGCATTGCCATCTCACATCATCTTCGAAGTAATTACTCGTGAAACAATTCATTGTTTGCTAACGTGAACACAAAGTGCTCTATGAGCATTGCTATAGAGGACCTCTCCTGCGTCGTCCGTCAGCGGTTTTCCGTATGCCGTCAACAATTGGCTTTCGAAGGCGATAAATACTCCTTTTTATTCAATCTTGACCTAACTTGCAGTTTTTGCATGACCATACATTATCGGTTGGGATCGATACTGGGCCAGATCTCACCAGGAACACTCGAGCTATTGTCCCCTTTTTATAAAAAAATACGCAAACATGTCGTTTTCCAAGATTCATATACATACTTTATTTTGCGTCCAATGTTAGCCTAACTTTCACAGTATGTGCATGACTAAGATCTCAGCAGAATGCAAACAAGAATATTGGTAGAACCGATGGATGCCTTCAATGTGGCTTTACGAAAAGTAAAGCATCGGCTATTTTTGAAATCTGACAGGCGCCGCGCGGTTTATATATTTCTGCCTCGAGTGGTCACAAACTCAAGCGGGCGCCGGACGGTTTCCGCTGACTGACATGGGGAACAAACAGTTTGAGCAATCGTCGGCGACCGGCCGATGACCGGACCGTGAGGTGAAAATGTGAATCGGACGGTCGCCGATCGGATGACGCAACTAAAATGTATTGAAAAAGGTATCGAGTGAATGTAAGTCGGCCAGCCACCGCCCGACAAAACCAGGGCCGCTCGGTGCCTGTACAGGCACCACCCGATACCCTGGCGATAACTGTACATTGGTCAGTGCCTTTCTGGGCGCCTGCCGGCGCCAGAAAGTTACCCGCACTGTCGCCGTTGCAAGCTGGCGATGTTTTTAAAGTAGAACAATCGTACGGCTAACGTCCGTTCCAAGAAAACGCCGTCCGGCGATCGGACGGTGCCCGAATTCCATGACCCGGGAAGAAATCGCATGGTCGCTTTTAAGTATTCCTTAAATTTTGACGGGCCCCGTCCGATAAGCAAAATTGTCAGCTGCCACCGCCCGCTGCAACTGCTGCCTGGCGGGCACTTTCCGAGTTAGCCCGATTTGGGGTAAAACAGACCCCGTCCGGCGGCAGTTCCTTATTTGTGACTGGGGCTTTAACATTTTCATTGTGCCAAGTAGTTTTAAAACCCATGGCAAGTTACAGCATGGACAAGCAAAGTGACTATGTTGACCTTTACCTTTGACATAGGGATCGGATTCATTAGCGCTACAGTACAGATCATCCCATTGTGGCAAACATTTGTGCCAATTCTGACCAGCAAAAGCAAATTTATATTCAAAGGGCAATTACTGAGGGAGTATTCAAATTGGACCGATCGGGGTACAAACACCGGAGTTATTGCCGCATAGTTTGTGAAAAATGGGTTTTAGGCCGTACAAATTTTATTCTATATTTAGCGCCCTCGCGATTTTTAAAATCTACCAACCAGCCTGAAAAAACAAACAATGAGTTGATAAAAAAAAAAAAAAAATTATGATAACTTATTCGTGACAGTGGTACAAGCTAGAGCAAATGTGTACTTGCACAACTATTTTATAATTATCATCTTCATATTGGGAACCCACTTTAACAGAGTATTTTAACAGTAAATTGACTAGTTGCACCTTTTTATTTTACAAATATTGGTAAAATACACATAAAAGTCATTTTGTTCAAGTTCAGTTTTAAGTCAAATCATATCATAAAGGTATTGAACAACCCTGACATGTACTCTAAAGAATACATGTAGATTATAACATCTTCATGATCATAGAAATACTTGTTTTAACATATTTTACATTGAATATATACACATTTGAAAATATGTTCTAAAAAGGGCAATTCAAAATAGTAATAAGACAAAACATACCGATTCAGAGTGGTTAAGATCTATAAAGCTGTAAATAAGTTACTGACAAATGCGAGATTCCAAATCAGAATTGTGTATTATCGTCCACTTATTTCAAGTGATACACATACCCAAAATGCATGATGCCCACCAACAATATTCATTCAAAACTCAAATATAACTTGAACTAAGCATCATGACTTATATTATTTACAATGTCATTCATTGACTGAGATCATAAAATTAAGAAATCACACAAAGTGTGTCATTATAGGCATGTTTTATACGCTTTCCAACTCGATGTTTTACATTGTCAACTCTTTTTTTTCAGGCACCCGAAAACCTACCAGCCCGAGGACGCTAAACATAGAATCAAATTGGTATGACCTTATGAAGTATAGAGACTTTATTTTTCATCCAATCTTGATCAATCTTGCACAGTCTGCTTTAAAATAGATGTCATATAATGTAAAATATTAGCAAGATCAAAATCTGACTAGAAACACCAGATATATTGCCCCTTGTGTGAAAAAAAACAACGTATATCTGTATGTCATCAAAAATTGGCTTGCGCACGCGATAGAGACTTCATCTTTTTCAATGTTAAAATTTTTATTTTTTCAATGTATAAAATTTTACTTGGGATATGTAATGGGCCAGATTGCACCAGGAACGTTAGCGTTATTAACCCTTTTATTCATAGAAAAATGCAAAAGATCTCATTGTGATAACGCGACTCTATAATGATAATAACGCGACAGTACGATGACGATAACGCGAGATTAGGATGTTGATAACGCGACAGTACGATGATGATAATGGACAGTACGATACTACTAACGCGACAGTACGATAATGAAATAAGAAATCACGATACTACGATAACGAAAACGCGATATCACGGTACTACGATGGTGAACACGCAATGTATATAATGAAATATCGCGCTATCATCATCGTACTGTCGTACTGCCTTTTCGTTACGTAGTTTAATGATTTTGCATTTCAGCATCGTACTATCGAGTGTCGCCTTCAGATCAACACATTCAAATGCGATGGCATAACAGAATTTCGTTGACAAGTGGTAAGCTACTGAAGTAATAATCCGAAGACTTTTCGGCGTCCATTTATTGATAATTATAGCGAAACTATGTTGTATGAAAACCGGAAAAAATAGCGAAAAAGGCACAAAACCTCTACAATCAACAACTTAATTAGGATATTCATGTTTGCAGAACATTTTGACCAAATTTACTTTTTATGGTTTAGTCTAATTCCAATAATTATCAGTGTTATTGTAACCTATCACTAAAATAGATGATGTCTGAATCATCACATATTTGTTAAGGGTTGGCTTTAGGACTGTGTTTTCTTTTTAAATGGAATAATTTAAAACTTTAAAATAGATGTATCATCAATGTGGGTGTTTACAAGGCGAGGTTTATTAATGGGCGTGTCCTCAACATAAACACGGAAGTAAATATTGGAAATCTGATATGCGCATGCGCATCAGGAAACAAGATGGAGAATTTTTCCGCTACAGTAAATAAGTAAAAGTCCTTGAAAAATGTCACAAAATGGACGGATATGAACGCTGTTAAGATAACCTCCAGACAGAATGTAGTACATACCATGCTCTTCCCATATGAGCCGGTTTATGTCGTTTGTCAACATGTTTTATTTTATTAAATACGTCCCATAACGTTCATAAATATTGATAATTTGAAAATAAGAAATGTCATTTTTGAATAATTTTAAAAAACTGTTCGGGTTGGGAGGCGAACCCAAAAAACGTGGTATAAGTGACCGAAATATAATCACAGATAAAGATCCAAACCACGTTTGGGAGATCATTGGTGAACTTGGCGATGGAGCTTTTGGCAAAGTCTACAAGGTAGTTTGCATGTTGCATGTGTTTTCTTTGTTAACTACTGCTAGTGTAGTTGGGTAGAAGCTTCTGCAGCTTTGGAGAATCCCAAACAAGTGCAAAGTGGTATGCTTTGCAAGCAAACCATACCATTTCAACTTTTATACAAAAACAGTGATTCTGGGGCCAATCTGTAACAAAATGACACTTTGATTTTGCACACATGTTCGTTGGTTACATAAAATAAAGTATTTTAGGTGTCTACTTAAGTACAAGAATGTCCTGCTTTTTCATTTGTCTGATCAACAGCCTAATTCTATGACGGCGCATGTCATTAAGACATTAACAGACTAGACTATGGCATGACAGTCCAAAATGCATGTTCGGTGTTGGGTGTGAGGGTTTCATGTAAATAAATGTTATTTTAATACCAGTGTTAAAATATTTGTTAAAAACAAAAACCGATAACAATGAGGTAGATCTATTAGACTGTAATATGTAGTTAAAAACAGATTATTGTTTAGAGATTTCTTTTGAAATGAAAGCCAATTTTGGCAACCTTTATTAAAACATTACTTCATTTGGTACTACTTAATCACTTAAATAATATTATATTGCTTAGTGTGGTGAAAGGCAGCAAGATTTGTTGTTTCCCTTGAAAAGGCGACATAGGGTTTACTTTGGCGACCGCGAGGGCGTATTTAGTTTGTGCAGATAGTGCACTTGCGATGTTTTTGTGCAATCATTATGATACTTTAGGGAAGTATTAGTAGGCATAAAAGGAAGGTTACGTTTGGTTTTCGGAATAATTGCTCTTCTCATACTTGAGTTATGCCCCGTCAAGCGACTCGCACAGTTCTAGTCTAGAAATATACATGAAACTGATAGTAAATGACACCGGGATTTTAATTTCCAACACATAGTTGCTGTGTGTAACACCCACTGAATTTTCATAGTTGAATTTATAGTATTAAATAAGTGCATGATATTCACAGTTTTTTAGCTCGTCTTTTCGAAGAAAATGCAAGCTGTTCTACTTGCGTCAGCGTTGGCGTCGGCTTCTGAGCTGTTCTAAGCTAGTTTCTCAGGAATGGCTTGAGGGATTTCATTCAAACTTAAAAGATTTATTCCTTACATTAAAATGCATGTATACATGTAGGCCAAGTTTGGTAACTTTAGTTTGAAATTTGTCAAAATTATGAACATTTTACACTTAGAAATTTTACTTAAAAGCTATATGGACAGGTTAGTTTTTTGGTAAGCTGGTTTCTCAGGAATGGCTTGAGGGATTTCATTAAAACTTTGAACACTAATTCCCTATATAAAATGAAATCATATGCCAATTTAGATAAGGCCAAAAAAAGTTCCGTTTCTGGTCTCCTGCCCCCCCAAAATAAGGGTCGGTAGGTAGGGATTTTTTTCAAATTTAATTATATATTTTTTATGATGGCAGGGATCTCACTAGGATTTTAAAATAGGAGTCCTGGGACTCCTTCCCCCTAAAAAGTAGGAGTCCCAAATAGAAAAGAAATAAAAATATAAGTCCAGCATGTGACACACGACATTAAATGAATTTTTTAAATATTTAACAATATATGACAGTTCTAATAATAATAATAATTATTATTTTATTATTATTAGGTTATGTAATTAAAATGATTATATCTTTTTCTCTAATGATCGTTTCTAATAAAACAATATTATTACCAATGTTAAATTTTAAGGAGGTAATTGATGGTCTAGCCTTGTGAGCTGCTTTGAATATTAAAAATGTATGATGTGGTTGATTACAGTACAGAACAGCAGGCATGCACAAAATTAGAAGTTACTGTCAAACTAGTAATTGGAAACATGTGAAAAACACAAAAAGCCAGACAAGGCGTAGTTATTTTAGGGATATTAAACACCAAAGTGTGTGTTTGCATGTGTTTTACAAATGTTAGTGACATGTAGAATCGGTGATAATAATTTTTTGCGAGGTCGCGAAAATGTTTGCGATATTTTGAACTTACATTACAGGGCTTTCCTTAGACTTCGAATTTCAAGAGTCAATGACTCTTGGGGTCAAATGTTCAAGAGTCAAAATCAAATTCCCAAAGAGTCAGATATAACCCTTCAAGAATCTATGCTTTGTGGGTACTTTCCATTTGTTTTCCTTCTTGTTATTATTATTTGTATTAATTTATTGATTTTATTTTATAATTTAATAATATTATTTTCATTCATTAATTATTATTTTTTTATTAACTTATTATTTTCTTTTTAATTTATTTAGTTTTATTTCTTCTTATTATTGTTATATTATTATTATCATTATTATTATTATTAGGTCTATTATTATTATTAGGTCTATTATTATTTATTATTATTATTTATTATTATAATTATTAAGACAATTTTAGCATATTCTTTACATACTAAAAATACCACAGAATTTGTTTAACAAAATCGCATATCACGTACAACAATAAAACATAGGCATTACTTCCTAAAAAATGTATGCAGTTACAGTCCGCAAATATTGTTTTACTGTTACAAGTATATTAATAAACTGCAATAAAATAATTATTCAAATGCTAAAGATTGCAAAGTTCTTGCACTACGAAGTCTTTATTCCTAGATGACATGTATATATTTGGTAAATATGTGTCCATACACACACGCTTTCCATGCGTGGAACGTGACGATGTTTGTGTCAGCATAAGTTTTGTGCGCTTTTCTAGAAAACTAAGGATTTACATGAAATACACAGGCAATAAAAAAATGTGTATATGACACTCAAACACTTAAATTGGATGGCGGATATTTCCGATATAAGAAATGTTACGTAAAATTCAGAATTTTCGCTGAAATCGGATTCCAAATTTTGGCAATATTTAAATAATTTTTTCCCGAAATATAAAGGAAAGTAATTTAAAACAATGCCTTTATATTTAGGAACTAAACTAAATGTGGATATCATCAACAACGGAAGCGGTGAGTAAATTGTGTTTTAAACGTTAAATGGTGGGGAATTAACATTAACGGACTCATGTACATTGACTAAAGTGTGGATACATGTATATTACACAGATAGGTTGATTGTTACGTCATTGGAAGCGTATATAACTATGCGTTTTAATTGGTCAATAAAGATTTTTCTGAGCTACAACACTCCGCCTAATGGGCGGAGCTACACGGTAACTTGACCGCAGATCGACAGCGTCTATTTAAAAATTGACTCCGCCTCAAACCAATAATCGCCGAGTGTTTTATCAACTTTGACATCTCTGTTCGACTGATTGGGATAATCAGCCAGCCGATTTATACTGTATTACGCAAGTCCGGAAATTGCCCTGGGTCAAAGGTGACGCATGAAGTAATTACCTCGCGAGTCAAACAAGCGTATTTTGAAATGTTCACGTGTCAAAACCCAGGAGCTCGGGTCAAAGGAAAGCCCTGCATTATCACCAATATTTGATAATTTATGTCTTGTCATATATATAATATACTATTACGTTCCTTAATGTATGTTTACTGATCGATGCATTTATAATCCTGTCAAAATTCGGCCCTAGATTTTCGTATGAAATTTCTGTCAAAGACAAAAACTGCTATCATCGTATTATTTACATTTAAGTGATATTCATGAAATTTGATTAGCAATTTCAGTAAATGAAATGTGCTGAAGCTGTTTTTCACTCATTTTAACAATTCTATTTGTTTAAGGTTGTCAACCATGTGCTAATTGTTCTCAATTGCGGATGCCTGTTGTCACATTTTCGCACATTCTAATTGACTTGTGAACTAAAGCTAACCGATGAGTGACATAGGAATTAACCAATGAAAGTTAACAGTAACTGTCTTGAATGGTGTGGGCAGAGCTTAGAGAGTGCTTTGGGCGGAGCCAAGTGACTTGACTGTGACAGCTGTAGTGTGTCCTCGACGCCGATAATTGATTTTATCGCCACTACTGCCGAGTTAATTGCAGGCATTTATGTAGCCTCAGGGTACCAATTCTTGAACAGTACCAACGTTTTATGTAACAGGGTATACGCAGTAAGCAGAAATGCATGCGTCCCAGGACTCTTTGTCTATTTTTGACAAGCGTTCTTTTGAAAAAGTATGCATCCAAATACGCTTGGTTTTGCGTTTCCGAGATCCCTGGATTGGAGAATCGTTTGTGTTGTATACGGTTACAGTCTTTTTCAGTCTTTATTATTTTTGGACCAAAATATGTAGGGTCGGCAGCAAAAGTAAAGGGTCGGTCGGGAGACCAGAAACGGGACTTTTTTTTTGGGGGGGGGAGCCTAACTCCAGTTTTAAATTTGTCAAAATGATGGGTCTTTTCATACTTACATGTAGAAATTCTACATATAAGCAATATGAACAGGTTAAAGTTTTTCGGTAAGCTGGTTTCTCAGTAATGGCTTGATGGATTTCATTCAAATTTATAACAATTATTGAACAAGTGGGTGGAATGACGGCGTCAACTTTTGATTTCCACTCTCTTAACTTGAGAATAAATCTTCATACGTAAATACCCTGAAGCAACACTTTACTGGGGAATGCATTTGTGGTGGGTTGGGTGGGGTCAAGGTCACTGTTACTAAAAATAGAAAAAAATATTGTGCCGTATAACTCGAGAACAAATTGGAATATTTTAATAACATTCAATTTATAGATTCTGTATAACCGTATAACGAGACATTGCATGAGATATGCATATGGGGTTAGTTGGGTTAAGGTCAAGGTCACTGTTTTAAAATTTAGAAAAATGCTTTCACTCAGTAACTCGAGACAGAAATTACTTTTGTTTAATTGGCCCCGACTATACAGAATGTTTTAGAAAAAATGCCAGAAACTGACAAACACAAGAAAAGTCGAGCGCGCTGTCCTCCGACAGCTCTTGTTATAGAATCCACTTGGTTCTAGAAAGTTCATTGCAAGTAACGCCTGGCATGGTGTGTTTGCAGGCCCAGCATAGAGACAACAAGGCGTTGGCTGCCCTAAAGCTGGTGGAGATCAAGGCAGAGGATGATCTCGAGGATTTCATGGTGGAGATTGACATTCTCACCAAGTGCAAACACAAGAATGTCGTCGGTTTACATGAAACCTATTACTACGGAGGCAAGCTTTGGGTATGTACTTGTGGTTGTTATTGTATGTGTATTTCCCCCTATGTTGGCACTAAGAAATATAAATCAGTCGCCCAATTTTTCTCTTTGGCAAAAATAGAGTTTGTGTCAGTTTGGCCGATTGTTTGATTTATCAGATTTACCAGTGTGCCTCTTAAATTTATAAGAAAAGAATCTACTAATTTGTGAAGCAGTGTTTTAGAAATAGGTTACAATTTGTCTTTATTTTCTCAAAGAAAAAATGTATTTTGTCAATTATTTGAAACACTTGTAATGTATTAAAACTTATTGTACCCGCGCAGTGCCTAAATCCGCCACATTTGGGGGTTATTTTTACGATATTTACAAAAGTTATTTACCGATTGACATAAACATTTATATAAATCAAGTTAGGTTTAATGTGCATTTGCAAGCGTGTTTTGGTTACATTTCAAATACTTTGCAAATCAAAAATATTTATAGAGATTGAAGGCCTAAACAGTGTAAAAAATGAGCGCGGGAGTGCCTTAATCTGCCACCCATCTTTAAAATGTTCAAACTGCTCGAAAATAATACTGTTTTATGAATTCTGTTTTCAAATCAACTTCTATTGACTCCTATTGACAAAACTCCCACTTGTGTTTATTTAAGGTTCATTTTCTAGTGTTTTAAAAAAACACGGTGATCCGAAGTTGCTCGGTGAAAATCGTAGATCAGGAACCGCGACATGCTTATTCCACATTTGACCATTGTTCTTATTTAATTTTCTATATTAAGCAGCTCGTTGTCTGTTGTTACTACAATGTTTCAATTTCTTTCCAATACTCATTTGTTTTTATAAAAATAGCTCTAAAACTGAGGCCCTGCGTGCATGTGAGACAAATAATGAGCGTTTTGAGTAGCGAGATATTTGCACTCTTGATATGTAGTTTGTCCACATTTCATTGTATGTAATGCAAATGAATAATGGTTATTTTTATGCTGCACATTGACATAATATTAAAACACGATAATTTAATTTTGTCACGGACATCATGCGGGGCCTCAAAACTGCGCATGCGCAGTATGAAATAGATTCCCAGCATGCAGTTTGTTTGCATTTAGGGGTTATGTACAAAATAACGCAGTATGAAATAGATTCCCAGCATGCAGTTTGTTTGCATTTAGGGGTTATGTACAAAATAATTGGATTAAATATTTATTTATGCACAAATCAAGATGAAAATTCGTCAGCATTGTTAAGGAAAGTGTTTGATTGACTGAGATCAACAAAATAGAAATCATCTGTAAAAAAAAAAGAAGCTTATTCGGATGGGGTGGCGGATTTAGGCAAGTGGTGGATTTAGGCAAGTGGCGGATTTAGGTGGATTTAGGCAAGTGGCGGATTTAGGCAAGTGGCGGATTTAGGCAAGTGGCGGATTTAGGCAAGTGGTGGATTTAGGCAAGTGGCGGATTTAGGCACGGAGCCAGTATAGTCATTGCAATTTACTTTTACTCTGTATGTATAATTGTATTGTTCTGATCATTAATTGATTATTTAAGAAATAATTTTCTATTTATCATGGTTTATCGGCAAGTAAACAACGATTTGGAACTCTGATGCGTAGGAATTTTATTGGCCGATAAACAACAATAATGCAAAAGGGCGTTAGCTTGAGTTGTTTAATAGCCACGCATCAGAACGACAAAGAGTTGTTTATTGGCCAATAAACAACAATAATGCAAAAATTATTTTAATTCTAACATGATTTTACATATATTTTTTGCAATTGTTATTGGAACTAATTTTTACTATGCTCATTAACCTTTAAGAACTGGAAGTTTTAACTTCCTGGCCTGTGATTTTGGAAGTTTTGCTCATAATATTTGGAAGTTTTGACAGTACTGCGCTACACAAGTCATGAGTATTTCAGAAATGAAATTAAGTATAAAATTCTAGTTTTTTTAAGGTATGTTCTTTTTCATCAAGCGTTCATATGCCAATATATTCAGTTAAAGAGGTTTACATTTAGATAAATTACATAATTTTTCTTCCAACTTGTTCATCTTTACTTGTTGGAACTGCCATGGCTGCAATTTTGGAAGTTCTGCAACTTCCATGGCTGCAATTTTGGAAGTCCAGTGACAAAAACTGGGAGTAAATTACTCCCAAACTTCCCTTAAAGCAAGCCCTGCTCCGCTCAGTATCGGGACTTCTTTTTGCATTGTTTATGGGTAGTTTAACAATGATAATTTTTTTCATTGTCTATAGAAAAATTAGCGAGTATCATTTTAGAATAGGTAGTTAAAGATTTAGAGCAAAACAGCAGGGTGCTCATGGGTGGCGAAATCAATTGTCCGTATTGTCCGGGTTGTCCCAGAGCATGAACAGACAAGTGAAAAATTGACAGAATTTACTATATAATTGCTTTACGGACAAGTTGCAAATAGCATTTTCAAAAACAGAAGAGTAAGGCAATATGAGATTTCGCCACCCCTGACTGCCCCTGCTGCTCCTTTTTGGTTCCCCCCCCCCCCCACCCTTGCCCCTCGGGGCTGGCCAACACAGAATGTTGAATATCTTTTGAAATTCAATATATTTTTGCAGATTTTCTATGACAAATGAAAAACTATGCTTAAAAACTTTAATTACAATTATTACACTAATAAATACACTAGATTTAGCAAATTATTAGAAAATGTCAACAGACTGGTCTAGATTTCCACCCTGCTCCTTTTTGGCAGCACCCTGTACCTTTTGTGATCCTAGATCTTTCCCTAGAATAGGTTATAGAAAATGTTATATAAGTTATTATTAATACCCTGATACATTGAAATTAAAAGTTGGTTGTGTACTTGTAGATGTTCATAGAGTTTTGTGGGGGTGGAGCGGTGGACAGCATCATGGTGGACCTAGAGAAGCCTCTCAATGAGAAGCAGATCCGCTACATCTGTCGGCAGATGTGCGAGGGACTGGCCTTCATACACAGTCAGCACGTCATACATCGAGATCTCAAGGCGGGCAATGTCCTTCTCACCATGGACGGCGAAGTGAAACTTGGTAGGAGAATTCCTCTGAAAGAAATATACATATGTTTTGATCAATAAACTTCCATTAAGACCATTATGTAAAAAGACGCAAATTAATGTGCGAAACTGATGAACACATGGGTTCTAAATTTAGCAACATATTCACAACTTCACGAAAATAATCTTCGTTGACTTCACAGGCGACAAACATTTGTAAAAAACACATTTTGATGTTTAATATTACAAATTGTTAGTCTATCCAAATGTATATATTGTTCACTCTCGTTGACAGTAACTTGTGCTTTGTTCGTGCACTAAATGTTTAACCATCATGAGTTGTCTCTACACATTTATAAAGCAATTCACAAGTCTAATGGTAGTTTACAGTTGCCAGTTGCCCACAACTTACCTGCTGGTAACACTAACAAAATTAACATTAACTCTTCCAACCCCCCTGTGACTCAATATTTTTCAACTAATGGCTCACTAGTGATGAAGTCATATTGACATTGTTCGTGGAGATGTAGATTTTTGGTCAGTCACAAAACGTCTTGTTTATAACTGATTGAGGGTATCTGTATCCAAATTTGATATGAAGAACTATATTTGTAATGGCTCACTTTAGTGATGAGTCATATTGACATTGTTCGGGGAGATGTAGATTTTTGGTCAGTCACAAAACATCTTCTCTATTACTGATTGAGGGTATCTGTATCCAAATTTGATATGAAGAACTATATTTGTTGGTGAAGCGTTCAAGTTAAAACTGCCATTTGGTAGTGTTTGATTTGTACATTTGTATCACATTCAGTTCGACTCGAACATGATTCTCTGTTGTTGAAAATTTCAATTAAAACTTCAATGAAAATAAATTTAAATGCACTATTGGTGTGTTTTGTAGTTGATAATACATCAGTCAAAACCAGGTTTGTGTGCGACTTTTCAAGGCTGGCTGTGTGATCATTGTTTAATACAGAATTAAGATGCACTGCTCCAACTTCCTGTTACCAGATCGCTAATGCACACCGCATTCATCTAAAGGGAACAAGTTCATATTTATATGACTCACAAACATTGTACATGTACTGTAGACTCTGTGAATAGTTACAGACCACAAGTTTCTTTCCATAAATGCATGATTGAGGTTTAATAAGGGCTGTGTACGATACTTTCTCCATTCAGCTGGTTCCGTCCTTTTGAATTCAGAACTTAATATACCGACTGTTTTAATTTGCTGGATTTGTATTATTATGCCAATTATGAATTTTAATGAACCCTTTGTGTGTGTGTGGGGGGGGGGGGGTAGAGTTTTCACACCCCTGAAAACAAAAAAAACAGAGATGTTTTTGAACATTTCACATTTTTATGCCCCCGCCATTCAAAGAATGATGGAGGAGCAGTAAGTGTGTGCGTGCATCTGTCCATTCCGTGTCCGGTCAGTAACTCTGTCATTGCTGGATGTAATGTAAAATTACTTGGTACAAATTTTAACCATCATGAGACCATGTGTCGCGTGCAAGAACCAGGTCCATACCTCCAAGGTCAAGATCACACTTAAGGTCGAAGATAAAAAATGTGGTCTCTTTTTCGTGTCAGATCAGTAACTCTATCATTTCTGTATTAATTGAGATATTACTTCGCAGAAATGTTCACCATAATGAGACGATGTGCCGCGCGCTAGATCCAGGTCCACAGCTCCAAGGTCAAGGTCACACTAGAGGTCAAAGGTCAAAATTGGGGTCTGTTTGTAGTGTCCGGTCAATAAGTCTGTAAGTTCGTGATGGATTTTTAAATTACTTGGTAGCAATGTTCACCATCATTAGACGATGTGTCACGCACAAGACCCAAGTCCGTACCTCTAAGGTCAAGGTCACACTTGGGGGTCATGGGTAAAAAATGGGCTCTGTTTTTTGTGTCTGGTCAATAGCTCTGTCATTTCTGGATTGATTGTGAAATTACTTCGCAGAAAAGTTCACCGATATGAGACAATGTGTTGCACACAAGACCCCGATCCATAGCTCCAAAGTCAAGGTCACACTACAAATAGTTTCACCCATTGTTCTGCATGCAAATTTATTTAACCTTTACTAAATACACTAACTTGTGATGAACATTAAATTTGAACTGCTAACACATTTCTGTGACCAGTCCCAATTAAAACTGACTTCATTTTAAATAGGGTTAAGACTATTTGCAAACTGGGTTAAAGAGTTTTCGCATTTAAATTAAGGGGTATCATATAAGGCGTGAGTTGTTTAATTTATTGTTTTACTGGATTTTGGTCAGAAAAATCAGTTAGGAGGAGGGAATACAAATAAAAACTGAAAAAAGAGGCATAGGGCAAAAACACGCCTAAAACTATTAATAAAAAAACACTGGCCTTAAAAAGTACAAAATTCTCCTAAGCACTGATCATACAAATCTTTAAAGCCTTTTCAAAATTAGTGGGGGGGGGGGGGGTGGAAGAGGGGGTTGGAGGGTGTGTTAGATATGGTGAATCTCATTGATGAGTTTGTCTAGCTGCACCACTGGCATCCACAGACTCTTGTTTATTCGAGTCTCGCACTGTTCTGGTTCATCCTAGCTCTCATTATACACAGAATCAGTATGTACTTGTCATTCAGTCAAGCTTGAACAACTTCCATTTGTTAATTGTGTTACTTAATGGGGTATTCAACATTGTCGGTTGTACAGCTATTTAATTTACCTACCAGTACTTTCTGTTTTAATGTCATGATGGTCGACCTAGTAAGTTTATAATGAATGTCTTCTTGTGCATCATGTTTGTCAGGATGTCCTTCTTTGCACCACTTATGATGCAGAATGATCTAGGATTGGAGAAAAAGTGTAGCAAGCTTCGTGTACTCATAATGAGCTTGGGAATGAGACTGTTGCATTGTATTTACATGTTTGTAACACTTCTTACGGTAATGTGCTGTATCATGCTCCATTTTGCTGAATTTCTGAAACCAGCTGTCCCTCCCCCCCTCCAGCTGCCCCTCCCCCCAGTTGCCCCCTCCCTCCCCCAGTTCAGACATTATCTGTATATGTGCCATGTTTTCATTTTTTCTTTAGAAATTATATGAAAATGATGGATTTTTTGGCAAAATATGTAAAAAAAATTAGAAATATTGAGTAGCACTACCCCAGTGACAATACAAATGTAAGGCTGTATGCACACTGCACAGTTCTAAGACCCAGTTCTAATCTATCCAGTATGACGCACCATGTGCCAGTACTATCTCTGGAAATTGGTCTGTAAACAATATATTGTTTACCCTGTTGGAGTATTCTTTGTTATTACCAGAACTCGGATATGTACCATTTATGCAAAGAAATGCTTCGCATTTAATGGTGTGGGGATGGGGGGAGGATTGTCATATTGATACTTGTATAAAAGGTTTTCTGAAGTATTTTATCTTGCTAAAACTTGGTGCTGTTCTAAATGATTTTTGCACTTTTATGCCCCCACTTTAGAGGGGTGGTGGTATATATTTGCCCTTGTCCGTCAGATTTTTGTGTCGGGCGTAACTCGAAAAAGAATTGCTACTAGAGTGATGAAACTTACTAAACATATTCATCAGCATGTGAACTTATGCACCTGGGTATATTGGTGAAGTTTTTTTCGACATCAGCAGAGTTATGGCCCTTTTTTTAGCAAAAAATTACATTTTTGGACTTGTGTCACGTGTGACTCAAAAAGTATTATTGCTAGAGTGATCAAACTTTATAAATAAATTAATCAGCATGTGAACTTGTGCACCTGGGTATATTGGTGCAGTTTTTTCTGCCTTCAGTCGAGTTATGGCCCTTTTTTTAGCAAAAAATGACATTTTTGGATTTATGTGGAATGTAGCTCAAAAATTATAACTGCTAGACTAATGAAATTTTATAAACATATTCATCAGCATGTTTACTTGTGCACCTGGGTATTTTGGTGCATTTTTTTCCGACATCAGCAGAGTTTTGTGACAACCAGTGGAATGTGGGGGCATCCTTGTCCTACAGACTCATGTCTTGTTTGGTTGTGTGTTTTTTTACAAACATCACATTTAAATGTAACATTGTACTCGTATGTATACACTAGACTAGAGAATTTATTGACTAAAGTTTAAGTGTGATGTCACATTCTCAAATTTCAGCTGAGCACAGGAATTTTTTTTTGCAAAATTTAAAGCTTCTTGAAGATAAGATCTCATAAATGCAGCTTCTTGAAGATAAGATTTCATTAATGCAGGTATTCCCACTGACAATATTGTTACTTACATTTTAACAATACTATTTTGTAACACGATTTATTATGTTTATGCCCGTCATTTGATGAATATTTACATATTTATTTGGGTGATAGGGAGCCATAAAATGGCTCCGGTTTGTGTAGACTTATGTTCTGTTTATGTCAAAGTTCACTCGACAGCAGGTGGTGCATTCCACTCTGTAGTATGACAAGCATTGCAACAGTACTTAATTTAATTAAATTTAGTTAATTGTATTGAAAGGAGAAAAGTTAATTTGGTATTCAGATTTGATATCTTCTAGATAGGAATCAGGGTTTGAATTTAGGCTTGCATACTCGCAAAATACGAGTAAGTTTCGGAAATTGCGAGTACATTTTCCCAAACTCGCATATTTTGCGAGTAACATACAAAAATGTGTATAACGCGGACTCGATTATTGAAGCAAAATATAAGAGAAAATTTTTTACAAATTTGCAGTAATATTTTGTCAATGCTTGCTGATTTTGTATTCTGTTTTACTCCATATTTGTTGTTGTTTTTATGTAATATTGCACTAAATTAACGTTCATAAAACAGTAAATTTCAAATACGCTCAAGGTCGCGGTGTCTTAGTGGATATGGTGTCCGCCTAGCGATCGGGAGGTCCCGGGTTCGAACCTTACTGGGAGCGTTCTCAAGATCTCCCCCAAAGACACCAAGTACTGGTTCTACCCAGGAAAGGGACTCGAGAGTGTCTCTATAAGCCTTCGGCTTTCGATGCAATCGAGCTAAAATAAATAGGTTTAAACTAAAATACGCTCACCTGTAAAAACACATAACAATCCACATTAAATGTAATTAGTCATGTTAATATTCAATAAGTTTTTTTGTCCAAACACTCTTAATTCAAAGACATGTATATTTAATCACCCCCATTTAAATGGTATTTAAATATTCATTTTATCCAATGCATCAAAACAGCAGTCCGTTTTTTGACACCCTCGACTTTTCACCTAGAACGCTAATTCATTAATGCTCCATCGGCAGTGCTTGCATTGTACATGTACAGTCTCCGTGGCCTTGTGGTTAGGGCGTTCGCCTACGGAGCGGGAGGTCGAAGGTTCGAGTCCTACACAGGGCGAGTTCTGATATGGTCGGTTGCCTACCCAGCAGCTAGTTAAATCAAGGGGTACCGATTGCCTTCCTGCCAAGCGCCCGGCATATAGGATAGGAATCGGGAGTAAAGATGTTCATCAGTGAAGGTGTCTCATAAGTCAAAACTGGCTGGCCCTTAATCGCGAGGTGTGACACTATAATAAACAAACACTGTACACTTTACTTTTACAGTAGTATTGATTGATGCTTTATGATGCTTTATGACATTGCACATGTGCTGAATGTGTTAACCGCATACTGCTACAAACTGCTAGACAATGATCCCATTTCGACAGAGACATCAAACTTGATTCAAAGACCTTTGAAGTCAAACGGACACCGTTGCTATGGCTGTTCAGCTTGCAGATTAGGTAGTTGACATCACGCTGTCAGTCTTCTCAGTTTTAACAGGTGTTAATATTAAAGAACTGTGTTTTTAATGAATTTTTTTTTGGTTCAAATTGGAAATATTACTGCAAGGTAATTACAGTAGAATGCTGTGATTTGTGAATAAAAAAATATGAACGAATTATTTATGAACACAACAAAATTGTTGAAATATATAACTAAAATAATTAATGAGTTATGATATGTGATGTTTAATGAATACAACAATAAATATATTTTGTGAGTTAATTTCTCATTTTGCGGGTAAGCTCAAAAGCCACTCGCAATTTTTTATGAGTGGCGTTTTTCCCTAAGGTCGAACCCTGAGGAATTCTAGTTAAAATTGGAAGAGGTCAGGATAGTTTGAGCTGTTGCATGTACACATGGAATGAAAGGCAATTCTGAAACACAGACTGGTATAGCGGTCGTTTACAGACGAATTAACATTTAAAATATTTGTGAAAAAGGATTAAACTTTTTAGCAAAAAAATGTGTATTAAAATACGTAAAAATCTATTGTTTGGTGCTCAAGTATGCTATTAATTCATTTTGTCTGTTCGTCCACAGTATCATCTGTCTGTCTGTTTACGTACAACTTTCTAAAACCATGCACAATGTATCCAGAAAAACACGCTTTAAGCCTATCTTTTAAATGCCACAACATCAAGAGGAATGTGGCTTCCTCACATTACAACCTGCATGTTATGCAGGGGTGGTAAAATCTGATATTTTCCTCCTTTTAGTTTTTGACCAATGCAGTTTGCAACTTGTCCTGGAATTATATAGAAAATACGGACACATTTTCACTAGTCCATAATGCTTTAGGATAAGCTGTTCATTACAGAAATTTGATTTCATACCATCCCTGTAATGATACAAACGTTAAAAAATCTGGACATCCCAAGGCATTTCATTGCAGTTATGGTTAACACCATGTTTGTTATATTTTCAGCTGATTTTGGAGTTTCTGCATTGAATGATAAGACCCTGCAGAAGAGAGATTCCTTCATTGGCACTCCATACTGGTGAGTACCGTCACATGAAAGGGAATATAGAACGACAAACTATAACCCAATGTTGTTCATCAAATTCAAAGTGTGTATGCCCAATTATGCCCCCTTCGAAGAAGTGGTGGTATCTTGCTTTGCACCTGTCGGTCGGTCATTCGGTCGGATGGTCTGTCTGTCCGTAGTCCATTTCGTTTCTGCGTAATATCTAGAGAACGCTTTGACCTACGATCATGAAAGTTGGGTATGCTGGTTACTTGGGAGGAAAGGAAGACGCCTATACATTTTGAGGTCAACAGGTCAAAGGTCAAGGTAAACGTTGCTAAAAATAGAAAAACGGTTTCCGCTCAAAACTTGAGAACGCATCGAGATATTTTTTATGAAACTTTATACGTAGATACCTTATATCCAGACCTCACTTGGAATTGCATATGGGGTGGGTAGGGTCAAGCTCAAGGTCACCGTTACTAAAAATAGAAAAACGGTCTCTACTCAATAACTTGAGAACGCATCAAGATATTTTAATGAAACTTCATACATAGATACCATATATCGAGACCTCTCTTGGGATTTCATATGGGGTGGGTGGGGTCAAGGTCACCATTTCTAAAAATAGAAAAACGGTTTCCACTCTATAACTTGAGAACGCATACATAGATACCATATATCGAGACCTCACTTGGGATTGCATATTAAAAAGTTTCTTAACAATTGCACATATTCACAACTTGGCTGCAAGTCGGGGGGCATACATGTTTTAATCTCTTGTTTGTAATATATTTTCAAGATTATTTAACAGTGGCTGATAGTTGTATCAAAAAAGTATATAATATAATGTCCATTTTGGAATGTGAATTTTGTAGATTTTATTTTGAAGAAAACCCAAGTTATCATTGACGAATGTGATTTTTTTTTCACAAAACTGCCAAAATTGGGCTTGTACAGCTTGGTGTAACTTTCTAAATCCCCACATGTATTTCACGCACAAAGTTGTCATTTTCTTTGATAATAATAATAATAGTTACAAGATGCACTATGAGGGATCATGCAATGCTGTAATGGAGATTTAGTTAACATGATACAGGGGTATGACTGGTGACTATTGGCATGTTTCAGGATGGCCCCAGAGGTGATACTGTGTGAGACTCTGAAGGACACGCCATACACGCACAAGGCGGACATCTGGTCCCTGGGCATCACGCTAATAGAGATGGCGCAGATAGAGCCCCCCAACCATGAGATGCACCCCATGCGGGTCCTTATCAAGATACAGAAGGCAGAACCACCCACACTCGACGACAAGAGGAAGTGGTATGGGCATTATACACCGGTACCATTAAAATCATCTCCAGTCTGACTACTATACTGTCCACTGACTGGATCAGATGACCTCAATTCAAGGGTCTTGTTCAGATTACCGTTTCCTGAGCCAGTTTATTTGTTGCCTTAAAAATGCTGTGGCATAATTTTACAAATAAACCACTCAACAGTATGCGTGCAATTAACAAGCAGTCCGATGTTTATTGTTACGCTCCAATAAAATTGCTGTAAATGATTTATTCTCTAGGTTCAGTGGAAAATGCATCATTTTTGAAAACCTGTCAATAAAATTTCCTGTGAAACAAATGTCATTGGGTGTTGAGCTTTACATGCAATGTCTTCAGATTCAAACAGTGAAAAGTTAAGAGAGAGTGTTAGGATTTGAATTTGATGTGTAATGTCCTGCGTGCACTGTTGTTTTTTTCACTCCATATGCAAAGATGAAATTGTTTTATTGTTCTAAGTGTGATGATGATCATGTTTTTGTTTTCTATTTCTGGTAATCAAATGTTTCCTTGTTTAACAAGTATACTATGATTAGGCTGAAAATGTTCTGAAATGTTTTCTATGCTCTGTGTTGTAGAAAATATTTTATAGTTTGTGATTGATGTGAATGTGCCATATATTCTAGGTCCAAACATTTCTTCGATTTCCTTCGCCTATGCGTAGTGAAGGATCCGGAGCAAAGGCCATCTGCCCCAGATCTTCTACAGGTAGACAATTTTAATTAGTGTTGTGTAACCTAGATTTCCAAACTCCCCTTAGTTTCTTACCTTAATTGTAAAGAAATGTAGTGGCCAAGAGACGAACATTAAAAGTATACCATAAAATATTGGTTTTTGATATTAAACAATGCCATCTGAAGTAACAAATGACATTAACCTTTTGTATAAAAAAACAGCAACATCAAAAAACAGATTATTTGAATCTGAAACAAGTTTCTTATGAAATTAGGGACAAGTAATTTGCACAGGAGCGATTCTTTTAAAACTGTTTTTGGAAAAAATCACCTATGCATATCTTTGAATAATATATAAAGCAAATTCAAAATTTTAATGTTTAATAAAAATTAAAAGGAATGAACATATCAGCGGACTGCACCGTGTTTCAGCACCCATTTGTGAGCGGAGTGGAGAAGAAGAGTTTGCTGGACCTGATCTCGGAGTCGAAGGCGGAGGTGGTTGAGACAGTGGAGGACCTGGAGGAGGAGGAGGACATCAAGGAATACAAGGTACCATAGGAGTTTCCATAATTGGCAATGACAGCCACTAATCACCCTTATACAGGGATAGCCGGGCCGGCTAGCTCAGGTGGTAGAGCGATGGACTACAAATCTGAGGATCGCGGGTTCGATT
Source organism: Congeria kusceri (assembly GCA_027627225.1). Taxonomy (NCBI): domain Eukaryota; kingdom Metazoa; phylum Mollusca; class Bivalvia; order Myida; family Dreissenidae; genus Congeria; species Congeria kusceri. The sequence continues at coordinate 7,801,545 of CM051034.1, read as the reverse complement.
CCCAGCCCGGCCACATACTGTGGGTTCATTATTATTCGTGGGGCACTAATTTTCGTGGATTTTCGTGGGTCTAGGAAACCACGAATTTAAATGCTGTCGAAAATATGACCAATCGAATATTACCTAAGAACGATTTTTTTTTATACTAGTACGTATATGAAGGAATTTTGAATATGTAATTTTACCTCAAACATATTTATATATTTATATAAAGTAATCTACGGTAATTGCAAAAACTTTTATTTGTAAAATGCAGCATAACATTGTCACAGTCATACATTTTCAAAAGAACGCTTATGCACTAAATATGTTTTGACGTCGTAAGCACAGGTAGTAATCCATGTTTAGTGTCAACATCTCCAAGTGCTGAGTTTACTGAAAAGTACTAAACTTACAATTACGATGCACATGTATTTCGTACGTGTTAATCCTTTGTTCTGCTAGAAAAGCGCGCCAAAAATATGCTGACAACGTCACGTCTTCCGCATGAAATGCGTGGGGGTATAACTGCTTACTGCAAAAACTCAAACTGATGTGAAGCATGAGTGCCCGATTTAAAGCGCATGTTCGCACTTCACTAATTGCCAATATAACGAAACGAAAGATTTCAACTGACATGCTTAATTGGTAGGCATAAAAGCTATTACACCTCTTATTACACTTCTTGTTGACCATAATTAGTAATCTGGGCTCATTGATGGACTAGAACGTTTACGGGGTAATTATGTCAAACTGTGAATGTGCCCCCCAATTATCCACTGGAGGGCCATCATAAATCCTGATTACGTAATAGTTGGCAAAGACTTGACAGCGGGATTGGTGGTGATAATTGAAAATAAAATTGTGAATTGACCATTTCTTTATAATTTAGGCAACATGTATATTGTCTATAAAAAAAAAGACAATTCCACAAATTTAAGTGCCAACGAAATTGTTATTTTCAAGAAATCCACGAAATATTATGTCATCAAAAATAAATGAATTCACAGTAACTTGTGTGGGGATTGGTCATGAAATTATTTCTTTGGCCATTCTCCCCCTACCTCTGATTCAAGTAGGGCAGTTGTCAGTTACTGGCATAAGTATGTGCACTTAGTACTGGTAAACCAGCTTACCCAGAAAAAGTGTGAGTAGGTTAACTGACTGCCTTTATATGACTGAAATACTGTTGAATACGGCAAAAAATCCAAACAAAACAAACAAAACTTAAACAGGGACTCTACACATTTGTACGATAATTGAAATGTAAAACCATCCATTGATTCTAATGATGTCAGTATGTTTTTAAAATAATATTATAATAAATGTTGAGAATAACTTCTGTTCAGAAATGCATATTTATTGAAATATTTAAAACTAAAATAATACTTAGCTGCACAGCGATTTATTATACATGTGTATTTACAGCATTTAGGCGAGTCAGATGGCTGTAGGCGCATGCCCAGTTGTCTCTTTCTCATTTATAACCGAATGTAGCCGTTGTTGTAGGATAAACGGGTCTGTATCGACAGAAAATATATATATTTGCATTTTTTTATAAATATTGAAGAAATATTTTTTGTCGATGTTTGATGTTTTTTATGTTATATGAAAGGTTGTTTTGTTAGTTGGTAACAAAAAAGACCTAAAATAAATATATACAAACAATCCGACAGTCCCTCTTTAAAGGAAAATATAACTATAACAGCCAGTTTGTTGATTGTCACTGTTGTTGTTTCAGCGTCACATGACAGAGGACTCCGTAGCCTCTGATCTTGACAAGCTGTCCCAGACTAGCAACGACTCGGAGAAACGGGAATCGACTCCTGAAAAAACAGTGGTGGAAACTTCAGTGCAGGTATGTGTTCACATCAACCAGTCTTGTTTTTGTAGGAGCCAGTCAGAGGTATGATTCTGTCCTCTTTCAGATTTTTTAGCGGGAATTTTCAACAAAAATCTCGGCTTATAGATTAGCGAAAACCGGTCGATGGGTGGGCGGGCGTTGCGATGTCGTTAACAATTTGCGTAAAAGTTCTTGGTAAATTTTCATGAAACTTTACAAAAATGTTCCTTGGATGGTCCTCTTCGAAACCTGTGAAAATGGTTCCACTTCACTGCACAAGGTGGCCGCCAGAGCTAAAACTAGAATTATGTCTAAACGCCATTTTCTTCTAAACCTACTGCTAGATTTTCTAATAATTTTACATAAATGTTCGTTTCGTGTTCCTCTACCAAACTTATTCAAATGGATTCGCCTCACTGCACAAAATGGCCACTAGAGCTAAAAATAGAATTTGCGTTAAAGTTTAGTTTTCCAGTCATAATTTCATAAGTTCTTGGTCAATCTTCATGAAACTTTACAGAAATGTTCCTTGGATGGTTCTCTACCAAACCTGTGAAAATGGTTCTGCTTTACTGCACCAGATGACCGCCAGAGCTAAAAATAGAAATAGGTCTAAACGCCAATTTCTTCTAGACCTATGGCTAGATTTTCAAATCATTTCACACCAATGTTCATTTAGTGGTCTTCTACCAAACTTATTCAAATGGTTCCCCCTCACTGCACAAAATGGCCACTAGAGCTTAAAATAGCATTTGTGTTAAAGTGTTGTATTCCTGTCATATTTTTTAAAGTTTTTGATCAATCTTGATGAAACTTAACACAAATGTTCCTTGGATGGTCCTCTACAAAACCTGTGAAAATGTTTCCGCTTCACTGCACAAGATGGCCCCAGAGCTAAAAATAGAAATATGTCTAAACGCCAATTTCTTCTAAACCTATGGCTAGATTTTCAAAAAATTTCACACCACTGTTCGTTTAGTGGTCCTCTACCAAACTTATTGAAATGGTTCCACTTAACTGCACAAGATGGTCACCAGAGCTAAAAACAGAAATATATCTAAACACCAGTTTAGAAATATGTCTATAACGCCATTTTCTTCTAAACCTATGGCTAGTGTTTCAAATAATTTCACACAAATGTTCATTTGGTGGTCCTTTAATAAAATTATTCAAATGGTTCCACTCCACTGCACAAATGGCCGCTAGAGCTATAATAGAATTTGTGTTAAACATTTGTATTCCCGCCATATTTTAAAAGTTCTTGGTCAAGAAAAAAAGCTGTTTAGCATATGCATGCTGATGATGCAAGGTATTTCAGATTTCAAATGGTGTACAGTTCTCACCTGTCAGTACAGTTTGCATTGTTGAGGGCAGATAGTATTGATCTTGACAAAATTGTATAGTTTCGTAGAATGCATTGTACAGTGCCAGTTGACTCCTGTACTATTTCCGTTTTTCAACTCGCATTCATGTTTAACTTCTGAAATTATATAATATTTGTCGTTCATAGTCAGATTCTCCGCGAACAACAGCCTCAAAGAAAGCAGCCCCGGCACCGCCTTCCAGCAGGGAGACAACTCCATCACCTGCACAGGACAAGAAGAAAAGTCCAGAAAAGGAAAAAAGCACAGAAAAAGAGAAAAGTCCAGAAAAGGAGAAAACACCAGAAAAGCAAAAGAAGATTGAAGAGCCTGAAGAGGTAGAGAAGGAAAAAGAGAGAAAGGCTTCGCCCGTTCCTGTGGAGGATAAACAGGTCAAGACCGACGCAACTTCAGGTCCCACGACAACAAGGGAAGATGTAGAGGATGCAACCATTCCCCCGCCCCCTGGCTTCGTGGAGGAAGACAAGTTGTCTGACGAAGGAATTGGACCCAGCTCTGATGAGAAGTCAGACACTTCCAGCCAGGTGTGTAGGTAGAAGGGCACTAATCTGTAGATACAAGCTTGTATTATATCATCTTTATTATGCTTTGCAAAATGTTCCCTATTTATATTTATACTGTCCATAAGAAATTTTTGAACACTAGCACTCCAGTACACATTGCTAAAACGCTGTTTATTTAGTGACTGTGACAAATAGCTTTGTTGGCTAGGGTTTAGAAGTTGTATTATTTTTTTTGACACAGAATGGAAGTCCTTCAAAGGTAACAGAAGTTCAGATCGACATCACCCCAGTTGCCGGTGACATCATTGATGACATCATCGATGAGGTCATCAGAAGCACATCCACGGAACCTTCAGTCCCAGCTGTTGTCCTGGACACAATCGACACGCTGATAATGGAACAAGATGGTGACATAGATTCTGGGTCAGCGCCACCAGCAGATGATGCTAATGAAAGTGTATTTTCCACGACCTTGCCAGAAGATGTTGGCGATGTGGCCAAGGAAACGAAAGAGAAGGAATCAGTGCCAAAAAGCCAGGCGAGTGTTTCAGAAGTAATCAGTAATATGGAAAAAATGAGAGTGGAGCAAGAAAAAGAGAAAGTGAAGCGACGGAGCGTAAGCCCCCGAAGTAGCAGCACTAGTCCTAGGAATAGCAGCACCGGCTTAAAGGATGGCAGTTTGAGTCCCCGAGGCAGGAAACAGCTCTCCATAGACAAGGAGGAATCTGAAGAACCGAAAGTCTCAGTTACAAGTGTCGTCAAGTACAACAGTTTTGGTTCCGAACCGGAACGGTCGTCCAAGGCTGAGGAGCGTGTTATGGAAATACAGTCGGTAAAGGTGAAAATTGACGACGATGATGAGGCCATTGCATCTTCTAATATTGATGACATAATAACCATTAATGGAAAACCAGTGCCAGTAGCAAACTCTGTTGTGTTAAACGGTCACGCGACACAAATTAATGACTCGCCTAGGGTAGACGAAGAGGAACGATCGCGAAAGAGAAGATCGGAATCTCCGCGGACGGAGAGCAGAGGAAGCAGCCAGGCGCGAGACTATATTCCTCAAACTGACCTTGACACTTTTGAAACAAAACAAATAGCGAACAATATAGAGCCCAGTGATATTTCCAATCCAGACGATGACTCTTCCGATCAGCGTTCCGACACAGGTAGCATTAACACGATGGATAGTCTGGACAGAGAGGAACCAAAGGAGTCACCGAGAAACAGACAAAAACCTGCACATATAAAGCCAAGGAGCGAAAGGGTGAGTGTTGCTTTCATCTTGGTTGCTGAGTGTTTTGCTATGTTGCAGTGTCTCTGCTTTTACACACACTTCTTTCCAATTTTTGTAGAAAAAGTTGAATTTGAAAAAGTATTTCCACTGGTTTCCTTTGGTGTTTGGAATATTATATGTACCTGCTGATTTCACACACACAAGTCTCTTACATTAAGGTTTATTGCAAACATCCATCTGTTATCCGTTTATAATTTGAAGCCTTTAATTTAAAAATCTGCACATATTTGTACCCTAATGAACTTTTGCTACAAACTTGAATGAGTTACTCCAGCATTTAACTGAAACTTTTAAAATAATAATTATTTCCATTAAATGTCCAGTTAAATCATAGTATTGCAGTTTGAGGTGGTTTTATTTAGTTGAAATATAGTTGCTGCTTGTGTTTACCTGTTCTGCTGAGTTGCACAGCTCTTGTGCAATGTTTGCAAAGGGAAACAACTCTTCCTGCAAATACAAATTACATGTGTGTGGTTATTTTTCCATAAGCAAATTTATCCATTGTTTTTTGTCTCACATCCCATCAGGTTACTTGTATGTTCTTTGACCACAGTAGGCAACATTATTATTAATTTATAACTTTGTAACAATAATTTCTAGGGAAATGCCATGTTTGAAATAGCAGCAGGGAGCTGCACTGTGCTCTTGTTTGCCCCCCCCCCCCCCCTTAAATTCAATACATTTTAAATTCAATGACAAATGAATAGACTATGTTTTTAAAACCTTAATCAAAACTGATAAAAACTTGGATTTGCCAAATTATTAGAAAATGTCAAAGAACTGGACTTGCTTTCCCCCTGCTGTTTTTGGATCCCAAATCTTTGGCTAATTCCATAATCTTGACATGAGCATTGGATAAAAATTTAAACCGTTTATTTTGCTTATTTAAGGGCAACAAGAGTCAGTACCGCACGCTGACGAAGACGCGCACATTTGTGGTCGATGGGGAGGTGGTGACCAGTCGTACACAGCGGGTCGTACTGGCCGGACAGGAGAACAAGTCGCGCATGGAACACATATCAAGGTAGACTTGGTGTTCATGCTGACACACAGGGCATGTGTCCTCCATGATTGCCTCTAAACAGTTTCGAGTACATGGAGTGGAGGTGGTGTATAGGTTATACAATTGTCTTTTACACTGACCCAAAAGTCATGTTTCCTGATGTCAAATAAACAGTTTTTAGCTTAGAAGATGAAGGGGTGGTCTAGAGTAAATGATTGGTTTTCAAACTTGACCCACAAGTTGTCTGTCCTGATGGCAAGTAAACAGATTTTCAAGCTGAGAAAGTGGAGTACAGCAGAGTGAGGGTTGAGGGTATTAATAGGTGTTTACTCGGACCCATTCCTCATGTTCACTGACCCATTCCTCGTGGTCACTCTGACGCATTCCTCATGTTCACTCTGACCCATTCCTCATGTTCACTGACCCATTCCTCATGTTCACTCTGACCCATTCCTCATGTTCACTCTGACCCATTCCTCATGTTCACTCTGACCCATTCCTCATGTTCACTCTGACCCATTCCTCATGTTCACTCTGACCCATTCCCCTTGTGGCCTGGTCCATTCAACCATGAATCAACTAAGAGTGGCCTAAACAAAATGCATCAAACTTCCAAAGTTTAACACTTTCGTTTTATAGTGGCAATGTTCAGCGCTAGGATAAAGGGGTCCCAAGCAAGTATGAACATGCTTTTGACGAAATATTCCCAAATGTACATAACTAGATATAAATGTTTGTGAATTGTCATACGAACATCATATCATGGTTAATTTATTGTTGGGTTTTGTGTACCTAAAGAAGTCTCAGTTGTTTTTCCATGCTACTTAAATCTTATTGATACCAAACCAGTCTAAGTACCAACTTTCTGTCATTAAGTTCAATTACAACATGAGAAAAAAAGCTGGCATAACAATGTGCTATGATAAGCTACCAGACTCACATGAATTGTTCACATTGACCTTTCCTTGGTGATATTTTATTGCCTGCAGTTACCGAAGGTTTCTGGGATATTCTTGGAATATGCTGTTATTTTGAAGCCATTAAAAAGCATTGTGATATGGATTGAATTTCATCTTCGTTTTCGTAGTGTCCACAGATATTGTGTGTATTGCCAAGATGACGTCACTGGATGAGAAACATTTCTCATAGAAGTCTGATAATTCAGTAAATCAGCCATGCTGTTATCGCTGCAGACCAAGCATTGCTTGTCTCTGTGATGGGTTTGTATGCAGCATCATTTGGTATGCTTATCTCGTCCTCAAATGAGAAAATTGCAGTGACAATATTTGATATTGAAATTGATTGTGCAAGGAATATTCTAATGTTTATGAATCTTTAGAATGTATGGATATTTCTAGACATGGTGAATATATAAAGATCCCTGCAAACATACATCTTTCTGACTGTTGAGTGGTGTGACTGACTGACCAATGGCCGCCTGTAGCCTTGAAATGATCTCCCTGCATGCCATAATTACGTCGCAAGAATGCCCTACTGATTAACCGATGTACGACATGCATAATCTTCGCAGCTTATGAGTTCTTCCCTGTCTATGACTTTATTCATAGAAGTTACCCAGGAAAGAAAAATTATCAGTATGTGTGATCAGGCTGAAAAATAACCTATTATTAAAAGAAAATGTGTTGATTTCAACGTATGATTGAATTTTTATGCCTCCACAAAGTGGGAGGCATTAAGCATTGCACTTGTCTGTCTGTCCGTACGTACGGCTTTATGTCCCAAAATTTTGTGGACTCGACTCCTCTTTAATGGCTGGGCGGATTTTGCTCAAACTTTCACAGCTGAACAATCTTAATGTGTAGATGATCTTACAGGAAGGAATTTTGGCTGAGACCAATTTTGGCAGATTTATGGCCCTTTGACATTTTTTCCACTATATATACTTAACGAATGTTTGTGGACTCAAGTCCTCTTTAATGGCTGGGCAGATTTCCCTCAAACTTTTACAGCTCAACACCCTTAATGTGTAGTGATTGTAAAGGAAGGAATTTTGGCTGCGACCAATGTTGGCAGAATTATGGCCCTTTGACATTTTTTCCACCATATACAGTACAGCTCACGAGAAACCAACAAAACACTCGGCTACGCCGCGGACATAATTTTTCTACCGCGGCGAATCGCCGCGGCAAAATGCCGCACGCCACGGCGAATCGCCGAGGCACTCGGCATCGATCCGCGGATTGCCGCCGTGTCCATTCACGCGGCGGGACACCGAGGAGAAATTTTATAATGTACATGTATAGTGTGTAACTGTACTGTCTGCATATAGGCATGTTCAAACAATATGTTATAATTAGGAGATAATTGTCATCGCTAACAAAACAACATTTAAAGTTATTGGTACAATTAAATCTTGGTTCTTGACGTGGCTTCAAACTGCTAATTATCTCAGCTCAAACATGTTGGCGAAAACAACATCTATGTGCGAAAACTGCTACTTTGCGTCCTGCACGTCTTGTATTTACATTTTAAAAGTTCATCATGTCAAAATAAGTATTAACACCAACTTAAAGCAAATTAAATTGCCCTCTGATATAAGTTTCGTATCTTGATCAATATCAGTTGCAAAACGATCAATTTATAAAACGCTGACTTTGTCGACAATGACGCTCCACCCACTGAATTTCGGCTGACACGCTGACCTCGCGTTATCTGTATATCTGCTTTGTCATTTGCGGATTGTAAAGTTCACATGAATATTAATGCGCGTTCTTGAATTATTTTTAGAAATGATGAAATTTTCCCACGAATTTTGAAGTGTCTTTCTAGGTCATTCCGTGTGCTTAGCGCTAGTTTCATATATTTTAGTTCAAAGCTCCTTTGTAATTATAATTTTAAAGAAACATTTCCAACTTTCGGAATTTAATTTTAACTGCTGCGTGATTGTACAATTACCAAAGAAGTACCTAATTCGGAGCAAAGAACACGTGTACGCTGTAGCGAACGCCTAGTAACAAAGTTATTTTTAGCAGTCGGTGTCGAAAATCTATAATAATTTTTACGTGACATAAATTTACCAAATAATACACTTATAACAATTAGATTATTGTGAACCGGTGCCAAATGCTATATATTTTTTCATAACACAAAATTTTACCACAGAAAATATTGATATCACAACAACTGCAACAATATAAAAATGTAAATTTTATGTATCACTTGAGAATGTCGCAAAAACGGGTTTTAAATCGAATTACGGTAAGTTTTACGTACACTGTACGTTGAAAACAACAACACAGTAAAAGTAATTGTTTCGGAATATACATGTACATGTAATTGAATTATTTAACAAGATGATACGCGGGATGCCTCGGATTTCCTCGGCGAACAGACACGGATTGCCGCGGCAAACAGACGCGGATTGTCTCGGCGAATAGATGCGGATTTCCTCGGCGAACAAACGCGGCTACGATTGTAGACTCCGCGTCGACTCGCTGCCTTTGAACGCCGCGGATCGCGGAATTTGTTGGTTTCGCGTGAGCTGTACTGTATACTTCATGCACTTTTGTGGACTCTACTCCTCTTTAACGGCATAGGCAGATTTTTCTCAAACTTTCACAGCTGAACAACCTTAATGTGTAGGTGATCTTAAAGGAAGGAATTTTGGCTGCGACCAACTTTGGCAGAATTATGTCCCATTGTTTTTTTTCCACTTTAGAATTTATATGACAACAAATTTGTGAAGGCAAAAATTAGTGTTGGTGACACGCCCTTTGTCTGTGTCCAAACATGCATCGTGTCTGTGACACATATTGGTTTTACATAGGTGGTCATAGAAAAATTGTACCACTTGTGAAAATAAGTTTTCTATGACTACTCATGAAATAAATTACGAACGTTCACTGAAATAAAAAAAAATCCTCAATATATTCAAAAGACACTATCTTGCAGCATTTCAATCCGTTGATAAATCCTGAAATTTTTCATTGGTATTATTGATTGATTTTGTTAAAATAATGACGTTAAAAAAATGAAATAGATTTGCATTTATAGAGCTTCTTTGTGAAATCGTAAATTAAGTTGAAATTAAAGTGATCAAATTTTGTGTGAACATCAGTAAAAGTTTTGAATAATAAAGGTGTAAAAGATATATAAGTTAAGTTATAGTAAAAAGTTAAAAATGAATCGTCATAAAGAACAATGAAAAGATTTAATAAAACAACCAGCCATCTAGTATTTGCTGGATACTTTTGATTTTCACAGGTTTACTTGCCTGTCTTTAAATCATGGTAATTCAGATATGCAAAGTGTAAACATTAGTTAAACAACTGTTTTATCTGTGATAAACAAAGAGTAGACAAGCTTCAGTGAAAATCTTAACTAACCCTGAAATTGGACAGAGATAACGCAAAACATGAGAACAGGTTGCTTTTAATAGAATACCTTTGATAGATTTAGCAATAGAAATTGTTGGGGATTTTCTCACTTCCTATAGCTTTTGCCTGATTTATATATCTATATATAAAGATGCCGAAGTATTGTCAGTTAAAATAAGCATACAATCAGGCTGTTTTATGAAGAATGCACTGAGAAAGTTGATTTGTTTTGTTAAGTGAATCAAAGGATAGGATAAGAAAGTCAACTTACTTGTTCCTTGAGAGTAAATGCATTGCAGTTAGGAAATTGGTGGAGTCAATGGGGCATCACATGTATAACACATTGTCTTATCATGTCTTACCATGTAGCATGTAATCTTACCATATCATGATATTGCTTGTACTGAATGACTGTTAGCTGCCTGGCATGCACAGACCTATTGTGTTCAGAATTCCCATGTGGGGGTAAGAGGATACACTACGTCTAGCGTGATTTCTGCCTAAAACACAGACCCACCGTGGACAATTTTTCGTCAGCGTGGAAAATCACCGCGATTAAAAGGTGGTTCCATCGCGATAGAATCGCGGTGATAGTGGGTGAGCACCGCGGGCGTTATCGGGAAATCAATCTCACGGTGGACCACTGCGGTCGCGGTGGGTCGCGGTGAAATACAGGTACATGTGAATGAACAAGTACAGTTCGATATTTCAGACCGTATACTATTCGCAAAGTACAAATCGTCTTCTATTAACCGATACTTACCAATTAATATAATCACAGTTTGCAACTTTAATCTTTTTTATTTTGATCTCTTTTTTATTTTGATAATTTATTCCGAAGTTCCATGTTCGCAGTTGTGTTGTGAAATCGTAAACAAAGAGTCAAGGGCATTAATACAAGTCTCGCGAAAATTCGCAATCTGCGTGAATTGACAGTTTGACGTCTTCAAAGTAAAGCCGACAAGAAACCATAAAATAACACCTTTCTCGGCGATAAAATTGGCTTCTTTTGTTTAGAGAAGCGACATGCTTAACCAATCGCGTGTTTGTTACTCAGTGGCAATCGTCCTATTATGAAAGAGCACGTGCATAGCTCCGCCTTTCGAACTTTTACAGAGAACAAAGGTGTTGGTTATGTCAATCATTGTTATAAAATCACGTTTTTTACCGACATGTTAATCAATTGTTTTGATAGTCATATTAAAAATGCAAAGATTTGTCATAGAATCGGACAACGAATTTGATGAGGTCTTTGTGATTTGACTGACGCATATTTTCATTTTCCCGTTTTGTCATAATGTTCCGTATTTTCCGAAAACCATGTTCTTGGTGGTACCTGAAATAAAATGTAAAATATTTTTTAAAAAGCTCAATGTGAAATTATGACTCGCTAAAATCACCGCGATCCACGGCGATTTCTTATCAACATTTTTGATTGAGACTGTCACCGCGGTCACCGCGATTCGCCACGGCGACATCACCGCGTTCCACAGTGTTCCACGGTGTATCGCGGTGACTATAGTAGTGTGTCACGCTGGGCTGAATCACGGTGGTGCGTCGCAGAAGGCAGAAATCACGCTAGACGTAGTGTAACTTGATATTCTGTTTCATAGTTATTGGAAGTAATTAAACCAAGACTATCCCACAACTTTTAGAAAGCCTTTCAAAGGTTATTGTGTTAAGAATTCACCCCTGGGAGATGCAGAATAATTATACCCCCACAAACGAAGTTTAGGGGGGGTAAATATAGGAGATAGCTTGTCAGTCCGTTGGTCTGTTAGTTTTTGGTTTCCGGATGATAACTCAAGAAAGGCTTGACATATTAAAATCATTTTTGTTACACATGTGTAACATCATAGAATACTGGTCAGGTTCGATGTTGGTTACAAACTACTAAATTTTGACAGAGTTATGGCCCCTTTTCGACTTAAAATTCCCTAAAAACATGGTTTCCGGATGATAACTCAAGAAAGGCTTGACATATTCAAATAATTTTTGGTACACATGTGTAGCATCATAGAATACAGGACAAGTTCAATGTTGGCTACAAACCAATAAATTTTAACAGAGTTTTGTCCTCTTTTTGAATTAAAATTCTCTAAAAACATTATTTCCGGACAATAACTCGAGACATATTCAAATAATTCTTGGTATACATGTGTAGCATCATAAAATACGGGTCAAGTTCGACTTTGTCAACCAGAGTTATGGCCCTTTATTTGACTTAAATTCCCTAAAAACATGGTTTCCTGACATTAACTCAACAATGGCTTGACATATTTAAATAATTATTGGTACACATGTGTAGCATCATAAAATGCAGGTCAAGTTTGACTTTGGTTACAAACCACTAAATTTTGACACAGTTATGGGCCCCCTTTTTTACTTAAATTCCAGAAAAACATGGACAGTAACTCATGAAAGGCTTCACATATTTAACTTATATTTGGTACATGTAGGTGTAAGATGGTTCCTATTGAAATTAAATTTTTCCAAATACACTGTTGACCATGTACAAATTAAAGCATTCTCTCTGCACATTTCTTTCGAATGGATGCCATAGTTTTGTGACAAGGCCATATTGTGGGGGTATATCCGTCACCCATGTGACAATTCTAGTTTGATTTTGCATTATTATGTAAGGAATGGTAGATATTCCTGGAAACATGCACAACTGTCTGAATGCCCCTCATATCCTTGTGCATTATCTTTGGTATTCATCATTCTGCTGTAACAGATGAAAGGTTGCAGAATGCAGTTGCTTCTGCCATCACTTTCTACTTGTGTCGGAATACCAGAAACCAATAAAAATTCCACGCCATTCAGAAAAACATTTAGTGTATTGTTGCCAATCAATAACTGCAAATCTGGGCCGCAGGTGTACCCTATCAGAATTCTTAGTTTCACCAGGCAGAAATCTATTTCCTTCTTCTTTCAGTAATTCAAACATTCTTAAGAAATACCACTATTCTTGTTTTGAAATGTGTCTGCTCAAAGTCATTTAAAAATTTTATTTGCTGTAATTATGCAAAATCTGTCAAATACATATATAGAAATTAAAAAGAATCACTTTATATTGATAAACGTTGTTTAAGTTATACTTATTGGTGTTTAATATCAGCCTAATTGAATTCTTAATAATATTAAAAAATTAGATAAATAAAAGAAACTCTTAAAAACGTGCTACGAAAAATAAATGTATTAAAAATGCAGTTGTAAGCTATTGCAGCAATTATCTCTGCAGAATTCTTTATATCCATTTGAGTATGATATGTAATTTAATTTAAATAGAAAAAATAAGACACTGGTTTGTATTTGATGTACGTATATGGTTGATACTGTACAGAATTGTACGTAAATGGTTGATACTGTACAGAATTGTACGTATATGGTTGATACTGTACAGAATTTCATTATTTTGCTATAATCAATAACAGCAGTTTCCTCTCTTAGAAATTTTATGACATTTTTTTTTTTTTTTCTGAATTTAAATCATTTTAGTCAGTTTAATGGAAATTCTTCCAACAAATATTGAACATGATATTTGGTTGGGGAAAATGCTCATGACAGTTGAATGGTTCAGCTAGAGAGACTGATCATAAGATCAGTGCTATTCAGGCCATTAGGGAATTGGTTGCATGGACCCTATGTAGGGAACATCATGATATAGAGTGGCGGTAGGGAATTGGTAGCATGGACCCTGTATAGGGAACATCATGATATGGAGTGGCGGTAGGGAAAGCTGCTGGAATTAAAGAAACGTGAAAGATGTCATGAAACAGTGTCCGTTTGTGCTTGCTCATTCTGAATATGGTATTCTGTTATATAAAGCAGCCAGCTTATTTGTATAGTTTTCTTGATGAAGAGTACTTATTTTGGCCTTTAGTGTAAATTATTGTAAATCACTTGTCAAATTTGTCTTTTCACCAATTCAGGACCAAAAATATGCTTTGTTCCCCCTGCTCGATAGTATATAATAGTGTAGAATTTAAATTTTAAAAAAATTGTGTTAAATAGAATTCTTTTATTTGACAAAACTTACCCCAAAATGTAAAAAATGTAAACATTACGCCCTGTCATGTGACAGTATTGATGTCCAATATGGAGCTTTGAGCGAGATCTACATGTATCACAAACATGCTATTAAATCAGTGTTGTCCAAAAGGCTTGGTAGCGAATCACAAAATTTACATTCCAATCTCTTGAAATGCATATTTTGTTAGAGCTGACTTCAGTCATCGAAATTATCAGTGGTCCCTATGGCACTTACCCAGCTATATTTTGCTTGGGCCAGTGGATTTGTAGAAAAAGATTCCTACGTCTTGTTACATGTCTAGTTACAATACTGTGTATTTTGGGCCGATGGCCTTTATTTAATCAATAAGTTGAGTTGAGTAGAATTTCAAGCATGTTTTTAAATCCAGATGATTGGACCAGAATATCCAAACTCTTGCTTGTCTGAAACATGCTGAACTCTGTCATTGTGGATGCATTTGAAGCCTGTCATGGGAAAACCGGGCTTAATGCGTGTGCGTAAAGTGTCATCCGCACAGACGGATCCGGGACGACACTTTACGCAAATGCATTAGACCCGGTTTTCCCACAACACGCCTCATTTGTATTTCTTGACTGCTAAATGCTAAAATTATGAACACAGTTTTATTCCTTTTATGACTGGAAAAACTCATCCCATGGGTCATAAATGAGATACACATCAGATGTTCAAAGCTCTTGAATCATGGATGAATGCACTTTGCAGTAGTTAAATGTCCATTATGCTTATACTCAAGTACATTCTTGCTTGTGATTTTTTTGGTGAAATGACATCGTGGTTGACATGAAATGACATTACATCGGTACACAACTTTGAGGATTTCCCAACTTATTTTAGTAAAATTAGAAGGGTTTTATTTTGTTTTAAAGCATGTGATTAAAAAGATCTGACACTCATTGTCAATTCAAACCATATACTATTAAACTTGTCCAGGAAATGTGTTGGTAAGCTCGCCACAGGCTCGCTTACTAACAAAATTCCTGAACTGGTTTAATAAAATATGGTATGAATTGACAATGAGTGTCAGATCCTGTATGTATGTAGCTTTGTGATATTCTTTCATTTGTCCACCAAGAACAGCAACACGTAACTAAATCAATTCAAATTAAAATTATAAAACAGCAAATGCGTAATAATAATTGGACTCGCAGTGGTGTTATGGATATGGTGTCCGCTTTGTGATTGAGAGGTCGCGAGATCGACCCCTACTTGGGGAGCGTTTGAATGATCTTTCTGAAAGGACACCAAGTAGTGGTTCTACCCAGGAAACAGACTCGAGAGTGTTTCAATAAGCATCAGCCACAATCGAGCTAAATTAACTTAATGCATAATTGGCAGAAATTTGCAAGAATATGAAGGGTAGTTAATTGGTTGAAAGCCTCATATTTCATACAGCTGAACTTTGTTGGCGTAACTGGGAATTTGAAATGACTTCCATAAATCGTGTTTGACATACCAAATGCATACATGTACATTTTTTGAAAGTTTCTTGCCAGTCCAGTTTCATACATGGAATTGTAAACTAATAAATGTTATCCAGTTCCATTTTTGTCCACTTAAATGTTAGAAACATGAAAATACTAGTTGTTGAAAAAATTTGTTAAAAAATTAGGATTATTGTAAATATTGTATATAAAATAAGAATGAAGTCATCTGGGAATTCTTTTCCGTTTGACACGTCCAAAAGTTGGTAAGAAACAAGTTGAAGATCACTTAGTTTAGCTGTGTCAGCAACTGGAATCATGAAGCAATACAATCAGCCTAAGCAATTGAAATAATGGTGGTTGCCATTGATGTAGATCTATGTCTGTCATACAGCAAGCATTCAATTGTCATTGTATAGCTGTATGTGTAGAGAAATATTATTGATTGAGGTTAATGGTGGGATCTCCATGGTTACAGTGAACTATTAAAGTGTTGCCCGAACATTAATTACATGTTGGTCTGTAATTGTCTTTATAATGGTATTACATTTCCTTCCTTGGGTAGCACATTTCTCAGGTAAAATAACTGAAGTTAGAAAAGAACAACTGGACATAATGTTCTTCCAGTAATGAGGCACCATGTTAGGGATTTCTGCATTAAAACAATCAGAAGGCTGTGTATTGTACAGGTTTCTTTTCCTGAAAGATTGAAATTTGTAGTTATTCCTTCTTATTCTAAAACCATCATCTGTATGTTACAGCTCAATTTACCACTGAAATATTTTCTCCAGTTACTACTGTAGTCTCTCACATCATCAGAAATAACAACAAACTAGGTTTCTATTAAACTGCCGTTGTGTTTTATGTCTTGCAGGATATTCAAATATTTTTGCTGTTTTAAATTGCTATGGTATGTAATAAAAAATACTGGCTCAGTGCAAATTCCACTTAAAACAATTCTCTTGTTGCCAAGATAATAACTTAATGTTTTTCACATTAATGGGGTAAAGTTTGTTTACTTTGAGAGGTCCCTCTTCATCAACAAGTTTATAACCCGGGCTACTGAGTGGAGATGATAGGAGGACAGTGCTTTATCACTCACATGGGGAGGCCTCTGTCTTTATACCACCAGTTTTAATTGATTTAACATTTACAATGGTGATGAGTGAAACTTACGTTTAGAGAAGACTCTGTGCATACTGCAAGCAGTGAAGCATTAGCTAACTTACGTTTAGAGAAGACTCTGTGCATACTGCAAGCAGTGAAGCATTAGCTAACTTACGTTTAGAGAAGACTCTGTGCATACTGCAAGCAGTGAAGCATTAGCTAACTTACGTTTAGAGAAGACTCTGTGCATACTGCAAGCAGTGAAGCATTAGCTAACTTACGTTTAGAGAAGACTCTGTGCATACTGCAAGCAGTGAAGCATTAGCTAACTTACGTTTAGAGAAGACTCTGTGCATACTGCAAGCAGTGAAGCATTAGCTAACTTACGTTTAGAGAAGACTCTGTGCATACTGCAAGCAGTGAAGCATTAGCTAACTTACGTTTAGAGAAGACTCTGTGCATACTGCAAGCAGTGAAGCATTAGCTCTATTTTAAAATAATCGTATACATACATTTTAGAATTACAATAAAAATAATTATCAGTTAATGTTAACATTAGAATGTAGTGGGCTCGTCATCCTCGTGCAAACCTCTAGCAGTGAAGAACTAGTTCTAGGTTTAGTAGCAATTTCAAAATAAAAATAATACATAGCAAATAAATATAATATATATAATAGCCAATGACTTGAGACTAGCGATGGCTGTAAATTCCAGACACACTTTCAATATTTCTTAGCGGCAGAACAAAAGGCTTGTCGTCATAAACTGCAATGAAGTCGGCATAAACTGAATAATGTAATCCGGAAATTGTTATCGCGCCAAAGTATGTGATTTGCACTATAATGCATTAGTTTGAGGAAAGCAAAATATTTGCACACAGGCAATAGTGAGCATAGCAGTTCTGGACAAATGTAGTAGATATCTACGTCATGACTGTCAGCCTTAAGTTTTCCACATCCTTTGTTTGAACACAGCAATATGTCTAGGTATGTTATGGAAATTTGGAAAAGTGATTAATTGTAAAAAGTAATATGATTGTAAGTTCTGGTGAAATATATATGTTGACTATATCATGTGGATGTTTCCATTGTTTTAGTACAGCAAAATTTCTTGGGTATATAGTATTATGTGGAAAAAAGAATAATTGCATATTCTGGACAAAGTAGAATGGAGATATAGGATCTGAAATGAGTTGTCATTTCATACCATATTTCATTAAATGAGTTCAGGAATTTTGACCAGCCTTTGGTGAGCTTACTAACGAATTTCCTGGGCGAGTTAAATCAGATATGGTTTAATATGACAACGAGTGTCCGATCTTTTTAATCACATGTTTTTAAATGAAAAAAAGTATAATTTTAACAAAACATGTTGATAAATCCTAAAAGTTGTGTATTGGCATGATGTCATTTCATGTTGACGACGCCATTTCACCAAAATAACTTCATGCGATTGGCAGTCTAAGAATATGTAGCCAATGAAAACGCTCAAACTGTTCTCTTACACCAGGGCTCAGCCGTGAGGGCGACGGCGATAACTTCGCCTGGGACCCATTGACTTCGCCATTAAATTTCATCAAAGAGAAGTCCACTTCGCCATCTTTTTTAACTTCGCCTAGTAAAGACAACCAAGTTTTTCACAGGTTCCAGAAAATAATGGAACCTTTAGGCTTGAGCTTTAATCAAAATCGGATACATTTACAATTAAATCAACAGTCTATATAAACCATGTGACCACCGGGGCGTTGCCAGTTTTAACCCCAGGGGCATCATTTGAACAATCTTTGTAGAGAATCACTATGCAATGTTACATACCAAATATGAAACCTCTGTGCCTTGCGAGAAAAATGATGTAATAAAATTTGAAAATATTTTGTTATTAATTTTGTGGTGATGATTATGATGATGATGATGATGGTAGTAACAAGCAAACTTATGATTTAGCGCTTTTTGGAAAACACTTCTCTTTAAAGTGGCTTCACTTCTCCCTAAATTGACCTGAGGGAGAAGTTACTTCTCCCTAAAATTTTACCCTAGGCTCAGCCCTGTACACATGTGTAAGATAGAAATATTCATAATGGTTGTATTACACTGGAGACAAGGTATAGCATGTGATAAAGATATATAACATCGATGGTTGGTTGGCTATGTCCGTCCATTCCCATTCTTTTCTAATCCACAAAGTCTGATCTGTGGATACTTTGATACTTCCATTTGATATTGGTTTCACCTCGAATGGAAAATGGATACTTTTCAATGTAAATCAGTTTGTTTCAGGATAGATTTTCTTACAGAATCAGTTTGCAAATTGTTCGGTGTATTACCAACAAGAACAAATTAACGTGTTTGCCATGTTATAGATACTGGTTTTAATTTTGTAACGCTTTCAGTACCATAATGTGGGTATTTTATCCAAATATTGTGTTAATTGGAGCCCTATATGTTCCTTGCCCAAACTGTTACTACCAAATGTACAAAAACATACTATTATGTGAAGTTAGAATAAGACGTCAAACATAGAATAAACTGTTTTATTACACCAATGTTTTATATGCATTTAAGCAATAAATTTTGTAATTAAATTTTTTAGAAGAATACATGTAATTAGTGCAATAGACACCTGCATACATAACTGCAGCAGTACAATTGATTTTACCACAAAACTATACTTGTATGCCTATACTAAATTTGTACACACAAAAAGACCCGTGTCCATGTGTGCATAAACACAGTTTATAAATACAGTAAAATTATCTAAAACATTATCAGTTTGAATGAAAAAATCATGGAAAAATGCAAATTGTGCCAAAAGTATTGACAGAACATATCAAACATACTTAAACAACGTGCACAATTGTATGTGAATTAAAAAAAAAAAATCATGTCTGTTCTATGTTTTATATCCTATTCTAACTTCTAATAATACAGTGTTAAAACATATTTTTTTCACACTGAGTGTGAAAATGATTTCATTGTGGAGTTACGAAGTTAAATTAAAATCATATTTTCAACTTTGAGAATTTTCTGCAGAATTCCTTAATTATAGCAAAAAAATTGATGCCCATTGATAAAAGAGACTACTGTGTACAAGGCATTAAGATAATAATGTCACTTGTACATTCACAAAAGTTTCAGTCACCTTGACTGATTATGTGACCAGTTCTTTGTACAAAATAAACAAGCTTTACTTTGTCCCAACTCTAATACTAAGTACTTTATATGAGTGTCTCCAATTTAAAAGTACATACAGTAAGTGTCATTGGTAGGATATTACAAACATCTATTTTAAACTGTTACTCATGTTCATTATTCAAATTTAGTAATTAAACCATAGACAGACATAATACTGTGTCCGTAAAGAGCCTGCAATGTAAGGGTGTGATGACAGGGTTGTGTTCTGAGGAGACTGTACACCACAATCAGGCCTGCACGTATTTATAGAGGATCACAAAGTGTGTGAGAAAGTAGGAAGTTGTTGTTCCTGTAATTAACACAATTAATGTTTCAGTTTGTTCTGAAAGCACAAGAGTTGTACAACATGGATGGGCTTTCTTCCCCGCATCATGACTCACTGATAACTCTTAACAAACACTTTCATTCAGTGTTTTTTTTCAAGCAGTGTGGTGTGCTATTGGCTTTACTTGAAGGGCACCAGTATAGAGGCTGGTATATTGGCCACTGTTCTGGCATAGGCTGGACTGATGGTGGTGGAGTCAATATCGCGCAATATTTGCCAGATTAGGCACTCAGCCATGAGGATTTGGTGAGACTTCATGTCACATCTCCTAGAGTTGGGAATTCAGGTGTTCTGGAATGAGGATTTGGTGAGACTTCATGTCACATCTCCTAGAGCTGGGAATTCAGGTGTTCTGGAATAGTTGACGTGTTTATAGTGAGAAGGAATATATCGGTGAATAAATACTGACCATGTATGTGACAAACATGTCTGTGATGCTGTGGAATAACTGGAAGGATTCTGGCAAACAGAATGTGAAAACTTTTACATGAAATATGGAATAATAATAATAATAATAATAGTGATACATGGAATAACAATCAGGGATTAACTAAAACAGGCATAGAGAATGTTAACCTTTTTACATGAAATATTGAATAATACGCATAATAATCATCATGATCTATGGAATAACACGCAGTGATTGATTGACTGTGTTAGGAGGAATAACACGCAGTGATTGATCGACTGTGTTAGGAGGAATAACACGCAGTGATTGATCGACTGTGTTAGGGGAGGGGTCTGCAAGCCAGGATGTACAAGCTGTATGGGTACACGGGGGGCAGTCTCCGGTCGGACTGCTCCGGTCTGCTGGAGCTGCACTCCTCCCTGCCGCGGTACGAGAGCGCCATGTACTCTCTGGGCGAGGCATCCGGGGAGACGGAGGAGAGCATGGATGATGCCTCCAACTCGCACTACAGTGAGGTGTCAGGTGGCGCCATGAGCATCACGTCCAGTCTCAGCAGCCTGAGTCTGTACCCGTACTCGAGCACTCGGCGGAGGAACTTGTCGGCGTCGTCCAACGTGTCTGGAAGTCGTCGAAGCCTGCACGGGAAAGACACAACGCTGTACGGCCTGTGTGACGCGGTCGGACACGACATGTGGAGAGACAACCCAGAGCAGGACCGCTTCAACACGTTCTCTGTCTCCGAGACAGACCTGACGCACGTGATTGGCTACCTGGAGAGTCAGATAGAAGCTCACAAGACCTCGTCAGAGCAGGAGTGTGGTAGCGAGGGGACGGACAATCTCATGAACAGTCTTCAGAGTGACATTGAACAAACCTCCGCTATTCCACCCAAGGTCACTTTCGTGCTTGACACATACTGCCATATTTATATGCATAGGTATGTGGAAAATGTCCAGCAAATATTGTTATAATAATATCAATTCATTGAATTCCAGAGGAATCGTATTTTCAAAAATATATATTTATTTTTACAAACATTTTTTCTTTTTTTATTCCCTTAAAAGGTACATTTTTGTCTGAGTGTGTATTGAAAGTGATGTTTCCTGCTCAAGTTGTATAGAAGACAAATCCAACAACATAGTTGCCTGTAATACCTGGCTATATTTGACTGGATATATTTGTGAGAACTGTTGTTATTGTATAACTAATTATGGAGCCATCAACAGAGCTATGTAAGTTCTGAAGGTTGAAGCCTTGCCAAGTGGTAAACACTAGATTGCCAGGCATTTAGCAGGCATTCTATACTTATCAAGCTCTTATCTGGGACTTATGGGCTGAAATATCTCGCCCAATTGTTTCCTGTCGGTCCTTTGATGTGTGCTTGGAAAGGCTGCAGCACATCAGAGCCTGTGTGAGCGGCCCTCGGTCTCCTCAACGTGTCCGCAGTCTGGTCTCTCGAAATGCTTCAAGTCTGCTTTCTAGCCAGGAATCACTTTCTACTTTCCTGAAGTCTTTAGTCTGGGGCATGCATTCCATTCTCTTGAAAGCTGAGTGCTTCTGTCACAATAAATGTGCCAATTCATTAGTCAATTAGTGTTAAAAAGACCCAGTTAAGTGCTGGTTGTTTTTGTGTTGCTCGCAGTATTTTGTAGTAAAAATTTTTAGCAAAATACTCTCGAACATTTTAGAGGAGCATAAAAATCCAGTAAATGTTGATGTGAAATACTTGTATTACCTGATAAGCTTTTGTACCTTGCAAGACGGTTGTAACATTCTGATACATCATACAACATTCTGATACATCATACAACATTCTGATACATCATACAACATTCTGATACATCATACAACATTCTCTATTATTTTGTTGGATGTTGAAACAAATTGCTATGTCAGAAAATCCTTTCGACAGTTTTAGTACTTTAATAGTTTAATAAATTATTTGAGAAAACATTTATTATTTTTCAATTTGTCTGTTTTTTTACATACAATATGTATAAAAGAGCTAAGTGATGCCAATATTGCAATTTTAATACTTATTTAGAAATAAAATAAACAGCAACCATTTTTGCATTTATATCAGAATTTTGTATTACTAAAATTAATCAAATTGGGTGACTAACAGCGGTGAGTACGAAGCTATTTACATTTAAATCACACTAAAATCCTCTAGAAATTTTGTAATCGATATTCCCGCAGTTTTCGGGATGTCTTAGGCCTGTGAGGTAAGCCACATGTTAGGCCTGTGAGGTAAGCCACATATAACACAATATTGCGGACCACAGACAAACATGCAGTTTTTGGAGAAGGCGTATTCCCTGTTGTGTTGGACACGACATAAATAGTGAGACTAACCAGCAATCTCATTAAAATCAAATCCTAACATTGTTAGGATCTGAAGACATCCTATAACAGGTCACGTTCAAATGACCTTCTGAACAATAAACATCAGCCCTGCTGCGCCCAATGAAATTGCCTTTTGCACAGCAATGAACGGCCTCGGTTTTTGAAAAGAGATGCATTTCCAGCTGATTCTCGGGAATAAATCATTTACAGTTAATTTACACGCGGATAACAATGGATATAGTGGTACCTCAGGCGAGTAAAAATTCGAAGTTCACGTTAATTTCTTGCATAGTATTTGTGCTTTATATATGAAGCTATGCCACAATATTTTGAAGGCAACAGTTTGATTGGCTCCTGAAAAAGTCATCTGAACGTGACCCCTAATGCGAAGTCATTAGATCTAGTCAGCAGATAATATAGTAGCGTCAGACTGGAGATGGTTTGAATGAGAGTGACTAACCAGCATACCAGTAGTTCTACCCTCACCTTATCATCGCCCTTGTCCTCAAAGGGACATTACTCTTTACAGTGATAGTACAATTGCCAAATAATTGTATAATAGTTATCAAACAGAGTTTATCCTTCAAAAGGATAGTACAATTGCCAAATAATTGTATAATAGTTATCAAACAGAGTTTATCCTTCAAAAGGATAGCACAGTTGCCAAATAATTGTATAATAGTTATCAAACAGAGTTTATCCTTCAAAAGGATAGCACAGTTCCCAAATAAATGTATAAGAGTTATCAAACAGAGTTTATCCTTCAAAAGGATAGCACAGTTGCCAAATAAATGTATAATAGCTATCAAACAGAATGATAGTACAATTGCCAAATAATTGTATAATAGTTAACAAACAGAGTTTATCCTTCAAAAAGGATAGCACAGTTGCCAAATAAATGTATAAGAGTTATCAAACAGATTTAAACATATAATGAATGGATATATAGTCAGACTAATGCATATACATACACTACGTCTAGCGTGATTTCTGCCTAAAACACAGACCCACCGTGGACAATTTTTCGTCAGCGTGGAAAATCACCGCGATTAAAAGGTGGTTCCATCGCGATAGAATCGCGGTGATAGTGGGTGAGCACCGCGGGCGTTATCGGGAAATCAATCTCACGGTGGACCACTGCGGTCGCGGTGGGTCGCGGTGAAATACAGGTACATGTGAATGAACAAGTACAGTTCGATATTTCAGACCGTATACTATTCGCAAAGTACAAATCGTCTTCTATTAACCGATACTTACCAATTAATATAATCACAGTTTGCAACTTTAATCTTTTTTATTTTGATCTCTTTTTTATTTTGATAATTTATTCCGAAGTTCCATGTTCGCAGTTGTGTTGTGAAATCGTAAACAAAGAGTCAAGGGCATTAATACAAGTCTCGCGAAAATTCGCAATCTGCGTGAATTGACAGTTTGACGTCTTCAAAGTAAAGCCGACAAGAAACCATAAAATAACACCTTTCTCGGCGATAAAATTGGCTTCTTTTGTTTAGAGAAGCGACATGCTTAACCAATCGCGTGTTTGTTACTCAGTGGCAATCGTCCTATTATGAAAGAGCACGTGCATAGCTCCGCCTTTCGAACTTTTACAGAGAACAAAGGTGTTGGTTATGTCAATCATTGTTATAAAATCACGTTTTTTACCGACATGTTAATCAATTGTTTTGATAGTCATATTAAAAATGCAAAGATTTGTCATAGAATCGGACAACGAATTTGATGAGGTCTTTGTGATTTGACTGACGCATATTTTCATTTTCCCGTTTTGTCATAATGTTCCGTATTTTCCGAAAACCATGTTCTTGGTCGTACCTGAAATAAAATGTAAAATATTTTTTAAAAAGCTCAATGTGAAATTATGACTCGCTAAAATCACCGCGATCCACTGCGATTTCTTATCAACATTTTTTATTGAGACTGTCACCGCGGTCACCGCGATTCGCCACGGCGACATCACCGCGTTCCACAGTGTTCCACGGTGTATCGCGGTGACTATAGTAGTGTGTCACGCTGGGCTGAATCACGGTGGTGCGTCGCAGAAGGCAGAAATCACGCTAGACGTAGTGTATCTTCTATGCAAGTATTATATGCACAATATCAACACACCATTGCTTGTTAAGTTTGTTACTTTGTTTACATTTTACATACAATAATACAATTGTGTGTGATCTCAGGGAAATTTTACTGCAAAGAATGTAATAATGTATGGTATCAATTATTTAGTTGTCTCTGTAATGGTTTTAGAGAGTGTACCGGTATACAAATAATGTGAATTCACAGAATATAGCAACCATATCACTAAGTCTATAAATGGGCAGACTATAGAACAGCACTAAAAGTTTTCTACTCTATGTGAGGCCTCTGCCACATAAAACTTAACCCTCTGCCACATAAAACTTAACCCTCTGCCACATAAAACTTAACTAGAGTTGAATTTGAGATGGACTGAAACATTGTCTTAATGTCTTTATATTTGTGCTCATGAAGCACCGCATGTCAGTCAAACAACTTGGGTGGGGGTTTTGTATTGTACACGCCGTAGATCCCATTTTAAAAATAAGATGATTGTATTTTACAGTCAAATATGGTGAATTTCCACTGGCCAGAACTTGAGCTATTTGTCCTCGAAAGTTGTAATGACGCGCGTCGTTGGAAAACCGGACTTAATGCATGTGCATAAAGTGTCGTCCTGGATTAGCCTGTGCAGTCCGCACAGGCTAATCCGGGATGGCACTTTCCGCTTTTATGGTATTTTCTGTTTCAAGGAAGTCTCTTCTAAACATAAATTCACTGTAGGCGGAGAGTGCCGTCCTGGATTAGCCTGTGCGGACTGCACAGGCTAATCCGGGACGACACTTTACGCATATGCATTAAGACTGGTTTTCCCACGACGCGCCACTAATCTTTTTGTTAACAGGTCCTAATAACAGCTATGGTAATACTTATTTACGACTCATTCTCCACATGGCCCCGTGTATAGTTACAGACATTTCAGACTTAGTTCACAGAAACCCAGAAAACAAACCATGATAAGGGCCTGCCCAACAGTTTTGTTTTCTGGCCGGTTTCTGGGCCTGCCCAAGAGGTTTGTTTTCTGGCCGGTTTCTGGGCCTGCCCAACAGTTTTATTTTCTGGCCGGTTCTGACAGTTGAGATGGGTTTTATGTTACATACCTGAAAACTATCAAACAGTACACATTTATAGAGGATTGGTTTTCCAAGGTTCTGGTGTTTTGGGGTATTTACTGTATTTACAACATTGCATGCTGTGGGACTTCAGCAACATTTAGTTCACTTTCTATTATTGTGCAAATGTAAATGGATCCATACATTGTTCGTCACTGCAGAATGTGACATGCAAATATTGCATGTCCTGTGTTTGTATGTTTCGGATATTTCTAGTATTATTCATGCAGTTATTGGCATTTGAAGCTGCAGATATTGAAAT
Organism: Congeria kusceri; assembly: GCA_027627225.1. NCBI lineage: Eukaryota > Metazoa > Mollusca > Bivalvia > Myida > Dreissenidae > Congeria > Congeria kusceri. Next base: position 7,774,877 of record CM051034.1, on the reverse strand, counting down.
CTGATCGTCTCTTATTGTTGGAGGATCAGACACTAGCTGCTGCGCTTATTGGCACAGCATTTCTGATTGCGCAGTGGGCATTTTGTTTTGCTTTTGAGGTGACTTACATATTGGCTGTCTGATTTTGGCCTGGTGTATAATGTTTGTCACTTCTATAGGCCGGGAACACAGACATTGTGTTATTGTAATCTGATGGTCCCATTTATATGTAAAGGACCTCTCTGATTAACTCCCGAGAATTCTGTGTGTTGGTTTGATCATAATGTGCTTGTGTATGTACCTACAAAATGAACTTGCAAACAGTGGACGTGCAGTAAGTCAATCAGTTGTCTTTTGAACATTATGTGAGCCATCATATTAAAGGTGCACAACATGTATGGTTTTAATGTAGTTTAAACCTGTTTATTTAAGCTGGATTGAGTTGAACCCCATAGCTTAATGAGACTCTTTGAGTCCATTCACTGGGTCGAACCAATACATGGTGTCTTTTAAGAATTTCAAGTATGATTCAAACTCTCCCTGAGTTGAGTCCATTCACTGGGTCGAACCAATACATGGTGCGTTTTAAGAATTTCAAGTATGATTCAAACTCTCCCTGAGTTGAGTCCATTCACTGGGTCGAACCAATACATGGTGTGTTTTAAGAATTTCAAGTATGATTCAAACTCTCCCTGAGTTGGGATTGAACTTAAGACCCCCGGTCGCAAGGCAAACACAATATTAAATACTCAACTGAAACCTTAATGAGGTTTTGATGAAGATTATTTAACGAATATTTTGATGGATAATATTCTGTCCATTTATAACTCGTAAATTCATATATTAATATATAAATTAAGGTATTTGACAATGTCTGGACAAGAGCCCTGTGTTGCATTGTAGGAAGGCGGACCTGAGGGAGCTGAAGCTGCTGCAGAAGAATGAGAACAAACAGTACCAGGACCTGATCTGCAAGACCCAGATGGCCCGCGAGTCGCAGGACAAGAAGTTTGAGGCAGACATGCAGGTACACCCAGTCTGATAGTTTAATGTAGTTTAAACCTTGATATTTAAGCTCGATTGTGTCGAAACCCTGAGGCTTATTATGACACTTGAGAGTCTGTTTCCTGGGTAGAACCAGTACTTGAATGCTCTCCGAGCGGGGATCAAACTCAAGACCTCCTGATCACAAGGCAGACACCATATCCATTACCACGTCGTTTCTTGAGTCGCCTTTGAGGGGGTGGGGTGTCATTCTCCATTACCACGTCTTTTCTTGAGTCGCCTTTGAGGGGGTGGGGTGTCATTCTCCATTACCACGTCTTTTCTTGAGTCGCCTTTGATGGGGCGGGGTGTCATTCTCCATTACCACGTCCTTTCTTGAGTCGCCTTTGATGGGGTGGGGTGTCATTCTCCATTACCACGTCTTTTCTTGAGTCGCCTTTGATGGGGTGGGGTGTCATTCTCCATTACCACGTCTTTTCTTGAGTCGCCTTTGATGGGGTGGGGTGTCATTCTTCCATCCTTTCAGCTGATCGCAAGGCCAAAACATCAATTACACCACTGCGACTGACGATTTCAAAATATATGTGCAAATAGTCATTGTTGGGCCGTTTGTAACATAAGCAATTAATAAATCTATATTTAGAATTTTATAAAAAGGCATGCTTATGTCGTTATTAAAACTTAAAATTGTATTTAATCTGTACTTATTCACTTGTTTTAATATTTCATTACATAGTGCCAATAGAAAAGAGTAGTAGAAAAAAAAAAAAAAAAAAAAAAAAAAAAAAAAAAATTCGCCTCCCTCCTGATTCTTTGGAAGAAGTGCCATTTACTTTGTTTAGCCTTAAGACTTAAGTAAAAAGTATCAACACTTTGGAACTAAGAATTGTCAAGTGTATTTAATATAAGTAAAGGTTTTCATTGCAAGTTTTTCATAGAAAATATGGGAAATCCTTAATTGTCATTGTTTTATTTTCTATTTACACTTGACAGTAATTTTCTTCCTCAGTGCTGATTCAGCAATGAAGTGTTTTGTTACATGTACAGCTGAACTTTATCATTGATTTGAAGTTATGGATCATGATGAAGTATAAAATAACTCCCAAATGCCCACCTTTTTATTTTGCATAATATTTGGTTATCTCCGACTTTCAGCACAATTTTCAGGCATGACAATTTTGGTTCCTGTGCCAACATCACTTTACATGTGTTTCTCTTTATCTTGAGGTGTGTACAAGATTACCTCTTACATTACAATTTATTGTCATTTTGGACTAAATACTTCTAAAAATCTGAACTCAGATACCACGACTATCAAACTTGGGATAACATGAAGATACCAATTTCTTTCAATTTCAAGATAATGCAGTTCAGGTGAATATATTGTTGAATTATTGTCTCCTGATCAGACATGATTGGTTCTGTATAAGGTCTCATAAGGTTTACTGTAATATATTGTTGAGTTATTGTCTCCTGATCAGACATGATTGGTTCTGTATAAGGTCTCATAAGGTTTACTGTAATATATTGTTGAGTTATTGTCTCCTGATCAGACATGATTGGTTCTGTATAAGGTCTCATAAGGTTTACTGTAATATATTGTTGAATTATTGTCTCCTGATCAGACATGATTGGTTCTGTATAAGGTCTCATAAGGTTTACTGTAATATTTGTTGAATTATTGTCTCCTGATCAGACATGATTGGTTCTGTATAAGGTCTCATAAGGTTTACTGTAATATTTAAATACGATACTATTTCATGCATAAAAAGGCCATTGCTACTTTACTAGTTAATGTGTATGTCATTATGCGTATAATGTAAGTAACACTTACTTAGTCCAGATACTGCATGTCATAATTTGTTTGGATTTTTTACAGAATATATTTATATTCGGTTCTGATGGGGATACTGGTGTTATTTTTAAGTTTTTTGTTGTTGTTTTAGCCAATTAAACATCTGTTTGTTTAGTGTTATGTATTGCTAAATTTCTCTCGTTGCTAAGCAATCATTGATTGATCCCCACTATGGCTACCTTTACATGGACATTCAGTAAATTAATGACTGGTAAATGTGAGCTTGATTCAGGAAACAATCATCTGATATACTTGGAAGTGCTTAGTGAAGTTGTACAAGGACTAAAGGCCTTTAGAAATGTGCTTAGTGAAGTTGTACAAGGACTAAAGGCCTTTAGAAGTGTGCTTAGTGAAGTTGTACAAGGACTAAAGGCCTTTAGAAATGTGCTTAGTGAAGTTGTACAAGGACTAAAGGCCTTTAGAAATGTGCTTAGCGAAGTTGTACAAGGACTAAAGGCCTTTAGAAATGTGCTTAGTGAAGTTGTACAAGGACTAAAGGCCTTTAGAAGTGCTTAGTGAAGTTGTACAAGGACTAAAGGCCTTTAGAAATGTGCTTAGTGAAGTTGTACAAGGACTAAAGGCCTTTAGAAATGTGCTTAGTGAAGTTGTACAAGGACTAAAGGCCTTTAGAAGTGCTTAGTGAAGTTGTACAAGGACTAAAGGCCTTTAGAAGTGCTTAGTGAAGTTGTACAAGGACTAAAGGCCTTTAGAAGTGCTTAGTGAAGTTGTACAAGGACTAAAGGCCTTTAGAAGTGCTTAGTGAAGTTGTACAAGGACTAAAGGCCTTTAGAAGTGCTTAGTGAAGTTGTACAAGGACTAAAGGCCTTTAGAAGTGCTTAGTGAAGTTGTACAAGGACTAAAGGCCTTTAGAAATGTGCTTAGTGAAGTTGTACAAGGACTAAAGGCCTTTAGAAGTGCTTAGTGAAGTTGTACAAGGACTAAAGGCCTTTAGAAGTGCTTAGTGAAGTTGTACAAGGACTAAAGGCCTTTAGAAATGTGCTTAGTGAAGTTGTACAAGGACTAAAGGCCTTTAGAAGTGCTTAGTGAAGTTGTACAAGGACTAAAGGCCTTTGGAAGTGCTTAGTGAAGTTGTACAAGGACTAAAGGCCTTTGGAAGTGCTTAGTGAAGTTGTACAAGGACTAAAGGCCTTTAGAAGTGCTTAGTGAAGTTGTACAAGGACTAAAGGCCTTTAGAAGTGCTTAGTGAAGTTGTACAAGGACTAAAGGCCTTTGGAAGTGCTTAGTGAAGTTGTACAAGGACTAAAGGCCTTTGGAAGTGCTTAGTGAAGTTGTACAAGGACTAAAGGCCTTTAGAAATTGTTCAATTATCATTTAAGATGATGAGAATTTTAACCTATTGTAAGTCATTGCTAATTATGTTGTTGTTTTTTTCTGCCTGAAGTATTATTCACACATACATAATAAAAGATCATTTCCAAAAAATAGAGTCATTGATAATTATTATATTTTTTTTGTCTGCCTGAAGTATTATTCACACATAGATAATAAAAGATCATTTCCAAAAATAATATGCAACATTTTCTGTCCAAATGTTCAGAAAAGTAGAATATAAAATAAGTGTCCAGTGTACAGTTACTTAAGTGTAAACCAATGGTCAATTATTCATTTGAACAACACACTTGGTCAGGATATCTTGAGAAAATGAGACAAGAAGTGTTAAGAAGTTCGAAATTTATGACAATTCTTTGGTCATTGTTCGATGTAACTTGTCATAGGTGTCAACGCTTCCAGATATACAAATATTAACTAGTTTCGAAAAATTATTTAGGGTAGTAATTTGCTGTGACCTAAGCAAAGATTTGAATGAATAGTTTGAGGTTTACCATATATAATTTATGTAAAATAGGAAGGAAGGCAGTTCAGAATTATTTCCTGAGCAGTTGCACAGATCCTGAACATTGATTAAGAAAGTGAAAGATCACTAATGGCAGTCACACTTTTCCGATTTTGGCTCCCGTCAGTGACCCGATTGTATTACAACTATACCTAATTCGGCTGTCACCTGAATGTTAGGGATTGAAACTAACTGTCGGGAGTGTTTGGCCGACCTTACCGACTACGTCCCGATATTCCCGATCTGCCCGTCAGTGTCTCGATAGCGTCCCGACAATGCTTTGAATCGTATCAGGATCGGATTGAGAACGGGAAAAACACAGCTGGAAATGGCTGAATCGGCACGCTTCCCGAACTATGTCAGGAGGATCGGGAATGATCGGGACACGTCAGCCCTGAATCACAAGATCTCATCCCGACTTATGACATATTTGATTCAGGACACTGTCGGATCAAGGACAGCAGTAAAAATCGGGAATGTGTGACTGAGGCTTAACATCAGCTATTTGCTTATCATTTGCATTATTGCATTGATAGTATTGTTTCATATATCAGGTAACTGTAAAGTGTGTATATTGTTTGATATATTGTTTTATACCTTAACATATTGGAGGCTGTAGTTATTTTATTGTTTTTGCTTAGACCTCCATAGGAGAAGAATGTATTGAAAGCAATAACTGTAAGCCAAAATCAATTGCTGTGAACACATAGACTCTAAGATTACTAGCCATGAATATTTGATGGGTTGCTTTCCTCTTCATCTCTGACCATGATAGTTCGTCATTCTCCAGAAATATGTAGTGCTAAAAGTTGGGAGTGGGTTGTGAAAATCAGCAATACCAGTGTTTTTTTAAGGGCCAATTTGGGGCCGATATTTGGCCCCATTCCCCTGCTTAATAAGTATATATTTTTTCCCTATATTTACCTTAAAATTCCCCTCAGAATGTAAGCTTTATTATTTATTTATTTTTGACCAGAATCTGACAAAAATAGAGGAATTTTCATAAATAATCCCAGCAATTTTTAATCAAACCAAGTTAGTGCATAATCTAAGTTATCATTTGTAGCAAAACAATTCATTAATGTTTTACAACGAAGTAGAATAAAAACATGTAATAATTCTTTACGGAAAAAAAAAATCCCCCTTTGCAATGAAATTCCCCATCTGGAGGACCCTGCCACCTTTCCCCCAAAGGTGAAAAAAAAACACGGAGTACTGCAGGTTGCTTAATATATGAAAAACTACCGTGCCATGTTTGTGATATTGAATACATATCAAAAGTTGGAAGTCCAATTTTTGTACCAAAGTAAATGTATGAGTTATTTTGATTTTTATATCCCAGTTGACAGATCTATATTTAGAAAAGCACATGGTTGATACAGTGACTGTACACACCGCTTTCCATGCCTGCCATGTGATGTTGTCAGTGTCAGCAGAATTTTCACACCGTTTTCTGGCAAAACACAGGTTTTACATTACATACATCATTGCAAAGGATAAATTACTCTGCATTATAATTAGTTAATACAGAATTTTCTGTGAGATCAAACTCCTTCTTCGGGGCGGTGCTAAACAGTTATTGATGTTGGCTTAGGAGTGCTTGTAACGTGTCAGATTTTCAGCGATTGTTAGTCCACAACCCTGATTGGGGTCAAAATTGTATGTCACGGATGTCATAGGAGTTTCAATTGTTGGCGTATTATCAAATTTTTGGAGTTATTATCACCAGGGTGACAGTTCTTGGCAATGAGACTGATTTTAGGACATAATTATATTATGCCCATAATCCCATGAGTGCAAGGCCTGGACTGTCTTACAGTATATTTTGAGTCACTGACACTGACAGCAGTTGTCATATATTTCAGAGCCTGGTGAAGAACTATGACCAGGACATGGAGACGCTGACCAAGCAGCAGAAACAGCAGGTGGAGAAGGCAGAGGAGAGCCAGGCCGGGGACCTCAAACAGACCGCAAAACGTATCAAGATGGACCAGGTACGAGGGTGGTAACCGAGGGGGGAGACTTAGGGTTGAGGTAGGGGAGGTTGTATTCATGAGTGGGAGATGGTATCCATAGGGTTGGTGTTGCAGGGGTGTGATCTTTAGCAAAATGTGTGTTTATGCATTTGCTGTGGTTGACCTATCTAAAGCCAAAAGAGCTTTATATCCTTATGCAGTGTTGAGAGATTAGGAGTAACAAAAAATATATTCATAAACAATGAGAATATTATAGGACAAAACAAAAAGGCTTACATCAGACAGAAAATGCAAGTAGTTCACTTGGTAGCTCACATGAGCACATAGTGCTCGGTGAGCTATTGGTATAGGGGAGCTCTCTGGCGGTGGCCAGCGGCCGTATGCCGTCAACAATTTGGACCGTTATCGCAATAAAGACTACTTTTTTTTTTATTCAATCTTGACCTAACTTGCACAGTTTGTGTATGACCATAAAATCTCTGATGGGATTGTTATTGGATCAGATCACACCAGTAACACTAGAGTTATTGCCCCTTTTTCATGCAAAAAAGTGCAAAAAATGCCTTTTTCCAACTTTGACAGAAAATTATCAAAGAAAAAGCAAAACTTGACCGTATAGCACAGCCATCACAATTATGCATTGCAACTAGTTTTCCAAAACTGTCTGAAAAAGACATCAAAATCTACTGTTTCTGCATTTTCCAGAATTGTCACTGACTTAATGAAAAAGGGTCAGGTAAGAATATCGAGAAAAATGAATTGAGAACCATTTGCAAAAAAAAAGCACATCCACTACCCAACTCGTACTTTAGTTAGCCTATTGCACTAACCGATGTTTTAAATCAAAAGTGATCCTATCCCCGTATTGTTCAGATACCTTAATTTTCAAACCTGTCACAACAGTATGGTCTTCATCTGTACCAGTTCTCAGGTGAGAGGTTTGGGCCATCATGGCCCTCTTGTTTGAAGGTCTACTAGGCATAATCATGATACTTTTCTGGAGGCATACATAACAGTCCTATTGTGCGTAACAGGATCGTGACTTCAAGTTGTTCCGAGAGAAGCAGAAGGAGGACAGAAAGTTGATGCAGCGTGAGTTTGACATGCTGTCCAAGACAGAGAAAAAGGAGGAGGTGCGCAAACGCAAGGAGCACAAGGAGATACAGCTGCAGGAGGAGGTAGGCTGGGGGACAAGGGGGGGGGCACAGGGGTGGGAGGAGGTAGGCAGAGGGGACAGGTGTGGTGACACACAGGGCTGGGAGGTGTGCAGATGCAAGGAGCACAAGAAGATAACAGCTTCAGGAGGATTTAGGCAGGGGGGACAGGGGTGGGTGATGTACAGGAGTGGGGAGGAGGTGTGCAAATGCAAAGAGCACACGACGATACAGCGGCAGGGGGGGTCCTGGGGGGGGGGTCAGGGATCTCGGAAACGCAAAATCTAGCGTTTTTGGACGCATATTTTTTCAAAAGGACGCATGTCAAACCCATGCCAAGAGTCCTTGGGACGCATGCTTTTTGGCTTACTGCGTATACCCTGTTACTTAACACATACATGAGTGCCTGCAGTAAACTCGGCAGTAGTCGCGATAAAATCAATTTCGGCCCCAGTACACACCGCTGCTGTCAAAGTCTAGTCCTTTAGCTCTGCCCACAGCAGTCCCTTAGCTCCGCCCACAGCAGTCCCTTAGCTCCGCCCACACCATTCAAGACAGTTACTGTTAATTTGCATTGGTAAATTACATTTGTCACTCATTGCTGTACTTTAATACACAAGTCAATTAGAATGTGCAAAATCGCCGAAATGTGACAAAAGGCGTCCTCAATTAAGATCAGTTTTTGAACATATTTGACAAGTTAAAACAAACAACATTGTTAAAATGAGTGAAAGACAGCTTCAGCTGATTTTATTAATTTATATTGCCAATCCAATTTCATGAATAACAACTAAATCTCAGTAATACGGTGATAGGAGTTTTTGTTTTGACAGAAAGTTTATACGAAAATCTTGGGCTGAATTTTGACAGGGATATAAAAGCATCAATCAATAATCATACATTAAGGAACTTTCTAGTATATAACACCTATGACAAGACATAAATTAACAATATTGGCGGTAATTTAAGTACAAAATTTTGCAACGTCACATATTTTCGCGACCTCAAAAATTGTTGGCGCCGATTTTACAGGTCACAAACATTTGTAAAACACATGCAAACACATACTTTGGTGTTTAATACCCTTTTTATATTTTTGTGTTGTTAACCTGTTTCACAATTACTCTACTTGACAGCAACTTATGCTTGACTGTAATCACCGCATCATAACTTTTTACTAGGCCTACACATTACAAATCAGTCAACAAGTTTAGACCATCAATTGCTAATTGTCCAGAATTTACCTGTTTTAAAATTTAATATTGGTACAAAAATATTGTTTCATAAGACATTATTAAGTATTATATATTATCATTATAATTACATAACCCAATAAAAATAATATAAATAATAATAATAATATAAATAATAATAATAATATATATAATAATAATAATAATTATTATTATCATGATTATTATTTTATTTATAACTGTCATATATTGTATAAATGCATGAATTGTAAAAATTTCATTCACTTTCGCGCATCACATAAATTTTATTTCTTTTCTATTTGGTACTCCTACTTTTTAGGGAGAAGGACTCCTCTATCTTAAAATCTAAGTGAGATCCCTGGGGGTAGGGGGGCACACATAGGTACATAGGTGTGGAAATCTGCATCCATTTTAGTGCTGAAATGCTGATATTTTTTTTTACAAATAGTGCTTAAATTTGTTTACTTTTAAAAAAGGGGAAAACATTCACAGTACAGTTACCTAAACAAAAAATAAACAGATTTATTACCAGCATTACAGTACATGAGTGCTCAAACAAGTCTAGCACAAATATGTGTCAGGTTTACAGAACATGTGGTAAATGAAACCACTACAAATAGTGTAAGGTTAACAGCAGTACGTGTGTGGTGTGGTTTCAGGACCGCCAGTTCCAGGCGGTGCAGCAGGAGCGGAAAGACAAGCAGATGAAGCAGCTGACAGAGACTCACAAGCAGAAGATCGCCATGTTGGAGAGCCAGTTCCTGCAGCAGAAACAGCAGCTACTCAGAGGTATGGTTTTGTCTGCAATTCCAAGATATCAGGTTTTCATTTTACTGGCCATATTTCTAGGGTATGATATTATTGGGGAATTTCTCTAGCCTGATTACCTTTCTTCTGGTCAGGGGCTGTTGTGTGCTACCAACTGTCAGTTAGTACATTGAACACTACTTTTCCCAAGTTGTCAGACTGGCGAGGAAAAAGATTTTTATTCTGATAAAAAATTACATTGAATGACAATAAATACTGGTATTTCATGCATGAAAGCCACATAAGGTAAATATACTTTTACAGTCATTATGTTGCATTATCATTTGATCAGTATGCTCTCATGAAAGGTGTGAAAACATTGCAGAGTCTTACTGGTGAAGAGTTCAATTTTAGGAAACTCTACACTAAAGAGATGTATTAATACAGGTCCACAGTGTTGCGTGACCAGTATAGAGCTAGGAACAAACATTTCATAAAATTTATCTATTTCAGCTCATGGGGCTGCCATATAAACATGACCACTTCTGGCTAACTAAACATTTGCGTATTTCAGCGCGTGAGGCGGCCATCTGGGAGATGGAGAAGCAGCAACTGCATGAGAAACACCAGCAGGCCAAGAGTCAACTCAAGGACATGTTCTTCCTCAAGAGGCACCAGATGCTCACACGACATCAGAAGGTATGAACGGACCCTGATTTTTAGCGAATGAAATTTTGAATTAAAAATAACACTATGAAATTAGACAAAGAATCTACAAATGAGTATGTGCAAAAAATATGCCATGAGACATTTCTAGACAGTGTTGTTTTTTTTTTAGGGCCAATTTCAGGCTGAAATTCGGCCCCATTCCCCTGCTAAAAAAAGTATATTTTTTTCCCCTATATTTACCTTAAAATTCCACTCAGAATGTAAGCTTTATTTTGAAAAAAAAAATTGACCAAAATCGGACAAAAATTGACTAAGATAAAAGCATTTTGTAAACTATCCCAGCAATTTTTCATCAAACCAAGTTAGTGCATAATCTAAGTTAACATTTGTAGCAAAGCAATTGATTAATGTTTTACAACGAAGTAGAAAATAAACATGTAATACTGCTTTTCTGAAAAATAATTCCCCTTTTGTCTTGAAATTCCTCATCTGAAAGGCCCCGCCACCTTTCCCCCAAAGGCAAAAAAACAACAACACTGCTAGACATAAAAGATATGGAAATTGGACAACAAATGAAAAGATGGGAATGGACTTGATACGCAAATTAAATATTTAATTGCCAATTTTTACCCAGGATCTCTATACCAAGCCTGTTGTGTTTGCGTTCCAGGAGGTAGAGCAGATGAAGCGCAGCAACCTGTCCAAGGAGGAGGAGATGCAGCACCGACACGTGCTCGAGAAGAAACGCCTTCCCAAGATCCTCAAGCAGGAGTCCAAGACGCGCTGCCTCATGTTCAAACAGAGTCTCCGTCTCATCATCGCCGGCAACCCCGAGGATGAGAGATCAAAACTGAAACAGGTGAGATCTGGCTGGGTATCAGTGCAGGGATCTGATTCTAACTCCTCTTAACTGATTTCCTTCCCTTGATTGCAAACTGTCCAGTTTTTGTTTCTAAATACCTTATTAAATATGTTATGTGATTGAGAAAGTTTCTATGTTCTCATATGTTTTATGATATTATGAAAAAATACTTAAACTAGAAATCAGTCCAATATACAGATTTATTGTGCACATCATGAAATGCTTGAACAGTAGTTTTGTTACCAGTATGCTCATTCTGTAAGCAGTGTAAAATTAATTTACAATAAAATGTGCTTAAAGGAGATGTGTGAACGTTAATGTTAATATCCTAGAGCGGATAATGTAGAGTCTAATTGGAGATGTTTTATATGGATGGTCTAATTTTGATGTATATGTTTAGTTTGAGGACAATGAGAAGAAGCGTATGAAATCGGAGCAGCAGCGGCAAGAGAACAAGCACAAGAAGCAGTGGGAGGAGCTTTTGTACCGGAACGAGACCAGTCTGCGAGAACTGGAACAGCTCCAGGTATAGTGGCACTCAGAAAAAATACTTCAACTTCTACAAACAATTCCGTAAAGGGACTTGTTCACACATTTTAGTTATTCATACTGCACTGAGACCGGGGTCTGCGAGAGCTAGAACAACTGCAGGTATGAGAAAGTACTTAAACTTCTACAAACAATTCCGTAAAGGGACTTGTTCACACATTTTCGTTATTCATACTGCACTGAGACCGGGGTCTGCGAGAGCTAGAACAACTGCAGGTATGCTAGAACTCTGAGAAAGTCTTTGATATTTGTTTAAAACTGGTAGGGTTTCAATGAAAGAAAAATGACCTAGTGTCATTTCTTGACTCTGCTTGTCCAGTCATATTAGACTGTCCTTTACTTTACATAATTCATAGTTCTTAGGCATAACAAAAAAATATGTTTGTTTCAGGTAACATGCCCCAAAAAATTAGGGTAGGTAGGTCGGGATTTTTTTTTGTGGGGGGGGGGTAAATGGTCAACTTGAAGATTTTAAAACTGAATTAATATTCAAAACGTATCACTAATATCATTAAACATTGTTTATAAGTGGATACTATCAAAACAAAACACTTATTTATCCAAAAATACACATTATTATTGAAAAAAGGTGTATAAACCAAAAACCAAAAATCAATCTGGCAAACCCAATGAAATGTTCTAGGTTCGGGGCATTTTTTTAGGGTAGGTCGGGTTACCTGAAACAAACATATTTTTTTTACGCCTTATGAGGTGTTCTTCCTGTTGTATTTATTTATTGACTAATTAATACATTTATGGAAGCTTCCCCTAAAATATGAACTGGCCTATTATTCTTTCTGACACATCATGGCCAGTCATGTCATGTTTGTGACTCGTCATGTATTAATGGCCTGTCACATTGTACAGTTGGCCCATTGTATGGTTAGTCATTGTGTGTTTTTTTGTACTTGCAAGAGATGTGTTGCTATTGCAGGCAGAGAAGAGGAAGATGTTGATGGAGCACGAGACTCAGAAGATCAAGGAACTGGAGGAGCAATATTCCAACGAACTCAGGGAGTGGAAGAGCATGCTCGTGCCCAGGAAACAGGTAATGCACTGCCATAATGATGGTAACACACAACCATTGTGCAGGTAACACACAACCATTATGCGGGTAACACACCACCATAGGGTGGGTAACACACCACCATAGGGTGGGAAACACACCACCATAGTGCGGGTAACACCACCATTGTGTCATTCTATACACAGAGGATGACGTCACACGCCAAACCTCTGTACTTAACCGCATTAACCGCATACGGCGAAATGTGCTTACGCATGAAGTAATCCCGCGTATGAAAGTTGTTTCATGAAATGACTTTATTGATACCATTAATCAGTCTAATATTAAGTGAATACTGATAGTAGAATATATTTCTGTTAAGTAAAATACCAGTAGTTCGTGTTTAATGCTGTTTAGCGTGTTTATTATAAAAAGCTACTTTCACTTTCGTTTTGTGTGAAAAATCAAGGTTAGATGCCAGTAAATCCAATTCCCATAGGGTCCCATAAAAATATGGCTGACTTTCAGATTTCAGTTTGTGCAAGCTTGCTGTCACTTTAAAGATGAAATCTTTCCTCTTCCAAAAATTGCAACAAAAATATATGGCATGTTACTTCTAAGAAAATGCGTCTCACCTGAATGCAGACGATGGTAGAGGGTTTCGCCAGTCATATTTCGACAAAAGCCCCATGCCACAGTAAACACACCCCAAAAGCTTATCTTTCAAGTTAGCATCCAAAGAAATGCACAAAAGTGTTCTCAACACACAGAGGATATTATAAATAACCACAAAAGGCATGTCTGACATTGCTTAATGCTTTTTTTAGCAGAAGAAAAAAGGAACTCTAGGCAATATTTCGAATGTAACACGGAGGGAAACGCATTGATTTACTGGTATCTAACCTCAATGTGATGTTAAATCAATCATTGCAAGCTACGCTGGAAAGTAGCGCATATCCATAATGCTTAGAGCGTGAGTACACAGGTCTGTTAGACCGGTGTAGACATTGTGTGGGTAACACACCACCATACTGTGGGTAACACACCACCATACTGTGGGTAAGACACCACCATAGTGCGGGTAACATACCACCATAGGGTGGGTAACACATCATACTGCGGTTACCACACCATAGTGGGTACACTCCACCATACTGTGGGCAACACACCACCATACTGTGGGTAAGACACCACCATAGTGTGGATAACATTCCTCCATGGGGTGGTAACACACCACCATAGCGCTGATAACACACCACCAGTGTTGGTAACACCACCATAGTGTGGGTAACACACCACAATTGTGTGGGTAACACACCACCATAGCGCTGATAACACACCACCAGTGTTGGTAACACCACCACAGTGCGGGTAACATACCACCATATGGCGGGTAACACATCATACTGCGGTTACCACACCTTAGTGTGGGTAACATACCTCCATAGGGCGGTATCACACCACCATAGTGCTGATAACACACCACCAGTGTTGGTAACACCACCATAGTGTGGGTAACATGTTGCCATTGTGTGGGTAACATACCTCCATAGCGCTGATAACACACCACCAGTGTTGGTAACACCACCATAGTGTGGGTAACATGTCACCATTGTGTGGGTAACACACCACAATTGTGTGGGTAACACACCACCAGTGTTGGTAACACCACCATAGTGTGGGTAACACTCAACCATAGTGCCGATAACATGCCACCATTGTGTGGGTAACACACTACCATAGTGCGCATAACACACCGCAGAGCAGGTAACATACCACCACAGTGCAGCAGACGGGAACTGTGCACTTCCAAATGGGGCTTATTTGGTTTGACTTTAGTTTCCAAAACACTGAACATCCAGAAACCAGACTCCAAATATTATTTATTCAGTGTAATTCTTAATTTCAGGTGTACATTTAAATATAGTTTTCTTTTCTTCAAACTGTTAAAAATTCTAGCTTTGTTTTCAAGCAAACAAACAACAAGGTGAATTGAACAGTTTAGTGGACAAAAAAACTTAGAGTGTTGCATCATATTTGACTGTGTACTGATGATAGTCTTTTTGATTTTGTCTGGCCTGACCAAAATTGTTGCATGGACGATACTCATAGTGCCTGATCGTATCACCATATATGTTGGCCTTCTGTTTGACAGTTGTTGATGCGCGACAGAAGGCGATTGTCTCTACCAAACTACTGGTCGGTTCACACGTTCATAGCAATGTTTTCAGTCACAGTTCATTGTTATGTGTATCCCACACATTTCATTTCTGTATTATTGATTAATTTTGTCACCAACATTTGTTTATATGACAGTACAGGGTTTTGAGCAACTTATCCCCCATATTGTTGCCAGTTTAATACTCCACATGCACTGTTACATCAGTCTGGTATAAGGGACAGGCTACTTTGTTGTACAGAATTATAATCTGTGTTTAATTATAACAATATATTACCAGTTTTTGTTTATAACCATAAACAAAAGTATTAAAAGTAATACAAACACCATGATTTGAAATTGAGGAATCAGCATTATTATGTTCCTTCATTACTTAACTTGAATGTAAATGAAATATTGAAAGTTAATAATGCAAAATGAACTTTTCTGTATTCACCGGGTGAAAATTGCTGTTAAAGTGTAATCACAATCTAGCCAGTTAAAGGGACAGCTCCTTTTGAAATCATACTAAAATAATGAAATATACATAATATGCTAATATTTTCACAATGTAAACTGACTTGAAGAAGAATACACGTAACACAGATTGTTTTCACAATATCAGGTTTACTGGTATATATATTTATATAATTTTGACTTCATGAACACAATCATGCAGTTTTTTGAAGCTATTTGCTATTAATTATACTTGTTAGCTCACCTGAGCACAATGTGCTCATCGTGATCTTTTGTGATCGCCTTTTTCCGTCGTCCGTTGTGCGTCAACATTTTCATTCAATTAACATCTCCTAAACTGCTGGGCAAATTTTCACCAAACTTCACAGAAATGATCCTTGGGGGACCCTCTTTCAAAATTTTTCGAATCGTTACGGTCCGCTGCATATGTAGGTCACCAGAGCTAAAAATAGATTTAAAAACTGAAATCTCTGAAACCGCTAGGCTTAGAACTTTCATATTTGATATGTGACATCATCTAGTGGTCCTCTACAAAGTTTGTTCAAATTATTCCCCTGGGGTCAAATTTTTATTCACGCCCCAGGGGTCACATTGTTTATATAGACTTAAATAGCAAAATGACTTTAAAAAATTGTTCAAATGATGCCCCTGGGGTCAAACTGGCCATGCCATGGGGGTCACATTGTTTATATAGACTTAAATAGCAAAATGACTTTAAAAATCTTCTCTGAAACCGCAAGGCCCAGTGGTTTTATATTTGGTATGTCACATTGTATAGTGGTCCTCTACAAAGGTTGTTAAAATTGGCCATGCCTTGGGGGTCATATTGTTTCAATTGACTTATATGGCAAGTTAGCTTAAAAAATCTTCTCTGAAACCACAATGCGTCCAGGTTTCGTATTTTACGTGAAACATTGTGTAGTGGTCCTTTACAAAGAATATTTAAATTATGCCCCTGGGGTAAAAAGAAGCTATCCGCCGGTGTCACATAGTTTCTATAGACGTATATGGAAAGTCGGCTTTAAAAATCTTCTCCTCTGAAACCGCAAGGTCCTCTACAAAGATTCTTCAAATATTCCCCAGGTGTAGAAAGTGGCCACGCCCTGGGGGTCACATGGTTTCTATACACTTTACAAATCTTCTCGTGAAACTGCAAGGCCCAGATCTTTATACTCGCGTGTTTTAGGGTCATTTGGCCCTCTTAATTGTTATAAGCCTTTATGATGCCTTAAACTCAGGTGAGCGAACTAGGACCATCTCAGCTCTCTTGTTTAATAAATTAAATAGGATCTTGAAGGGCACCTTAATACCTCCGTGTCATTCTTGCTATCAGTTAATCATTCCATTATTGGTAAATTGAACTTTTTAAATTCCGTATTCCATTGCGTGAAAATTACGGTTATGCTCTTTTATTTTGTTAATTAAAATGGTACAGAGTTGCTATTTATTTTACCTTTATTTAGTAATTTAAGTATGATATTTGACAAGGAATGTCTCTTTAATTGTGCACATATGCTCTTATGTTGTTCTGCATTTCAGCGACTGGAGGATGATTTCGCGAAGCAGCGGGACGAGCAAGAGAGGTTCTATGGTGCCATTGTGATGACGGGCGACAGTACGTACGGACCCAATGCCCGCTCCGTGCCTAACAGTCTGCGACACAAACCGGTCTCAGTATCACGGCACAGCACCGTGATCTAGCCTTGGTGCTGCTGAAACTAGCCCCGACTCGAGGTGCAGGTTTAGTGGTTGATACTTGAAACGCTCATGCCCTGAACATTGTTAATGCACCAGAAAATGTCACATGTCAAAATATAAATTCTGTTGTCAAGCTGCTGATTGTTTTCAGCAAAAAATGCAAATTATAAAATGTTGTGGCAAATTATATATATATATATTTGTGTTTGTTTTAAGCATATAAACACTGTTTTATTCTCTCGTAACAGTTCTAGAAAGTGTTTTGAGAAACTGTTCTGATGAAATGCCACAGCTGTGTTGGAGTTTATGGCATCAGTTTGCGAATGTAGAACTGGTTTTCCATTTCTGTGATATTTCAAAGCAGATGATGATGTGCGCACATTCTGTTCTACAGATTGGAAAAGGGTAGTAGTGAATTTACTAAAATGTGCTTAGATCGTAAACTTTTATAGACCGGTAACACTTTACACAAAAATAGCACAATGTAGTTCTACCGTATCTTTGACACAAAAATATTATCATGATCATTTCTAAATCCTTTCAATGCTTGCCTTTATTTTCCATGATTGTATAGGGCTGTTTGTGCTTGATTTCAAAATGTACATTTCATACATACATATATATACATATGAGGCATGGCGTGGGAAAACCCGGGCTTAATGCGTGTGCGTAAAGTGTCGTCTCAGATCAGCCTGTGCAGTCCGCACAGGCTGATAAGGGACGGCACTTTCCGTCTACAGTGTATTTATGTTTAAAAGAGACTTTTTTGAAACAAAAAATACCATAAAAGCGAAAAGTGCCATCTCAGATCAGCCTGAGAAGTCCGCTCAGGCTTATCCGGGACGACACTTTACCCACATGCATTAAGCCCGGTTTTCCCAGGCCATGCCTCATATAATTGAAATTCATTTATAATGAATTTTAACTCATGCAAAAGTGATTGCAGTGCTGTTTTTGTAATTGGCCTAATGTCTGTGTTGCTCTAATGTCTGTTTTGCTCTAATGTCTGTGTTGCTCTTGTTATTCTCAGTCAACAATGGTCAGTAATCATGAAGCGTCCAAGGAAATTCTTAAATTAAGTGAAACTTTTAGTTTAACTTTTTCATATGAAAATCAATGACTTGTGTCGAGAAAATGAGACATTAAGAAGCAATTGTTCTTTACTTATTAAAATAAAACCTCACAATGTAAATTGAACTGCAAATGAAAATAAGCAAACATTTGAGGATTTATCTGCTTTGAACAAATTTACTTCAGTTTTCCCAAATTAATATTGGCCCAAATCTATAGTCAATATTCTGGGTATTTTAATGACCCAATGTGTTCGATGTTGATAGCTTTTTGTTTAACACCATGACTTCCATTTGCCAGTTGCACGCTATAATCTAGTTGACTTGATGATTTACTAGTTGCACATTATTATCCTAGTTCACTAGATGATTTACCAGTTGACTGGTTCACATGTTTGTAAAACGTAATTTATTTTCCTGTATTATGATATTGAGAATCATAACATTCCATATAGAACAGCAGTCTGCGAGTCACTGACTTTCTACTGCTGATTTATTGACAGAAGACTGTCACCCAACAAACCATACACATAATCTATGACTACACAGATGAACGCTTAATGTTATTGGATAATTTGTCAGTTTTATTGATTGTGTTCATACTTTAGAGTCATACAAGTATATACAAAGCGAAACTCCAGTTGCGACAGCAGGAGAGAACTCTTATTAGCACCCCGAGGTCTTTTATTTATGGCAAGTGACCAATTGCCAAAAACGATACACAGGACATCACAAAAACACATAACAAACACAAAACACACATGAATAAAACTGGGGTCACCGTCTTGGAACGGTCAATGCAAAGCATCGGGGGTTAAAACCGGTTTATGTGCGCACGAACCTCACACCTGGCCCAAAATTATTCACAAAACGTGTCAGTGTAAATAAAATTAAAAATAACCTCATAGCATCATACAAGAATTGGGTCTTGTTAGTTTACAGCAAATGTTTTCTACATAATATGCAAGACTCTGTTGGTGCTTCAAAGTTCATTGAAACAGTCCTGAAGATTGTGTTCGTTTTCCTTAAAGACAGTATGTCACAAAAATATACAGATATTTATAATTAATTATTGGCACCTGTCTTTGAGTGTTAATCATGTATACTCTGTAAATTATTTGTAGTTGGAAAGGTTGGTAACTAAAGGAAAACCCATTTTGTATGAAAGACACCTATGAAAGCCAAATTCACAACCACAAATTCCTACAGCTAACTAACGAAAATCCTTATGCCATTCTGTTTCATCTGTTCTTGGACAGCTTGTATGACTTTTATAGCAACTTTTAAAACAATTATTTAATGAAGAGTGTTAAGAATTGCTTCAAATTAGTAGTCGGTCAGTGGGTGTTGTTTTAGCAAATGCAATAGTCTGCCTACCTTCCATATGCCTCTTTAAAGTGTGTATGTACGGTCTTGCAACAGATATAGTGGCATAAATACAATTGACAAAATAAAGTTAAAGAACAATTATATTTCTATGTAAAATGGACTAAAAGTTAAGAACAAACATTGCTTTTAAATGCACAATAAGCTAGTTTTTAATCACCAAATAGTTTTCATCGGTACAAGCAGAAACTCAATTACATGTTTATGTTGACTTGACAGTTGGTTTAGGTTACACAACACCAATAAACGATGCAAAAGTCGACACTAGTTCTTATTGATTTCTTTCCTATTGAAGTGTTACCTTCGTCATTTTTTTTTTTTTTTCTGTTTAAATTCAATTTTTATTGCCGTTTTCATCTGCTTATTTTGAAAATAATTAATATGAAAGGTTGTACATACACACTTTACCTATACCTTTTTAATTCTCATTAATTAAACAGTCGTTGTTTAAGTTATTGTCATGTAGCCAGTGAATGTTCATTCAATCATTGAAGTGCAAAGTGACTGAACAGTCACCTGCAGCCTTGATGAGTTAATACATATATGTCAAATTTACGTAAACAGATTTTACTTCAAAATATATTATCAATATTTTATGTCTTTCAGTCATTATGCTTAACATGTTAATTATATATCAATAAGTTGTTGTATTGTGTGTGTATAGGTTAAATAATGAATGTACTACATGTGTATGTATGAATGGTAAAATGACCAGTATGCACAGAGCAATAGGCCTAAGACTTTAACTATTGTCTGTTGTTAAGTTTCAATGTATTTTGATATGTGTTCTACAGTTTTGGCTAATTGCGAAAACAAAGTGTGTGATTCATTTCTAAAAGTCTGGCCTTACTAACACATTAACAGTAAAACAATTTCACTTAAAATATTAAAGGCTTCATATTGCTGTGAAACATATCTGGATCAATAGCAATATTTGTGAAAGTATTTTTTTGAACACTTTATTTAGTTTGTTGTATTATTAGTGATTTTATTTATTTTAAGATACTGTAAAACATGTGTAACTACGGAATTTTAAATTATTCTTGTTTGCAATAGAATTTATGGTTTTAAAATAAAAAATTTAAACCATCATGATAAAATATTTCATTTTTGACGGTTATATTGTTACATTGAAGCCAAAATATAAAATATATAAACTTAACTCTATAAATTTAGTATTTCAGTACAATACTATAACAGTTTAGGATTCAATGTTATTTTTATATGTGTTAATAACATAATATGTGTAATGAGGCGTGTCGTGGGAAATCCGGACTTAATGCAAGTGCGTAAAGTGTCATCGAAGATTAGCCTGTGCGTACTGTACAGGCTGACCTGGAACGACACTTTTGTGCACATGCATTAAGCCCAGTTTTCCCACGACAGACCTCTAATATATTATAAAGTTGTGTTCAATATGTCAATTGTTTGAAATTGATTGCAAATTATTACACAAATTATTTGTCCAGTAGGTCCCTTCAAAGAACTTTTAATTAATCTGGACAGACTGCACTCATTTAGACAGATTGATTTATATATCTTGATATACTTGGCTGTATGTTTCACTGATAATAATTTGATTATAATTTGTCTAGTTATTTATGCTTAGTGCTATGAGGATAAATACCATTTATAAAAATACTGCATAACTGAACATTAAATTGTAAAGCTGCAGTTCTTTTTCTTCAAGTTCTTCATTCCTTTTTAGCTCATCTGAGCATAAAGTGCTCGGTGAGCTATTGGTATCAATGGACTGCCCTGCGGCGTCCGTCGTCAAGCGTTCGTGGTCCGTAATGCGTCGACAATTGGGCGCGTGGACACGATACAGACTTCACTTTCATTCAATCTACCAAACTTGCACAGTTTGTGTATTACCATACAGTGTTGAATAGGTTTTATAATGGGCCAAATCGGACCAGGAACACCAGAGTTATTGCTCCTTTTTCATGAGAAAATCTGCAAAATGGACTTTATGCAACATACAGACTTCATTTTAGTCTAGCCAGCATGCGGTCAGCTTGACTTAGTTGTCAAAATGGCAGTTCGGTGCATGTGCGTGCGTGCGTGCGTCCGATCTTGTCTGGACTGTAACTCATCATTCATCAGGCAATTTTCAAATAACTTGCCACTAAATGTTCACCAAGTGGAGACGGCGTGTCGTGTTCTTAGCTCAAAGGTCAAGGTCACACTTAGAGGTCAGAGCTCCAATATGGGCATAATACAGCTTGTCTGGACTGTAACTTCATCATTCATTAGGCAATTTTCAAATAACTTGCCACAAATGTTCTCAATGTGGAGACGGCATGTCGCGCGCAAGACCTGTCTCCCTAGCTCAAAGGTCAAGGTCACACTTAGAGGTCAAAGGTCAAATATGGGCATAATACAGCTTGTCCAGCCTGCAACTTCATCATTCATCAGACAATTTTAAAATAACTTGCCACAAATGTTCACCATGTGGAGACAGCATGTCGCGCTCAAGAACTGTTTTCCTAGCTCAAAAGTCAAGGTCACACTTAGAGATCAAAGGTCAAATATGGGCATAATACAGCTTGTCCAGCCTGCAACTTCATCATATATGAGGCAATTTACAAATAACTTGCCACATATGTTCACCATGTGAAGACGTCGTGTAGCATGCAAGACCTGTGTCCCTAGCTCAAAGGTCAAGGTCACACTTAGAGGTCAATGGAGAAGATCTGCTTGTTAGAAAATGAGATTGTAAAATAATTACAATACAAATTGTATCTAGTTCATCTCAATAGTTAAAAAATGGCCTAGATTGGGGTACAAACACCAAAATTTATAACATAATTTAGAAAGAAAATCACCATCTATACAAAGCAGAGCAATACAATTTCTGACACAATGGTATATTATAAATAGCGTGCTGTTTATGGATAATCATCAACTAAGACAGTTACATTGTAAAATGTCTGTATCGCTTTCGTTAGGTAATAATCAAAAAAAATATTCTAGTTACTGTAATACATTTCTGCTGTAAATGTGAGTTTCCATGAGTTATTTCTTTAAAGTAAAATTTAGCAAGCTCTGTAGGGTTATTGCCCATTGTGAGAAACAAATGGACAATGTGGAGTATAGAGACCTAAGTTATTGCCTAATCTTTACCAAATGTGCACTGTTTGTGTTTGACCATAAAGTCTAAGTCAATTCATGATATGGAACAGATCAGACTAGAAAGACCAGAGTAACGGCCCCTTGTTTGTGAAAAAAAATCCATAATCTGTCAATGATTGGCTTTCAGTCTCCATACAGAATTAACGTTGACTGAACTTGCACAGTTTGTGTATGACCATAAGATCTCATCAGGGTGCAATGATGGGCCAGATAAAACCAGGAACACTAGAGTTATTTCCCTTTCTGTATGAGAAAATTTGTCAAAAAATTGACTGTGTGACATAGAAACTTCATTTTTATGCCCCCACTTAAGAGGGGGGGCATATAGATTTGCCCTTGTCCGTCCGTCCCATACTTCCATGTGATTTTTAACTCTTAAAGTGTAACTGCTAGAATGATGAAACTTTATAAGCATATTCCTCGGCATCGGGGCTTGTGCACCTGGATATTTTGGTGCAGTTTATTCCGACAGCGGAGTTATGGCCCTTTTTTAGCTAAAATATGACATTTTTGTACTTGTGTCGCACGTAACTCAAAAAGTATTGCTGTTAGAGTGATGAAACTTTATGAACATATTAATCAGCATGTGAACATGTGCATCTGGATATTTTGGTGCTGTTTTTTTCTGACATCAGCGGAGTTATGGCCATTTCTTTAGCAAAAAATGACATTTTTGGATTGGTGTCGCGTGTAACTCAAAAGTATAATTGCTAGACTGATTAAACTTTAAAAACATATTCATCAGCATGTAAACTTGTGCACCTGGGTATTTTGGTGCAGTTTTTTCCGACATCAGCAGAGTTTTGTGACAACCAGCGGAATGTGGGGGCATCCGTGTCCAACAGAAAATATCTTATCTTAGCTTGTGAATGTCCATTAGATCTCATAAACCAAGGATTGCCCTGATTAGGGAATAAAATAACGACCGTACATGCATCTGTATTGCGCCTTTTAATTGCCAGGTAAATAACAGAAGTAGTCAGGACAGGCATGAGACTGTATATCGCCTGTAGATTGCCAGGTTAGCTACAGAAGAAGGCCGGAAAGGCATCTGTATTGCACCTGTCGATTGCCACATCGGGTTGTCTGATTTGGGTCATTTTGTAGGTGACATTCAGCTGGTCTCTGTCATTGCCAGTAGATGAGCGCTTTGGGTCATCAAAGCCCTTTCGTTTTCTATCTTATGGACAGGAAACTTGAATCACCTGACAGTAAGCTAAACAATACAAAAATGATTCTACTACTGACAGAAGAAACATGAATGAAATAAGAAAACAATCATATTAGATTAAATACATCTGGAATTCACCATTTAATTTTTTTTAGACAATTGTGATCGGTTTTTAACTTATGGAAACATATTTTTATTTCTCTAAAATATATAGAACATGAGCTTATTACGACCCATTAATGCAAAAAGTAGTTGTGTATACATAGAGGTATTCAGCGTAATACATTACTAATTGTATCTGTTTATTGTTATTGAATGTATTGCACTTAGAAGCATATTGTAATTAATTTACACAGTCCTGTAGAACTGCTTTTATTCGCGTGGGTTTTATTTTCGCTAATATTCGCGATTTATTTCCTCACAAATACAAAACAAGCGTGAATAAATGTGAGTGTCAGAATGATAAAAAATTCGAAATTATGCTACTTTTACCTCGTAATAACATATGGAAGTCAGCCAGTAAAAACAGCCAATTGTTACTGTACGTTGTCGTTTTTCACGTTCAGCCATAACAAAAAAGGACCATTTTGAGAGAAAATTTGCCCTCGCGAATTTAAAGCAATCTACATTATGATACAGTAGCAGTCAAATGAAGTATCGATACAAATATAAACAATAAAATTGCTTCGTAATTGTCTCCTTAATGATGTGTGTTTTAGCCTGTGCTTCATTTAAGTATTATTGTTACATCTTTAATGAGCTTTAATGATGGCTAGTCACGGTCGTACTCGTGTCACGGTCGTACTCGTGCCTTTGAACATGCGTTCAACCCTTAGGTCGCTTTTATCCACATGTCCGCATCCGCATCTGTAAACATGAATTAAATACGGTGCCTTCAATGGATACGAGTGAAATTCACACATTAAACATTGGTACAAACGAATTAATGCATTAGGCAACAACACAATTAATGGTTGGTTTCCGCTTAAATCTCAAAAAAATCTAGGAGGGGAGGTAAAATAAAAAAAAATATTTTAACTTTTTTTCTTCGCCGCATATTCACCACACACAGTTGAAGTATATTGGACTGCATGTGTAATGTTTAAACGCCTCCCAACAAAGAAACTGTGCTTAACTATAACAAATTTCAAAGAAAAATATATTCCATGTAATCACGTGTTTTATTTCAAGACTATAACTTTTCATATAAAAAACTTATTGAAGGTAGTGTGTGCTGGTGTGTTGTTCACTTGTAGATCTCACAACATTTTTTCGCATTTAAATAGTTTAAAGACAATTTTCATACCATTTTATGACTATCGATATGCAGTTTAGCCTTACTCTTAAACAATAGCCAAGTTTGACACTTCTAGAGCAAATATTCATACTTTAAGGCTGCAAAAACCTACTTTAAGCTCAACAATATTAATTCTTGTGACGACTTTAAATACAAAATAACAAGTGATAATCAGACATTACCTTAACAAGTACAATGTATATACACTATACAATTGTTTTTATTATTGGTTAATAATGTTAAAACCTCAGATCTTTTGGTATGGGTATACCAGCCATATAATACAATGTAGATCAAACCAATTAATTAATTGAATCGTATACATGTATTTAAAATATAATTATATATGGTTCCTTTCTTTGTCAGAGTTATCCAGTTTTATGACACTACAAGCACCATCATCCTGCCTTGGAAAAGAGGCTGTTTTATATGAATTGGGTTGTAACACTTGTGCTTTATATTGATCAATAAACTTGCTTTAATATCTGGAAGTGATTTTTTTCATATTAGGTATAATGCTAAGAGACTACATACAGAGCAATCACTATAGCCCTTTCGGTCGGTAAATTATAGTTATGCATTTCCTGACTGATGATAAAGAATGCTAAATTATTTAATTAAGTAGACCCAATAGCGGGTTAGCCATCCCAGCTCTATTGGCATTTAATTTAGCACATTGTTAATCATTGTTCTTGATCACAACTGATCCCATTAATTATTATTCAATGAAAACTAAACGCATGTCTTCAATGTCATTATATAAGGTCGATGGCCAAGGTACATAACTGTGACCAGCATTTTTGCAGAATTATGCCCCTTTTTGTAGTGATCAAGGCCAATAACCCTGACAAAGCGGTTGAATAGTCACGCGTGCTTTAATGAGACAGCTCTTGTCTTATATGCTAGTAAATGGGGCAGGCGCCAAAAGGACAAATTATAAGAGTATCGCAAATGACAACTGAAGACTTTGAATTAACCTTATTTAATTTAATCATGCATTCATATTTTACCATGTATTCAAACAATATAATACATATAAATGAATGCTACAATAAACACATATTATGATACTACTTCAATACTGAATAGTGAATATTGTACATATTTATTAATTCCATAAACTGATGCAAGGATACATTATAAACACCAGCAGCACATTCTTAAATTAGTTCCACTTTAACTAATATTGTTTGACTGCTACTGCTAGTGAACAGTTTCCTGGGTCAACCGTGAATGGACAGAAAGTGGTCATCTGATCATTGCCATAGGAGACTCGTTCGCTGAAAACGTGAAATAACATTAAAATTTAATAATTTATATGCAAATCATTCAAATGGATTAGTAATATTTAATTACCTCATAAGCACCCCCACGCTATCATTAAAACAGCTGCACAACGATAGTGTGATTACTTTTGATAATTCATTACATTATTATATTAGTTATTTCTCATATTAGTTTTGCTCATATTAATTCAATTTGGTAATTATTTAATGCTCAAACGTTTACGTGTAATGGTTTCAACAACGTATATACAAAACGATTGTTATATTTTATATTGATAATGCAGATATATGGATGGATGGACGAACTGATTGAGCTGCATATCTGCAAATAAAGTTCTTTGTTTTGCAAACGTTAATGCCTGATTACCAGTTGTTATCTTGTACTTAAAGTCGTCACCAAAAATATGTTTGAGTTTAAAGTTCGTTTCTGCAGCCTGAAAGTATGAATATTTGCTCTAGAAGTGTCAAACTTGGCTATTGTTTAAGAGTAAGGCTAAATTGCATATCGATAGTCATAAAATGGTTTGAAATTGTCTTCAAACTATTGAAAATGCGAAAAAATGTTGTGAGATCAACAAGTCAACAACACACCTGCACACACTGTACCTTCAATAACTTTTTTATATGAACAGTTATAGTATTAAAATAAAATACGTGATTAAATGAACTATTGGGTCACAACATGAGCATATTCTTGGGATGAAAAGCGGAAAAAAGCTGTACGAACCATAGAAAAGCATCCAGAATTTGTTCAAAACCGGCCATTTTTAGCACCAACTGGTTTTTGCCTCACTTAAAGGTAGCCAGAGTTAACTTCACGATCTCCCCCGCCCCCCCCCCCCCCCCCCCCACCCCCCCTCCCCCCTGTGGTTTGGTAGAGATTGGATGTATAATATCGACGATCAGAATTCAACACATCTACCAGTACACACTGATCAACTGATGTCGGTGGACAACGCACAAAATACATGTACATACGAAATGCGCATTGAGCACATTGATATCAGCTATTTAATCAACGATAAAAGGGACTTTTCACAGATTTTCCCCTTAATGACCATAAATCAAGCATCTGCACTAATGGAAAGTCAAAACGCTGACAGCGAAGAAAGACTGTTGGCGACAAAAGAACCTAGAAGCATGTGAATTATGAGTGCATTTTTGCTAAAAAGGAAACATTAGTTTTATAAAGTTCAATTTCCCACCTTTAACTCGACAATATTGTTTCTTCAATAGTATACGATATCATAATAAAAATTTATTTGTAAGTAACAAACAAATGTTTTTAAGCTAATTATCTAATCCAAACGGATATACACCTGCCAGTTAACAGGTCAATCTGCACAGAGCCATGCGGAAGAATAACCGATCAAGCGTGGTAGTTAGGAGCATCGATTGTTAGTGATTCGTAGCCTACTGAGTCAAAAGTAGGTCATACGATGCGTGTTCTCGATTTTCCATACTACAGTTTAAAATTTATACATCGCAGTAATTTCTTGTCAAAATATTCAGAATAAGAATCGGTAACAAGAAATAACACGTTCACAACGAGCCGAAAATAACCGATGTAGCGCATTTAATTTGGTGGACTTAATTCAGGACACCCAGGGGAGTATTTCGGTTACATTCAAGTAAATTACGAAAATAGGGGTGTCATTAATTTGACGTAACACTTATAATTAATTGACTTTTTTAGAAATTTAGTAATTGTAATAATTCACATGATATACACATTTAATATACATGATGTACATTATCTTAAATGATTAAAAGGTAAGAAACGTTTGCTGTTTTAAATAAGAACCCTTTCAGGTTTGGAATTGCCGACTCCTAGCCTGCAAAGGAAAGAAGCAGTTTTCCGCGACACCTGTTTCGGAAATTCCCCTCTCAAACAGTCTAAAAAAACAAATGAGGCGTGCCGGGCTTAATGCATGTGCGTAATTGTAGTTTCGTCCAGTCCGCACAGGTTAATCCTGGACGACACTTTCCGCTTTTATGGTATTTTCTGTTTCAAGGAAGACCCTTCTAAACATAAATCCGTGTGGACTGCACGGGCTAATCCGGGACGACACTTTACGCACATGCATTAAGCTCGGGTTTCCCATGACACGCTTCAAAGATAAGGAACAAGAAATGTCTTTAAAAAAGACAATCGGCGTAGAAATTAATATTGAGATGTCTTTTTTTTGCCCTAAATATAATACATGAGGACCAAGCTGTGACTTCACGGACCCCATATTTTTCGTTCCCTACTGAGGAGAATTCTCGGACACTAGATATTTCGGAGACTATAAGAAAACGTATCGGCCCCCCAAATTAATTTGAGATAAACTCAATAATTATTTATATCTGTACCGTGAATAAACCGGTCATATATCGCCCCATGTTTTCACCAGTGATACATGCATAAGCTGAATACTAGTAATTTAGTAAACGTAATTGATACATGAATTTGTCAGGCAAATTTAACAAATTAACATTGTCAGAAAATAATAGCGGGAATGAATGAGCCCCATTTATTGCAATTCTCGGGTTTAGGATTCTCCAGACGCTATTTGATGCGTGTGTATTAACACACCTTTACCACGCGCTATGTTTAGAATGATTCTCCTGCTGGGGTTGTACTCGCTAGAATAAATTCACGGGGACGACAGTCGGTTACAGCGTACAATAATATTTTTACACAATGATAAAATAATAGGAAATATAAGCTCAATCAAATTTGCTAATATTTGTTTTGCTTATTTATCAAAATAATACCAGAAATTTACCACTTTTAATTTTTTGCTTGCGAGCTCAACAGGCATTGTACGTTGTGACCGACTGTCGTCCCCGTGAATTGTAGCATAGTAATTTGCTATTTATGGAGCGCGCCAGTTATGTAGGCTAAACAATATAGTTATTTCATTATGTTAATGAATATAACATTCTGATCATAACATACAATGGGTAAAATTGTTCATAATTATGTCCATTGCTAGAGTGTATGTTTATAACTTTAATTTAACCGCTTTAAGTAAGCAATTATGTTAATTTTTAATCCCCAAAAGTATGCAACAGTTATTGGTATACGTTAAACCACTGTTTGAAGTTTGCATTCCCTAAAATTAGAAAATTTGCCCAGTTCTATTGACAATCAATTTTCCCGCTGCATAATTATCGCAAGAAATCTAGGTCAAATGTGATCTTAGACCTCTACGCCGAAAAAAGTTTCAAAACCCTTCCCAATTTGAACCACTTGGCCAGATGGATTTATTTATAATCAATGACATGCATTTTTAACGCTATTATATATACTGTTCCGTGTACATGGCTGTGTCTGTGTCAGGTGTGTTAGGTCGCTTCTTGATATATGTGTAATATGCTTTTTAGCTTAGGCCCACCCCCCACCCCACCCACCCCAAAAAATAAAAAAATAAAATAGTCCCGATTCTGGTCTCCCGACCGACCCTTTACTTTTGCTGCCGACCCTACAAATTTTTGGTCTAAAAATTATTTATTTACGCCTATAAATATTCTTATTCATTTTACCAAACAATATTTTAATTGGCTATCGCTTTTCATATACCTGATAATAATTCACCATTGCACATGATACATATTTTACCACATTGTGTCCATTTTTTTATTGTTATTTTCTGGAATATTGAACTAAATTTACTTTCATAAAAAACGTTATCAATTTATAGTTCAGATACGCATACATAATTACCTTTTGCGCGAAACACATATTAATCCAAATATTCAATACGTGTTATGTCGTAACACAATATCCGTGTTAATTCAAATACATGTATATTTCGTCACCATTTAAATCTACAATTTATCCGATGCAACAAAACAACTGTCAAATTTTCTTAAAACCCTTGACATTTCCTCTTGAACGCTAATTCATTAATGCTCTATCGACTCTGCTTGCATTGTTCAGGTACAATAGTATTAATTGATGCTTTTTTCACTGACCACGTGTTAATCGTGTTACACGCTTAGTGCTACAAACTGCTAGACAATGGCCCCAGCTCAGCAGTCACATCAAATACTTTTTGAAGTCAAACCGACACCGTTGCTATGGTTGTTGCTAACGGCTTGCAGATTTTAAAGACCTGGCTAATTGATGACGTTGCGCTTTCACTCTTCTCAATTGTAATAGGTGTTGATATCAATCACTGTGTTTTTAACGGATTTTATTGTTTGTTCAAATGAGAGACATGTTTGCAAGGTAATTAGGGTGCAATGTTTCGTTAATAACAAATTATGAATTAAATATAAAATAAAATATCACTAAAACGTTCCAAAAAAAAAATAACATGACTGAAAAAGACTGTTACCGTGTACAACGCGCGCCGTATTTTCATAGCTGAATTTAAGGTAAAAATGTGCGCGTAATAGATGAAGTACCATAATACAGGATACTCATCTGAATATAAAACATATATGGAACACACACATCATTCTCCCATCATCAAAAAAATAATTAAAAAATAAAATAAAATCCCTGCCTAGCGACCCTTATTTTTTTAGCAGGAGACCAGAAACGGAACTAATTTTTGTTTTGGCCTTACTTGAGCACGAAGTGCTCAAGGGTGAGCTATTGTGGTCAGTCACTGTCCGTCGTACGTCGTCCCGCGTCAACATTTTGCTTCAAACAACTGCTCTGAAACCGCCTTGTGGATTTTAACCAAACATGGCAGGACTGTTCCTGGCTTGGTCCTTCGCCAAATTCCTTCATATCAAAAGCATATTTATAAAACTGGTTGCCATGGCAACTAAAAGCATAAAAAACTGGAAAGCTTAAAAAATCTTCTTTTCAGAAACTACTGGCTAGATCATTTTGATTCATTAGAAAACATGGCCACCAGGGGCGGGGCAGTTTTCCTTTTATGGCTATATTGAAAACTTTGAAAATCTTCTTGTTTGAGATCACTGGTGGGTGACCCTCTACCAAATCCTAAAAATCATTTTGATTCATAAAAAAACATGGCTACCAGGGTGCGGGGCAGTTTTCCTTATATGGCTATATTGAAAACTTTGAAAATCTTCTTGTCTGAAACCATGGCTGTTATTTGAAAATAATTTCACAGAAATGTTCCTTGGGTGACCCTCCACCAAATTCCTAAAAATCATTTTGATTCATTAAAAACATGGCCATCAGGGGGCGGGGCAGTTTTCCATATATGCCTTGATTGAAAATCTTGTCTAAAACAACTGGCTGGATTTTAATAAAATTTCACAGAAATTTTCATTTGGTGACCCGAATTCCTTCACAGCATTTTGATTCGTTAAAAAATGGCCGCCTGGTGGGCTGGGCAGTTTTCCATATACAATCTATATTGAAAACTTTAAAAAATCTTCTTGTCTGAAACCACTAGCTGGATTTGAAAATAGTTTCACAGAAGTATTTATTTGGTGGCCCTCTAACAAACAAAAAATCATTGTGATTAGTAAAATAACATGGACGGCCTAGGGCAGGGCAGTTGTCCTTATATGGCTATATTAAAAACTTTGAAAATCTCCTTGTCTGAAATCGCTGGCTGTATTTTAAATAGTTTTCACATTTTCTGTGAAAACCTTTTTCAAATGCAGCCAGCGGAATACCCCAATGGAGAGGTCAGACATTCCTTAAACTAGGCCGTTTAACCGCGGACAGCTAATTAAGTTCCTTCATATACAATTATTAGATAACGAAAATGAAACGAGTGCATTATCACGCTACAAATGATTTTCAAGGTTGATATTAATTGCAAAGCTGGTTTTCTATTTTAGGACGTATGCTGTGTCCTTGAATAATTTGGCCGCGTTTAACTTCTGGTGCGAAAATTCGGTGATATAGTTTTTGCATATACTCGAACCACGTTAAAGGGCGCTATTGTAACGAAACAAAGAATTACAGAAACAGAGAAAAGGAAGACCAGACCAAAGGAAACAGAACAACGACAGAAAAACTACAAATAAAACAATACAGGGGAATAAAACAAGTAATGCATTCAAATGTATAAAAAGTAAATAAACAAACATACCATTATTAAAAAGAAAAGTAGAGAAAACTAAATTGGAAAGACAAAGTTACGTTTTAAGTCAATACGACGAAATCCGACCAGCAAGTTTTGCTTATTTTTAAATACGCAGCAAATCTAATTACAGACGTAAATAACTGGCACGTGTGCAATTTGCACGTGCTCCTCGTGGTTGCAAAGTATCCTCGTGCTCTAAATCTACATACATATTTAGTGTGATTTCATTCCATGGTTCAGATTGTGGCATATTCTTCATAGATATTCATAAAGCACGTATCGCGTGATACCATTATGAGGTTAAATAATATGTGCAAACTTTTGACCTATTGGCCAATGACATTTAAGTGAACGGTGGGGTTGAGTAAGAAACGCCGCCACTTTCTTGGCTTTCTTCTCTTGTTTATTCTAAATATGTACTAGTAAATGTTGACACTTGAACGGAACGGCAATCTATTAATACACTTTAAAGATATTTATACTACATGTATGTTGTATTCAGTTCAACGACGGTTCTTATGTGCTAGAAATTTTAAGCAAAAAATCATCCAGTCCTGGTTTGGATTCAGGGACGGGACCAGGATTTCGGGTTGGGGGGGGGGGCGTAAACTTTTGATCGTGTAGTTATAAACCCTTTATGTTGTCTGCGGGTCTGCAGTGATCAGCTACATATCCGTATTAAATCATCATCATCATCATCATCGTCATCATCATCATCATCATCATTAAATGCACTTTGTTTCACTGAATAAATTTCACCATTTTATATTCGACAGACATGTTGGTTCATCTGTACGCCAATCACCTATTTTGAAACTAAATTGCCCTTGCTTGATGTGCCTGTCCACTAAATACGTATTTGACATTCATTAGTATAAATATCAGGAATATCTTTAAACATGTAAAATCCGTAGCTGACTAAATTCAAACACAGACGCATCGAGAATATGTGTATTATTCATTTACCGAAGTGTATTATATAGTCTCTTTTCGTAGAAAAGTGAATGTCATTACATAACTCGCGCGTTCACAGTCGTGCTCATCAATTCTCTTGAAATATGATGCACTGTGTTTTGTTTTCATCGAACCGAACTAACGGTAAGTAATATTGTGAAAGATACTCGTATGATTGTGTTGTGAAATAATACGGCAAATGATGCCGATGTAGTGCCGATGTAGTGTCAATTTCGCTGACATGGTGCCGGAAAAAATATGAAATCGTCAGGACATGGAACCAATCTTGTGGACACCCCTCTACTTTATCACGTTATATCTTTTTTATGAATGCATAAAAGAATATGATATTTAGAGTGATTTTTAATTAATGAAACATTGAACAAAAGGTTTGTCTATTTAATGTTTTGGAAACTCACCTATTTATTAAAACAAAACTGTTTAAACTCGAAAGTAGTCATTGATTTGACATGATTTTCAACTTGAAATCATATTTATTTGAACCGTATAAATGTCTTTTATGTGGTTTCCTGTGCCAACGGTGTATTTAATCTGACATCTTTATATAATACATATATAAAACAAAACAATGTCACTTACCAATAAAGGTATATATACCAATTGTCTATAGTTTACCGTGTTGGGGCCGGTACTACGGTGTTCCATAAAAAATCGTAGGGGCGGGCTAGGTCGGGTATGTTTGACAGTTACTTTTACAAAATTTTTACTATGTACCTTTAACCAAACTGAGCGAGCGAAGAGAGCGACGCTTTTTTTAGCATATTTATCCTTTTGACCGTTTTTTATATGCCCATATATGTATGGTCCGGAAGTTTTTTGGGCGGGGGACGCCAGGTGCGCTAGTGGGATCGTAAACATAACAAACACAATCCAGTTTCGAGAGATGACTTGAAGTGCACATCTGAGTGGCGTAGCTCTTCCACGACCTGTATTTACAAAATTCCTTGGTAAATAAAAATATAACTACAAAATTCCTTTAGTGCGGGGATGTTTACAACGTAATTTAGATTTTAGAATCTACGAGGGGCATTAAAAAAGTTCGTTGACAGTCTCTTTTTTTCATAATTCTAGACATATGGAGATGAAAATACATTAAATATTGAATGACAGTGTGTTAAATAAAATATTATATCATAACTTAGTCTCAACTTCAAAAATTGACCAATGAAAACCCTTGTTTCATAATGGCTTTGGTGTTCATTTGAGAATTAAATTTCGATTTATCGTTGTTTATCGACCAGTAAACAACGATTTCGAGTTCTGATGCGTAGGAACTAAACCACGAGGGCGTTAGCCCGAATTGTTTAATAGCCACGCGACAGAACGGCAAAATGTTGTATATCGGCCCATAAACAACGATAATGCGAAAATTATTTCGATTCTTACATGATTTTACATTTTTGCTGTTGTAATTGGAACTACTTTTTACTATGCTCTGCTCAGTATTGGGACTTTTTTGCGTTGTTTATTGGGTAGTTTAACAACGATAGTTTTGTTCTTTATCTATAGAAAAATAGCGAGTTTCATGTTACATTGGTCATTAGTTAATAGATCTATTAAAACTTAACGCGAATATTGGGAACTTTTGCGCTCATGTGGCCTGCTTTACCTGTGCCTACAGTTCGTGTTTCCAACATTCATAAGTTTTAATGACCCACATACAAGTTTCGCCATTTCTTCACCAATGAAATACTTCAAATTATTTAACAAGTCACAAACTCTTCAACACCGATGGTCACACTGGTTAGGAAGAACGACGGACCTATAGTTTAGACATAAAAATGGCCGATAGTGTCAACATTTCAAACGTAAGTATAGAATTTCTGTACATTTATCTCATTTTTCCATAAAATCGTTTCCTGCGATTGGTCTTAAGGAACCCCCACATTTGCCTCCAATACACGGAAAAGATATAGATCTAAATATGAAAATATAAATAAATGTACAAGTTTAGCCTATTACGGTTTACTTGCCACCTAAAATTTGTCCAAAACGAGACAAAATTGACATAATTTGCACTCAAACATGCTTTCTTGCAGTCTGTCACGATGAATAGCTGTTGTTAACATTTGTCCAAACAAAATTATTATACATGTACAAAAATGTTATTATTGTCGTGTCCAACACAATTAGTTTTGGACGCCAGTTTGTATTATCAACGGGAGCCATGATCGTTGTATTTGCAAACTTGCTGATAGTAATTATTTATACAGATTTTGTCCGGACATTTCATAAGACTGCAACAGCTATTCGTCGTTATAGACTGTAAGTAAGTATTACCTGAATGCAAATTATGTCAATTTTGTCTTGTTTTGGACAAATTTTCATTAACACACAAATCTGTAGCATGCTAAACTTTAAATCTTTTAAGTGTGATTGGGACACATGTGGGGTTCCGAAGGGGCATGGCATGAACAGATTGTTTAGAAAACTGTGATATTGGGACACATGTGGGGTTACGTAGGGGCATGGCATGAACAGATTGTATAGAAAACTGTGAGAAATATACAAAAAAATTATCACGTTTGAAATGTTGACAGTATCGGTCATTTTTAGCGGGAGACTGTGCGTTACGATAGCGAGAACCCTTTCCTAAAATTGGAGGTCCGTCGTTTTTCGTTAGGCGTAAAAAATATGTTTGTTTCAGGTTACCTGACTTACCATAAAAAAAACGCTCCGACCCTAGAACATTTTATTGAGTAGATCAGATGTTTTGTGTTATTTTACAGATTTCCAATAGCTAAATGATTGTTTAAATGTTTTGTTTTGATAGCATCCACTTTAAAACAATATTTTGTGATATTAGAGACATATATTCATTCATTTTTAGAATCTTTAAGTTGACCATTTACCCCCCAAAAAATTATAATAATTCCCTACCTACCTACCCTAATTTTTGGGGGCATGTAGCCTGAAACAAACATATTTTGTTACGCCTAACCAGTGTGATGAATGGACTAGGATATTAAGTACGTCAAAGGTTGGGACAGTTAGCCACACGCCAGCAATGTGTACACTTGACCGTACGACGTGATTTGATTGAAAACGTGTTTAGCCACTTAGAAAGTATAGTGCGGGATTATTAACCTGACACTCATTAATCTTCGTGACAAACCGTGTGTTCGGTTTTTTGCGTTGTTTTGTACGAGTTTCTGTTATGGGAATTTATGTTGATATAGATTTAAATACGGGGTAGCGAAAGTGGCATTTCATAGTCGTGTATACGTGCTAGCGCCGCACGCCATCGAACTTAGTTCAATTTCGTCTGACATTGACATTTTGTAACAAGTTCAGAATATTCTTAAAATATGCAGATCATAAGATATGTATTAAAAATGTAGAATATTTTATTGTGTTACTATCATTTTTGAATTATATTTTATCGTACATTCACCAAGGTGTCAATTACAATAGCACACTCATTAGATAACTCGTGAAACACGTGGGTACATTTCCGCAACATAATGTGCACAAAAATGTCGAAGCCGAGGCTTGAACTCCGAACTTCGCAACGCCAGTGCGGGATCTGTTCCTTTACACCATTAATTGCATTGGCGTTTTACGAACTTAAACCAATAAATACCAATTTACATTGCATTATTGCCTATGCTACGCTCGATACTTGTCGTGGTATCTATAAATAAAACCCGATTGCATACGGAATATTCATGAGTGTCAGGTTAATAATTGCGCACTATACTAGTAGGTCTTGATTGTTTGACGGACACTCGTATATATATTGTAAACGGCTTTTGGAGGAGTTTGACCTATGTAGCCGTGGTTATATATCCAACCCCATAGCCGCTACGCCCCCGCGTACAGTGTTAAACAAATCGGCCGATTTTAACGCCGATAAAACACGTGTTTATTCTATCTTCGGGTTATACCGGCTCGAACTGCTACTTATCAGTAAATACCTTCTACGCGTGGCTTCACGGGCTCTGCATATAGTTCACGTGCTGTGGTGAAATCGGCGGCTACAGAAACAACTATGTCGGAAATGGAGTACATTGATAATGGATATGCATTTTCCAATTACTTTACTCTCCAAAATGGACGTTTATTTTGCGAAAATATAGACGTAAATGGCCTTGAAGATTTCATGGAAAGGTGTGACTTTCAAACGAAATCCCCCGTTTTCGTCTACAGCAAAAATCAGATCATTTCTAATATTAAATCGTACATGCAACCGCTGAAATCGATCGACCGCGAGGCATTCTTGAATTACGCCGTGAAAGCCAATATGAACCCGGCGGTGTTGGAACTCATGCGGAACCTCGGCTGCTCAGTGACCCTCGTCAGCGGGTTCGAGCTTCGCCTGGCGCTGCGCCTGGGCTTCGAACCCAGCCGTATCGTATTGAATGGGAACGGGAAGCAAAGGTGGGAAATCGAGCTCGCGGTTTCGAACGGATGCCTCCTCAATATAGACGGCTGGTTCAACTTGCAGCAGACGATAGCCGTATGCAGACGACTTAAGAAAGTGGCGCGAGTTCTTCTGCGGATAAACCCGAACATAGACGCCGTAAGTTCTATATTGATCAGTCTTCTTAATGACTGAATAGCATTACCTGACGATCTAATAGACAGCACTGTATCATTTTATATGAATACAAGAGGGCCCTGAGGGCCCTAGGACGCTAACCTGAGACCTGAGACATTCTAGCTAAATAGCAATTTGCATCCCCGAGGCGTGGGTTATTTTTATCACAGGGGCATAATTTGAACAATCTTGAACAAACCTCTGGGCCTTGTAGATTCAGGTAAAGATTTTTTAAGTCATTTTGCTATTTAAGTCTATATAAAGCATGTGACCCCTCGGGGTGTGGCCAGATTTGACCCCAGGGGCATAATTTGAACAATCCTTGGAGAGGACCACCATGCGATGTTACGTACCAAATACAGGAAAGCTGTGGGCCTTGCCGTTTCAGAGGAGAAGGTTTTAAAGTCATTTTGCCATGTAAGTCTATATAAACCATGTGACCCCCGGGGCGTGTTCAGTTTTGACCCCAGGGGCATAATTTGAACAGTATTTGTAGAGGACCACTATACGATGTTACATACCAAATATGAAACCTCTAGGCCTTGCGGTTTCAGAGGAGAAGAATTTTTAAGTCATTTTGCTATTTAAGTCTACGTAAACCATGTGACCCTTGGGGTGTAGTCATTCTTTACCCATGGGGCATAACTTGAACAATCTTTGTAGAGGACCACTATAGGATGTTACATACTAAATACGAAACCTCTGGGCCTTGCGGTTTCAGAGGAGATTTTTTTTAAGTCGTGTTGCTATTTAAGTTTATATAAACCATGTGATCCCCGGGGGGTGGCTAGTTTTGACCACAGGGGCATAATTTTAACAGTCTTTGTAGAGGACCACTATACCAAATAAGAAACCTCTGGGACTTGCGGTTTCTGAGGAGAAGATATTTCTAGTCATTTTGCTATTTAAGTCTATATAAATCATGTGACCCCTGGGGCGTGGCCAGTTTTGATCTCAGGGGCATAAATTGAACAATATTTGTAGAGGACAACTATAGGATGTTACATACCAAATATGAAACCTCTGGGCCTTGTGGTTTCAGAGGAGAAGATTTTAAAGTCATTTTGCTATATATTCTATATAAACCATGTGACCCCCGGGGCGGGGCCCGTTTTGACCCCAGGGGCATAATTTAATACACTTTGTAAAGGACCACTAAAGGATGTTACATACCAAATATGAAACCTCTGAGCCTTGCAGTTGCAGAGGAGAAGATTGTTTAAGTCATTTTTGCTATATATTCTTTATAAACCATTTTACCCCCGGGGCGTGGCTAGTTCTGACCCCAGGAGACGATTTTTAAAGTCATTTGCTATATATTCTATATAAACCATGTGACCCCCGGGGCGTGGTCCGTTTTGACCCCACGGTCATAATTTTAAAAAAAATGTGTAGAGGACCACTATAGGATGTTACATACCAAATATGAAACCTCTGGGCCCTTCGGTTTCAGAGAAGAAGATTTTACAAGTTTACACTTTTTAAATATATTTTTAGCTCTGGTGACCTACATATGCAGCGGACCGTAACGATTTGAACAACTTTGAAAGAGGGTCACCCAATGATCATTCCTGTGAAGTTTGGTGAAAATCTGCCAAGTGGTTTAGGAGGAGATGTTGTTTGAAAGAAAATTGACGACGGACGCACGGACACACGGACGACGGACAACGGGCGATCAAAAAAGCTCACCATGAGCACTTTGAGCTCAGGTGAGCTAAAAAAAAAAGTACTATATCCTATCTGAAAAGTACTTGTTATTGAGCAAATTTAATAGTTGTTTACGCCTCTGAATGTATGGTATTAAAGTAAAGTAGATCTCTCATTGTAGTTAATGATTATCCACTCAAGGGTGTTTGTAATATCAAACATAAATGGGCCATTATATTTCTTGTCATTTGATATGTTTGGTCTATTCGACAGGTTTAATGACGTGTTTTGTAGTAGTATACAAATGAGGCTTGTCCTGGGCACAATGCATGTACGTAAAGTGGCGTTCCGGAGCCGCCTGTGCAGTCCTCACAGGCTAATCCGGTACGACACTTTCCGCCTATAATGGATTTATGTTCAGAAGAGACTACCTCCAAACAGAAATTACCTTAAGAATGAAAGTGTCAACCGTGATAAGCCTGTGTGGTGCGCACGAACGCGATTCTTTTGTCGCGTAACTGATCATTTAAACGCGATGAAACCAACTTCTATGCGAGCTTATATGGTGGGTTTGATAAAGGTAAATGTTGTATACGACAATACACGTGTACGCCCTTCTCTCGTAGAAAGTGCACAAGT
Organism: Congeria kusceri; assembly: GCA_027627225.1. Lineage (NCBI taxonomy): Eukaryota > Metazoa > Mollusca > Bivalvia > Myida > Dreissenidae > Congeria > Congeria kusceri. Next base: position 7,734,516 of record CM051034.1, on the reverse strand, counting down.
ACAACACAACCGGCACCAGCCAGTCCAAGTTTGGTATAGAGCTGTTCCAGATGGCCAACGTCCTCGAGGAGTTGAAACGCGAGCCCCTCGTGCACGTGGTGGGGGTCCACTGCCACCTGGGCTCCACCATCACTGACATCGACGTGTTCAGGTACAGACATTGACGGGTTCAGGTACAGACATTGTCGTGTTCAGATACAGACATTGGCGTGTTCTGGTACAGACATGGGTGTGTTCAATTAAAGACATTGGTGTGTTCAGGTACAAACATCGAGGTGTCTAGGTACAGACATTGACGTGAGCAGGTACATACATACACGTGTTCAGGTACATACATTGACGTTTTAAAGTTCTAGTACAGACATTGACGTGTTCAGGTACTGATATTTACGTGTTCAGGTACAGACATAGAAGTTTTCAGACACAGACATTCAGGTGTTCAGATACAGACATAGACGTGTCCAGGTACATGCTTTGGCATGTTTAGGTACAGATCTTGACGTGTTCAGGTACAGATATTGGCCTGTTCAGGTTCTGACATTGGTTTGTTCCGGTTCATACATTGTCTTGATCAGGTACGGACATTGGTGTGTTCAGGTACAGACATTGGCTTGTTCAGGTACAGACAATTGCGTGTTCAGGTACGGACATTGGTGTGTTCAGGTACAGGCATTGGCTTGTTCAGGTTCATACATTGTTTTATGCAGGTTCATACATTGTCGTGTTCAGGTACAGATATCGGTGTGTTCAGGTACAGACATTGGTGTGTTCAGGTACAGACATTAAAGTGTTCAAGTTCATACATACAGGTACAGACATTGGCCTGCTCAGGTACAGACATTGGCGTGTTCAGGTACAGACATTGGCCTGTTCAAGTACAGACATTGGTCTGTTTATGTGCAGACATTGGTGTGTTCAGGTATAGGCATTGGTGTGTTCAGGTGAATACATTATTGTGTGTCACCGACCGCGAACATAAAAATGTCGTAGTACATTGTACACGTTTAATTTACAACATTATACTGAACGATGGGCCATGTTTGGATATTTGTTCGGTTTGGACAGGATTCCCTGCACTTCAATTTATGTGCTGATTTGGTTCGGTTTTACAACCATGAGTGGTTGTACGGGTGATTTCTTGTAGCTGGGTATGTTCTGTATTGATAAGCATATTTGTATATGGCGCTGTATGCACCTGACTTAACAAACAGTTCCATGTATTCTCCAGTTTTCATACGACCCTTTTTCCTTACATGGGTTATACATGGGTAAGACGTGAGTTGTTGTAGAAATGAATAAATACTATACAGATATTGGTATGTATGTATGATCTATCTAAACATTGTCGTTTATAATTAGTCTTTAATTCTAACATGATACTCGCTAATTTTTATATAGACAAGGAAAAAGAATATCGTTGTTAAACTACCCAATAAACAACGCAAACATATGTCCCGATTCTGAGCGGAGCATAGTAAAAAGAAGTTCCAATTACAATTGCAAAAATATATGTCAAATCATGTTAGAATTGCAATAATTTTCGCATTGTCGTAATTTATCGGCCATTAAACAACTCTTTGTAGTTCTGATACTAAGGCTCTCGTGGTTTAATTCCAACGTATCAGAACTTCAAATCGTTGTTCATTGGCCAATAAACAACGATAGATCGATAATTATTTCTTAAATCAACAACGCTTTCTGGTATTTTGACATTGTCTTCACTCCCAATATCTGGCTTACCAAACACTATATATTGAAAGATAGATAACCGAATTACCGGTACATCGTCTGCGTGTAATTTACCAAACCTCCATGGAAACAATAAAAACTTAACACAATTTTAGTAAACGCTATCATTAAAGGTATTTGTTTGGGACGCTTTTTATTATAAAAGAGTTTGTGAGACACTGTGGACAGAAAAACGGAAAAAAAATTATATAATAATCTATTCACCCGAAAGACGATAATGTCCTGGCCTAGTTTCGTAAAGCAAACAAAAAGCATGATTCATTCGTTTGATGTTTTGGTAAGGTGATTTTTAAATCCCTTTTTTCAGGAAATCGGCCAAAGCTATGATGAAAGAGTTCCAGACACTGAAAGCGAGCGGATTCAAACATATGAAGTACATCAATCTCGGAGGCGGCTTGGGGATAGACTATACCCACCATGTAAGATAGAAAGACTTAATGATAGACTATACCCGCCATGTAACATAGAAAGACTTAATGATAGACCATACCCGCCATGTAAGACAGAAAGACTTAATGATAGACTATACCCGCCATGTAAGATAACACGGCTTGGGGATAGACTTTACCCGCCAAGTAAGATAGAAAGACTTAATGATAGACTATATCCGCCATGTAAGATAACACGGCTTGGGGATAGACTTTATCCGCAATGTAAGATAGAAAGACTTAATGATAGACTATACCCGCCATGTAAGATAGAAAGAATTAATGATAGACTATACCCGCCATGTAAGATAGGAAGACTTAATCATAAACTATATCCGCTATGTAAGATAGTAAGGCTTGAGGATAGACTATACCCGCCATGCAAGATAGTAAGGCTTGGGGATTGACTATACCCGCCATGTAAGATAGTAAGGCTTGGGGATAGACTATATCCGCCATGTAAGATAGTAAGGCTTGAGGATAGACTATACCCGCCATGCAAGATAGTAAGGATTGGGGATAGACTATATCCGCCATGTAAGATAGTAAGGCTTGGGGATGGACTATATCCGCCATGTAAGATAGTATGGCTTGGGGATAACTATACCCGCCATGTAAGATAGTATGGCTTGGGAATATACTATACCCGCCATGTAAGATAGTAAGGCTTGAGGATATACTATACCCGCCATGTAAGATAGTAAGGCTTGAGGATAGACTATATCCGCCATGTAAGATAGTAAGGCTTGGGGATGGACTATATCCGCCATGTAAGATAGTATGGCTTGGGGATAGACTATACCCGCCATGTAAGATAGTAAGGCTTGGAATTATACTATACCCGCCATGTAAGATAGTAAGGCTTGAGGATAGACTATACCCGCCATGTAAGATAGTAAGGCTTGAGGATAGACTATATCCGCCATGTAAGATAGTAAGGCTTGGGGATGGACTATATCCGCCGTGTAAGATAGTATGGCTTGGGGATAACTATACCCGCCATGTAAGATAGTATGGCTTGGAATTATACTATACCCGCCATGTAAGATAGTAAGGCTTGAGGATAGACTATACCCGCCATGTAAGATAGTAAGGCTTGGGGATAGACTATACCCGCTATGTAATATAGTATGGCTTTGGGATAGACTTTATCCGCCATGTAAGATAGTAAGGCTTGGCGATAGACGATACCCGCCATGTATGATAGTAAGGATTGAGGATAGACTATATCCGCCATGTAAGACAGAAAGACTTAATGATAGACTATACCCGCCATGTCAGATAACACGGCTTTGGGATAGACTTTACCCGCCATGTAAGATAGAAAGCCTTAATGATAGACTATATCCGCCATGTAAGATAACACGGCTTGGGGATAGACTTTACCCGCATGTAAGATAGAAAAACTTAATGATAGACTATACCCGCCACGTAAGATAGAAATAAATAATGATAGACTATACCCGCCATGTACGATAGAAAGACTTAATGATAGACTATACCCGCCATGTAAGATAGAAAGACTTAATGATAGACTATATCTTCCATGTAAGATAGAAAGACTTAATGATAGACTATATCTGCCATGTAAGATAGAAAGACTTAATGATAGATTATATCCGCCATGTAAGATAGTATGGCTTGGGGATAGACTATACCCGCCATGTAAGATAGTATGGCTTGGGGATAGACTATACCCGCCATGTAAGATAGTAAGGCTTGGGGATAGACTATATCCGCTGTGTAAGATAGCACGGCTTGGGGATAGACTATATCCGCCATGTAAGATAGTAAGGCTTGGGGATGGACTATATCCGCCATGTAAGATAGTATGGCTTGGGGATATACTATATCCGCCATGTAAGATAGTAAGGCTTGGGGATAGACTATACCCACCATGTAAGATAGTAAGGCTTGTGGATAGACTATACCCACCATGTAAGATAGTATGGCTTGGGGATAGACTATACCCACCATGTAAGATAGTAAGGCTTGTGGATAGACTATATCCGCTATGTAAGATAGTATGGCTGGGGATATACTATATCCGCCATGAAAGATAGTAAGGCTTAAGGATAGACTATATCCGCCATGTAAGATAGTAAGGCTTGAGGATAGACTAAACCCGCCATGTATGATAATAAGGATTGGGGATAGACTATACCCGCCATGTAAGATAGTAAGGCTTAATGATAGACTATACCCACCATGTAAGATAGTAAGGCTTGAGGATAGACTATACCAGCCATGTATGATAGTAAGGATTGGGGATAGACTATACCCGCCATGTAAGATAGTATGGCTTGGGGATAGACTATACCCGCCATGTAAGATAGTAAGGATTGGGGATAGACTATACCCGCCATGTAAGATAGGGAATAAACCATGCCCGTCATGAAAGTGAGACTGCACATAATATAATGTGGAAAATGTGTTCTAGGCAACCCGCACGACGGAGCCCGGCACAGTAACTTCAACCAGCGGTTACACACCCAAATGTGAAGGGATCGCGACAGCACGTGACATTGTGGAGGCGATCCACCAGGAGCTGGACCCGGAAGTGACCCTGATACTGGAGCCAGGGCGCTCATTGATAGGAAACGCAGCAGTGCTGCTGACAAAAGTTTTGGGGGTAAAGCATGGCGCCGAGAAAAGGTAATAACATAGATATCACTCGTTGTCTGCGTTGTACGTGTAACGTATACGTTTAAGGCATCGGAACGGTTCATGTATATCAAATGCAAAGTGGTGTCTGTATGAAAAAAAGACAAGAGAATGAAACCGTTGATTAAGGCTTAATCATCTACATTAAAATCAAAATATATTTTGTACTGAAATCCGTCCTGAATATTAGATTTGAGTTGTCTGCATTAAAGTTTGCGTTTTATGCCCTAGAATTGGCGTTAACATCGTGGCCGATTTGTAGAACACAATAATTGAATAGTTTGCACCGTACTGTAGACCATGATTGTTCGATGAAAGCCAATGTATTGTATCCATTTCAGTTACATTGTTGTGGACGGGTCAATGACGGAGGTCATTCGTCCGGCGCTGTATGGCGCTTACCATCACATTGAACTGGCCGAATCGACCAATCAGGCCACCTCTAATAGTCATGTGACCAGGTTATCGAATGACTGCCTAGAACACGACGTCCAAAATTGTCATCTTGACCACGGAGTTCAAAATGGGCATGTCCAATATGGGAATCTAAACCATGAAGTCCAAAATGGCCATGAACATGAAGTCCAAAACACGCAACCCTTCGACAGCAATCACGTGCAAGGAAAAGACCGCCGTTTGTATGAAGTTGTGGGACCTGTCTGTGAGAGTGGCGACTTCTTGGGGCATGTAAGTACGGGTGATTATTACCGTTTATTCACAATTCAAGTCCTTCTGCTCATATAAAGTCAGCTTGACCCATCAGATGTCAGCCCGTTTCACCCGTTGACCACCCTCGTGACACCAATGACATTGATAATTCTATTTCCCAAATGGTTTAGTCGTCCTTAAATGAGATCTGTGCTGCGCACGAGCAATCAGTGTGCTGACGCAATATGGCGGACGTGGTCCGTAATTCATTTTGTCAGTAAAAGTTTTTGGTTTTAAACACGGATTTAGTGTGTGACATTATTTATATCGGTGTTATTTCATTAATTACGACTTTATTTACGATCGGAGTCGTTTTAGTGATTTTATTGTTGTGTATTGCCAATTTTTCTTGACACATGTGGTGTGTAAAACTGTTCAATATGGCGGAAAATAACTCGTCGGAGACGAGTTCTAAAGGTAAAACGGACAAAAACACTAAGGAAACTAAAAAACCGCCGACCAAACAGCCTCTTTCCAAGAAAGATGGCACTGCTACCCAAGTTCTCAAATTATTAATGGAGATGAAAACTAAAATGGACAAATCGGAGGAAATGTTAAACAACGTTTGTAAACGGGTCGAGGACCTGGAAAAAAAACGACGAGTATGACGATTATGCATATCATGGTGATCAGAACCTTGATTTTGAAGGGGATTACGATTTATGCCAGGTAAACCCTACGAAGTCGGGTGGTAAGAGGCCCCTTGAGGGGGCTCGAGACGACAATAATAATTCAGATAGTAGGCTTTCATCTCTTGCTAAGAGGTTTAAAGGCCAAGAAACCACAGCATCTGATATTGATTCTGTTTTAGCAGGCAATGTTACTGACCTTTTTCGTAAAGGTATGGACGAGGATCAAAGGATGATAAGTTGGCGCGGCCAGCAAATTGTGAAGGACTTACGGTTGTCAAATGTAATCAGCTGGTATGGGATTTGCTATCACCTAAGGCAAGAACTACAGACAACAAATTTCAGAATATTGAAATGTCTGTTGTCAAGTCGGCCGCAGTTCTGGCCAAGATGGTTAATAAGGTGGCTACCTTGGAAGACATCTCTTTCACAATCGATGAAGCAAATGATGCTCTTGCTCTTTTAGGCCATGCTAACAGGTAAATAAATCTGACACATAATGGACTTGCTGAAGCCTGAATTGAAAAATGAATATGCTCATTTGCGCTCACATCAGATGCGATACACTTGTCAGTTGTTCGGAGACGATGTCTCCAAAGCTGCAAAAGAAATAGAAGATTGTGCAAAAATTGGTAGTAAAATGCTACATTATGGTCATGGTGCCTATCGTGGGTCTGGCAGTTTTAGGGGAGGCCGTGCGGGTTTCCGGAGTCGATTTATAATACGATCAAGAGGTTTTTTGTCGAGGCCGAGGGTCGTTTGGTCCGATGGGCAACGGTGTAAAAAATGGCCAGAGAACTGGAGGAATGAGGAACCTCCAACGCAATTAGATCTTTCTCAGGTACGTGTATTTACTGCTGGTTGTTTAAAAAAAAATGTCAGTGAATGGCAAACATTAACATCTGATCCAATGATATTAGACATGGTTGAACATTTTCATTTAGAATTTATTGACAATTGTCTTCCGAAGCCAGAGTATTTTGTTCCTAATGGTTTCAATATGAAAGAAACCGAAATTATTGACAGAGAAATTAAAAAGTTATTGTCCAAGAACGTCATTGAGGAAGTTGATTTTGACGAAGATCAATTTATATCTCCAATATTTTTGAAAGAAAACAAAAACGGTGAATTCCGACTACATTTGAAAAAAACTAAATGAGTACATACCATACAGGCATTTCAAAATCGATACATTTGAAATTGCACTCACTATATATGATCACAAAAAACACATATATGTGTAGTGTTGATCTTCGTCATGCATACTACGCAGTGCCAGTAGCTGAAGAGCACAGAAAGTTCTTAAGATTTCAATGGAATAATAAGATTTATGCTTTCACATGTTGTCCTAATGGTTTATGTTGTTGTATGCCATTAAAATTCACAAAACTACTCAAACCAGTAAATTGAGATCGGATGGTCGTGTTTGCACTTGATTTATTGATGATAGTGTTTGTTATGTGGAAATAAAGAGCAAGAATGTTTAGGTACCTTACAAGTAATTACATCCAATTTAATGCAGAAATTGGGGTTTATGCCGAATTTTGATAAGCCAGTAGTGATTCCTACAAGAAAAATTTGCTATCTTGGCAACATTATTGATTCCGAAAATATGGTTGTAATTTTGCCAGATGATGATAGACTTGCAAGTGAATGCAAAAAATTGTTAAATAAAAATATATTTGATATCAGAAAAACGACACAGGTTATAGGCCTGATTGTTTCTAGTTTTTCAGCTGTTGATTATGCAAAGTTGCATTATCGAGAATTAGAAAGGTCTAAAATTGAGGCTTTAAAATTGTCGAGAGGAAATTTTGATGAAAAAAAAGAATATTTCTGTGACTATGAAAAAGGAGTTAAAATGGTGGTTTGAAAATATACATGTTCAGAATAGACGTATAGATAGAGGAAATGGGCGTATTGAATGGGCGTTATGTGACAACATGTTTGATTCTGTTTGTTCTGTTTATGGAACTCCATCAATAGATTTGTTTGCTTCTAGGCTAAATGCTAAATTGAATGAGTAGTGTGCCTGGAGGGCAGATCCAGGTGCAAAACACATTGATGCTTTTACATTGGACGGGGATATGTTAAATTATTGTTACATTTTTCCACCTTCCAGTTTGATGACTCGCTGCGTTCGCAAGATCAGACAAGACCAAGCTCGAGCACTGGTGATTGCCCCAGTATGGCCGACATAGAGATGGTTTCCGATTCTCATGAAGATTCTGGTACGAAAAGCCAATAAAAAATATTCTTCACCTTCCACGTCAAAAGCAAGAGCATCCACTTCGTCAAAAATTAGTTCTGATGGCCTGCAAGGTGTCAGGAATTCATACCGAAAGCAAGGTTTTTCTCAAACTCCTCGCAACGGTTACCTCCCCTATCGGTTAACGGTAACCACTGCCATTAGAAGTAAAGTCCTTAAACAATTTGGAAAGATTACGTGTTTGTAACTTTTACTTATTTAATGCAACTAAGTGCAATTTCCTATATAATTGGAATTTTTATATATCGTTTGCAGTCAATAATGAAAACAGAAAAACAAAATAATTAATTAAAACCGTAAATAATATCTAGAAGATTTAAATCGATCATCATCACGTGGTTAGTTATGACGGCAGGGATTTGATTAGAGCTGTGCTCGGAACCAGTCAAATCTCTGCGCGGAGGTTGGGTTTTTCTAGAGCAGCTACCAAATTATCATGTCATCGTGGAGAAGTTCAACAAAACGCCAATATCACTGCTATATTTCGCGATGGTTTCAGTACTGTGATAGACAACAGATTGCTAGATTTTCAGTTTCTGTGAACCATGTTATAGAATTTTTGACAGAACAGTATAGTAAAGGACTTGGATATAGTGCATTAAATATAGCACGTGGAGCACTTTCTTCGTTAGGAATAAGGTTGGAAAATTCCTCAGCAGGGTCACACCATACTGTTGTGCGTTTCATAAAAGGTGTTTTTAATCTTCGCACTCCAGTTGCTCGGCATACAAAAACTTGGAATGTTGACCTAGTTCTGAAATATTTACGAAAGTTATCACCGGTGAACACTCGTTCATTGAAATATCTAACACTTAAGCTAACAAAGTTGTTGGGACTTACAAACACAGCCAGAGTACAAACTTTACATGTTCTTAGTTATAAGTTGTCAAAAAAGATTAGTTCTGGTTATTTGTTGAAGTTTAATAGTTTGTTGAAGCAAAGTCGACCAGGCTTTGATTGTTCTTGTATTGAAGTAAAATCTTCCTCCAGATAGGAGGCTTTGTGTTGTTACTGTGTTGAAAGAATATTTACGGAGTTGTAATGTAATACAAATGCTATTACATGACATCACATCTTCTGTCAAAAACATTGATAATAATTTTAGTGTTGATTGTAAAACCTTTTTATTGGGATCAAGTTGTAAATTGTCTGGGAAATATAAAATATTTTGTCTATAAAAAAACGCTTTATTTACCTCTGTAAACGTCAAATGGTAACTCCAACAATGCATGGCCTTAGAGGTAGTTGCAAACTAGCCTTTGCAGTTATGCAAAAATCACATATTTACCTGATAAAAATAAAAGTTCGTTCCCACTGGTAGAGTGTTTTTTGTTATAATGAGTTAGCTTCTTAATTGCATGTTTTGCATAATCATATATATAATAGCTTATATATATATGCTGAAATATTTAACATTCCCAAAAAATAAATATATTCACGGAGGACTAAACCATCTAGACAAAATGATAATGACAGTTTACCATCTAGACAAAATGATAATGACAGTTTACCATCTAGACAAAATGATAATGACAGTTTACTTCTGAGTTACGTAAAACCTTATAAATCTGTGACTCTATCAGCAGATGGATTAGAGTAGTGATGGCTCGCTCAGGTATTGACACCAAAACAATGTGTGCCCACAGTTTGAGATCAGCATCTAGTTCTAAGGCTAAAGCCATGTTGGTACCGATACAGAACATACTTAAGACAGCAGGTTGGTCTCGTGAGAGCATTTTTTGCGAAGTATTACAACAAATCAATCCATTGTGATAACAGATTCATCGATACAGTGTTGAAATTGTGAAGAATTAAGGTAACTACATGGAATAATTCTTAGATTTGTTGGTTGTTGTTTGTAATTGTTTGGTCATTTCGCTTTGAAGTCTCATTTAAGGACGACTAAACCATTTGCGAAATAGAATTTAATAATTAAACGACACTTACCTTGGTTTAGTCGATGTTTGGTTGAAATTCTATGAGCAATGGGAGTTTAGGAGACCTTAAATGCGGTCCTCCCTCCCAGTTCATTAAATATTTATGCATTGGGAATACATATTACGAAATTAAGATGTCTGCAGACAGTCTTATATGATGCAGATTGTTTAAATGCCCAAACAATTTATTTTCTTTAAAAAACTGATTGCGCATGCGCAGCACAGATCTCATTTAAGGCCTCCTAAACTCCCATTGTTCTGTGAGAATTTCAACCAAACATCGACTAAACCAAGGTAAGTCTCGTTTAATTATTAGATTATCTGATAACTGTATCAGTATCCATTATTACCCCATGCACACAATGATTATATGAGTACATACTGGAATGTCATATGTGTATTTGCCGGTGACGGCTACAGACAGGGCGCACCCTTCTAAAACTTTCGTTTGTGCCCATGTCACTGGAAATAACTAATGTGCAAATAACAGTACCCGCCAACCCACACCGAAAAAAAAAGAAACAAGAATTAGTATGCGCAGTAACTGCATAACCCGTTATATACACGTGCTTAGTATTATGAAGTTTTTGTGTTTTTTGACTCTATTAAACACTCTTGGAACAGTTTAATAACTCCCCCTTTAAGCTGTAATCATGTGCCTGCCTTGCATGCTATCAAAAGGGTCATTTCGGCGGCGATCTGTTTGCAGGACCGGTGGTTGCCGACCCCGCACGAGGGGTGTGTGCTGGCGGTGTTCGATGTGGGCGCCTACTGTGCCAGCATGGCCAGCAACTACAACATGCGGCCCCGCCCCGCCGAGCTGCTGGTGGACGGGTCAGAGGTCAAGGTCATACGCCAGCCGGATTCCTTCGAGGCCATGTTGCAACGTTTTAATTGCTAACATGGAAACTGTACATGTTTTGTCTCGAGTTGTATAATATTAAACATCTTAATATATATTTTATTATGTAAATCTATATCAACTGATTATACTTTTAGTTTATATATGTAATGCGGTTGTGGCTGCTGTTGTTTTTGATGTTGCATGAATCCATGATTTATACATGTATTCATCTTGTTGCGGCTGTTGCTGTTACGGATGAACTTTTGTTGTTGATGTTGATGATTATGATGGTGGTGGTGGTGGTGATGATGATGATGTTTATGTTGATGATGATGATGATCATTATCATCATTATTACTATTATTATTATTATTATTATTATTATCATTATTATTATTATTATTATGCCTGAATAGCTATCTTGGGAAAGCAGTTATAAAAACATTATCGACAAATTTACTTAGGTAAATGTCCTCAAATGCTGTGCATTTTATAGCTATAAAAAAAAACTACCGTTATATTTACGTGATTTTACTTGGTTAGAAAAATGTCAATTTCCTATGTGACATTGACAATTCAGCAACCACAATTGATTGGTGTGGTCAGTGTCTTGCCCTGTCCGTCCGACCCCGGGTCAAACGAGATATGGATGTTTGTGTTTGATTGCTATGTAATCGTTATATTAATATATGTATATTAGTCTAATCTCGTGGGTTATTTATTTGGAACATTTAGCAATAAATATTTAAGCGTGTATGTTGCTACATAAATTCAGGTTCTTTGTTATCATTTACCTTGCGTAAATAGGCATACATGTGTATATGTATGCAAATAAAAATATCATTTGTTATTGTTATTTGTGTTCTTGTAAATGCGCATTTTACCCATGTTCATCAGTTTTATAAACTATCGATCTCTGAATACTTCAAGCGCAGTGTTGTGTTTGGTAGAAAACGTTAAAATATAATTATGTAGTTAAGAGTAATAGTGGAAGGGCTGTAAAATGGCATACCGAATATAGCGACAGACACGTCAAATCACCAGTCCGGCAGGAACAATTTGTTTGCCGTCTTTTAAGTCATTATTTTGCGGCAGTGAGCATGTTAAAACTACGCCCCGCTCGAACGAATTTACATGAATTCATTTTTTATAAACTAAATGCATGTAGGCTACAAAGCTTATCATTGTAAACACATGTTTATAGATTTTACATTAAAAAATAACCACACATATTCGTTAATTAATACTATATAATGTCAAAATACTATAATGATAACGTGACTAATACAGGGGCGTAACCAGGGTTGTAAAATTTATACGCACACAAGAACATTTATCATGGGGGAGGGTGTGAGAGGGGTATGTCCCTCCCGCTGGTGGGGATTCGGGGGGTCTCCCCCTCCCCGGGGAAAAACATATAATAAGGGAGGAAATAGTGCATTCTGGAGCATTTTGAGGCACTTCTCTGGTGTTGGAAGTAATTCTTTTTTAGTATAGAAACGTATTGTCATCATGTAACATCCATGGATTTTTATCGACAGAATTAAAACAATTTAATTCACGAAATGTAAAACGAACAATAATCACACTTACCACGACTGGTGTTTGCAAAGATGTAGAATTTACACCACTATGCGCACCATAATGAAACGGCAGTGTCGAAGCTTATCGGCTTCCGACCGGCTTGATTCGGAAGGTGAACAATTAAAACTTTCCAACATAGGATGTTGAGAGCTCGATTTAAACGCTTTCAGAAGCGACGGTCGCCCTAAAGTGACGGTTTGAAATGCATTTTCGTGCGTTTTGTTTCTTTAAGTTCACGCAGTAGCTAACAAAAAACTGTGCGTATTAAATTCTGAAACCTCGGTGTTTATGAGATTATTTTGGAAACACCGTTGTTAAACAGTATGCGTATTCCGACAAGATTTAATTTCAAAGCTTGGCGTCCAAGAAAATTTAATATTGGTGCGGAATATTGCAATACGTTTATAGAAAGATTGTTCTACACAGCAAAATGTTTACGCCAAACAGATGCGAGATATTTCGAGACTACGCACATACAGATATTTTCAATATGCGTGAAGTGCTCAAATAACTACGATGAACTAGTAATCTGGGCTCAGATACTGATAATGATCCGGAACCAAATGCTCGTCATAATATTTAATATACATTCATAATTATGTTACTGAAGACGTCAAACTGTTTCATCTTTTTGACTCCCACCACGAGCAAAAGACAGGTCATTTAAATAAGAACATTAATACACACATTTGACTCGCCATTCTTTTCTCACCGTTTGAGCAAATACTTTATTTTATGTTTTAGGCTCCTCATTTTTGCATTACGCACGTGCGTATTGTGCGTATAGGGCGTTACGTCCTTGTAATAAACTCCAATATATTTATGTCCACATCTATCTTTAAAGGTTTCGACCATTTTTGTGATGTAGGTTACATCATGCTATAAATACTTGTTGCCCTGACCTATTTCCCGACTGTGATATCGCACTGTTTTGACGCACTAATGTTCTCTTTAAGCGACATCACGCCATATGTGTGAACTTCTAAAAAATTAAGACAGGGCAGTGGTGTATCAAAGGCAAATCGACTGTACGCCGGTGTATGTAATTGTAGGTATTGCCGGTCTATCTTGGGTCTCTCTCGTGTACATGAACTGTACATGAATGATTGAACAAATAAAATTAAAGCCGTATATTGTATTAAATTAAAAGCAAATTTTTCAATGTCGTGATGGCTCTACATGATTATAAATATAATATAATATGTTACATCGTTGATTACTATGTACATGTGAGCAAACTGTCGTTGCAACAGGTTTAGCTCGGTTGGGCACGAATGTCCATTTTTAAATGCATATATGTAAAGTACAAACACGTTGGGAAACCTGGGCGTAAAGCATGTGCGTAAAGTTTCGTCCCGGAGTCGCCTGCAGCCCGCAAGTAGTAGTAGTTGTATGGTATTTTCTGTTTTAAGGAAGTCTCTTCCAAACATAAATCCACTGTATGCGATCAGTGCCGTCCTGGACTGCGCAGGCTGATCCGGGACGACAGTTTACGCACATGCATTAAGCCAGGGTTTCCCACGACACGCTTCATATATATTTCAACTACGGAAATGCGCACGACGGTCGTCCGGCGCAAGGTCTGCATAGATGTTACGCCTACAGTAGCAGTTGGGCAGTTTTACCAAAGAAACGAGATAAAGGTCAGAGAATGATTGCCAACAGCACTCTGATTAAGATTGAAAAGTCTTTTTCTGAAAGATTGGACGTGGTGAGTGGTAACCAGCGCTTGGGTTACCTATGTCATTCTTTATCCCCACAGCAAAATAGCGCCATCAAATAACACCAGCTTGTTGTAGATATCAATAGATGGAGCTTGAAGATACACGGGTTTCATGCAGATAATCTATAACAACAACATTCAAGCATTTTATGCACTTTTCAAGGTGGAAAAAAATCAAATTTCAAGCAATTGCTAATTAACATTTTCAACAAGTTGGATTTCAATTTGTGTCGATATTTCAGAAACTGTTAAGATTGCCTCTTGTTTTTGCTAAAGGCTTATTTTGACGCAGTACTCAGTACAAGACATTATTATAGTCTAGCAGTAGTAGTAGTAGTAGTAGTAGTAGTAGTAGTAGGAGTAGTAGTAGTAGTAGTAGTAGTAGTAGTAGTAGTAGTCTTGTAGTAGTAGTAGTAGTAGTAGTAGTAGTAGTAGTAGTAGTAGTAGTAGTAGTAGTAGTAGTAGTAGAATCAGTAGTAGTAGTAGTAGTAGTAGTAGTAGTAGTAGTAGTAGTAGTAGTAGTAGTAGTAGTAGTAGTAGTAGTAGTAGTAATAGTCTTGTCGTAGTAATAGTAGTAGCAGTAGTAGTAGTAGCAGTAGGAGTAGAAGTAGTAGTAGTAGTAGTAGTAGTAGTAGTAGTAGTAGAGGTAGTAGTAGAGGCAGTAGTAGTAGTTATAGTAGTAGTAGTAGTAGTAGTAGTAGTAGTAGTAGTAGTAGTAGTAGTAGTAGTAGTAGTAGTAGTAGTAGAATCAGTAGTAGTAGTAGTAGTAGTAGTAGTAGTAGTAGTAGTAGTAGTAGTAGTAGTAGTAGTAGTAGTAGTAGTAGTAGTAGTAGTAGTAGTAGTAGTAGTCTTGTAGTAGTAGTAGTAGTAGTCTTGTAGTAGTAGTAGTAGTAGTAGTAGTTGTAGTAGTCTTGTTGTAGTAGTAGTAGTAGTAGTAGTAGTAGTAGTAGTAGTAGTAGTAGTAGTAGTAGTAGTAGTAGTAGTAGTAGTAGTAGTAGTAGTAGTCTTGTCGTAGTAATAGTAGTAGTAGTAGTAGTAGTAGTCTTGTAGTAGTAGTAGTAGTAGTAGTAGTAGTAGTAGTAGTAGTAGTAGTAGTAGTAGTAGTAGTAGTAGTAGTAGTAGTCTTGTCGTAGTAATAGTAGTAGTAGTAGTAGTAGTAGTAGTAGTAGTAGTAGTAGTAGTAGTAGTAGTAGTAGTAGTAGTAGTAGTAGTAGTAGTAGTAGTAGTAGTCTTGTAGTAGTCTTGTAGTCTTTTAGCAGTAGTAGTAGTAGTAGTAGTAGTAGTAGTAGTAGTAGTAGTAGTAGTAGTAGTAGAAGAAGTACTAGGAGTTGTAGTAGTAGTAGTAGTAGAAGAAGTACTAGGAGTAGTAGTAGTAGTAGTAGTAGTAGTAGTAGTAGTCTTATAGTAGTCTTGTAGTAGTATTGTAGTCTTGTAGTAGTAGTAGTAGTAGTAGTAGTAGTAGTAGTAGTAGTAGTAGTAGTAGTAGTTTCAGTAGTAGCAGTAGTAGTAGAAGTAGTAGTAGTAGTAGTAGTAGTAGTAGTAGTAGTAGTAGTAGTAGTAGTAGAGGTAGTAGTAGTAGTAGTAGTAGTAGTAGTAGTAGTAGTAGTAGTAGTAATAGTCTTGTCGTAGTAATAGTAGTAGCAGTAGTAGTAGTAGCAGTAGTAGTAGAAGTAGTAGTAGTAGTAGTAGTAGTAGTAGTAGTAGTAGAGGTAGTAGTAGAGGTAGTAGTAGTAGTAGTAGTAGTAGTAGTAGTAGTAGTAGTAGTCTTGTCGTAGTAATAGTAGTATCAGTAGTAGTAGTAGTAGTAGTAGTAGTAGTAGTAGTAATAATAATAGTAGTAGTAGTAGTAGTAGTAGTAGTAGTAGTTGTTGTTGTTGTTGTTGTTGTTGAGCTAGTTATTTGTTTTAATTTTATTACTGGAATATTGTTCAGCAAGCTTGTATATATGCATCACATTACGTGCATTTTAAATACCACCACGTGCAAGTTATAATGGTTTTGACAAAGCTGTGTTTTCTGAATGTATAGATTCTCAATGAAGTTTTTTGAGTTCGTTTACGTATGGTTATTTAGTGGTCATGAAGTAAATAAGGTGTTCTAAATATCCTGCTTAACCAGACCTATAAAATGTTCAAATTATCAGGAACAAATACGTATAACCTGTTTTATATTAAATTTGTGGAATGTAACCCGAACACTATTCAAAATGGACAACAACAAAAACACCAACGCGCTTTTCCATTTTCCAGAATTCCGTCATTAAAAAGAAGTTTGAACCATTCGCATAACATCAGGTCTAATGACAACAAGTGTTATTTGATCATTTTCTGCATTAAGTTGGTTTCGCTATATGTGTAACGACATAATAAAACTGTCGCTGGTGGTTTCATTTTTCGGACATAATATGTTCGGATATAAGTCGCATAGAACACGCTAGGAGACACTATTATTAATCGGCTGTGTTAAATCTATGTTTTCGGACACCCGCATATCGGCCGCAATAATTATTTTTTATGTCACTATGTTTTTGGACACTCAGAAAAGGAATTTCGGTCTATGTTTTTGAAAAGATACAAATTGGCACTGAATGTTTGAGCAACACGTCAAGAGTGGTTTTCACAAGTTTCTTATCAATATGGTTCATTTATCAGTTTTTCAATGTGAAATATTTACAGCACCACATTTCATGTTAATAAGCATGTTTTGTTTTAACTGTACAGTGGCTTTAATATGCAGTCTCAAAGAACATACATAAATGTATATCTCTCAGCTCTGGCGATAAATGTAGACTGTTATCTTAGCATGTCTCTTATTTGCGATGGTTATGACGTCAGAATGTTGCAGGTGCTATGTTTTCAGACAGATCCCAAACATATTTTCTTGTGACTAAGTATTCGGACACTGAAAATATAATTAGTTTTAAGTGTCCAAAAACAGATTAAATACACTGTATGTGGCCGATCATGAGTAATCCAATCTGTTGAAGCCAATATGTGAATTTAATAACAGTTCAACTCGTTTTCTGTTGTATTGCATGTTTCAGCGGTGATGTCTGGCAATGCTAATCATAGTGGTGATACTCGGTTGTCTTGCTCAGATACAACAGAGAGGATGACTGACATAGGAGTGGGGCCAATGAAACTTACAACAGAACCAGACTCTGAGGCAACAATGAACAATGACATCGAGGCAAACGACACTCCGGAGATTTCTAGTGCACCGGTTTGTGACAGTTTGGAAGAAACCTCTGTAGTTAAAGTGGAAACTGATCCCATGGAAACTGATAGTCCAGTGGAGGCAACAGTGGCTGTACATGACTCAGACAAGGCTGATCTGTTGACAGTTGACAGCGAGAAAAATGAGGATGGCAACTTTGAGGGTAAGAAGAACTGGAATGTTGGTAAAACTACTGCTGATTGAGAGCATTAATATCATCGGTACTTATTCTTTGAGTACCAGTAAATGTTAATTTCAAGTGTTGATATTTTCGGACTTAATAATCCTGGCAGTAAATTAATATAACACCATGAAATTGTGAGCAAATCAAGCCCTGAAGTAAAAAAACACAAATGCAAACATGTTTTCCATATTTGTATGCTTTAATTATTTTAAAATTTCTGATCAAATAGATGTAACAGATTCATATAAATGTGCAAAAAAAGAAGCTGTATAAATTATCATCCATTAATTATTTAGATGTTGCAGTAAAATTGTGTTATTTATTTTCATACGTTAAAAACCTCTCCATTCCACATTGTTTTTTTGTTGTTGTTGTTTTTTGCAGAATTGTCAGCAGATGACGCTAAATGTGCTGCAAATCCAGGTTGCGTCCAAATTCAGACAATAGAGATTGGTGATGATGATGATCTGTTTGATTTTCTTGAGAAGCAGCCACCCCGGCATCCAGATAGTGACACGGAGGAGAGAGAACAAGAGCTGGTAGGAGACATGATGTAACTACATATACATGTTCATTGAGTAGATTGAGAGTCGCTGGACACTTAGTTTCAACCTATTTATTTAAGCTTGATTGTGTCATAATCCAGAGGGTTATAGAGACATTTTCTAATCAGTTTCCTGGGTAGAACCAGTACTTGATGTCTTTTGCAGAAGATCATTTGAACGCTCCCTGAGTAGGCATTAAACACACAACATTCCGATGGAAATAACTACTTCACTGCAACCATTGTACGCTTTCCAGACTATTTGTAAACTGAGTTATTTTGTTGAAAAAATTTCAGTTTTTATTCAATAGCTAAATAAAAAAAGTAGAGCAGGCCTTTGTTTGTTCAAAGGTCCTGTTCATAATCTCCCACACTGTATCACTTTTTTCACATAAAAATCTCATTTGGTACAAAATTACTATAAAAGGCATGGTTTAGTCTATTGTAATATATCAGGTTTGGCATTAAATATGAGTGATTTTTTTCACTTATTTTAGTGCCGGTTTAAGACAGTTTTCCCTGACAAAATATCTTCCATTTTCCCCCAAATTGTCCATTTTCTTCCCCCAAGTAATTTATAGTATTTTAAAGGTGATGCTTTAATAGAAAAACAATTATTGAATTTGCATCTTTGTCACAAGAGAAGTTCAGTAGATGAAAATGTGGATATATTCATCATTAGAAATGCATAATAACAACACATTTCATGAAAATAAACTTTTAATAACTTTCCCCATTGCACAGGCACACACAGGAAATTTTGAAAACAAAATCACTGAATTAACAGGGTGCCTGATATGCCTTTACCCACCAGCTCCCAGTGATCTGTGTTTCTCTGTATTGCCATATCAGACAGAAGAGCAGATCAAGAGCCGCGAGCTGTACCGCTATCTGACAGTTAGTGACCCGACCAAGCTGCGCTCCTCTGAGGTCACCCCGATAACCTCCCTGATGACCTCTCCAGTGACCTCGGAAGATGAGTTAGATAGCTCGGAGGCCAGCTCTACCGAACACATGAATGATACGGACGAGGGAGATGTTCAGGACAGGTACATGGGGCTGTAGCACCTTAGTGTGCATACAGGATTCTGAAACCAAGTGGCTTGATGCATGCAATATAAGTTCTCAGGCTACCTATATTTAACTAAAAATATATGTCATTGAATTTTTTTTTTTTTTTCAAATAAATATTATGAATATATATTTAATTTTTGTTAATGTTTAATATTTAGACAAAGGGCCTGTCTTTCAGTTTGTCTGTTTGTACCAGACTTCATGTGGTTATTTGGTTTAGTGTAAATTTGCAGTCTTGTTGAATTTCTATGTTGAAGTGTCCATTAACACAAATTGTAACGTAGCCAGTGTCAGATGATTTCAACTGAATAAAAGAGATCAATTATTTTGTTTCAAAATTGATTTAATAAAATTTGTTGAAATAATATTCTCATTTGTTGCACAGCAACTTTAATTCTCAATTTAAATTTCAGAAGTGAGGTGGGTGACGATGTTGCCGTGGAAACACCAGGCAAGAGGCGGAGCTTCACCCCGGAGAAGAAGCAGGAGATCATGCGGTACGCACTGAGTATGGGGTCCCACAAGGCCGCCAAGCTGTACAGGCTGTCACGGTCCACCGTCACAAAGTGGCTGTCAGAGAGCGAGATGTGCCCCAAAGGAGGCTTTAGAATCGGTAGGCCGCTGTCGTACCCTGCCGAACTCGAGACGAGAATTCGTGACTACATTGTGGCCAAGATCAATGCAGGTGACTATGTAACAACAGAGGACGTGCGATCTCACGGAAAGAGTGTCATCCATGAGAGATGTCCTGATTTCAAGGCCAGTCGGCCGTGGTTGTTTGGGTTTCTTCGTCGGCATGGTCTGTGGTGCGATGGCCGGTTTGTGCGGCTAAAGACAGGAGGAGAGGAGGAGGAACACGCGGAGATGAGAGACTTCTCAGGGGCTGACAGTGACAGCGGGGAGGAACACACTGACGGGCAAGTTGTCTCAGTTTATGTTCAGTCGTTATAAGAGATATCTATAGTACACGCACAAAGAAGCAAACTCAAGAACTGTATATTCTGTAGCGAGTATGACATTATCACTGATAGGCCTCTGCACCACTATATTCAACTCTTGTTACGTAGAAAAATAACAGTTCTTCACAAAAGAATAAAAAAATCTACTAAGTTATAGTTAGATCTATTTTTATTCGTTCCGCTGGCTATTGAAGCACAAGCATGATCTCATGTCATGTTGTTTTTACTAGGTTAACAGCTAATCCAGTTGTATCCAAATAACACGGTTGGATAAATCACTTAGTTAATCTGAATATGATTGACATTTGCGGAAACATATCAAGGGTTGAGCATGAAACTGTTGTATCTGCTATAGAAATGAAGCAGATACAACATTTTCACCTTCAACCCCGATATATTTTCCAGATTTGCTGTAATAAACTAGCTGTCATAAGTTTTGAAGTTTGTAGCGCTTAGATGAACACATGATTATCGTTATTTTAAGATTAATTTTTACAGGTTCTGTGTATTATTATATTTTCATGACATTCTAATGCAGTGACCCTATGAAGTTGAAGCATGGATCAGGCCGGAAAATAACAAAGAAAGATGATATTGAGGATGGAATCCTGTCGTCACGAACCATCGAAAAGTTAGAGAAATCTAAAGAAGTGACAGAGAAATGGCTGAAAGACCTTGAGCTTCCGAAGGAGCTGTCTATAGACAAGCCAGTGATGTTCAAGATTGTGGACCTGAACCAGTACCTGACCTGCGGACTGTGTAAGGGATATCTGTACGAGGCCTCCACCATCACAGAGTGTATGCACACATGTAAGTTCAGTGATTTTTTGTTTTGCCTGAAAAGGTTCATATAAATATTGACTTCCTTGAGGTTGACAGTGTGATTGTCAACCCGAGGAAACGCTGTCGACCGAGACGCACTGTCACCTTCAAGGAAGTCAATATTGATTTTATTATACCGAACAATCCCGTATCATTTGCGTACCGGGCGACATAGCGGTAGCGGGCGACATTGGGGGGCGACATCAAACTGTTGCCCACTGCAGTTGATATGCATTATACAGAGAAATAATCAAGTGAGGTATAATAAATAGGGATATCTTCGGCGGCGGTATCTTTGGCGGCGGTTTAGGGGTCCCCTTTAGTTTGTGCAGACAATAACTTGAGAAGTTTTTGTGCAGATGGCCAATCGTTATGAAACTTCAGGGCAGTATCAGTAGGCATGAAAGGAAGGTTAAGTTCTGTTTTCGGAATAATTGCTCTTATCGTACTTGAGTTATGCCCCGTCAGGTGACACATCCGACTCAGAGAGATCTAGATATTTTTTTTTGCCGAGTGACTGCAACAGAAACCATTCCCAATCACAAAAAGCTGTGTTTTTCTTAAATTGATGGTAAACAAATCCCAACACCGTAATGACTAATTTCAAAATACAAGGGAAATTAAATTTAAGATTTAAGTTGTTAATCATAATTGCCATGAGCATGAGTCCCACCAGTAGTTAAGCACGATTATATTTTCATCATGTCTTTTCCCCACTTAGATCAAAAACTAAAAAACCAAAAAAGCACTTTAATAGGTGCCAGACCCATTCCCTATTGAGCATGAGGTGTTCTTGATGCTGTTTGAACATGCATAGGAGACCTCGCATGGGTGGTTCATACTTCAGTGATCACTATGTGGTCTAATGTGTTGATATTTCGGTCTGTAAAAACTCTATGTTCTAATAATATTCATATTTCAGTCTGTAAGAACTGCATGTTCTGATGTGTCATTATTTCAGTCTGTAAGAACTCCATGTTCTTATGCGTTCATATTTCAGTCTGTAAGAACTCCATGTTATAATGTGTTCATATTTCAGTCCATAAGAACTCTGTGTTCTAATGTGTAAGAACTCCATGTATTAATGTGTTCATATTTCAGTCCATAAGAACTCCATGTTCTTATGCGTTAATATTTCAGTCCATAAGAACTCCATGTTCTTATGCGTTCATATTTCAGTCCATAAGAACTCCATGTTCTTATGCGTTCATATTTCAGTCTGTAAGAACTCCATGTATTAATGTGTTCACATTTCAGTCCATAAGAACTCTGTGTTCTAATGTGTAAGAACTCCATGTTATAATGTGTTCATATTTCAGTCCATAAGAACTCCATGTTCTTATGCGTTCATATTTCAGTCCATAAGAACTCCATGTTCATATTTCAGTCCATAAGAACTCTGTGTTCTAATGTGTTAGAACTCCATGTTCTAATGTGTTCATATTTCAGTCTGTGAGAACTCCATCATGCACCTTCTAATGTGTTCCTATTTCAGTCTGTAAGAACTGTATAGTGCGCCACTGTATGGAGGTGAGCCTACATTGTCCAGTTTGCAGCATCCTCATCCACCCTACAGATCCCTTTGTACACATCAGGTATGAATAACTGATACATTTTGTATTGAAAATACTGTAATCCAGTTGTGTATTTGCATTTATTTATTTATTGTTACTCTTTATTTTCAATTTGAGGACAGAATGTTGCAAGACAGATTTAGTCTGATGGCATTTGGTTTTTGCGACTAGTTATTTCAAAATATCTACAGTACAGTCCTAAACCAGAATAAATCTTGTATATTTACATTTATATTCAATTTGCTTTGTTTTGTGTTAATTTCTTTTCTTTGCTGTATGTGCATATACCAGAAAATATAAAAATACATGAGATGTTATTATAAATCCATGTACAAACAAGCTGTATTTTTAGCTCGACTATTCACTGAATAGTTCGAGCTATACTACTCACCTGTTCGTCGCCTTCGGCGTAATGCTGTGGTTAAGGTTTGGGTGCAACAAGTACTTATCTCTTTATCTACTACAAGTGTTCAGTTGAAACTTCACACATGTCTTCGGGGTCATTATGTAAGGTCACTGACAAAGGCCCATTACTCTTACAAAGCGGTATGAATAGTTGAGCGCGCTGCCCTGAGACATCTCTTGTTGTTCTCACACTGGCTCATTTTCGAGTGTATGAAGATTAGGTTTTAGCCAGTTTATTAAGGTTTCATATCAATTATTTTCAACATGAACAGATGAAAGTCAGTCTTCATGACAAACCAGTGGACCTTGGGCCGAGGCCACCAAATTTTTGCTAGGTCCATCCACATTTGTAAGCTTACTGGACTAGTAAGTTAAGGTCCCTTGCAATGCCAGGAGCAATGTGGTAGAGAGAATGGATTTCCCATTTCATGAGAGCAAAATGTCTGAACAACATTATTGTTTTTGGTTATTAATATAACAGATTGAATACAAAAGAGTTCGACAGAAAATTTCCAAACTAAGGTCCATTAAATTGTAAACCGGTCCGGTCTTTTTAGCTGACTTGGTGGACCGACAGTCCACTGATTTGATAAATTATTCGTGAAGACTGGAAAGTGACAATATTTCTTGAAAGCAGACAGATAAACATAAACTTATCGAAGGAAACGCTAAACTATTGAATAAATCAAGAAAATGCTTTTGCATCGTTTATTAGTGTTGTGTATCCTAAAACAATTGTCGAGTCAATGTATATACATGTATTGGAGTTTCCATCTGTACAGTCGAAAGCTAGTTTGTGATTACAAAGTAGCCAATTATGTGTTTTACAACCATTTATTATTATACCACCACAAACGAAGTTTAGGGGGGGGTATATAGGAGTGAGCTTGTTGGTTTTTGGTTTCCCGATGATTACTCAAGAAAGGCTTGACATATTCAAATAATTTTTGGTACACATGTGTAACATCATAGAATACAGGTCAAATTCGATTTTGGTTACAAACCACTAAATTTTGACAGAGTTATGGCCCCTTTTCGACTTAAAATTCCCTAAAAACATGGTTTCCAGATGAAAACTCAAGAAAGGCTTGACGTATTCAAATAATTTTTGGTACACGTGTAACATCATAGAATACAGGTCAGGTTCGATGTTGGTTACAAACCACTAAATTTTACCGAGTTATGGCCCCTTTTCGACTTAAAATTCCCTAAAAACATGATTTCCGGACGATAACTCAAGAATGGCTTGTCGTATTCAAATAATTCTTGGTATACATGTTTAGCATCATAAAATACGGGTCAAGTTTGACTTTAATTAAAAACCACTAAATTTTGACAGAGTTATGGCCCTAACTTTGACAAATTCCCTAAAAACATGGTTTCCTGGTGATAACTCAACAATGGCTTAACCTATCTATATAATTATTGGTACACATGTGTAGCATCATAAAATACAGGTCAAGTTCGACTTTGGTTACAAACCACTACATTTTGACACAGTTATGGCCCCCCTTTTTGACTTAAATTCCCGAAAAACATAGACAATAACTCATGAACGGCTTCACATATTTAAATTATTTTTGGTACATAGGCGTATTATCATAAAATACAGATCAAGTTCAACTTAGGTTACAAACCACTAAATGTTAACAGAGTTATGGCTCCTATTGAAATTAAATTTTTCCAAATACACTGTTGACCATTCACAATTAAAGCATTTTCTCTCTGTCCATTTCTTTCGAATGGATGCCATAGTTTTGTGACAAGGCCATATTGTGGGGGTATATCCGTCACTCATGTGACAATTCTAGTTTACTTCTCTTACATTTTAATTCAAAGTATATGGTTACCATATGACGGCAGTAGAATCACGGACGTCCGAAGTATCCGTCACGGACGCCGATACGTTGACGGAAGTAGATTCGCGAACCTCCGAACACTCGGACGGAGGTAGAATGACTGACGGCCGATGATCCCGTCACGGACGCCGATACGTTGACGGAAGTCGAGTCGCGGACGCCGGACGACTCCCTTGCATCATTTTGAGATCTACAATTTAAACAACAGAATTAGTAATGCAGTATTTATAAGCCGTACAAAACAAATTGCCCATAACCTGCTTTGATAAAATAAAGGTTATTACTGAAAACAATTTCGTGACAATTCAATACGTGGTGAGTCACATTTGAAATTAGGAATACTGACGGCAGATCGTATGAAGCTGTTTGTATGCAATAAATACAATCACACATGTATGTACTAACAATATAATACAAGCTTGAATGTTAGTCAAAAGTACACCTTTTAACGGCGACGCTTGGTTTTCATGTCGTTTCAATACGTTTCAAAATTTCTTAAATAATCTGATTTTAGCGAAAAGTCCCGCAAAGAATGGGCACTCAATTACTGCGTGGCATTACAATGTCACTAAGAAAGCATTGATGCAAAGCGTCAAATTTAGCCGTAGTTGCGAGTTTTAATAAATAATATAACTATAAATGTTATTTAAGATAGCAAATGAACGTTTTTTTTACATATCCAATGCCGTTAGTGTTCAATGTTTTGCAACAGAAAGCGACTTAGTTACATCAGAATCACAAACGGAATTATGTAACTAACGAGTTGATATATTGATAACGCCCCATTGATACTGAAAAGCATTGCACTTATACAAGAAATGAGTTATACTAAAACAATTAAACATTGAAATGCTATGATGGTTAAATCAAATGTCCAGCGTTGAACACTTTTTTGTATACGCTTATTTTAACACAGCTAGCAGATTATGATAGAACTACAAGCGGTCAATCTGACTGAAGAGCACGATCTTCTACAGAAAAGCCTTTTTAAGCAGATTGATCCACTACCACCTTATGTTGGACATAAGAAATAAATTTCGCATTATCGTTGTTTATCGGCCAATTAACAACGGTTTGGAGTTCAGATGCGTAGGAATTAAACCACGAGGGCATAAGCCACGCATCAGAACAACAAAGAGTTGTTTATTAGCCGATAAACAACGAAATGCGAAATTTATTTTATGTTAGAATTAAAAAAAAAAAATATATAAAAACATTCCATATGCTTCCGGTAAGTCATCACATACTGACGCTAATGATGAAGGAAGCAAAAGTAATTATCCCGCAAATTATTCTTTGGACGATATGTTCCATTCAGTCAGGCAGCAACTTATTGTATGCTTTTTTTTTAAACACACAGTGAAAGCCCAGAGCCCGTTTTCACCAACCCACTCTTAGACATAAACATTAAGGAAATACTTAGACAAAGAAATAAAACTTGCGGATAACTACTTAATGAAGCTAAAAAAAGTTCATGATTTGTTTCTCAGGCAGCGCCGCAACGTATTTTTATGGCCCGCCACGAATTGGATTTAATGCCAAAATAAAATTATATATTATTGTTTGACGATCGAGACCGGGTTTTAAAGGAGCAGTGCAGAAATATATTAATAAAAAAAACTTTGCAGAGTGTTTCTAATGGGCATGTTACCGAACAAAATACAGAAACTACGCATTGAAAACTGTGAATTATTAACATTTTGGTAACGTGCTATCGTCTTTTGTCTAAAAAGTACTTCAATAAAAAAAATTCGCCTCCCTCCTGATTTTATGGAAAAAACGTCTGAAAAACAATTCATTATTTTTTTAGGCTAACGTCGCTTATGTCATTAATAGATTATTCTAATGTCGCTTATGTCATTAATAGACCATTCTAATGTCGCTTATGTCATTAATAGATCATTCTAATGTCGCTTATGTCATTAATAGATCATTCTAATGTCGCTTAAGTCATTAATAAATCATTCTAATGTCGCTTATGTCATTAATAGATCATTCTAATGTCACTTATGTCGTTAATAGATCATTCTAATGTCGCTTATGTCATTAATAGATCATTCTAATTAAAGAATGATGAATTTGGGTGATGGTAAAAATGTAGATTCAAATCGACAGCGTTCTCAGAATCGAGTTTTTTAACTTTAACCCATGGACGGCTTTAGGTGGCGTAGGCGACGTGCGCCCCCCCCCCCCCCCCCCCCCTCCGCCCCTAAAAATCTCGTTAGAAAAAGCTAAACAGTAATATCGCGCAATTGAATTACACTTTTAATGCAAAATATATAATTTATATATAATTACATAGGTACTAGGTAGGTACTGAATTTTCCCGCCCTAACTACTTCAAATCCTGCATGAGCGCCTGAATACAGTACTTTTCAATCTAACTCGTTGACTTCGTGCAAGTGTTCCCAGAAACAAAATATACTACAATCTCGTTGCATATGATTCAGGTCACAAATATAGACGCCACGGCACAACGACACAATAATTATGTTCTTAGTGTTTCTCTTTGCTAATAACATATGCAGATAGCATTTCGCTGACGTAATTGTTCCACATATTCATATTCCCGTCACTCGTTTAAGTTCGTTTTTGCCCAATTAAAGTAATTCGCAAGCAATAGAACAGGTTAATTATCAACTATTTTAATATAATACAGCTCATTCATTAAAATGTTCCAGGTATTAAAAATGTGTTTAAAATGTATTCGGCACATTCAAAACGCAAACAAATGTATCTACAAAAGCTTAAACGTCGTGGCACCCACATATATAGTAAAAAAATGCACAAGCTGACGTGCGACAACATTGAATACTCTACCGAATGAGTATATATTTGAGTTTTATTTTACGGTGCATTTTGTAATAACAATTTTTGTGTTAATATTTTCACAGATACAGGTTTACTCGCATGTGCATCGCGTGCGATTTTACTCTTTCACAACATTAACATTATTGTGCATCGTCGTATTAATAATTAATTGTGTAAGGCTGTACACGTAAGTAATGTCCAGACCCTACTCGTATGACGGTTAATTTTTTTGAACATTTTGAAACATTGATGGTTGCGCACGTGCCTATATGCAATAGGTGTATAAATACTATCAACGTTGAAGTTCGCGTTTATGATGTTTCGAGTTTGTTGAATTGCGTTTACATTAAAAACAAATATGATATATAAAATAAAAAACAACTTACCCGTCAATTGTCTTTATTCCCAGAAACGCTATTATGCTGTGATTTATCTTTCGCACTTTTGCGCGATCTCTTTCCAGATCGGCAAATTTCCGTTTAGAGCTCACCATTCTATGAAACTCTGATCTCTACACGATTTACGCAATAATACAAATACTTCAAAGGAATACATTTTTATATACGGATCAATTTGCATCTGACAAGTGGCATGTTTTCTTAACTGACACCAGGAAACGGGATTCTGTGTCAGCCTGGTGACCATCCTGGATCAGGTACTACATCATGCGATGACAATACTGTGCCGACATGTTTTTTTTTTTTAATTTGGCACCCTAATTGCCCTATCATGACACGATGGTAGTGGAGT
Source organism: Congeria kusceri (assembly GCA_027627225.1). NCBI lineage: Eukaryota > Metazoa > Mollusca > Bivalvia > Myida > Dreissenidae > Congeria > Congeria kusceri. The sequence goes on along the minus strand of CM051034.1, from coordinate 7,705,783 downwards.
GGTGGAATGGGTCTTCAAGCCTTTTACTGGATAGCAGCCACGTTCACAGTTTGTACTTGTTGCCAGTTTTATTAAAAACACATTAAAAAGACATTCAAATAATGGAAACAGAAATCCATTACAAACACATATCAATTCAATATATTTATTGCGTTAAACATATCAATATGCTAATAGCAACAATAAACACAACATTTAAATTAATTTGAAAACATATATTGAGAGCAATATGTGAATTGTATGCCATGCAAAATAAGCAATTTTTTTAATATGTGACGTCATTCACGTAAACTGACTAACGCTGTATGTTAATGTGTTTTTCTGTAATTATAATTAATATATGATGCGAATAAATTGGACATAATTTACTTCAAATCGTGAAATTATGTTGTGATAACAATGTGTACTTATGTTAAAGAAACAATTTAATAAGCTAATGTTGATTCATTTACTTCGTTAGAAAATGAAAGTAAAAGTTTAAATATATATCTATTACGGCACAACAAATATTGAATTGGTCGTAATTTATAACGTCAACAATTCGTTTTAGTAATGTGTTGCAGTGTTTTATATTAATAAATGAAATAATATTTAAAGATGTTCCTGTTAATTAAGAGTGGACATTTATTTTTGAACCACAATCGTTACTTTACTTCAAAAGCACATCAATGGACGCCATATCACAGTTTGTTTGACAATTACGATTGATCACGCGGTTTCACACGTTGACAGACGCACGAGAGCTAGATATTATCAAGGATATCACCTGCTGTGTATGTATACCTGTTATCATTGATATCACCTGCTGTGTATGTATACCTGTTATCAAGGATATCACCTGCTGTGTATGTATACCTGTTATCAAGGATATCACCTGCTGTGTATGTATACCTGTTATCAAGGATATCACCTGCTGTGTATGTATACCTGTTATCAAGGATATCACCTGCTGTGTATGTATACCTGTTATCAAGGATATCACCTGCTGTGTATGTATACCTGTTATCAAGGATATCACCTGCTGTGTATGTATACCTGTTATCAAGGATATCACCTGCTGTGTATGTATACCTACTGTACCAACTTGGTAATGGATCATTTGTATCGTCACAGTGAAAGCGTCGAGAGTGGACGGGCGCCAAAGTGCGTTGCCATCCTTTGGTCCAGCAGCGTGTTATTTGATTGGACACGCATTATAGTATTTGCGGGGCGGGCTTTAGGGCAGAAGGGCGGGGCTAAAAAGGAGTAGGGCGGGGCGCCCTGCGAATTCCGCTCTAGATCTTTCCCTATGGTAATTAACTTTGTCGGGTCATGTCACTATGTCTGTTGTAAAATTGTACATGTACTCTTTAAACTTGCACAAAAATCACATTGTTTTGATTGGCAAATGTGTGTAATAGAACTACGTTTTAAGAATGATTATTGTCTAGTATATGTACTCGTATAATAATTGAGAACACTTGTTTTGTTGCGTTGCAGACTTGACAGAATGATTCAGGATATAGTGTACAAAATACTGCCAAGTGTTGCTGACAGTAAGTCCTAGACTTGATTCTACTTAGCTATTCTGTTGTTATTGAGAGTTAAGGTTGTGAGATTATTTTGTAGTCTGCTTTTCTGTCTGCATATTGAACTAATCAAAGGGAATTCAGATTTGACTCGTTTATTCCTTACTATTATTTGTAATGTGACTTTTTATACAAATACAGAATATCAGAATCTTACAAACTGTTTGACAACTTAAACAAGAAAAGAATATAAATGAAATGCATGCAGTCATGTAAATTCAAATAATATTTACTCATTTCCCTTATTAATATATGAACTTTCTTGGCATGCTGCTTTTCCAGGCTTTGTTCTACCAGAATATTACCAAATGTTTTTTAAGACAGCACTACAATTGTTTGTAAAATCTTTTGCAGCTGAGATAAGAAACATTGAAAAGTTTTATGAGGCACACCCAGAAATTGAACCAAAAGGTAAAAGAAATGTTTTGACTTAGTGGGTTTGTTATTCTTTAAAACTTATGAAAAATTCCTAAAGCTAGGTCAGTGCAGTTGAGAACATGAAATTACAGACTTACTAAGAAATTTAGTGTTCTAGATTATAGTAGATAACTTTAAGTTATTATTTTCTCAATATGCCAACCCAAAGTCTGTTCTTTGCAATGAAAAACGTTCAGATTTATTTTTGATAAATTCCAATTATGCCATAACCAGTATTTACTGTCCAGTGACCTCAGAACCATTGTGTTGTATGTGGTATTGTGACCAACTTGTTGTTGGTTGCAGACATCCAGGACCCCCCTCCAAAGCCTAGGATTTCCCCCCGTGACAAGGATCTGCCCCACCCCCAGTCAGAACCACGGCTGATCTCCCTCGTACTGGAGGCAGAGGGGTAAGATGGGGGCTTAGGGTCTTACCTGATCCTTTGGTATGGATCACTCAAACAGTCCCCTATTACAAGGCAGATAACATATTTGTTACACCACTGCCATCTCTTTCTAGTGCACCATTCATGAAGAAGCTTTTTCTGAGCACCACTGGCATTAATAGGATAAGCCATTGGGAAGTTTCAATGCTAGGAGGACATAAGCGTATTTTCAAAATGTTCCATGTTGTGTTTATATTACCAACCTTTTATAACAGATGTTTTGTATAAATATTTGCACTGTCATGTATGTCTGGGAGTATATAACATTTCTAACATTTTACTGAGCAAAAATTGTAAGCAGAGTCGCTGACTTGTCAGTCCATGAAATACCTTTCATACTTAGCTTCTGGTGTACCTTTCAACTGCATACATCTCAACTATCAAATAAAAAGATGGCATTCAAGAAAATCTGTCAACTTAATGCTTTCCAGGCCAGATTCTGAAGATGTTGAACAGCTGGAGAAGAAGTTTGTGCGAGTGGTAGGCACGGCAACCGTAGACAATGTGTGCCACTTCCTGAAGAAGAAGCTCAACCTCAGCGAGCAAAAGCAGGTATTTAGAGAGTTGGTTTGAATAACATATACGACTAACAGTGTGATTTCGAGTGATTTATCACTTACAGTGAGTGGTCTGGTAAATTTGTCACTTATAGTGAGTAGTCAGTTTGAACATTTGCTAGGGTAGGTGATGTGATGCGGTCAGTTAATTGTAAAATACTTTGACAGTATTTGACCCTCTATTACATCTCTGAGTCATCTTGAATGTAGTTTGAGCTGATGTAATGTTAATAGTGGAAATCTGTTAGGCCCGTGGTTACCTCTAGGCACATCTCGAGGGTTGAGCGCGAAACTATTGTATCTGATATAAAAATGTAAAGCAGATACAATAGTTTCACACTCAACCCTCGATTTGTATTGTTTTAATGGGGTCAATGGTGGATATATATTTTATAAAAAGTAGTGATCCATTCTATTTTTTTTATGGGTTAAGCTTTAATGTTGTAAAGTAAAATCTTTTTTACAGGTTAACTTTTGTATATAAAACTAACAAGACAGTTGGACTGTGGAAGTGTCACTCATTAGACATTTTGCTATAACTCAAGTGCCCATTTTACTTTGCAACTTTTGTAATCAAAACATTTTGCTATCTACTGACCACACAATTTTGATTTAACACTTGCACCACTGGGTGTATGGACTCTAAATTAAGAGGTATTTAAGATATGTTTTTTTTATATATCGTTGTTTATTGTCTAATAAACCATGGTTAAGAGTTCTGATACATAGGATTTAAATCACAAGGGCGTTAGGTCATATTGGTTTAATAACCACGCATCAGAATGACAAACCATTGTTTGTTTACAGATAAAAAAGAATAATGAAAAAACTATTTTGATTCTCAATACACAGGACTTACAAATTCTGCATTACAATGTAAACTACATTTTACAGTTTGGACTATAGTCTATTTTTTCACATTTATTGCGGGTTTAACAATGGTAAATTTTTGTTCTTGTTTTGTAGAAAACTGTGTATGTTAGAATTTCACCACACATCTCTTATGTTTTCTTGACGGTGTCGTGCAGGTGGAGCTGTTCTGCTGCGGGGACTCCATGTCACCGGACACCTGCACCCTACAGGACATCCGGGACAGGTTCTACATGGACCAGGTGAGAGGGCAAAGTAGTTATCAGCTTAAAAATACCTGGTCAAAGATCTGTGCACATTTTATGTCTCGTAAGATACTTATGAGGTATTGATGGTAGATGACTATACTGAAAATCTTGACTGAAACCACTGGAAAGATGCAAACATAATTTAAAAGAACTGCAAATTTGGTGACCTTTTTGTCAAACTGCATCAGGCTGTGTTTATTTATTTTAAATCATGGCTGTCTGGTATGTTGGCTTTCTTTGCATGACTTCAGTTCAGAGAAACTTATTATATTTTCCAAACTATTGGCAAGACTTTACTGTAATTACATATGAAGTTCCGAAGAGCATTGCCTCCTGGCCCTTACTCTTCAGTGATCATTCAAGTCAAACTGATCAAGGTCGCCATTGCAGTGTTTCTTCAATTAGAGTACCTTTGTACCTTTCAACCCTTTGCATGAAACGACAATACAAGTAATACTAGTGACACAAAATGTAGAAGACATTTATTCTATAGGAGCACACATAGTATTTAACTGTTATTACACATATATAATTGTGTTTTATTCTCATTATGAGAGCTCACATAGTATTTAACTGTTATTACACGTATATAATTGTGTTGTATTCTCATTATAAGAGCACACATAGTATTTAACTGTTATTACTCATATATAATTGTGTTTCTCATTTTAAGAGCACACATAGTATTTAACTGTTATTACTCATATATAATTGTGTTTTATTCTCATTATAAGAGCACACATAGTATTTAACTGTTATTACTCATATATAATTGTGTTTTATTCTCATTATAAGAGCTCACACAGTATTTAACTGTTATTACACATATATAATTGTGTTTTATTCTCATTATAAGAGCACACATAGTATTTAACTGTTATTACTCATATATAATTGTGTTTTATTCTCATTATAAGAGCACACATAGTATTTAACTGTTATTACTCATATATAATTGTGTTTTATTCTCATTTTAAGAGCACACATAGTATTTAACTGTTTTATTACTCACATATAATTGTGTTTTATTCTCATTATAAGAGCACACATAGTATTTAACTGTTATTATTGATATATAATTGTGTTTTATTCTCATTATAAGAGCACACATAGTATTTAACTGTTATTACTCATATATAATTGTGTTTTATTCTCATTATAAGAGCACACATAGTATTTAACTGTTATTACTCATATATAATTGTGTTTTATTCTCATTATAAGAGCACACATAGTATTTAACTGTTATTACTCATATATAATTGTGTTTTATTCTCATTATAAGTGCACACATAGTATTTAACTGTTATTACTCATATATAATTGTGTTTTATTCTCATTATAAGAGCTCACACAGTATTTAACTGTTATTACACATATATTGTGTTTCTTTCTCATTATAAGAGCACACATAGTATTTAACTGTTATTACTCATGTATAATTGTGTTTTATTCTCATTATAAGTGCACACATAGTATTTAACTGTTATTACTCATATATAATTGTGTTTTATTCTCATTTTAAGAGCACACATAGTATTTAACGGTTATTACTCATATATAATTGTGTTTTATTCTCATTATAGAGCTCACATAGTATTTAACTGTTATTACTCATATATAATTGTGTTTTATTCTCATTATAAGTGCACACATAGTATTTAACTGTTATTACTCATATATAATTGTGTTTTATTCTCATTATGAGTGCACACATAGTATTTAACTGTTATTACTCATATATAATTGTGTTTTATTCTCATTATAAGAGCTCACATAGTATTTAACTGTTATTACTCATATATAATTGTGTTTTATTCTCACTATAATAGCACACATAGTACTTAACTGTTATTACTCATATATAATTGTGTTTTATTCTCACTATAAGAGCACACATAGTATTTAACTGTTATTACACATATATAATTGTGTTTTATTCTCATTATAAGAGCTCACATAGTATTTAACTGTTATTACTCACATATAATTGTGTTTTATTCTTATTATAAGAGCTCACATAGTATTTAACTGTTATTACTCATATATAATTGTGTTTTATTCTCATTTTAAGAGCACACATAGTATTTAACTGTTATTACTCATATATAATTGTGTTTTATTCTCACTATAAGAGCACACATAGTATTTAACTGTTATTACACATATATTCCGGTAATTGTTTTTTTTCTCGGGAAAATATATAATCTGTCAAGTTTGTTTCTTCCAATTTGATAGATGTCAGTAATGTGTTTCTTTCAGGAGAGTTTGATGTTGCTACAGTATCGGATCAGCGACGTCGGCTAACATTCAGTCTTCCATCCGGCATTCCTCCCATGAAACCTGTGTCCAGTGTAGACAGACATGCTCATCAGCGTTGGATCATGAACAGCATATGATCTCAAATGTACGCAGAATGTCACAGTTATTTTCCAATGTCAATACCAAATTTGACTGTGAGATTATACATGCCCTGGTAGGATATCAAGATTTAAATCAGGACATGCTATACATGTACTGTATTGAAATGTATTGTTTAAAAACAGTTATACTGTATTGAAATGTATTGTTTAAAAACGTTGTATAAGATTGCAATTAGTTTTAAGCATTGTTACGATTTTTTGTACTTTATAAAATTATGTTTTACAGCAAACAGTCAATTGGTTTATATATGATGGTATATAAGTATGTAGAGGTTATTTTCGAGGACAGGGTGAAAGTAGAGAATGTGAACTGGACGAACGTGGCGAAAGAGAGGATGAGGGGCTTGGAGAGATGAGGGAAAATATGAGGGGATACAGATTATGTAGAGAGGGAGAACAAAAAGGTGGGATAGGAAAAAAAAGAAGGGGTGGTGATAGCAAGATATGTAAAAGGTGGTGTGACCATTACCTGGTCATCCTTCGTGCTAACAGTGAGACTCTGTTGGGGACGAAGTCTCCGCACTGGAGGAAAGCAGTGCCTTCCGGAACGTGCTGATCAGGACCGGCAGGTCCATCAGGAACAGCCCCCCGAACACGAACGCCAGCAGCCCCGCCCCCAGGGACGCCCTGCAGTAACCATGGCATATGTTATTATCGTCTGCTCTTATTGCAGTGTATTTGCGTTAAATATTCTTTTTTTGACATGTCCATAATCGAAGTAGAAAAATATAACATTGTAAATGTTATACATGTATAAGGTCAACTAGTGAAAATTGGTTATACACATAGATCTAATCACATCTATTCATTGTGCATCTTAAAAGATGCACGTTAAAGAAATTTTGGTTTTGCCAAGTTAACATGTGGAACATCTAGCTAGTGTTAGAAAGAAAAAGCAACTAAAGCACTGTACATGAAAGATTTTAAATCTGTTTGGTTCTAAAACCTGCGAAAACTGAACGTCCAGGCACGATATGAGAATAGATTATAAGACCGTAACCAACTTGATGGACATACCGTTATGGTTACTAGTATTCACATTCACTCTAGTCGATTTTGCGATAAAAATCATTCGATTTTACACAAAAGATTAGGTTTATTAAGGGTTTCTTATATGCATGACTTTGTAGAATAAGAAGTGAAACATCGAGATCGAATCATCCATTCTGTTTAGACAGGGATTTGGTTTTAAAAGGCTTTGGTTAGACATTGAAATAGTTTTTAGAGGGTTCGGTTTGGACAGGTTTTGGGTATCAAACGTACCCGACTCCAATGGCGCTGGCTCTGTTGTGATCTACTATACGTACCTGACTTCCAAGGCTCTGGGTCTTTACTGAACTACTACACGTACTGACTCCGATGGCGCTGGGTCTGTTGTGATCTACTACACCTACCCGACTCCAATGGCGCTGGGTCTATTGTGATCTACGACAGGTACCCGACTCCGATGGCGCTGGGTCTGTTGTGATCTACTGCACCTACCGGACTCCAATGGCGCTGGGTCTGTTGTGATCTACGACACGTACCCGACTCCAATGGAGCTGGGTCTGTTGTGATCTACTGCACCTACCCGACTCCAATGGAGCTGGGACTGTTGTGATCTACGACACCTACCCGACTCCAATGGAGCTGGGACTGTTGTGATCTACGACACGTACCCGACTCCAATGGCGCTGGGTCTGTTGTAATCTACTGCACCTACCCAACACCGATGGCGCTGGGTCTGTTGTGATCTACGACACGTACCCGACTCCAATGGCGCTGGGTCTGTTCTCATCTACTGCACCTACCCAACACCGATGGCGCTGGGTCTGTTGTGATCTACGACACGTACCCGACTCCAATGGCGCTGGGTCTGTTGTGATCTACGACACCTACCCGACTCCAATGGCTCTGGGTCTGTTGTGATCTACGACACGTACCCAACTCCAATGGCGCTGGGTCTGTTGTGATCTACTGCACCTACCCGACACCGATGGCGCTGGGTCTGTTGTGATCTACGACACGTACCCGACTCCAATGGCGCCGGGTCTGTTATGATCTACGACACCTACCCGACTCCAATGACACTGGGTCTGTTGTGATCTACGACACATACCCGACTCCAATGACGCTGGGTCTGTTGTGATCTACGACACCTACCCGACTCCAATGGCGCTGAGACTGTTGTGATCTACGACACGTACCCGACTCCAATGGCGCTGAGTCTGTTGTGATCTACGACACCTACCCGACTCCAATGGCGCTGGGTCTGTTGTGATCCACGACACGTACCCGACTCCAATGGCGCTGGGTCTGTTGTGATCTACGACACGTACCTTAATCCGATGGCGCTGGGTCTGTTGTGATCTACTACACCTACCCGACTCCAATGACGTTGGGTCTGTTGTGATCTACTACACCTACCCGACTCCAATGGCGCCGGGTCTGTTGTGATCTACTACAGGTACCCGACTCCAATGGCGCTGGGTCTGTTGTGATCTACTTCACCTACCCGACTCCAATGGCGCTGGGTCTGTTGTGATCTACTACACCTACCGACTCCAATGGCGTTGGGTCTGTTGTGATCTACTACACCTACCAGACACCAATGGCGCTGGGTCTGTTGTGATCTACGACATGTACCCGACTCCATTGGCGCTGGGTCTGTTGTGATCTACTACACCTACCCGACACCGATGGCGCTGGGTCTGTTGTGATCTACGACACGTACCTTAATCCGATGGCGCTGGGTCTGTTGTGATCTACGACACGTACCTTAATCCGATGGCGCTGGGTCTGTTGTGAGCTACGACACGTACCTTAATCCGATGGCGCTGGGTCTGTTGTGATCTACGACACGTACCTTAATCCGATGGCGCTGGGTCTGTTGCGATCTACACCTACCCGACTCCAATGACGCTGGGTCTGCTGTGATCTACTACACGTACCAGACTCCAATGGCGCTGGGTATGTTGTGATCTACTACATGTACCCGACTCCAATAGCGCTGGGTCTGTTGTCATCTACGACACCTACCTGACACCAATGGCGCTGGCTCTGTTGTCGTCTACTGCGCGTACCCGACTCCAATGGCGCTGGGTCTGTTGTGATATACGACACGTACCCGACACCAATGGCGCTGGGTCTGTTGTGATCTACTACACGTACCCGACTCCAATGGCGCTGGGTCTGCTGTGATCTATTACACCTACCCGACTCCGATGGCGCTGGGTCTGTTGTGATCTACTACACGTACCCGACTCCAATGGCGCTGGGTCTGCTGTGATCTACTACACCTACCCGACTCCGATGGCGCTGGGTCTGTTGTGATCTACGACACGTACCCTCCACCAGTGGCGCTGGGTCTGTTGTGATGGACGACACGTACGCGACTCAATTGGCGCTGGGTCTGCTGTGATCTACTACACCTACCCGACTCCGATGGCGCTGGGTCTGCTGTGATCTACGACACGTACCCGACTCCAATGGCGCTGGGTCTGTTGTCCTCGGCACTGGTCTTGGCTCGCAGGCTGGAGCTCGTGTTGGTGGTGTCGATGGAGAGCTCCTTCTCGTACTGGGCGGCGGCCTCGGCGCTCGTGATGGCCGGCGGGATGGGCGGGTGCTCCTGCGTGGAGCAGAAACACACCTGGCCCGCTGTGGGACGGGAAGAGCATTTTAACAAGCGATAACATCAGGATTTCAGAATTCTTCTGAATAGTTAAAAAGTGTTTTTAGCTCACCTGAGCACAAAGTGCTCATGGTGAGCTTTTGTGATCGCCCGTTGTCCGTCGTGCGTGCGTGCGTCGTCAACTTTTATCCAAACAACATCTCCTCCTAAACCGCTTGGCAGATTTTCACCAAACTTCACAGAAATGATCCTTGGGTGAACCTCTTTCAGATTTGTTCAAATCTTTCCGGTCCGCTAAATATCTAGGTCACCAGAGCTAAAAATAGATTTAAAAAGTGAAAACTTTAAAAATCTTCTATGAAACCGCAAGGCTCAGAGCTTTCACATTTGATATGTGACATCCTCTAGAGGTCCTCTACAAAGATTGTTCAAATGATGCCCCTGGGGTCAAAACTGGCCACGCCCCAGGGGTCACATGGTTTATATAGACTTATATAGCAAAATGACTTTAAAAATCTTCTCCTCTGAAACCGTAAGGCGTAGAGGTTTCATATTTGGTATGTAACATTGTCTGGTGGTCCATTACAAAGATTGTTCAAATGATGCCCCTGGGGTCAAAACTGGCCACACCCCGGGGGTCACATGGTTTATATAGACTTAAATAGCAAAATGACTTTAAAAATCTTCTTCTCTGAAACCGCAAGGCCCAGGTGTTTCATATTTGGTATGTAACATTGTATAGTGGTCCTCTACAAAGAGTGTTCAAATGATTCCCCTGGGGTCAAAACTAGCCACACCCCAGGGGTCACATGGTTTATACAGACTTAAATAGCCTAATGACTTTCAATCTTCTCCTCTGAAACTGTAAGGCCTAGAGGTTTCATATTCAGTTGGTAACATTGTATAATGGTCCTCTACAAAGATTGTTTAAATGATGCCCCTGGGTTCAAAATTGGCCACACCCCGGGGGTCACATGGTTTATATGCATTTAAATAGCAAAATGACTGTAAACATCTTCTCTGAAACCGCAAGGCCCAGAGGTTTTATATTTGGTATCTAACATTGTATAGTGGTCCTCTACATAGATTGTTCAAATTATGCACCTGGGTTCAAAACTGGCTATACCCCAGTGGTGACATTTTTTATACAGCACTATAATTTCAATAAGCCTCTAACACTCAAAAATCAATACAGCAGGCCACATTCCAGCCAGGTGTATACAGTGTGCTATTTTTAGATCTTATGAAACCAGCTTGCCAGTTACACAGTGTTGTGGGGTGCTTTAGAGAATCGTTAGAGATGACCATTGAAATGCATAGAAAATGTTACCCACCAGCATGGTCAATCATGTTGTTTTGTAAGTAAATTAGCTGGATGTAATGTTTAGGTAATGTGTACGAAATGTAGTCAATCAGTCTTAGTATATACGACCGTCTTATATCAAACATTTTCACTTTAGATCTACTACATTGAATTTGTTTACAGGCGAAGTGTATTAGGCAATGTGTACGAAATGTAGTCAATCAGTCTTAGTACATAAGACCGTCTTATATAAAACATTTTCAATTTAGATCTACTACATTGAATTTGTTTACCGGCGAAGTGTATATTTCTAATTTAATGCCAATGCCAAGTATGAAATGATAGCATTAGATCTATATCTAGTTTAACTTGGGTGGAACTGCACAATTTTTTGTCAGACAAAATGATGCAGCAATCGAGTCTGTAGCTCTGACACTGCAGTCTGTTTCACCAGCATGTACAGAAACACGTAGCATAGAGCCTAAAGTCTAGTCATCTACTTTAAACCTTTCATTTGTACAGTTCAATTAAATGTGCAGCACACAAAAAACTACACACAGATCATGTTCTCTCCAACAAAGTTCTTAATGTTTTGTTGGCAGGCTCCACCCAAGGACCTCTTCTCAGAAGAACAACTTTTTAGTACCAGATATTGGACATAAACACTATGCTTCATCAACATGTGGGTGAACATGTGGCAGTAGCAGAAACCATGAAGGACAGCTTTCTAAATTTGTGTACAGGGCTTGCCCTAAAATGAAATGTTTGTGTTGGATATAAGTGTTTGATAGTGGAAAACATAAACATTTCAGACATAAAATGAAGTACGAAATAAAGCTTTGTTTGAAGTCATTTCTGATAATTTTGTGACAATATGCCAATAACTTCATTGAAAGAGGTATACATTTAGGTAAACCGTGTCATTATCTATTTTCAGATTACATTACTTTTGCCACTTATGTTGTGTTTCCTTGATACATTTTATAGTGTGTGAATTTTATGATTATGTTATGTCATTGGGAAACAAAAGAAAGAAAAAAAATACTATATCAAAAGGCTGTTTATTGTTGTGCTTCTGTTAGCTCTGAAGTACTGTAGATTTTGATTAGTACACAAAAAAAGTTTTTAAAAATCTAACGTCGAAGGGGGTACCCCTGCCACATCCACCCCTAACCGCGGATATTTGCCCCTGTGCCTTAGCAAAATCCTGGGGAAAGGCCTGGGTATGTAACGTTGAATAGTGGTCCTCTACAAAGATTGTTCAAATTATGCCTCTGGGGTCAAAACTGGCCACATCCTGAGGGTCACATGGTTTATATTGACTTGAATAGTAAAATGACTTTAAAAATCTTCTCTGAAACCGCAAGGCCCAGAGGTTTCATATTTGGTATGTAACATTGTATAGTGGTCCTCTATGAAGATTGTTCAATTGATGCCCCTGGGGTCAAAACTGTCCACACCCCGGGGCTCATATGGTTACTATAAACGTAAATAGCAAAATGACTTTAAAAATCTTCTCCTCTGAAACTACAAGGCCCAGGGGTTTCATATTTGGTTGGAAACATTGTATAGTGGTCCTCTATAAAGATTGTTCAAATGATGCCCCTGGGGTCAAAACTGGGCACACCCCAGGGGTCACATGGTTTATATAGACTTCAATAGCAAAATGGCTTTAAAAATCTCCAGGAAATGCAAGGCCCAGAGGTTTCATATTTGGTATGTATTTTGTATAGTGGTTCTCTACAAAAACTGTTTAAATGATGCCCCTGAGGTCAAAACTGGCCACACCCCAGGGCTCACATGGTTGATATGGACTTAAATAGCAAGATGACTTTAAAAAATATTCTCCTCTGAAACTGCAAGGCCTAGAGGTTTCATATGTGGTATGTGACATTTTATAGTGGTCCTCTTCAAAGATTGTTCAAATGATGTCCCAGGGGTCAAAACTGGCCCTGCCCTGGGGTCACATTATTTATATAGACTTAAATAGCCAAATGACTTTAAAATCTCCTGAAACCGCAGTGTTTTCGTATTTGTAATGTAACATTGTATAGTGGTCCTCTACAAAGATTGTTTAAATTATGCGCCTGGGGTAAAAAGTGGCCATGACACGGGGCGTCACATGATTTATATAGACTTATATTGCAAGTGGGCCTTAGAAATCTTCCTTGTTGAAACCGTAAGGCCCAGAGATTTTATATTTTGCGTGAAACATTGTGGAGTGGTCCTCTACACAGATTGTTCAAATGACGTCCCTGGGGTAAAAAAAGGCCACCCCCTGGGGGTCACATGGTTCATATACATTTAAATAGCAAAATGACTTGAAAAATCTCTGAAACCGCAAGGCCCAGTGGAATCATATTGGGTATGTAACATTGAAAATAGGTCCACTACAAATATTGTTAAAATTATGCCCCTGGGGTACAAGGTGGCCATGCCCTGTGGGTCACACGGTTTATATAGACTAAAAAACATATGAAACTGCAAGGCCCAGATCTTTATACTCAGGTAAGGCGTTCAGTGCCATTTTACCCTCTTGTTATTAGCCATTATGATGCCTTTAACTCAGGTGAGCGACCTAGGGCCATCATGGCCCTCTTGTTTGTACTCTAAAGACTCACTTAGACGCACGCCAAACTAATAGTACGATTTGAGTTATTATTAGCATTGAAAAATAACCGCGAATCCCAGAAATAGGATAAGACATTATCGCGGTATGAACTTGTTCAATAAATTTAATCCACTGACATATTTGCTGTACTTTGGACTAGACACAAATGAGAATTTTCGACTACGCAGATGCGACGTGGGTGTGGCGTCGATGGTGAAGGGTACGCGCACTTACCTGCAGTCTCCCCGGGGAAGGTCTCCGTGGCGCACGTGCTGTCTGGCGTGCTGTCCGCGTTCACGATGTCGGTAAAAGTGCCGCTCCCGTTCTCGCCTGCGATAGACCGATGCGATGAATAGTTAACATGCGTTTTAATGTATATACAGATCGAGCACACATCAGTTCTGAGAAATATTAGGGAATAAAGGTGACTTCAAATTTACACTGTTGTCACATTAGGCCTGTTAGAACGACTAAACAACTACCACGTTGAAAAACATGTCCCCCAACCGCAAACCCATCGGATGGCACACAGGCGGATATAAAGGGGGCAGAAACGGCGTACGCCCCCCTCTAAAATTGTCAAACATTAGATTTTTAAACCTTACTAACTGAAACATGTGCATTTCGTTACAATAACGTGTTCTACAATCTATTTATTGTAAATATATTTACTCGTTCTGTGGTAATTTCTTTAAATTGTACCGTTTTGCTAATATTGCATGGTTCTGTTACATGTATATTTGCATGTTCAGACAACAACAGTTTGCTGGCAGTAACTTAATATTTCCGCCCCCTCCAACTAAAAATGCCGCCCCTCTAACTAAAATCCTGTAATTGCGCCTGGATGGTATCACCTTGTGTGTTTGTGTTTGTGCCATGTTCTAAATGTTTACAAATCTACGTGGAATTAGTGGTGAGGTTTAGACGGTCGCTGTAAAAATATCCGAGTGGCCGCTGTTGCTAAGGTTGAATACTGGTCTCCATAAATTCAGATTGACTCCGATGCACAGTTTTCCTACCTTCAAAGCACCTGCGCACGTAGAAGATCCAGTCCGGGTTGCCGCTTTTGCTGACGCGATTCGCCTGCTTGACGTACGTCGAGGAGACGTCAGTGGCGTTCCGGTAGACAAGGATGCACGGCTGGCTCGTGCTGATGTAGTAGAACCCCCAGCACTCGCCGAAGTGGGTCGGGTGTGTCTGTAAAACAATTCTTTAATCATATAACAATAGTGTAAGTAATTTTCCAATAGTCACATGCATTTACAAACTGTACTACAAAGATGCGCAAGCTAATTTCTTGTCGAAGCTCCCTTATGCTCGGACCTTGTTTGTTTCCTCTTACAGCACCAGCGTATGTTGCATTTAATATTGACGCATGTTTAAATTACAACTTCCAAAGAATTCTAGCTATTGACTGTTAACTTAATTTGTTACTGTGTTTTGATGCGGTCCTTTGCTGTTGTAGAAACCGGTACATCCAGCGGTGTATCATGGTGACCTGACCCACATGCGCCGGGATGATACTCAAACTCGAGTCACTTGGGTAGGAAAGCCTGTACAAGCCACTGTGCTAACCGAACAGCCAATTGTCATTACTACATCGACGGTACTTACTTTGTCCCGGCATTTCATTGCACACTCGGTGGCGGTCAGGTTGGAACCGATAGAGTCCTCGTCTGGTGCAAGACTGTCGGCAGACTCTTCCTCTGCAAACGGCTCGAACCAGCAGTCACCTGGTATGAACATGTACAGTGGATATCGTAGACGTACTTTAACTGTCTTGGATGTTTTAATGCCCCCCCCCCCCCTCCGGCATCTTGACACGAGAGGCATATAGTGACTGCCCTGTCCGTCCGTCCGTCCGTCCGTGATATTCCGTACGAGGTTAACTAGATTTTACCATTGCGTCTATCACCAACACCGCACACTTGCACAGTTGTTGCTTATGACCATTCCCAATCCACTCATATCACCCAACCTCACTTTGATCTTGACCTAATTTGGGCTTATAATAATTCAAATGGGCTATTTCTTGGTTAACTGGATTTTACCGTTTCGTCTAGCACCAACACCGCTTACTACAACGCTTGGATACTCACACAGGTGTTGCTTATGACCATTCCAAATCAACCCATATTACCCAACCTCACTTTGACCTTGAACTTGACCTAATTTGGACTTATAATAATTTAAATGGGCTATTTATTGGTTAACTAGATTTCTTGGTGCACCAACAACCCTTACTATAACAGTTGTTGCTTATGACCATTCCGAATCCAGCCATATCACCCAACACCTAATTTGGACGTGGAATAATTCAGATGGGCCATTTCTTGGTTAACTAGATTTAACCATTATGTCTAGCACAAACACCGCTCACTACAACACTTGGACACTTAAACAGTGGTTGCTTATGACCATTGCTAATCCACCCATATCACTCAACCTCACTTTGACCTAATTTGGACTTCAAATAGGCTGTCCAACACAAACTGGGAGCATATGTGTTCATCAAACACAGCGTCTTGTCTAGGAGCTTCGAGTGACATGAGTTTACTTTTAATAGGGTTTTAAAATGAATGACCGAACGTAATATTCACTCACCATTGTACCTCTGACAGATGAACGGTCGGGTCTGTTTGCAGTCTTTCGAAACGAGGCTATAACTGGAAGTGTACGCAGCGCAGTACTCGTTAAAAGCGCCACTGGAAACGGTCACCGGCGCACCGGGGCTCTCCACCTGGCAGTCCTGGTAAGTCCAGGTCCCGTTAGTGGTCGCACCGCCGACGAACGGGTCGTGGAGTCCCGTCCAGAATCCAGTCGACGACAGGCTGCACCGTCGGGAAAATCATATAAATGTGATCAGACTACATGTACGCGATTAAAACATGTGCTCACTTAAAAGAATTTGAAGTACGGCTGAAAGTTTCACTCGCCAATTAAACAATTAAACAAAAAAAAATTGAAATACGATTTAAGATTTAACTTAAGATGTTTCTGGCATGTGGCCCCTGGTCAGGTACTCACGCGGCGGCCATTTTCCCCTTCCACACCTGTGCCTCGCTGGTGTCCAGATACTGAATCTCGCTCAACTCTCGCTGGCCCATCACCTTGACCACGTGACCGAACTTGCGCGCGCAGATGTCCTTGGCCTCGTTCCAGGTGCGCGGACTCGAGTAAAACGTGTAGATCTTGCGCATGGAAACGCACGACACCGGGACAGTGCCTAGAAGTGGCGAAGGATAATATATGGGAGTTCAAATTAAATTCGTTGTGTTCGGTTTTCATGCTTCATGCGAAGGACTGCCAGAGGGAATTGTTCTTGTTACACATAAATACATATACAGAAAAGCATAGCATCAATGCAAACAGGAAATTAGTTAATGTAGCAAACATATAAGTAATGTAAAATAAGCAAAAGAAACAGTTATCATTAAGTAGATATATGTACAAAATGCATTGTTATTTGGCAGTTAGACTTTTAACTACACATTAAATAAATTCCTTGGTTTGTGAAAAACTTCAGCATCATACAAGTAAGGAAAAGGTTAAATTATGATTTATTAATTAATTAAATAATGCATAAACCTAAAAGTACACAAAACCTTAATTATAGAAGATATTTTTTGTACGCACAGAAAGGAATAGTGCCTTCACCAATTTAATAGAACTAAACAATCTAATAGGATGCTGCATAACAAAAAGTTAAATTGCAAGTGTAGATGAGTAGGAAGTAGAACAAAACATATTGTTAAATTATAATCGCACATGTGTTGGGAGAATGTTAAAATAACAAAAGTTGCCTAAATGACAATACATTTTCCGAATGGTCAAAACAATTGTTGGAAGACTGGAGTAATGCATGAAACATAGTGAAGACAGAAACAGACTCTGATGACAAAATTAACTTGAACAGCATAGTATGCTGATGATACAACAGAAATACAAGTCAGTTATTATATTTTAAATCGTACATGATTTAAACCAAAGGACAGCCACTGTACCACTCTATCTGCGATCTTGAGGACCTTTGTCATTTATAAGATCAAAATTGCGTAAGGAAGATCAAGACCAGTCGAATCGAACACGCTATCTGAAAATGGCGCTTTAGAGAGGAAAAAAAGTATACACGCCACAGATTATAGGCATTGTACAAATAAATGAAATATTGAATAAAAATATGAAATTGCCAACATTTTGAACTGAAATTGACCCTCGGGAGACGTGCGCATACAATTCAATACAGGGCTGTGACATAAAAGAACCAAATTATTATGATATTATTACACCACTAATTTACTTACTTATAATAACGACGATCGCTAAACACCAACAGCAATATGTCTTCATTCTGACAGCGATTTTCACCACCTTTCTACAATCACACATTAAAGCCACGATTTCTTAGAAGTCTTTCAGTCTTGCGGTTCCAATTATTTTAATGATCGCCTTTACGCCAGCTCTCGATAGTCGATATTTTGAACATGGCTTTCTTTGAGGACCGTCGGCAGGCGAAAAGGACACGCTGCCAACAATGTGAACTGCAGAGTGATTATTGACATAAAACTTTAAAAAGTAAATTTCTTAAAATCCGCGTGAGATTCCTTAACTCATTGACTGGGCCACGTATGGTTGGATGTGCATTAAAATGTGTATTTGTTATAAAGACTGAACATATACTGCTTATTTTATCACGCTGTGCAGATAAATTGTTGAATTTCACACTGAATACTGAAAATCTTTAAATTTCATGTAAGCGTAACAAAAGATGTCCATTTATAAATACCAGCCCCGGAGTTGTAGTCCGGAAACATCGTAGTGAAATCTTATCCTTAGACTTAAAATCGTCATTTTTTAGCTGTTTATTCTATGTTCACATGAAATTATGCTTAGTGTTTACTAATTATCAACTCATGTACTTTTTACTTAACTGTAATTGGATTCGCTGTTTATATGCTGTTTGTTTTTTTTAATATTTACCTAAACAATCGAAACTTAAGTGAAAACATTTTAAAATAAACTTAAGATGTTTCTGGAATATGGCCCTTGATCAATAAGATTAGTACAAGTCAAAATCAATACTAACATGTATGTGTCAAGTGCGTTTTTAACAAGAGCTGTCAGAGGACAGCGCCCTCGACTATTCGAAGTATTTCAGTTGGTACATATTGTGGATAGTGGTAGGGGCATAAATATGTTAAAATACAAAACTTTTAAGTGAAGTCTTGTATAGTTTATACATTTTTGGAACAAAAACTTTAACCACAAAATCTATGTAAAAAGTGTGCATAACTCTGTCAAAATACAAAACAGAGTTATGGGGAATGTTGCCCCTGATACTAGAGTTGATGAAAAATGTTAGTTCCAAGTTTCAATTGAATAAATTGCGTAGTTTTGAAGTTACCAAACTTTGGAATATAAACTTTAACCAGAAAATCTATGTGAAAAAGGGCCATAATTCTGTCAAAATACAAAACAGAGTTATGGGTAATGTTGCTCCTGATACTAGAGTTGATGACAAAGGTTAGTTCCAAGTTTCAAGTGAATAACGTATTTAGTTTTGAAGTAACAAAACGTTTGAATATAAACTTAACCAGAAAATCTGTGTGAAAAAGGGGCATAACTCTGTCAAAATACAAAACAGTGTTATGGGTAATGTTGCCCCTGATACTAGAGTTGATGACAAAATTTAGTTCCAAGTTTCAGGTGAATAACTTACGTAGTATTGAAGTTACCAAACTTTGGAATATAAACTAAACAGAAAATCTAAGTGAAACGGGGGCATAACTCTGTCAAAATACAAAATAGAGTTATGGGTAATATTGCTCCTGATACTAGAGTTGATGACAAAGGGTAGTTCCAAGTTTCAAGTGAAAAGCTTATGTAGTATTGAAGTTACAAAACTTTTGAATATAAACTTTAACCAGAAAATCTATGTGGAAAAGGGGCATAACTCTGTCAAAATACAAAAAGAGTTATGGGGAATGTTGCCCCTGATACTGGAGTTGATGACAAAGGTTAGTTCCAAGTTTCAAGCGAATGACTTATGTAGTTTTGAAGTTACAAAACTTTTGAATATAAACTTTAACCAGAAAATCTAAGTGAAAAAGGGGCATAACTCTGTCAAAATACAAACAGAGTTATAGGGAATGTTGCCCCTGATTCTGGAGTTGATGACAAAAGTATATTCCAAGTTTCAAGTGAATAACTTATGTAGTTTTTAAGTTACAAGACTTTTGAATAAAAACTTGAACCAATTCAGACGCCAACGCCGGGGGTAGTCTATTCTACACCTATTCTTCGAAAAGTCGAGCTAAAAAGTGAGCTACGAACTGCAATGTAATATATTGGCCTTATTCACATACACCGGTAGATATTCATGACAAATTTTATTGCATGCATTTTTACTAGTGTCACTGTGGTTGAAATACATTTTTTACCATTTCCGTTAAGATTTGTCTGTATGCATTTGTTGGAACCGAAGATTTTATCTCGAAAAACAACTCTATGTACATCTCACAGCCGATCACAGTGGACGTTGTGGAGTTTATTGAAGCATGAAATAAATACAGCTTTGATCTTCTTTCTTATGTACGGCGGGCCTCAATTCTTTATTGATTTGGTAAAATATTGAAAATCTTCTCCAATACTTCTTAGGCCACAACAAATTGATCAGTTGTTCTACGGATTTTGTCCAAAAAAAACTGGAGCGAGCGAGCGAAATAAAAATAAAAACATTTTTTTTCCCATTTTCGATAAAATCGGAGGCGAGCGAAAAGCGCAAAAAAAAATATATTCCTATCTTGCCCATAGTGATTGAAATTTTCTGCCAAACGCCATCATAACTTTATATCTTGTCAATAATTTGCTCTTCATCTGCTCTGGTCCATAAACTGTTGTCAAAATCAATATATATTTAATAAACTAAGCAACTAATTTCTCCATTTCTTCTTCGACCATGTCCTGCAACCGGGTTTTGTGCAACGAGTCTTCAATAGTGATTCTGCTAGTAAATTAACACCCGGCAGAAAATACTAAATAGCCATATCTTAACAGTAAACTATTAGAAAGTAGACCTTATACAAGGTAATTGTCGTTATCAAAATATATATTTAATACACCAAGTCATTCACTACCAACAGTTTAATAACATGAATATGAAATGTCATACAATAAACACAACACAATTTATAAATTACTAGTATAAGTTCTGTATCTTTAAACGACACGACGAAACAACTGGACGCCACCATTTTTTTTTAAACCGTTAACCAGGGCTCACACTGGCTCTTATTTTTATTGAGCCAATTTTGTTATCGACTCGCAACATCATTGCGTGTTTCCATGTCAGGGAATGTTTACGATGCTGTCCGGTAATCTTGCGCAGTTAAGGACCATTTGCTTGATAAACATCGGATCGAATAAGTAAAGTAATTAATATTTATACTGAACATGAAAATCAGCATGTCCTGTGTCTAGAAGCACAAAGAAATGGGAAATATTCAACAAATAACTATCCGAATCGAAATCAAAACAAACATGACTCACCTCATTTTTTAAAAATTCAGGTGTCCGGTAATCTTGCGCACTTTGTATAGTGACGTCATTTAATGAAAACATGTAACATAATGACTTGGCTTGCCCTGTTAAATGTGCTTTAATATATAAAAGCTGAACAAAAATATACACCAAACAGATACGTTGAATTTATAAAATGGACGTGTCAAAAACAACTTAATTGTGTGGATATTAGAAGTAAGAAATCAAGGACGGCTGGTCAAAACTGTCCGAAATGTAAACATTCCCGATAATCAATCCTTTTGACATATTCCAGAAATCCAATTTCACACATCCTTTATCAACAAGATAATCCTTTAATTAACTGTTGTTTCTGCTGATATTACGAGAGCTTGCTAGCAATCATCTTTGATTAGGCAATGAATGCTGACAAACAGCACGTTGTGTTTTCACAAGTTTGATATAAAAAAAAGATAAGAAATTGCCGATGACAGCTGTGCCAGACTGACTGTTGGAGGGTAACGGTTTGGGTCATAAATTATGTGGTCTGCACATAAACCAGTCTCCGCTAAGTGCCTTATTCACGTCTATATCAGTACCAATTGCTTGTTATGATTTGGGGACACCACGAAGTCGGCGTTTGACGTAAAATGAGACTTGTTTACAAAAAAAATCGGGTGCGGGGCAAAATTGTAGGTGCGGGCGCAGAAAAAAAAGAATTTTTTTTTTCGATTTACGATTTTAAGGTGCGGCAAATGCGACGAACATCTGATCAATTTGTTGTGGCCTTAACGAATGTATTGGAGTTTTATTTTTGTACAAACACTAGCTCGATTATAGACAAACAGTCCAGAGTTTGCCACAAACATAGGGTATTGATATTCTTTTAGAAAACCTACTATACTATGCATTTTGTCAACATCTCAATTCTTGCAAACTGTTAATTGCTGACCTAAAGCGAAATGATTGTTACGTTGTCTATGCTTGAAGAGGGCAGCACTATTGTCCCATTGTATGAGAACATAGTACGAAACACGATTTTTTTGCATAAATGTCATGTAAAACTCTCTACTTCTGGTTGATTGTAAATGTGTCACTGTATTAATGTCAGGGAAATGTTGAATGTGTCACTGTGTTAATATCAGAGATAGTGTGAATGTGTCAATATGTTAATGTCAGGGAGATTGTGAATGTGTCACTGTGTTAATGTCAGGGAGATTGTGAATGTGTCACTGTGTCAATGTCAGAGATATTGTGAATGTGTCAGTGTTAATGCTAGGGATATTGTGAATGTGTCACTGTGTTAATGTCAGAGGGATTGTGAATGTGTCACTGTGTTAATGTCAGAGATATTGTGAATGTGTCACTGTGTTAATGTCAGGGAGATTGTGAATGTGTCACTGTGTGTAAACAATAATGTTAGGGAGATTGTGAATGTGTCACTGTGTGTAAAAAAATAATGTCAAAGATAGTGTGAATGTGTCACTGTGTTAATGTCAGGGAGATTGTGAATGTGTCACTGTGTTAATGTCAGAGGGATTTTGAATATGTCACTGTGTTAATGTCAGGGAGATTGTGAATGTGTCACTGTGTTAATGTCAGAGGGATTTTGAATATGTCACTGTGTTAATGTCAGGGAGATTGTAAATGTGTCACTGTGTTAATGTCAGAGGGATTTTGAATATGTCACTGTGTTAATGTCAGGGAGATTGTAAATGTGTCTCTGTGTTAATGTTATAATAATGTATGTCAGTTTGTGTTGTGAACAATGTCGGTATCAGAAGAATAAAGATGCCGTCCTCAAAGTAAATGTGTTGACGATGAGTCACTGTAGAAGAAACATCCTCAACTATAATGTCCACAGGACTTTGTACATAGTAATCACGCTTTTATTGAAATCAACTAGTTTGTATGTTTGTCTGTATGTAGTATAAGCAATGTTCTGCCACACTGCGTTGAACGTCATAGCATTTCAATGTAAGACCGGTTCACGCATCGGACTCAGTGGAACATTGCACACCCACATCCGGTTTGCTGCACAGCCGCTCCTTGATAGTTCCGTACAACACCGGAAGGTCCATGAGGAACACCGCTCCGAACACAAACGCAAGGAGTCCCGCGCCGAGCGTTGCGCTAATACATGGAAAACAATGGTTAACGTCCGTTAAATGATTGAAAATATGTTTATCATTAAATAACCGTTGATAAATACATAATCCATTTACCCAAGACATAATGTAATTAACGTTCATGCCCGAGACATCACGTAACACAGGGCATACCGAAGACATAACGCAATATACGGGCATACCGAAGACATAACGTAATAGACTTGCATACAAATAGATGACGTAATGCGCGTAATGCGCATGTATACCCAAGGCATAACGTAATGCGCCTGTATATCCAAGACAGCATGTAATGCGCGTGTATATCCAAGACAGGACGTTACACACGTGCATACAAAGACATGACGTATTTCACCTGTATACCCAAGACAACGTAATGCTCTTGTATATCCATGTCGTAACGTAATGCGCGTGTATATCCGAGACGTGACGTAATGCGCTTGTATACCCAAACATGAAGTTATACACGTGTATATCCAAGACATGAAGTAATGCACGTGCATACAAAGACATGACGTAGTACAAGTGTATATCCAAGGCATGAAGTAATACACGTGTATATCCAAAACATGACGTAATACACGTGTATATCCAAGACATGAAGTAATTCAAGTGCATATCCAAGACATGACGTAATTCCCGTTCATACCAAGACATGGCGTAATACAAGTGCATACACAGACATGACGTAATACACGTGCATACCAAGACATGAAGTAATACAAGTGCATACCAAGACATGACGATATGCCCGTGTATATCCAAGACATGACGCAATGCCCGTGCAGACCAAGGCATGACGTAGTACGTATGCATACCCAAGACATGACGTATATCCCGTGCAACCCAAGACATGACCTAATACCCAAGTCATTTAGTAATTCACAGTGCTTGCTAAGATATGAAGTAATGAACGCGCATACCAAGATATGACGTTATACACGTGCATACCCAAACATAACGTCCTGCACGTTAATACCGAGACATGACGTAATTTTTGTGTCGGTTTATCCTACAACGTGTCTGTGAGGGGGGGGGGGGCGATCAACATTTGTCAGAACATGGCTGTCAGACACATATATACTGGGTCAACTAGCAGGAATATGCGACGCTCATCTTACCCTACACCCACCGCCAGAGGGCGGTTGTCCACGGCGCTGGTCTTTGACCGGAAGCTGGCGCTGGTGTTGTGAGCGTCGAGCACGAGCTCCTGGGCGTACCTGGCTGCAGCCGCCTCGCTCGTGATGGAGGGCGGGATGACCGGTCTGAGCTGGTTCGTGCAGAAACAGACCTCGCCCGCTGGGAAGAAAACCGTGGAAAAATATATAGTTCTCAAACGAACATATATACTAAATTCTATTTTAATATTGGGCATAATATTTGAAATCGATATTTTCTTGAAAATTTCATGAAATGTCACTAGGCTGGTTACCGGCGGCGTGCCCTGGAAACACTTCCGTTGTGCACTTGGTGACTGGAAGGGAACTGGATTCCATATTTCCACTAGAAGGGCTGTTGTCGATTGTACCTTGAAAACAGAAATATGGATTTAAAAAAAAATTTCATAACTAATTGAATCTAGTTGCACATTCTAATATACATGTACGTATTTTGCAATCATACACTGTACAGTACGGTAAATATTTCAGACACGTGAAGTGAAATGATTCTTGTTCTTAAATGGGTTCAGTAAGAGTTATATTTGTTTAAGCTTTAATCAAACACTTTTGTGAAAATGGACCAAGAATAACAAATCTAACAAAAGAATGTGCACGTGATGTGACGACATTCACAAGAAACGTGTGCATTCTCGTGCGTATGCTATGCGTTCGTCGTATACAACTAAAAAAAGATAAATATCTCAACTACGATTTATAGATGACACCTATCGGCTCACCCTCGAAGCAGCGTCTGACGTAGAACACAAAGTCGTCGTCCGGCCCCGAGTACGCGACTCTGTTGGCGACTCGTTGGAACCTCGACGAGACCGCGGTCATGTTGGGGCAGACCAGGTAGCAGCTGTCGGTCTCCCGCGTGAAGTAGAACCCCCAGCACTCGCTACCCTGGTGTAACTGCACGAATAAAATAATAATAGAATCGCACTTTCCGTTCGTCTTCTAGAGTCATTAATTAAATTCAATATTGCATCAGAGCAGACAAGAGCTCTGGATGTAGTTAACTCAACCTGGTTAGTAATTTAAATTAGTACGACAATGCTACAAAAGCGACGTCCTCCACTGGAAGTACAATGCTACTAAAGCGGCATCCTCCACTCGAAGTACAATGCTACTAAAGCGACGTCCTCCACTGGAAGTACAATGCTACTAAAGCGACGGCCTCCACTCGAAGTACAATGCTACTAAAGCGACGTCCTCCACTGGAAGTACAATGCTACTAAAGCGACGTCCTCCACTCGAAGTACAATGCTACTAAAGCGACGTCCTCCACTCGAAGTACAATGCTACTAAAGCGACGTCCCCCACTCGAAGTACAATGCTACTAAAGCGACGTCCTCCACTCGAAGTACAATGCTACTAAGTGACCTCCTCTTTAGGCCAGAGTTGTATTATTTCTTGGTTCTCGGACATTTGTTAAAAAGTATCCGGTTGGAGGAGGGGAAAAAAAACAAAAAAACAACAACACAGAATTGAGTAAATTAATGACTAGAATTTCACAATAGAAATGGGCATTGATATTAAAATCTTAATGCATTATTACTTACAAAAATAATATTACACAACATTAACTTTATCACTACATGATAACCATGACATTATAAAAAAAAAATTGCATTCCGTGTAACAGGTTAAAACCCTTTCACAAGGTCATTTTTATGATATCGGTTACATTCTACTAATTTATTTATTTATTTTGCTTTTAGGAAAAAATCGGGTCGGCGGATCCGAAAACCAAAAAATAAAAAAAACTCTCGCCTTACGATGTGCGTTCTACAGCGCACTTAGGTTTGTTTTATTATTACATGTACAAAAATCAAGCAGACACCATAGTGGGCTCGAACCCAGCACCATACCGTACTCCTACAGGTCACGGCGCACTCGCTCACGGTCAGACCGGGTTTCTGAATCAGCACTTCCTGTACGGAGTTTATCATTCCCATCTGCTTAGGGAAGGGCTCGAACCAGCAGTCACCTGGGACAGAACAATACAAACAGGTCACCTTCATATATACTAATAACAACTCCTAACGCATCACATATTCAAAGCTCCGTTTAACACATAACAAAGATAGTAACATACAGAACTTGCAGGTAATCAAAACACGATATAGTGATATGCAAACATGTTCCAATAGTAAAATTGCGTCACAACAGTGTTCACAATGAGGCATGACTCAATAACACAAAAAGGGGCCATAATAAAACCTCACACACGTCAATAACGGTTATGTCCCCCCTTTTGCATTCAGTACCACAGTGCATCTCTGACCCATGAAAAGAACAAACGTGGTCACCGTGTCCAAAGAATTGGTGACCACTCTTATTTTTTCCATGTGTTTTCGTATGTATTTAAATGAGCTTTGAATATGCGATGCGTTAGGAGTTTTGATTAGTATAAATGGTCTGCGCAATTCTGGAATCGGGACAATTCTAGAATCGCCCTGAGCGTTTTTAGAATTCCAATAATGTCAGGCGATTCGGT
Organism: Congeria kusceri; assembly: GCA_027627225.1. NCBI lineage: Eukaryota > Metazoa > Mollusca > Bivalvia > Myida > Dreissenidae > Congeria > Congeria kusceri. The sequence goes on along the minus strand of CM051034.1, from coordinate 7,678,421 downwards.
AATCGTGGCATAAACGCAAAGGACGATTATTGTCCCGATTCCAATAATTAAGGCGCAGAACATAATGATGACTATTAATGTTGCACAGTACCGGTAACAACAATATACCTGTAGTATGCATATAAAGCCATGTTAGAAACGAGGATTTATGCATCTTTATACCTAGTATAATGTAACATATATTTTGGTATATAAGAATATATAAAGTACATACTGAGTATGTAGGTACAAATGAGGCGCGTCGTGGAAAAACCGGTCTTAATGCATGTGCGTAGTAAAGTGTCGTCCCGGATTAGCCTGTGCAGTCCGCACAGGCTAAACCAGGACGGCACTTTCCGCCTACAGTGGATTTATGTTTAGGAGAGACTTTCTTGAAACAGAAAATACCATAAAAGCGGAAAGTGCTGTCCCGGATTAGCCTGTGCGGACTGCACAGGCTGATCCGGGACGACACTTTACGCACATGCATTAAGTCCGGTTTTCCAACGACGCGCCTCAGATATATTTGTGCATTAATAACTTATTAACTACATAGGGTATATTTGAAAATAGCCAACTACTAGTATATGTATATTAATAATACTACTAGTATTAATACTAGTAAATGACTACCTCATATGTATACGAGGAAATTCAGTCACAGTTATTATAAACAAATCAATACTTCCTAAATTTCAGACTTTGCTTACAATAATTTATTTAACATTTGTGTACATAAACGTATTCAGATAAATAAATGTTATAAATATACAACTTATCTACCGACGTATCTCTCACAGACAAAAGGCCGCTGGGAGGAGCACGTGTCCCCAGTGACCTCCAGACCGGGACTCAGCAGGGCGCCGCAGTGGGAACCGGCCGCCGACGGAGCCGACACGTCGGCGCTCTGCGGCTCACAGTCGTCGTACTCCCAACTAGCGTTCCCGCCGACGCCGACATAGGGCTGGTGTAGACCCGTCCACAGCCCTGCGGAGGATAGTCTGAAACAGAACAAGAATATAAGATGGCGACACCCGATCGAGTGTGCTCCGTTACTCCGTGGAAAAGACAAAGCTAGTTCGGTTCAATGTTATTTACGCCCATTATGTCGAAATTATGCACCTATCAATATTTCCCCCACGGTGGGGGGGGGGGGAGAGCGGCGGGCTGACCCAGGGGAATCTGACTAATTTTATTTTTTTCGAATCTCATTCCCTATAGCCAAACAGTTTCTCTAAATCCCCACAGTGGGTGATGCTTTGTGTATCACATGGCCCGGGGTCGGCCCCAATATTACCGGGATCTACTTTCCGGCACCCGGAATCAAATTCCCGCCGGTCGGAAAATGATTCCAGTCATAAGTCCCGAATATGCCCGCCGCCCCCTCCCCTATCCTGGGGAAAAATATCGATAGGTGCATTATCTGCCTAAAAGCAACCAGTTCACACTATTTCCACAAGCTAGAGAAGCTCTTAATTATGTTAAATTTTACAACGCTTCCTTTTCAGTGATCGAACTCAATATCTACTTGGTTGCTATACCGGGTTCATTGCAAAATGACTTGGACATAATATCTACTAGGTGTGCCTTCAACAATATGTCCATACATCCGAACAAAACTAAATGCATGGTATTATCAAATGCTAATAAATCTGCAAATAATCTCACACTTAATATTAAAAGCATTGTTCTTGATTAAGTAAATGATTTCAATTTACAAGGAATAACTGTTTACAAGCATCTCACTTGGCATTCGCATATAAATAAACTCTGTCGTAAACTCAATTCTAAACTAGCCTTATTAAAAAGAATTCACGGCTTCCTTAATTATGAAACAAAGAAAGTATTTTACAACTCATACATATTAACATCTATGGACTATTGTTGTACATTATGGTGTTACCTTGTCAAATAACAATGCATACACTCTAAGATCCACCACCCACAACGATTTATCAAGACAAGACAAGACAAGAGTTTTATCCAAGATTAGTACAAAGTACATGATCTAGAAAAAACGAACACATATACATTCTATACGCGGTCAATGCATTCGGAATTTGTTCTAAAAATTGTGAAATATATGCAAATTCAAAACGAAACGAATTAATTGCAGTATAACATAACATAAGTTGCAAACGTATGGAGAGTGATGTACATACATGAATAGATTGTCTAATTTCTAAGGCATATTTAATATATTTGGCAACACTTTTAACAACATCAGAGTTAACTGATCCCATTAATGAATTGAACTTATACACCGATGATCTATCCGTAAAATCGTTTATCAAGAAATCGTCGCCTTACTGTTGAGTAACATGGACAAATGCATATAAAATGGTACATATCTTCTAAATCACGCCTTCCACAGTAGAGACAGTGCCTTTCTTTTCTTGGTATATTATTTGAGCCATAGCGGCCTGTATGAATTTTTAACGAATGAGCACAAATTCTAAAACGTGTAAAAAATTTCCTGAGACTAGCAGGCAATATATAGATAACATTCGTACACAAAATTATTTTTGTAATAAACGTAATCCAACAGAACTGAACTACGTTGTAATGAACCATGCCATTCTTGGATAAAGTTGTCAATTACACGTTGTTTGAAAATTAATGGAAAAGAACCATGGATACTTTCGGGATACAAAAATACATCCGAAAAACCAAAATCATCTAAAAGTTTCTTCACAGAGGACACCCAGTTCGAGTGGCCTAATTTACAATCGTCTAAACCTCGACGATACAATGATGAAATAATAACATTATCACTTTGCAATACCTTACACCAGTAAGAAATGATGCGTGTATATCTTGATATATATAAGGGATAACGTCCAAGTTCGCCGTATACACCAATGGATGATGTAGACTTTCTTACATTCAAAATAGATTTGCAAAATTTTAAATGTACCCGTTCAATATCTTTAGACTTCGTAAAACCCCAAACTTCTGATGCATAATTAAGTGTTGATCCTACCAAAGCACCAAATAATTCACAGTAACTTTTTGGAGTAAGCGGGACCTTCTTAAAATTGAATAATAAAGTATTTAGAGCTTTCAGAGATTTACCAATGATGAACTCATTATTTGCAGAGAAATTGCCATTATATTAAAAAACACAACCAAGATAATTAAAGTTATCTATTATTTGTATTGGTTAATTTTTATAGAACCACTGTTCATCATCTTTTAAAGCACCACGTTTTCTGAACACCATAATTTTAGTTTTGGAACTATTAACTTCTAAACTCCAGGTATTACAATAATCCGCTAATTTATCCATGTGAGTCTGTAATTCTTCGTGGGACTTACCCAAAATTACCATATCGTCTGCGAACAATAATACTAGTAAAACAATATCATACAATTCAATTCCAGCACTTACATTACTTTGTAAAAACATTTGTAAATATTATAAAAAAAAGGGAGACTAGCAAGGGGGAGATAACTTCGCCTTGCCTTAAACCCACAGAATATTCGAAAAATTCAGAAAAACTAGTACAATGTTTAACGCAGGATTTCACATGCATATACATATTCTTTAGAATTCGTAATACTCTACCACGTAAATCAGCATTAAACAGTTTAAACCAAAGTGCATTTCTATAAATACTGTCAAAGCATTTCTTGAGATCTATAAATGCCACATACAACCTTTTATTAGTATTCAAATAATGTTGAACAACAGATAATAATGAAAATATAGCATCCGTAGTGGACACGCCTTTGCGGAAGCCGAATTGTGCATCACTAATAAGGTTGTATTTTTCACAGAAAGACACAATTCTGTCGTTTAACACAGTGGTAAATAATTTAGAAAAACAACTTAATAGTGTTATACCTCTGTAATTAGCGACAGAGCTGCGATCACATTTTTTAAACAATGGTATTATAATCCCCTCCTCCCATGTGTCTGGAAAAACACCCGAAACTAAAATAGCGTTGAAAATGTTACAGATATACGAAGACAGAATATCACTACCTTCAATAAAATATTCGTTTAATAAACAGTCAATACCATGTGCTTTATTACGTTTCAATTTTTTAATAGCGTTGTTAACTTCATCAATAGAAATAGGAAAATCTAATTCGTCATTGTAATCGTCATCTCCATCAAAATTGTGGTTATTACAAAAATCTTCCACATTATTGTTAGATGCTTGAAAAATATCTTGCTCCAAGTTTGAAAAGAAGTGGTAAAACTCGTCAAGAGAAATTGAGTTCTCATTTTCAGTGTTTTTATTTTTACTAAAGTACTGGGTTTACTCCTTTTCAAACCTTCAATATCTCGCAATTTTTTAGAATCAAAATTTTTCTTTTTCTTTGATAATAATTTTTTCTAGCGACAATAATATTCGCGAGAAGTAGACGTCATACGCTGATTAAATATACGCAAGGATTCTTCGTAAATTCTTCTGGCTTGCATACATTCGCTATCAAACCATTCAGCATGTTTAAGAAGGAGCAACAAAACTTTTATTATTATGGTTAATGGACTTTTGAAATAATGGATCAGCAACGCTTTTCACGAGCGCTGAAAATTTATTTACAACATCATTTATGCATGTTGTATCAAATACTAGATGTCAGCTGATCAAATTGATCGCAACATGACAACAACCCATTTTTAAAATCATCTTTCAAATTTGCATTCCATCTGTACTTATTTTCAACATAATCCTGTTTAGGCAATAAATTATTATCACAAATCACAGAAAAATACAATGGTGCGTGATCACTCCATTGAATAAAATTCAGTACGGAGAAGTCCGTTATTTGTGAAAAGTGAGATTCAAGTGTTAATACATAGTCAATAGTGGAAGTACCGTTTCGAGATACAAATGTGAATGCACCTTTGTTAAAATCATCAAATAATCGGCCGTTCACAATTCGCATTCCCGAGGATTTACATAGGTCAATCAATTTACACCCAAACGAATTGCATTTTTTGTCCATTGAGGCCCTGCTTAAACAATTATCAGGAATATAATTTTCACAATCAATAAAATCGACACACTGGTCAAATAAGATAAAATCATGTTTTTGTCCAATTTTTTTTATCATCTGTTGCATTTAAAACCAAAGTCTCAGTCATTCCAGAATTAACGTACATACCCTTGTCCCGGTAATTTATCTTACAAAATAAACAAGGTATGTTTAATATTCCTATGTTTATTTATTGCCTTTCTTATAATCTCAAGCTCAGATAGATTTTTGTGCCAATACTTTCTTCAGTTATCAAAAAATGATGGATGGCGATACCACAAATTGGCAATTTTGCGAAGTCCCGATCACAGATTTACGGAAAACAATAGGTGTATTTTTCTTCCAATTACTTACCATTGATAAAGTTTTTCTGTTTATGATAGCTTTATACATATATAATTTGAAACAGGCTATCAAAACTTGTTTCGGATGTGTCTACAAGAATTTATCATGCTTGAATGGTCTGTCCCGATGTTCATCTGTCAACTCCGTTACGACTCCATATGATTATGTCCCTTCTTACACAACAAGCGATGATGTCATATACACAAACGTTTTAAGCGCGAAAATTTTAATTAAGATGTTGATGCCGTTGGTATAAGGAAGAATGACAAAATATGCCCGTTTGTCAGCAGTTGCATGCGTATAAAAAAAACTTGGTTAACTCCGTTCAAGTGTTTTCATAAAACTGTTGAATTTATTGTTGATAAAAAGCACAAGTTTTTTAGCAGATTGACGTTCCAAACACATTAATGTCAGTTTGTTTACAAAATGCTCAAAAACAAAATGGCTTTGTGGAAAACAGTTTTACAATGTCAACTCCGTTACGGTCAACTCCGTTACAAAAATCGTAACGGAGTTGACATATTAGTAAAGAGTGGACAATAACAAGACATTGCTTTCAATATGTATTGATTTTACTGTAATTAAGTAATTCCGCATACTATTGGAATCAAAAAAACAAACTTTACGGTATTCAGTGGGACACACTGTCAAGATCGTCTGGCAAAATGCAAGCTTTTTCTGATACAATGAAACTGGCAAAATGCAAGCTTTTTCTGATACAATGAAACTTCATCAGGTACGAAAACCACCTACAGGTAATTACATCATAATAAAAGCATATAAAATTATCAGAGTATATAACTATTATGTCAACGGTTTTAATGCATTGTGGTAATTAAGGCGTGTAATTATACGAAAGTGCCTTAAGATCATTGTCAACCACAAATTGAATGTAACAAATAAAATGTAAGCTGTGCGTAGCCTTATTTGCACTGTAGCTTAGCTTAGTACATGACACTCTACTCTGTTTGCTAAAGTTATGTCTTAGCAGTTGTGGAAATATTAGACTTGAACGGCAGTTTCAAGAACCAATCGATGGGCACGCATTCCAAGTTAACTTACTGCGATTCCCAAGTTGACATTTAGACTGCAAACTGTCGGTAAACTATGATTTTGCATGTCATACTTTTAAATAGGATACAGGTATGTGGTATTTTTATAGCATAAAGTATGAATGTTTCTCTCATCGGTTCAAAGATCGTTATAACAAGGGATATGCTGCTGCTGCTTTTTTGTTCTTAAGTCTTAAGCTTCGCTGAATATCAACTTACTTGATATGTCACGTTTTCAACACAAATAACGGTGATTTTGCAGAGGAGCAAAATGATCACAGAACATGGGGGGGGGGGGGGGGCAAAGTTAAGGGCTTTGTATGCTATTAAAGATCTACATATTAGTCTTCTATTTCTAGATTGCCCATGAAAATCATACTTAATCGAGAGATCGCAGTATGCCAACTTTGATGCGGGCGCATCGATTACCACCCTTGTTGTAAAATATGGTGCTAATGAATCGAATTCCATACCACTTGTCATTATTGCAATTACATGCATATTGTATTGTCAGTTTTGAGCTTTACAGTGTATAAATCTATGACACATTAATGGTTTTTTTGGTACTGAAGATCCACAATGCCGTATTTGGCTCAAGTGCACACATTGGTGACGAGATCGCTTGGGGTTTAAGCGGAGTTCAACACTGTTCCATGAGAGCCGAATGCGGCAATCCGGACGGATCTGCTTACAGTGTCAATATATGTGCCTGCATAAGATTTCTTTGTTTGCAACATATGTTCCGTTAAAGCTATTTTTGTTCCATTCTCAAACTATATTGTTTATTGAGCATTATTTTGCGAAACGATACATTCATACAATGGTGTCGATGACATATAGCTACATGGCATAGCTACAATTCAATCCATTATTATTTATACATGTATTATGCAATACGGAGGATAACCCATTTTTGACAGTGTATTCATTAAGTATTTATGATAGGTACACACATATATAATAAGATTGCTGTTCTGCTTATTTTCTATTGCAGAGTGGTTCAGTTTGAAGTAAATAGCTATTTCTCATTAATACTTTATGTGTGTTCAATTATAAAAACAAAACTTTACGATTTAATACAATTACTAATGTCAACTCCGTTACATAGTGTCAACACCGTTACGCTACATGTCAACTCTGTTACGCTACATGTCAACTCTGTTACGCGACGTTAAATGACTAACATATGAGTAAGTATTTATACATCAATAAGATAAACATTATTGTTATACAGTGGCAATCAATTTCACCATATTTACTCAAGAAATGAGTAGGCATGTGGAGAAATATATTTTTAATGATAAATTAACCGCTATTGTTTTTGTACAATTTCTGAGTTTATATAAACTGTCTACTTTTTAGGGGGCAAACATGTTATAATATATATTTTTACACGAATATTCAGTAAAATGGCACTAATATTGATACTAGATGTTATTTGTTTGCATAAAAAGTCGGAAAAACTTAATTGTTTAATAGATTTTTGTTCTATAACGGAGTTGACATCTTGGTGCTGTAACACATAACAAATCTAAAATAGAGGCTTAGTACAAATATAACAATAGAGTATATGTCCATTATGAAAGTCTACAATCACGTTTCTAACTAATAAACATATTGGACAACCAATATTTGTGTTTTGGAATTGAGTTAACTGTATTCTACAGAATTTACTATAATTCTGGAAAGGCTCAACTATGGAAAACGAACTTTCGCTTATTGTGCAAGAAATGTATGGAACTTAATTCCGATTAATATTAGACAAGCATCTACAATTAATACTTTCAAACGGAACTTAAAACAATACTTAATAACAAAACAATAATGTTTTATGTATTTATCCTTTTTTTTTTTACAGTTTATATTTGCATTGTGATTGTTGTTTTGAAAAAAATGTAACAACTATGTAGTATATTATTATTATTATTATTATTATTATTATTATTATTACTATTAGTATGGTTGTTGTTGTTGTTTACTGGCTTATATGTTTTTAAGTATGCATGATCTTGGATAAGCTAATGTTTATATAATGTATGTTTATTGAAGACCACATTGTAAAAAAGAAATGTTGTTTCTTAATGTGATATCTTCATAAAATAAAGTTGTTATTATTATTATTATTATGATCATTATTAATGCACCTCTCTAAATTACCCCCAGGGTGGGAGCGGCGGGCTGACCCAGGAGAATTTAACTAATTTTATTTTTGGGGAGATGCTTGCGTGCCCAATATTACCGGGATTATTCGGCGTGTCAAATTCCCGCCTGTCGGGAATCGCTTTCAGTCTTAAGTCCCGTATATGCCCGCCGGTCCAGCCTCCCCTGGGGGGAAATATTGATAGGTGCATAGCCGTTACATAACCGTTACACCGTTACACCAAGTTACGACCTTATAATGCCGTATGCCAAATTGAAACTTACAGTGTATTAAAGCGTCCGCTCCACCCGGACTCGCTTTCTGTCGTATCCAAGAACAGTAATTCTTCCAGTTCCCTGATTCCCTTGAATTTCAGCAGGTGTCCGAGGTTGCGCGCGCATACTTCGTTGGCCTCGTTCCAGGATCCGGGATCCATGTGAAGCGTGTAGATCTTACGCATGGAGATCGCGGCACAGGGGTGCAGCACCACCACTGATGCGAGACGGGTTGCAAAAGTAATGCGGAAACAATACCAACAGCTAAGAACAACAACAACAACCCCAACAACAACAGCAACAACAACAACAATAATAATAATAATAATACTAATAGTACATTTATAACAAACATTGTCAAACAAAAGAAGAAGAAAAAGAAGAACAGGCTCCGTTCTTCTCCTTCGTGTTTCACACATCGTGAGTTATGTGGCGTATGTGCCAGTAATAAAGAATCTGTCCAAACATTCCTGGATCCTGACGGATCCTAACCATAATCTAACCCATTGTTCAATGGTACAGTTCGAACCTTCCCGGAAAATTCCAATTAAACGCATTTATAACTTTGTAAAGTTGTGTAAAATGAAATAACAACACTAATAATAAATGAATCATTCTAACATGACACGCGCGAAGTTTTCTATAGACAAAGAACAAAATTCACCGTTGTTAAACTACCAATAAACATCCCGAAAAAAAGTTCCGGAACTGTAAAATATAGTTCGCATTGTAATTGCAGAAAATATTGTCAGGTCATGTAAGAATCGAATTCATTTTCACATTATCGTTGTTTGTCGGCTAATAAACACCGATTTGTCGTTCTGATGCGGTATATTAAACCACTGGAGCTAACGCCCTCATGGTTTAATTCATGGGCATCAGAACTCCAAATCGTTGTTTATCAGCTGATAAACAACTCTTAATAGAAAATTATTTCTTAAGTCAACAACTGGTGGATCGATTAGTAAAATTTAGACAATAGGATGTCAATACGGACCATCTGACAAACAGTTAGCCAACGTGTGAACTTACGCAATGTACATAATCCCAGCAATAATAACACAGATCCAGTATTCGCAAAATCCATGATTATATTAGCGAACTTTTAGCTGCGCTCTTATTTTATAAAAACAAATGTTAAATTATTACCGCGCGCATTAATAGCTGCGGATTAAAGGTTGTGACTTCATTCTTACAAATCAGAACCACAGAAAACGCACTGTGCGTGTGTTAGTATTTCGTATCGTGTGTGGTTCTTCCGCACCAAAGCGGCACTTTGTGTTTGTTACCTAATTTGCCGAATTTTGAATAATATCTCCAATTTCGAGCTCTTTTATTTGATGAACTTTATGTGCGAAAGGCGCAAATCTGCCTGGTAGGAATGATTCCTAGCGCCAGTTTGGATTTTGTTTCGTAATCACGAGTTAATAGGCCGTAATTACAATTTATCAGATCATACTTACTAGTTAATAAGTCATATTGAACAAACTCATATGCGACGGGTTGGAATCGAACCCAGATCGCAAAGACCAACCACTGCGCTAGCCGGGCGGACAAAAAGGTATGCAGAAAAAAATACCGCGAATTTCACCAGTTACCTCATAAATAACCGCATTTTACGTACGTCACTGATAATGGGCTACGTCACCACATATCGCCTGCGTCACCGCATATCGCCTGCGTCATCAAAAATCGTCTACGTCACCGCATATGGCCTACGTCATTGCACATCTTGTACGTCACCGCATATCGTCATTGCACATCGTGTACGTCATTGCACCTCTTGTACGTCACCGCATATCGCCTACGTCATTGCACATCTTGTACGTCACAGCATATCGCCTACGTCATTGCACATCGTGTACGTCACCGCATATCACCTATGTGACTGCACATCTTGTACGTCACCGCATATCGCCTACGTCACTGCACATCGTGTACGTCATTGCATAGCGTGTACATCTCAGATTAAGGAGGATGTCGTATACATCACCGCATAGTGTGGACTTCACCGAATATTATTTACATCACTTAGTATCGTGCACCACTTCGTAGGTACTTCACAGCACATTGTTTATATCACAAACCATCGCTAGTATCACTGCACAACCAACGCCATAAGGTACGTTACCGCCAAACAAATAAACGTCACCGCTCAGTGCATATTTTCAATGCATACTTCCCACCTTTAAAGCTCTGATTCCCAAAGTCGCGCCTCTTGAAGCCTACAAGCCACACCTTTGCATATTATTCGAAAGCATTGTCCGCCTTTCCTATTGCTTCAATATGGATTGACACGTTTCCGTATGTAACAACACAACACCTCATGGAGCGAGAGTATATTGTACCGATAAAAAAACGGAAGTCACAGTCGTTCATGAGATGAACGCTCGCAATACAAATAATTGGAATTAACATCGATTTATCGATTCTATTGTTTGGTTGAGACTGTACTGGGTCGCCACGGAAAACCCTTTTATTCGCGTATTTATTATGTCGTTGTGGTACATTATTACATCCTATGATTGGCGAAATGGTTGATGTTTTGCAATGAACTAATGAATACTACAGTAATGGTTTTGTAAAAATTCACAACCGCAGCTGAAAATCGAATGTAAGCGTCTGTATTTTGCAACGTAAGACGAATTAAGCATACTGATAGTCGGTGCAATTTATGATTCGTTATATTTGGCATCAAAAACATAATTATAAAACAATTGTCCGCTTAGCTTCTTATGATCCGAGTCGGAAGAGACTGCTTCACCGTTAGGTGCCACAACATCGATCCCGTCATTTCGCCGTTCTATCATTGACGTCGCTCCCGTCATGGCGTCGGGGTCGCTATTGTCATGTCGTTGACGTCTATAGGGGTATGTCGTTGACGTCGCTCCCGTCATGACGTTGACGTTGCTTCCGTCATTTTGTTTACATCGCTCGCTAGCATTCATACAAGTTTGAATCCATACACGTTCGCGACTTAACAGAATGGAAAGCGAGATTACACTGACAACTATGCGTATGCAGAACGGAATAGCGCGATTACACTGACAACTATGCGTATACAGAGGGGAATAGAGAGATTACACTGACAACTATGTGTATACAGAAGGGAATAGAGAAATTACATTGACAACTATGTGTATACAGAGGGGAATAGATAGATTACACTGACAACTATGTATATACAGAAGGGGATAGAGAGATTACACTGACAACTTTGTGTATACAGAAGGGAATAGAGAGATTACACTGACAACTATGTGTATACAGACGGGAATAGATAGATTACACTGACAACTATGTGTATACAGAAGGGGATACAGATTACACGGACAACTATGTGTATACAGATGGGAACAGAGAGATTACAGTAACAACTTTGTATATACAGAAGGGAGTAGAGATTACACTGATAACTCTGTATGTACAAAAGGGAATAGAGAGATTACACTGACAACTCTGTGTATTCAAAGGGGAATAGAGAGATAACACTGACAACTCTGTGTATACAGAGGGGAATAGAGATTACACACCTAGACGAATAGAGAGATTGCGCAGAGAACTCCGGGTATGCAGATGGGAATAGGGAGATAACACTGGCAACTAGTGTAAACAGAAGGGAATAGAGAGATTACAATGACAACAACGTGTATACAAAGGGGAATGGAGAGATCACACTTACAACTATGTGTATATAGAGGGAAATAAAGAGATAACACTGACAACTATGTATATACGAGGTAAATAGAGTGACAACTATGTGTATACAGAGGAGAATAGAGATATTATACTTGCAACTTTGTGTACACAGAGGGGAATAAAGATATTATACTGACAACTATGTTTATACAGATTTATACTATTTGCATATATAGGAGAATAGAGATGTTAGGCTGACAACTATGTGTATACAGAGGGAAATAGAGATATTAGACCAACAACTATGTGTATACAGAGGGGACTAGAGATATTAGACTGACAACTATGTGTATTTAGAGGGGAGTAGAGATGTTAGACTTACAAATATGTGTATACAGAGGGGAATAGAGATATACTGACAACTATGTGTATACAGAGAGGGAATAAAGAGATTAGACTGACAACACAGTGTGTGTAATCAGAGAGGAACAGAGAAAATAGACTGACAGCTCTGGACATAGAGAGTGAAATAGATAATAAACTGACAACACTGTGTATGTGTTCAGAGAACAGACTGAAAACTCTGTGTATACAGACGGGAAAAGAATAAACTGACAACTAAGTGCTGAGAGGGAAAAACAGAATAAACTGATATACCTACAACCGAGTATCTAAAATATTACACACTGATTAATAGTATACCAGAAACTTACAAAAAAACAACTCTCTGAAACAGACTTTTTTAATTTTAGCAACAGCACATTACTTGAAAAGGTGCAACAAAACAAACACAGTGTGTAAATATTTTTATAATCTTCAACAAACTTTTGATGAAGGTAAAACCAAACAGCAACAGAAATGGGAAAGCACAATGACTTCCTATTATCAAAGTATATTGACTGGAAAAATACATATTTAATACCATTTAAAGCCACTATAGATAATAATTTACGCAACTTTCAGTATAAGATTCTCCATTGTATATTATCCACTAATGCATACCTGTACACATGTAAGCTGACAGCCTCTAATCTTTGTACATTGTGTGCAAGTTATAAAGAAACTATTACACGTTTTATTTGAATGTAATATTGTACAACCCATATGGCGGGACCTCACAATTTATTTAAGCAGTAAAGAATTACATATTGATCTAAATGTGAAAGATATTGTCCCTGGAACACAAAAAGGTGGCGCTAATAATTCAGTTATAAACTGTATACTCATTCTGATGAAGTCATATATATTTAGCGTTAAATCAAGAGCCGAAAATCCAAATATCGAGACTTTCAAAAATGCTCTCAGAATGAAAATAAACTTAGAAGAGCAGATTGCTTTTGAAAAAAATATAATTGATCTGCATAATAAAAAATGACAGAAATTTGTACATACTAATACTTCGAAGTGAATATTGCCTATTTTGTCGTTTTTTCCCTTTTTGCTCAGGATTTTTTTCTTTTTTATAGATTTTTTTTTTCGCATACCTTAGGGAAGCTCTTGTGTATGTGCCTTCCCATAGCAGTCTTCCATTTTGAGGACCCTTGACAAATAAGTCAAACATCTCATGTCTTTTGAAGGGAACACCTTGCCGTTTTATTATCCTCTTTCCTTTTTGTATCTCGCTTTTTTTTTATATCTAGCATCATCTCATAAGTAAAAATTGAAACGATTATTTTCTAGAAACAATTTATTACGCAAAATACACATAAATGAATGTAGTATAATCACTGAAATTAGTGTATTGATATTGTGTCTATGCATAACTTGTACTTTTAAATATTAACATTGTGTAATGGAGATGTATGTTGAAAAATGAAAAAAAAAAAACGACACCTCTGTGTATGTGTTGAGAGGGAAATACACAAAATAAACTGACAACTCTGTGTATAGAGAGGAAATACACAAAATAAACTGACAACTCTGTGTATAGAGAGAGGAAATACTGTTTTAACTTACAAGTCCGTGTATACAGTGGGAAAAAAAGAAAAAAACTTACAAATAATTGTTTAGAGGGGAACACAGAGAATAAACAGAGGTGAACAGAGCAACAAATGTACGAGTAGAGGAAAATAGAGAATAAACAACTCTGGGTATAAAGACTGGAATAGAGAATGGACCATCAACTCTGGGTATAGCGACGGGTATGGAGAATAAACTGACAACTCTGGGTATAGCGAGTGGAACAGAGAGATACGACTTACAACTCTGGGTATAGAGCGGGGAACAGAGGGACTGGGCTTGGCATATAATTATGTGAAGATGAAGTCTGAGAACACGTCTGGTAAACATGTACACCTTATATCATTGTAATAAACACAACAGATACATGCTTAGCTGTCTTTATTGCACAGTATCTACAAATATTAAAACACTAATACAAAACCGCATAGTAGGCAAGAAAGTATACAAGGAAATACTTTGAAAGATTGCGAGGTAAATGGCTGGATTAAAATAAAGAATTTAAATAAAAGGACATCAAAATGATTAAACATAGACAAACAGACGATTCTTATCGTGTAAATATTAAAAGGTACACCAATATATAAACTTCTCTCAAAAATGTCAAAAAAGACTATAAAACATTGCCAAATGCTTAAAGTGTGCCTTGTATAGAAATATTCACGCTAATATTCAACACAAGTTGTGGATTTAACAGGGCACACAGTATTTTGATTATAATTGACAATAAATTTACATACCAACGCCATTTTGAGTTGGGAGCCATTAAAATAATGCTGACGATAAAAGCAAATAAGCCATCAGCTCTATAATGACTAGAAAGTAACAAAACATGACACTATGTTCGATAAACACACATGTCTCTGATTGGTGCTGGACAGCCCATCTGAATTATTAGTCCAAATCTGGTCAAGGTCAAAGTGAGGTTGGGTGATATGGGTGGAATAGTAGTAGTCATAAGCAACAATTGTGTAAATATTCAAATAATGTAGTTAGCGTAGTTTGTGCTAGACCAAACGATAAAATCTAGTTAACCTCGTACAGACAGACGGACAGGACAATCACTATATGCCTCCAGCATCAAGATGCCAGGGACATAAAAATGTCAACAAGGCAGGTAATGAGAGTATTTAAGAAATGTATAACACCATGAATTTCAACCTTGTCTAAGAGATGCCTTATAAATACCACATGTAATGTCTCAATATATATGTATCTGGAAATACTATACGGATTTGTCAGATTTAAGTGCCCCGTTAAGGTAAACACTTTAATTGGAAATGATTTGTGTACATGATTTGTGTACATCATGTGTGTACATGAAACAAAACAACATTTCCAAATAAAAGGACAAAAGATAATTCAAAAGTAATTATACAGCATGACCATGATTGATTAGCAAAGCACCTAATGACCATTATTATTTTTGAAAGATATTAAATTAACATGATTTCATCTATATTAATGGTTTCCGAAAAGATCAAACATTAAATGTTAGAAATAAAATCAGGAGTCTCAGTACTAATATCGGTAAAAATCTAACAGAAGCTATAATTGAGCTGTGAGCATTTAGCAACCAGGAATTCTTAACTGAGTACATGAACTCTGTCCACTCGTACAAAACCTCACTGAGCCATTATACTCAGAATACTGAGCTTACACAGTACAAACCACTGATGAGGATTTGAACAGAAAGTTTGTGCTGCCTGAAAGAAAAATAAATACAGGGATATAAGTCTACAATCGCCCAGTCGCCCATGGCGACTTGCTTTGCTGGTCCAACCAGAAATAGGCCGAGTTGGCAAACTGCATTTTCTTTTAGGATTTTCTCATATTACATGCTTATAGTGCATATAAAACAATTATATCCAAGGTAATTCCTTTTAAGTGCTTTTTATAGTTATCTTCATTGTAACATGTTTTCCATCACAAAGACAATTTTGACTACGGTAAACACACACCTCATTTGACAGTGTAATTGTGTTGACACCCAGGGTATTTCCCGAAGAAAGTTTTAATGAGGTGTAGTGGCTGATGATTTCAAGGCTGGGCTCGAAGGTTTTCAGGGTAGGGGCTCCTAACCCCTGATTGTTAGTTTATATCTCTGAAATGCATTATAGAACTACATCAGTCTGTATGCATATGCAGATCAGACAAAAATTGAAGGTAAATGCATGAAACATTTTGTTGGAAAAGTTACGACACACATATCTAGTTGGTACATACATTAAAACTTCTTTAACTCGAGCATCATTAACTCAAACACCTACTGTAACTCAAACAAATCTCAAAGTCCCGGAAAAATCGTTAACACCTCAATAAGTAATTTCCACCTTTAACTAGAGCATCAGTAAGTCGATAACTCGAGCACATGTCGGTCCCTAATCCTGCGTACTAGTGAAATTTACATAAATAATTGAACACTGTACATATTAATGTTGCTGATATATAATTAATTACTCTGACAATTAAACTTCTTAGTGAATATTTCTCACTTTTAAGTATAGACCCGAAACCTAGATCACTCGAGAACTTCAATAACTTGAGCGTTTACGTCATCCTGGTGCAAGATCGAGTTAAAGAAATTTTACTGTATTTAACGCAGAGTCTAAACTATTTCTTAAATAGATTAAACTGAGTAGTTTAAAATGAAGAGTTTCTTAATGTAGAGAAAAACCATTCTCTCGTTGTTAAACAAATAAAGCAAGCAAACTAAATTATTGACAGAAAATATACAGACATGTAATTCAGTATTCTAAATATTAAATTAATAAACACCTTAATTCAAGTCTCTAGCTACATAATAAAATAAAAATAAACTAAACAAACACAGTTTAAAAGCAAACTAAACAGCTTAAAATATGAAGAACTTAAATAAAAATCTTAAATATTTCTTATATATAACAAATACAGTATTTACCCTATGTATTGGGACACTTACAAATACTTAAAAATTTTATTGTCCCAATATTAAGGGACATAAAAAAAGAATTCTCGAAATTGTGTCCCAACATTTAGGGCAATATATGATACAATCTATTTTGCGTTTAACTATGAATTGTATCAATTAAGTATTTTTATTTCTTTGGGATAATATTCGCTTATTAAAATATATTAAAGATTTAATTATAAATAATTAGAAGGAATACTTTTAGGTGACTGATGTTTATAAGATCAATTATTTCTTGATGGAGACTAAATGGTAATTAATTGAGAAGCTTAATTGAGAAGACCATGCACCAGTACACAGTTTGCACCACGTGTCAACTACATGCAAACACACCTCTGATGGTGTACATTATGGTGTATAGATAAGCAAGCGCAATATACCGTATTACAAGTCACTATGCAACCAGCGTAGTGGCAGGGTATTGAATGTTTATACAGTAACAACATAAGGTGTTATTTTGGAGTCCAAATATTTAGGGACAGAAAATAATTCAATTTTCAGATGTGTCCCAATATTAAGGGGCGCAAAAGATAATTATTTTTCCAAAAATTAGGGGTGTCCCAATATTTAGGGTGTCCCAATACATAGGGTAAATACGGTAGTCTTAATAAAAATTACAACAACATAATATAATATTATTGCAATATGAACAGCGTAATAATGATACAATTAGGTTAAATATTGTGACATAACTTCTTAAATTCTCTCACTTTGACTTTACTGCAGTTTCACATGATGGTTACATAAATGAACACTTAATTTGCAGTTTAACAGCTGACAAAAATCACATGAAATACCACAAACTGGGAGCAACTGTTTTCCCTCACTTTCCCAATAGATGGCACTTTGACTATTGCAAACATACACTCTAGACCAGCCAGGTACAGTCATTTCCCATTTATCAAAGAGAATAATAGCATGTGTAAACAAATGGTTATAAAAATATGACTAGCATATAATTATAAATTAATAATGATTATATATCAATTATTTCCTGCAAACAGTAGATACATGTAGGTGGGTAATTGCACGAAAAAAAAAAAATCTACTTGGTAGTGATAATTTTAAATGATTATATTTATACATCAATAATTTCCTGCGAGAAATAAACAGATGAGTAACAACAGACAAAATAGAAGTTTACTTGGAAGTAAAATGAAATACATAAAGTAAATTGGCATGTTTCTATAATGAATGATAAATTTGGCATGTATCTATACTGAAAGAAAATTTATATGTAAAATAGTATACAATCATACTTATAGAAATAATATATCATAAATGTCCTTATTGTCGCCCATGCCCTAATAGACGCGCATAGGGGAAATGTTTTGGTCTCAAAATATTTTTGTTCGATCTATTTTTTCGAACATTAACGAAAAACTAAAGTTAATTTCGATAGAAACGATTAAATAGACCGCCATATTTATGTATCCGGAATTGCCTGTAGATAAATAAACCTATGCCCCACTATACGGGTTACACGCAACCATATGTGACGCAAGTGAATGGGACCACAAAAATTCATTTCGATATTATGAATATTTATTATAAGAACATGTAATAACAGTTTGCGCACCCAAAGCAAGTTTCATGCTTCCCACGTGGAGGTTTCAACAACAAGCGCTGTCAAAAGCAGTCAACCAGAATGTTGTGAACAGTGCCATTATTATACATGTACCGTTAGCGTACATGTATTAGCGTTCTAGGTGTTAAGCGTTATGATTGACAACCAAACAAGAAATACTGTTTTAATGTATTCTGATAAACAGGGAGTATAAATGTAGGCAAATTGTGTGGTAACGTTTTCCAATATTTACCGGTATTTATATTTCATTATTACTAGCTATCCCACATTATTCTGGACAATGTCATCAGCTCATCACGTCAATCATGTTTACAATTTAGACTGTACAATTGTGCATTACGTCGTGCCAGTGAGCTCGTCGTGTCGATCAACGATATTAATTTAGACAGTACCATCGTGAAGTTTCTCACGTGAAGTTTCTATTTAGACAGTACCATCGTGAAGTTTCTCACGTGAAGTTTCTATTTAGACAGTACCATCGTGAAGTTTCTCACGTGAAGTTTCTATTTAGACTGTACCAATGTGTATAACGTCATTGGAGAGTGCGCTTACATGAAACTTGATTTCTGGATAATGGCAGAATTAACAAAAAATGGCTCCATTTAAATGCGCAGGGGTCCTAAAATGACACGCGCCCTGCGCGTCAAAAGGACATTTACGGTATAAATGTTAATGTTATTATATAAAATAGATACTATTAGGCTAAAACACAAACATGTTTACTCATCTAACCCTTATAAATAGAATCTAAAATCTCATAAAACAAAATGATTTCATTCTTCAAAAACATCAGCAATATTATATCCAAAATGTACTTGCACTGTATTTTCTATAGCCTTTGTTGAATACATATACTACACACTGACCTTATAACATCCATAGCTCCAGTGGAATATACTGCACACTGACCATATAATTATGATCCATAGCCATGGTGGGATAATCTACACACTGACCATATATGATCCATAGCCCTCATGGAATAATCTACACACTGACCATATATGATCCATAACATTGGTGGGATAACATACACACTGACCATATATGATCCATAGCCCTAGTGGGATAATCTACACACTGACCATATATGATCCATAGCCCCTGTGGGATAATCTACACACTTACCATATATGATCCATAGCCCCTGTGGGATAATCTACACACTGACCATATATGATCCATAGGCCCAGTGGGATAATCTACACACTGACCATATACGACCCATACGCCCAGTGGAATAATCTACACACTGACCATATCTGATCCATAGCCCCTGTGGGATAATCTACACACTGACCATATATAAGCCATAGCCCCAGTGGGATAATCTACACACTGACCATATATGATTCATAGGCCCAGAGGGATAATCTACACACTGACCACATATGATTCATAGCCCTAGTGGGATAATCTACACACTGACCATATATGATTCATAGGCCCAGTGGGATAATCTACACACTGACCATATATGACCCATAGCCCCAGTGGGTTAACCAACACACTGACCATATATGATCCATAGCCCCAGTGGGATAATCTACACAATGACCATATTTGATCCATAGCCCTAGTGGGATAATCCACACACTGACCATATATGATCCATAATATCAGTGGGATAATCTACACACTGACCATATATGATCCACAGCCCTAGTGAGATAATCTACAACTGACCATATATGATCCATAGTCCCAGTGGGTTAACCTACACACTGACCAAATATATGATCCATAGCCCTAGTGGGATAATCTACACACTGACCATATATGATCCACAGCCCCTGTGGGATAATCTACACACTGACCATATATGATCCACAGCCCCAGTGAGATAATCTACACACTGACCATATATGATCCACAGCCCCAGTGAGATAATCTACACACTGACCAAATATATGATCCACAGCCCCTGTGGGATAATCTACACACTGACCATATATGATCCATAATATCAGTGGGATAATCTACACACTGACCATATATGATCCACAGCCCTAGTGAGATAATCTACAACTGACCATATATGATCCATAGTCCCAGTGGGTTAACCTACACACTGACCAAATATATGATCCATAGCCCTAGTGGGATAATCTACACACTGACCATATATGATCCACAGCCCCAGTTGGTTAACCTACACACTGACCATATATGATCCACAGCCCCAGTGAGATAATCTACACACTGACCATATATGATCCATAACATCAGTGGGATAATCTACACACTGACCATATATGATCCATAACATCAGTGGGATAATCTACACACTGACCATATATGATCCACAGCCCCAGTGAGATAATCTACACACTGACCATATATGATCCATAGCCCTAGTGGGATAATCTAAACATTGACCATATATGATCCATAACATCAGTGGGATAACCTACACACTGACCATATATGATCCACAGCCTTAGTGGGATAATCTACACACTAACCATACATGATCCATAGCCCCTGTGCGATAATCTACACACTGACCATATATGACCCATAGGCCCAGTGGGATAATCTACACACTGACCATATATGACCCATAGGCCCAGTGGGATAATCTACGCACTGACCATATATGAGGCATATCCCAGTAGAACATGAAATATATTGTGTGAAACATAAAAAAACATGACAGACTATACATCATAAATGCTGGTTCTTCTAACAATGGGGAAGATGTTTTAACAATTATATCAATACAGCTAATAAAAGATGGATTTTGTATAATAAAATTAGAAGTAAAAAGACACACACAAAAACAAACAAAACAAGATACTGTGTTTGATAAACACACATGCCCCGGTTGGTGTTGGATAGCCCATTTCTTAGTGCAAATTAGGTCAAGGTCAAAGTGAGGTTGTGTAATATGGGTGGATTGGGAACGGTCATAAGAAACAACTGTGTAAATATCCAAGTGTTGTAGTAAGCAATGTTGGTGCTATATGAAACGGTAAAATCTAGTTAACCAAGAAATGGCACTTATGAATTATAAGTCTAAATTAGGTCAAGGTCAAAGTGAGGTTGGGTAATATGGTTGGATTGTGGATGGTCATAAGCAACAACTGTGTAAGTATCCAAGTGTTGTAGTAAGCGGTGTTGGTGCTAGACGAAACGGTAAAATCTTCTTAACCTTGTCACGGACGGACGGACGAACGGAAGGACGGACAGACAGACGGACGGACAGGACATTCACTATATGCCTCCCGCATCAAGATGCCAGGGGCATAAAAACAACATCAAAGATTCAAACACATCAGATAACGATAAAATACCAACTTCGTTACACAACTTGGCATTCTCAGGGTAATTTTGTAAATGTAAACACATGTCTGTGGCAGTAATAACTGCTTTGATTTAGTCACACAGCAGTGTTACAGCATGCCAGGTTTCAACCCTCAATAAAGGGCCACAACTCATCACCATCAAGAGCCACAACTCTATGATGTCTTGTCCTTCTGTTCATTCAGTAAGAGATTGTGGCAGACGACGCACACCAACACCAAATCGGTCTGGGACGATGGTGCTGAAATACAGAGAGGGAACCATGGTAACAAACAGCATTATGTGTGGTTGCCATGGCAATTACAGGGTGGCCAGTGAATTTCCAGGGTATAATTCCCTGACATTTCCCTGAAAGAAATGTTATTTTTCTGTGACTTATTGACAGGTTACTGGTACCATCTGTACATAGAAGTTACAGTGTTTATGAATATATTGCCTCAATTTTACCCTTCTTGCCTTTTTTTACTACCATATAACTTGCTACTCTACACAAATATAATATTTGTATTGTTTTATTGTCACAATATTCTTATTATTGGTAAAAAATTATAAATTTCACTGTTGCTCTAAGATGTTTTTTTCCACTGTTGTCAAATTACATACTGTTTCCCTGACTTTTGTTTCAAATTTCAAAAAATGAGATAATTTCCATGCAGTGAATTTGTTGCACACTTTTCCCTTATTTCCACCAGTGGCCAACCTTATAATAAGAGCAAAGTGGTTACCATTCATAATGGTAGCCTTGGCTACAAGAACAGCAAACTGTATTAATATAAATCAATTCTAGCAAGATTTCTTTTAGCAAGGGTTACTTAACAAGTGATGATGAACAACCTGAAAAGATTCAGTTTTTCAGTGTTCCAGGAGGTCTGGTTTTCAAGGTCCAATATATTTCGGGTGTACTAGGTATTGTTAGTGTCAGGTATTTTTAGGTTAGGTATTTTTCTAGAGTCAGGCAGTTGAGGGTTTGTTTCTAGTGTTGTTCTTTGAGTCACATATTGTGGTGTTCTTTGAGTCACATATTTTCTGGTTTAAGAGACAGATATTTTTAAGTCTGGCAGGTTTGTGTAGAAACATTAACATAATCTGTTAGAAAATGCATAGATACTGGTGGGAAGATGTTTATGCAAAAATAAAAAAGATCTGTCACAACTGGAAACAAAACTAAGTGCAAGCATACCTGTGGCACCCAGAAGGGACTTGGGTACTTTCTGATTGCAGCATTTGGAACAGAAACTGTTTCCACAGTGGCAGCATGTGTTCTGCGAGAAATAGTTTGAATTTATTTATAAAGTTTATTTCAGTACCACAGTTTGCAATATATATATAGGATACAAGGTTAGTGTTGAATAAAAATAAGTTTATTTAGCGAGGCTTAGAAAACCTGAACCACCAGCCTTGGCGAGTGGTACACGTTTTCGTGCCGAGATAATTTTCCTTATACTTATCAACACGTACCTAGTATTCTATTCATCCCATCATTTTCTGTCTTTATTTTGAAAATAAACAGAAGGAAACACACTAAATATTACGAACAAGAGGGCCACGATGGCCCTAGGTCGCTCACCTGAGTTTAAGGCATCCCAGTTTTGACCCCAGGGGCATCATTTGAACAATCTTTGTAGAAGACCAGTATGCAATGTTACAGACCAAATATGAAACCACTGGGCCTTGCAGTTTCATAGAAGATTCTTGAAGTAATTTTGCTATTTAAGTCTATACAAACAATGTGACACCCGGGGCACGGCCAGTTTTGACCGCAGGGCATCATTTGAACAATCTTTGTAGAGGACCCCTATACAATGTTACCAACCAAATAACAAACCTCTGGGCCTTGCAGTTTCAGAGAAGAAAAATGTCAAAGTCATTGAGCTATTTAGGTCTATATAAACCATATGACTGGGGGGGGGGGGGCAGTTTTTACCCCAGGGGCATCATTTGAACAATCTTTGTAGAGGACCACTTTGCAATGTTACATACCAAATATGAAACCTCTGGGCCTTGCGGTTTCAGAGGAGAAGATTTTTAAAGTCATTTTGCTATTTAAGTCTATATAAACCATGTGACCCCTGGGGCGTGGCCAGTTTTGACCCCAGGGGCATCATTTGAACAATCTCTGTAGAGGACCACTAGAGGATGCCACATACCAAATATGAAACCACTAGACTTTGCGGTTTCAGAGGAGAAGATTTTTGCAGTAATTTTGCTATTTAAGTCTATATAAACAATGTGACCCCCGGGGCATGGCAAGTTTTGACCCCAGGGGTATCATTTGAACACTCTTTGTAGAGGACCGCTATACAATGTTTCCAACCAAATATCAAACCTCTGGGCCTTGCGGTTTCGGAGAAGAAGATTTTCAAAGTCATTTAGCTATTTAAGTCTATATAAACCAGGTGACCACCGGGGTTTTGCCAGTTTTAACCCCAGGGGCATCATTTGAACAGTCTTTGTAGAGGACCACTATGCAATGTTACATACCAAATATGAAACCTCTAGGCCTTGCGGTTTAAGAGGAGAAGATTTTTAAAGCCATTTTGCTATTTAATTCTATATAAACCATGTGACCCTCGGGGGCGTGGCCAGTTTTGACCCCAGGGGCATCATTTGAACAATCTCTGTAGAGAACCACTATGCAATGTTACGTACCAAATATGAAACCTCTGGGCCTTGCGGTTTCAGAGGAGAAGATTTTAAAAGTCATTTTGCAATTTAAGTCTATATAAACAATGTGACCCCCGGGGTGTGGCCAGTTTTGACCCCAGGGGCATCATTTGAACAGTCTTTGTAGAGGACCACTAGATGATGCCACATACCAAATATGAAACCACTTGGCCTTGCGGTTTCAGAGGAGACGATTTTTGAAGTAATTTTACTATTTAGGTCTATATAAACAATGTGACTCCCGGGGCGTGGCCAGTTTTGACCCCAGGGGCATCATTTGAACAATCTATATAGAGGACCACTATACAATGTTACCAACCAAATACCAAACCTCTAGGCCTTGCAGTTTTAGAGAAGATTTTTAAAGTCATTTTGCTATTTAAGTCTATATAAACCATGTGACTCCCAAGGCGTGGCCAGTTTTGACCCCAGGGGCATCATTTTAACAATCTTTGTAGCGGACCACTATGCAATATTACTGAAACCTCTGGGCCCTGCGGTTTCAGAGGAGAAGATTTTTAAAGTCATTTTGCTATATGAGTCTATATAAACCAGTTGACCCCCGGGTCGTGGCAAGTTTTGACCCCAGGGGCATCATGTGAACAATCTTTGTAGAGGACCACTAGAGGATGCCAATTACAAAATATGAAAGCTCTCAGCCATGCAGTTTCAGAGATTTTTAAAGTTTTCACTTTTTAAATCTATTTTTAGCTCTGGTGACCTACATATGCAGCGGACCGAAAAATTTGAACAATTTTGAAAGAGGGTCACCCAAGGATCATTCCTGTGAAGTGTAGTGAAAATCTGCCCAGCGGTTTAGGAGATGTTGTTTGAATAAAAATGTTGACACATGATGGACGACGCATAACGGACGTCGGACAAAAGGCGATCCTAAAAGCTCACCATGAGCACGTTGTGCTCAGGTGAGCCAAAAACAAAATGATGTCACAAAAACCAACAAGATGACTTCATTAGACTGCATGTGTTTGCTTTATACCACAGTGTGTGAATAAAGCTAACTTTATTCCAGTGGGTTTTATTTCGTCAATCCAAGCCTGGTGATGGGATAAAATGCTAACATTACTAATAAAATCTAATTAAATTCAATTATTTCATACTGAAAGAAATATTTAGTGCTTGAAAAATTCAGTTTAATGAAGGGATAAGTTGAGAGAAGAAAACTATCAGACGAACAACAGATTACAAGAGACCTTAGGAATAACATAAACCAAAGTACATAGGATCATTATTTTATTGAAATTAAACAAACTAAAACATAATTTTGAATTATTTATTATCAGTCCAGATGACTTTGAAATAACAAGGTTCGACTGAATGTTTTAGGTAATATAATGGATAACTTTTTAAACATGAAAATGAAGAAGCAAAAGTACCCTGCGTTTCAGAATGGATGAAAATGATGTCTTGCATTCAAAACATGTCTCTGAAAAAAAAAGAAAACGAGATAATTTTACATACACGAACATTTGTGAGCAGTTGATATCCATAAAATTGAGAAAGGCAATGTCTGACATTTATTAACTCTATCAGTATAATTTAATTCTTCAATTAATTCCTACCGTATGTTTATACTCTGTTTAGTTTGTGTACCTCTGCCATGTGTTTCTTAATACCATTTTCATTTAGTATTATATCATTTTAACACGGTTACAATAAGGAGAATACCATAATTGATAGCAATCAAGTTGTAACATTCACAAATAAAGGGTAACAGTATCTGAGCTATACATATCCATGATAAGGGAAACTACTCTTCTTCTATGACGCCCTGAAGCCTGTACAGAGAGAGATACCAGTATTGATGATCTTGCGTCTCCTCTTCAGGTCCATTAGTCTGGCCACCATGCCTGGCTTGCTGTCACTGGTGGGCTGCAGGTCCATGTCCTCTCCCTCGGTGCCAGTCTAATACGAATACAGTACATATAAAATGTCCACAACTTTCTAACTCTTGGTGCCAGTCTAATAAGAATACAGTACATTTAGAATGTCCACAACTTTCTAACTCTTGGTGCCAGTCTAATACAAATACAGTACATTTAAAATGTCCGCAACTTTCTAACTCTTGGTGCCAGTCTAATACGAATACAGTACATATCATATGTCCACAACTTTCTAACTCTTGGTGCCAGTCTAATACGAATACAGTACATTTAAAATGTCCACATCTTTCTAACTCTTGGTGCCAGTCTAATACGAATACAGTACATATAAAATGTCCACAACTTTCTAACTCTTGGTGCCAGTCTACTACGAATACAGTACATATAAATTTTCCACAACTTTCTAACTCTTGGTGCCAGTCTAATACGAATACAGTACATATAAAATGTCCACAACTTTCTAACTTGGTTCCAGACTAATAAGAATGCAGTACAGATAAAATGTCCGCAATTTTCTAACTCTTGGTTCCAGTCTTATAAGAATACAATACATATAAAAATGTCCACAACTTTCTAACTCTTGGTACCAGTCTAAAAATACAGTACAAAGAAAATGTCTGCATATTTCTAACTCTAGTTGCCAGTCTAGTAAGAATACAGTACATATAAGATGTCCACATCTTTATAACTCTGGGGACCGGTCTAATAAGAACACAGAACATATACAATGTCCATACCTTTCCAACTAGAATACAGAACAGATAAATATAGTTTGATAAAATATCCAGAACTTTTTAACTCTTGGTGTCTGTCTAATAAAAATACAATAAAGAGAAATCAAATTTTCATCGTTCAGTTTGATCAATGCTGTTTAACACCATCCCCGTGCCAAGCGTTTAAAGGCCTAGTTTAATCCTTCTTTATTTGACCCCCCCCCCCCCCCGGAAATCTGGGGTATTGTACTCCTGTGTAATGGCACCCTGCTGTGGTCACAGTGTGGACACAGTGTGGCGACCCTCACATCAGCTGATATCAATACACTAGGGAAAGATCCAGAGCAAAATAGCAGGGTGCAGCACCCTTTTTGGTCCCCCCTGCTGCCCCTCTGGGCTGGCCAACAAAAGAATGTTGAATATCTTTTGAAATTTAATAGTTTTGCAAATATTCAATAGCAAAAGAATATTCTATGCTTAAAAACCTTAATTACAAGCATTATACTATAAATACTCTGGATTTAGCAAATTATTAAAAAATGTCAACAGTCTGGACCGGATTTTCACCCTGCTCCTTTTTAGCAGCACCCTGTACCTTTTGAGATACTAGATCTTTCCCTAAATACACTGATGCAGAGGAAACAGTGCACTTAGCAATTACTCAGTGAGCTGGAAGAAAAGATTGCCAATAATGATAAGACACTTTATGGTGGACCAATACACTGAGTGAAATACCCCAGGGAAATGCCAGACGTTCCTTTAACTAGGCTTTGAAGAAATTGTTCAGCAAAAAAATGCACAGCTACGTAGCGATAGCCACAGTTCAACTTCACATCCCGTCCAAGACTATATGTATTGAAGTCAAGTTGATGATGTTGCTGTGGGTGTTGTAGTACTAGATGACCAGACGATCATCCATAATTATATTGAATATTCTTTACACACTATGTTTGATGTTTTTTTGTCACTCATCAGTGTTAAAATTATTGTTTAAAGAGCATTTTAGAATTGCGTATTTAAGCAAATACCGGTAAATGCTTCATCTGTTGCTCTGACCCCCTAATAATAAATTTAAATTTGATGTTTCATGTATTGATAATTAATCACAATTAGCAAGTATAGGAACCTATACAAGTAACCATATATCACAATTAGCCAGTATACGAAACAAACAGCCATATATAAGAAAATGACAAGCAGAACAAAGCTATTTACATCAGACAGTTTATCCGCATCAGTGAGCAAGGTGTCTGCCCCCTCGTCCCCTCCTGCCACACCCCCATCTGAGAGGGCCCCTCCATTCAAACACTCCTAGGGATCACAGTTTAAACATATTTTATAGTATATACATACACATTTATGCTACAATCACATATATGTCTTTATAAAAATATATGTTTACAAATAGAGATTGGGCCTAGACTTATACCAACATTATCGAAGGGCTCTTCCATTATAACAGTTTGCTGTTAAGATTAACAAAATGTCAACATAAATATACACAATTTTTGGGTTACCATTAGGGTCACAAATGCAACATCTGAGTTACTTTTGAAAGGTCAAACAGAAAAAGCCACACAAGATGCTGCTCTCAAATTTTCATTTTTTCTTTAGAACCATCAATTGACAAATTAATGAAAAATTAAAAAATAATGACTAACAACAAACAAGACGTACCTTTTGACTGGAGCAGGTACTATTTGACTGGTTTTGATTTTCAAATACGGAGGCAAGACTTCTCTTTCCTTGTGTGTACTCAACGAATTTGAACACTTTATGACGGAAACCTGGATCACAAAGAAAGCATTGAAAGCATGTGAAAGTAAGACGTGTGGGTTCATGTGCACATCTTTATGGCGTACCATTTGGTTCAAAAGTGACAATATAAACTATTGCTACGGTACAAAAGGTACGTTGTTTGTTTGTTTGTTTTGTTGGTTTTTTTCGCCGTTTTTAACAGTATTTCAGTCATATCACGGCGGTCAGTTAACCTACTCACACTTTTCCTGGGCAAGCTTAGTCGATCTAAGCAGTTTACCAGTACTTAGCGCACATACCTATGCCAGTAACTGACAAATGCCCTACTTGAATCAGAGGTAGTGGGAGAATGGCCGTAGAAATAATTTCATGACCAGTCCCCACACAAGTTATGTGGACGGGCTGGGGTTCGAACTCACGATCTCCGGACTGACAGTCTAGCGCTCTACCAACTGAGCTAGCCGGTCCCGGCACAAATGGTACAACAATGTGCCCTCAGGTACTTTTATGTACCTGAAGGTCTTAGTGTATACCAGTTGGTTTTATTTAAAGAAGTCATAATTGTATACAGGGCTCAGCCGTGATGGCGACGTGGGTGATAACTTAGCCCGGGACCCATTGACTTCGCCATTAAATTTCATCAAAGAGAAGTCCACTTCGCCGACTTTTTTTAACTTCGCCTAGTAATAATTATTTATCAAACACGCGTCATAAAAGCTGTGTAGTCGCCCGAGGCACATGTATGGTATCAAATCATTGCTATGTCAACTGCAGCATATTGACCATTCCCACTGGGGAAGCTTATCTCATACGTTTTTCAGTCGTCTAGGAACATGTACATCCACTCAAAATATTCAAGTCGCTGTTCTAAAGATCAAAGCGAGTGTCACTTCCCCGAAAATTTTGACAATTTACAGTTATTCCTAAGCTGTAATCAGTCACCGTGTAGCATCGCTTGTAGGCGGAGTTTCATCGCACAGTAAAATCGATACTAGCCAATTAAAACGCCTAGTATACCTAAGCTTTGCAATATGACTGACCAGTCGGCATAATAGGCATTTATCAGCGCAGAAGTAAGCTTATTCGCGCTTCTTTGATACATTTGTGACGTCATTCTCTGTGTACAGACGGTGCAATTACATTTACAATTTAAGGGGCAGTTATGGTTGTTAATTGACGTTGTCAGTATTTTCTGAGCAAACAGGTAGGTGTAATGCCGTTCGATAATTGTCTGTAAAATGTGTCTGTTTGATGAATTGTTTTGTCGAAGACGGTAAACGGATTGAGTAGAAATTAAAGACAACCAAGTTTTTCACAGGTTCCAGAAAATAATGGTACCTTTAGGCTTGAGCTTCAATCAAAATCGGATACATTTACAACTAAATCAACAGTCTATATAAACCATGTGACCACCGGGGCGTTGCCAGTTTTAACCCCAGGGGCATCATTTGAACAATCTTTGTAGAGAACCACTATGCAATGTCACATACCAAATATGAAACCTCTGGGCCTTGCGGTGTGTATTGCGAGAAAAATGATGTAATAAAATTTGAACATATTTTGTAATTAATTTGTGGTGATGATTATGATGATGATGATGATGGTAATAACACGCAAAATTATGATTTAGTGCTTTTTGGAAAACACTTCTCCTTAAAGTGGCTTCACTTCTCCCTAAATTGACCTGAGGGAGGTCACTTCTCCCTAAAATAATACCCTAGGCTGAGCCCTGGTATATGTGTTTACTGTAATTCAATAACAACAATACTGTGATATGTTTACAATAAACATTTTTATATTAAAAATAAATAACAATGCTTAAATAAGACTGTAATTACCGGTATTTCTTTTTGTCGCAAATGGAATACACCTGACTAGCATCTAGGAACAACAGTAGTTACCTGTGTACACCTGGTTAGTGGCTAGGAAGAACCAGTTGGTAAGGAGGAATGCAGTCCAGCGGGTGGGGCACACCACCAGGCATAGCAGTAGGAAGCACACCTCCACGTGGAACCTGAAACAAATGTCACCACCTTCCATAAGTATGGGTACTTTTCAACAGCTTGACTACTGTAACATTTTAATTCACTTTAATGACTGTATTAAAATATAAATAAAGTTGTTTTAATAAACTGGATAATGTATCTCCATATTTTGCCGTCCAATGGCTATATCAAAGTTCTAAATCCAGGCCATAGGCTACAAAAGATCTCAATCTCACACTTAGCCTTAACTCATAAAATTGAAAATGGAAATGCGTGTTACATACATGCTTTCATTTCTTTGGCCACTATTTAAGATTAACACCAAAAATTATGGCCAACACATTTTCAATTTTGTGTAAACGTTTAAACAAAATGAACTAAATGAAACGTCACCGTTTAAACAGTATCCCCCTAGCCTGTTAAAAGCAAAAGCGTACATACATGCTTTGTTTTTGCAATTTTGAATTTCCTTGTACATTTCGTGCCTACGCGGGTCAAAAGTTAGACATACTGTATAGAGCATTACTTTCTGCGTTAGCTATTTTAAAGGGTATACTTACGAAAGAGGCTGTAAATAATACTTAAAGTGAAAAAAGGTGTTACGTTTCCGGTAGAAGGAAACGCAGCATATTTGTCACTCGTGATGATAGTGGACCCGCCTAAAGACGGCCCGTGGAATTTCCAGTCTTTTAAAATACTGTTTAAACGTTTCTGCGTTTTGTTAACGTTGTCCAGCAAAACACAAAATGATTCTGTTTAAACGTGTAACGTGTTAGCCTTACAAAGAACATTTTTTGTGTTCATGGACATGGAGCCAGGGTGGCGTTCTTTTACTTTAGAGACAATACTGGTGTTTACGATAGAGACAATACTGGTGTTTACTATAGAGACAATACTGGTGTTTACTTGGTGCAGAAAATCCCATTGTACTCGGATAGCAAGAAATAGCATACATCAAATTAAGCAAATATACAAATGTACTGTATAGCGATACTGCTTCACTCACTTTAATGATGGCAAGGTGTAATCCCATTTCAGCAGGCAGTAAAAGTACCGCAGGTATTGATTGCACTTTCGGATAAACTCATGCATTTGTAGCAAACTGAAAATCAAACACCAGAAAAGTTTGCCATGAAAATAGCGAATCTCCTTGTATATAAAGTTACGGCCTGGGAGGAGCTTTGTGAATATGACCCCAGGTCTTGTGTCAAATATCAGGTGAGGCTTAGAATCATGGGGATTCTGACAGGCTGGCCACTGAAATTCAGAAATAAACTTCCGTGACGTTTCCCTGATTTTTCCCTGACCGGAATTAGATTTTCTATGACATTTATTCTCAAATTACTGGTAAAATTAGTGCAAAGTGGTGATAGCATACATAAATATATATGAACACTATTTTCCATGTTTAGCCATTATACTATTGTTAACTTCTTATTCTAAACAAGTATGATAATTTTATTGGTTTATTGTTAAAATATTAATTAAATTCTAGATTTCACTACCTCATTTTGGATTTATTCTATCACTTTTGGTCAAATTTCCGGAATTTAACCTGATTTTTGCCAAATTGTCAAATTCCCAGATTTTCCCCTGCAGGGAATTTTTTTCACACTTTTTCCCTGTTTTCCAGAGTCAGTGGCCACCCTGTTCTGATCCATTTTTACAAAAATTATTGAAGTTTGAGTTTATTCAGAATTATATGATGTACATCAAAACATTGACTGATATGCTAGTAAATAATGCTATTTATATATTTTATCTGGTACTGGTATTACCTCCACTTGAAATCTCTAATTGTCTGAATGGCTGAATGTTCATCCAGCATGTCATCCTGGAGTTCTGTCACCGTAGTAACTGGTAGGAACTTGTCCAGTAGACGGGTGTGCAGCTGAATCAAGCACACCAGGGCAATCAGGATCACAAGCAAGGAGACCAGAGTGAACACGGCAGCTAAGCGAGAACAGTTGAATCGGTTAGTACAACTATTGATAGTGGTGTATCATTTTGTACAAATTTAATGTAGCACAGTTGTATAACATATACAGTGTAATAGTGCAACAAAGCCGGGCCGGCTAGCTCAGTTGGTAGAGCGCTGAACTACAAATCTGTGGATCGCGGGTTCGATTCCCAGCCTCGCCACAAAACTTGTGTGGGGATTTGTCATGAAATTATTTATATGGCCATTCTCCCCCTACCTCTGATTGAAGTAGGGCAATTGTCAGTTACTGGCATAGGTATGTGCACTTAGTACTGGTAAACCAGCTTACCCAGGAAAAGTGTGAGTAGGTTAACTGACCGCCATTATATGACTGAAATACTGTTGAATACGGCAAAAAATCCAAACAAACAAAACAAATAGTGCAACAATATGTAGAACTAATACTGTAATAGAACTTGTGCACCATTATGAGTACTGGTATGTATAACAGTTAACTGAACATGTTAATGTCATATTTTGAAGAACTCAAGTTGTAGTTGCAACATTAATTATGTCTACTAGTAACAATAGATGCAACATTATGTACAGCTAAAGATCTTAGTGCCACGTTATGTACAACCAAAGACGATCGTGCAACATTTTGTTCAACTTAAGATGTCAATGACACAACTAATGAAGTCAGTGCAACAATAGGTACAACTTAATATGTTATGGCAACATAAAGCCCCCTTCTCACTATCCCAGTATCTCTCGGTGAAGAAACGCTGGTGTACCAGGATAAACCGGGACCTTTTTCCTAAAAAGAAATTAACTGCATTCTAACATTACCGACGGTGCCCCGGTGTTCCACCGGTCTAAAAGTCAGTTTGACCATACTGGATTAGAGGGGGTAATTCCAGGTTCACCACGGAGTAAATACGGTACAGGACGGCATGTTTCCTGGTTAATCCAAGTGTGTACCTAAGTTATCACACCGCAATTACATCACACCAGAATGCTATGGTTTATCACGGTAGAATGAGGGTGAAGACTTGGACCTTCCCCGGAATGTATCGCCATTGTCCCGGAAATACACGGATTAAGCCTGTTCTTGATATCTTTCCCAGTGACTCCCGGTTGTATTAAACATTTGAAAACATCTGGGGCTGTTTACAGTTAGCTCGATCGCCAGGGTTCATCATGGTGCCACCAGGGATGTTCTCCCGGTTTGACAGGGTTCACCCCGGATCACTTAACGGGACTTACCAGGGTTGTCAAACTGGGACAGTGAGAATGGGGATATAGGTACAACTAAAGATGTTGTAGTAACATTAGCTACAACAAAAGACAGCGGATTATTATGACATTACCTTGTGTCAAAATAAGGCAGCCCAGGTTACACACCACCCACAAACAGGCTGTCAGCACCGGATAGCGCCACCTACAAATATACACGTACAACTTTATGAAAGTACATTTTTCAAGTGTCTATTTTATTTTCGCCAGTTAAATACTACCATAGCAATGATTTATCTGTTACCAAGGCGTTGTAAATTTTGGAAATTACAAATATAAGTATTATAGTGTTGCAAGCTTCATAATATTGCTTAGAGAAATGATATTAACATGGTTTTG
This sequence comes from Congeria kusceri, assembly GCA_027627225.1. Classification (NCBI taxonomy): domain Eukaryota; kingdom Metazoa; phylum Mollusca; class Bivalvia; order Myida; family Dreissenidae; genus Congeria; species Congeria kusceri. The sequence continues at coordinate 7,643,619 of CM051034.1, read as the reverse complement.
TTTGTTTTTCTATGCAAACACTACCTTTAAACAAAATATGAGGCGTGCCGTGGAAAAACCGGGCTTAATGCATGTGCGTAAAGTGTCGTCCTGAATTAGCCTGTGCAGTCCGGTTTTAAGGTATTTTCTGTTTTCTGTTTCAATGAAGTCACTTCTGAACATAAATCCACCGTAGGCGGAAGTTAGCCTGTTTGGACTGCACAGGCTAATCCGGGACACCACTTTATGCGTATGCTTTAAGCCCAGTTTTCCCACGACACACCTCATATGTACATCTCAAATATAATAATAAAATTAATGAACCTTGAAAAGGGCACACTACAATACATGTACAACCAATGTCTCAAATACAATAAATAAACAAAATAAAACCTCAAGTCGCACCTTCTCAAGTCATCCCACAAGTAGAGCAGGAATGCGCATGGCTCTGTCATTGAGTTGAACCGCTCCACCTCCTCCACAAACTGGGCAATGTCCACCTGTGCAGTAGAGGGAGCCATCACGTCGTCATAGCTACCAGCCGAGATATCATCCTCCATTACAAGTCTGAAATCAGCACAGTAGATCAGGACCTAGCATTAAAATGTAACTTGTTAGGTGCTGATCAAATATGGAGCAAGTGTTTCTATATACTGGTTGGCGAGTAGTATCCGTGATCTTTTAGTATTTTTTCTTTATTTTCAATCGCGTAAGTAATACTTTTAAAGAAAAGCTTGTTGCAGTACAAAGTTAGACTCCTTCTGTTTACGAGGATGTAAATATCTTGTCATGACATCATATGGTTTTTCCCATATAAGGGGCTCCAAAGGGGTAATCAATAAGCATTACTTGAGGCAATAAAACTAGTAGTATCCGTGATCTTTCCTTTCTGTTGAAAATGCGATTTTTGTGGTACACACCTCAAGATTTTAATTGCTCTATACTGTTCTACATTATATTACCTACATCATAATGATGTAATATTATTAAATTCTATGCCAGATAATGCTATTACTAACAAAAGTGGATGTCGGAAAATGGTCTTTTGATGACCCCTTTGGAGCCCCTTAAAAATTTGCTGATGGCAAACGGGAGATAACCATGTTATTATCGAAGTAGACATCCCTCCTGCATTTAAATTTTGTCAAAATCGTCCCGAAACTAGCCGTATAATTGAGTAAACATTTTAAAATTGCAATTCTTTGTTAATATTTGCTTTAAGTAAACATTTTGCAATTGCAATTCATCTTTTTTTTAGAAAATTTATTTCACGAAAAATGCATGTTGAATATATGGATGGTGGTGTTTGAATACTTAAATTGCTGCTTTATGTGAATAACCAAGCTATCACCCTTGGTAAACCGAAAACAGCAAAGTGCAAGATAAAAATAGGGGTTAAATTATATATTTATGCGCATGCGCAAAGACGTGCGCGTGAATGCCCCATCAGGAGTTAAGCTGTTTTGAGATTTTGTTTAACAAAAATGTAAATATCTTGAAAAATATGAAGTTTTGCAGACTTCAACTTATTCTGCGTTTGGAACAGTTGCGAGGTGGTGTGTGTAAACACAACATGAAATGCTGCAGAGCTTTTACACCTTTTAATATACAAATCACGGATACTGCTAGTTCACGGATACTACTCGCCAACCAGTAAGGGGCTGGGCAATATTATTCACAGACCTGCCCGCTAACCGCTGGAAGATCATTTATGTGTAACAAGGTTTCCTTATATAAGTATACACATAATGTTACTTCACAAATTCTGTTATAACATTTACATGCTAAAATAACATGGTTATCATTTATATTTTATGTGCCGCAGTACCCCTATAAAGGAATTTAATCAGGGACAATGTTCAACAGCACACATATAATATTTATATACAACACTTTCACTTAGGATTCTCTGGAAATTTAAACCTGCACACTTGTGCATGTTTTCATACCTTCAGAACAACTGAATCGATATTCTACTTAGCTGTAAGCTTCTTTTCATTTCAATTGTCTGTCACCATGGAAGCCATGATGGGTAATCAATTGGTTTCGTTTTGATGTCACAGTGACAAGGTAACATGTTACTTTTCGTTGGAAAGTAATATGGACAGACAGTTGGGAATTGGTGAGTGTTTGGTTTTCTGTTATGTGTCTTTATTTTGATTACTCATTAACAAAACGGTATTTGCAATATATTTCTATGCCCATAGTGTTATTTCTCTGCGTTATATACGTTATTCTTTTATGATTTGTAATCTGTGACATAACGAGGAACACCAAACCAACCTAGCAATTAGCATTTGGATCATTACAAGGCCAAGTTTATAACCTTACGATCGAACATTCAATATATATTGGTCCAAAGAAATAATTATCGTTCGCATTGTGCTTAAAATATGGTTTACCTGTAAAATATTAGAGAAAACACAAATGGAAAATGTAAACATTCAATGATTCACATAACTGCGGCAAGCAATAATTAATCGATTAATACCAAAGGTTACAATACACTATACATAATTTAAAGAGGTAAAAAACGATATAGACCATGGGACGTTACGGACCAGACTAAACGTACTATATTTTGGGACGATAAAACTCCAACAACTGGCCCCGTGTTCACAAAACGAGTTGAATCTGATTTTCGGGGTCAAGACAATATATTTCAGAGACAGGCTCAAAAATGCCGTTCAAAAAAACAGGATCATTTTAAATTGTTTGTCAAATACGTATTGTACAATTTTGAACTTCTGTCTGCACGCATATGTTTTAGTTCGATTTTAATCGAAACCTAACAGCAGGGCCCGTGTTCACATACAACAAACACAACAGGATGACACAATACAAATAAAATATCACAAAATACTAGGGGTGTCGAGATATACCGGTATATTGGTATATTGCAATATTTGATTCGGCAACGTTTGACTTAATTAAAACAAGAGGGCAATGATGGCCCAAAGCACTCACCTGAGAACTGGTACAGATGAGGACCATACTGTTGTGACAGGTTTGAATATTAAGGTATCTGAACAATACGCAAAGGGATTATGATTGATTTGATTTAAAACATCGATTAGTGCAATGAGATAACTAAAGTACGAGTTGGGTAGTGGATGTGCGGTGTTTTTGCTAATGGTTCTCAAATAATTTTTCTCGATATTCTTACCTGATCCTTTTTCATTAAGTCATTGACAATTCTGGAAAATGCAGAAACAGTAGATTTTGATGTTGTTCTTATTTTCTCAGACAGTTTTGGAGAACTTGTTGCAATGCGATAATTGCGATGGTTGTGCTATAAGGTCATGTTTTGCTTTTGATGCTCCCGGCATCTTGATGCAGGAGGCATATAGTGATCGTCCTGTTCGTCCTTCCGTCCGTCCTTCCGTCCGTGACAAGGTTAAGTAGATTTTACCATTTCGTCTTGCACCAACACCGCTTACTACAACACTTGGATACTTACACAGTTGTTGCTTATGACCATTCCCTATCCACCCATATCACCCAACCTCACTTTGACCTTGACCTTGATCTAAATTGGACTTATAATAATTCAAAAGAACCATTTTTGGTTAACTAGATTTTACCGTTTCGTCTAGCACCAACACCGCTTACTTCAACACTTGGATATTTACGCTAGTGTTGTTAATCATTGTCCAAAATTTTAGTCGATTAATCAGCAACAAGTTCTGACTAAATAACCGATTAATCAGCATTCTTGAAAGTAGAGGAAATATACTATGACAGCAACGTTTCAGTTATTTACATTATTTTATTTAGTTTGGCAATAAATACGTGTCTGATTTATATAGCAATTATGAAGGAAATGGGCATAAAACATGTTTTTGTGAATACAGTTTTCAAACTGCATTATTCTACTAACGCGCTGGACTGTTGACAAGATACCAATCAGATATATTAATTATTGAAAGTTAAGCAACCGCACAAACACTATTAAACTCTAAAACTCTATCCGGTGTTGGGAAAAAAAATATGCCAACGCCAAATAAATCATAAACATCGAAGTTATTACCCTTGATTCGATGATCAAAAAAAATAATATTGCCACTTCCTCTGCAAAGACTTTTCATTCAGTCTTAAAAAAACTCCCCTAATTTATATGTGGCTATAAGATCATAGCTGGAACTACGTAGTTATGACTCCTTGTTTGTAAAAGAAAATGCAAAATTTGCTTTTTCTCTAAGACAGGGACTCAATTTTTCATAAATCTTAATCAAATGTACACAGTTTCTGTTGGACCATAAAATCAAAGCAGAGTCTTAAAATCGACCAGATCAGGCAATAACACCGTGGTTATTGCAGGGGTGAAAATAAATGGAAAAAATAGACTTATACATGCATGATGGGTGCCTATACTTCATTTTCCGCCAAATTGGTACCAAACATCTATCTGTCGATGACCAAAAGATCTCAGACAAATTTGAATATAGGAAGTATAGATGATAATAAAGCTTCAATCTAAGACAGAAGCAAAACAAGAAGCAAGCATGACTTGACCTTTACACAGCCATCCCCATTATCTTTCTGAACTGCAGCATTAACAATATTCCTCCAAAACTGAATGCGAAAATTTTGATACCAGGGGAAAGGAAATATACCTGGGTCCATACTCGTTAATGGCTATGATTTAGTTTTTGAAAAGCAAGGGTAAAACGGTGAGCTAAAGAAATATGACAGTTAACAGGCTAGACAAATGAATACAAAAACCATAATTTTATTATTTTTATTTTTACATTTTATAACCTTTTTTCAAACATTTCACAAAAGCAATATCTCCAAATTTAACAATACTGAGTGGAGCCCTCATGGACTCCTTTGTTTGTAATTAAGACACAACAGCTTTACTAGAGACAAATAGTAGTTCTACAAATCATATTACATTATATAAATTTATACATTTGGTTCTATTGAACAATGTATTTAATTAAATGAGCATGTGTTATTTAATTATATTATTGGGTCACTGAAACATATAAATGAATTGAATCACTTGTTCAAGTTATAAGAAAGCGGTGTAGTGTACTATTGGTGCTTCACACCGGGCACTAAAAGACCCAGGGTCGCCTCTGGTCTTATGTATCTTGCACTATCCCCCGTAACCAACTAACCAGTCTTCTGGGGTCGATGGCCATATGAGAGAATGCCGGTGCACTCGATAAAAAATGTACTATACTATAACAAGTTTGTAATACACTAAGGGCGTCGGTTTGACAAATATGGTAGAAAATAACCGGCAACAAATATAAGGTTCGGTAAGTTTTGTCTTGGTCTATTCTGATTGGTTAAAACATCCACAGCGGCCAATACAAACATATTTGCAGTTCTTGCACATAGTTCATAAGTACGAAAAAAGTAACTACGTTTTGCTGCGAAGTACGAGTACGTTCTTAAGTTAACTACAAAATGTTTAATCCGATAAAATGGTTTCAGTACAATTGGACCAGTATATTAGGAATAGCATTTCTATTTGTTATACATTTTCGCGTCTAATGACATGAGTGATGTTTTTTGTTACGTCTTCGGCATGTTTAGTCTCGCCATTTCACGCATCTCTTGAATATTTAAGTTTCTCAATTCTCATTAATTTCACATATCTTTCTCCCCCCCCCCCGCCGTGTTAGAATGTGTCAATCAACTGTTTTTCCCAAATCTAGGAAAACTCGAGCAGGGTGCTGCTGCCTGTCCGTTTTTTGCACACGTGCCTGGCTCTGCAGCCCCATGGGCTGGTCAACAGAGGAATGCTGTATATTTTAGTTTTTGGGTTAAATATGTTCATCATCATCTCAAGTTTTCAAGCCGACTCCTTATGGAATATCGTTGCAATTAAAAGTAAAGTCATGTTGAAATCTTGCAAATATCCAACAACAAACGAAAAGAACAAGCCGTAATGAGAAGCATTTAAGTGTAAAATACCGTTGGATTCTGAACTCATCAATGAACTGGTCTGGTTAACCCCCCTTGCTCCTTTAAGCAGCACCAGTACCTTATTTCATCTTTATCTTTCCCTACCAGGTCATTGTTCACATCAAACTTGTAATTTAAGAAATAATAACTTCGCATCATTATTTGTTGTCAAGATAAGCAACAGTAAGGAGGATGCACAGGAATTAAATCACATGTGCGCAATTTCTCAGTAATACTCTATTGCATCAAGTCTGACAACTGTGTATAGGCAAAAAACTTTCAAATTGAAATAAATTTTCATATGCATCGAATGTTTTATTCCAGGTATAACCCATTACAGATCAAGATGGCATTGTCACTTACCACACCGAGGTCTGCACTGCGCACTCTGAACGAGGCAAACATCCCCGTTCAAAAGATGCAGCCACAGAAAGCTATGTCAGCTCCTGCGAATTCATTAAAAAATGTTGGGAAGCAGCAGTCTAAGCCATTAGGGTTTGCTCCGGAGTGTTCGAAGACTGGACTAAAAATTCACGTATGCAATGATTCTGTACCGTCTTGAGAACCCTGTAGTCTAGGTTTGCATATGTTGTATACTTACCTGTAATCAAGTACCTGAGAGTTTTGAGTAATCAAATCATAAATGTTATGCTGTGTTACAATATTTATTCTGGCATTGTGTGATACTCTGGATTTTTCCAAATATTTAAAAGAAAAGTTTCACTACAGTTGTCAGTAAGATATTTTGGTACTGATATATGGTAATAATACAATGTAGGGTAACCCAGTTGTTGTAACTTTTTATAAATTATTACCGGGTATGTACCTATTCTATAAATTGTCATCTTATTGATGTCTTTTTTTTCTACACCAGGAAGTTATATATTTAAATAAGTTATTGTATTAACATTTTGACATTTAAATAGTTATTAACATAACTATTTAACCTCTAGGTTGATCCAGCACCTGTAAAAACGAAGACAAAAGTAAAAGAAAAAGTAGTGCGTGCTCCAGAGCAATTTCCAGAAATTGAAAATCTCTACATTTGCAACCCAGATGGTAGGTGCTGAGTTATTAGAATATTAAAAGAATGGGCAATGATGGCTCTATTGTGCAGTTAAACTTGATTTTCTGCAATCGCTTAGCTCGCTTACGTCATTTTATTTAGGGAAAGATCTAGAGCAAAATAGCAGGGTGCTGCACCCAGCTCCTTTTTGGTTCCCCCCTGCTGCCCCATCTGGGCTGGTCAACACAGAAATGTTGAATATCTTTTAAAATTTAATATATTTTTGCAAATATTAAATGACAAATGAACAGACTATGCTTAAAAACCTTAAATATAAGCATAAGACTAATGAATACCCAGGATTTAGCAAATTATTAGAAAATGTCAACAGACTGGTCAGGATTTTCACCCTGCTCCTTTTTAGCAGCACCCTGAGGCTGTACCTTTTGTGATCCTAGATCTTTCCTTATTTTACTTGATTAGTAGTGTTCGCTTCAGACTTTGCCAGATTTGCCTAACTGTCGCCACAGTCATAATTTTGTCATTATCTTATTTTTGCCATATATAAACTGGGCGATAATAAAATGTGAGTCATTGTTAACTGGCCATTTATCAGTCATCACTGTTATAGTGGCTAGTGACAGGCATTGGTCTTTCTTGGAGATTGTTTACCTGCAGGTTGTCTATGGAACTTTTTTCAGACGAAATCCGACCCAAGGTGGATGAGAGAGCCGAGAGCATGCTGAAGAAGCTCAGTCGGTGGGGCTTGCCGTGTCTGTACGCGAGACAGGACCTGGACAGTTCCATGTCGGATGATGAGAGAGACGCACTAGAGTCTGACAGCAAGTTTGGGGACATTGATGGTCAGTGAACATTGTATTGTGTCAGCTGAATTCTTCCTTTTCAATTCCACATTTTATATACAAACAGTGTCCAGGGATTTCAGTAGAATTTAAAAACCAGGAGTCAAATTGCTCCTGGCTTGATAGTTTGAGGGATCAAAATGAAAACTTCAGGGGTCAAAATACTGAAATCACGGGATTTTTTTTCTCTGCATATTTGGTAAATGCTCTGTTAATGGCAATTTGTGATCATAATTGTTAAGAACTTTGCAAAAAACACCTTTAGTATAGGTAAAAATATTATTTTCTAGTGCTTATGAAGTTGGTTTAGGTAAAACAGGTGCATCACAATGATGCAAGGAAAATTATTTGCTGAGTTAAAAATGGATAAATTGAAATTTGCTCGCATCAAAAAGCAGGATTTTGCATCAATTGAAATCCCTTAGTGTCTAAAGTAGGTTCATTTGTTTACAGTTTTTGGGGAACACTTTGAGGGGGTAGGGCTTACTTTGGCAGTTTCCTGCCATGCCATTTGTTTAATCACACCCCTGTATATTATCAGTTCAATGGATTTATGTTTTTATGTCCCCCCCCCCCCCCCCCCCCCCGTAGTGGGTAGGGAGACATATTGATTTTGTGCTAGAAAGTTGTATGTATGCATGTATATCTGGACTCCTGAAACAAAATTGTGTCTGTACTTTTTCTTCGTAACCCCTGGTTACAAAACTTTGCATGATTGATCAGTACCAAGTATAGTTGTGCATATTGTTGGCATGATTGTCGTTAGCAGTTTTTTGGCATTTTCACATAACAGACCTTGTCTGTGCCTGCTCTCCGTAACCCCTGGTCAGATTTTGACGAAACCTCACAGGATTGATCAGTACCAAGTCTAGTTGTACATATTGGCGGCATGTAGTCGTCGCCTGATTTTTGGCAGAGTTACGGCTCTTTGAAGTTTTTCACATGACAGACTTTGTCTGCGCGTGTTCTCTGTAACCCCTGGTCGATTTTGACGAAACTTTACAGCATTGATCAGTACCAAATCTAGTTGTGCATATAGTCAGCATGTCGGCGGCGGCAGATGTTTGGCGGAGTTAGTGCCCTTTGAAGTTTTTCACATAACAGACCTTGTCTGAGCTTGTTCTCTGTAACCCCTGGTTGGATTTTGATGAAACTTCACAGGTTTGATCAGTTCTAAGTCTAGTTATGCGTATCATCTGCATGTCATTGTCGGTGGAGTTATGGCCCTTGGAGGTTTTTCACATGATAGACCTTGTCAACGCTTGTTCTCCATAACCCCTTGTCGGATTTTGACAACACTTAACAGGATTTATCAGTACCAATTTTAGTTGTGCATCTTGTCGGCGGCAGATTTATGGTGGAGTTAAGGCCCTTTCAAGTTGTTTACATACCAAACATTGTCTGTGCTTTTTTTCGTAACCACTGGCTGGAATTTGACAAAACTTCACAGGATTGATCAGTACCAAGTGTGGTTGGAATGCCATGGTAGGTGGATATGGCGGTGCGTGGGGGTAGTCATGTATTTTTTTCAGAAACAAAATCTAGTTAATTTTGATGCACTATTTTATATGCTGGAAAACTACAAGTGTTAGTATTACAAGTGTCAGTATTAGAACACTAACAATTTTGCACAAAAAACCCCCCATCTTTTTTGCATATGTATTTAGGTTATAATTTTCATGATGTAAAATAATTAGATCACATTTTGTTGAGCAAAAATACATGTAGCTTAATTATATAATTATTTATAGTCATAACTGTTATTTCTGTTCTAGATTTTGACAGGTTCTTTGCAAATTACCTTGCTGGCAAAGTAAAATACTTATAAATCACATTTTGTCTTCATGTCCCTATAAAAAACCAATTCATGTTGTTTAAACTTTTATTTTGCATTTATGATTTCAACCAGTTCATGTCAGAACAAAATTAAAATTAACTTTGTTTGCCATTGCCTACCTACCCGACGAAAAGGTCCCTACTAAAAAAAAAATTACTTTGTTAAATCAAACCAGTTTTGTTTTTTTTAACTCCGAATATTCTATTTTTTCTTTGGGTTAAATAAAAGCTCACTCTTTCATTTCGGTCGTTTTCCATTGGATTAATAAATAAACTGTTTCAGCTAAAGCCTTGGTGATAATTGGCCATATCAAAATGCAATTCTAATCATGTTTTATCAAACAACATGCAGTTTGTTAGCATTCATTGTCTAATTTAAGATGATTGCTAGCAAGCTCTCGTTATAACAACAGACATTTGTCAAAAGCAATGTCTGTGATATATATTATATTTTGACGCTAAAGTAAATGGATCATTCATAAATTTACTCTCCCCCCCCACCCCACCCCAAAAAAATGCCTACCAACCTACCCGTTACTAGCAACCTTGGGTAGGCAATGGCAAACAAACAAGCGTTTAAGGTTGGCCTCAGTAAAGTAAAATTCAGATAATTAAAAATAACATTTTGTTGAACTAGAAAACCAAATAATCATGCTATTAAAACTCATTTCTCATTTCAGATTTTGACCGGTTCATGGCAAACGACCTTGCTGGTATCCCAGAGATGGAGGAGATCCCTCTGCCGACCCTCGACGAGATCCCCGGTATAGAGGACCTGCCCCTGCCCTTCCTGGACGACTCAGTGGACATCGAGCCCAACATGGGCACCCTCGAGGTTTGGGATAGCTCCACCCCCCTCACTCTGTCCCCCGCCTCCAAGGACAGAAGCATGGACAGCACTGGGGACGCGTCAGACTCCAATGTGAACATATCACTGTAACCGAGTTCATCTTGTGAAAATGGGTCACTCTGACTTAGTTCATCTGGTGTGAATGTGTCACTGTAACTTAGTCCATGTTGTGTGCATGTGTTTCTGTAACTGAGCTCATCTTGTGTGAATGTGTCACTGTGACTTATTTCGTCTTGTGTGAATATGTCATTGTGACTTAGTTCATCTTGTGTGATTGTGTCTCTGTGACTTATTTCATCTTGTGTGAATGTGTCACTGTGACTTAGTTCATCTTGTGTGAATGTTTCATTATGACTATTTCATCTTGTGTGAATGTGTCACTGTGACTTAGTTCATCTTGTGTGAATGTTTCATTGTGACTAATTCATCTTGTGTGAATGTGTCATTGTTACCAAGCTCATCTTGTGTGAACACGTCACTACTTCAGTGCTCATTTCTGGGTGGGAATGCGGGCATTAAAATATGTACCATCTTGTCATTTGTTGTCACCTCTTTCGTTTGACTTGTGTTTCATTCATTTTCTGGTCAAATGTGCAGTATTGTAGACCACATATTTGACATCAGGGCTGGAATTTATTAAGAACCTTATCGTAATAATTTGTTAATTACCTTGGCATAAAATTTTCAAGTTTTTAAATATTCCTAATTTTTTGTAACAGTAATTTTGCATCTTGTTTTCTGCACCCATTAGATATTAAATTAAGTAATTTCATTTAAATAAAAGCTTTAAAATACGTCTTATCTTTATGTAAGGAAAAATGTAAGGTTCTTTATAATAACAACCCAGCTTATCTGTTATCTCATTGGATGACCTTTTCATTTCTGTAAACCTTCACTTGTTCTGTATACCAGTAGCCACATTCAATACTTCAAAAATTGTTATTTAGCCGCAATATTGAGTTTATTTAATATGATTAATTACTATCACATTCAGAGTACAGTCTTCAGATTCATCATTTTTACCATATTTAATGTATATCAGAGCTTTCATTCACTTTTTAAAACAGGTTAGTTTTTTTCTAACTTGTTCATCCTTTCATGATGGAACTTCCATGGCTGCAATTTTCGAAGTTCTGCAACTTCCATGACTGCAATTTTGGATGTCCTGTGACAAAAACTGGGAGTAAGTTACACCCAAACTTCCCTTAATGCAAGCCCTGGTATATGTAATTGTTAATCTCTGAAAATATTGGTCATTCTGTAGAATGACTGGTGGTTTTAGGCATTCTGTTGACTGAATTTTTCAATCATTCTATAGAATGACTGAAGTCGCTAGTCATTCTTTAGATTGCCTAAGTTAAGCTCATTCATATCTTTATGATAAGGAATAAAGTATTAACGGGTTGACGCAGAAAATCGCGTTCCGTAAATCCCTCTACCAACACCATTTATTTTAAACATTTCTGTTCACATTGTGTAACATTGTTCATATATACATTTAAGCTTTGTTTAGTGCAAAATCACTTCATAACCACATGGGGCAATATATAATATGTAATTCAACGAATGTATTTTGTAAAAGAAGTATCCTATATTTTATACTGTATTGAAGAAAAAGAGTCAACATCTTCTGAATTTAAAATCTCAAGACATGTATTACAGTTTCAGTGAACGTGGCTTGTTTGATTTATCACATTGAGTTCAGCGATTGCATACATTAAATCATATTTAATATTCCTAGCATATGCTAATTTGCGTTGCATTTCCTTCCTATTCTTTCTTACTCATTAGCTCATTATTGTCCAACATTTGACATTTTCTATCCATGTATAAGTCATTCAGTACATATTAAATTTAAAGTAAATGATATGCTGATACGTGTGTGATGTTTTGTATAGTAGAGTTTCCAAAGCAAGTATTTCAACGATTCTAGATGTCTTGTTTTTGGTTTGAAATCTACACAGGAAATAAAATAATAAACTACAAGTATATGTTTAAGATTCTACTATTTTAGCTTAAATCACATTTCACGCCTGAAATTCTTTTAAAATACTTTTCTGCTGCAGTATAACATAATATTTTGGTTACAAAATATGAAGCAGTATGTGATTTTACAGATCGAAGTATTATGTCAAATGCAATACATACAAAGAAAATAAATTGGTTAATACATTACTCGTGTTATATTTCCCATTACTTTTTGAGAACATAATTAGTCAATGTGTGAACAGGTGTATTTAATTTTCTCTTTACAGGTATGTTCGCACTGATGTTCATTCTCTACTTGCTTTCGGTTCATGTTTGTTTTTTTCTTTAAAACTTTTTTGTGGTCGGTTGTAATGTATATACCTTTTATGTATATTTGTAAATAATTTTATGTTTAGTTTACTTCGTAATAAAATGCTTGAAATTATGCTTTGGTTGAATTTGGTGACACACTTGTTTTTTTTTATGTAAGCCCATTATTAATAATCAATTGAAATCATTGTGGAGCTAACCCTGCTGAGATAACAGATGACTCACTGTGATTGCGTATAGTTTAATTGACGAGTATTTAATACATACATACAAGAAAACAAGGCAGATTCGTGGTCTAGTGGTAACGCACTGGCTTCACATCCCAAGGGTCGCAGGTCGAGCCTCCGCTACACCCTAACCTACTAATTCGTCGTTCGCATGAGACGTTAAACCGAGGTGCAGTGTACTAGGTGCTTCACACAGGGCATTAAAAGACCCAGTGTCGTCTCTGGAACGGGGCGTCTCCTGTATCTTGCACTATCCCCCGTAACCCAACTAACAAGTCTTCTGGGGGCGATGGCCCTATGGGAGAGCCCCGGTGCACTCGATAAAAATGTACTACACACACAAACAAGGCAGTTCGTTAAACAGGCGTGGCTTTGTATACATGTTCAGGAATACATAAGCATTCTATGTTAATGCTCCCAAGAGGGCCGATGGCTACTATTTTTAGCTCGACTATTCGAAGAATACAGTAAGGGGCAGAAAAAAACGAAACAAACCTGTAATATCGTACAGCAAGGCCAGTTTCAATAAAAATTTCCCTGACATTCTATGAGCTGAATTTTGGTGGTAAAAAAGGCCACTGAAAATCACAATTTTCAAACAAATACATGGACTGACCTTTATAATTAGAAAATAAACACTACATATTTGTTTAAATTAAGAGTACAGGTTTCTGTCAACACAAATTAGTATGACATTTACAGAATAAACACAGCAATTACATGTACCTATTTTGGCGTGAGATTATAATACTGGTAAAATTAATGAGAACTAATAAAACGCACTTGTTTTACCAAGCGAGTTTCCATGGCTCTTCTAATAATTCTAAGTGACAGTTAATTGACTTGAAAGGTTATCTTGCATCCTGTTGGTTTAATGCGACAGTACTTCTAGAAAAACTGACACTTGCAGATAACGTTGACATTTTCATAACATTATGTTATATGTTTAAGAGTTAATTTGCCTTGTTTAGCTCACCGTGCTCATGGTGAGCTTTTGTGATCGCCTTTTGTCCGTCGTCCGTCGTGCGTAGTCAACATTTACCTTAGTCAACATTTGCCTTGTGAATACTATAGAGGCCATATTTATTGGCCAATCTTCATGAAACTTGGTCAGAACATTTGTCCAAATGAGATCTCGGCCAAGGTCGAAACTGGGTCATGGTGGGTCAAAAACTAGGTCACAAGGTCAAATTGAAGAAAAAGCTTGTGAATACTCTATAAGTCACATGTTTTGCCCAATCAACATAAAACTTGCTCAGATTCTTTGTTCTTATGATATCTCGTCCGAGTTCGAAAATGGTTCCGGTCCGTTGAAAACTTGGCCACCAGGGGGGGGGGGCAGTATTCCTTATATGGCTATAGGAAAAGCTTGTGCCAGGAGGTCCGGTCCGTTGAAAAACATGGCCGCCAGGGGTGGGGGGCAGTTTTCCTTATATGGCTATAGGAAAAACTTGTGAACACTCTAGAAGTCACATTTTTGTCCCAATCAACATGAAACTTGCTCAAAACCTTTGTTCTTATGATATCGGCCGATTTCGAAAATGGTTCCGGTCCGTTGAAAACATGGCCACCAGGGGGGGGGGGGGCAGTAGTCCTTATATGGCTATAGGAAAAGCTTGTGCCAGGAGGGGGCAGTTTTTCTTATATGGCTATAGGAAAAGCTTGTGAACACTCTAAAAGTCACATTTTTTCCCTGAAACTTGCTCAGATCCTTTGTTCTTATGATATCTCGACCGAGTTTGAAAATGGTTCCGGTCTGTTGAAAAACATGGCCGCCAGGGGGGTGGGGGCAGTTTTCCTTATACGGCTATAGAAAAAGCGTGTGAACACTCTAACAGTTACATTTTTTACCCAATCAACATGAAACTTGCTAAGAACCTTTGTTCTTTTGATATCTTCGCCGAGCTCGAAAATGGTTCCGGCCTGCCCAAAAAAATGGCCGCCAGGGGAGGGGGTTCAGTTGTCCTTATATGGATATATAGAAAATTTTAAAAAGCTTGTGAGCACTCTAGAGGCCACATTTGTTTCCCAATTATCATAAAACTTTCTCACAACATTTGTCGCAATGATATTCGGACAAATTGGAACCCAGGTCACATGTGGTAAAATACTAGGTAACCAGGCCAAATTAAAAAATAAAGCTTGCGAACGATCTAGATGCCAAATTTTTAGCCGATTCTTCATGTAACTTGCTCAGAACAGTTTAATTCCTTAGCCCCTCAGGTGACCGACCTAGGGCCTTATGGCCCTCTTGTTAACTTTATGTAAGCATCCACATGTTGTCAGCGAATTTAACGAAAACAAAGAAACACTCCAAATTATTCCATCGTTTAGAGTTACAAGCGCTTCATAATTTCCACTGATGATTACTCATTAACAAAACGATATTTCTAGTATATTTCTATGTCCTTTTAGTTATTTTGTTCCTCTATATACACTATTCTTTTATTGTTTGAATCTGTGACCAAAAAAAATGGAAAATTGTCAATTGGCTAATTTGTGAACAGGGCCCTTTAAAGCCTACCATAAAGTTTTATTGAATAAAAGATCTAATCAGTAAGACTACATTATAAACAATATTAGCAATCAAATACTATTTGTCTGTTTTATTTAGCTGTAGTGTTTACTAAAGAATATATCATTTCGTCTATGCCATCACAGAGGACACGTATTTAGTGTTCCCAGTCGAGACTTACACCATTTGTCAGAGCCTAACTTAAATCTCGGGATCGCTTTGGAATTTGACATTTACATTTACTCCATGTAGTTAAGTCTGTTAATTTATAATAATAATAATAATAATCACTTTATTTTACGAAGGTGACATATAAGACATAGTATTGTCATGACAAAAACATACCTTATTTTCATATGGCCTTCATACACATTCAAACATTCAACCAAATTCACATTTAACATATAATTACAAAACAAGCACACAGTCAATTTCATAATAATAATGATAATGGCAATAATAATAATAATAATAATTTTCTCAATAAAAAACAATTACAAAGCATCGACAGACAGCAATAGAAATTATGCACAATGCATTGATACACTCATAAAAAAGTTACATTTTTATATAAAAATTCTCCATATACAAAACAAATATAATTATTTGCTAACAACATCAATTTCAATATACATTTGCTAATTTTCAATAAATATATCTATATCAGTATTATAATTGTGATATTTGTGTTACATCTATTAGACTTGTTCAAGTAAATATGTTTTGTATGCTCGTTTGAATGATGGTAATGAAGATTTATTTATTAATTCCAATGGTAAATTGTTCCATACGACTACGCAATAGTATGTATATGTGTCTGTAGTATTTTGTTCGTGGTTTAATTGGCAAAATAAGATCTTTGTGCATAGCTGTCCGTAAATAGTGGGATTCATTGTTTGAAAAGGTTAATAAATCTTTCATATATGATGGCACCAAATTGCAAACGGTTTTATATATTTGTATAGCAGTGTGGTATTTTACTCTGTCATTAAATTTCATCCAACGTAATGTTTTAAAAAGTTCTACAGAAGCAGTCCTTCAAGGTTTATTAAGAACTATTATAGCTGTTCTTTTTTGTAGTACTAAAATCTTGTTTATATACGAATTATTCGGTTTTCCCCAAATAGTACAACAGTAGTCAAAAATATGTAAAATATATGCATTATAAAACATTTCTTTCATTTCATCACTGAGAAAGTATATGATGTGTTTTAATAATGTAATTTTACTGTTCAGCTGTTTACAAACGTTATCTATTTGATCATGCCAATTCAAGGTTTGATCAACATAAATACCTAAGATTTTCTTCCTACATACATTTTCTAAGTCATTTCCATTTATATTGATATTAAGTGGACTAGAAATGGTTATTTTGTGACGAGTCCCGATCAACATACATTTTGATTTTTCTGGATTCAATGACATGTTATTAAGTGAACACCATTTATGTATACTTTTAAGTTTAAATTGCAGTTCAGTTTGTATATCGGATATATCAATTCCAGATTCATGTAAAGTGGAATCATCAGCATATAGATCTATATTTATATTAGGGCATACGAATGCGATGTCGTTTATATATAACAAAAATAGTAACGGCCCAAGTATTGACCCCTGTGGAACATCAGATTTGATCGATAGCATTTCAGATTGTATGTTCCCAATATTAACAATTTGTTTTTGGTCAGTTAAATAGAAATTGAAAAGTTTAATTGAACATTGTGAAAAGTGATACTGTTTTAATTTTCTGAGTAAAATGTCATGGTCAAAGGCCTTTCGTAGGTCTAAAAATACCGAACCAATCAATTTACCACTATCTATTTCTTTTAGCCATGTGTCTATTAGTTTAATAAGAGCTGTATGGCATGAGTGATGTTTTCTAAAACCAGATTGAACATAATGAATAATGTTCATTTGTTCAAAATATGAATGTATTTGTGTAGAAATATGCCTTTCATATATTTTTGAAATAGTTGGCAAAATTGATATTAGACGATAGTTGCAAGGTGATTCAGGGTTGCCCGATTTTAATATTGGCAGAACTCTATCAAATTTTAGAGAATCTGGGAATACTCCAGATGAAATGCTGTTATTAATAATTGATGTCATAGCTGGAGTTATAATATCCTCACAATGTTTCAATATCCTTGCGCTAACGCCATCAATGCCAGTAGATTTATTGATGTTAAGATTTTCTATTATCTTCTTAACTTCATATGAACTAATACACTCCATGTCAAATTCATATTTGTGTATTTGCTTATCCAGAGTTTCCTTTATATTAGCAAAATACTCTTCTGAGTATGATTTTTCCTTGATGATGTCTGATATATTTATGAAGTATTTATTGTGTATGTAATGTATGTAAGAGTAATAGTATTTAAGTATTTATTGTGTATGTAATGTATGTAAGAGTAATAGTATTTAAGTATTTATTGTGTATGTAATGTATGTAAGAGTAACAGTATTTAAGTATTTATTGTGTATGTAATGTATGTAAGAGTAATAGTATTTAAGTATTTATTGTGTATGTAATGTATGTAAGAGTAATAGTATTTAAGTATTTATTGTGTATGTAATGTATGTAAGAGTAATAGTATTTAAGTATTTATTGTGTATGTAATGTATGTAAGAGTAACAGTATTTAAGTATTTATTGTGTATGTAATGTATGTAAGAGTAATAGTATTTATTCTTGAAGAATTTGGCTTCAAGAGAAATATTGCACTTTTTTTAACAGAGAAACAGTTGTTTTGTACTTGTTCTCAATATTATACATCCTAAATTAAGAACCCCTGTCTAAACAGAATATCAACAAAGTTCATATACGACCAGTCTAACCACATATCAATTGAAAGTTAATTTAAGTCAATAGTCTCGGCATTGTTATGCCATATAAGACCACATTATGGTCTATTTAGAAAATTTTGATCAAAATCAAACAAGCAGCCTTAAGTTAGGCAAATAATTGACAAGAATGACCATTTCAGCTCATCCTTGCACAGGCGCGTTAAAAATTGCTTTATTTAATTCCTCTACCGGTACTTCACAGGAGGGGAATTTAGGTTTGCCCTCTCCGTCTGTCAGCAAAGAATTGGATTTTGCGATAGCTCAACAAAATTTGACGATATGTTCATGAAACCTAATATAAACAGCAATTTGAGGATTATGCATGGTTCAAGATATTTTAATGAAATACTGTCAAAGCCATGTTTGGTAAATGTTAATTGGCTCGTCCCTAGCAAGAAAGCAATAGACTTATACATTTCACAGTGCTGTTTCTGTGCAGTATGAGTATTTACTTGACCAGTAATTTATTGAAATAAAACTTTTAACAAGCAAGGAATTTTATGTAATAAAAAAAAGGGTGTGCTACAGTTTAAATTGTACTGTTTAAATCAGAGTGCACGATATGATCTTAGAAAAATAAACTGCAAACATGTCACACATTTAGGGCCATCACCAATTACGGGCCACGTTGTGTTCATGATGTTGGTAAGAGAAATTGAACATTTGAAAACATCTGACATTTGCAAGGAACAGAGTAGTTTCAGTAGGACAAATATTTTTTGCACTTACCAAATACCAAAATACAAATACCAAGTATCAACAAAACAACAATAACATGAACAATCAGTAAAATGACAAACAACTTATGGCCCCATAAAGACAAACACCTATTTCAATACCAGCTAACAACAAAGAACAATGCTTTATTTATAAAGCGGTCTACACAATGCCAATGCGAACATAATGTATTGAGTAAGATATATATAATAGGACTAAGGTGTTGAGATTAATGTTCAGTTATTTCAAACACATATATATCATTAAAACAAGGCTTGTCACAGGATGTAACGTATGCTGCCGAAGCATGCTTGTCAGAGGAAGGCAACACAATGCCAGTTACATGTTGGCAAAAATGACGCTTCCTTCAAAAAGAGTTATGGTCCTTGTACTCTGCACTTCCTCTCAACATCCTTTATCAATATACATGGTTTTATTTTAAATCACTTCAATACTAATGTAGTTATGCACTGCACAAGAAAATTAACTGCATGGCAATAACTCCATAAATATTGAAGAAAGAGTTATGGTCCTTGTACTCTGCACTTCCTCTCATTGTCCTCTATTTTTATATGAAGTTTCATTTGATCCCTCCAATACTTATGGAGTTATGCTCCGCACAAGAAGCGTGACGGACAGACGGACGGATTATGCGATTACTATATACCCCGAACTTCCCTTCGGGTGCATAAAAATTACAACTTCAAACGTAATATAAATGGGCATTTTACCGTTTGGCGTATGGGAATCAATTAAACAAATAAAACACCTGGAGTACAACGACTGATACATTTCCAAGTAATACAACAAATTAAACTGTAACTTTCTATAAATTTTACAAAATTATGCTTCAAAATACTAGTTTAAAGAAAAGGTTTATTTCTAATCAAAAATCACGAAAATGTGCCTCTTGCATTCAATCGGGCTATGTCCATGATCGAAGGATTTCTTTCAAGTGTGTTTCCCTGTCTGTGGAGATGCAACCTATGGTGGCATAGAACTGTCATACGATAACTACTAAAGGTTTGCAAATACATTCGTGTTAAATACAAGTGTTCGCAAATAGAGTCTTGCTACCGATTATTTATAATGATATTTATCTGTATATGAAGATAGCGTTTGCGAATTGTTCTGCACGACATTTTATTATTATACTAAATGGCCAGAACTGGCATTAGATACAGTTTCTTGGGGTTGCGAGGTTTTCCGCATTATCTTACTAGCATGAATATTTATTCAATATTATCACGATAATTATCTGACAACGCAAATCTTAACTAGTTAATGTTTGTGATACCAAATAATTTGTGCGCGAGGTCTTCCGCATTATTTAACACGAATATTATCGTGATAATTATCTGTCAACGCGAATTGTAACTAGTTAATATTCGAGATACCAAATAAAATTTGTGCGCGAGGGTTTCCGCATTATCTTAACACGAATATTAGCATGATAATTATCTGACAACGCAAATCTTAACTAGTTAACATTCGTGATACAAAATAATTTGTGCGCGAGGTCTACCGCATTATCTTAACACGAATATTATCATGATAATTATCTAACAACGCAAATCTTAACTAGTTAATATTCGTGATACCAAATAATTTGTGCGCAAGGTCTTTCGCATTATCTTAACACGAATATTATCATGATAATAATCTTAACTAGTTAATATTCGTGATACCAAATAATTTGTGCAATTATCTGACAATGTGAATCTTGACTAGTTAATATTCGTGATACCAAATAATTTGTGTGAGAGGTCTTCTGCATGATCTTAACACAAATATTGTCGTGAGAATTATCTTACAGCGCAAACCTTAACTAGTTAATAATCACAACACAAAATTCTGATGTCAGTTCTGGGCACTTTCAGGCCTGTTTTTCGTTAAGGAGAAAAGTATCGTATGTAGAAAAACTTCGTAAATGCTATTAAGATGTAAGATAAATTACACAAACCTTAAGTGGTAACATGAATGTGTCCGCGAACATCTAGTGGTTATCCTATGGCCGTTCTATGTCATCATAGTAAACAGTTTCAATATTGAATATGAAGAATACTGACATGACGTGCACAGTGTTTTCTATAGGGAAAGAAGAAAACATTCCGTTGTTAAATTGCTAATAAAGTAAATAAACAACTGAAAAAAGATTGTATTGTAATTGCAGAATATGTTGTCAGGTCATGTAAGGATCAAACTAATTTTGGCTTTATCGTTGTTTATAAGTAATTTTTCGTTTTAATGCGCGAATATTATACAACTCCGGCTTACGTCCTCGTGGTTTAATTACTACACATCGGAACTAAAAATCGCTGTTTATTTACAGATAAATCGAAAATAATTTCTTAAATACCAGTTATGTAAAAGCTTTCTTTATCATAATGGCCAATTACCTATTAAAGGTATTACATTCCATTATGAACATGTCAATTTTATCTGCAAGTTTTTCTACGAGTATACTGGATCAAACATGTGCTGTCACTATCAGGTGACATGTGCCCCGGAACGCTTTTTCAGTATGTGTGGCATTTACACCAAAGTGAATCTTTGTAAATTTAAACATTAATGAATTATGTAAACTTTATCATTTAAGTCAAAAGGGCTGCTCTGGTATAAACTTCTGAAAAACTTAAACAAAAAATTAAGAAGCTAAAACAATGTTGTGATTGCATTCCCATTACTTGGGAAAGCCCATTGGGAAGCATCTATCAGTTCACTGATATCCTTGTTAAGCATGATTTTTAATGGAACATATCTTTAATTAAAAAAATTGTATAACATTTCCACCTATAAACATTCACATAGCTAGATGTTCACACACCATGTTTAAATTGTTACAAATGTCATATTGATGACTTTCCTTGCCAGTTTATATTCAAGACTTCCTGTACATGTCATATTGATGACTTTCCTTGCCAGTTTATATTCAATACTTCCTATACATGTCATATTGATGACTTTCCTTGCCAGTTTATATTTAAGACTTCCTATACGTGTTATATTGATGACTTTCCTTGCCAGTTTATATTCAAGACTTCCTATACATGTCATATTGATGACTTTCCTTGCCATTTTATATTCAAGACTTCCTATACATGTCATATTGATGACTTTCCTTGCCAGTTTATATTTAAGACTTCCTATACATGTTATATTGATGACTTTCCTTGCCAGTTTATATTTAAGGCTTCCTATACATGTTATATTGATGACTTTCCTTGCCAGTTTATATTCAAGACTTCCTATACATGTCATATTGATGACTTTCCTTGCCAGTTTATATTTAAGACTTCCTATACATGTCATATTGATGACTTTCCTTGCCAGTTTATATTTAAGACTTCCAATACATGTTATATTGATGACTTTCCTTGCCAGTTTATATTTAAGACTTCCTATACATGTCATATTGATGACTTTCCTTGCCAGTTTAAATTCAAGACTTCCTATACATGTCATATTGATGACTTTCCTTGCCAGTTTATATTTAAGACTTCCTATACATGTTATATTGATGACTTTCCTTGCCAGTTTATATTTAAGACTTCCTATACATGTTATATTGATGACTTTCCTTGCCAGTTTATATTTAAGACTTCCTATACATGTCATATTGATGACTTTCCTTGCCAGTTTATATTTAAGACTTCCTATACATGTTATATTGATGACTTTCCTTGCCAGTTTATATTTAAGACTTCCTATACATGTCATATTGATGACTTTCCTTGCCAGTTTATATTTAAGACTTCCTATACATTTTATATTGATGACATTCCTTGCCAGTTTATATTTAAGACTTCCTATACATGTTATATTGATGACTTTCCTTGCCAGTTTATATTTAAGACTTCCTATACATGTCATATTGATGACTTTCCTTGCCAGTTTATATTTAAAACTTCCTATACATGTTATAATATACATGTAGTGCTGCTCCATTTAACAAATGTTGTCTGAGAAACCACATTTTTTTAACGAAATGCATAAGTCAGCACAACAATATAATTTTTAGTAATGGTGACCTTGACCCCACTAACCCCATATGCAATCCAAAGTGAGGTCTAGATAAGATATCTATGTATGAAGTTTCATTATAATATCTCAGTGTGTTCTCATGCTATTGAGCAGAAACTGTTTTTAGACTGTTGGCGGAAGCCAACGGTCTTTTGAGGCGGGAATTTCCAAAACAGGTATACCGGAAAACTACTTCTTTTCTTTGCAGGCTGTTAGTTAGTAAATTGAAACCAGAATGGGTCCTACTTCATAACAGCAAAATTTCACACCCGTTTTCTTACATTTTAATTATTTAAGATAATGTATGTAATATGTATTATAATGTGTATGTCGTGTGTTTTATTACAATTACAGTTTGTAAAAAGGTCAATTTAAAAAAAAAATAACTTCAAACTAATGACAACACTACTTTTGCTATTTATTGTATGTAATGGAAATATTTACCGGAGTGTCCTGGAATAAGGCCACCAAATTAATGCGCTACATCGGTTATTTTTGACTCGTTGCGAAAGTGTTTTTTTCTTGTTACCAATTCTTATTCTGAATATTTTGACAACAAATTACTGCAAGTTATTAGCTCACCTGAGCACGAAGAGCTCGTGAGCTATTGGTATAGGGGACCTCTCCTTCCTGCGTCGTCCGTGTGCCGTCAACAATTGGGTTCGTATTCACGCTGGAGACTATCCAATCTTAACCAAACTTGCACAGTTTGTGTATGACCATAAAATATCGGATGGGATTGTTATTGGGTCACACCACACCAGTCACACTAGAGTTATTGCCCCTTTTTCATCCAGAAAAAGTGCAAAAATGCCTTTTTCCAACATAAAGACTTCATTTTCCATCCAATCTTAACCAAACTTTCAAAGTTTGTGTATAACCATCAGATCTCAGCAGATGCCAAAAATGGGCCAGATCGTGTTTCAAACACCAGAGTTATTGCCGTTTGTTTTATTAAAAAATATACAAAAAGCGACATAATTCAGGATAGAGACTTCATTTTTCATCCAATCTTCACCAATCTTGCAAAGTTTATCTATTAGCATGAGATTACAGTTAAAGTTGAATATAAGCAAGATCAGACCAGAAACACCGGAGTTATTGCCCTTTGTTTATTAAAAAAATATACCAAAATGGACATTATTCAGGATAGAGACTTCATTTTTCATCCAATCTTCACCAATCTTGCAAAGTTTGTCTATTACCATGAGATTACAAATGAAGTTGAATATAATCAAGTTCGGACCTGAAACACCGGAGTTATTGCCTTTGTTTGTGAAAAAAATATGCAACAGTGGACACTATTCAGGATAGAGACTTCATTTTCCATCCAATCTTCACCAATCTTGCATAGTTTGTCTATGACCATAAGAGTAAAAGTGAAGTCGAATATAAGCAAAATCGGGCCAGAAACACCAGATTTATTGCCCTTTGTTAGTGAAAAAAATATACAAAAAAAAAAGGACATTATTCAGAATAGAGACCTCATTTTTCATCCAATCTTCACCAATTAAGCACAGTTTGTCTATGAACGTAAGACTACAGGTGAAGTCGAATATAAGCATGATCAGGCCATAAACACCGGAGTATTTGTGATAAAAACATCAACAAGTTATCAATGATTGGCTTGCACAAACAATATTTTATTCGATGTTGACCAAACTTAAACAGGTTGCATATGACCATTAAAATTAATTGATAAAATTTTATTTCCAACAGTTGCAAACCTTGCATGCAGTTATTTGTACATGCAACATTGATGTCTTCAGAGCCTGCAACATAATGTATCATCATTTGACAGATAATTGTCAAAGAAAAAGCAAAACTTGACCTTATAGCACAGCCATCGCAATTATCGCAATGCAACTACTTCTCCAAAACTGTCTGCGAAAAAGACATCAAAATCTACTGTTTCTGCATTTTCAAGAATTGTCACTGACTTTATGAAACAGAATCAGGTAAGAATATCGAGAAGAATGATTTGAGAACCATTCGCACAAACACCGCACATCCACTACCCAACTCGTACTTTAGTTAGCCCATTTCACAACCGATGTTTTAAATCAAATTGATCCTATCCCCCTTAGCGTACTGTTCATATACCTTAATTTTCAAACCTGTCACAACAGTATGGTCTTCATCTGTACCAGTTCTCAGGTGAGCGCTTTGGGCCATCATGGCCCTCTTGTTAATTTTAAACTGTACTATGGACAACGGAGAGCTTGCATCGTATGATCTATTTTGACTCAGTGGGCTACGAACAAACATGTTTATTTATAGATCTTTGGTTAAGAAGCACTAACAATCGGTGCGCCTACTACGCTTTATTGGTTATTCTGGCCCTTGCAGATTGACTTGTTGACTGGCATGTATATAATTTTTTCCATTACTTACAAATAAGTTTTCATGCAATCCCAAACGAGGTCTCAAATTATTGAAGGGAAACTGTTTTTCTATTTTTAGTAACAGAGACCCCACCCACCCCATACGCAATCCTAAGCAAGGTCTCAATATATGGCATCTATGTATTAAGTTTCATTAAACTATCTCAATGCGTTCGTAAGTTATTGAGCGAAAACGCGTTTTCTATTTTTAGTAACAGTGACTTTAACCCCACCTTCTCCATACGCAATCCCAAGCGAGGTCTTGATATAAAGTATCTATGTATGAAAGTTCATTGAAATATCTCAATTAATTCTCAAGTTATTGAGGGGAAACTGTTTTTCTATTTTTAGTAACAGAGACCTTGACCCCACTCACCCTATACGCAATCCCAAGCGAGGTCTCAATATATGGTATCTAAGTTTAATAAAATTATCTCAATGTGATCGTAAGTTATTGAGCGGAAACCGTTTTTTTGCTTGATAGAAACCTTGACCATGACCCCACTCACCCCATATGCAATCCTAAGCGAGGTCTAGGTATAAGGTATCTATGTATTAAGTTTCCTTCAAATATCTCATTGCGTTCACAAGTCATTAAGTGGAAACCATTTTTGTATTTTTAGTAACAGTGACCTTGACCCCACACACCCCATATGCACTCCCAAGAGAGGTCTAGAAACAAAGTACCCACACATGAAGTTTCATTAAAATATTTCAATGGCTTCTCAAGCTATTGAGTGGAAACTGTTTGTCTATTTTTAGTAATGGTGACCTTGACCTTGACCCCACCCACCTTATACACAATCCCAAGCGAGGTCTTGATATAAGGTATCAATGTTTGAAGTTTCATTGAAATATCTCAATTCGTTCTCGAGTTATTGATGGGAAACTGTTTTTTCTGTTTTTAGTAACAGTGACCTTGACCCCACCCACCCAATACGCAATCCCAAGCGAGGTCTCAAAATAAGGTATCTATGTATTAAGTTTCATTGAAAGATCTCACTGCGTTCTTAAGTTATTTAGCGGAAACCGTTTTTCTATTTTTAGAAACAATGACCTTGACCTGGACCACACCTACCCAATATGCAATACCAAGTAATATCTTGTTATAAGGTATCTATGTATCAAGTGTCCTTAAAATATCTTAATGCGTTCTCAAGTTATTGAGCGAAAACATTTTTTCTATTTTTAGTAACAGTGACATTGACCTTGATCCCACCCACCCCATGTGCAAGCGAGGTCTTGATATAAGGTATCTATGTATTAAATTTCATTAAAATATCTCAATGCGTTCTCAAGTTATTGAGCGGAATCCATTTTTCTATTTTTAGTAACAGTAACCTTGACCCCACCCACCCCATTTGCAATCTCAAGCGAGGTCTAGATATAAAGTATCTACATATGAAGTTTCATTAAAATATCTCAATGGCTTCTCAAGCTATCGAGTGAAAACTGTTCGTCTATTTTTAGTAACGGTGACCTTGACCTTGACCCCACCCACCTCATACGCAATCCCAAGCGAGGTCTTGATATAAGGTATCTATATATGAAGTTTCATTGAAATATCTCAATTCATTCCTAAGTTATTGATGGAAAACTGTTTTTCTGTTTTTAATAACAGTGACCTTGACCCCACCCACCCGATACGCAATTCCAAGCGAGGCCTCAATATAAGGTATCTACAGGTATGTATTAAGTGTCATTAAAAGATCAAAATTCGTTCTTTGTCATGAACTCCAGTATCAGGTGCAACATTCCATATAACTCTGTTTTGTATTGTGACAGAGTTATGCCCCTTTTTCACTAAGATTTTATGGCTAAAGTTTATATTCAAAACTCGTATAACTTCAAAACTACACAAGTTATTAACTACAATAAGGTTTTCACTTGAAACTTGAACTAATTTGATGAAATTATTTGCCATAACTCAATTTTGTATTTCAACAAATTTATGCCCCGTCCACTTCAATGTATCAACTGAAATACTTCGAATAGTCGAGCGCGCTGTCCTCTGACAGCTCTTGTTTGATTCTATATTATTATTGTGAAGCTATTTAGCGTCATACAAAAAAAATCATTTCATCTTTGCAGCCCAGCGTTTTAATTGTGTACTCTCCTGACTTGAGCTCTTTTGCATAAATAAGTATATCGTTATAAGTATGTGTGTGCATACATTGGACACTGAATGTACGTGCATACATGTAAATTGCTCAGTATATAAGCAAAGAATCATAAATTAAGAGCCGCTGAGGAGTATATAAGTATACACATGCAATTGGACTAACATGAAACGGATCGTCTATTATATAGGCTTGCAAAATAGGGCAAAGTCGAATTCCTGTGAAACTTTGCCACTAATAACGTCTATGAAATTAATCTTACCAGTAATTACGATGGATATTGTCAGTTAATCGAAATTCGGATATAAAAAAGTAATTTATTACATATTGTTCTCGATGAAATTACTTCTTTAGATCTCACTCGATTGTTCAATTCAAGGCGCCTTTGAAGTGATAAACTTTACCAACGACATATCACTGCTGTTTCTGGCGTGGTCCTTATCTGATGTTACTGATGACCCAGTTTTTCAGTCGTCGCTTTCCGCATCAATCATTCCGAAATCTGAATTACTTATTGTTTCATTCACACCTTGGTTTGACAACACATTAAAATGATAACTTACACTTGTTTCTTCTCCGAACGTTAATTCTAATGACGGAATGTTATTCGCGTTATTTCCATTGGGTATTTTACTGACTTTAATTGCGTCCGCTGTAAAGTCAGCCAGCATGGGTGCTTGAACTATTACTACTGGGCCCAGACGGTCTATATCAGTGCGCATGCGTCTCGGCTCGCGAGACCGGAAGTCGCTGACGGCCGGTTCCATGTGATAACCGAGTGTGTTTAAGTCTATTTTTAGCATTTCCGCCAGTCTCATTTTAGTGCCAATCTCGGATATCAGCCGAGCTCGGCCGTGGACGAAGTTAGGCGGATGTTCATCGTCGTCGTCGTCGTTCGTATAAACACTGCCGTACGGTACATGAACATTATTCCTGCTTCCCCGTACGCGTGTTGCCCGTCGTCTGCCTATCAAATTCAAACCGGGCGGAACCTCGTGACGTCGCTTGTTTCGCTGCGTTTCCAGAAACTTCGGATATCTTAATGAAAGCCTTTCAAACGGTAAGGTAAGGGAGTGTTGCACAGACGTATCAGTAAGGTCGCCTTGCGTTGCGCTTCCGACGTCCGTGGGAATTCGCCGTACGTCTGTTTTGTACTGGATGGCCTCATTGCGTTCGCCGCGAAACGGTAACGACTGATACGAAACTTCGTGGACTGCAGCGTTCACGTCCGGCGTTTGTAGACTGTAATCACTTGGTGTGATGTAGTTTACTGCATTAACCGGTTGACCTCCGTGCCATGTTCGCAGGTTATTTCCGTTGCCTTGTGCACTTGAATGCAGTACTGTGTGTTGTTGATTATGTTGTCTTCCCATAATGTTCGGTTGCCCATTGAAGTTGGACACTATTCTGTTTACCGGTAAATTGGATCTTGGTTGTAAATTCCGTACATCCCAGTTACTATGACCCACTTGACTCAGTGTTCGATGACCAGTATGTATCAAATTCGCTGTTTGTTGGTGACCGACGCCTAAACTATGCGTCCCAATCTGCTCATTCCCACCTGACCAGCGTTGCGGTTGGTTGAGATATACACCCCGACCTTGACCGAAACCTCCCGAACCATGGTGCATATCCTCGCGTCTATGAAACGTATTGCTTTGACGTCTATTGTCTGGCCCTCTGATGAAGTTCCCGGAATGTACAGTGTTCGAAAACGAGTGTGATCCAAATGAATTTTGACCCGGGAACCTGTTGAGACCCATGGCAGCTCTGTTACCTAATACGTTGTTTCCGGTTCCGGCAAACATTTGTAGCGCTCCGAATCCATGTGGATATAGCGGGCGTCCGAACGGAAGCTGCGCGGTGGATAGGCAAATGACGACACAAACGCTAACACACAGAAAATCGGCTGCTACCCTGCGCATTCTGCCGATGTCCTTTTGACCCAAAATTTAATAACTAATGTCCTTTTTTACACAAATAGCACAAATAAAACCCTTTCTTACTAAACGTCTATGTGGCAGAACATGTTTTTGAACTCTGAAATACTCGACTGTACAACTGTGAACACTGCAGACGTATTTACCACGATGATTGATTATAAACAAATGATAAATATATCGGTCTGCGCATCATGTGAATTAAAAAAAAACGCGATCGTAGAAATTAATTATTTCATAATTGTCATGTCATAAAAATTCGTAGTGAGCGTATGTCGAATTGTTCGAAGATGTCATCAGACTGCGCTATTGAACTACATTTGAAATGTTGTTTTTTGTTGTTCCGCGCAATTTACGAAAATCCCGACTCGTTCATTTAGGTGAAAAGTTCCCGTGTTTGTAACGTTATAATCAATCATGATTCATTACTAATGTTACAATTGTTCTTGAAAATTGATTACTCTGTATATACAAATACAAATGAGGTTATTATGTGAATGTTTAATATCGAATGGAACAAGGAGTTGGCGACTTGAGGCTCCATATCTTCTAAATTTCACGAACAATGAAGGGACTTGTTTACAGATTATCTTATTTTAAAACAAACAATATCTTTAAAAAGATATTCGGCGTATCTTGTGAATGTTTGTAAAGAATGTAAATTGAATATCCAACATGAATATTTAAAACTGATGCATATGTTGATTTGATTTATAAACGAACAGTCTCATTTCTTCATATATCGTTATTCTACACGCATTTGATATTATTTTTCGATATTATTCAAATACAATAAATAAGTAGGCTAGGTCCTAAAAAGTAGTATGAAATGTTTCTATATTTGAAATAAATAAAAAGAATATAATTATTTCATGTCTAAGCAATGAACTGATGAACTGCCCCATGTTTTAAATCAGTTCTACCTGAATAACACAAATAAGTCAGACTCATCTGCTCATCAACATCAGTATGTTGATCTATACAAAGTAAAACTAAGCATTTTACAATTTCAACGAAATATATATATAATTGAAGCGTTTTTCGATATTAAATTATTATTCTAGTATACAATGCATTTATTCATAGTCTTTATAAAAACAATGTCTATTTGCAGATTGAATAGCCTCTACACGAGAATTTGTTGGAAACATCAATATTTCACAAGAAAAAACAATGACGCAGAGCATCATAAGGCGCCGGGAAACTATGAAAAGTCCATATGTTTAAGATATCTTAATTATGTAATGTCCATACAATTAACTGATCTTACCGTCTCATATTTTTCATCCAAGATTTTTTAAATCTAAATAATGTGTACTGTATTTGTCAGGCAAATCAAAATTTAATAGAAGCTACATTGTTTCCAAGCAAATCATGACGAGAATGAATATGTGCGTTTATCATGTTTATTATGGATTAAGCATTTATACTATGTGTGCCAAATAAAAACACACGTCAGGGAACATTTATCGCAATTAAATACATGTATGATGATTGACTTCATTTTGTGATAACGAAAACGTAAAGTTATATTTAATAGTGGCGAATTAGATTCTTTGTTTTAGTGTCCTCGGGCTGGTAGGTTTTCGGATGCCCTCAACGAAAAAAAAAACACGTTTGATAATGTAAAAAATCGAGTTGGAAAGCGTATATAAAATTTGGGAAAAAACATGGGAAAAATTACTTTTAGGTGTTTTTACCAATGCTTGCAAAAATAGTGTGCAATTAGTCATTGTACACAGTTAAAATGCTGTATTAAAGTAGGTTCCCAATATGAAGATGATATATAACAATTTTGCAAGTATACTAAACATTTTGCTTTAGCTTGTACCACTGCCTTAAAAGTTGTGAAAGACAATTTTTGTATC
The DNA here is from genome assembly GCA_027627225.1 of Congeria kusceri. Classification (NCBI taxonomy): domain Eukaryota; kingdom Metazoa; phylum Mollusca; class Bivalvia; order Myida; family Dreissenidae; genus Congeria; species Congeria kusceri. Next base: position 7,612,222 of record CM051034.1, on the reverse strand, counting down.
GACTCGTTGTTTGTTTTTTTCCCGCCTGGTTGGTAGGTTTCGAAAAATCATGGGGAATCTACACATGGAATCAAATTTGTATGGCCATATATTAAATGGTGGCGAAATATATTTATATTCCTTCGGCAAAATACGTCTCGAGCGTTTTTGTGCATAACTAGCATAGTTTATAATGCGTTCATAAAACGCACGTAAAGTAAAAATACCGTATGTAAATCAAATTGAATTACGATGTCCGAAGCTTCCACCAGTGTCTATTTATCGGAAGATGAAAAACCTATTTATACATTGAATAGCCTCTACAAAGTAAAGAGGTATGTCTGGATTTTCCCACATTGGCCCATTTTTCCATTCACCTCCGAAAAGAAATGGCGCCAATTTTGTACAGGCCGTGGTGGGGAATTCTTTTAAACTAGCCGATACAATGTTAAGATTTATTCATTCGGGACTACTGGCGGGAAATTTTCACAACATTTGATTGGATGATGAGAAAGGTCAAAAGTTGGGTTAAACAGCTACGGCGAAAAAATCATTAAATGTCCTAAATTCAGAAACTAAAACATCTAAACTAACAACAAATATCCTCTGTCAGGAAAAAAGGAAAAATACAGCCCCCCGAAACTCGAAACTACGACCTTCGAATCAAAAGTCATTAGCGCTAAGCACTTGGTCAGCCGGACTGATATAAATACGTGTACCGGTACATGTATTACGTATTTTTAACTATTTTAACACTATGTTAGAGATGAACATGTTTCTTTTCCAATATCGTCCTACGGACAATTGATTTTTCCACCCCGGCATCATATTGAAGTTGTTTTTAAATGCGACTGGATGTTTTAAACGCGGATTTATATAAACAAAACGTAGTCCTGTATTTTGTGATGTCATTGGAAGTACGTGTTTAACACTTGTAGCAGAATCACGGTCTGTACCCTGATAATACTGGCTCAGAAGATAATGCATGCTCAGAAGATAATGCAGATAAGAAGGCAGGGTACGTAAGTTTATATATGATTGTCTTCTTACCTTTACCCCGTACATCCTTTTTGCGATAGATGCGAATTAAGCAATCCATTATCTATCTACAGGTACCCTTTACTTCGAAAATATTCGTCAGATAAACGTATAAATAAAGAAATGATGACCAAACTTCCCCCAAATTAGCGGAAAACGGTATATATTTGTATTTTAAATTTTTATTCATTTACAAATATAATTATGTAAGTATTATTTTTATATAAAAATTCAGAAAATTCGCGCTCTGTTTGAACCGCGGCATACTCAAAAATTACACAACCGCGAAATAAAATGACTGTACAGTACAATGTACTTTTTTTTTATGTGGCTTTAAACATATCATGTAATAAATATTCAAAGAAAAAAAGCTTATTAAAATTGCGCAACTCATAGATGAAAAGGGCAGCTCGATCATTATACATGTATTTTTTTATTTTAGTCTATCAATTCATTATACACCGTATATCCAAGCCATTATCAAATTAAGTGCAGATAGCTTGGAAAAAATCCATTTGATTCGAAACGTTCGTATGTTACTAAACCAAGCAAGAATGCATTTTCATTGTCGATGATTGGGCTTTGTTAACACAAGTTTGATATAAAAACACATAATTTTAAATAAATAAAATATACCGTTTTCCGTTGATTTGGGGCATGTTTTGTAATAATTTCCCTATTTATGCGTTTATATGACCAATATTTTCAAAAAGTTATGGTACCTGTAGATGGATAATGGATTGCTTAATGCATATCTATCAAAAAAAAAGATGCATGGGATAAGGGTAAACAGACAATCATACATAAACGAATTACGTATCCCACTCTCTGCTCCTCCTTTTAAATGAAGCCTGCATTATCTTCTGAGCATGCATTATCTTCTGAGTCGGCATTATCAGGGCACAGACCGTGAGAATTGTCACCTGTTGCAGATTTGTTAGCCGGACATTTTGACCGAAAAGTCTCCAGATCGAATCGATATACCTCCACATATATGTTTATTAATGGTGTTCTGGTTTACCGTTGGTAATTTAATATATACTGTGTGATCTTAGTACTATTCAATTTGTACAACTTGTAAGGGTTACAACTTCAGACTGAGGTTTGCGTTCTACATGTTGTGTACAACACTTTATTTGCGATACGAATGTTTGACCAGTAATTACCGTATACATACATGCATGTGCAACCAGTGCTTACATTTTTAAACAGGCATCGTTTGCCTGGAGTCTACAGGCGCACGGACAGGCAGACGGACGCGATTACTGGCCCACGTACAAACCGACGGGTCGTAGTGCAGGCTTTGTAAAGTCAAATGTTGTCATACTTTGTAGTCAGAAAGATAAAGGTAGAACACAGAAGGCAAGTAATCACTACAATCTTGCATATACAACATATATGTTTAATGGATTGAACAACATAACACAATCGAACCAAATATAACGTTCAATGAATGAAGCAACATACGCAAACCCATGGAAGCATTTATACACCATTCACTACATTCAAATATGATTACGTCTGCGACACTTCTCCGTGACACTAGAACGCTTGGCAACCAATCGGAAGACCAGTAACTGGAAACGAGGCTCTCCTTCCGCCCTTCACCCACTCGGCGCGCGCCTTTGTGACTTTTAAAGTACAGTAACAACGAGATATTCATGAATGATCGAAGCACACAACGGCCTATGACCCCTATACAAAGGTCAGGCCCTTAAGCAGGCTGCGCCGCTTCCTGTTGACCTTGATTACCTTGACCTTGACTTTGACCTTGACCTTGGTCTACTGGTGCTGGCGAGGATTCCGTAGGTGGAGGTCCCGTGTACAGTACCCACTGGAACGTATCGAATCCGTCTGCGTCGGTGAACCTGTACTGCTTTCCTCTCACAAACCGCATGTCTCCCTCCTTTGGCGCCACGGTTGTGCCTGCGTTAGCGTTACCTTTTAGCATGCTCATTTCTTGCGGTGAAATAACATTCGGAGTACCTGCTGGGCCTCGATTCCTCGTTAAAACGGTCCTTATCGGTTGCATATTCGATTGTTGTTGCCTGAATCCGGCAGGTCTCCGCCTCGCTGGTTCAGCACGCAAAGTCTGAGGGTTTCCCATTCGGCCAGCAGGCTTGGAAGGTACTGATTGGGTCGGCGATACTTTGTAAGGAACATTGGGACCATTTGGTCGTGGGTTATGCTGCACGGCCTGGGGACCTTGCTGAGCCGCGCCCTGTCCTCCGGCCTGCGATGCCCCTTGCGGCGCAGCTTGCTCTGACTGCGGACCGGCCAGCACGGACTGTTGAGTAGCTGGCGGAGACGTTGATGGCGGTTGAAATTGTTGGTGTGTTGGTACACTGCCACTATCAGCCCATGAGCTCGTTGGCTGTGGCTGTTGCTGTGGCGGCTGTTGGTTCCACTTCTGTTGTTGCTGCTGAGGCTGTTGTTGCGTCGAGTGTTGAGATTCCCACTGCGCAATGGCAGTATGTTCCCACTGGCCACCGGGCGGGGCGGTGGTTGGATCCCATGCGTTGTTACCACCAGCGGCAGCTGCTGATTGCTGTTGCTGATTCCACGGGTTTTGAGCTGCCTGTCCCTGTCCACGTGCCGCCTGGCCGCCTTGCCGACGTCGCCTTTGGTTCTGTCTTCTGGCTCCCTCACCATGGCGGCCTTGGCCTCGTCGAGGTGCCGGTTGCGGTGGTGTAGATGGCGGCGGAGGTGTCGATGGCCCAGGAGTCGTCAACATATATTCCTGTACCAAATAGTTCAAACTCGCAGCGTCTCCGGTAAATCTCCCACCGGAAGCCTGGATCAGTACATCGATACGCTGTCGCTCGGGGCTGTTGCGAGCTGTCTCTGACATGGCCTCCGCCATCTGTTCCTCGGCGGCCGTGATCTGTGCCTCCCGAGCCGCAGGGTCCGGCTGTATAGGCGTGGCCGCTGTTGGTGGGGATAACAAGTTACCAGCCCCCCCGCCCCATGGTCCCCCGCCGCTCCATGGTCCCCTGCCGCCCCACTCTCCGCCGCCACCCCCACCCATTCCAAACATGTCCGTCCCGCCGCCGCCGAACAGGTCCCACTGGCCGCTGACGCCCTGGACCAGGATACAGAGTGCGAGAACTGACCGAACTCCCGTCATCTTCAGCTCGGAACGGTCTGTTACTGGAAAACACAAAGGCAATAGTTATGTGGATGAAATACAGAAAGACAAGCTACAGTATAATTGGAATGATTACTACTCCTTACAAACGCACGCAGCGTTTATGCTAACAACGTATAATACCAGGATTAAACTTGTTTTTATTCAGTTTTCATTACAAGTTAAAAAATTATATGTCCGGGTAGTTTGTTTCGACACAACATGAACAAATATATGCGACCAATATACCTCTGTGAGACCATATTGAACTTTGTTTTACTTAAGCCACTCGACAGATTCTGAGTTAACCGGGCATCCTCATAATTATTTGAAGACTTTTTTCTTTTTGTGTTCTTATTAAATCAATTGGAATAAACGTATTTACTTGTTTTAGGTCGAAAAAAACTGATAAAAAGGCTGTTCCGTTTGTTTGAAACCACTTTAATTAAATATTAAAGCATTAACATATTAAGATATAAACGCTCTTTAAACATGAAATCCATTCTAAAATAGGGCTAAATTACACATACAACGTGCTCTGAAGCGGAGTAATACAATATCAGCCATTATGCAACGGGTCGCACGAATGCAAATAAACCATTCGTTAAAGTGTCATACACGTCGCATTTCCGTGCGCAAAATTATACGTTTACGTACTTATTTCAATACAGTGTACAGACATGTGATTAACGTGACGCTTCATTTGTCACTTAAACGAATCCGTCACCGAAGCCTTTTTTTGTGATTGCCTTAAAACTCGATCGCAAGTTAAAACACTATAGAATTAATTACGAAGTGTGTAAAACGCTCCAATTGAAAACTTGACTACATGTATTAATGTTCTGAATAAAATATTTTTTATGATTACAAATATTCGTTTTATAACATGCATATACAAAGTTTTAAACCTGGCCTCTTTCCTCTGTCCTTTTTTTCGGGTAACAAGTGTATGGCTACATAAACATGAAAAGGCCATGACAATATGTTTCAGTTATTCGATGACAATTTTAAAGTCAATATTTTCAGCAAGCAATGCAATTCAGTGGCGTACCCAGTGATAATCAAGTCCTATGGATGTGCAAAACAGAACTTTAGTTTTAAAATACACACGCATCTATACGTAATTATTTGGGTTTATGGTAGTTATTTTGCGTACCCGTACGGTACCCGTATCGTTAACATAACTTTTACACTGGAAGCAATGAGTTTTAAAATTTAAAATATTTTCCACAAATGTTTAAAAAACCAAAACCAAAGGTTTTTAACGTTTTTATTATGCATTTTTGTTCATTTGTTAACCGATTTTTGGCATCAGTTTTACCTGTATACAATGATTCATTTTGGCCATAACTACGATCCCGCTATTTGTTGAACTATACATTAGGGGTGTCACAATATTTGCAATATATTGCGATATTTTTCAATTTATTACGATATTTATTGCTATATATTGCGACCTTTGTATTTGTATATTTAATAAACTTAAGACTGACAAAATCACTATGGACAGCGCAATATTTTATTGGGTGGTTTTTTAACCTTTTATTAACATCGATGTTGATGAAAGGCGCAACAATAGCAACATATAAACAGCAGATAGAAAAGCAAAACAATTATGAGCAACACTCTCAAACCGTCTGTCATTGCTGTTCACTGTATTTATTATATTACATTTAGAGTGATTTTTTTTACATGAACAGGTACTCTATTCATGATGTATATTTGTTTTGTGCATAAAGTATGTACGTATTGCACTGTTTATTTTAACCGGAAACAGTATCAGTTTTAATTTATTATTAAGCATAAACTTTAAAGAGAAAACATGTATACCAAACATAAATAGAATGTTATTGGTCATCAGTACAGTCTATATATTTTGGTATGGCTTTTGACCTTCGCCCCTACAAAACTATAAACTATACAAAATGATACTGGCTTTCCATCGTTTATTACTGACATTAAGCATGTTTTAATTTAGTCAAGTTTTGCAATCAACATAATAATAACGAACAAAAATACAAAACTGTAAAAAGACCAAATACATAATGCAATATATTGGTATGGACATTCATATTGCAATATTTTATTGGAGAATCAAATATTGCAATAAACCAATATACCGATATATTGTGACACCCCTACTATACATGTACTGTATACATGTATTTGAATTTGTGTTAATTATTCCATTCACCGTAAAGTTCATATATGAGCATTTATTAACGTTAAACAGTGTACCTTTAGATGTATATAATATGCACTATTTTCAGAAATATTACTTTTTTCGAAAGTTATAGTGGTGGAGTCAATTGGGATTTCTTGTTCAAAATAAGCAAGGTAGTTTAGAGACGGTTGCTGACATGGTGTTGAAATCCGAGAGTTATTTAAGAAATAAATATGACATGTGGTATGTATGATTAGTGTTGTGTACGTTTAGTTAGTTCAAACTTTAGCTGAAATCTGAGAGTTATTAAAGAAATAAACGTTACACGTGATGTTTATTTATTTTTGTCTTTCATATATATCTTAAATTGAAGTCACAATACAAATTTGATTGTTATTAATACAGCAGCAGTAACCACTAATTAAATAACTGTTTTTACTACATCTGATACATTTCATTGTGTTATAGTATGCAGTTAACTGAAATGACAAATTGCCCTAAGGAAGGGATATTGTTTTCTTTGCTAATTAAGATGGCGGAGACTTTTGTCGGTAATCTATTAACTACGCAAAATTCAGTAATTTATGATAAAAATGGTGAAAAATGCATACGTTAACTCACGGCATAAATAACACATGGTAATGCAAAAGTGAAACATACATTTGTAAATTAAATTAGTTTAAACATCCCGGATATATTTAACGAATATCATGTTGTGATTTAAAGAATTTTACATTACACGTATGTTTTCCAAGAGGAGTTTTAAGAAAATAGGCCTACATGTCGTCATATTTTCACACAGCATCCAGAAAGGACGGGTTGTAGTTGATGAAGGAATTAACATTTACTACACAGATTACATGGTTAGATTCATTATTATTTGGATGCACGTAAAGCAAAGATGGAAAAAATCACCGAAATCACCAATAAATCACTAGAGTTGAGATACAACCATGTTCATAAAATACATTCCATTTTAACTCGCGGTCATTTATCAACGAGATCACTTCTATATCTTTATTATTTTCTTTTTGTTGCTTTCTATTTTGTTTTGTAGCAAATTTGCAATTAAACTTATTATTTCACCATCACATTCTGTTGAAAGAAAGTTTTGTTCAACCTGATTATGTTCCGAATTACGTTTTATTGAGCATACATGGAACACGGGCCATTCGAAAGTTTTGTAGCAAAACAATAACAATTTTAATATCTCTTCTACCGAAAACAAGTTATTTTGGTTGAAATTGAAACACAAACAAAACAAGCAGCAAACTATCCGAATTATGACTACAAAAACATGACTTTGGTACTAACCGTTTGTGGTTTAGAGTCAAATCCTTTCAACCCGTGTATATCTCGCATCTGAGAGGGCCCTCTGTCGGCAACCTCCAATGACAGACGCTGACAAGCATCTGACGTATGGCCATTATTTTATATGAAGTATGGTACTATATTTAACATGTAAGTAGAGAACATAAACGCGTCATACTTTGTAGACTGTAAAACACGCCCGTCAAACATGCCTGCTCATAAGGTATATTGTTCAGTATGGTAACAGTCTGTCACGTTTTATTATGTTTTACATAATACGGTCATGGTACATATACAGGATTCGAAATCAACTGTAGTTAGACTGCTTAAATGTATTACGAGAGTACGCGTTTTTATGGTATTCGATGACAGTATTTATGCCCTGTTCCTCGTTAGGATATAATATCGTACTTCCTTGAACATGAATCAATGAATGAACTGTCGAAGGAATGTTAATTAATACTTGTTGAATGAAGGCTTGTTGGGTTATGAGTAATTTATTCCTTTAGTTCGTGCTGCGTTGGTCATCGATCAACTGTGTTGGTTATTAACGTGGTTTGACATTATCTTCATATAGCATCTAATCTGGCAAGTTCGTGGTCTCCGGTAAGTTCGTGGATGAAATTATGACGTAATTTTCTCTTGAATGACGCGACGTCGCGAGGCCAAAGTGTATGCAAGTGTGAGCCGAAGAACGGCCTGACTTATGAGAGCACCAATATGTTATTTAAGTTTATTGCAGTTATTTGTGTTTGAAATTTATTTATTGTTAAAAAAATCAACCCCTCATATTGTTCATAAACATTTTCTCAGTATTAATTTCATTAAAAATCAACAAAAATCAAAGAAAACAACCAAGGACATTAAAAATGCCATATTTTGTATAAAAACACGAAAATCTGTGGAAGGGCCTATGCGCATGACGTCATCAAAAGTTGCACGAACTTACAGGAAGTTGAAAAAGATCAAGGTCTATGTTGGGTCATGTTTATTTTCAAGTAAGATTACGGATTTCCGAATAAATATTAGCAATTTTGACATATAAAATAGTTAGTAGACTATATATTCAGATCGATTAAATGCGATGTGTCTATATTAAAACAATTGGGTTTATGCGCAAAGTCGAATGCTTAACACCCACGAACTCGCAGGTGTAGAGGCTATAGTGGTTTTTAAAAGCAAAACACACACTAAAGAGAGAACTATTATAATGAGACATACATGCTTCTAATAGATGTTGAAAACACTTTATTTCATGCAATGTGGTGCATGAGTGGAGAATACCAGTGAATGATAAGCCGATAATTTAACTATAGGTCGAGTGAAATGATAACGTTTGATCATTTCACTCTTGGTTATATGAACTACTTTTAACTTGTTTGTATGTTTATTTTTTAAAGTATGTGAATACCCTAATCGTCAGTGTACACATCGGCCTTTTTAAACAACAGAAAACACATAATAAAATTCAATACAAATATAATTAAGTGACAACGACGCAGTAAGAGTGGCACCATTTTCCCACCACAACAGTGATCGACAATTTTGGAATCATAATGACGTCATATTTATGACGTCATAATACACAAAACTTGTGACGCTTCAACATATCTCGCGCATTTTTTTTATTTATCGTTCAAATATTGAAATATTTGTTTGTTTGTTTAAAACAGTGTCAGATGGGTTTTTTTTTCATTCGTGGTCATAGAAACTAGATATTTTCACTCGTGGCTGCGCCACTCGTGAAAATATTGTTTCAATTACCACTTATGAAATAAAATACGATCTTACACTGCTATAAACAAATACCCTCTATATATTATGTGGCACTTTACAAAAACGTGTTGTCAAATCTTCGATAAATTCGATAAATTTGAACACTCTGTGAATGTTAAACTAATTTTCACCCAACATATTTATTGTCAAACTAATTGGAGTCTGTAGTAAAACCAATACATCATAAATGCTGTCGTATTGGTATCCTAAACTCTCGCGAGTCTGTTAATACGGTATCCATGGCTATTTGTAAAGTACAGTCCTTTACAAAGGAAGAGACTAGTAAAAAGGGGGAAAATAAAGTAAAACAACAATAAATCGGGATTTTTATGGTGTACCGCATTTCGGTTTGTCAAAATAGCAGTACCGGTATACATGTAAATGTGAGACTACGACTTGAAAATAAACATACAATGCAAATCACAAAATGCAAAGAAACGTTCAGCAAATTGTTTATATGGCGATGTAAACAAAATAAAAATTTCATACGTATGATAAAAAGAACATATAGATCTATATCCATTTGCATTATATTACTATTCCAATAGTGAGGACAAATATCACATCTAAGTCATATCATAAACGTTGTGTTTACCATTTGATAACGGAATAAATATAAGTTGGTTGGTATTATAAAAAAACAATTTCTGTACATATAGCCAAGTAATTTGCATTCACATTGTCGACAATGGCACTCAAGTTATTATGTAGCCTACGGTGAGTTATTTTTATTCGGTAGTTGTTTCCAATAAAAACACTACCAAAATGCAAATGGAACGAACTTTCATTCCACAATGAATTCAAGAGTTGAACGACCCTCTTCTGCGCGAAGGAACATACAACAAGAAACATTTAGTAATTTTGTGAGGTAACCATATGTATCTAATTACATATGCATAAATCAAATGATTAATTTTCAGAATATTGACTCGTTGCTAATAACGCTCGTAATCAAGTCTCATGTGTCAAATTGGTGGGTGGGGGGAAATGATCGAAGTGTCGCAATGGTCTGTCAACGCATTGCATTTCGCCAGAGCATTTCAGCGTAAATTCCTGCAATGCTTACACCCATTTGATACTCATTGCATTATTACAGCTAAAAAGTATGAGTAATTATATTTTTTACAGTGGCAGCCGACTACGTCGTGTGCAGAATCTCCTGAATGATGGGTCCGCAGAAAAGAAGGATGCTCCTGATACATTACTGTGCATAGCCGGTATTTATACAGTATATGTATTGATGACAATCATTATTCCTGAATATATTCCCTGTTATTAGAAACATGATACTCTCCCTTGAATGCCAAAACAGGCTATCGGCCTCCTTTGCATGTATTCTGATGACACCTTGCTTTCAAGGGACACTATGTTACTCTTTTATTTGTTTCAAATTTTGGATGTCGTTTTACCTATGGTCTTTTGGTACATTTGTGATTTATGTTGTTGTTTTCATCTTAATACTAAAAAATGATGGTAGCCTGTTCCGCTGCTCGCGATACTTAACCTTTAAACAAATATTTTAAGCAAAAGCAACAAACCGAACATTGTCATTCTATAATATCCAATTAATTTAATATTTTCACGAAAGTAACAGCTGAAAATTTGTTTAAAAGTAAATTATTTGTTATTACAGTCTTTGAAATTAACTTACAAAAATTACTTGCCATTTGGCCAGTAACTTAGGAATGTTTACTTGCCCAAAACATTTTTTACTTGCCCAAACTTTTTTAAATTAAAGATCAACATCTAACAACAGTTCTTCATTTTATTATATAGGAATAACAAGTGTTATAGAAGTGTGTGATATGTGTGTTTCTCTACTTAACTATCACTTTGCCTGATCCAGTTTACATACGTTGACGTAGTCCCTCGAAGACTTGTTATGTGGACAGATCTAATTTGATTTGATTACTTGCCAGGCGGGCGATCTACTAAGAATTTATTCTGTGCCCGACAATATTTTTACTTGCCACGGGCGAACGGGCTAGTGCTAATTTAGAAGACTGTTATTAAATTATTAATATGTTTCAATGCACCATTTGGCTTTCTTGAAAAATGACGTCATCTGTAATCTTGCGGTAAATCTTTTGTTTTGAAATAAGTTTGCTGTTAGTTTATAAACAAACACAAATTAATGACAAATTGTGGGATTGTTGCCTTTTATATATATATTGCCAAAAAAGAGAAATGTGAGTCTTTCTTCATATTAACTGAAACATATGAAAGTGTAAACATAGGCCCTGTAATGTCTACTGTTGGCAACAAGCTGATGTGAAAGTTGTTAAGATTTATGATTTAAAATCATATTTCTTGATTGTTTCCAAATGAAATAATTTATAACATATTATTTTCTGAAAGAAAACCAACATTATGTTTGATGTTGACAATAAGGCGTTAAATTCAAAAGATAAACAGTTACAGCGGAAATAGAGATACCACGTTAATACAGATGCCGACTATACATGTGCACTTAATAATAAAAAATAAATGCTATTTAAAATGCAAAATTTTGATCATAATATGTGTGTTGTTTCCCTACTATGCCATAAAGATAAAACCCCTACTTGTATATTTCTCGGGAAAAGTACATAAATTTAAAGATGTAACATCAAAAGAGTTGGCATGCATCGGTTGCATAGAACAACAGTAAAGCAGATTATAGTAGTTAATTTGTTTTGCAGGTATTGACAGCAGGTACAATGATGGAACGGTGGAACTGATCAATTACCTGCTGTTTGGATTTTTTGAATTACGAAAATCAGAGTTGGAAGGGTATGAAGTTTCTAAGTTTCAATCAGGATTACAATCATTTGAGACAGAAAATACACAATTCGGTTTAGCTATGAGCTCATTATCCCAAACCCCAAAATTTACCATTATGTTCCATAATAACATTGGTCAAAATAATATTTTAATAATAATTTTGTTTATGTAAGGTCACAAGCAAAAACTGACATTTGCTTAATATGACATTCACTGATGAACTATAAACATTTTTTGTGCATTAATTTGTCTTCTTAAATGTACTCATGAGTAGCCAGTTTCTGACAAATGATCGCTTTAAATGTTGTGTGAGTTTTTAATTTGTTATCTTGCAATGATTTTAACATTCATACGTTGGTGTAAGAGGTAAAACATATATGTGATTATAATGAATGAATACAATATAATTATAATTTTGTTGCAGCTCTGGGTTTGAAGAGGAAGTAATTGATGGTAAGTTGCTTGTTTAGGATCCCTGAGTCTTCAATTCACAACCTGTACATCTTTATCAGGGGGGAGGGGGCTAATGCACCTATCAATATTTTCCCCCAGGGGGGGAGCGGCGGGCATATACGGGACTTTAGACTGAAAGCGATTCCCGACAGGCGGGAATTTGATAGGCCGATTGATTCCGTTCACGGGGAAATAGACTTTGGTCGGATTTTAGATCCCGGTAATATTGGCCTCCCGGGCTGGGAGATACACCAAACATCTCCAACCCCCCACCCTACTGCGGGTATTTGGACAAAAATGCTTAGCTCTAGGGTGTGGAATTAGACCCCAAAAAATAATATTAGTCAAATTCCCCTGGGTTTGCCCGCGGCTCTCCTCCTGGGGGAAAATATTGATAGGTGCATAACATTGAGTGGAATGTGGAATTGTCAGTGCATTAAGTGACAGATCAGTGATCTGCAGTTCCAAAATGGCGAATGTTGACAAACTCGCCACCAAATATGTACATCATTTGTTTGTCAACATCCACCATTTTGGCACATCAGGTAATCGCTCCGGCGCTTAATGCAATGCTGATTCCATTCAACGCTCCCCCCCTCCTCCCCTGTTTATAGAAATTGGTAAATCACTAGCAGATTTTATGCACCCCAGTTTTTAGCTTGACTATTCACCGAATAGTTTGAGCTATACTACTCAACCGTTCGTTGGTGTAATGCTCTTGTTAAGGTTTGCGTGCAACATGTCCATATCTCTGTAACTACTACAGATATTCAATGGAAACTTCAAACATGTGTTTGGGGTCATTATGTGAGGTCACTGACCAAGACCCATAAATCTGACCTGCAATTTAGCAGAATTATGCCCCTTTTTGTACTTAGAAGACCTGGTTAAAGGTTGCCTGCAACAACTCCATATCTACGACAGATATTCAATTGAAACTTCACACATGTGTTCGGGGTCATTATGTGAGGTCACTGGCCAAGACCCATAACTGTTACCAGCATTTTAGCTGAATTATGCCCCTTTTTATGCCCTTTGTATGCCCCTTTTTGTACTTAAAAAACGTCAGTTTAAGGTTAGCGTGTAAGAGAAAATTCAGGTTAAGGTTTGCGTGCAATAAGTACATTTCTCTGTAACTACTACAGATATTCAATTGAAACTTGACACGTGTTCGGGGTCATTATGTCAGGTCACTGACCAAGACCCATAACTCTGACCTGCAATTTAGCAAAATTATGCCCCTTTTTGTAAGTTTGCGTGCAACAACTCCGTATCTCTATATCTACTACAGATATTTAACTAAAACTTCACACGTGCCTTCAGGCTCGTTATATAAGGTCACTGGCCAAGACCCATGACTGTTACCAGCATTTTAGCTGAATTATGCCCTTTTTATGCTTAAAAAGTCAGGTTAAGGTTAGTGTGCAACAAGTACATATCTCTGTAACTAATGAGATATTTAATTGAAACTTCACACGTGTTTGGGGTCAATATGTGAGTTCACTGACCTCTGACCTGCAATTTAGCAGAATTATGCCCCTTTTTGTACTTAGACAATCAGGTTTAAGTTGCGTGAAACAACTCCATATCTCTATAACTACTAAAGATATTCAATTGAAACATGTCTTCAGGGTCATTATATAAGGTCACTGGCCTAGACCCATAACTGTGACCAGCATTTTAGCAGAATTATGCCCCTTTTTGTACTTAGAAATTCAGGTTAAAGTTTGCGTGCATCAACTCGATATCTCTATAACTACTACAGATATTCCTTTGCAACTTCAAACATGTCTTCAGGGTCAAGGCCTATAACTCTGACCGGCAATTTAGCAGAATTATGCCCCTTATTGTACTGAGAAATTCAGGTTAAAGTTTGCGTGCAGCAACTACATATCTCTATAACGGGAGAACGGATTGAGCTATTGTAATGAAACTTCATGCATAGATACTTTATACCCAGGCCTCACTTGGGATTGCATTTGGGGTGGGTGGGGTCAGGGTCACTGTTACTAAAAATAGAAAGACTATTTCCTCTCAATAACTTGAGAATGCATTGAGATATTTTAATGAAACTTAATACATAGATACCTTATATCGAGACCTCGCTTGGGGTTGCATATGGGGTGGGTGGGGTCTGACAAAGCGGTTGAATAGTCAAGCGCACTGTCCTGACAGCTCTTGTTTTCTACAAAATGGTCCTAGCATGATTACAATTTTGTCAATTGAAACATTAAAGGGAGATTACCCTTCATAAATTATCATCGAGTACCTCTGTTTGCTAATTATTAAAAACGGGTCGTATTATGGCAACGCCCAAGCAGGGTAGGTGGGCAGTCGGGCGGGCATAACTTTGTCCAGCATGGATGGATTTTTAAATAACTTGGCAGAAGTGATAAGTGTCGCACGCAATAACAAGGTCACTAGGTCCAAGGTCAAGGTCACAATTCAAGATCAAAAGTCAAATGTAAGAAATCAATCCTTAACACTTTGTCCGGAGCATAACTTTGTTCAGCATGATGGATTTTCAAATTACTTGGCATAAGTGATAAGCGTGATGAGACAGAGTGTCGCCTGCAAGAATCAGGTCCCTAGGTTCAAGGTCAAAGGTTAAATATAAAAAATAAATCCTTGCCACTTAGTCCAGAGCATATCTTTGTCCGCATGGATGGATTTTCAGATAACTTGGCAGAAGTGAGATGGAGTGTTGCGCGCAAGAACCAGCTCCCTAGGTCCAAAGTCTAGGTCAGAATTCAAGGTCAAAGGTCAAATATAAGAAATCAATCCTTACCACCTAGTCCAGAGCATATCTTTGTCAAGCATGGATGGATTTTCAAATAACTTGGCAGAAGAGATGAGCATGGTGAGACGGAGTGTAGCTCGTAAGAACCTGGTCCCTATGTCCCAGGTCAAGGTCACAATTCAAGGTCAAAGGTCAAATTTAAGAAATAAATCTGTACCACTTAGTCTGGAGCATATCTTTGTCAAGCATAGATGGATTTTGTCTCTTTAGTAGTTGAATCTTTACCCCTAAAAATGCTCCTTTGACGGGCATATCTTTGGGACATGGCACTCTTGTTATATGTTTGTTTTATAAATTTATTATGATTTTAAATGGTAACATGCCTTTAAGTTATCACATTTGTTTCCCATTACAGACAGGAGAACCTATTCTTTTAACCAGATATCCTTTGCTTTTCACTGAAAATTTTCACCAGAAAAAATATTGAACATTGAACATATTTAGTCAAAGCGTGATACTGCGAATTGTGATACTACGAAATGACGGGATACAACGAATAAGGCGGCTGGTCCCGTCCGTTTTTTTTACATATTTGACTACAAAAAGATGCAATACTACTAATTCGTTATTGAATTAAAGATGCGTTACTATGAAAAAATGTTCCAATCCCATCATAGCGTTTCCAATGAAATGATAACACGATACTACGAAACAGATTGTCATGTAGACTTTTCACACCTTCCCAACTCCGATTTCACACCTCTGGCAAGTCAGACAGCAAGCCATTTTGTTTTCCCCATGGGCAAACATAGTTGTTAACGAGTATAATTTCCATTTTAATCCACTTTAAATGGTGCAGTGTGCGATTATTTTGGTTTGATTGATTGACTTTCGTGATTACCAATATGTCATAGCGAATTTAATTATTTTTTGGTGGATTTTATACATTATTTTGGCAAGTACATTCACAAATGTCAAATGCACTCAGTTTAAGAAGTGCATTATTGTACGTAAATGCCGCAACATGCTGCAAATTAACTCTAAATCTAACGAGATTACATTACTACCGTATTCTCCAAAAAGTTGAGATACTGCAACAAACGCGATAATACGAACAAACTCGTGTCTCTCGTGACTATTCGTAGTATCACATTTCGACTGTACGAGGGCTGTTTCATAAATTCGCGGAATTCTCTTCTCTAAAGTTTATTTTTCAATCATCTTAAATGAAAACACATGCACAAGTTGTTTGGCACATATCCTATGATAATCTAAAATGATAGTCCTTATTTTGTTTAATTTATGGAAGTTTAGTGGTATCTATAGCAACCGCTATTTAGCGCCTTGATGCATGCCGGTATTTAAACATTTGAAATGCACTGAAAGTGCTGTTAACTAGTCATACATTTTGCATTTTGGGCACGAAAGCGCCTGATGTTAGCAACATGTTTCGACGTCATTTTCTGCAAGTTTTAAAACATTATGCTGAACAATTACCTCCCAGCAGCTTTTTATTGCCATAACTTTGCTTAATCGCTTGACTTCAACGGACAATGTTGAATTATGTTCCATTGTCAAATTTTCCGTTGGACTAAAACTATATCCGGCCGAAACATTTAAACAGATCAGAAACTCGGATACATTACCTAAGTGTGGAAAGAGATTTGTGTACAAATGGCATGCACGATTTAGGGACAGCAGAAACCATCCCTACAGACCGGACCCTATGGACTTCCATTTATTTCATGGCCTTAAGAATGAACTGAGAGGACAATGCTTTGAAACATCATTCAATAAGGATTGGTTCAAGTTACATTTGACCAATGGGTACATAGACATAGAAAGTGTGTGGCTACAGGTGGTGACTTCGTCGAGAAAGTGAACCACACTCTTCAATTTGACGTTTAGGTGACGTTAAATTGACGTTGGAGTGCTTTAAGTACTCAATGTTCCATATAAAATTAAATGTTCTATGTATCACTATAATTTTTGGTCTAAAAGTCAGTCATAAGTAAACGTATTTCAAGATGTATTTTTGTTAAATATAAATCACCTAAGGTAGAAGAAATAGAGTAATTCCGCAAATTTATGAAACAGCCCTCGTATGTGTAAAAATGTCAAGATTTAACGTGTGGTTAGGCGTTTCATCTGTTGTTGTTTTCTTCTTCCAAATTTTAATTCTAGTGTCTGCCATAATATGCCTGTGTTCTTCTAGATGTGCTCTTGTGTATCCAGTGTGACCGTGTGGACGTGTACTGCAACCCTGTCAACTACCACTACCTCTTACCATACGTGAGTCACTGGAGGAATGTGGCCTTCCACTGTCTCACTGACGAAGAGGTGAGAGTTGCCTTCCTGAGCCTGGACCGGTCTTCACAAAGCTTTTTAGTTTAGCTCGATTATGTTGAACACCTTATTGGGACATTTTGAGTCTGTTTCCAGGCATACATGCCATACATCCCGGTCTCACCGGGATTGTCCCGCTTTCGGGAGTTTTGCCCCGGCATCCCACTCAGAAGCATTTTGTCGCGGTCTACCACAAAAATAGATGTTAGTGTGCAATAAAAGTTGCATTATGTATACTGTTTAAACGGTGAGGTTTCGTTTATTTTATTTCCTTTAAATGTTAAATTTTTAAAAAAAACATATTAGCCTTAGTTAGTGTATACATGTATTATGTACATGAATGATATGACAAGTAATGGACCCTGCGACAAAATAACAATATTAAGATGTCCCACTAAAATGTCAAATGTCCCGCCAATTTTTTGTCAATGTCCCATTTTGGCCTGAAAAAATTATGGCATATATGGTTTCCTGGAATGAACCAGTAGATTGAACCAGTACATGGTGTCTTTTGAGAAAGATCATTCAAACACTGCCTGAGCAGGAATCAAACTCACGACCTCCCAATCAATAGGTGGATGCCTTATCCATTACACCAATGTGAATCATCAGTGAAGTTTCTTAGTAAAAACTGAAGTACATTTCTCCCAAACGAAGTACATTTCTCCCAAATGAAGTACATTTCTCCCAAACGAAGTACATTTCTCCCAAACATACAATTCCTTAAGTCTGTGACTTTCATTTTATGTTCATTTTACATTAAAATATTGAAACCTTATACAGATTTAATAGAACATTAAAATACTGAAATCTAGTAAAGATTTAGTAGATGCTTTTTAAATTTACCACTTTGTGAACCAACATCAATAAATTTCAAACAGACATTTTTTATGGAGTACGGACGTTAAACAAATGCCACCAGTCATTTGTTTTAGCATCTTCGTTAAGAAATTGTGTGAACTAAATTGTTCAAGACTTAGAATATATTCGAATACCTAAAACGAATATTTGAATATTGATTTCAGTATTCGGTCCCATCCCTATTCAAGACATATCATCGATAAATACATGTATGTAATATTGCAGTATGAAGATGAAGAGAAGGCAGAGGATTTCAAAGTTTCCTCATTTGTGTCAATGGTGAAGAATTCTAAAAAAGTTGGAATTCCTTACGGCAATTCAAGTAAGACAGTTGTCCATAAAAGATTTTTGTTGACTTTCTACAGTTCTACGAGTGTACAGTATTATTTTTTAAAGTTAAAACTAAGATGAATTGAATAGCACTGTAAATGCTAACCATAATGAGTCGTTCAATTATGTGCACACAACAAAATTATAGACAACAGAGATCTACTTCAATTCAAATAAATTTAATTAATTTATGTGTACATTATTTTTACTTGTATGTCCTTAAGTATGGAAGGGTATATCGGCCACAATATGCATGTTACTAAATGACAATTGCATGTTGCTAAATGACAATATATATTGCTAAATGACAATTGCGTGTTGCTAATGACAATTGCACATTGCTAAATGACAATTGCCTATTGCCTTATGATATTCGTAATGGAACGACATACATGTAATTGACAAGTGCTTTGAGCCTTTTTGTTTGCCTACTCCAATATCGAAATGTTTATTCATGCTATTCCTTTCTGCTTTCCTATGCTCATTTACTTTGTTGTTGCTGATTGTCACAAGCGATTAACTAACTAGTGGATTTTGCTAAGCATGTTAATGCATTATAACATTACAGGGAACCAACACGAATTTGACTTTCTAGCGCAAATTACTATATACGGGAGACAACTCTTGACAGCAAATTCAGATGTTCGATAGTTTCCGGAGATCATATTGTAGACTGCTTTTGTCATAATAAAAATTTTGGAGTCCAAGCTAGTTCTGTTGAACGTACATTTCGCGTAAAATGTAATCGTCAAGAATATTTTTTTCAACAAAGAATTTTAATTACAGAACAAACATGAAATAATAAACAAAATACGACATAGAAACGAAAAATAGCGATTTAATGTTGTTGTGGATTTCTATTATTAATTTCATAAAATATTCATGAGTAACCCAAGCAGTAGATATGCATATATATGTATACACATGCATTGACAGACGGGCGGACGGACACTCGGGCGGACGTGTGTATGTGTGTGCGTTTGTGCATGTGTGTTGATGTGTACGTGTGTGTACGAGCGTGCGTGCGTGTGTGTGTGTTGAATGTGCCTATTTCGTAGTTTATGAGGTTCCTCCGCGCTTCTGCATTTCGTAGTGACCTGGTGTGTGTACCAGCACCCCTGCCTAATTTACATTTTAACTTATCACAAGTTGGGACAAATTTTGAATCATAACTTTTTCTGTTGTATTATTTTTTTTTTTTAATTCTGGTGTGGTGTTGTGCTGTTTGGGGGGAGGGGGCACTCAATACACAGTGCAGGGTGCAGTGCAAGAGGAAACTCCAGCTATCGGGTATGTTGACCACCAACCATATTCACATGCGCCGAGTAGGGAATGAACCCGAGGCCGCCTAAATGAAAAGCAAGTCTACCAACCACTGAGCTAGCCGGACAGTGCTTCAAGGTATTTGGAAGTTGTAGGACGGATACGTTGTATGTCTGAAAGTCATCCGTACGGACAGACGGTCGGGCAGACAGTTAATGCGCCAACGGTCAGGACTGATACACTGAACATAAAACTCTTTTTTCAATTAATTCCTTAAAAACGGTTAAAGGAAATAGATACGACATGCTTTGTGACCGACAGGCACCCGGACGTACGGACAAAAGTACTGACAGACAAAGGTATTAGCTCAACAGCGCCATGCTTGTGCTCACTAAGACTAACTTTCCTCGGCCGTTTACTGATTCGCAGAGGCGGGACGTACAACGGGACCTTATTTCGACCGAAATAGCCAGGAGCTTAACTAGTCAAAAGTAGCTTGGAGTTAGGTATGTCCCAGCGATTTTACGGACACTGCCGGAATTTCTGGTTCCCGGTTACACATGAATGACATATTACAAATTGTCAAGTCGCATTTGAGTAACTTCTTGTTGCTAAGTGCTTGCTGCTTTCGCCTTGCTAAACTTTCAATCGTTTAATGCCTAAACTATCATTACTAGGTTTAATCAAATTCACATAGTAAAATGTACAAAGCAATATGAACTTGTTCGCAAAAACACTTAATGATGACACAGAGAGGATGCATTTGTCATTTACACCCAAGAATGTGTGATTTAATTTAATTAACCGATAGAAAGAAGCACTTGGACGCATGGAAGTTGCAGTTAATTAGTAACGAATAACACAGTGCAATAAGCAATTATCATTTAGCAAAATGTAATTGTCATTAGGAACGTGCAATTGAAATTTAGCAGCCTGCAATTGTAATTTAGCAAAATGTAACTGTCATTTAGAAGCATGAATGTACTGGCGGATATACTCTTCCATACTTAAGCTTCCTAAATTATATAGCAAATTATTATAATAGTTAATTTGTTCTAAGGGACAGTCGGTACAGCAAGACGTGTTTTATCTGTGGGAGTTTAAATGTGATTTAATAGTTATATTCACATCGGACATATATAAAACATGGACCGCATGTTGTGATTGATATTTAAAAGTGTTGGCTTGTGTTAGAGTTTGGACATATTACTTTGGAGAAGAGGTATTTGCAAACATTTTTTTCCATATAGACATGTATATATGCACAATAGATATTTATAGTGCGCACTGACCGTGATGAAGTAGTTTCACAAGTAAGCATTGGTCAGCGTGGTCAGTAGAGCAGAGCGGAGCATACCGTGTTCAGTCGATAGATAAATCGCTATTGTGACTATTTTGCAAACTGTGTCGACATTACGCAATATCGTATACGAATAGGAGGATTTACACAGCCGTGTTCACGTGCACCACAAGATTGTAACGGCGAACAGTATAACCCGTGCACTCATAGCACCGATGTTCACTTCAGATCACTCATATGACTGTCTACTATTTGTTTTAGGACTGTCCGTTTATGTAAAGAGCCTTTTGTTTTCCAGAGACTGTGTACTGAATTTTTTTGACAGTAATGCTCACACTTATTTGTCTGCTCATTTTGTACATTGTACAAATGCTATGAATGTATACGGCGAAACTGCTGACTACTCGTGTTTATACCGACTACTATTATTAGCAAGCGATGTGGAAGAAAACCCCGGTCCTACCAATGGTCCTACACATGGCGAAAATGCAAGCAGACCACATTCACCCCCACCATCTGGTTTTTACCCTGGCCCTTACATGAACCCAGATACACGGTATATCGTTAATGCAATGGCAGCATACAACAAACAGACTAACGATAGTATCGCTGAAGTAGGCGCAGAAATTCAGGCTGTGCAACAAGATATTCGACAAGAACTAAACAATATCAACAGTAAAATCAACAATATCGAAGTAACACAACGATCAATGGGTAAACATATTAAATCCCTTCAAATGAAATTCGATGACATAGATAACAAGCATCAAGACCTCCGAACCGAGTTCGAGGAAGCAGCGCACATGTTTGACAGTGATAATTCGGAGATGTGTGAAATTACAAAGCATTTAGAAAATCTAGAAAGTGCTGAAATAAAAAATATTCTCCGTATTTTTGGCCTTACTGATGATGAACATGAAACAATCGATCAAACAAGGGTGAAATTTGTTTCTGGTGTATATAATGTTGCCTATCCGAATGATTCCTTTCAAGATGACACCATTATGGATATTAGAAGAATAGGCAAATACAGTTTGAACACTCCCCGGATGGTTCTGGTGAAATTTAAGTCATTTGATACCAAGGCGGAATTGTTTAAGATACGCGATCGTCTCGTGTCAAAGGCATTCAAATATCTAGCGAACTTACTCAGTATCAACGCTCGAAGGTCAGAGAACTGCATCAGCGTGGTATAAATGCTTACTTCAAGAACGGTATTCTCTATCAAAGGCAAAATTCTGTGGAAAATAGATTAACTTTACAAGCTAGGCGAAGGGTTCAACGGAGCGAAATTAGCACAAATGCACAACAAGCCACAGTTGCCAGCAACACCGGCGACACGCCTGCACATGTGGAATAGGATTGTGGCCAAGGCCCGCTATGTTCACATATTTCTATATTGTCATGGAATGTAGCAGGACTGAGATCCAAATTTGTTGATCCATTATTTCTTACATATCTATTGCAATTTGATATTTTAGTATTGCTAGAAACATGGTTGCTAGAAACATGGGTTTATGTGGTTTTGTTCGCCATCTAAAATTTCTGGGCGCGGTGGTAGAAATATGGCGGGTGTTTTTGTTGGTATAAAAAACTGCTATAGTTGTTTCCTAACTCGCGTATTTTGTTACTTTGAAGCAGGGTTGGTTTTTAATATTGATAAACAACTGTTCAATACCTCTAAAGATATACTATTAGTAGCATCATATATACCTCATGATGCCTCACCCACATATAAAGGGTGTAATATCAAGGGTATTGCGATTATTGAAAACCCATTTTGTACTATAAATTACGCGGAATACCATAGTATGTTGGCTGGTGATTTGAATGCCAGAACAGGAATAGAAAATGATTTTATTGATACTAATACAAATTTGCCAATTTTTAATGATCTAGAAGAACTATTTTTGGGCAGATTCTCGTATGAGTAATCGCATGTCATGCGATTCCCATGTAAATAGCTATGGACGAAATGTGTTGAATGTATGTAAAGTGTATGAACTGTATGTATTAAATGGTCGCTGTGGGGCAGATACAGATACAGGGAAATTACACATATGTAAGCTCCAACGGTTGTAGTGTCATAGATTACTTTGTTGGTAGTCTTGAAATATTCGACATTGTGCAAGGTATGTTTGTTGATGATGAAAGTTCATCTGACCATTTACCTATTGTGTTAAAACTAAAAACAAAAGCCTATGAACGTGATACTCCAAATCAGAAACAAGTACATGTGGGTGACATAGTTAGAACTGACTTTAGTACTGATAAAATTGTTATATATAAGCAAAACCTGCAGGCTCTTATAGAAAATGATGCACTATCGTTCACATTTGAAAATACAAATGAGTCAATAGATGACATTGTAAAAAATTTCGAACGTGTTTTAATCAATTGTAGTATCATTTAATTAGTAAACGAAGGCGATGTGTACATCATGCTAAAAATGGTTTGACCGAGAATGTACGAATTATAAAACTGAAGTAAATAAGGCTCTGCGGACATTCGCCGTGATAACACTATCAATAATTTAAATGATTACCTGTCAATCAAAAAGGTGTATCGAAATATATGTAATACAAAGCGCTATGAATGTAAAATAAACGTTATCAAAGATCTATCTAACTCAGTTGGTAATCAGAACGTGTTTTGAGGCAAAATTAAAAGTCTTCGAAGCAAAGAGACAGATAAAACAAATATATCATGTGAACAATGGTATGATCATTTTAATTTACTTTTTAATGTACATAATACAAATGTAGCACAAGATGCCACAAATTATTCTAATGATCATGATGACAGAGAAACTGCTTTTATTGATGAGTGCCAAGATGAACTCTTTAATGCTCCTATTTCAGATAATGAAATTCTAGAAGCGGTCAAATGTTTAAATCCAACGAAGGCTAGTTCTGGTGTGCTATTAGCGAAACATTTTATACACAGTATTGAGCTAACTCTTCCTTTCGTAAAAAGTAATTTTGAACAGGATTTTTAGCACAGGCTACTTCCCTGAAAAATGGGCTTGTTCTATAATGGTACCGTTACATAAAAAGGGGCCTACAGATAACCCTGACAATTACACAGGTATTACACTTATAGATATTTTCAGTAAAATATACATTTATATTTTGAATAAAAGGCTTACATTTTACGTTGAGGCATATGGACGATTAACAGAGTCACAAGCAGGATTTACACAGGGTTATTCGACAATAGATAATGCATTTGTTTTATACTCAATAATTAATAAATATTTATGTAGAAAGGGCAAAACAGTGTATGTTGCTTTTGTAGATTTTAAAAAGGCATTTGATTACGTCGACAGGGGGAGACTATACCGAACATTAATAAAAAATAATATAAGTGGAAAATTGTTAAACGTCATAAAGGGTCTTTATATGGAAGTAAAAACTAAAGTGGGGTCACATTACATGTTAAGTGATCTAATTAACTGTCCTATGGGTCTAAGACAAGGTTATAATTTAAGCCCGACTTTGTTTAGTCTATTTATAAACGAGCTATATGAATATTTGAAAGGTAAAAATATAAAGGGCATACAATTGACACCAGATGATGTTGCGATTTTTATGTTGTTATTTGCTGATGATGTAGCATTAGCATCTGACACTGTGTTTGGTTTGCAACAACAACTAAATTATTTACATGAATATTGTATCGAATATAAACTAGAAGTTAATGTACATAAAGCAAAAATAGTTGTTTTTAAAAATGGGGGGAGATTATCCTCAAGGGAAAAATGGTATTATTGTAATGAAAAGTTACAATGTATTAATGGGTTTACCTTATGTAGGTGTTTATTTTTCTTCAACATTGTCAATGTATAAAATGGCAGAAAATATGGCTGTAAAAGCTAAACGTGCAATTGCTTCGTTGTTGGCTTCCCTATATGAGTACATGCCAATGGACCATAGTTGTTATTTTAAGTTAGTTGATGCTAAGGTTATGCCTATTCTATTTTATGGATCAGAGCTTTGGGGATTAAAATCTTTTGATATTGTTGAACGTGTACATATAGATGCTTGTAAGAGATTTATGTCAGCACCATTTCATACATGTAATATGGCTGTACTAGGTGACTGTGGTAGATTTCCTGTACACATTTTTACATGCAGACGTGTTATTAAATATTGGTTACGTATGTTAAAAATGCCATATAATCGGAATGTTAAAAAATGTTATGAAATGCTTAATACATATGACGATTTAGGTTATAAAAATTGGGTATCATCGTTACGTGAACATTTGTTTTCTATAGGATTTGGGTATGTTTGGAATCAACAAGGTGTTGTAAATGCAAACTTATTTTTGTTTCATTATTTTCAGAGATTAAAAGATATATTTTTACAGACATGGTCTCAATCTTGCAATGATACGCCTAAGCTGGTTACATATACGAGATTTAAAGTAGATTTTGAACGTACTTTTAATTCGTAAATTTTGAAACGCATATGTTTGTTTCAGAACATCATTGCATCAATTCATGATAGAACAAGGACGATATTTAAACTTAGACCGAAATAGAAGACTATGTCCATTGTGTAAATCCTGTATTAAAAATGAATACCATTTCTTGCTTATATGTCCTTTCTATGAAGATCTTCGTGTAAAGTATATTGATACCACATTTTACATTTCCCCTACAATCAATAAATTTAATAAAGCAATGAGCTCACGTGACGAAAAAGTTATAAGAAATATTGCCATGTATATCTATTACGCTTTCGAAAGACGAAAAGTTATGTAAACCAATTGAATTGAATTGAATTGAATGTAATTAAGTTGATGATTATTCAGATCGACACACCAACATAGTTAATTGTGCATGAATGCAACCAAATATCACATATGCTTGTTCATTGCACATAGAGCCGTACACATTTAATATTACTAAGCTGCTTTGTTTTGCTGCAGATCGCTTACACGAGTTTGATGGCATGTTGATAGAGAAGTGGCCGATCATTCAGGTGTATGGGGTAGAGGGGATTGGAGGGTAGGTGCAGTCTTCACCATCATTGTTTGGAATGACCTATCAGTTGTGACATGAGTCATACAATCTCATCTTGCGCATATATACTTTAAACATGAAAGCATTGCAAGAAATTACTAGATGAGTGTAAGTGAATTAGTGATAGTCGATATGTTAATGTAATCACTTGGTAAGAAAATTAATTTTCTAGACATAGATGTTATGCGCATGTATTTTTTCATCTTTCTTGCGCTTTTGGAAGACGTAATATTAACTTGTCCATATAGATTTGCACTTGTGTACCAGGCTTTCTAATTTCTTGCATTAATTTATTTGAATGATCAACTTAAAGTTGTTAAACATGTTTTACTGTGACATAATATATAAAACCGACAGTCAATTACGTGTTTCGAAGAATAAAATCTGTAACTTTACAAGAGATGTCATTTTACGAACTTGAAAACCATGTCTGATTAAGAAGCTTAATGATATCATAATTGTTTTCTGATCACTAATTCGTGGTTCATGTGAAATACTTGTGTGCACAGTATGTGTTTTATTATGTCCACACTTTCAGGGGGGTGGGGGGGGGAAATATAAATTTGCCCTTGTCTGTCCGTCCCGTCCGTCTGTCTGACATAATTGAAATAATTTGTTAGATTTTTGTGTCGCGCGTAACTCAAAAAGATTGTGTACCTGGGTATTTTGTTGCAGTTTTTTTCCGACATCACCGCAGTTATGGCCCTTTTTTAGCAAAAAAATGACATTGGGACACATATCTCGTTTATTTTATATTTCTTGTTTGTTTGTTTTTTAATATCTCATTAAAAAACATTGAAATAAAGTAACAGCTTATTTTAATACTCAAAATGTTGAATGCTGCCTTGAAAGGAAGTGTGCTGTTGTTTCAGTGGTGGATTCTTCACGATGCAACATGAGGTGGTGGACGTGAGCAGCTCTGTACATGGCCTGTACTCATGGATGGACCCAGTAGCTCTCGAGACTCTAGTCATAGAGGTAACCAAACACTAAATCTTGTTCGACTCTACTATCCGCTGGCTGGATCTGATGACTTCACATTGGGAGTCACCTTCAGTACATTTACGCACGATTTTTCGGATGTTTGCATGCATTAGTGACTGGAAAACTGACAAAGGTAGAGGTTTTGAGAGGTCTGCCTACCTGAATGTGCAGTTGGTATATTCAGTAGTTAGCAATAGAAGTCTTAACATGTTCAGAAATCTTACTTCTACCATTATTGTATGCAAATAATGTTGATACATTTTGAAGGATTATTACAATAATAATCAGCTCCACATATTGTAGTGTTGTGTTGATGTAAACTTACCACCACTTATCCTACATACAAGTAGAGTTCACATTTACCACCATAAATTCTAGAGAGTGTACATTGACTCCCAAATTTTCAGAAGTATGCATACATTTACCCCCAGTACAAAAGCTTATCTGGAGCACTGACTTCAGACAGCCTTTTCCAGAACCAATCAAATTGTTGCTTTTCAAATGTTGAGGTCTAACTTTATATATAAACCAAAAACTATACTTAAAATTAACGTGAAATTTGGATGTTTATTCATCTTAAGTATCGCTATATCCATTGTTTTTGATGTAAAAATTAACTTAAAATGATTTATGCACGAGGAGCAGTTGGAAATAAATAAAATTATCAAAAACTTTCACCAAACTTTGCTGTGTAACTATCAATTTCATTGTGCGCAGCACAGCCAAGATTTTTATTGTTCAGAAGGTGATTTGAACTTGACCTGTTATACGAGGTCTTCGGATCCTAACAACTTTAGGATTTGATTGTAATGAGATTTCCAACACTATAGGCCCGATTCCTCAGAAATACTGTTTGAAAAGGGATAAGCTTATGTTCGATATTCTTGTAATGGAATAAAATGTGCTCAAATATAATTGTAGAGACATAAATATTATTACATTTAGAAAAAAAAATTAAGTATGTTAATCAAAAAAAAAATGTGTGTTGTGACGTCAACTTAAAGATAATGGTTTTGATATATGAAAGAAGGGACTTAAGCCTGTTATTTTGTTTAGCCCGAAGTATCATAACCTGTTAAAATCCTTTCATTTTGGACATTTAATAGGGTTTTATGAAGAAAAGGTTGTAGTCTGATAGGATTTTCGTTAGCCAAATGTTCTAATTTGTAGCCATTGGTAAAATGCACTCCGCACTGCTGCTTCTAAATGTAATATGCAAGGTTATTGTCCTGATATGTAATAAGCCCATTTTGTCTGAGACATTGTTCACATTAAAGAATGCAGATATCAGTAGCCTTTGACATTTGCACTAAAGGAATTGAGATTTAGAGATGTCAAAAAGTAGGTCCTTACAACAATAATAAAAACACTGACATTACCAATTTGCATTACGAATTATTGTTTTCTAAAAAACACGAGTATTCTGCCTTTTGAGAACAAACAGATGTTTTCAGGCTCAAAATGCTATCAAAATTCAAGACACTTGCTATGCTGGTACATGTAGTTGAAATCTGGTGGCATAAATTGTTTAGCGCTATGACTTAAAGCCTGGTGACAAAATGCATTTTGTGGAATTTTTTAATGTTTTTGGCGAACTTGTGTGATATTTCTTTGTCTGTCATAGTCAACATTTACTAATACAGTTTTGAAACAGTTTTTGCTGGAATTTATAGTCCAAAACAACTGGTGGTATGGAATATACTAAAAATTCAAATTTTAAAATCTATTCAAACGTTAAAATAGCTACATTCAAACTTAGCGCAATTTTTTATTTTTTGGTTTAACATACATGTATATTGTTTTGTAACTTTATTTTGTACCAATATATTTATAAAATAATTTTAATTTTGACTTCTTGTCAACTTACAGTAAGAATAACACAATTCTTTATCAATACGGGCCCATTCCTGATATCCAGGTGCCCAAGTAACAGGCCTATTAACATTTAAATAAATTTCAATGATAGGTCTTCAAACAGTCCATGTTTGACTGTTTCAGCAAGTATCAAAACTGGAGAGGCAGTGGCAGACAATGCTGTCAACCGTAGATGTTTGTGTGTAAGTACATGTACAGATGTTGTTCATTCTCATGGGATAAAAGTTGATAGGTTTAGCAATTGTAGGAGCAACCTAGATGAGCAGCACAAGTGTATCATAATTGCATAATTGCATTTAAATATGTAAATCAGATGTTTGCAATGAGACATTTGATATCTGCATCATAGTAAAGGCTGACAAAATACCCCCAAAAACAACAACAATAGTATAATTTAATTTAGCTATCACTGAATATGTCATATAATAAATGTTAGACATCTGACTGTCCATTTTCATTAATCTGTTTTTAGTGTTAGTTCATCAGTTTAGAATTTCTACATACGTATTCCTTTTCCTTCCTCTTCGTATACTAATTGGCAGCCCTTTTTGCAATTTGTAATTAAACAACTGTGATTTCTTTTTTTGCCATTCCCTTTGTTGCAGTGGAATGGGCAACTCCAGTGCTTTAACTGAAGAAAAGATATTTGAGGTGCGTATATGACTGGATGTTATTTATTTTAAGAACATTTTAAGAATGCTTCACAATGGTACTAAAATAGCACTTCACAGTCTTCACGATTGAGCAGTGGACCGTGGAGTCCACAGAATAATTGCTAGGTCCAGCAACATTTGTAAGTTAACTGGACGAGCAGTCCATCAAGTTAAGGTCCCTCAGTAAACATGAAAAAACTGTCCTTATAAAGAAAGAAGTTCTTTTTTAGCCATTGATCCACCATGTTGGTATTGACTTTGTATCTGAAGAACAAATTATTTCCATTTTAATGAGAGAATAAAAGTTTTACAGATTGAATATACGAGAAAGTGAAAGAAAATCGACGTACTATGGTCCACTAAATTGTAATATGCTCCAGTTTATTTAGCTGGCTTGGTGGACCGACAGTACACTGATTTGAACGTTTATTTGTGAAAACTGACTTCACTGTGTTTAATCCAGTAAATAGTTGCAGTTCTTTTTTTTTCCTAAGGTTAGTGCCACAAATTAATATGCCTGTGTACAAGTACTGATTACTCGTTTTTATAGCACTTTATAAAAATAATAACAAATACACAAAAAATTATGCCGACAGTCATTTGCAAAGATTTCCATATTTCCTTACAAACAGTAATGTGCAATGCATTGTCAGAGATTGTAAATGGAATCCCTTTGCAATGAGTGCTCACTTGATCTTCTCTTACTCATTTGATCTTTCTCAAAGTTACCAAGTTATACCCAGGAAACAGATTTAGGAGTGTATCCGTCTAAGAAACTAAGTAGGAAATGTCATAAGTTGTATTACTGTGATATTATGAGTGTTCATTTGATCTTTCTCAAAGTCACCAAGTTTAACAAATACACAAAAAATATGCCGATTTGCAAAGATTTCCATATTTCCTTAGTAACAATAATATGCAATGCATGCTCAGAGATTGTAAATGGAATCCCTTTACAATGAGTGCTCACTTGATCTTTCTCAAAGCTACCAAGTTAAATCCAGAAAACAGATTTAAGATTGTAAGAAACTACCGGTAAGTATGAAATGTCATAAGTTGCATCACTGTGATATTATATTCTTTGTCATTATGATACACACATGTCATTTGATTGATTCTGCAGGTGTGTTTTAATGGAACAGAATGTGGAACAAGTAAGCCAGATTAAAAACAAAAATGCAAAAAAGAGACTTATGTTGATAATTCACAGAGGCCTGTAAAGAATTGTTTATGGCACATTGCCAATGCTTGACAACCGTCTTTCATGTTCTAAACTGTTTGGAACGCAATTGAAGGAACATTTTCTTAGACTGATGATTTGAAGTTTCAAAATTGTATTTGAAAAAAGATGAATGGTTTAAAAAATGTCAGCTAAAATGCATTAAATTATGGCACAGTGTTTTATGTTAAAAAAAATCACTGAACTGCTGAAATCAGTCATTTTCACATATAATTATATAAGCAAAAATCACCGTTAGTAGGTCAAGTAGTCTCAGTTCTGCTGTGAGCTCACTGTATGTTAAGGTATGATAATATCCTGAATTAAATGAGAAAAGCAAAAATAGAGCTGGCTTTCCATTTTCTCCTGGAAATACAAATTTGCACTTGAGTGATGGTTAGAGCAGACCAGTGGAATTTTAATTTGTGTTTATATTCTGGGGAAATGAATAAATTTAAATTGCCGCTTTTTTTCAGTAATCAAATAAATTGTTCCTGACAGCAGTTCATTAAGCAGAGGCCACAGTCTGGGAAAGTGTTCCAGAAAGATTAGGCAGACAAAACATTCGGTTTCAATTACTTTTCAGCAAAAAAAATGGTTTTAAACAAAATAGCTGTATTGCTGGCATATGTCCTGTTCCTGGAAGTTAAGTCTTTCTTTGATATGTTTTCTTGGAAAAAAAGAGAAACAACAACACTGCAAAAACAGAAACAAACAACAACAACAATTACAGCATCAAACAAACAACAGTAACAACAAAGCAACCTCAGACAGCAACTTAAAAGACGTTTAACAACAAGTAAAACATTTGACTGATTCTGAGATTTTCTTTAAAAAACACTTCAACTGATAACTAACTGTTAATGATTGTTTGGACTAATGCAACTAAACTTCATCTTCAACTTCAGCCGCTGCGGAGTTTCTATGTCCACGGCCAGGCCAACATGGCAGGGGGAGACCACCCGTCTTCCGTCGTACCGTATGTACTGTTTGGCAGGAACACCCGCAGTGAAGTGCTCGACCAGGCGTCAAAGAAGGTCATGAAGCCAACTGGGAGTTTCGACACAACCACTGTCGGCAAAGACGCTTGCAATTTTATGGTTAAGTTTCGTTTGATACTCCCTTACTTTTAGCTGTAAATATTCACTATACGTCATTAAATAAATATTATATTATATTATTCTATTCTATTATATTATAGAGGGATCATATTTTTCTGAAAAGTCAATCGGTCCTGAGGTCTGCTGGTCATGCATCCGAATTATGTGTATCCGAAAATGATGCGTGTTCGAAAATGTGTATTATAAAATATAACTATTATCTGGACAGATTTCACACCTTAAACTCCAATAAATGTTCATGTCCTTGTCTATTATGAGTTTTATATTCACGAAAGTTTAAAGATCATGCAATACAATGAGAACAACCATTCTGTTTCCAAATTATGTGTAGCCGAAAACATGTCAGAAAATTTGTATTTTAAATTTTGAATATAAACTAAGTTTCCACACCTTAAACTTCAATAAACTTTCAATTTCTATGTCTGTTATACAATGTATGAGTTTTGCTTAACTTAAATTATAATGTAGACAATGGGACGTCATGAACCTCAGTTAAACCAACTAGCAAAAACACTTTAATTTTATTGAAAACTATTTGTACTACAATTTTTTTTAATAGTTAGATTTCACATCACTACGCATATTTTATGAGATTTTGAACGCAGTGCAATTATCCAGGAAATGTATGTTTTCCACGAGGATAACGTGCAGTTGCTTAACTCAGTCTCTATAGTAGCTGGACACGATTTTATCGTGGAGAAGTGCACTCTGATGTCGACATCAGTGACCGACCGGTTTCAGTTATATAATACACTCAACGAATTGCAGCAAAAACACTCCAGTTATCGGTCGATAGTGACCAGACTGCTGTCTATCAAGCATCACTGATCTGGCTTTCGCACCTAGAGAGCATGGGGCCATAAAATATGGATATTGTGTATTGAAATCATGGGATTATCACATTTTTTATAGTTACTGGAGAAATTGAAGAAAACTAGTCAGACCGATTGCTTGTTAGTTCAATCGGTCTTTTTCGCACCCCATCGGTCTCAGACCCGCAAAACCGAACACAATATGATCCCTGATATTGTATTGTATTGTATTGCATTGTATAAATATCATAGGCAGTTGAGAGGCATAGTAAATATTGCACCCCCCCCGAGTAGAGTGATGTCAACCGAGGCCGATGGCAGAGGTTGACATCACTCTTCGAGGTGGGCAATATTTACCATACCCCTCAACATGCCTGTGATATTAATTTTATCATACTGAACACAAATTCTGTAATTCAAAGAACAAACAAGTCTTAAATTGTAAACTCAAGTTTATTGTTGGAAAATAAAGCGCTCATCGACATTGATTTTTTAAAATACATTTTAATAAGCGCCTACTGATAATTAGCTAATACGGATTTCTCGGAAAACCCGAGTTGCTATTTTTAGGCCCATGCGCGGGGTATATTTTAGTCACGCGCAGGGTATATTAAAAGTTATACCCCACTTGGAGTATATTACTATCCAAGGCCATGACATATTAAAATTATGCAGTGATGGGTATATGGGATTTTACAATGTGAAAACGAAGTGAGGTATAATAATATATTATAATATATTATATCTCTTGATCCATTAGCTTTATATGTCAGAGGTCAATGTCTTGGTAACAATATACGGTGTGTTCTCAGTCATTGCAATCATTTAGTCAGCAGTACTTGTTTTCACCATATTCCCTGATGTATTCTGCAGGTGTGCAAGGTTGTGTCCCCTCATGGGCCCCTAGTCTGCTCCCGCACATACTTCATGAACAGACAGTTTGTGAACCCCTTTCAAGGTAGGTTTTGAAAAATAGAGGTACCCTATTAGATGTTTTGACTATATGAGGGGCTCCGACTTTTTTGTTAATGCAAAAACACAACCAAAATTAATTGAGTAGTCAGTAACGTGTAATGCATTTGAATGTTGAAGGCTTGTTTCCTACAATGGGAGCAGTGGTCTAGTGATAGGACGCTGGCTTTGGGATCGTCAGGTCCCTGGTTCGAATCCTGCCCAGACCATTGGAATTTTTCGAAGCAAAAATTAATCCCAGACTTGCTTCTCTCCACCTAGGTGTATAAATAAGTACCTGTGAGGGAAATAGCCAATGTGCCATGGCTGCATACCGCAGGGGGGGGGGGGGGTAATTGTTGAAGTTCACTGAAGATGTACATGTATATCGCTAGCAGACGATAAACCAAACCTTTACCTTTACATTTAATGCATTGTATTTTGTTAGAACTGTTGAAATTCTCCTGGTAAATCATTTTATGCAAAAATGTACATTTAAATTCATTTGTAAAAAACCCAAACATTTTTACAGTTTTAACAAGAATTCAGTGGAACTTTTATTCTCATTATCAACATGGTAATGTTTCTATATAAGTACATAGGAATTGTCATTAAGCCCATACAGTCACATCTCTATTGCATGAACTTGTGTGTCTCAATACTATCATAGGCTAGAATTTTTTTTGCAGGACCATTTTGTTATAACTATAAATATTCATATACGTTTTGTTTTGCTTGAATTTTACGAATGTCAAATTTTGTTGTGGCCATGTGTATTTGCCGAAGGCTTAGTCTCAGTTTTCACACCTTAAGTTTTATTCAAGCTGCTGGATTGTTCAAGTTCTCTTCCAAAAGATGTGCTTAAAAAGTGTCAAGATATTTACAAAGTATATTTGTCTTTCACAAACATTAGCAAATAAACATGTTTATTTCACACAAAGAATTGAAAGAGTGGAAAATACCAGTGGACGATAACATTAAAATTATCTGTGGGCTTATTGTTATGATATCAAGATAATTTCAATGTGGGCGGATTGAAATGATATCAAGATAATTTCACTGTGGGTCGACTAAAATAATATCACGATCATTTCACTGTGGGCCGATTGAAATGATATGACAGTTTAATTTATTTGGTGTCTGCCTTGCGATCAGGCGGTCGTAAGTTGGATCCCTACTTGGGAAGCGTTTGAGGGATCTTTCTCGTATGACAACAAGTACTGGTTCTTCCCAGTAAACAGACTCAAAAATGTTTTAATAAGCCTATGGCGCTGAACACAATCAAGCTAAAATAAATACTTTTGTAAGTGTATTGTGATACATTGGGAAACAAGGACACTATTTTAGATATAAAATTCAGGAAAACTCGGACAGCATGGTTGTTCCATGATGCACCTTTTACAATAACCAATGCATTGCATCACATGGTATTGTTATACATGTTGGTTTATTTTTTGCCATATTTAACAGTATTTGAGTCATATCACGGCGGTCAGTTAACCTACTCACACTTTTCCTGGGCAAGCTTAGCCGATCGAAGCGGTTTACCAGTACTTAGTGCACATACCGTAAACACTCGCGTATAAGACGCACCTAAAATTTCTGACCGGAATTTGGGAAAAATAACAAATGTAGATTTCAACGCTTATAAACGCTTCAAAACTGTCCATTTCGCGTCCAATGTTAACAGACACCAAAAATATTTTTGTCGTGAGAACCGCAATATGCAGTCGTGGATACACTACACTAAGTAAAATTTTAGCGCTAGCACTGGTAAGAAGCGTTCGGCAGACAATTTCTCCTTTGCCGTATACGATGTCCGTATCTTTCCCATTATGGTACTTGATAGTAGTAGATTGTAGACGTAGTGTAGCTTGTAATCAGTAGAATGGTTATAACGAGCAAAAAATAATTTCTCTGTATATAATGCTGCATTAAGAGGTGTTGAAATGTCTCAGTGTCAACACCTTAAAATTACACCATGGGTGCTAATTGTTACAAAAACAGTCTCCACGAGTATCTTCAATGAAACCGTCGTCGTTGTTTGCATAGCGATATTAAATGTGTGAACGTGTTTGAAACCTTCTGATTGTTACAAAAACAGTCTCCGCGAGTATCTTCAATGAAACCGTCGTCGTTGTTTGCATAGCGATATTTAATGTGTGAACGAGTTTGTGAGTTCGTTTGACCCTTTATTGTATTGTTTTTTGCATTAGTGTTAACATTTTTTTGTTTTCGTAAATATAAAAAATAAATTAAATACTAAAATCATGCAAATAAAATAAAAAACACACTAATTTTCAAATATCCAAATCGGTGCGAGACATATCAGGTACGAATTTTTGCTTGGTGACGTCAATCAAGCATATATTCAAAATGGCGGCCAAAATAGATCGCATTATATCTATGATAGAAAAACTAGGAGTTTTTGCTTATATCTGTATATAAGACGCACCAAAAAAATGATACGACTTTTGGATGAAAAAAAGTGTGGCTTATATGCGAGCGTTTACGGTACCTATGCCTGTAACTTACAACTGCCCAACTTGAATCAGAGGTAGAAGGAAATTATTTCATGACCAATCCCCACACAAGTTACGTAGCTGGGCTGGGTTCGAACTCACGATCCCCGGATTGACAATCCAGCGCTCTACCAACTGAGCTAGCCGGCCCGGCTATAAGTTGTTAGACATGTATTCTCCCAAAAAAACTTAAATAAGGTAGAATTATTACAAGTAACATGAGAACAAGTAGAAAAGTCGATCTACTAACGCATTTGTACGAAGTTACCCAATAAGCCCTATGCAAAACATTTTATTAGCTCGACTATTCACATACTACTCACCCGTTCGTTGGCGTCGGCCTTGGTGTAATGCTCAGGGCCCAGTTGCTCAAAACTTTAATGGCCAATTAAGCTAACAGCCGTTAACTTTTGGATAAGATTTTGATATGCTCAAATAATTGTCAAATGCTTCATACGCGAATTGCTTGTAATATTAGTTTTATTTACATCTAAAGTTAACAGGCCGTTTGCTTGACCTGCCCTTAAAGTTTTGAGCAACTGGACCCTGGTTAAGGTTTGCATGCAACATGTCTATATATCTGTAACTACTACAGATATTCATTTGAAACTTCACACATGTTCGGGATCATTATGTGAGGTCACTGACCAAAACCCATAACTCTGACCTGTAATTAGAATTATGCCCCTTTTTGTACTTTGAAAATCAGGTTAACGTTTGCATGCAGCAACTCCATATCTCTATATCTACTACAGATATTCAACTGAAACTTCACACATGCCTTCAGGGTCATTATATAAGGTCAATGGCCAAGATCCATAACTGTGACCAGCATTTTAGCAGAATTATGCCCCGTTTTGTACTTAAAAACGTCAGGTTAAGGTTAAGGTTTGCGTGCATGAGAAAATTCAGGTTAAGGTTTGCATGCAACAAGTACATATCTCTGTAACTACTACAGATATTAAATTGAAACTTCACACATGTGTTCGGGGTCATTATGTGAGGTCACGGACCAAGGCCCATAACGGTGACCTGCAATTTAGCAGAATTAGCCGAATTATGCCCCTTTTACTTAGAAATTCAGGTTAAAGTTTGCGTGCAACAACTCTATATATCTTTATCTACTACAGATATTCAATTTAAACTTCACACATGCCTTCAGGGTCATTATATAAGGTCACTGGCCAGACCAATAACTATGATCATCATTTTAGCAGAATTATGCCCCTTTCTGTACTTAGAAATTCTTGTTAAAGTTTGCGTGCAACAACTCCATATCTCTATAACTCGAGAACGGATTGAGCTATTGTTTAATGAAACTCCATACATAGATACCTTATAGCGAGGCCTCAGTTGGGATTGCATATGCGGTAGGTGGGGTCAAGGTCAAGGTTACTGTTACTAAAAATATATAAATGGTTTCCGCTCAATAACTTTAAAACGCATTGAGATATTTTAATAAAACTTAATACATAGATACCTTATATCAAGACCTCACTTTGTATTGCATATGGGGTGGGTAGTGTCAAGGTCACTTACTAGAAATAGAAAAATGGTTTCCGCTCAATAACTTTAGAACGCATTGAGAGATTTTGATGATAGCGAATACATAAAATACCTTATGTTGAGCCTTGCTTGGGATTGCATATGGGGTGGGTGGGGTCAAGGTCACAGTTACTAAAAATAGAAAAACTGTTTCCGCTCAATAACTTAAGAATGCATTGAGATATTTTAATGAAACTTAATACATAGATACTTTATATCGAGACCTCGCTTGGGATTGCTTATGGGGTAGGTGGGGTCAAGGTCACTGTTACTAAAAATTTAAAAAAAGGTTTCCACTCATTATTTTTCTTGTTTTTAGTGATAAAGACCCATAACTATGACAAAGTGGTTGAATAGTCGAGCGCGCTGTCATGAAACAGCGCTTGTTGTAATTGCGATGATCAGTTGACAGAATGTTCCCTATATAGTTATCCGTAAGTATTTTATTAGTCAAATATGTCTGATGACTGGACTTTGCCTAAAATGCAGAAAAATACATTTTTTTCAGGCTTTGCATCTGATGTTATGAAATAATACCTAGTTGTTTGTAGCTATCATCAGTTAGAGAAGTTACAGTTTGGGTTTTGCTGAGCTGAACTCTGAAGTTTGTAAATATCTACCATGCAGTGCTCCAGATAAGCTTTTGTACTGGGGGTAAATGTATGCATACTTCTGAAAATTTGGTATTAAATGTACACTCTTGCCAGAATTCTTGGGAGTAACTGTACATTCTGTGAAGGATAAGAGGTGGTAAATGTACATGCAAGATGCAACAAAACCTTACACTATGTGAAAAAATAGAATATGATATGATAATCATTAATAATGTAGCAGTGTCATTTAAACACAATAATTACAAGTGTTACTTCTAAACATTTTTAGACTTTAATTGCTAACTACCTGAACATATCAAATGTACAGTGATGTAGGCAGGCCTGTCAAAACTTCCATCTTCTATCTTCCAGTCACTAAAATTTGACATCATGTACGAGAACACCTATATTTAATTTTTCTCAGCGTATCTTCCAAATATGTGTGCGTAATTTACGCATGTACGCGCCTTATCTGAGCTTCTGACAATGCATCTATTGTGGAATTTGTCTTGGAGGGTTGCAGAGTTGTGTGATTGCTAAGGAGTTCTGTTTCTCCTGCCTGAGATAAATTGTGTTCAATGGGTATTGGTCTTATTTTGTAGTAGTCTAGAATATCAAATCAATGGCCACTGCAAATGAATTTTTTGCATGGATCCGTAACTATGAAAACCAATACTGGTAATATTTCATCCATTCGTTATTAGTAAAATTTCCATTTCATTGCACAGTTTTCCTTACACTGCAGATTTCTAACGTATGTGTCTCCCATTGGCAAATTTGCTATAATATACAGATTGCTGACATTTCATCAAATTTTTCAGCGTAGCTGTCTAAGATCACTTTTGACCCAGATTTTCTTGCAATAATTATGCAGTGGGAAAATTGAATGCCAATAGAATTGGGAGAATTTTCTAATTCTAGGAAATGCAAACTTCAAACAATGGTTTAACGTATACCAATAACTGTTGCATACTTGTGGGGATTAAAAATTTACATAATTGTTTACATAAGCGGTTAAAATGAAGTTATAAACATATCTTCAACATATATTCTAGAACTGAGGCTAACAATGAACATATTTTCTGATTGTATGCCATAAACAGAATGCTATATTCATTCACGTAACGAAATAACTATTTTGTTTAGCCTACATTTATATAAGCGGTACGCCCTATAAATAGCAATTGTGCAATGTTCCCATTCATAAATCTCATTCACAGTGTTGCCGTTCCATGAAGCCAATTGATTCTAGCGAGTTCATCACATTCCAGAAACAGTAGTGTCATTCTAAAAATAGCGCGCGTAGCTAGCAACCATTGTATAGCTGTGTTAATATACTCGTACATGCATCAATAATAGCGTTCAGAGAAGCATAAACCTAAAAATTTCAATAAATGGGCAATTTATATTTATAAACTTACTGTTAATTTGAAATAAAATTGTGGTTATGATTTATTAACGATTATTTGTAATTGCATCTTTCTATCAACTTCTCCAGTAGATGTTATTTAATCTATAAAAAGATGCTACATTTTCTATAGATAAAATGTTATGAAAGAAGATTCGGAATACGTCGAATTGTTATTCGCGTAGCATGAATACACAATTTGCAATACTAATTATACACAGGAACCCCTGACATAACATATTTCTAGTGATATAATTTAAAATCATCATAGTCTAATGAATTTGTATGGTTGCGTTATCAAAAATAAAGTCTGAACATTTCAAAAATCGCTGAATGTTCCCTGACTATTGCTTTTTATTGGGATACAGAGTATAAATGCTTATTTGACTTCAAATTGTTATTATATTAGATAACTAACATGAATGGTATATTACCGGCACTATAAATAACTATATAGACTCGTCTGATACATAATAATTTTAATTCATTCCCGAAATTATTTTCTTACATTGTTAATTTGTTAAATTGGCTTGACAAATTCAGATAACAATTATGTTAACCTAAATTATTTTGGTTATTCATATATCACTGGTGGAAACATGGAGCTGTATGATTGGTTTATTCACAGCATTGATATTAATTATAATTTTATTTAATTTTTAAATTAATAAATTTATCTCAAATTAACTTTTAGGTCCGAGAAGTTTTCTTACAGTGTTCGAAAAATCTGGGGTCCAATAAGTCTAATATTGGTGGGGACCAAAAAATCTGGGGTCTGAGAAGTCACGTAACCGGTCATCTTGGCCGTCTGTTTAGGTAATTTTTAAATGACATCTCAATATTAATTTCAACACCGATTGTCTTTTTTAAAGACATTTCTTGTTTTATTCTTTTCCAAATTGGTAACATATATTTTCTGCCATTTTTTTACCCTTTATTGCTAGTTGTTGAAACTGATTGCTGGTAGAGATCACAGAGGTGGCAAAGTATGATAATGTCTTGTATGGTTTGGAAAATGCTGGTTGCCACATGTCTGTTTAGTACTTATATAAATCTCTCTAGTAAATTGTTACTTGTCCATACTCGTAAATATCTCTAGTAAATTGTTACTTGTCCATACTCGTAAATATCTCTAGTAAATTGTTACTTGTCCATACTCGTAAATATCTCTAGTAAATTGTTACTTGTCCATACTCGTAAATATCTCTAGTAAATTGTTACTTGTCCATACTCGTAAATATCTCTAGTAAATTGTTACTTGTCCATACTCGTAAATATCTCTAGTAAATTGTTACTTGTCCATACTCGTAAATATCTCTAGTAAATTTTCACTTGTCCATACTCGTAAATATGTCTAGTAAATTTTCACTTGTCCATACTCGTAAATATCTCTAATAAATTGTTACTTGTCCATACTCGTAAATATCTCTAGTAAATTGTTACTTGTCCATACTCGTA
Source organism: Congeria kusceri (assembly GCA_027627225.1). Taxonomy (NCBI): domain Eukaryota; kingdom Metazoa; phylum Mollusca; class Bivalvia; order Myida; family Dreissenidae; genus Congeria; species Congeria kusceri. Next base: position 7,570,601 of record CM051034.1, on the reverse strand, counting down.
AATATCTCTAGTAAATTGTTACTTGTCCATACTCGTAAATATCTCTAATAAATTGTTACTTGTCCATACTCGTAAATATCTCTAGTAAATTGTTACTTGTCCATACTAGTAAATATCTCTAGTAATTCACTTGTCCATACTCGTAAATATGTCTAGTAAATTTTCACTTGTCCATAGTGGTAAATATCTCTAGTAAATTTTCACTTGCCCATACAAAGTCTGGGACAAAGTGGGCAGTAAGGACAAGTGATTTTGCCATCCTTGGTTCATAGTGTATTTACCTCATGTTCATGTTGATATTATGTGATACTCTAATTTAATATTGTCATACAGCTGACCTTTGTTTACTAGAAATGGCTTGTTTCGAAGTTCCTGTTACAGTTAACTCACTTGTAACTATATCGCTTATAGCAATTTATCGCTTAAAACCATGGCGAGTCCATTGTCCCAGCTGGATCCCTATATATTTCAATTGATATATAGGGAATATTACATGACTGTGGTGTTCCAGTGGCTTGTGTCGCTTGAGTTGATTGTGTAACGCTGTATTCCACGAGCCCGCAGGGCAAGTGGAATACAACTTTACACAATCAACGAGTGCGATACAACCCACCGGAAAACCACAGTCATGTAGTATTCCATTTATTATATACCTCCTTACGATCAAAACATCATAAATACGCTACGAAACAAACAAAATAACAAAATAGTACCGTTAAAGAACGCTCACGAACACGTCATGTACATCAATGACGTCATTCAATTCAATCAACATGTTGCAACGGCGTCGTAGTGTCTATAAATAGAATCCCAGTGTGCTTGGAACGTTACGGAAATATACGATACTCAACGAACGTAAAATTTGTCCGGTTTTTGCAGCCGTTGAATACGGAAAATTATTTCACAGTGTGAAATATGGGAATTTTATTTGGCCTATTGTATTTTATACCGAAAATACATCAGTATTTGAGTCAGATTGTCTATAGGTATATAATAAAATATCGGTTGTATCGATATCACAGCCAGGCCCGGCTAGCTAGTTAGTAAAGCGCTAGACTATCAATCCTGGGATCGTGAGTTCGAACCCCAGCCTGGCCACATAACTTGTGTGGGGATTGGTCATGAAATTATTTCTACGGCCATTCTCCCCCTACCTCTTATACAAGTAGGGCAGTTGTCAGTTACTGGCATAGGTATGTGCACTTAGTACTGGTAAACCGCTTAGATCGACTAAGCTTGCCCAGGAAAAGTGTGAGTAGGTTAACTGACCGCTGTGATATGACTGAAATACTGTTAAAAACGGCAAAAAATCCCAACAAACAAACAAACAACGATATCGCATGTAACAAAGTTTCGGGTATAACGATGTTGTTTTCATGGCTTAATTGCAAATATTACCCTTTTGTTGCGATATCGGAGATTGTACCAGGTGTGAAAAACATTGATCCAGGTCAACAGTTATAGGATCGGCTTGATTAAATAATCACTGCTGTGGTAATCAATTAAAATAGTGTCCCTATAATTGACTTGTTAAAACTATTCGCAAAAGTAGTGAATAACATTTGATATCTATAGAAAGACAATTGGTTTCTTAATTCTTGCAATATTTAGTGAAGTCGCACATACTCAACATGATTAGTAGAATGTTATTTACGTGTACAAAGGCAGTGAAAATAACAAAGGATTTTTTATAATTATCCAGATGCTTTTATTTGTCATAAATTGATTGCATTTCTCGGTATTTTTCCTTTTCACTGATGCATAGTCGTATATTAAATTTGCATGTAAAATGATCACTGTTGCGTTTCTCTTATGTTGATGTTCTTGGTTGCCTATTGACGGATGTAATGATATTTGAATATAATGATATAAATTTGATGGTCCGCTCAATATCATTACAAGCGGAGTTTACAGTATATGGAATTGATTAATAATTCCCAGCTATCTTCCTTCTTATTGTAATATGCAATATGTGTGGTTTTCTGAAACTTTTAACTTGAATTGTTGGTTATGTTGAAGTGGTTTTCTAACTAGTACTTCTACACTATTTGTTGATCTCAAAGTGTTGATGTCTGTGGCAAGTAGCATTAAGCCACTTCCAAAGTTTGTCACACAGTTTTACCGTCTTAACAAGTTTTTCTAAAGTTTTAATGATATCATCTCACTTTCAATTGAATAAGTGATCACCGGTTTACAGTTCAGTGTTTGTATACATATTTACATATTTGTTATCACGGTTTATTGAACAGTGGACTCATTACCTTAAAAAGCTACCTATTATGATATGTCAAATTTGTATATGTCAAAATCATTTAAAATTCCTGGCGACTTCGAGTTAAGGAAGTTCAGCTGTTTATTAAATATTTTTCACGGAAACAGAACTAAGGCTAACACGTTTATGCGTTTAAACTTAACCGTTTCATGTTTTGCCGAAAAACGTTTACAAAACTCAGAAACGTTAAAACATTTTAAAAGACTCAAAATTCCACTGGCTGTTTTAAGTCAGGTCCACGGACATCACAAGCGACAAACGTGCCACGTTTCCTTCTACCGTAAACATAACACCTTTTTGTGATTTCAAATATTATTCACAGCCTCTTTCGTGAGTATACCCTTTAAGCATTAAAGCAGATACCGCAGATAATAATGCTCTGTACAGTACGTCGTTAACATTTGAGCAGGTAGGCACGACATGCACAAGGAAATTTTCCCGCCATTTTTGCTATGCATATTTAGACAAAGGGTGAATGAGGCAAGATGGGGGAAAAGTCCCCTTTTGAAATTAATTCACTAAAATAGAAATAGCTTGAAAAGAAAAAGTAAACGGTAACTCGTATTCGGCAGAGTTATAATACAATGGAGGCTAAAATCACTTAACACGGGCCCGTATGAACATAATTCATGGAGTAAAAATAGGCCCAAAAGTAGATCAAGTGTAACCTAATGATTTGAGAACGACGAGAATAGTGGTTTTTAATGTGACGTCATAATGCGAATCTGATGCACACTGGACATAAACATCCAGAAAAAATGATTCCGTTCAGTTCCACAACAATAATGAAGCTATTGCTGTTAAAGGGCTAGATGCTAAATGGTGACGTTTCGTTTAAACATTTACAAAAAAATGAAAACGTGTTAACCTTAAACAGAACATGTATGTATAAACAAAACCCCTCCATGTACAATATTATACGCTTTTAATAAATAAATACATGTACAAAGATAATACAAATATTCTCTGTTAGTAAAATACTTAATAAACATTCAAATTAAATAGTGCAATAATGTAGTGCAATAGTGCTAGGCATGCTGTATAGATGATGATGATGATGATGATGATAGTGATCATAGTGGAAGTTGGAATAACAATGAAGATGATGATGATGATAGTGATGATGATGAAGAAGAAGATGATGATGGAGAAGAAGAAGAAGATGATGATGGAAAAGAAGAAGATGATGATAATGATCATGATGGCAACAATAACTTTATGAAAAGCTAACAACAGCAACAACAGGATGACAGGAACTGAAGTCGATACAGTTTGTTACAACAGAAGTAAATTTGCTGGTGCCACATATAGTAAGAGTGAAAACAGATGGTAAATATGTTATACAAAGCAAAGAAGTACGGAGCCCCTGTTTGAGTAAGGCTTGGAGCGAAATGTGACAGGAGATCAAAGAAGAGGAAAGGTGCCACTAGCAGTAGGTAGAGAAACACCATGACTATTGCAAGCTTCGTGAGCATGATTTCCTCTTTCAGCCTACGATTTAGAATGAGAGCGGTGCTTGCATTGTGCTTAATGAACAAATAGTTTCTCGAAATGACGGTTTGCCTCGTGCCGTAACACAGAGGAAACAGCATGAAGAAGAGTAGTGGTGTTGGTAGAAAGATTGTAATCGAGGTGATGTACCAGTAGTATATGGCTTTGTATTCTTGGATATTTGAGTTTGTAGTTTTACAGAGCAGCACAGATGCTGTATCATGGTAGAGACTGCCTTGGCGAACAACGTCGTATTCCCAGTAGCGGGGGAGGGCACTTATACAGCCTATTAGATACACTAGGAACACTACAATGGCTGCCTGAGTTGGCGAACACAGAGATTGCGATTTACGCGACGTGACCGTTATCGATCGTTCCAGACTCATTAGAATGAGCAGCCATATTGTAACAAACCAGAACCAGTCTCGCGTTAGTAAGGCGTATTTCTGCGCAGACACTAGGTAATCCTGGTATCCGACGTAATGCTGGACATTGAACACTATTGTAGACACAATAAACAGCACACTTGCTATGGATAATCCCAGCAAATACGTATCCATCGATGTCCGGAACTGTTTCAATAGCACTATGATATTGACAATGTTCCCTACAAGTCCAAAGCCCAGGATGACTGGGAAGGCCACGTAGCAGACGTAGTTCGACATCTCCATCCAGTGTTCCAGTGGCCCAGAGGCATTCTGGATGCCTTGGTAGCAGTCTGTATGCGGGGTGATACATTCCAGGGGCGGTAGAAGCACCAGCGGCTTGTCACGGTACACCGTGGAGTGGTAGGCACCGTTCATGGTCGTTGTGGTTGTCGTTGTTGTGCAGAGGTGGTCACATTAATGTGCGAACATGTGTGGGATAATGAGGAGCTGATTCAGTGGACAATCACTTGACGGGGTGGTAGTTTTGCAGTGTAGACGTTGAAACACCACTGTGATAGTTCTTGGTGCTTAAAATACATTTGAAAATTTGCATTAGCAGACAGCTTGACATTGGATCATTGTTGTTATAAATGGCATTCGGTAACGTGCAAAATGTTAAACATGTACATTTACACTACAATCTCATGTACTATTGAAAATTCATTGGAAATAAAACTAACATTGTCTTGTTGGACAGATAAGTTGCAATGGTGAAATTCTACTTGGTGAAATGTTAAAAGTGCATTTAAAATATTCAGAGATTTGCATCATTATCATCAGCTTGCTATCCCTCGTCATTAAATTACAATCAAGAAAACAACAAATATGTGATGTATAATTTTCTCAGCAGTGTATGTGATAATAACTTCCAGTTAATCCTGTATGATGTACTTTTACTGCGAAATGGACTATTTCAATTGTTCGGAACATAACTGATGAATTTTTTATGTAGCTGGCTTCTTTGCCGCAGTTTCGAAACATGAAATGGTAAACATTTTTTGTTACAACATTTCCAGAGTTTAGACTGGAAGCATTAGAAGCTGTCTATAAATTCCGTTCCTCAGTTGGTAAGTTTTTTAGCTGTCAGTAAAAGCCTAAGATTCATTCACTGTCGAAAAATTTCTCTGTGAATAACCAAGGCAACAAGAGTGGAAAATGTAGGTTGGAGGTCAGATTTTTTGTTTCACTAATTTTAATGCCATTTAAAGGCAGATTCCTGTGACAAAATATCCTCCATTTCTTCCCCAGATTTATCCATTTTCTTCCCCCAAGTAATTTAAAATATTTTACACTTTGGTGAATAGAAAAACCATTATTGAATTTGCATCATTGCCACAAAAGAAGTTCAGTAGATGAAAATTTGAATATATATTTATCATTAAAAAACAAAATAACCACACATTTCATGAAAAATATAATTTTTTAAACATTCCGTATTTTGAAATTTGTCGCGAAAAAGTTCCCCTTTTCCTGGGCACAGGCAATTAGGAAATTTCGGAAAAAACAATCACTGGAGATGGGGGTGGTGAGTTGTGGTTGAAAAAGCAGGTACTAGCTATGAGGATTGTCCGGTGAAAATGCAGGTACTAGCTATGAGGATTGATGGGTGATTGGGGTGTGCTGGCAGATTATTTTGGGATATGTCAGCACTCATTATGTGAACCATTTGAATTCCAACTTAGTTTGGTCCGGAATAGATTTTCTTTTTTTGTGTGAATAATCGGTGCTAGTCAATTACACGGATTTCCATGTTAAAATATTGGGACAACTTTATAGTTTTTTTCATAGAATTGTTTTTTCTTCAGTTTAATACATTGTGTACAATATACAATCAGACATTTATAGTCGACAGAGCAGTTGGTAGGAATTTCATGTCCTCGTTACTACACTGACGTGTCTTATTAAACGTCTGCTACATAATATATTGTACCATTACCAATACATATTCTGCATTTATGCCAAGCTTTTGGGTTTTCGTCCCATGATTCATTCATACATTTTTAACTTTTTGCCCAGGAAAACCAATCTTAAGCAAGACTTGTCAGCATATTCAGTTTTAGCTCCACTATTCGAAGGATAGGTGAGCTTACCTACTGGCGTCAGCGTCCGCGTCTGAATTTGGTTCAAGTTTTTATTCACAAGTCTTATAATTTCAAAACTACATAAGTTATTCACTTGAAACTTGGAATATACCTTTGTCATCAAGTCCAGTGTCAAGGGCAACATTCCCCATAACTCTGTTTTGTATTTTGACAGAGTTATACCCCTTTTTCACATAGATTTTCTGGTTAAAGTTTATATTCAAAAGTTTTGCAACTTCAAAACTACACAAGTTATTCACTTGAAACTTGGAACTAACCTATGTCATCAACTCTAGTATCAGAGGCAACATTACACATAACTCTGTTTTGTATTTTGACAGAGTTAGCCCACTTTTTACATAGACTTTGTGGTTAAAGTTTTTGGTCCAAAAACTCATAAACTATACAAGGCTTCACTTAAAAGTTTTGTATTTTAACACTATCTTCCACTATCCAAAATATGTACCAACTGAAATACTTTGAATAGTCGAGTGCTCTGTCCTCTGACAGCTCTTGTGTTAATAGTAATTTGTAAAAGTAATGTCATTTTCACTAAAATTGGGAATTAATTAAATAAATTAATGTACTACTTTTCAAGTTATATGTAGAGATCTTGAAATTGCCTGATCACTTTTTTCAGTGAATGAGCATGGCAAAAGTATTTGGCAATAAACACACAGTTATTTGTATTAAAAAGATTATAAATAGCTGTTATTTTAGATTGAAGATAAATACTTTTTAAGTTACCAGCTACAAACAAACAGACAAAAACTGTGTGGGTATGAGTCCACAATTAACTACTTTTTTCTCTTGCTTTTTTTCTTTTAGGAGATTTATCAAACTCTAATCTACAGAAAACACTGTTAAAATAGCGGCTTCTGGAAGTTTTACCATTAAAAACTCATGACTTCAATAAGGTCTGAGGAATTAGAATTCACAACTGACAACAATGTGCCTTAATTTTTGTTGACAAAACATCAATTTTGGTTAAATTGTGGTTTAACCAAACTATGATTGTACTGCAATTTGCAGACAGAAAATAGAAAGCTTGACTACCATAAATATTATTATCAAGACAAATGGATTCACACAGTTGTAAATTTCGGGTTACTGCAAACAGAGATAACATTCAAATGATGACTTTTTTATGCTGCTTACATCAATGTTGTGCACATATGTTACAATATATTTATGGGAAGACACCATTGATGTCAATTTCTTGAGATTCCACCATTTTACAGAATTTTATAACGGGAAAGAAAAAGAATAGTAATGTTATGGGATTAGTTTATGTTGTGTTTGCTAATCCAATATATCAGAGACAAAACCGAACCTGGGTGTACACGAAAATAATTTGATGCAGCTTAACTTTATTATCCGAAGCTTGCTTTTTACCAAGTTCTGGATTTGAATCACATGTGCTGAAGTTGAAAAGTGGAAAATAAATTCTTGCACAGTTATATTCTATATAAAATACTGAATCTCGTCTTGAAATTTCAACTATTACTTTTGTTAAAGTTGTTTCTTATCCTGTCCAGTATTTTCATACTTATTTCTCTTGGATGTCTTTAAGTGTTGACTCCTGTGACACAATTATATAGTCCCATTGTACTTAGTATATAACATGCTAAGCCAGAATCCAAGCTTCCCATTCATTGTTAACTCTGGGTCCATGTTTATGAATATTCTTATTGATTTCTTAACTTAAATTGAAGACAAGTCAAATTATGATTGATGTTTTATACACTATGCTTTGGAATACTTGCTGGACATTACTAAATATTAATAGATGTGTAATTATATTACAACTTTTGTCTCAAATAATAACAATAATACATTTATGTGTTAGAAAATCCAATGATAACATTTCAGAATTTTACAATTTTTCGTAATTTTCGCCTAAGTGTATTTATTAATACTAGCCCTGTTCACGAGTTTTAATAATTGATCATCTGTTGACCATTCAGTATATGTGGCGCGCCGTGGGAAAACCGGTCTTAATGCATGTGCGTGAAGTGTCGTCCCGGATTAGCCTGTGCAGTCTGACAGGCTAATCCAGGACGGCACTTTCCGCTTTTATGGTATTTTCTGTTTCAATGAAGCGTCTTCTAACCATAAATCCACTTTAGGCGGAAGGTGTTGTCCCGGATTAACCTGTGCGGACTGCACAGGCTAATCCAGGATGACACTTTACGCACATGCATTAAGTCCGGTTTTCCGACGACGCGCCACATATGATGATAATTATGTATATAAGAGCAATAATTACTGCTACTTCCTTTTGTAGTAGATCTATCCGGATTTTTGCCACAAATAGTTTAAACTCCTCTCCAGCTATTGTTAAAGGATTACTTTCCATTCATCGAATATCACAAACATTATCACATGCTCTTTTGAATATCTCAAACATTATGCACGTGCTCTTTTGTATGAAATAGTTGAACAGCTAAACATGTGATGATTGGATAATTCTGCAGAATAATTTGAATATCATTGACATTTTTGGAAGCGTCTTATTGTAATAATTATTCCTTAAATGTTGATTTGAGCTGGTTCCAATTATTCCCATGCTGCATAGTGAAGAACATAATTATATATCAGATGCTCAAACAAATGTAAAACAGGTAGATTTGGTAGTGGAACAATAGAAAACTAACAAGTGAGCGATAATTGGTTAACACTGTTATGACAAGACCCAATTAGTAGAGTTACAATGTAGAACTTGGGTTCAGGGGTGGGTGGAGTTGGCCTACTGGGGACTGGGATCCTGACAGATGGTACCATATGTTTAGGCCAGAGTTTCTTAATTCGTGTGTTATGGGAAATTTCTGAAGAGATGACCACCAGGAGGGGAAAATAAAAATAATAAGTGAAAAATATGGGCATCAGACAAAATAATAAATAATAACAATAAAATATGAAAATAAATATATTTTTTTTATTTTTGACTTGTTATTCACTGATTTCAATTAAAATTCTTTCTTCATCATTTTCTTGTAATGTTTAATGAAGCAAATTGATTGGCTTGGATAATTCAGTTCACTTTTAAAATCTCATGAGCATTTGTTTTGTGATTGATTAGATCACTTTACGCACTTCACTATGTGATTGATTAGATCACTTTACGCACTTCACTATGTGATTGATTAGATCACTTTACGCACTTCACTATGTGATTGATTAGATCACTTTACGCACTTCACTATTGTGAGCAGAAAGTGTTACATTACACCAATATTTATTTTCATTTATGGAATGCTGCTGTGATCATCAAATAAAAAAAAAATGCTTTTTTCAATTTTATTTTTATTTACATTTTGGGATTATTAGGTGAGGAGATCCTGTAACACAAGAAATAATAAAAGTCTGGCCTTAATGAGGATGAACATTGACATGTGCTTGCCATTTGAGACTACTACCTGAGTTGTTGAGCTTTGTTTGTTATTGTAGCAATTTTCTTGTTCACATCACATCAACATTTTCACATTGTTTTGATGATTTAAAACAATTGTTTATATAGTATTTATATTATAATTGCTCCATTTCCATTCTGTAGTGAAGATAACTTCACATATTGCATGTGAAATAAAATAAAACTAATGGAAATTGTAATATGAGATAATTTGCATCATGATAAGTGCTAAAAAGGTAATAATACTCTAGAGTTAAAAAAAAGTTCATACAGTGTTCTATATGTAATTGCTTTCTAGAGTCCATGGCGGTATGTTGGGTTATGTAGACTAAATGGTGTAATTGCTTTCTAGAGTCCATGGCGGTATGTTGGGATATGTAGACTAAATGGTGTAATTGCTTTCTAGAGTCCATGGCGGTATGTTGGGTTATGTAGACTAAATGATGTAATTGCTTTCTAGAGTCCATGGTGGTATGTTGGGTTATGTAGACTAAATGGTGTAATTGCTTTCTAGAGTCCATGGCGGTATGTTGGGTTATGTAGACTAAATGATGTAATTGCTTTCTAGAGTCCATGGCGGTATGTTGGGTTATGTAGACTAAATGGTGTAATTGCTTTCTAGAGTCCATGGCGGTATGTTGGGTTATGTAGACTAAATGATGTAATTGCTTTCTAGAGTCCATGGCGGTATGTTGGGTTATGTAGACTAAATGGTGTAATTGCTTTCTAGAGTCCATGGCGGTATGTTGGGTTATGTAGACTAAATGATGTAATTGCTTTCTAGAGTCCATGGCGGTATGTTGGGTTATGTAGACTAAATGATGTAATTGCTTTCTAGAGTCCATGGCGGTATGTTGGGTTATGTAGACTAAATGGTGTAATTGCTTTCTAGAGTCCATGGCGGTATGTTGGGTTATGTAGACTAAATGGTGTAATTGCTTTCTAGAGTCCATGGCGGTATGTTGGGTTATGTAGACTAAATGGTGTAATTGCTTTCTAGAGTCCATGGCGGTATGTTGGGTTATGTAGACTAAATGGTGTAATTGCTTTCTAGAGTCCATGGCGGTATGTTGGGTTATGTAGACTAAATGGTGTAATTGCTTTCTAGAGTCCATGGCGGTATGTTGGGTTATGTAGACTAAATGGTGTAATTGCTTTCTAGAGTCCATGGCGGTATGTTGGGTTATGTAGACTAAATGATGTAATTGCTTTCTAGAGTCCATGGCGGTATGTTGGGTTATGTAGACTAAATGCTGTAATTGCTTTCTAGAGTCCATGGCGGTATGTTGGGTTATGTAGACTAAATGGTGTAATTGCTTTCTAGAGTCCATGGCGGTATGTTGGGTTATGTAGACTAAATGATGTAATTGCTTTCTAGAGTCCATGGCGGTATGTTGGGTTATGTAGACTAAATGGTGTAATTGCTTTCTAGAGTCCATGGCGGTATGTTGGGTTATGTAGACTCAATGATGTAATTGCTTTCTAGAGTCCATGGCGGTATGTTGGGTTATGTAGACTCAATGATGTAATTGCTTTCTAGAGTCCATGGCGGTATGTTGGGTTATGTACACTCAATGATGTAATTGCTTTCTAGAGTCCATGGCGGTATGTTGGGTTATGTAGACTAAATGATGTAATTGCTTTCTAGAGTCCATGGCGGTATGTTGGGTTATGTAGACTGAATGATGTAATTGCTTTCTAGAGTCCATGGCGGTATGTTGGGTTATGTAGACTGAATGATGTAATTGCTTTCTAGAGTCCATGGCGGTATGTTGGGTTATGTAGACTCAATGATGTAATTGCTTTCTAGAGTCCATGGCGGTATGTTGGGTTATGTAGACTAAATGATGTAATTGCTTTCTAGAGTCCATGGCGGTATGTTGGGTTATGTAGACTAAATGGTGTTATTGCTTTCTAGAGTCCATGGCGGTATGTTGGGTTATGTAGACTAAATGGTGTAATTGCTTTCTAGAGTCCATGGCGGTATGTTGGGTTATGTAGACTAAATGGTGTAATTGCTTTCTAGAGTCCATGACGGTATGTTGGGTTATGTAGACTAAATGGTGTAATTGCTTTCTAGAGTCCATGGCGATATGTTGGGTTATGTAGACTCAATGGTGTAATTGCTTTCTAGAGTACATGGCGGTATGTTGGGTTATGTAGACTCAATGATGTAATTGCTTTCTAGAGTCCATGGCGGTATGTTGGGTTATGTAGACTCAATGATGTAATTGCTTTCTAGAGTCCATGGCGGTATGTTGGGTTATGTAGACTCAATGATGTAATTGCTTTCTAGAGTCCATGGCGGTATGTTGGGTTATGTACACTCAATGATGTAATTGCTTTCTAGAGTCCATGGCGGTATGTTGGGTTATGTAGACTAAATGATGTAATTGCTTTCTAGAGTCCATGGCGGTATGTTGGGTTATGTAGACTGAATGATGTAATTGCTTTCTAGAGTCCATGGCGGTATGTTGGGTTATGTAGACTGAATGATGTAATTGCTTTCTAGAGTCCATGGCGGTATGTTGGGTTATGTAGACTCAATGATGTAATTGCTTTCTAGAGTCCATGGCGGTATGTTGGGTTATGTAGACTAAATGATGTAATTGCTTTCTAGAGTCCATGGCGGTATGTTGGGTTATGTAGACTAAATGGTGTTATTGCTTTCTAGAGTCCATGGCGGTATGTTGGGTTATGTAGACTAAATGGTGTAATTGCTTTCTAGAGTCCATGGCGGTATGTTGGGTTATGTAGACTAAATGGTGTAATTGCTTTCTAGAGTCCATGACGGTATGTTGGGTTATGTAGACTAAATGGTGTAATTGCTTTCTAGAGTCCATGGCGATATGTTGGGTTATGTAGACTCAATGGTGTAATTGCTTTCTAGAGTACATGGCGGTATGTTGGGTTATGTAGACTCAATGATGTAATTGCTTTCTAGAGTCCATGGCGGTATGTTGGGTTATGTAGACTCAATGATGTAATTGCTTTCTAGAGTCCATGGCGGTATGTTGGGTTATGTAGACTCAATGATGTAATTGCTTTCTAGAGTCCATGGCGGTATGTTGGGTTATGTAGACTAAATGATGTAATTGCTTTCTAGAGTCCATGGCGGTATGTTGGGTTATGTAGACTCAATGATGTAATTGCTTTCTAGAGTCCATGGCGGTATGTTGGGTTATGTAGACTCAATGATGTAATTGCTTTCTAGAGTCCATGGCGGTATGTTGGGTTATGTAGACTCAATGATGTAATTGCTTTCTAGAGTCCATGGCGGTATGTTGGGTTATGTAGACTAAATGGTGTAATTGCTTTCTAGAGTCCATGGCGGTATGTTGGGTTATGTAGACTAAATGATGTAATTGCTTTCTAGAGTCCATGGCGGTATGTTGGGTTATGTAGACTAAATGATGTAATTGCTTTCTAGAGTCCATGGCGGTATGTTGGGTTATGTAGACTCAATGATGTAATTGCTTTCTAGAGTCCATGGCGGTATGTTGGGTTATGTAGACTCAATGATGTAATTGCTTTCTAGAGTCCATGGCGGTATGTTGGGTTATGTAGACTAAATGATGTAATTGCTTTCTAGAGTCCATGGCGGTATGTTGGGTTATGTAGACTCAATGATGTAATTGCTTTCTAGAGTCCATGGCGGTATGTTGGGTTATGTAGACTCAATGATGTAATTGCTTTCTAGAGTCCATGGCGGTATGTTGGGTTATGTAGACTCAATGATGTAATTGCTTTCTAGAGTCCATGGCGGTATGTTGGGTTATGTAGACTCAATGATGTAATTGCTTTCTAGAGTCCATGGCGGTATGTTGGGTTATGTAGACTTAATGATGTAATTGCTTTCTAGAGTCCATGGCGGTATGTTGGGTTATGTAGACTCAATGATGTAATTGCTTTCTAGAGTCCATGGCGGTATGTTGGGTTATGTAGACTCAATGATGTAATTGCTTTCTAGAGTCCATGGCGGTATGTTGGGTTATGTAGACTCAATGATGTAATTGCTTTCTAGAGTCCATGGCGGTATGTTGGGTTATGTAGACTCAATGATGTAATTGCTTTCTAGAGTCCATGGCGGTATGTTGGGTTATGTAGACTCAATGATGTAATTGCTTTCTAGAGTCCATGGCGGTATGTTGGGTTATGTAGACTCAATGATGTAATTGCTTTCTAGAGTCCATGGCGGTATGTTGGGTTATGTAGACTCAATGATGTAATTGCTTTCTAGAGTCCATGGCGGTATGTTGGGTTATGTAGACTAAATGATGTAATTGCTTTCTAGAGTCCATGGCGGTATGTTGGGTTATGTAGACTAAATGATGTAATTGCTTTCTAGAGTCCATGGCGGTATGTTGGGTTATGTAGACTCAATGATGTAATTGCTTTCTAGAGTCCATGGCGGTATGTTGGGTTATGTAGACTCAATGATGTAATTGCTTTCTAGAGTCCATGGCGGTATGTTGGGTTATGTAGACTAAATGATGTAATTGCTTTCTAGAGTCCATGGCAGTATGTTGGGTTATGTAGACTAAATGCTGTAATTGCTTTCTAGAGTCCATGGCGGTATGTTGGGTTATGTAGACTCAATGATGTAATTGCTTTCTAGAGTCCATGGCGGTATGTTGGGTTATGTAGACTAAATGATGTAATTGCTTTCTAGAGTCCATGGCGGTATGTTGGGTTATGTAGACTAAATGATGTAATTGCTTTCTAGAGTCCATGGCGGTATGTTGGGTTATGTAGACTAAATGATGTAATTGCTTTCTAGAGTCCATGGCGGTATGTTGGGTTATGTAGACTCAATGATGTAATTGCTTTCTAGAGTCCATGGCGGTATGTTGGGTTATGTAGACTCAATGATGTAATTGCTTTCTAGAGTCCATGGCGGTATGTTGGGTTATGTAGACTCAATGATGTAATTGCTTTCTAGAGTCCATGGCGGTATGTTGGGTTATGTAGACTCAATGATGTAATTGCTTTCTAGAGTCCATGGCGGTATGTTGGGTTATGTAGACTTAATGATGTAATTGCTTTCTAGAGTCCATGGCGGTATGTTGGGTTATGTAGACTCAATGATGTAATTGCTTTCTAGAGTCCATGGCGGTATGTTGGGTTATGTAGACTCAATGATGTAATTGCTTTCTAGAGTCCATGGCGGTATGTTGGGTTATGTAGACTCAATGATGTAATTGCTTTCTAGAGTCCATGGCGGTATGTTGGGTTATGTAGACTCAATGATGTAATTGCTTTCTAGAGTCCATGGCGGTATGTTGGGTTATGTAGACTCAATGATGGTGCATTCAGTGTTGTACAGACAAATCATTGCCAGGTGAACTTTGTAATGCAATCCATGTGTAAAAACCATTACCTTATATCACATGAAATCTTCTGTCAGAAAAAGATAAAATTTCCATAACACCTTAACACCCAACATTTTCTCATTAATGCTGCATTATTATGGGTAATTACGGGCTATTTATAGCCTTATTAAACAGTGTGCTGGAACAGTGCTTCATTACACTGGAGACTGGGCTGTGAGTTATTGATTTTAAACCAGCCCAGACTGAAATGCTAGCTTCTGCACCACCCAGGGGTGTTAAACAGGGCACCCAGGGATCAATATCAGTGCTGAATGAGAGGCAGGTCTTTGTATGCAGGTGATAATGGTTGCAGGAGATGACAGAGTTAGTGGCTTTGTATGCAGGTGATAATGGTTGCAGGAGATGACAGAGTTAGTGGCTTTGTTATTTTACTTGGGGATTTATGTGCATCTAACTACTGGTATAATTTTATCCACCACTGAACCATAATTTTGGGTTGCTTTTGAGAGAATGTGAACATTAAGAAACAATACTTTCTATTGATTTGTTTCATGTGACTGTTACCTTTTCTTATAGAAATAAAACCATACACTGTTATATTTTGCTTATAGAAATAAAGCCATATACAAATATATTGTTTTCAATATTAACTTGAAAATATAGATAATTCTGTTCATATCCATATTATAGTCTTATGAAACACATATGACATCACATATGACATCAAGTGGGATAAAATATAGTTAAAGGAAAATATAAAAGTCTAGAGCTGGGTAATCAGGCCCTATTTCGGCCCCAAATTTGCTTTAAAACCACTGTGGTATCTTGTCCCCATTCATGTAAAGGACAGGTGGTTCTTCAGTCGTTTTATATGATACAGAGTACTTGAAACAATAATTCACCAGAAAAATCAGCTACCTCTAATATATAGTTAAAAGCTAGCATGCATGTACTGTTCTTACCACACCGCCATGGATTTGTAATGAAACAGACTAACTAGAACAAACAGTGTTTTTCAGTTTAGCTGTCTGGTAGTTGTCACCCTGCTTAAGCATTGTTCTCAGTATTTAATTCTATATCAATAGGCCATTAAATTATATTAAGCGTTGAACATAATTGTACTGTGGCTTAAATACAATCACAAAATAGGAAGATCAATTAGTCAACTTTTGAATGTTATTTAATAAGTTATTGCAGAGTATGTGTATGTGTATGTGTATGACAGTAGATTAACTCAATACCTGTAAGTAGAAATAGATTACTAGCTTTCATTAAGTCAGTTAATTGAGAACCGCTATGCAAGAAACTCTGTTCCTACCTGGAATCTATCGCCCGCTATTTACAACATACTCCAGTGAGTACACAACGATTTGCACAGAAAACTGCAGGCTATAAGTCAATTATTTCCACATAAAAATTCTGGCTATATGTCAATGATAATCCGTTCAGAAAGAAACCTCTCTGCTAGTCGACTCCATGCGTGCTAGTCACACATCTACACGACCCTGCCTCCTCGCTACAGCCTGCCTTCGGAAACAGATTATGTAGTCCTAGCAGAGTCACCATGATATTGGAAAAAAATGCTTCAGTTACTATAGTGATTTGCGAGTGAGTGATTGGTTAGTGGCGTATTCTGTGTCCTTCTGGATCAATAGTGTAACTCCTCAAGCATCAAGGCATTGTTTTTATTGACTCTACACCAGTGGCACTTGACAGGGTAAAATTGGCTTTTTGGGTTTACAAATTGCTTTTACTTTAAGATTGATCTTTCCTATGCTTGTAAAGGGAATGTTCATTTACATCTCATTAGAATGTATCTGAAGGAAATAATGACATTTGTAACTGACAAGTCTGTCAAATCAATCTCTATTACCAAAGGAAAAAGGACATTAGGTTGGCATATAATTTACTCTACATCCTACCAATATAAATGTAACATGGTCTATTCCAGACTTTTGTTATTTGTAGACAATGCTTTATTTTTGTTCCATAAGTGTTCCTTTGCAAATTAATGATAGCTCAAATCCTTTAATTATAGGTTCTCCAAGTTAAAAACATACAATCTCAAGTTCATGTGAGGAACGTCGTTGGAAAACCGGACTTAATGCATGTGCGTAAAGTGTCGTCCCGGATTAGCCTGTGCAGTCTGCACAGGCTAATCCGGGACAACTTTTTCCGCTTTTATGGTATTTTCTGTTTCAAGGAAGTCTCTTCTAAACATAAATCCACTGTAGGCGGAATGTGCCGTCCTGGATTAGCCTGTGCGGACTGCACAGGCTAATCCGGGACGACACTTTACGCACATGCAATAAGTCCGGTTTTCCCACAACGTGCCTCATGTATTGTCAAATACAGTAGTTTAGCTTCCTTCAGGCACTATAGGCACTTGCCTATACATGTTTTCCAAAGTTAAAAACTATGCCAAAAATATAATAAAACAAGGTTCTGGGGGAGGGAGATTCTTGTCGGTTGTTTTGGTATCAAATACACTAAATTATAAGAACCACAGGTTGTTTGTTTTTGTTCAGTTTTAACAATATTGGGGTTTAGCTGTAATAAGTTGTTTGTAATCATAGATAAACAATCCTGGCTCTGCACTGTTTTCCCCGTAATAATCCAATTATCATTTACGGCATTTATTTGTTCATTTGTGCCTATTGTTTATAAAAAATTTATACCCAAGCTATGCCCCTGATATATTACATAAAAAATAATTCCAAAATAATATAACACTCTGAAACAATTTCTAACACTGCTCAGAAAAGAGTTTGCACCCAGGATGGATGCAAATCCTGAAAACAAAATCAGAAAATGCTTGCAAGTACAGTTTAACTTATCAAATTGCACATAGTTTGTTGATCAGGGTAAATCATGTTCTTTGCATTAGACACTTTTTTCGTTAAGTGCCTATTTTTTTCCTTTTTGTGACTTCATTTATAATTTTATCTTTCAATTATGATTCAGATTGCTGTTTGTTCAATCAGTCAACTAACACAAGGAATTTACAAGAATATGCTCATTAAAATCTAATTGGTAACTAAAAAAGTAAACATAACCATGCAGATATTTTATAGTGTCCATGTTGTTTTATTCTGCATGTCCACCATTTGAGTTTAAACCATGTGATCTGTCTAGGGTCATGTGGAAGTTGCTGATGGAGGGATTTAATTTGAGCTATACTCGGAACCAGTCAAATCTCTGTGTGGGGGTTGGTAGTGGCAGGGATTTGATTTGAGCTATGTTCGGAACCAGTCAAATCTCTGTGTGGAGGTTGGTAGTGGCAGGAATTTGATTTGAGCTATGTTCGGAACCAGTCAAAGCTGTGTGTGGAGGTTGGTAGTGGCAGGGATTTGATTTGAGCTATGTTCGGAACCAGTCAAATCTCTGTGTGGAGGTTGGTAGTGGCAGGAATTTGATGTGAGCTATGCTGGGAACCAGTCAAATCTCTGTGGAGGTTGGCAGTGGCAAGGATTTGATTTGTGCTATGCTGGGAACCATTCAAATCTGTGTGTGGAGGTTGGTAGTGGCAGGGATTCGATTTGAGCTATGTTCGGAACCAGTCAAATCTCTGTGTGGGGGTTGGTAGCGGCAGGAATTTGATTTGAGCTATGCTGGGAACCAGTCAAATCTGTGTGTTGAGGCTGGTAGTGGCAGAGATTTGATTTGAGCTATGTTCGGAACCAGTCAAATCTCTGTGTGGGGGCTGGTAGTGGCAGGGATTTGATTTGAGCTATGCTGGGAACCAGTGAAATCTCTTGTGTGGAGGTTGAGGTTATGCATGCGCAAATAAATTCCTTCATTGTTACATATAAAATATTCAATGTTTGATCTCAATTTTCACCATCACCAAGCGACTTCCCAATATATCACCATACATTGTTGGACAGATAAGGCCATAACCTTTTGAAAAAACAGCATGTCAAAAATTTCTATAGGTTGTAACTCAAAATATTTACCTTAGAATAAACACACCGTTTTGACAGGCATGGGGGCTGCCATTTTGTGCATGAATAAATGGGCCAAAAGTTATGAAGCTGGGAACCATTTAAGATAAAGTAGTGCCTAAAACTGTCTTTTCTTATTTCTTACATATATACCTTTAAATTGATACCAAAACATATCATTTAAACTGTATTTTAAAAATCATATGCATTATACACTGAATCCTATGTGTTTATTATCTAACTGACAGCATGTAACCCTGAGGATGTGACTTCCGTTTTGGTGTAATTTGACCTTGATAGTGGCAGGGATTTGATTTGAGCTATGCTGGGCACCAGTCAAATCTGTGTGTGGAGGTTGGTAGTGGCAGGGATTCGATTTGAGCTATGCTGGGAACCAGTCAAATCTCTGTGTGGAGGTTGGTAGTGGCAGGGATTTGATATGAGCTATGCTGGGAACCAGTCAAATCTCTGTGTGTGGGTTGGTAGTGGCAGGGATTTGATTTCAGGTTACAATATACTAATTCCAATCCTTATGTAATTTAGGATTTGATTTCAGGTTACAATATTCTAATTCCAATCCTTATGTAATTTAATGTAAAAGCGATAACGTTGACCAAAAATAAATACGACATGTTGCACATAGGGACCCTCATAACCATACCTTTTCTTAAAGAGCATTCTAAGCTGAATTGATTTAAGCAATCAAAAGGGTATGTCATGTGTTATGTAAGAAAGAACTCGACGCTAAACAAAGTTGACTGTTTTATCAACATCGTTTTAGCGGCTACTTTCTAGTTGAATGTAACCCGCGTCAGCGCAAGTGTCGTACTGTAGTGTCCAATCTGTAAACATATCAGTGATTTATTTGTGCATACCAATGCTTACCCTACCAACATCTCCGAAAAAGAATATCAAAGCAAGTGTCTAAACTGTAAAACATGTCTGCCAGTTAAACTTGTTGATTTATTTAGAGAGTACAGCCCTACATCTCTTATTTATTTAGTGTATTGTGACCTATATTCAGCTATGCTGGGAACCAGTCAAATCTCTTTGTGGTGGTTGGTGGTGGAAAGGATTTGATTTGAGCCATACAACCAGTCAAATCTCTTTGTGGAGGTTGGTGGTGACAAGGATTTGATTTGAGCAAATTGAGCTATGCTCAGAACCAGTCATGTCTCTGTGTGGAGGTTGGTTTTCAGAATGTTCAGTTAAGCTAGGTTTCACTGTACATGATAATAGGGGATGAAGTTAATTTCTTTTTAAATTCCCTTCCACTTAGCAATGTTGACTTCCTTGAATCTGAAAAGCCCCCTTGATGTTGCACTACAAATGTTTTCCTTTAGAGAAGGAAATAACAAAACATTTTAATATGGCACGCTTTCTTGACAAACTTTAACATTTTGAGAACTTTTTTTTTTTAATTGTGTTTTGTTTGACACATCCTTGTACATATTTTTTTCTAAAAAAACAACAGCAGTGTGTCACTTAACCTGCCAATGTCTGAATTTGAAATTTTATTGTTATCTTACCATATTCATAATAAAAATGATAATAATAATGACAGTTATCCTAACAATGGCAAATAATAATAATAATAATAATAATATGGTAATTACCCTTAGTATTGGGACACCCTCAATATTGGGACATCCCTAATTGTTGGAAAAAATAATTATATTTCGCGCCCCTTAATATTGGGACACATTTAAAACTTGAATTATTTCCTGTCCCTAAATATTGGGACACCAAAATAACACCTTAAGTTGTTACTGTATAAACATTCAATATCCTGCCACTACACTGGTTGCATAGCAACTTGTGACACGGTATATGGTGCTTGCTTATCTATACACCATAATGTACACCATCAGGGGTATGTATGCATGTAGTTGACATGTGGTTAAACTGTGTACTTTACATGAGCATGGTCTTCTCAATTAAGCTTCTCAATTAATTACCATTAAGTCCCCAGTAAGAAATAATTGATCGTATAAACATCAGTCACCTAAAACATTCCTTCTAATTATTTATAATTAAATATTTATTATATTTTAGTAAATGAGTATTATCCCAAAGAAATAGACATAATTAATTGGTTCAATACATAGTTAAATAGATTGTATTATATATTGCCATAAATGTTGGAACACAATTTCAAGAATTATTTTTTTGCCCCTTAATATTGGGACAATAAAATGTTTAATTATTTTTAAGTGTCCCAATACATAGGGTAAATACGGTAAGTAAAATAATACTAATAACTATTCAAAATCATCACAGAATATTCATCACAAACTTGATTTCCAGCTAATTTTGCTGAAAATAATGTAGAATAATTTATCTTAAACAATTTTCACTCCCCATCATCCTGCCTGGGCCATGACTCAGTTATTTTCTGACAATACCCAGGGGAGGGATCTTGTGCATTATAGGAAGATGGAAACTTGTCCAAATCTTATCCCCATTGAAAGGGTGGGGATCAAAACTAACCAAAACAGACAGCAATTAGGGGAGAATAATGACTGACTAGGCCATTCAGTTCCCATGTTCAGTTCCCATGTGCTGGATTGACCATCTGGCAGAGTGTTTAAGTGACCACAGTGGCTGCAGTGGTCAGAGTCGTCATCATTGGTAATCACTGGTCATATTGGACATCACTGACTCAGTGTCCAATAGTGTTCATGCAGAATGCAAAATGTTTTTAAGCAGTTTACGGACAAGCAGATAAGAAGCGTTCATTCTTAATTTATGCAAAGAAAATCACAAAGTTATGCAATGCAAATAAAATCAGGATGTTCATTTTTGCATACAATTTCAAATTTTTGCATACATATGGCAATGAAAAAACAGACCCATAAATGGTATCCAATTGTTTAAGGTGTGAATGTTTGGAAATAAGGTATTTAAAACAATTTTATTATCTTCATGCATATCATATGTACTACATAACTTACAATTCGCTTGTCTTGAATTTCTCGTTGACTCGAAGTTTCTTGAAGGGACCGATATTTTATTGCTATATGTACATATAGATTTCTGTCGTTTGGCTTGAATTCACGATGGTCGAATTTTCCGATGCCTCGAACTGTTTGTCATGGTCCCAGTTACAGTTTTCACACATTTAATTGTTTGTTTGGCTCGAACACGCTTCGATTGAGTCGTTAATAGAGTAGATGCGCTTGTTAAGTGTCAAGTGTTGACAGAACACAAGAATCAATTTAACAGATTTCACAAACTATAAATAAATAATATTAATTTAATAAAATATATAAATAGATGTTCGAGGACTATATAATGACCATTTTATATATCTGAATACTCTGTAATTGGATATTGTAAATAAGGCAGATGATTTTCCACCCATATAACTACACATTCTGGAACTCCGTTTCGCTTGAAGTTTCAATGGCTCGAAGTTCCCTTGCTGGTCCTTGAGGATTCGAGCTGTTGGGAGTCGACTATACTCCATAGCTTTCTTTTGCACTTTAAGGCTAACCAGGTTCTGACTGAAAGTACATTTACCCCCATTAATTTTGGACCATGTATGCATTAAGGCCGCTTTTCCATATGTCCGTATCCGCATCCGTATCCATTTGAGTACCAGTATAAATATTATACGGACGCGCTTTTCCATGAATCCGCAAACAAACGTCGATTATTTTAGTTTTCATCTTATTTTCAATTAGTTACAATGTCTGTGTAAAACCCTTTTAAACAGTTTTAATTACGTCGGCTGCAAATATTTGACAGTATGCGAAAACATTCACATGTGGTGGATTTAAACTAATATAAAGCATGCAACAATTATATCTACAGCGTCAGTCATGGCTCATTTAAAGGTTACCCATTATTAACGAGTTATTGTACTTGGTGAGTCTTAGGTTGAGCTATCCAGGTGTATCCAGACTATTTTTTTTATATTTTCCCAAAATTTTATGTATATCAGCCCTTTGTTTAACATATTAAGTTAGATACCATTTTCGTCCGCATCCGCTAGAAATCTTGCTGATAGCTTTTTCGGATGCGCTTTGCCGATATGGACTGAGGACATATGGAAACGGTCCAACTGTTTTCAACTTGTTCGAATTTCTGCGGATGCGGATTTGCGCAATGCGGATGCGGATATGGACATATAGAAGCGCCCTTACCCACTATACAAAAACCTATTTGGAGCACTGAGTTCAGGGAATGGTGGAGGGCCTTTAGATGGGGAAATAGATCATGTTCTAAAGGGGAAAGTTGAGAATTGGAGGTGAGGTTCTGGGGCCTATATTGGCTTCAAAATGTTTTGAAATTACTGCACAGTTATATTGATGAATGAGAATTAAAGTCATTGCCATTTTTTGTTCTGCAAAAATGTGAAATGAAGAACTTTAACTTCAATAATCTTTAATCTATTAATTGCATGGGGATCAGTTAACAATTGGAAAACAGGTATGTTTTTATGTTAAATATTTAAAATTTCATGTCTTATTATGCTTTTTAAATAGGCAGACATTCAAAGATACTAGTTACCCTAGAACATCCAATTTTAATGGAAGTTATTTGCCCACTGTGTGGTGTCTGATTCATTGTACCAGCTATCACTGTTGTAAATCAGTTTCACATGCCAATTACAATTGAGGTGGCATGCAGGTTTATAGTAATGTCCTTAGCCAACCAGAGGTAAAAAGGCTGTTGATTGGTTGAATGATTGATCGATTGATTGATTGTTTGGTCATTTGCAGTCAGTTGTTTGTTGTGCTGGCTGGCTGACTGTTTGGCTTTTCTGGTTTTCTGGTTTGATTGTTTTGTTTTCGTTATTCCAAGCAGATTTGTTTAACAGCATGTTCATTACTTTTAAAGCAATTAAAAGCTAAAATCTTTCTCTGAGGTTGTTAAAAAGTGATCAGTGTTTCAATTCTTACTGTTAATAGTCCCAGGGGTGATAAAAATCCGGTTTATGCCGGATTTCCGGTTTTCTTGTTCCAAAAATTCAATTTTCAGATCGATATAAATCCGGGGTTTTATTTAGTAGGGTGGGTTGGGGTGGTATGAAAACACTTGGGTACGAATCAAAATCGGAAACGAAACTGCCGGAATTTTCCGGAGTTCAACGAATTGAACCTGTCTTTTGTGTTATTGAATGTTATTGGTCGATATTCGTCCGTATATGTTTCGGGAAATGCCGGAAAATAACGATTTCATTTAGTTATTTGCAGGTACATAAGCGACCGGAAGTGATCTTTGTTACCAGCGGAAAATTTGTATAAATAGGCGTCTGTCAAGAACGTAGATATTTTTTAACAGTTTGACATCACGATTGGTAAGTTCCAATAGCGTAGGTCTACCTCTACGGAAGAGGTTTAGTTACTGTAGTTAAAATAGTATCCATGCCGAACGTGCCATAATTTGATAAAGTTAGGACATGGCAATATTGAAATTTATAATTATCAAAATTCTAGCAGATTGTCTTTTGACTTTTAATTTTTTTTTAACGAATGTGAGTGGCAATAATGGCATGGCTGCGGTCCGCATCCTCTTCTGTATTCTCCCTTTATTAACCATAACACTGTTGCTGGTACGGACAGGTCTGTTTTAATTATTTTTATATGCCCCTAAAATATGAGCCGAACAGCAACATGTGTTTTACATTGATAAAAAATTCTCATGGGTAACCTGTCAAAATTTTCAAAAGCATGGGCAGTTAGGGGAACCCATAGTAAATTTTTGAAAATGTGAATTTGTACATAATTTTTTAAAGCGTTTAAATATTAATACAGGCTATATACATGCAGGGAGGACCCGTGCTGATTTTTTTAAAACATCTTGATATTTAGTTGGTATGGCTACAATTTGTTTTCATGAAAACAAATTACGATTCCAGGGACAGAAAACTTTCAATATATCGGTAAATTCAAAATACTGAAAGCCATTCATGATAGGACAACTAATTATGCATACAAGTCACAAAAAGAAATTATTTTTTGTTCAACAGAAGTCTTTGTGTGTCTCAAAAGCAACAGTATATGATATTGAAAACAACTGTTAATATATGTCTTATAATAAAAAAAGTACTCAAACAATTGAGTTCATTATAACGGATGCAGTAAAAAATGTCCTATGCTTTGGCAGAAAATGTATAGAATACGAATGTTTTGATTTGTAGGTATTCAGCATGCCTCTTGACTTTGCCACAGACAAGGACGATTTTCGGGCTAGTTTACAGTACCAGAGCGATTTACGTCTCATCGTTTCCTGTCAGCTCATAACCTTGCCGTGGAAACTTCAAGACTGTTTGAATCTTACAGTGTTCTATTATCAATTCCTGTCAAAAAAGGAGAGAGAGAGACTGGCACCAATCATTTATAGCCTTCTTCAAAGAAATCATGTTTCAGATGAGAGTCAGGAGGAGGTCAAAGCGCCATCGGACGGCGTCTTCGGTAGAAGAAAATGACCAAGGACGGGGAAACTCGGAAGGAGAGAGTTATCAACAAGATGTTTGATCAACGCAAGAAGACTAGGATGCTGTTAGGACTTGACATCTCTGTGCTGATATGTCTGAAGCAGTATTCTGTGTTGTTTCAGTCCAAAGAGCCCATGTTGCATATCCTTCATGATCAGCATCAAAAAGTGTAACTGCCTGACTAGTGATGAGAAATTACACCAATCAGTGTGTCTGCTGTGTGCATAAGAACTACGTTGCAATAAAGCAAAATGTGCTTATATAATTTTTGTGACTGTTCTGTGACACTTCCACTAGCTGTTTACAAAAATATTTAAAACTCACGGACACAAGTCATGTGTATTCATTTTGAAATGTTAAAGTTTTGAACTTCATTTGAATAGATGCTTGAAGTTTGATGTAGTTAGATTGTTGAATTTTCCTAAAGAATAAAAAAATATAATTTAAACTGGCTCTAGTCATGTACAGATGTATTTATTTTGAAATGTTAAAAGTTTTGAACTTCATTAGAATAGTTGCTTGAAGTTTGTTGTAGTTAGATTGTTGAATTTTCCTAAAGAATAAAAAATATTAATATTCACTGGCACTAGTCATGTACAGGTGTATTTTGAAATGTTGGAAGTTTTGAACTGCTTCAGAATAGTTGCTTGAAATTTGTTGTAGTAAGATTTCCTAAAGAATAAAAATATTAATATAATAGATTGTCTATGTTCCTTCTTAAATAATTGTTTAATAGGAGCTTGGTGGTGGGTTTGTCATATATAACCCCATTAAATGACCAACTAAAAAGTTCAATATGCAGGTAATGATCACTGAAGAAGTGAATTTCACAATTCAAATGAGACAGAACAGAATACCAGCTGCCCGAGCATAATTTTAAGCTAATCTAAGTCACTTAAAATACGCAAGTGCCAGGAGCTTCAGGGGGCTTCGCCCCCTATGACCCCCACCAGGGCCTACAAGGGGGGCTATCACGCCCCCCTGGACCCCCAGCGAAAAACTTCAGGTTTTTTTTTTTTTACACAGTATCACCCCTGTAGTCCATCTTTCCTGATTTCTGTGATAAGTTATCCAAACAGTACCACATTTTAGTTGGATTTTCTTCAGTCCCACCAGTATCTTTTGAATAATTGATGAAACCTTCTGCTGACATTTTAAATACCTGGTGATGTTGTCTGTCTGATATTTTGCAAGTAGCAAAGATCATGGACATGTTTAATGTTAAAGAAACAATCATTTACTATTCATGATAGTTTTAATGAGAAAAAAACACTCAAAAAGGAAGTCTTCGTAATTTTTGTCAATTTATAATAATCTTGTTTGTTTGTCCATGGTTGGATGACCCAATGAATGTAAAATGTATTTTTAAGTCAAGAAAGGTAATGTTGCAATGGTACCCCTTCAACATTGCCAAGGCAACACAAAATTGCCATAAAACCTCTTTAATATTCCGTGGTATATAGAATTTTTATGCCCCCACCATCAATGATGGGAGGGCATAATGTGTTTATCCTGTCTGTGGGTACATTCGTATGTACGTGTGTACATATGTACGTTTGTATGTGTGTATGTATGTACGTTTGTATGTGTGTACGTATGTTCAGATTCTTGTCTGGACAATAACTTTATCCAGCATTGGAGGATTTTCAAATAACATGGCAGAAATTGTAAGCATAATGAGATGGTGTGTCGCGTGCAAGACCCAGGTCCCTATGTTCAAGGTCAATGTCACACTTAAAGGTCAAAGGTATGTATAAATGTTAAGATTCTTGTCCTTCAATAACTTTGTCCAGCATTGAAGGATTTTCAAATAAATTGGCAGAAGTGATAACCATTATAAGACAGCATGTCACGTGCAAGGTCAAGGTCACACTTAAAGGTCAAAGGTCAAATTTAAGAATTAATAATTTTGTCTGGCAGGGAATAATTTTCAAATTACTTGACAGAAATTGATGAGCATTATGAGTTGGCAGTGGCGTGCAACAACCAGGTCCTTTAGACCAAGGTCAAAGTGACACTTAAAGGTCAAAGGTCAAATATAGGAGTTTAAGCCATTGTCTTTGACTGAAGTATAATTTTGTCGGGCTGGAAGGGTTTTCAAATTTCCTGGCAGAAGTTATAAGCATTATGAGACGGCATGTGGCATGCAAGAATCAGGTCTGTAGCTGAAAGGTCAAGGTCACTGATCAAGGTCAAAGGTAAAATAAAAAAAATTGTCCAGTGCATAACATTGTCATGCATACAGGGATTTTCTAATAAATTGGCAAAATGATCTCCATCACCAGATGGTGTTTCACATGCAAGAACCTGACTTGTGAAGTTAGTGAATTACTTCCCTTTATTGATGACTGTGCAAAGCATAAATCAAAAATGATAAAAGGCATTCTGTTGATTCTTCTCAGAATGATTTAAGATTGCAAGAGTAAGTGAAGTATACAAGAACTATAACTCATAATTGCCCCCAAAATTTAATTAATACACTTTATTGATTTTTTTTTTGGCAGGTCTAAAACTGTTGATTGGAATTTTGTTATACCTCGACTTACTTCACAGAATTAGCAGAAGGTACAATATAAAAGGACAATTGTCCTTGAACAATAATAATTTGTATGCATATAGACAAAGTGGCACCATGTAGAACAGGCTGCATAGGTGGGGGCATCCGTGTCTGTGAACACATTTCTAGTTTCCAAGGCAATCCTTCAGTGTTGCCATGGTACTCCTTTAATGTTGCCAATGTATTCCTTTAATGTTGAGATGGTGTACTTTTAATGTTACCAAGGTGTTCCTTCAATGTTACCATAGTGTTCCTTTAATGTTGCCATAGTGTTCCTTTAATGTTGCCATTGTGTTCCTTTAATGTTACCAAGGTGTTCCTTTAATGTTACCAAGGTGTTCCTTTAATGTTGCCAAAGTGTTCCTTTAATGTTGCCATGGTGTTCTTTTTAATGTTGCCATGGTGTTCCTTTACTGTTGCCAAGGTGTGCCTTTAATGTTGACATGCTGTTCCTTTATTGTTGCAAAGACAGTCCTCTAATGATACCAATGTGTTCCTTTAATGTTGCCAAGGCAGTCATTTAATGTTGCCATTGTGTTCCTTTAATGTTGCCAAGGCAGTCCTTTAAGGTAGCCAAGGTAGTCCTTATAAGTTGTCAAGGCACTCATTGAATGTTGCCAAAGTAGTCCTATATGTTGCCAAGGTGTTTCTTTAATGTTGCCATGGTGTTCCTTTTATGTTGCCAAAGTAGTCCTTTAATGTTAACAAGGTAGGCCTTTATGTTGCCAAGGTGTTTCTTTAATGTTGCCATGGTGTTCATTTTATGCTGTCAAGGTAGTCCTTTATGTTGCCAATGTATTTCTTTAATGTTGCCAAGGTGTTCCTTTAATGTTGCCATGGTGTTCCTTTTATGTTACAAAGGTAGTCCTTTTATGTTGCCAAGGTAGTCCTTTATGTTGCCAATGTGTTTATTTAATGTTGCCATGGTTTTCCTTTTATGTTGTCAAGGAATTCCTTAAATGTTGCCATGGTGTTCCTCTTATGTTGCCAAGGACTTCCTTAAATGTTGTCATGGTGTTTCTGTTATGTTGCCAAGGAAGTTCTTAAATGTTGTCATGGCTTTTATGTTGCCATGGCACTCCTATACTGTTGCCAAGGCAGTACTTTAATGTTATGTTATGGTGTTCCTGTTATGACACAATGACACTCCGATACTATTGTCAAAGCATTCTTGTCCATTTGCCAAAGCTTGCCTTTAACAATATTTATAAATGTTGCCACTGGGTTCCATTGATGTTGCCATGGTGCTTCTATAAACTTAACTAGTCCCATGGTGAAGAAGCCAGGAGATAATCTGAGGAAACATTATTGAAAATGTCAACAGGAGAATATTACTGCTAATTGATCCCAGCAGCTGAGATACTAACTCCATAATTACTAACAACTGGGTTATTTTCAGACATTTTGTATGCAATCAATAGAAAAGATCTCTGAGCATAATCCCTGTTATATGCTGGAACAACCAAGTCATTTGTTTTGTCCTACTCTGTTAATAGGAATATGTAGTGCACCTTTTAAATAGGAGAGACAAAGTCACAGTGTTGTAATCGATATGGTGTTTGCCTAGTGACTGTAAGATGGGTTCTATACATAAAAGGGCATAGTTCAACTGAAAATTCACCAAGTTCTGGTTCTACCCAGGACAATTACTTGAAAGTGTTCTAATAAGTCTCATGGTGTCCATGTGCTCAACTTCAAGAAATGTTGTGAAACTACATTGATGAGCCTCTGTCAATCCTTTCCCAAGTACAGTGGAAACGCGGTACTGCGAATCGCAATACTATGAAATGATGGGATACTACGAATAAGGCGGCCAGTCCAGTCAGTTTTCCTTATATATTTAACCACAAAAAGATGCGATACTACGAATTCATGATTGAACGAAAGATGCGTTACTACAAACAAATGTTTCGGTCCCATCATAGGGTTTACAATCAAATGTTAACGCGATACTACGAATCAGATTGTCACTGAGACTTTTTACACCTTCGCGATGAAGATTTCACACCTCTGCCAAGTCAGACACCAAGCCAGTTTGTTTGCACCATAGTCAAAATCATACTCGTTAACGAGTATAATTACCATATTAATCCACTTTAAATGGTGTGCAGTATGAGATTATTAAAAAAGGACTTTCATAATTACCAATATGTCTTTGTGAATGTGTGTGTGTGTGTGTGTGTGTGTGCGGATATTAGACTTTATCAAATGTCAAATGCATGTAGTTTAAGTGCATTTATTAACGTAATGCCTCACATTAAAGCTTAATGTTACTTCACTACTGGAATTTCCTAAAGATGCGATACTACGAAAAACGTGATACTACAAACAAACTTTTGTCTCCCATGACTATTCCTAGTATCGCTTTTCGACTGTAATTATGTAATATTTGTATATGGTATAAGTTACTAAAGATTTTGGTGATTTCTAACCTAGATGACCCAGTTGGATGTCCTTTTTCTAAGAATTTTCTGTGCTTGGTTGACATATATATATTATGTTTTGGAAATTTTCAACATAAAAAAGACACAACATACACTGTATCTTTGGTCAATATTATTTGACATTAGTCAGAAATTTATATGTTTTCTTTAAACTTATTCCCTTAAGATTCAGTAACATCGTAATTTTACAAGCAGCTCATAGATGGCTTCTTTCCCACATTTTTCATAGGGAATACTACTGTATTATAACCACTGAATATATTGCAATCTGGCATTTCAATTATGGGCACTTGTCAAATGGAGAACATGTGAAGCATATTTTATTGAGGTTTGAGAACAGGTTCAGTCCTTTTAAGACTTGGAATGTTTAAGTTGAGGCATTTTGAAAATTGTGAAAACAAAACAAAACAAAAAATCTCTCACATTAAAACTTCCAGCATTCTTCATGAAAGTTCAAAATACATTACTTAGGCTTAAAAAAAATTTGTTT
This sequence comes from Congeria kusceri, assembly GCA_027627225.1. Lineage (NCBI taxonomy): Eukaryota > Metazoa > Mollusca > Bivalvia > Myida > Dreissenidae > Congeria > Congeria kusceri. The sequence continues at coordinate 7,539,704 of CM051034.1, read as the reverse complement.
CTTCAGGTTACATGGCTAAAAAAATTAGATTAGGTAGGTAGGGATTTATTTGTTTTATTTTTTGGTAAATGGTCAACTTGAAGATTATAAAATTGAATAAATATTAAAAACATTTCGGTAATATCGTTAACTTTGTTGTGGATGCGATCAAAACAAAACACTTATTTATCAAAAACAAACATTAAATTATTGGAAAAAAGTAAATAAAAAAAAATAAATCTTACAAACTCAATAAAATGTTCTAGGGTCAGGGCATTTTTTTTAATGTAGGTCGGGTAACCTGAAACAAACATTTTTTTACGTCTTACAAGTAGGTCTGGTAATCTGTTAATTATTACTGGTCCGAACTCCATTTTACTGGCGACTGAAGAACATTTAGTTTGCAAGTAGATTCTCAACCAGAAATGTTCAACAGCCACGAGGGCCTGTGTGCTGGTCATTTTTCCTGGACCTCGTATGTTTGACTGGCTTTGACTGAGGTCTAACAGACTTTCGCAGGGACTGAAAGTTTTTGTTTAACAAGTATGTTAACAAATTGCATATTAGAGGAACTGTATAAAACATGGAGCTTTGTCAATGGTGTTTGTATTCGTAGACTGCATCGTCTGCACTTATTTTCTGTGGTATTTGACACATTTTGGTTCATGTGTTTGCAAAATTTAAATTATTCTACACGTGTTGAGCGTTAAACTATTGTATCTGATACAGAAATGTTAAGCAGATTTAACAGTTTCATCCATAACCCTAATAGAGTCAACTAATATTCGAGGCGTGTCGTGGGAAAACCCGGCTTTATGCATGTGCGTTAAGTGCATGCACTTTCCGCTTGTATGGTATTTTCTGTTTCAATGAAGTCTCTTCTAAACATAAATCCACCGTAGGCAGAAAGTGCCGTCCTGGATTAGCCAGTGCGGACTGCACAGGCTAATCCGGGATGACACTTTACGCACATGCATTAAGCCTGGTTTTCCGCGACACGCCTCATTTTATGTTTAGGAAATGGTGGCAGCTTTCTCCTGCCAATACCAGCAGTGGCCGATGTTTGTGAACAATTTTTCAGTAACTGACTTCTTGTTAATGACATATCTAGAATGGTTTCTGGCCAATTAGCACCGTGCCTCCTTTGTTTCTGGCGATAAATACATCCAATTATTCCAATCTACAAAATATTTGGGCAATTTTATATTTTGGTATTTGTTATTGTTGGAAGAATAAGTCACATTCTTACATGTTCACAGTTCTGGTTAATGAGGCTGCAGCGTTGCTTAATGAGGACTCTGTGTTGAGCATTCCTTGTTCCTTCTAGTTACAACATTTAGTTTGTATGTCATGATTGTAGAGAATGTAGCTGATAGTTGGAAAAAATGTTTTGCAGCCTCTAATACTCTGGAAAACACTAACTTAATTATACTCAAAACCGTCATTGACATATATGTGTCAGCCCATGAGATTTTTGGCCCAAATGCGGTATTTGGGAGAAAATGAGTTATTGGCAGTTTTGTATACACTGATATGAGTAGAAACTGGAAATGGCTTCCTTTTTTCTCAGTCATGCATTTTGAGTAAGTATGAGCAGTTAAGTTTTCAGACATTCAGTGTTTCCGGACACCCTCAACTTGGCCAAGATAAATATTTTTCGTGTCACTATGTTTTCAGACACTTCCAGAAAAGAAACACCTAACACCTACAGCTATAAATTAAAACCATAATTCGAGATAGCAATACTGTTGAACCCGTTCCTTATTTGCGATTTTTATGACAATACAAGGTTTTGAGACTCTATGTTTTCAGTCATATTTTAAACAATTTATATGTGACTCTAAATATTTGTTTTATCTACAACGTAATGTGATGGTTTGATAATTCATGTTGTCTTTGTTGTTATTTCAGAGCAGAAGATCAGTGAGTATGCGGAGAACAAAGACATGAGGTTAGTTAATATTATAATAATCAAATTACACAGTCAGGCCCATGGCTCTGAAAAGGATGCAAGTTCAAACTTTGTCTTAGTAGAAATATTGACTAAGTGAGATATTGGGTTTTGATAATTAATTGAAACACATATCATCTTGTAATGACCTAATACAATCAATGTAATCTTATCAAGAAATCTGTGAAATGTATGACAAGATGCAGTGCTTTATTTAGCCATAGTGGGTACTGACAAAATTTATTGCTGTGTCATGTGTGGTATAACTGCATTGCATGTAATCGTGCTCCAGGTTACTGGCAGTGCTGTATGGAGCCATGGTGGATACTGACACTATATATTGCACTTTCATGATTGTATAATTGCAAGGTGTGTTATCTTGCTCCAGGTTACTGGCAGTGCTGTATGGAGCCATGATGGATACTGACACTATGTATTGCACTTTCATGATTGTATAATTGCATGGTGTGTGATCAGGTTACTGGCAGTGCTGTATGGAGCCATGATGGATACTGACACTATATATTGCTCTTTCATGATTGTATAATTGCATGGTGTGTGATCAGGTTACTGGCAGTGCTGTATGGAGCCATGATGGATACTGACACTATATATTGCACTTTCATGATTGTATAATTGCACGGCGTGTTCCAGGTTACTGGCAGTGCTGTATGGAGCCATGTTGGATACTGACACTATGTATTGCACTTTCATGATTGTATAATTGCACGGTGTGTGTTATCTTGCTCCAGGTTACTGGCAGTGCTGTATGGAGCCATGATGGATACTGACACTATATATTGCACTTTCATGATTGTATAATTGCACGGTGTATTATCTTGCTCCAGGTTACTGGCAGTGCTGTATGAGCCATGATGGATACTGACACTATATATTGCACTTTCATGATAGTATAATTGCACGGTGTGTGATCTTGCTCCAGGTTACTGGCAGTGCTGTATGGAGCCATGGTGGATACTGACACTATGTATTGCTCTTTCATTTGTGTATAATTGTACAGTATGTGATCTTGCTCCAGGTTACTGGCAGTGCTGTATGGAGCCATGGTGGATACTGACACTATGTATTGCTCTTTCATTTGTGTATAATTGTACAGTATGTGATCTTGCTCCAGGTTACTGGCAGTGCTGTATGGAGCCATAGTGGATACTGACATTATATATTGCTCTTTCATGTGTGTATAATTGCACGGTGTGTGATCTTGCTCCAGGTTACTGGCAGTGCTGTATGGAGCCATGGTGGATACTGACACTATGTATTGCTCTTTCATGTGTGTATAATTGCACTGTGTGTGATCTTGCTCCAGGTTACTGGCAGTGCTGTATGGAGCCATGGTGGATACTGACACTATATATTGCTCTTTCATGTGTGTATAATTGCATGTGTGTGATCTTGCTCCAGGTTACTGGCAGTGCTGTATGGAGCCATGGTGTATACTAACACTATATATTGCTCTTTCATGTGTGTATAATTGCACGGTGTGTGATCTTGCTCCAGGTTACTGGCAGTGCTGTATGGAGCCATGTTGGATACTGACACTATATATTGCACTTTCATGATAGTATAATTGCACGGTGTGTGATCTTGCTCCAGGTTACTGGCAGTGCTGTATGGAGCCATGGTGTATACTAACACTATATATTGCTCTTTCATGACTGTATAATTGCATGGTACCGTAAATTACCATGTATAATGCACAGTTTTTTACCCCCCAGTTTCGATTTAAAAAGTTGGTGCACGTTATACATTGAAACAATGCTTTTTTGGTCGAAAGTGACGACGAAGAAGAACTCAAAGGTTTGAACGCTTCTGACATCGAGGGACGCCCACTGTAGATGACGAGGATAAAACTGACCGACAACGGCCCTTTACAGGGCCACACATATTCTCGAAAGAATTATCTAAAATTGTCAAAATTGTAGTGCCATGTAACCCACGCGCACTTGTCATAAAACGCTTATTATTTACATGATAAATAAAAGCTATCCATTCAGTGACACGATCATGTGATCGGCCAATTACACAATGGCGGCCAATTTTGCTGGTTTTCAAAGTTTCGGAACCCCCATTTCGGCATCAAAAAATGGATGCGCGTTATACATGGTAGCGCGTTATACATGGTAATTTATGGTATGTGATCTTGCTACAGGTTACTGGCGGTGCTGTGTGGAGCCATGATGGATACTGACACTATATATTGCTCTTTCATGATTGTGTTATTGCATGGCATGTGATCTTGCTCCAGGTTACTCGCGGTGCTGCCTTGAGCCATGGTGGATACTGAAACTTTGTATATTGCTGTTTGATGTGTGTATAACTGCATGGCATGTGATATTGCTCCAGATTACTGGCGGTACTGTTTGGAGCCATGGTAGATACTGACACTTTGTATATTGCTGTTTGATGTGTGTATTACTGCATGGCATGTGATCTTGCTCCAAATTACTGGCAGTGCTGTATTGAGCCATGGTGGATACTGAAACTTTGTATATTGCTGTTTGATGTGTGTATAACTGCATGGCATGTGATCTTGCTCCAGGTTACTGGCGGTGCTGTATTGAGCCATGGTGGATACTGACACTATTGCTCATTCATGTGTGTATAATTGCACGGTATGTGATCTTGCTCCAGGTTACTGGCGGTGCTGTTTGGAGCCATGATGGATACTGACACTATATATATTGCTGTTTGATGTGTTTATAATTGCATGGCATGTGATCTTGCTCCAGGTTACTGGCAGTGCTGTATGGAGCCATGATGGATACTGAAACTTTGTATATTGCTGTTTGATGTGTTTATAATTGCACAGCATGTGATCTTGCTCCAGATTACTGGCAGTGCTGTATACAACCATGATGGATTCTGACACTGTATATTGCTCTTTCATGATTGTTTGATAACTATAACTCCATGGCATGCGATCTTGCTCCAGGTTACTGGCTGTGCTGTTTGGGTCCATGGTGGATACTGACACTATATATATTGCCGTTTTATGTGTTTATAATTGCATGGCATGTGATCTTGCTGCAGGTTGCTGGCAGTGCTGTATGGAGCCATGGTGGATGCTGTATTGACAGGGATACAGGCCTATAGTAGCACACTGTCCACCAAACAGGTTATTTAATTTATTTATTTTGTTTTTAAGTTTATTGTTTCAATAAACCTCATAACTTTGTTTCCATGAGCCCTGATTTTCCTAAGACTTATGCCGAGAAACAAAATATATTAATTTATTGAACAATGCTTGTATTTTATTTCTTTCTGTCACTTTTACAAAACAACCTCCTATATTTTTATATGTTTCTTGATAATTTAATATTATGTTGTCATATTTCTTGTACTTGATTCTGCCAGTCTGCGGAGGTGGCACTTGAGACATTTGATGAGACCTGCTCCACTGCCAAGGATGACACGGTGGCACTGTTTCTGAAGTCGTCTCCCAATATGACATTCACAATGTGTGCTACAGACATGCAGGGCAGGTAATGTATTTACCTGATACTTACAACTGAATGTTGATACTTAACCTACCCTGGGGATACTTAAAAACTGAATGGTGATACTAATCTACCTTGTTTTCCTGAATGTGGATACTTTTAACTGAATGTTGATACTTACAACTGAATGTTGATACTTACAACTGAATGTTGATACTTACAACTAAATGTTGATACTTACAACTGAATGTTGATACTTACAACTGAATGTTGATACTTACAAACCCTGTTTTTCCTGAGCCAGACAGCAGCCCCTGGTGGATGGTGAGAGGTGCCTGTTGGTGAAGACTGCATCCATGGTGATCACTGACATCCCCTGCCCCACCCAGCCCGGTAACACCCTGGGATCACTGGTCTTCTCAGAGTCCTTTGTGGACTCAGAAATCAGGGTCCAGCAGAATGGTAGGTCATTATTACAGCTCGATCCTTTCCTCTATAATTATATAAGAATGGTTTTCTCTTTATCCGTTCAATGTGTGTTTCCTTTAACATGTATAAGGAATTATAATAAAACTTTATGCACAATGTATCCTACAGTAGATGTGTGTGGTATTATGTGATGTGAAACTATGTGCTCTGACAGAATTTTTTTTAATTTTTTTTTCTGACACTCATTCCTTTGTCAGTGTGTATTGTACAGGTATTTTGATGCCTGCAGTGATAACTGGTAGCTTAATAAATGTCGTTAAATCTTACATATTTTTGGACACACAGAAATCAGCAGCAATAATTATTTTTCGTGTCACTATGTTTTCGGACACTTCCAGAAAAGGAATTAAATTGCTATCTATTTTTACGGACAGAAACTATTAGGCAAATCACATATGTTATCAATAAGTGTTTGACATGAACAGTGGTTTTCACAGGTTTTGTCACTATTGTTTGTCAATTTGATTGTAAAATGACTTAAAATTTTTAGCTTGACTTTTCGAAGAAAAAGTCGAGTTATTGTCAGCGTCTGCGTTAGTGAAATTTTTTTGGTCAAGTTTTTTGGTTAATTTTTTTGTCAAGAGTCCATTTCTCAAAAACTATCAAAGGTATCCATTTGAAACTTTCAGTGCTTATTCACTATCAAAAGGGTAACTCATTACAATAAGACAAGTAACCCTGTGATTTGTATTTCCAGAGTTATCTGCCCTTGTTTGGACTTACAACTTTGACATGTTTTTTGTTAAATATACAATTTCTCAATAACTATCAAAGACATTAAATTGAAACTCAAGATGCTCGTTTATGGTGCTGACCCGATTCTGCAGACATGAGCAGGTAACTCTTTCAAGGATTTTGTTGGAGTTATTACCCTTTTTTTCAACTTTTGCTTTAGGTAAAATTTCTCAATACCTGTATGAGGTATTGACTTGAAACTCAAAGTACTTGATCACAGTGATGAATTTATTTTGTAGACAAGATGAGGTAACTAGTCAACTATTTTGGTGGAGTTATTGCCCTTTTTTCAACTAAGAATTTTGGCTTTAGGTCAAATTTCTCAATATCTGTAAGAGGTATTGACCTGCAGTTCAACAGACTTTATCACAGTGATGAACCCATTCTATTAACAAAAGGCCAGAATTATTTCAAATACGAGAAAGTCGAGCGTCCAGCACTTGTAGGCGGTGCTCTTGTTTATGACTTACATGTAGTATTTCAGATGCCATCTTTTCAGACAGATTTCAAAAAATAAGTTTTGTGATTCTGTATTCTCAGACACTGAAAAACACTCTTATTTTTAAGTGTCCAAAAATATAGATTTAATATGGTATACTGATCATGTTATTTCTTGCTACCTCAGACGGCAGCTGTCGACTGGATGGGACATTCCTGCTGCTGACAGATCACATTCCCAGATATCGCTCCTGGGCGGTAGGTCCTCCCTTCATTTGTTTGTTATCACCTGCTTCACCCGGGCAACACTGTTTTCATTAATTGATATGATCACCTGCCCAACCCAGCAACAACATGTTCATTGCTTGATGATTCTGTGATAGAAAATATTATATTTATTGAGTTAGTAAAACATTAACAAACCAAGCTTGTATGAAAAGATTTTACTGTTTTAAAAAAGTCTAACTTCAAGCAAATTTGTGGGTACATATTTTGTTGCTGTTGTTTAGAATAATATTCTTTATTTGGGTCACTGTGGGGTATCATAAGTCGCTGTTATAAACTTTATTTGTAACCAATAGTCTTTTTAAAAAGTGTTACTCTTGGCATCCTAAACTAGTTACACAATTCTTACAAGAAACATGCATTCCTCCACTAAACATAAGTTCCTAGCAAATAGAATATTGGGGGCATGTCGTGGGAAAACCAGGCTTAATGCATCTGCGTAAAGTGTTGTCCCAGATCAGCCTGTGCAGTTCAGATCAGCCTGTGCAGTTCGCACAGGCTAATCCAGAAACACTTCCTGCTTTTATGGTATTTTCAGTTTCAATTAAGTCTCTTCTAAACATAAATCCACTGTTGACGGAAAGTTTCAAATTTAACCAAATACGCCTATCCTTAACAATATCTTTTCTAATACCCTTATTGCGTCACTTTTCTAATACCCTTATTGCGTCACTAAAAATTCTACAATGCACTTTTAAGGATAAAATAAAATTATTTGATAAAATCAACACAAACATTTTTTAAATAGTGTACCAGTCTAACAGAAGACAGGAAGTGCCTTCAAGACAAATTAGAGGGTCCCAGTCTGCTGGATAACTTTGGTTCTCTGCTTCTGTCAGGGGACACAGTCCATCTGGGGTGTGGTCGCACTGTGTGTCTACCACCGGAAGAAGGTATTTTGGCACCAGTTGAATAATAAACGTTGATTCTGTGAATATGGTGTATTTTTCATCTGTTTCTTTGACAATAAAGTTAAAAAGAAAAGTTCTCATATTAATTTCAGCGTATTGAATACAGAAGTACATATGTACCAATGGGTCAGAGTGATTCCATTGTCAATGAGATTTTTTTGTATATTTTTTATATTTATAAAATAGTTAGTCACATACTGTGAGGGGATGAGAGAAATTAGTTTTTACCAAAAATCTCTAGAAGTTTCAAAATCTGAACCATTTACTGTCCAGCCTCTTTAAAACTTTTTGCAACGTAACCACAGTTTTAAGTTTTATAATACCACTTCTCACCTACTTGTATTCCAGCCATCTTGTATGCGTTCGAGAACGGCCTGGTGATTATATGTCCGCAGTATGGTGCTATTATTCTCCATGGAAACCATATACGGACAGCAGAGTTCTACGATGGGGTAAAAAGATATTAAAATTCTAAAATTTTATCATTGAATATTCTGACAAAGAAATGCTTTGTTTGAAGATTTGACACAGAAGTTGCAATATAATTCCAGGAGTGTAAATATTTAATATTTTCATGCAAACATTCCAGAGCCAAGTTTCTCAAACATAAATTCTAATTTTCATCTTAAAATAAGAATTGTTTAATTATCTTTAGAAATATTGGCCCTGTACTGTGCCCCCTCCCCCCACCCTAAAGTTTTTAGTGACTCAAAAAAAAGTTTATAAAACAACTCCTGACCCTTTCTAACTTTTTAGCTCACCTGAGCACAACGTGCTCATGGTGAGCTTTTGTGATCGCCTTTTGTTCGTCGTGCGTCGTCAACATTTACCTTGTGAACACTCTAGAGGCTACAATTATTGGCCAATCTTCATGAAACTTCGTCAGAACATTTGTCCCAGTGATATCACGGCCGAGTTCGAAACTGGGTCATGTGGGGTCAAAAACTACTTCAATAGGTCAAATTGAAGAAAAAGCTTGTGAACACTCAAGAAGTCACATTTTTTGCTCTATCAATATGAGACTTGCTCAGAACATTTGTTCTAATGATATCTGAGCCGAATTCGAAAATGGTTCCGGTCCGTTGAAAAACATGGCCGCCAGGGGTTGGGGCAGTTTTCCTTATGTGGCTATAGAAAAAGCTTTCGAACACTCTAGAAGTCACATTTTTTGCCCAATCAACATAAAACTTGCTCAGAACCTTTGCTTTTATGATATCTCGGCTGAGTTCGAAAATGGTTTCGGTCCGTTGAAAAACATGGCCACCAGGGGGGGGGGCAGTTTTCCTTATATGGCCATAGGAAAAGCTTGTGAACATTCTAGAAGTCACATGCCCAATCAACATGAAACTTGAACCTTTGTTCTTATGATATCTTGGCTGAGTTTGAAAAATGGTTCCGGTCCGTTGAAAAACATGGCTGCCAGGGGGGGGGGAGGGGCAGTTTTCCTTATATGGCTATTGGAAAAGCTTGTGAACACTCTGGAATTCACATTTTTTGCCCAATCTTTATGAAACTAGGTCAAAACATTTGTCTTAATGATATCTTGGCCGAGTTTGAATCTGTTTCATGTGGGGTCAAAAACTGGGTCACTAGGTCAAATTGAAGAAAAAGCTTGTTAGTACTCTAGAAGTCATATTTTTTGCCCAATTTTCATAAAACTTGGTCAGAACATTTGTCCCAATGATATCTTGGCCGAGTTCGAATCTGTTTCATGTGAGGTCAAAAACTAGGTCACTAGGTCAAATTGAAAAAAAGCTTGTTAACACTCTAGAAGTCACATTTTTTGCCCAATCTTCATGAAACTTGGTCAGAACATTTGTCCCAATGGTGTCTCGGCCGAATTTGAATCCGGGTCATGTGGGGTAAAAATCTTCTCATGAAACTTGGTCAGAACATTTGTCCCAATGATATCTCGGCAGAGTTCGAATCTGGGTCATGTAGGGTCAAAAATTATGTCACTCGGTCAATTGAAGAAAAAGCTTGTTAACACTCAAGAAGACGCATTTTTTCCCCAATTTTCATGAATCTTGGCCAGAACATTGGTCCCAGTGATATATCGGCTGAGTTTGAAACTGGATCATGTGGGATAAAAAACTAGGTCACTAGGTCAAATTGAAGAAAAAACTTGTTAACACTAGAAGTCACATTTTTTGCGCAATCTTCCTGAAACTTGCTCAGAACCTTTGTCCCAGTGATATCTTGGCCGAGTTCAAAACTGGGTAATGTATGGACAAAAACTACGGCACTAGGTCAAATTGAAGAAAAAGCTTGTGAACACCCTAGAAGTCACATTTTGTGCCAATTAACATGACTTGGTCAGAACATTTGTTCTAATGATATCTCGGCCGAGTTCAAAAATGGTTCCGCTTTGTTGAAAAACATGGCCGCCAGGGGGGGCGGGGTAAGTTTCCTTATGTGGCTATAGAAAAAGCTTGTTTACACTCTAGAAGTTACATTTCAACATGAAACTTGCTCAGAACCTTTGTTTTTATGATATCTCGGCTGAGTTCGAAAATGGTTCCGCTCCCTTGAAAAACATTGCCGCCAGGGGGCGGGGCTGTTTTCTTTATATGGCTATTGAAAAAGCTTGTCAACATTCTAGTAACATTTTTTGCGAAATCAACATGAAACTTCAATAGAACCTTTGTTCTTATGATATCTTGGCTGAGTTTGATAATGGTTCCACTCTGCTGAAAAATGTGGCCGTCATGGGGCGGGGCAGTTTTTCTGATTTGGGTATAATGAAAACTTTAAAAGCCTTGTGAACACTCTAAAGGCCACATTTATTGCCCAATCTTCATGAAACTTGCCCAGATCCTTTGTTCTAATGATATCTCGGCGGAGTTTGAAAATGGCTTGTGTGGTAAAAAACTAGGTCACTAGGTCAAATAGCAAAAAAATGTGAAAACTGTAGTTTTGCCTAATCTTCTTGAAAATTGCTCAGAACATTTGTTTCAATAATATCTTGGGACAAGTTTGAAACTGGATCATGTGGGGTAAAAAACTAGGTCACCATGGCAAAATTGAACAAAAAGCTTTGAAACATTCTTAAGGCCACATTTATAGGCCACTCATTACAAAACTTGTTCAGAACAGTTTAGTTCCTTAGCCTCTCAGATGAGCGACCTAGGGCCTTTTGGCCCTCTTTAATAAGACCGTTGGGCAAAACACACAATTTATTTTTCTTGGCCTCAGAGCAATTCAAATTTTTATGACTGGGTATGTATATTTTAGTTTTGAACCAAATCTGTACAGTGTAAACCAATACAATGTCCATACTACAATCTTGTATTTTTGTTCGTTAACCTCATCATTATAGTGAAGAACAATAATAATTTCTGACAAAATGTGATTTGGAAGCATAAATAACTGATTGATGAATAAGTCGATTAATCTTTTTCAATAGCAGATAATGGTTTATAACATTAGTGAAATAAAACTGTCTTACTTTATATGTTATAAACCTGCGCAATTTTGTTTTTTAATTGAGTGGCAAGCTGAAGCAAATTGTCTTTTATATGCTCAGTTATGACTTATTTCTGCGTGGAAGCCATGATAGTTTTTGCTGTGACTTATTTACATGTTATATTCATTTTCAGGACTCTTTCAACACAGTGGCCCTGTTAGTGCTCGAGTACCAGTCCACTTTCATTCCCTTCTTGCCTTTCCATCTTCACAATGAAGACTGCCAGCTGATTCTGATGTTCACTCCTAAATCCAAGGCCTACAAACATCTTTATTCCGAAGTAAGCATGTATAAATAACTTACACATTGGAAAGCTATCATTCCCTCAGTTGTTTAGTTGAACCTGAAAATATATTGTTGTTGTTGTTCTGCATGTATTTGACTCGTTACAGCTATGCTGTGTTTGAATTCAACTTAAAAATACGACGTTTCTGTTGTTATTTTGCATGTATTTGACTCGTTATGTTGTTTTGATCACCATTATGTCTTGATAAGATCTTTTTACTTATTGTGATCTTCTCATATATTGCTTTTCCACATCATGGTATTTATTTTTTCTGAGGCCCCTCTTTATCCAGAGTTATTACCCATCTGAATACTCTTATTTAAATTCAAGTTAGTTTAAACCTATCCGTTATCTCAATTGTGTCACAAGCCAAAAGTTGATTGAAGAACTTACGAGTGCATTTCCTGGGTAGAGCTAGTACTTAATGATGTCTTTTAGATAAACTGATTGAACTGTTCCTCAGTGGTGATCAAATTCCCGATCACCTGGCAGCACCCAAACCATTTCACCACAGCAACGTTTTTTGTTGTAGTTTTTTTTTCGTATTTTTGGGACATTTATCATATCTGGGTTTTTCAGTACTGGTAAAGTGAGTTGTCTGACACTAATATCGTGATGTTCTTTCAGGTGCTACATAAGTGGAGGGCTGACTCAGACTCGCCCAAGGTCAGGAGGGCTGACTCAGACTCGCCCAAGGTCAGGAGGGTAGACACCATGCCTGAGAACTGCTCATTGCTGTATGTACATCTGCAATCCCACTGTTTAACAGTTTAACTTTACCATGCTTTTTGTGATTAGATTCTTCTGAGCATTTTTCTTTTGAAAAATAAAGGACTAAATCTGTACCTGAAAAATCAACGATCAGTTTGAAACTGTTATACCTGCTTAGAATTTCTTTATAAGATGCAATAGTTTTACGCTCAAACCTCAATATTTACCAACTTTGCTAGAGTAGCAGGTAATTTTGAATGTGTATAAAACATGTTTCTTCTGCTGAACCTGACTGTCTTTAACCTATGCCAGTACCAGTATCTGTTACCACGCAATAAGTCCCTGAAACTAAACAATCTGAAAAAGCTCTTGTGAAATTTCACTGTTTATTAGTAAAATCTTGTTCTCATCGTACACAAATGTTCTGCTCTAGACATAAATTGGATGATTATATGTGTCACTTTTCTTGTTCTCATCGTACACAAATGTTCTGCTCTAGACATAAATTGGATGATTATATGTGTCACTTTTCTTGTTCTCATCGTACACAAATGTTCTGCTCTAGACATAAATTGGATGATTATATGTGTCACTTTTCTTCGGCTTACTCATAAGTTGTACTTTATTTTCTTTGGCTTACATATAAATCATACCTTTTATAATTCGAACTTCATTTTGCTCATAAATCATATTTTATGTTATTTGAACTGTTTTATTTGGCTCGCATATAAAGCAGACCTTTTATTATGTTGACTTTTTGTTGTCATATTGTTATACGGGTATTTGTTGTTTTCCAGTCACCATCTGCTGCAGCACCAGTATGCTTTGAGTACAGGCACCAAGGTGAAAACGCCTCTACAGAAGGCTGCAGCCTCTCTGCCTCATCTCTACAGGTACTGCAGCTTTGCTCGTATTTGTCTATCCCATCAGCTAGTGTATGTTGACAAAAAAAAAACTCGGTGTTGAATAAACTTCATTTTTATTATACATCATTTTTAGTTCGACCGTTCGAAAAATAGGTTAGCTATCCTTCTACCCCCAGCTTTGGCATTCACGTCTGAATTGGTTCAAGTTTTTATTCAAAAGTCTTTAAACTTGAAAACTACATAAGTTATTCACATGAAACTTGGAAGATACCTTTGTCATCAGCTCCAGTATCAGGGGCAACATTCCCCATAACTCTGTTTTGTATTTTGACAGACATATTCACACTTTTTACATAGATTTTGTGGTTAAAGTTTTTGTTCCAAAAATGTAAAAACTATACAAGGTTTCACTTCAAAGTTTTGTATTTTAACAAATTTATGCCCCTTCCACTATCCAAAATATGTACCAACTGCAATACTTCGAATAGTCGAGCGCACTGTCCTGGGACAGCTCTTGTGTTGATTCGTAATGCCAAAATTGATGGGATAAATACTGATGAATGTTGCATAACGATAAGTTTATCCATATGGCACCAAAAAGGACATAATATGTCATTATTCTGTGAATTATAACTTCATCCCACAATGTAATTCAAAATGACCTTGACAAGGGTAAAGTATTAAGAATCACTGTTTAAAAGTATTGGAAACAAAGAATTGACATATCATACTATGAAATAGCAACCCTGTATGCATATACTGCAATGTAAACCTGTGTCCATTTATTTAATTAAGAGGCACAAAAGGAATTGTGTCATATCTAAACATGGCTGGATAAGTCTTGTCATAGACGTCGACACTTCAAAAGAAACACATTGAAATCAGTGTGAAAATACTAGTTAGAGAATACTGCGTCAACATAACCCTAAAGTCAACTAAAAAATTTGATATAACCATATTTATTTTATATTAATTAAAAACAAAGAAATCCAGGTCAAACACAACTTTGACTTTTGATGTCCCAGAAAACAAAGTTCATCTGTACTTTTCTTTATTCTTGCACCTATATGTAACTATTATATGTGCTATAAATCTTCAGATTCCTGGATCACTTGTCAGTGAGCAGTACAGGCTGGGAGCCGATACCTGAAACTGACCTGGCCATGGTCCTGGGGCAGGGAGCCAGTAAGGAGACAGAAACCGACATTGAGGTACACTTTGTGATTTGTATGGTATAGCTGGATGTGGTACATTGTTTGTTAACCACATTTTTCGGTTAATTGATTGGGGTATGTCTTTGGGAATGGTTCGAGCGGGGTGGCTGTGTCAATTTTTGGTTGCACTCTCTTACTCAAGAACAAATTGAGCTATTGCAATGAAACTTCATACCTAGATACCTTTTATCGAGACCTCGCTTGGGATTGCATATGGGGTGGGTGGGGTCACGGTCGAGCTTACTATTACTAAAAATAGAAAAACGGTTTCCACTCTCTAACTCGAGAACAAATTGTGGTATTGCAATGAAACTTCGAACCTACATGTAACCAGTGTACAGTTATGTGGATAAGGTGATTTGTGAATGAAGTGTGATAGGTTTTCACTGTCCTAATTGGATATGAGCACATTTTAACGTTATCCCCATACCAAGCTATCAATTAACTAACATGTCCCTTTTTTTAACAAGAAACCCATCTTATTCTTACGTTTGTCAACACAGACTTCAGTCGCTTACTATACATACACGTATCCTGCAAAGGAATAGTGATCAAATCATTTTGCCCTGCTTGGTAAGAATTTATATATTTTATATACTGGAATAAATATGGAAACTTTACAACGAGTTGAGCTCATTCAACACCCCGTTACATACATACCTTATACAGAGACCTCGCTTCCTATATTTTGCTATATGTTTCAAACATACAGTTCCCATAAGCTATACATATGTTTTGCTATATGTTGCTTTATGTTGCTAAAATGTTTTCTATATGTTGCAGATTGTGGTGACCATATTGAGTGGTGTGCCAGGCTCCCACCATCAGAACATGTGTGATGTGCTCACCATATATGTTTCTACATGTTGCAGATTGTGGTGACCATACTGAGTGGTGTGCCAGGCTCCCACCAACAGAACATGTGTGATGTGCTCACCATATATGTTTTCTATATGTTGCAGATTGTGGTGACCATATTGAGTGGTGTGCCAGGCTCCCACCAACAGAACATGTGTGATGTGCTCACCATATATGTTTCTATATGTTGTAGATTGTGGTGACCATACAGAGTGGTGTGCCAGGCTCCCACCAACAGAACATGTGTGATGTGCTCACCATATATGTTTCTATATGTTGCAGATTGTGGTGACCATACTGAGTGGTGTGCCAGGCTCCCACCAACAGAACATGTGTGATGTGCTCACCATATTTGTTTCTATATGTTGCAGATTGTGGTGACCATATTGAGTGGTGTGCCAGGCTCCCACCAACAGAACATGTGTGATGTGCTCACCATATATGTTTCTATATGTTGTAGATTGTGGTGACCATACAGAGTGGTGTGCCAGGCTCCCACCAACAGAACATGTGTGATGTGCTCACCATATATGTTGCCATATGTTGCAGATTGTGGTGACCATACAGAGTGGTGTGCCAGGCTCCCACCAACAGAACATGTGTGATGTGCTCACCATATATGTTTCTATATGTTGCAGATTGTGGTGACCATACTGAGTGGTGTGCCAGGCTCCCACCATCAGAACATGTGTGATGTGCTCACCATATATGTTTCTACATGTTGCAGATTGTGGTGACCATACTGAGTGGTGTGCCAGGCTCCCACCAACAGAACATGTGTGATGTGCTCACCATATATGTTGCCATATGTTGCAGATTGTGGTGACCATACTGAGTGGTGTGCCAGGCTCCCACCAACAGAACATGTGTGATGTGCTCACAATATATGTTTCTACATGTTGCAGATTGTGGTGACCATGCTGAGTGGTGTGCCAGGCTCCCACCAACAGAACATGTGTGATGTGCTCACCATATATGTTTCTACGTGTTGTAGATTGTGGTGACCATACAGAGTGGTGTGCCAGGCTCCCACCAACAGAACATGTGTGATGTGCTCACCATATATGTTGCCATATGTTGCAGATTGTGGTGACCATACTGAGTGGTGTGCCAGGCTCCCATCAACAGAACATGTGTGATGTGCTCACCATATATGTTTCTACATGTTGCAGATTGTGGTGACCATACTGAGTGGTGTGCCAGGCTCCCATCAACAGAACATGTGTGATGTGCTCACCATATATGTTGCCATATGTTGCAGATTGTGGTGACCATACTGAGTAGTGTGCCAGGCTCCCACCAACAGAACATGTGTGATGTGCTCACCATATATGTTGCCACATGTTGCAGATTGTGGTGACCATACTGAGTGGTGTGCCAGGCTCCCATCAACAGAACATGTGTGATGTGCTCACCATATATGTTGCAATATGTTGCAGATTGTGGTGACCATACTGAGTGGTGTGCCAGGCTCCCTCCCATCAACAGAACATGTGTGATGTGCTCACCATATATGTTTCTACATGTTGCAGATTGTGGTGACCATACTGAGTGGTGTGCCAGGCTCCCACCAACAGAACATGTGTGATGTGCTCACCATATATGTTTCTACATGTTGCAGATTGTGGTGACCATATTGAGTGGTGTGCCAGGCTCCCACCAACAGAACATGTGTGATGTGCTCACCATATATGTTTCTATATGTTGCAGATTGTGGTGACCATATTGAGTGGTGTGCCAGGCTCCCACCAACAGAACATGTGTGATGTGCTCACCATATATGTTTCTATGTGTTGCAGATTGTGGTGACCATACTGAGTGGTGTGCCAGGCTCCCATCAACAGAACATGTGTGATGTGCTCACCAACCTCTCCAAGGAACAAAACAGGTCAGCTTCGACACTTTGTACTGAGATGTTACAGATTAATAATCTGTAACTCTAACTTGCCCCATAAATGATTAATCAATATTTTCAACTGTTTCTCATAGAAATGCATGTTTTAATCAAGATGTAAAAATGTTCGACTGTTGCCCAGTTGGATGGACTGGTTTATGCACAGGTATGAATGTTTGCAAGTGCGTCACCGCTGTTACAATGATGTCATTCATTGATACGAATTCCTTGTTACATCACTTTCATAAATTAAAATCTGAACAAGAGACGTCATTTTCGGATATCTTGTGTGTGTTGTTTATCGGAGGTTTAAAAATAGTAAGCTTTTGTTCTTGTCTCTAGAAAACTCTAAAAAATGTTATGTTAGATTGTGCCATCAATCTTGCCACTCTACCGCTGCAGGTACGTGGTGCTCAAGCCCAGCCTGGACAGTGGTCAGCAGTTCCAGGCGCTCGACATCCAGGCCAAGTTGAAGGCCACTCTCAACGTCCACAGGCGCCGCAAGCAGGCACAGATGGAATTGAAAAACACATGGGTCCTTTATATTGTACCTGGGTATGTGCATGTACTGTATGGGTCAGTCTCTTGTTCATGTCAAGCACAGTAAAACTTCTTTAATTAAAGCATTGGTAACTCCAAGACCAACAATCATTTGAACAAATGTCAAATTTGAGGTAAACTGTAAATATGTCTATTAGAAATTACCATCTATAACTAGAGTTCCAATAACTCAATTACTCAAGCACACATGCTGGTTCTTGATTTAGACCGCCTGGCATTCTCTACTTGGTGTCCATAGCAAATCCAGAAAAAATATCAATCAAGATTGACAAGTTTGAACTTTTTATTAGAAAACATTTAAAAGATTAAAAATAGTAGGTTAATTATATCCCCACAAACGAAGTTTAGGGGGGTTATATAGGAGTGAGCTTGTTGGTCTGTTGGTCCGTCAGTCAGTTGGTTTTTGGTTTCCGGATGATAACTCAAGAAAGGCTTGGCATTTTCAAATAAATTTTGGTACACATGTGTAACATAATAGAATACAGGTCAAGTTTGATGTTGGTTACAAACCACTAAATTTTGACAGAGTTATGGCCTCTTTTCGACTTAAAATTCCCTAAAAACATGATTTCCGGACAATTACTCAAGAATGGCTTGGCATATTCAAAAATTCTTGGTATACATATGTAGCATCATAAAATACGGGTCAAGTTCGACTTTGGTTACAAACCACTAAATTTGGACAGAGTTATGGCCCTTTATTTGACTTAAATTCCCTAAAAAAAACAAGGTTTCCTGACGATAACTCAACAATGGCTTGACATATTTAAATAATTATTGGTACACATGTGATGCATCATAAAATACAGGTCCAGTTCGACTTTTGGCTACAAACCACTAATCTTTGACACAGTTATGGACCCTTTTTGACTTAAATTCCCGAAAAACATGGACAATAACTCATGAAAGGCTTCAGATATTGAAATTATTTTTGGTACATAGGTGTAACATCATTAAATACAGATCAGGTTTAACTTTGGTTACAAACAACTTAATGTTGACAGAGTTATGGCTCCTATTGAAATTACATTTTTCCAAATACACTGTGACCATTCACAAATTAAAGCATTCTCTCTCTGTCCATTTCTTTCGAATGGATGCCATAGTTTTGTGACAAGGCCATATTGTGGGGGTATATCCGTCACTCATGTGACAATTCTAGTTGTTCTTCTAGTCTATAAGCAAACATTTTGGGATTGACAAATACAATATTTGCGCTTTTGTTATTATTGTAGATACACAGACATCGTCAGTGTTGTGCAAGCTATTGAATGTCATCCTGATGCAGATATCCAATCACATTGTGCAATAGGTGAGTCTTTGACATTTTAGTGCAAAGTGAGTCTCATGAGTTTCGTTTATTCCTATACCCATATCTTAGAGGTCCAGGTCATTGAAAGATCAAGGTCATTGGCAGGTTAAGGCCATTATGCAGTCAAGGTCATTTCAGGTCAAGGTCATATTAAGGTCATTGCAAGGTTAATGTAATATTCTATGAAACTTGTCGCAGCAGATCTACATCAGAACCTGGCTTATAAATCACTTTCCGACTGGTATAGTTTATCCATTGTAATTTCTTTTCAGATTTTTATTTTTTTGTTTTTTTTTAGGATGGTTTTGTTACAATATAATGAGTATCATATGTTGTAAAGAATGATAACACCAAATGCTTATAACATAATACAGACAATACTGTTAAAGGCTACTTTAAAAAAAAAATAATGGTTATTCAAAGTTCTACATGAATATCTCGTGGTGATGATGACAAAGCATGCAGATTGATTTTTGCTTCCAGGTTCCATAACTGCGTGTGTTGACCCCCTAAATGTGTTTATGGAGCATAGACGGACCCTCCCCTATCTGCTGAACATGTGCGCCCAGGGCTGGGTCAACCAGATAATCATGACATCATCCACTGAACTCAAAGTAAACTGTTAGAATTCTCGATTTGCATAATTTCTTGGCATATGTATGCGAAATGGTGGCTGATGCCCCTCGTGATATTAAACAGTGTAAATCCGAGTGTGTTGTCTCATATGCTTGATGTCAAGTTATTTTGTGGCAATATATTGCAAAGTTCTCCGAGTCAACCGGCATTTGATTGGATCACCCAAACTCTGCTAATCACAAAATATGCGTGTTTTTGCTTATGTAATACTGTATGTGACATCTGATTATACACTTGACCGCATTTTAAGAACATGTCAGTTAAAACAAATGTGAAGTCTTGCATGAACCTAATTGTGATTACAGGATGTCTTTTATAATATCTGGAGTTATAAATACACCTCAAAATAGTTGTAGGTTAATATTTCATTTATGGGAAGTCTTAAAGTATGTGCAATGCAAAGTCACTTGATTTTTGTTAGGTGGTATCACTAAACATAATGGTTAGAACTTGACTCATAATTTATTCTATTCTGAATACTTTTCCAACTTTTATCAACATGTTAAATTTGCACTATATCTACAGATTTTACAAGCCATAAGCATTAATTCATGTTCTATTACAAAAATGTGCAGTTGCATGTGGTGTTTTCAGAACGAGGACCTGGATACCATACAGCACCTGCTGAGATCTGTCAACAGTGACGTGGCATTCTTGCTGGCTGAACAGGGCAATGTGTCCAGGTGAGTTATCAGGGGCCGCAGCTGGTTTCACTGCTTCTATGCGGAGTCATTTATAGCCGTGAGCAGCGTGCAAACATGAAGACAAATAGTCATGTGTTCTGCTTCTAACTGTATAAGCAGGCCTTCCAGTGTTCCATCTTTTTCCGTCTTTTCCTACTTTTTTCGTAGCTTTCTACTTTTTCCTACTTTTCTGCAAATCCTCCTTCTCAGACTATTCTGACTTTTTAAATGTAATTTAGTGATTCAGAGAATAATTTTGGCCATTTTGCCAGCTAATCTGGAAAAATGCTGTAGCAGATCCTTCACTGGCAGTGTATTCCATTTCAGGAAATTGCTTCCCTAAATGTTTTTTATCAGAAACTTTACTGTAGGTGCATAATTATGTGACTACAGCACAAACAATAGGATGATTTTTCTTCTAAATCCATTTTTATTGACTTTAAAACATGCAATTTTGTTAGTTTTATTAATGTTATTCTTCCTACTTTTTAGAACAAAATTGTCCTACTTTCTCCAACTTTTTGACGGAATATACTCATAATTTTTTATACTTTTTGGTTGAACCATGCTGACTTAGTATACATAATTCAAAATGAAGCCCAAGTAAAGAATAACTTTGTCACTTGTTTTATATCCACTTATGAGACTTTGAATAACTGATGATAAGTTCAGGAATTATAAATAGTGTCAGGTATTTGAAAAAAAAACAAAAAAAAACTGGTATATACTTTACTGATGCACTTTTATCATTTACCCATATGAAAAGCATGCAGGTTAATATTTCTCTTTTGACTAGATAGGTGAAAAAATCAGCAACAACAACAATAAACTTCCATCTCTTTTATATAATATGTTTTATTTTTTACCATTATACTTATAATTCACATATACTTGAGATTGATCAAACTGTTCCTACTAACCAGAAGCATGGACCTAGAGGCGATACTGAGTGAGGACAGTTTTACTCAAGCAGAGAAGGTTCGCGCCCGCTACCTGTCATGCCCGGACTGGCGCAGCACCCTCGCACCCGCGTCCCGCAACCTGCAGATCATGAAGACAGTGCAGCTGAACTTCTCCTTGCCTCTCGACAGACACAAACTTGTCAACAGACTTAGGGGTAGGCTGGGACTTTAATAATTAAGGAAAGATCCGAGCAAAATAACAGAGTGCTGCACTCTGTTCCTTTTTGTTTTCTTTGCTGCCTCTTTAGGCTGGTCAACACAGAATTGTTGAATAGCTTTTGATACACATTTATATTTCTGCAAATATTCAAAGACATATAAAGAGACTGTATTTGAAAACCGTGCATGTAATCATTAATATAATAAAACATCTGCATTCCCCCCTGCTCTTTTCTAGCAGCACCCTGTACCTTTCCTGATTCTAGATGGGAAATTCAGTGTGTCTTTAATATGGTATTTTCTGTGTAACATGGCATTGCGACTGAAATTTTTATATAATATTAAATATTTAGAAATCAGTTGGATATATATTCTTTGGCATTTTGCTTGTCGGTTCTTTAACTTGTCATGGATTTTAAAACTACTTGACACAAACGTTCACCTCAATGGTACGGCATGAAGACCACGTGAACCAAGTCTGAAGGTTTAAGGTCAATGTCACATTTGAGGTCATAGGTCAAAATTGGCCTTTTGTTTGTCCAGACTATAACTTGGCAAAAGATTGAGGGATGTTTAAATTACTTGGCACAATTGTTTTCTTGAATGAGATGGCGTGTCAAACGTATGAACCAGGCCTGTAGATTAAAGGTCAAGGTCATACTTAATGGTCATAAGTCAAAATCGGCTTTTTACTTGTCTGAACTTATAACTTGGACATGAATTTCGAAGCGGCATCGGGGAGGTTCAATCGGTTCTACCGATATTCTTGTTCTATATTTTTTTGCCAAAAATGTCTGAAAGTATGGGATAGTTACCTTTAAAGCATAGAAACCCTGAATATGGTGTCCATATTCAGCACCAGCCTGGTGTACTTTTTATCTGTTTCATTATATGATTCATGTAAGGCTTTTGTAAGAATTAATACCAAGGTATATGTAATTGAGTGTACAGGCATTCACATGCATATCTGCCTAAAATTTTATAAATGTTATTTTTATTTCAGGCCTAAAGCCGCAACTAGTGGGTCCACCATTTACTGGCAACATTTATAATGTACATGGAAAAATTAAATTTACAGGTTTGTTATGCACTTTTTGTTCACAAAGTGTTGGTTTTGTTATTTTTTATATGCTGGTTTCCATTTCCTATCCACCCATATCACCCAACCTCATTTTGACATTGACCTTGACCTAATTTGCACTTAGAATAATTCAAATGGGCTGTTTCTTGGTTAACTAGATTTTACCGTTTCTTCTAGCACCAACACCACTTGCTACAACACTTGGATACTTTCACATTTGTTGCTTATGACCATCCCCAATCCACCCATATCCAGCCAACCTCACTTTAACCTTGACCTTGACCTAATTTGGACTTACAAATAATTCAAAAGTGCCATTTTTTGGTAACAATATTTTATCGTTTCGTGTAGCACCAACACCGCTTACTACAACTCTTGGATATTTACACAGTTGTTAATTGTGACCGTTCACCCAACCAAACATTGACCTAATTTGGACTTAGAATAATTCAAATGGGCTGTCCAGCACTAACTGGGGGCATGTGTGTTTATCGAACACAGTGTTTTGTTAAGGCCTCGGTCGACAGTGTTGCCTCGGGTTGACAGGACGCACTGTCACCCTCAAGGAAGTCAATATTTATATATTGTTAACTTGCAGACTCCAAGCCTTCTGAATGTGTTGAGCTAAGGTACACAACTCTGAGTGGGCGTCTGGTTCTCTCCCCTTACACGGAGACTGCCAAGGAGAAGTCCCAGAGCCCCGGCAACGTGGTCGTGTTCACGGGGTGTCAGCTGTCACACAGGAAACTGAAGGACTGGCTGAGGGAGTGTGCACCACCGGTACGTGTTTTCTGTGTGGGTTTAGTGTTGCAGGGCTCACTCTGTCATTTGCCAAATTATCCAATGGTTACAAATATCAACATTTGGCTAAAGATATTTTCGTTTGGCTACAATGTATTCTTCATAAAACCTTATAAAATACCCAAAATAACTATGATTTCTATATAGTATTGTAAATTTGGCTAAAAAAAATGTTAGTCACGAAAGCCCCGTGTTGTGTAGGCATTTAAATTTGGCACTTGCCTTCAATAAAGGACTTTAGTTGTTAAAAAAGAGTTTCTCTGCAGCTGATGTTTCACTGTTGTTTATATTCATATAGATATGTTGTACACTGTAACTCCATTATATCACGATTCGAGGGGTCCACGGATCGCGATCGCGATATATCCGGATCGCGATATAATTTGCCAGGCCATTCAGTAGATATACATGTATACACTAGCCTGTTTTTCCCCGATCTCAAACATAAATGTAATTAAGTAAATAACTCACCCTTTTCAATGTAGTTAACATCCATTATGTATTAAATCCATAATTATGTAAAATATTCCATTTGTATATGAAAATATAATATTATTCCTTTAATTCCGTTGAATAAATTTAAAATCGCGTATAAAAATATTAAGTTCGAAACGTCTTTCCGAATTTCACTATTCACATGAAAGTAAACTTAAATTTTATTAACAATTACAACACACATGTATTTCGTGTAAACTCTTTGCTCTGTTAGTAAAAGGGCGCGAAAAATTGCTGACAATCATGTACAACATCACATTGTCTGCATGGAAAAGGTGTATTGATCGCCATATAAAAACTTTGTAGTGCAGAGAACATGGAGATCTTTACTTTTGTATACAAGTTTTGTAGCACACAGCAACAAAATTAGGTGTCTATATCGCGAACAATATGCGGTTAGCATTTCTCCTGAAACAAAAAAGAAACAGATAAGCCATATCGATTACGTTATTGTCATTCCGATAGCTCAGTATTGATTTATGACATACAGTTACTGTATACATCCTCCACGTGGACTGCATGTAATTCGGGTGCTAAATAGAGCTACAGCAGTGAAAGGATGTTGTCATGGGTGGCACCACTCTGGCTACACAGGCGATTCTCAAAATAAATCGCCTCTGGTACATCATGCGACATTTTGGACTACTTTCAATCACATGATCATCAAAAATGGCTGCGCCCATAAGCTACAGTATTGAAATTCCGATCAACAAATGCACACGAAAATGTTGAAAATTATTGGGAATTATTATAAATAACGTATTCGGAGTTAATAATTACCCAAATAACAGTTCGGTAAATAATATATGATGCCATTCGGCTGTGGAATAATGTTATATTGGGCTCAATTTGAAGCCAACTCCATGGAGTTTGGAAATATGCTGTGTTATCTTCAGCATCATTTCTGTGGAACACTGAAACATACATACTAGTGTTTCATAGTTATGGTGCTTTTGACATAATTCACTCAACACCTTGATCGTAATGTAACTAGTCCACAGGTAAAGATGTTTCCAGTTTATGCAGAATGTGCAACTGTTATTTTACTTTCTTAATTTTTCGTAAATGTAGGCTACACTACAAAATTTTGCTTTTGTCAAATATACTGATTGATGAATCTGTAATATTAAAGTTGTATCCATACCTATTTATCAACTGGCCTCCACATTTTAAATGTAAAATAAACCTGCCACTTAGGCATGAAATTGTGCATTCAAAATAAGCTCATATGAATTAAATTTTTGGATTTGCTTAATGATATTAACAACACGCTCCTGAAAATATTAATCAAATGTATTATAAGAAAGCTACTCACTTGATACTATTATGGACACCCAGTCTCGGATAGGGATTTCAATTGATGCCAAATTCTGCTTTTTGATGCAAGCAAATTGCAATTTTCTCATTTCTGACTCAAGCAAATAATGTGCCTTTCATCATTTTGATCCACTTGTTTTTAATAAGCGAACATCAAAAGCACTGGAAAATAATAATTTTATAATACTCATATTTTTGTTTAAACTTAAAAAAAAAAATCACCAAACAACTTTGTAACGCAAGAAAATACTGAAAAAATATCTACCATAAGATAAATAAAATTATTTATCCCCACTGACCATTTATTCAACTAACAGTAATTATGTCTATCCAGTTTGGGAATTCATTTAAACATCGCACCACAAAAATAATCACAGTAGTTCATTTTGTTTTTAAGCACTGCACATGTAAATGCATACAAAAATATAGTTAAAAAACTAGATGAGTACTGATTATTCATATATGCCATAAATTTTTCTGGCCAAAACGGGACATTGACAAAAAATCGCCGGGACATTTGACATTTGAGCGGGATACCTATGTATACACTAGCCCATTTTCACGACATAAAAAAGTTAACGTAATTTACTCACAACGACGTTTTTCATTGTTGTCCATCATGTGTAACATAAATATTTTCAACTATATAGTAATTATAGCATCACATATGAAAATGCATATAATAAAATATATATATAAATATATTTAAAAAAAATCGTAATCCAAAACGCCTATCTGAATTTTACTGTTCACGCGATGTAAACACAAGTTCTATTCATAGTTAAGATGCACATGCATTGCATGTAAACTCTGTGTTCTGCTAGAAAAGCGCGGGAAAATAATGCCGATATGTACAATGCCACGTCATCGGCATGGAAAGCGTGGGTGTACTGACCTCGATATAAAATTGTGTAGCGCAAAGAATTGTGAAATCTTTAATTTTGTATACAACTTCCGTAGCGCGAAACAACAAAATTGGGTATCGGTATCTCGAATGATGGGCAGTACATATTGTTACTTGGTCTTTTGTCACCATAAACATTTCCTTTACAATAACAAGAAGTTACGCAGAATCGATAATTGTATTGTCGTTCAGATAGGTTAGTATTGATTTATGACATACAGTTACTGTAAACGACCTCCACGTGTAGCATTTTTTTCACGACCCATTGCTGTAATTCGGCTGCTAATCAGAGGGACAGCCGAGAAAAGACGTTGCCATGGATGGCATGCGCTATATAAGCTGATGACGTCAAACTGTTACACTCTGATGTTGTGCGGGTCGGGTGATTGTTTTTTCGCAAAATACGGGTGTCAATGACTAGCACTGTAGGCACGAAAATCCGGACCAAACCGGACAATAATTACTGCTCCTCTTTGACACGCGGCTGACGGGCAGTGTTGTCATAGGGACCAATTAAGAGATTAACGATGTGAAGTTAATTGTTGACCCAATAAAGCACACTAACATCGATTGGTTGACCGGGACAAAATGCATCTGAACGGGACGCCGGGACAATCCCGGCAAGACCGGGACGTATGGCATGTATTAGATTATTATATTTAATATTTTGTGTAAATGTCACTTTCATGTTTGATTTCAGGAGAAAATTTACATTAAATGGTTATAATTTGTTAAAAACAATTACAACATATAAAGTGATTTACTTCATCACCATTTCATTACACTATATAGATGTATACTGCTTCCGTCAAAGTTCATCATAGCAGATACATCACTAAATACAGTATAATTGTTAATCTTGTTAATAAAGGAATATTTCATGTGTTTCTAATGGCTAGATATAATTGAGTACTATCATATTAAGGAAATGTCCTGTCCATGGTTGGCATAAAACTGGGGTTTTATAGTATTGACAGGCCCAGGTGGGTAATATTGGGAAAAACTGGGTTTTACAAGGTTTTACTGGGCAATAGTGGGTAAGACTGGGGAAACAATTATGTTTACATTGCATAATAATATAAGTTTCTACATATAAATACATGTCAATTAACAATTATATACTGTAAGTTACAGAAAAAGAGGAAATGCATAAGAGAAACTTGACAACATATTTTATGTTATAAAATATTTTAGTTGATGTCATGTTGCAACAATACCCTCTTGCAACCCCATACTGTACATTAAATTTATGACACAATATTGTGATATCATTATCACCCACCCACAATATGTATACCCTCTTAACCCAACACAAACATTGATTGAATTGACAGATTCAAGTGCTCAACAAACAATTAAACTGGAACCCTTGAATAAACATTAGACCTATCTCAATGAGGGTCCAGACAAAGCCTGCGGAAACATCCATTGATTGTCACCTTAAGTGACTGATTCCTGCTGTTAATTGTTGATCAGTATTATTCAGTTCAGTAACCAGACAAATAATTATTCTTTGTTTCATCTTTATTAATCCTGCTTTTAAAGTGAAAAAAAAATTGAAAGTTAATAATGAAAATAGAAGATAAAAGTGATTTGTCCAGTAATCTCCAGTATTGCCCATTACCAGATATATAATATTCACCAGGCTGGCATTATTATCCAGAGAAGGCCTCCCTATGTTTTATTGTTAACAAAAAAGAGCAGTTCAATGCAAGTAATAAAGAAGGATGAATAAGTGTAGACATGTCTACACATTTCATTATCAGGCGGAATCATTTCACAAACAGCAGAGAATATATTTCATGATAAGCGTTGCCATCGAAACTTGAATGAATGAACCAGGTGATATGTGCCGGCACTTAAAAAATACTGGAACTATATATGCATATATTGGATCTGCAAAACTAAAAATAAGCCATTTTCTTTATGACATAAGTTAACTGACCATTTAGGTTCATAAAAGCAATTAAAACTTTATATTAACTCAAGAAAAAAAAAAAGTATTGCCCACTTTCAGAGTATTGATCGGGACGGGAAAAACCGGTAAAACCCACCGGGAAAACCCAGAGGCGGGTGATTCATGCCAACCTTGGTCCTGTCTGGGTTGTTTACTTGCTTGTAGAAATAATGCTAGGTTTCTGATTTCATTAATTCCAAAATGTAGCTACTGGATGCGTCCATACATTTCAACATTGTCATATTCTCACAGTTCAATACCTGCATTTCTTTCACATCACTTCTCAAGTTTGTAAGTTATGTGTTTTGAAAATATTCTAATTTTCCTCTATCACATTTGTTATAATGACAGTTGCATTAACATTATATATTATAATTAATATAAATAAATAAATATTTTTAATATTATAATATACATTTTATTTGGGAAATATATCAAAGCATTATTCAAAGCTATATAAATGTATAACGAGTTATAAAATATATGCGTTTCAAATACATCATTAAGGTATTGCAAGTTCAGCACACAGAAGCTGAAAACAGCTTAAAATTGTCACAGTACATGATGGTAAAATCAACCTACGTTCCTTTCATTTCAATTAACACTTTATCATAGTATCATAGTCATATTTATATAAAACTGGCAATCTTTCATTATATCCTTGGATAATATTTGGTTGGTCTGCCAGATTATTTACACTCTAGTCGAGTTTCTAAACTGAAAGTTCTCAGTCAGCTCATGTAGGGATTACCAGTCACAGCCAGGGTTGGTATTCTTCGGGAGATGACCATGTTAATCACAGAATTGCAAAATTCAGTTCACCTGTAAAAAAGAAACCTGTGACTAAATTTTAAGGAACATTTTGTAATTCAGCATGTGATGTAAAGGTAAACGTAAACAAAAAGTATAATGCTATTTAGACTTAAATTAGATGTATTAGTTAACAAGAATTATGCCAACTATTCATCGCTTATGTAATAATATTAATGCTGCAAAAACACTATAAACAGATTAAGTTATGGTAAATTACTAATAAGAAACCATGGACATTAGATAAATGTTAATGAATACAATGAAACAAATTATGTAAAAATATAATAATAATAATAATAATAACAGAAATACTATTGAATTGCATACATTTAATTATTGTATACAAATTAACGAACTGGATATACTGAAGAATATCATAATACTTTATGATAATAACATTAACAACACAAAATTTATGAAGTACATTAAATTATAAAAAATAATAAATCATTTATTAAAACATGTTATTTTACCTGACAAATAAGGCCTTTTCCTAAGCCAGTAGTGAAACGCAATGGCTGTCCGTATTGTGTAGATATTTTCATTATCTTTATTTGATTCTTCCCCCAAAGCCTTGTTTTATCAGTACAATTAAACTAAAATTTAACTCATTTAGATTCTGTTTTAGTAGTAAGTCTAGTTTCGCTTTCAGTTTGGACAGTTGGTAAACACTAGAATCCGTTTAGATATCGGATTAAAATTTCTTGAAATTATGTTCGCAAAGTAAGCCTTTTGGATAATAGGTCAAGATGCTTATAAAATATACATCTACTTTTCTTCTTTTATCATCGTTTCGACATAGAATGTGGTGCTATTTTAACGTTGGGTGCATCAACCCAAGATGGCTCCTCGATAGACACGAGATCTATCTTACGGAGCATTCCGGAGATAGTCGATGTATCACGATTGGGGTGGCACGCGCGCTGTAAGCTGATGACGTCAAACTGTTACACTTTGATGTTGAGCGAGTCGGCGTATTGTTTGTCGCACTACAACAGTGTGAATAAAAGAGACGCCGTGAAAGCACGAAAATCTGGATCAAACTGGATTTATTTATGAGCATTTGGTAATAGGAAAATGCATGAACAAAAATCGGGATCCACGGCCGATTCGCGATATATTGGACATCGCGATATAACGGATCGCAATATAGCGGATCTGCAGTGTATAGCTGTCTGTAAAAAATGTGTGCATGTCAATAAAATGATATTTGTGTGGAAATGAAAGCTTAAATTATATTGAAAAATAAGTTGATCTCTGAACGTTTGGTTTTACTAAAAGAAGAGTCCAAAATGTATAACAAGTATATAATGAAGTGTATGTTGTTTCAGAAACCTGAAAAGAAGGATTTGATCTCACGAAAAGACATCAAACAGGATTTGATCAAGAAAATACATGTAAGTAGACTGAAACTACGTTCAAGAGATTGCAGTGCAGTTGGGTGTAAGATTATTCACATCTTGTATACATTGCCAAAATAAAGTGTATGCATTCAAAACATAATTATGGTAGTTACCATTGTCAAATTTGCTTCTACAGTCGACTTGCGATGGCTCGAAGTCACAGGGACCGGCGAGGAAACTTCAAGCCATCAAAACTTTGAGCCAAACGAAGTCAGAGTTTGTTTACTACCACAGGCGCAGATACGTCTGCTTCATATTCAAATCTCCGAATGAACAGTATTTGGATAGCATATACCCCGTTTTATTAAATACATATGAAATAACAAACACCAAATATTTATTTTCATACATTGTATTTTATTAATCTGTTGTTTTTTTATTATAACAGATGTTTACACAAAGAGCGATTAAACAAATTCTAAATATTCGTGTACAATAACACTAAGACGCAGTTAGCCATAATGGCTTCGTATTTTTCAGTGTAACTTTTCACATTTAAATTTCACTTCGTTCTCTTACTTTGTACGGCTGACCCCTTCGGTGTTGCTGATCTAGATATTCACCTAGGTTGGATACCGGGGTCTTCTCTAGATTGCTCAGCAACTGGCGATGCAGAAGTTTCTGCCATTTTCACTGTATTCGTATTTTAGCAATTATTTCTTCACAACAATATAAGAATGCTGATTCTCCCCAAAACACTTGCTTTGATACAAAATATCAATGTCATATTTTACTCAAACCATTGAGCTATCGACGACAAGTTTGCAACAGCTGTGAAATCTATTGAGAGTAATCAAGAGCGTCTAATCGATTAGCGACTTGATGCGACCTGAAGCGAGTTCGAGCCAAACAAACAAGGTGTGAAAACTATGACTGGGACGAGACAAACACTTCGAGCCATCAGAAAATTTCACCCTCGCGAATTCGAGTCAAACGACAGAAATTTGTATGAAGATATAGCAATAAAAAATCGGTCCCGTGAAGAAAGTTCGAACCAACTAGAAATTCGAGACAAACGACTTCGAGCCATCGGGAGTCAACTGTATTAAGCAAAGCATAATGCACCTACCATTTATTTTACCCAAGGGGGGGAGCGGCGGCATATACTGAACTTTAGACTGAAAGCGATTCCCGACAGACGGGAATTTGACATGCCAAATGAGTCCCGGGAAATAGACTTTGGTCAGATTTTAGATCCC
This sequence comes from Congeria kusceri, assembly GCA_027627225.1. Classification (NCBI taxonomy): domain Eukaryota; kingdom Metazoa; phylum Mollusca; class Bivalvia; order Myida; family Dreissenidae; genus Congeria; species Congeria kusceri. The sequence continues at coordinate 7,507,880 of CM051034.1, read as the reverse complement.
AGTAATATTGGCCCCCTGGGCCATTTGATGCACCAATTAACGATCTCCCACAGTGGGGATTTAGACAGAAATGCTTTGCTCTAGGGTGGGGAATTTGACCCCAACAAATAAAATTAGTCAGATTCCCCTGGGTCAGCCCGACCCTCCCCCACCAGGGGGAAAATATTGCATAACATGTAACATGATAATATGCATAACATGTAATGGTTTTATGACATCCTTGTATGTAACATGAGTTCATGTTAATTTAAACCTGCATGATTTAAGTATTAGCAAACATTAGTTCATGTCATGTCATGTTACAGAAGGAACATCACCTTGATCCGCTGCCAGAGGGGTGGTTTTACAACGGCACTCAGTACGTCAGCTTTGATGGAACCAAGCAGGACCTGCATCCAGGTAGCCCTTGCAAAGACACACTTTACAGTCATTGAACCACATCTCAGCTTATTTTACAGTCATTTAATTACATTTCAGCCTATTTTATAGTCATTGAACCACATTTGATCCCACTTTACAGTCATTGAACCACATCTCACTTTACATTCATTAAACCATATCTGATCTCACTTTAGGGTCATTGAACCACATCTCACTTTACAGTCATTAAAACCACATTGCATCTCACTTTACAATCACTGAACCACATCTCCTCTCACTTTACATTCATTGAACCAGATCTGATCTCAATTTACAGTAATTGAACCACAACATCTCACTTAATGCTCATTGAACCACATCTCATCTGACTTTATGGTCATTGAACCACATCTCATCTCACTTTACAGTCTTTGAACCACATCTCCTTTCACTTGACGGTGATTGAGCCACATCATCTCAATTAAAAATAACATTGAACCACATCTCATCTCACTTTTCAGACATTGAATCACATCTCATCTCACTTGATGGTCCTAAAACCACATCTCTTCTTACTTGACAGTTATTGAACCACATCTCATCTCACTTTATGGTCATTGAAATACATCTCTTCTCACTTTATAATCATTGAACCACATCTCAGGTCATAGCTCATGTTACAATTATTAAGGGATATCTCGGCACATAATTGTAATTGATGTTTCTTTCTCATTACAGCTCTAGAGGACTTTATAACAGCTTACATCAGTGAGAGGAATAATGAGATACATGCCCGCAATGCTAAAGTGGAGGAGCTACTGGCCAGTTACTCTGACCTCTTTAAGACACAATGATGTCATGGAAACAAAGATTCACAATGACCTCATCTTGCTAAACCATGGAAAACACTCAACTAGTTCTAAACAGGATATTGCCATGCAAGCAGGCAATTCACTGGCCTCTTATGTGCATTTTGTTGCCATGGGAACAGCCAGTTTCAATGACCTCTTCTAGCTGGCCAAAATATTGTCATGGTGACAGGCAATTACAGTGATCTTTTCTAGACACAGTGTTACCATGGAAACAGCCAGATACACTTACCTTTCCTAGATGAGATACTGCCATGAAAACAATCACTTCTGACCTCTCCTAGGCAAGATGTTGTCATGGAATTAAGCAACTCACTGATCTTCTCTACATGACATAGCCATGAAAACAAACAATTTTACTGACCTCTTCTAGATGAGATGTTGCTATGGTAACAACCAATTACACTGATCTCTTCTAGATGAGATGTTGCTATAGTTACAGCCAATTACACTGAGATTTTCAAGATGAGATGCTGTTATTGAAACATCAAATTACACTGAATTCTTTTAGATGAGATGTTGCCATGGTAACATACAATTACACTGAGCTCTTCTAGATGAGATATTCCCATGGAAACAACCAATTACACTGACCTTTCCTATATGAGATGTTGCCATGGTAACGACCAATTACACTGACCTCCTAAATGAGATGTTGCTATGGAAACAACCAATTACACTGACCTTATCTAGAAGTCAGATCACTATCAACATAGTAAGACTTTATTGATGAAAATGATTGGTCAACTGTGATTATTGCAAGAAGAGACATTGTAGTGGCATCAGACATCTTACCCGACCTTCTATACAGCAACTATCAACAGTTACCTTTAAAACAGAGGTAGTCCTGTGACTTTACTTCCGTCCGTACTGCATTTCTAAAGTAGGAAAGTAATCGGTTACTATTTGGTTAATTTTGGTAATGTTCTTGTTCATCCAGTTTTCTGCAGATTGTATGTTAGTGCTTATACTGTATCCTTGATTTATCCTGATTTTAAGCATGCTGGTGCATTATTCTTGATAGATTTTAAGTCATTGGTGCATTTCTTACATTTGTTTGCATTTGCTGACATACAGTACTCAATTGCTGTATTGATATGATGAATTTCCACTGCTCTTTCTGTAATTTAGGGTAAACAATGAATAATAATAAAAATAAAACTTATTTTTCTGAATATTTTAGTATTTTGTGTGTGAATATGTTTGTGATAAAGCAATTTGCACTGTCTGTATGCATCAGTTGTTCCCGATTAAGATATGACTGTTTTCTATTAGTTATTATCGTTGTTATGTTAACGAACTTCAAATAGTTCCTAAATGACTCGTTACCATTGAATGTAAATTGTGCTATTAAAAGTACATATGAAATTATTTAGAGAAAGCATTCAATGCTTTAGTGAGTGTTATAATTTTATATTTCATGATTAACATTTCTTAAGCTAGCTACTGGTGTTTACATTTTCTCCAAACAGAGGCTGATTCGTAGTGTTCTGACTACATTTATGATAAATTATTCACAGAGAATATTGAAGCCGTTTGAGACGCAGATTAAGAGAGGTGGTGGGGGAGAGGCAGAAGCAGCATACACCCCCTCTTAAATTGTTTAACATTCGGTTTTTGAAACTCGACATATAATATAGCGTATCCAATTTGTTGCCATTGATGAGATATGAAATCAATTCAATCAACCCCATTCATTTTCGTTTAATTGTTCCTTTCTGTTGATATGGCACCTTTTCGATATGTATTCCAACATGTATGAGGAACCAAAAGCAGTTTGTTGGCAGCACAGGCTAATTGGGGGCGACACTTTATGCACATGCATTTAGCCTGATTGTCCCATGACACGCCTCATGTATGTTGGTCACATGAAGTAATATAGTGACAGGCCTTGCCAGTGCTTGTATAGTCTACAAAATGACTGATAATTTGTGGTGTTCACTTTACAGGGATATTCTGTTTTTAAACGGAATATTCCAAACATATTTAAATTTATATCTAGACATGAACTGTGTTTATTTTTTAAATAATATAAAAATTAGTGAAAAACACATTATATGTACTTGCATACACAAACCATGTGTTTATTTTCTCATTAAATAAGAATTTGTGGAAAAACTATGTACATATATCGCCTGCAGAATGTCTGATTATTGAAAGTGTTCTTTACTTTTCATTTAGATAGCTTAGTGCAACATTATGCTAACTCCATATAATTTATTTACGAGTTGTAATAGTTTTACATTGGGTCACCACATTATGTGAATCTCTGTATTTGTGGTTGATTTTGAAGTTTATAATTGGGTGTACGCATATATGTATATGTATTTATTATATTATATAAATCATCACATGATACTCGTATGTCTCTATATATTTGATATATGCCCATGTTTGTTTTCAGTTTTAAAGAATTTTGCTTAGTAATAAATTAAAGATTACAGTATTGTTGTTGTTGTTTTAGATATTTTTAATAGAAATAATGTATATGATTTGATATCAGAAGGATAACTATGTTGTCATTTAGTCCATGGTGGAAATCAACAACAACAAAAACGGGCACAGATTGTATGCACATTTTGTGAAAGCACAATCACAAGAATCTTTAGATCTACATTGCAACAGTACTGTTTTTGAACACATTTTACCTAGAACCAGATTAACATTATCTTGTATTAACGTGTGGTCATGTCATGTAAAACTATACCCAGTTGGTATTTTACTGGTTTAGTAAAGGGTTGGCATTTTCTTATTTATTTTTCTTTATTATTGATCTAATCTTTTAAAACGATTCTTGGCCTACAAGTCCATGAAGTTTCACAGTTTCAGGTCCAGTAAATTTTATGCATAAAACGTTGTTTCGATGATCTTCATATAACAGGCTCTATAGACTTATAAGATTGAAACGTCAATTTAAAATGTGTAAAAGGTAAAAACGAAGCAAGTACTTTATACATTAAGTAAGTTAATTGAACACTGGGTGGCTATTGCTTAAGTTAATTAAACGAAGCAAGTACTTTATACATTAAGTAAGTTAATTGAACACTGGGTGGCTATTGCTTAAGTTTGCAAACGTGTAAGGCTGGCTGAGTAATACATTGAAATCCAATGCTCTTATTATAGATTCAACTACATTTTTCTTTGGAATCAGTCTGAACCTAAGAACTATGCTGAACATGAACAACATGTTCGTATTATATGTTTTATTATTTTTGGAGACAAGTTCATGCACAAAAATTAGTATTTTAACAACGCGTGTTACGGAATATCGCAATTCGCCCATAATGCGACAACAATGGACTTATTCGTACGGATATAGCTTAACCGGAAGTGCTACAGTTGTCGCCCTTGTCGTTGCCAACAGCAACTTATTATCAATGCAGTGGTTCTTATTTTGATTAATTTTTTAAAACATCACTGTTTTTAGAGCAAAGGAAAAATGACAAGTGTAAGTATTTGGAGCATTTGTCATTATTCTATCCTTTAGAATATGAGCTTTCTGTTAAAACGTGATAGAAACAGAAAATGTTTGTATTAGAAGGTTTTGTTGATTCAAACTCTGAAACTGTCCAACGTTCAAAGAGAATCAGTGTCATTCAGACCCCACCGTCTATAGACCTGGTTGCATTCTTTAAGTTCGTACATTGGACATTGAGTTTGATTGAAATGGATTTGTGTTTTCATTTTCCTTGGGTGTAATTTATTGCACAACAATATTGTCGAATGTGATAACCATATTCATGATATTGTCTACATTTATCGTGTAGGTACCTATTCTCGAACCTCACCTATTTTCGAACCTTTTGTTTGTGCGCTGTTTACATGTAAGTAAAGTGCGTATGACGTCGTCAGATTATGTGTACCGGTGCTATGTTAAACAATCTGTACAATCGTAGCAAATTTATCAGAAATATGCATCAAAAACATGTATTTACTATTATAATTTTGTTTTGTTAAACAATTTTATTGAAAACTGTATTACCTTTTATGCATTTCAAATAAACGTACATATTTCTTAAATTAAAAGTATTTTTCTGAAAGAAAAACCCCTTTGAGCTCCCCTATCGGCTGCATTGGAAAGACACATGATATAATCGTGATACACCATGTGTTCGTTATTTATAGCGGTGGGTTCAAGAATAGGTAAGCAGTTTTTAGGCCGCCATGACAGTTTAAATAGCAGGGTGGCAACATAATACAGTGTAAATTTTCTAAAATAGACATAATCTGTGACACTATTAGTGTATAAACATGTGTATCAGAGTCAGAAATATTGATCTATAATGTTGTTTTCAAAAATGCTTTTGCAACAAAGTCCACAGGCCAGGGTACAATAAAGTACATCCTTAGAGGTTCGAGAACTGGTACTTCCATGATATACTCAATATACCTATTACCAGGATATCCCTATTATCGGGAATTTCCAAAAGATATAAATTTCACCCACATGTGCAACCAATTTTTTTCAAAGTCCATCCCTTTGTTAACATTCTGCTGCTAGCTGCAGTCAACTTTGTCTTGTAAAAGTTTGTTTTCAACAGCATTGTTAACATAAATTATCAGTTACTATAAATATGTAAAGAGAATAGGTAAAACATGTTAGCAAATATAATGTAATATCAGTCATGTTTTGTACAGTATCATTTGTTTAACCCTGAACATAATTTTTCTGAATTCTGATTAGCTGATATTCAGATTCACGGTAATAGGTGTATTGCCAGAACACAGATGGCTAATGACATGCACAAATTGTTGACACAACAGTTGTTTAAACTTGTGATCTTTTTTTGATAAATTTGAATTATTTTGATAGAAGAATGTTGTATTGTTACAATACGCCAGCAGTCTTTATTTCTTCTTTTTTGTTATATGTTGCAAGCCAGTTAAAAAAATAACATTCCCGGTAATTGTTATAACCAGTCTAATTAATATAAATTTTGTTGTGTTATTCACAGATCGGTGTCCTTGTGAATTCCTACCAATACCCATGGACAAAATCTCCCCTTATTTTCGTATACCTGTATATAGTCCAACCAAGCATTGACACACCAGACAACCTCCCCACCCCCGTCCCCCCCGTTCTCACTGAAAACAGAGATTTTTTGGAACATTTCCATAATGTTTTTATTTAAATTATATAATTGAATTAATAATGCTAACAATACCCATTCTCTTGAAAAATGTATTGCTTATTATAATGACAATAAGGCCAGGACTTTTGATTTTACGGTTTACAAAACCGGCAAACGTAAATTTTCCGAAAGTGAAAAAAAAATAAAAATAATAATTATGATTTTTTTTACCGATGGGGGACGAAACGTTCACATTTTCAAAATATTTTGAGTACGAATATAATAATTTGTTTTTGACGGTATCACGCTGTGATTGCCAATCGAGATCAACAAATTGTTCCGGAGAAATTCGGACAATTTTTTAAGCAAGGCGTCCGCCGTTGTTTATGTACATGTATGCCATGTAAAACCCGTGTTTTCTACAAAAGAGTGCGAAATTTCTGCTGAAACACAACGTCACGTTCCACGCATGGAAAGCGTGCGTGTACCGATCATGTGCTTTACATACATACAGGTCTTTAACAAGCAGGCACGATGTGCAAGAGGAAATTTTCCCGCCGTTTTTGCAGGAACAAAGCATGTATATAATATAAATATATTTTAATCAAGATCTTTACAATTCACCAATTATTCAGTCAGTACTTTGTTCAATAGCTGTAACGATTAAAACAGTATTAAAACACTAAATACATGCTTATATGTTGAATAAAAAAGGCTCCATCAGTAGATCGAGTGTAACCTAAAGATTCGAGAACGCCGAGAATAGTGGGTTTGGACATGACGTCACTGTGTGAATGTGATGCGCATAGGACATCAACATCCGGAAAAAATCATTACTTTCAGTTTCGCAATAACAATGATGCTTTTGCTTTTAAAAGGCTAGAGGTATGCCGTTCAAACGGTGATGTTTCGTTTATTTCATTTCGTTTAAACAGTACAAAAAACTGAAAACATCTTAGCCTTAATTTTAATAGCTAAAACGCACCAGATAACGTCATTTGACACATGCCGCAAAAAAATTTGACGTACGGAGGGGTTACCCCTCCCTAACCCACCCCTCTCGGGACGGGGACGCCAAAAAAATCCTGTGGAAGGCACTAAATGTATATTTTCAAGTGGCATTTGTAACAAATAATATCATTAGTAACAAGATTTTCTTGCGGGCACATCGAAACGAGGATGTGGGGACCGACAGCTTTGTCTCGTATAAACTTACAAGAGAAAGTCATGGTTGCATTTTGTTGATGATATATATTTTCGCGACACAATAAGAATTTCTTATTTGCCTTGTATTTTGTTTCTGTCACAATTGTAATGCAATAATTTAACACACTCTAGCAGTTCAGTTTATATCTGATAAATTTCATATATACATGAAGATTTAGCATTTACACAGAGTTGAATATTTAAAAAAAAAATTATATTAAAACTGGTTTTTCTTTTTTTAATAAGAATTAAGACTTAATAAGAATCCAAACAATTAACGTCATATTATTTGGACTTTTCTCTTGATATAGTTAAATTTAACATGTTTTTCGAGACCTCACAGCAATTATTTTCAAAATTTGCGTTGTGTGGTTAGGTTAAGCTCGTTTTGCAAGGTCTGTGTTCGGGCAGTTGTGGATTCCAGTCCTGCACAGGTTAACTCGTCTTCTTTTAAAAAGGCATCTCACTTTACATTTTGTAAATCCATACAAGTATACAACTTTGTGGTAAAATCAATTTTAATAATGCTGTTAAAATATATGCAGGCATCTATTACACTTATTTACTCTGTAAAGTTCATAAATACAAATGGTTAAACCGCATATGAAACATTGGTGTAATAAAACAGTTTATACCATGTTTTACGTCTTATTCTAACTTCACATAATAGTGTGTTTTAATGTTGATATTGTTATTAATTATAAATTGCTAACTGGAAATCGATCGTTGTGTTAAGATTTGAACTCCCCCTTTTTTTTTCGACCTGCCAGTGGACATGTTCCTCAAAAAATTTTGTAAACCAGAAAATAAAAAAGGACTGGCCTAATGATGTATTTGTGTTTTTATCAGTTTATGACTCTGTTTCTAAACATATTTAATACTTAATTTTATTTTCTTCCTGTAGAAAGAAGAAGGCGGAAAGGAAAAGGCCTCTATTGAGGACAGTGCATTTGAAGCCCTGGAAAAAGATTTTCAAGATGTAAGTTGTTTTGTCAGTTTGATTAACAGACTTATGGTAAACAATAATCATTCTTATAATGTGTTTCTTTAATTAAAAAAAAACATACATGAACCACATTCAATTATATGTTTGTTATTTCAGGTCTTGAGTGAGCTGATGGGGGATAGGAGCTTGGAAAAGTTTCGCAATGAATATGAGAAACTCCACAAGGCCCTGAAGAAATCCCATGAGAGTGAGAAGCGACTGATGCAAAAATGCAGAGAGCTGAACGCGGAAATTGTTGCCAACTCAGCCAAAGTATCGACAGCCCTGAAACTTTCCCAGGAAGACCAGGCTACTATCGCATCTCTTAAAAAAGTATTAACTGTATTTATTATTAATATACTTTTAAATGAGTTGTAAGGAAATATATACCTTTATTTTCCTAAAATGTAATGAAATATTTATAGCTGTTTGAAAGGTCAGTAAAATAGTGAAATTTTGATAAACAACAAAGTTTAAAGACTACAATTTGAGAATATGTGGTAATGAACACATTTTTTTCCTGTTTCTAAATTTTACAAATATTACATTGTTCTTCAGTATCATATGGACCAGAAATAAATTAAAGAAAGATGTCTAAAAAAACAGCTACAACCATTTTCCTCAAAAGCAGCTAGTATTCTTGTCATGTCTTTAAAATCTGTTGTACATATTATGCACATTCTACTCACTGTATCTTTCAGGAAATTGAGAAAGCATGGAAGATGGTGGATGCCGCCCACGAGAAGGAGACACGAGCAAGGGAGACAATCCAGTCCCTGAAACTGGAGATTGTGAACCTAAGCAAGCTCGTAGAACAGGGCTCCGGTCTCTCAGTGGGACAGGAACATAGGTATCAGACATTGTTGTTGTGAGTTGAATGTAGTACCAAGTCAATGAGTAGGTATCAGACATTGTTGTTGTGAGTTGAATGTAGTACCAAGTCAATGCGTAGGTATCAGACATTGTTGTTGTGAGTTGAATGTAGTACCAAGTCAATGCATAGGTATCAGAACTTGTCATCATTGAAATAGGATACCATGTTCAATAAGTAGCATCTAAAGTTTTTTTTGCATTTACATGCAAGGCGTCCAGATCAAAAATGCATGTATGATACCATTTTGTACTGGTAAACATAAGGCAGGTTGTGATAGTTTGTATAATATGGCAAGAGGCTGCTTGGAAACTAATAAAAACAACGATGCACCAATACAGCAATCTTAACATATTGACATTTAACCAAAATATCAATGCCATCATTATCTGTAACCTCAGCCTGGTTAGGTTTTGCGGGTTTTCTCACATGATCAGTGAGGGGAATATTCACTTCTGACTTAATATCAATTACTGAATAATACTATTTTACGACTAATACTAACGACAGATATTGAGGGTTGAACGTGAAACTATCATATCCATTATAGAAATGATCAGCAGCTACCACAGTTTCATGCTCAACTATCTATGTGTTTTTCATTACCTTGCATTTTAAACATTTTTTTTGACAGTGTGAATGAGCTTCTGAAGATCAAGGAAGACCTGACAAAGGAACGAGATGAGAGCCTTCAGGAGATCGTGAAACTGCGTGAGAAACTGGCGCAGTCCAACAGCACGCAGCAGCATCTCGAACAGCAGAAGAATGAGGCCGAGGAAAAGATCCAGGAGGTGAGTTGGTTTAAGTTTAAACATTTTTTGTGTGCTTGATTGTGTCAAAAGTCAGAGATTTATTTTGAGACATTTTCGAGTCTGTTTCCTGGGCAGTACTCATTGTCTTCTGTTAACAGATAACTCGAACACTTCCGAGTAAGGATTCAACTCATATCACATCATAACCATTACACCACTGTGACTTTGCGACTTATAGCCAAAGAAATTAACATTTTCATTATGTAGTAACATGAATTTCAGTCTGATATATTTTTTACAGCATTTTTCTACTGTACTGTACACATTTATTTTTGTTCATATAACTGTAATAAATATTCTTTAAAGATCTAATGGAACAGTTTTATCCTCATAACAAGTTTCAGATAAGATGAATAATGAATTAGGCATATTATGCTCGAGGCTGTGTGAACACGTTATTGATTTATGATAACACTCCTGCCACAGTTGACTCAAGACATCCAAGTGCGCAACAATGAAGCACAGCGTGAGACAAGGAAGCGCGACAAGATGGAACGGGAGATGAAGCAGACGAAGGCGGACCTCGACCAGAAGCAGTCGGAGATCAAGACGCTGCAGACTCAGGCACAGCGCTACAAGGAGGACATAGGCAAACTGGAGCAGCAACTCAAGGAACAAAGGGTATTAGTGCTGTGGAGTTAGGCTCGTTTTAGTAACATAAGTAAAGGTCACAGCTGTGTTTACGAACAGCTATATTAGTACGGTAATTTAATCCAGTAGAGTTTCAAAGCAAGTGCAAAGGGCATAGGCTGCATAGCTGTCATGTACTAAATTATTTATTTATTATTATAAGACTTGGATGATGTCAATCAAGATTTCATACGCTGAAGCGCCGAGCAAAGGAACATTTGCTTGCTTCTGCTATCATTCATTAGTTACAAACATATTTGTATAAATATTTCAATTAGTTTTCTGTCTAAATATAATTCCCAAGTTATGCTTGTTTTATTAACATTATTAAATTGTATTTGTAGCTGTGACATGAACAGTGGGACATAGCCTATGGATATTAACAAAATAAATCAGTACCATTATAGCGAAATAAATAATTCTGCCATACAGATGAAAAAGTTGAAATAAATAATATTTTGTGCCATGAAAGTAGAACAAAAAATTATTACAACAATAGATATAAACCACTTTCAGATCCTGAACGAGCGAGCTATCAAGGATGCGGATGTGCTGAATACGAGGTTCCAGAAGCTCCAGAATGACTTTGAGAACCAACTCATCTCCACGGATACGCTGGCCCAGGAGAACCAGGCCCGGGTTGCGGAACTCAAGGTGGGGATTTATAAGTAGTTTGTGCTTGATTTAGTTGGCACCTGCTTAATTAAACTTGATTGCAAGGAAACCAGAGGCTTATCGAGTAACTTTTTAGTCTGATTTCTGGATAAAATTTGTGTCTTTTATAATAATCAATCGAACAGTCCCTGAGTAGGGATTGAACTTCCAGTTGTTTAAATTATTGTCTCATGTAGGTCTTTAACCAGCAAAAAAATGCTACAACTAAATTTCATATGTAAATGATAAATTTTAAAAATAGCGATCTTTTCCATAAAAAGTGACTCCATGAAAATTGAGTAGCACAATATAAGCAATTAACAAAATGTGCTGATTCAGCAATCCTACATTGTACGCAGATGCCGAGTTCTTATTTTCACTGTCCCTGCAGGTCAAAGAAGATGAGGTGAGCCAGCTGAAGAACGAGACTCAGCGTCTGAACAAGACAAGGGAGACGATCCAGCGCAAGCTGCGACAGGTGGAGGACAACAAGTCCGACCTGGAGTTCCAGCGTGAAACACTGAAGGGGCAGATCCTCGGCCTAGAGAGAGGTGAGAACTGTTATAGACTATAAAGCTATTCAGTGTATGCCCTTAGGGAAATTTTATAAATCCTTAAAAAGTAACAATTCTGTGTACACTATCAATACTGGATATAAGATAACTTGGTTGAATTTTATATTATTTAAATTTATCACATGCTATACCTTGTTTCCCGTGTAATACAACCATTATGAATATTTCTATCCTTACACATGTGTAAGATAACATTTTGAGCCTTTTCATTGGCTACATATTCTTTGCTGACCAATCGGATGACGTTATTTTGGTGAAATGACGTCGCCAACATGAAATGACGTCATGTCAGTACACAACGTTTTGGATTTATCAACATGTTTTGGTAAACTTATAAGATTTGTGTTTCGTTTAAAAGCATGTGATAAAAAAGATCTGACACTCATTGTCATTTTATACCATATTTTATTAAACTCGCCCAGGAAATTCGTTAGTAAGCTCGCCAAAGGCAGTCTTCGACGTTAAGCGGTGGACCGTGGACCGAGTCCACCAAATTTTCGCTCGGTCCAGCAAAAGTTGCAAGTAAATTGGACCGATGGTCCAGCAAAGACATTTCCCTTGATAATTTTGATACCAGAAATCCCTAAAATGTTCAGCCAATAATTCTCGGTAAAGCGAAAATCGGCTTATTTGGATGTATACTTTTATGAAAAGATGCCATGAAATTCAGTGTCCGATTCGCAACCATTTCCGCTTGCATATGCATGTTTTTCTAAAACAAAGAACGCCTACGGGGCAATAAACGCATCACTCTCCTTCTGCATCAGCGTGTCAATTATCGATAAAATCTGTAAGCAGGAAGAGCTAGATTTAATACATCACCCAGTCAGCCAATGAGAACGCTTTAAATTTCCAATATGTAGATGATAGAATGTTAATCACGCCCTCATTGTTGGTAAAGGTGAAGTAATTTGTAACACATTTTTGTGAGGTATGCATGTTGTTACCTGCGTGTATGTAACACCCACATAATAAATAAAATACTACTTACTGAAAGAAGTCAGTATATTATTGTTTGCAAAATGTTTACTTAAAATACGAAATGGGATGTTGACAAATTGTGTTTGCCGATCGCATAGAATTTTAGTGTGTAATGTCAAAGGTACGTCTTCATTTGTTTCATAAGAAAATATTGCTATGACTACGTATGTTTTCTAATAAACGAGCTGTTCAAAAGTATAACTATACACTGATTACACCTAAAAACTTATGCTGCCACATTTTCATGAATGTTAGCGAAAGTCAAGTCAGTGAAAGTGAAAATGTTTTATTACTCAACAATCAAATTTTTTAATAATTTTGGGACACAAAGCATTTATTGAAAAAGGAGTGGGTGGGGAGGGGTGCTTTGGTAACAATTACTGGGACCCCAACTCTTTAGGAGTAGGGAGCCTATGTTCTGCAATCCTAGCTAGCGGAGCAGTTTCCATGTGATCTACACATTTGAGTAAATTTCGACCCAGATACCAGCTCGGCTATTTGGGCCAGTAGGAACTCAAATAGGCTTAAAACGAAATATACACCTGGTATTTGATTTAACCGGCGATCTTGTATTAATAATTCGCCATAGTTTAAATGAGAGTGAATGCAATAAATACATGATTCATGTAAGAATAAAAGTCTGAAAACCATAATTGCTTTCATTTTATTTTTTAAATAAAATCATTCATATATGTACGTAAGAGTGAATGAAAATCTACAAACAAATTGTGGTCCACTAAATTGTTGACGGTCCAGTTGATTTAGCTGGTTTGGTGGACCGACGGTCCACTTCTTTCAAAACTTATTCGTGAAGACTGCAAAGGCTCGCTTACTAACAAAATTCCTGAACTAGTTTAATAAAATATGGTATGAAATGACAACTTGTGTCAGATCCTGTATTTATTTCACATTTAACTTTGATTAAAGTGTGAAAGTACTCATAAGAGTGCCAGGTCTTGGTCAGCCACGAATGTGCAAACAGATTACAATCTAGTCAATGTATGTTACTACAAAGAGATTACCATCTAGTCAATGTATGTTACTACAAAGAGATTACCATCTAGTCAATGTATGTTACTACAAAGAGATTACCATCTAGTCAATGTATGTTACTACAAAGAGATTACCATCTAGTCAATGTATGTTACTACATAGAGATTACCATCTAGTCAATGTATGTTACTACATAGAGATTACCATCTAGTCAATGTATGTTACTACAGAGAGATTACCATCTAGTCAATGTATGTTACTACATAGAGATTACCATCTAGTCAATGTATGTTACTACAAAGAGATTACCATCTAGTCAATGTATGTTACTACAGAGAGATTACCATCTAGTCAATGTATGTTACTACATAGAGATTACCATCTAGTCAATGTATGTTACTACATAGAGATTGCCATCTAGTCAATGTATGTTACTACATAGAGATTACCATCTAGTCAATGTATGTTACTACAAAGAGATTGCCATCTAGTCAATGTATGTTACTACAGAGAGATTACCATCTAGTCAATGTATGTTACTACAAAGAGATTGCCATCTAGTCAATGTATGTTACTACATAGAGATTACCATCTAGTCAATGTATGTTACTACAGAGAGATTACCATCTAGTCAATGTATGTTACTACAGAGAGATTACCATCTAGTCAATGTATGTTACTACAAAGAGATTACCATCTAGTCAATGTATGTTACTACAAAGAGATTACCATCTAGTCAATGCATGTTACTACAGAGAGATTACCATCTAGTCAATGTATGTTACTACATAGAGATTACCATCTAGTCAATGTATGTTACTACAGAGAGATTACCATCTAGTCAATGTATGTTACTACAGAGAGATTACCATCTAGTCAATGTATGTTACTACATAGAGATTACCATATAGTCAATGTATGTTACTACATAGAGATTACCATCTAGTCAATGTATGTTACTACAGAGAGATTACCATCTAGTCAATGTATGTTACTACATAGAGATTACCATCTAGTCAATGTATGTTACTACAGAGAGATTACCATCTAGTCAATGTATGTTACTACAAAGAGATTACCATCTAGTCAATGTATGTTACTACATAGAGATTACCATCTAGTCAATGTATGTTACTACATAGAGATTGCCATCTAGTCAATGTATGTTACTACAAAGAGATTACCATCTAGTCAATGTATGTTACTACAGAGAGATTACCATCTAGTCAATGTATGTTACTACAAAGAGATTACCATCTAGTCAATGTATGTTACTACATAGAGATTACCATCTAGTCAATGTATGTTACTACAGAGAGATTACCATCTAGTCAATGTATGTTACTACAAAGAGATTACCATCTAGTCAATGTATGTTACTACATAGAGATTACCATCTAGTCAAAGTATGTTACTACATAGAGATTACCATCTAGTCAATGTATGTTACTACAGAGAGATTACCATCTAGTCAATGTATGTTACTACAGAGAGATTACCATCTAGTCAATGTATGTTACTACAGAGAGATTACCATCTAGTCAATGTATGTTACTACATAGAGATTACCATCTAGTCAATGTATGTTACTACAAAGAGATTACCATCTAGTCAATGTATGTTACTACAAAGAGATTACCATCTAGTCAATGTATGTTACTACAAAGAGATTACCATCTAGTCAATGTATGTTACTACAAAGAGATTACCATCTAGTCAATGTATGTTACTACATAGAGATTACCATCTAGTCAATGTATGTTACTACATAGAGATTACCATCTAGTCAATGTATGTTACTACATAGAGATTGCCATCTAGTCAATGTATGTTACTACAGAGAGATTACCATCTAGTCAATGTATGTTACTACAGAGAGATTACCATCTAGTCAATGTATGTTACTACAGAGAGATTGCCATCTAGTCAATGTATGTTACTACAAAGAGATTACCATCTAGTCAATGTATTTTACTACAAAGAGATTACCATCTAGTCTATGTATTTTACTACATAGAGATTACCATCTAGTCAATGTATCTTACTTCATAGAGATTACCATCTAGTCAATGTATGTTACTAGAGTAACCTAGGACATTTTGGCTCTGCTTTATATATGGTTACTGAGGGGTAGATTAATCTTTAATTTTTTGATAGAAAGAAATTTTCAATATTTTTTTTAATGCAGAAATTGTGATTTGAGACAAAAGTATTGAGTACCATGAATCAGTTCTGAGTTTGATTATATGTAGTTTTTAGTGGGTGTGTTTGTGTGTTTATTGACTTAATTCAAAACTACTATATTTGGCACTGCACATATACAGTATTTCCATGGTCCATTGGATGATTTTCATAACTACATCTTGAGTTTTTATGCCCCCAGCATCTTGATGCTGGAGGCATATAGTGATCGTCCTGTCCGTCCTTCCATCCTTCCGTCTGTGACAAGATTTTACCGTTTCGTTTAGCACCAACACTGCTTACTATAACACTTTGATACTTACACAGTTGTTGCTTTTGACCATTCCCTATCACCCAACCTTACTTTGACCTTGACCTAATTTGGTCTTATAATAATTCAAAAGTGCATTTTTTGGTTAACTAGATTTTACAGTTTCGTCTAGCACCAACACCGCTTACTACAATCTTAGATATTTACACAGTTGTTACTGATGACCGTTCCCAATCCACCCATATCACCCAACCTCACTTTGACCTTGACCTTGACCTAATTTGGACTAAGAAATGGGCTACCCAACATCAACTGGGGCCATGTGTGTTTATTAAACACAGACTCTTGTTGAGTATGTCTTAACATTCCATTAGACCATTACCAGTGCTCCAGATAAATAATTGTAATGTATGTAAATGTGCACATACTTCTGACTATTGGTAGAGTAAACATACAGTATCTCCAGAATATTGGTAGAGTAAACATACAGTGTCTCTAGAACATTGGTAGAGTAAACATACAGTGTCTCTAGAATATTGGTAGAGTAAACATACAGTGTCTCTAGAATATTGGTAGAGTAAACATACAGTGTCTCTAGAATATTGGTAGAGTAAACATACAGTGTCTCTAGAATATTGGTAGAGTAAACATACAGTGTCTTAAGAATATTGGTAGAGTAAACATACAGTGTCTCTAGAATATTGGTAGAGTAAACATACAGTGTCTCTAGAAGAATATTGGTAGAGTAAGCATACAGTGCCTCTAGAATATTGGTAGAGTAAACATACAGTATCTCTAAAATATTGGTAGAGTAAACATACAGTGTCTCTAGAACATTGGTAAAGTAAACATACAGTGTCTCTAGAACATTGGTAGAGTAAACATACAGGGTCTCTATAACATTGGTAGAGTAAACATACAGTGTCTCTAGAATATTAGTAGAGTAAACATACAGTGTCTCTAGAATATTGGTAGAGTAAACATACAGTGTCTCTAGAATATTGGTAGAGTAAACATACAGTGTCTCTAGAGTATTGGTAGAGTAAACATACAGTGTCTCTAGAATATTGGTAGAGTAAACATACAGTGTCTTAAGAACATTGGTAGAGTAAACATACAGTGTCTCTAGAATATTGGTAGAGTAAACATACAGTGTCTTAAGAACATTGGTAGAGTAAACATACAGTGCCTCTAGAATATTGGTAGAGTAAACATACAGTGTCTTAAGAACATTGGTAGAGTAAACATACAGTGTCTTAAGAACATTGGTAGAGTAAACATACAGTGTCTTAAGAACATTGGTAGAGTAAACATATAGTGTCTTAAGAACATTGGTAGAGTAAACATACAGTGTCTTAAGAACATTGGTAGAGTAAACATAAAGTGTCTTAAGAACATTGGTAGAGTAAACATACAGTGTCTTAAGAACATTGGTAGAGTAAACATAAAGTGTCTTAAGAATATTGGTAGAGTAAACATACAGTGTCTTAAGAACATTGGTAGAGTAAACATAAAGTGTCTTAAGAATATTGGTAGAGTAAACTTAAGAACATTGGTAGAGTAAACATACAGTGTCTTAAGAACATTGGTAGAGTAAACATACAGTGTCTTAAGAATATTGGTAGAGTAAACATACAGTGTCTTAAGAACATTGGTAGAGTAAACATACAGTGTCTCTAGAATATTGGTTGAGTAAACATACAGTGTCTTAAGAATATTGGTAGAGTAAACATACAGTGCCTCTAGAATATTGGTAGAGTAAACATACAGTGTCTTAAGAACATTGGTAGAGTAAACATACAGTGTCTTAAGAATATTGGTAGAGTAAACATACAGTGTCTTAAGAATATTGGTAGAGTAAACATACTGTGTCTCTAGAACATAAAAAAAATAAAGTGCATAAATGTACACCCAGATTTGATTTTCTCTGTGTATCTTCCAATTGTTGGTGCATAATTTACGCGCTTACACGCCTTATCTGGGCCCCTGACCATTACCTATTTCCATGACTACATCTCGGGGTTCCTCAGGCCAGTGCCTATTTTGATGACTATATCTCGGGGTCTCGTTTTTCAGAGCTGGAGGCATCCAAGAAGCAGGCAGAGTCAGACAAGAAGCAGATTGACGGCCTGGTGCGGGAGCGGGACCTACTGCACAAGGAGATGATGAAGGCCGTGAGTGCGACCACTAAACAGCTGAGCCTGGTGAAGCTGCACGAGCAGAGCAAGAAGAACCTCGAGCAGGAGATCCAGAACTACAAGGAGGAGGCACAAAAGCAGCGCAAGATCATCTACCAGCTCGAGAAGGAACGCGATCGCTACATCAATGAGGCCAGCGACCTCACGCAGAAGGTAGGTTGCAGCCAAGTAAACACATGCTTGATGTGTGTTTTAACATGAAGTATGATTTCTTTGTTAGATAATTTTGGCATATTTTGCACAGAAAATTAAACCTATTTTTTTAGACTGTGGCAAAGTTCTGTTAATTATAGTGTGTAGGTAGCTTAGGGTTTTAGAAAATAATTTAAAGTTTTCATAGGAGTATAGTTTGTTGAATGTGCACATATTACAAAATAAGTTAGTTATTGAAAAACGGAACTTTAAATAAATTGTTTCATAGTAATAAGATATAGATCCTTAACACGTTCCCGTGAACATTTCAACATGTTCTCATGAACATTTCAACATGTTCCCATAAACGTGTCAACATGTTCCCATGAACATTTCATCATGTTTGTATGAACATTTCAGCAAGTTCCCTCAAGACTTTGCCATGAATCTTTCAACATGTTTTCATGAACACTTCAGGTTTTACAACACATGGAGGACGTCAAGGTGAGGGAAATGCAGATCTTCGACTTCAAGAAGAAGATTGCCGAGTCCGAGACGAAGCTGAAACAGCAGCAGAACTTGTACGAGGCCGTGCGCAGCGACCGCAACCTGTACAGCAAGAACCTGATTGAGTCGCAGGTGAGATACACATACATTCAGTGTGGCTAATTAGCACCATCAGCAAAACATGGTTTTGACAAAAAGAAGATCATTGTATATATTCATTGAAACAATGATTTGAAGGTGTAAGTTTGTATACTGGTATATTAAATGCAAATTACATAGCACACTGCAGTTCACCATAATTTGTTTGTTTTTTTAGTAAGAACAAGTTTTTACTAAGGAGCTTTTTGTTTACGGTTAAATCACAAATTTTTGCAGAGGTATAATTTTCTTGCTTTTTGCACTCACGCCGTTGCGCAAATTCACGACCAACGAGAATATTCACCAATTTATTAATGGAACAAGGTCTCTGGAGTTTTCACGCTCGTCCATATGTACTTTGGTAATAATTTATAGGATATAATTACAAAAAACGGAAAAACAACTTCATATGTTTCGTTTAAAATTTGCTTCATCCCCTGATCAGGATTAATAACATAAGTAATAAACAATATCAAATTTATAAATTGGTAATAATTTATTTAAAAAAATATGCATATGTATATGTGAATTTTGCGATGTTTCAATGAACTACATAATCATGTGATGCCATGTTGCTCTCTTTGCACAGGACGAGATCACAGAGATGAAGCGCAAGCTGCGGATCATGAGTCACCAGATAGACCAGCTCAAGGAGGAGATCCAGGCCAAGGAGTCACTACTTGTCAAGGAGCATCTCGATCATCAGCTCGTCGAGAAGCAGAAAGAGACGCTGAAAGCCAAGCTCAACGAAATGAAGCAGCTAGCTGGTAACGTCGCGTTTCTCACTCTCCCACCATTGACATTGACCAAATAACATTGACCAAATAACTCCCCATGGGATACACTTTTATTTTATTTCATCACTGTGGGATAGAGCAAACACCCGCAGTATATTGATGTCATCCTGTTGATTTTAAGGACGTCATTTTTATGTTTTGCATGTTTTTTAGTATTTTTCTTGTGTTTATTGTCTTTCTTTTTTTTCTAAACCTCATGAAATAAACTTATCTTTATTCAACACTAACCTAGTATTCTCTATATGTCAGTTTCTGTTGCCGTGACATTGCAGTTAAAATGTCATTAATACCATGCTTGTGCTTCTTTTGGAATCTCTTTTTTCATTATAATTATCGTAAAAGTTAAAGTAACTCGTATTTTAAAATTATTATTTATCATTACAATTTTGATGGTTCTAATAAACGTTGTTGTTTTAACTTGTTCCCTTGATTTTAATTAAAACTTTGCTAAAATATATTACATTTTAAAAGATATTCAACATTAAATTGTTGACCAGCCCAGAGAGGTAGCAGATTGGAACTAAAAATGTCCAGGGTGCAACACCCTGCTTTTTCGCTCTGGAATTTCCCTTCCCATCAGATGTAATTCATATTTGTTAGATGTGTTGATGTTTATTGTTAGGCCTTGTAATGTACGTCTACAATTCCAGCCGAGAACAAGGCCTACATTGAGGCCCAGGAAGCCGAAGAGAGGAAACTCTTGAAAATCATCTCAGACGCGGACGCAGAGCGAGTGCGCCAAAAGAAAGAGCTTGACCAGGTGATCAGCGAGCGTGACATCCTCGGAACGCAGCTCGTGAGGCGTAACGACGAGCTGGCCCTGCTCTACGAGAAGATCAAGATCCAGCAGTCAACACTGAACAAGGGAGAGATCCAGTACAACCAGAGACTTGAGGACATCCGCGTGCTCAAACTTGAGATCAAGAAACTGCGACGAGAGAAGGGCATCCTGCAGAAGAGCGTGGCCAACGTGGAGGACTTGAGGTGAGTTCCAGTGAGATGGTGGTGCTGAATAATATGTAGAGAATTTGAATGATGAATCTGTGGTTATAAGATTGTTTTCATAAAAAATTAATATTTTTAATTACTCTGACATTAACTGAACACTGTTCAGAAATAGTTATTTTGAGGCATTGTCAGGAAATCAAATGTGTAATTATAATATTTTCGAAATAGTTATTTTGAGGCATTGTCAGGAAATCAAATGTGTAATTATAATATTTTCGAATGCTTTTTTAAATGAATCAGTCATTTTTAAAATAAAGATCAAATACAACTTGAAAGAACAGCTTCACATTGTAAGGACCTATTGGTTGTCGAATGTTTTTCAAATGGATGGCATGTTTTGTATAGAGTAACGTGTTATACCAGTAAATTATGTAGTGTGTATCAGTGTTTTTGCCATGTTTTATGCGTGTTTAGTATATTTTCACTATCATTGTATCTTCAATTTTATAAATATTTGATAACAATTCGACTATTTGATAACAGCAGACATTGTTTTGCAGACGTGAGGTGTACCACATTCAGCGTGAGTTGCTGCGGGAGAGGACACGCTGCAAGGCCCTCGAGGAGGAGCTGGAGAACCCCATGAACATTCACCGCTGGAGGAAACTGGAGGTACGGGACTCAAAACTCACACCATACTTCACAGAGCACAAGAGGACTCTTTGGAAGAAATAAACCCTGACCCTTAACTAGCAGAAATTAAGAACATAAGTTAAACAAATTATTTCAAGTGTTGTCTTTGAGAAGCTTTTTTCAGATTGTATCAGTAATTAATTTATTGACAATCCTACATCTTGCATGTGAAAGTGGTTTTATATTCAGACACATTGGGCCCTTTTTCATGATTTTCATGTATTTACCATATTCTGAGTACATTTTAAATTTTCCTGGACGGTCCTTTGTCAATCTTTACAGATTCTGATTTCAGTGCATAGGTTCATGTTACATATTTTACATATTCTGATTTCAGGGCATTGGTCCATTTCACACATTGTACATATTCTGATTCCAGGGCAGTAATGAGTTTCACCTATTTTACATATTCTGATTCCAGGGCAGTAATCAGTTTCACCTATTCTGACTACATGTCAATGATCTTGCTAACACATTTTATACACACTGATTCCAGGGCAGCGACCCCAGTCAGTACGAGAACATCCAGAAAATCCACACGCTGCAGAAGCGGCTCATCTCGAAGACGGAGGAGGTCGTGGAGAAGGAACTCCTGATCCAGGAGAAGGAGAAATTGTACTTGGAGCTGAAGCACATCCTGGCACGTCAGCCGGGTCCCGAGGTGGCGGAACAGCTATCCATCTACCAGCAGACGCTCAAGGAGAAAACCAAGCAGATGAAGGTAGGAAGCGTATCTAGGTTTCTAGGGCTGGTCTGGTCATTCATCGTTGTTAGTTTTGTTGTGTTTGTTGAATAATTCTGCTTAGGCATTGTATCTAGGCTGGTTATTCATTAGTTTTAGGTTTGTTTTTCACAGAATGGAAAGATTTTAATAGGATTTTGAAATGGATGGACCACTGTATGGTTAATAAACATGCTTACTCAGTTGGATATCCAACAATCACTGTTGACATATATCTACATACATCGTTTTTTTGCAAGATAGCTCAGTCAAACAATCAAGTTGCGGTTTTTTGAATGGCATCGTTATCAATCAAAGCTCATTGATCAGGTAACTGTCTTCTAGTCCCGTGACTATAAACATTCTTAAACTGGTATTACAGAATTGAAGTTTGTAAAATTTTGGTTTTTGTTCGCTTTTCCAGTCAATGGCTTCGGAATTGAACATGTACGAGTCGCAGGTGAACGAGTACAAGTACGAGATCGAGAGAATCGCACGGGAACTGCAGGACGTCAAGAAGAAATACTTCATGCAGAAGAAGAAAGAGCAAAACCAAAAGTAAGTACAATCAATGAATGTTACAACAACATTTTTATGTTACATATTTCTCTGCTACGACAACTTGTGAAAATATTGTTTTCTACAAATGAAATAAAATACGATAATAAAAATTATGACAATTTAATCAACCCATTTTCTTTTTTCTGTAAAACTGATTGCACTGCATACTGTGATTGGCCATGATAAATTGTCAACTACAATGAATGACCCTTGTGATTCACCATTGTGATTGGCTATAATTACACATGATTGAGTGTTGTGATCGACTATAATTACACATGATTGACTGTTGTGATTAACTGTGATTGCAGGGAGAGGGAGCGGTCGCTGGCCCAGGCGGGCGCGCCTTTGATTCAGCCACAGCGTCAGGACGGACCACGGTTCACCGGTGGAGGATTCAACCTCACCACCACCAAGACTGCTGCCTAGCCTTCCTTACAGCCAGTTGGGGGAACTTGTCAATAACATTTAGACCATACTTCTTTTATAACATTCTGAACATCTCTGTTAGAAAAGAATGAACTTAAATATATATATTTCAACATACTTTGGAAAAATACAAATATAGCTCACCCTATGTATCTTGATTTTATTTTTTCAAGTTTTTTGTGGACAAGTTTGTTTATTGTTATTGAAAAAAGGTTATATTCCAACAAATATAATTTTCAATTGTGGTTCATTTTAATTTTTTTATATTGTATATTTGTGATCATGAAGATGCATTTCTACATGAACTTTACATCTAAAAGTCTGTGATGTGTTGTAAAATATTTTATACATGTTATCAAATAAATATCAGAAAACAATAATTTGTTTTCATCTGTCAAAGCCGCAAGAAAAGTAATCATAGTTGAAACTCATTTGGTATTGGCAGGCAAACAGTTTAGAACCTCCTTTAAATCTCTACCACAAATAATAAACTAAAATGTAATTATATATTGCCAGACCTCATCTGTCAATACGCATACTCAGATCGATCTCTGATATTCACTGTGCGGACTGCACAGGCTGATCGGGGACGACACTTAATGCACGTGCATTTAAGACAGGCTTTCCTACAACGCACCTCAAATGTTGAACGAGACATCTCTGCCAAACCATGCAATCCTGTCTTTCTGAATGGCTAACCACATTTTCAAATTATTATATTACAAAGGTGTCACTAATTTTTCAAATATAGTAAATGTCACCTGAAAATTATTCAAACTAGGCTTCATAAAATCGCAACAATAAAATTCATGTACACATTTTATTCATATTTAATAATAATTATAATAAAACATATATCAATTCTGAAATGACACCAGACAGTGAGAGATGTTCTACTGGCTGGTATTTACGAATGAACCGAGAATGCATCTACAGATGTCCTGACTGCTTAAAACATTGAACACAGTTGCTCGAAACTTTAATCGTCGATTCAGCTAAAGGACATTTTAACATAAAAAGTAAATAAAAGTACACTATGATGATACAACAATTTACATAAGGAAAAAAACACCTATTCTAAGTTGGATTTTCAAAAATAACAGTCCAACAGTCTAACAACTCTTAGCTGATTTGTCCAGTAAAGTTCAGAGCAACTCTGTCCTGACCAGTATTTACACAGCCCCATGTGCAGTTCTTATATTATTCTGTCATTATAAAGTAATATAAACATATAATTATATAATTTTTCAGTAATAGAAGCATTCATATATAAATAAGAATAGCATCAAGAATATTATCAATACTTAAATACATAGCATTAAAGTTATTTAAAATAGTATTTTTACACTACACAGATTCTTTGTAAATACTGGTCAAAGTTTAAATCATAGTATTTATATGTGTATGTAGACAATAAATTAATAAATTTCGACAAAATGTACATTATACCAAAAAAAAACCAGAAAGCAGACTTATTTTGGAGCAATGTATTCTAACTACGACATCATGTTATTATAACAAATAAATAATAAAAAACATGCATATTACTTGCACAACAAAGAATACTTAAAATTCTAAAACATCAACAACAACTAAAATTCCGTTATTTTCAGCATCCTTCTTTTCTATCTATTCAGCCACTCCTGTATGTTCGGCCACCCCCTGAATAATGGAAATTAACTATTATTTCTTATTAAACTTCGGTTAGTTATCTGTATTGTGACAGTTCTATCTCATAAATAGGGTTTTGTATTTTAAAAATTGCGAATATTAGATTTTGCTTTCAAAATTAAGACATTTGAAGACATTCTATGAAATCACTACACACTGTGTGTGCATTACCCCCTGGGATGTTTGAAAACATTCATTTTGAAACAGTAATTTGGTGTTAGTCTAATACAGGATGCTTTTAATGAATTAGATCAAAATTATTACAAAATTTAAGTATTTTCCTATCAAAATGAAGACTGAACCAAATGAGTGGAAACATCTGAACAAGAGGGCCATGATGGCCCAAAACGCTCACCTGAGAAGTGGTACAGATGAAGACCATACTGTTGTGACATGTTTGAAAATTAAGGTATCTGAACAATAGGCAGAGGGGGATTGGATCAATTTTGATTTAAAACATCGGTTAGTGCAATGGGCTAACTAAAGTATGAGTTGGGTAGTGGATGTGCGTTTTTTGCTAATGGTTCTCAAATCATTTTTCTCGATATTCTTACCTGACCCTTTTTCATGTAGTCATTGACAATTCTGGAAAATGCAGAAACAGTAGATTTTGATGTCTTTTTTGCAAACAGTTTTGGAGAACTAGTTGCAATGCGATAATTGCGATGGCTGTGCTATAAGGTACAGTTTTGCTTTTTCTTTTGATAATATTCTGTCCAATGATGATAAATGATGTTAATGCAGGCTCTGAAGACATCAATGTTGCATGTACAAATAACTGCATGCAAGTCTTGCAACTGTTGGAAATCAAATTTTATCAATCAATTTTTATGGTCATGCGCAAACTGTGTAAGTTTGGGTTTGGTCAACATTGAATCAAAAATCGTGTGTGCAAGCCAATCATTGATAACTTGTTGATGTTTTTGTCCAAACACAAGGGGCAATAACTCTGGTTTTTCTGGCCCGATCATGCTTATATTCGGCTTCACCTGTAGTCTTACGTTCATAGACAAACTGTACAGGATTGGTGAAGACTGGATGAAAAAACAAGTCTCTATCCTGAATAATGTCCATTTTTGCATATTTTTTCACAAAGGGCAATAACTCTGGTGTTTCTGGTCCGATCTTGCTTATATTCGATTTCACCTCTAATCTTATGGTCATAGACAAACTATGCAAGATTGGTGAAGATTGGATGAAAAATGAAGCCTCTATCCTGATTAATGTCCATTTTTGCATATTTTTTTCACAAACAAAGGGCAATAACTCTGGTGTTACTGGTCCGATCTTGCTTATATTCAACTGTAATCTCATGATAATAGACAAACTGTGCAAGATTGGTGAAGATTGGATGAAAAATGAAGTCTCTATCTTGAATAATGTCCATTTTTGTATATTTTTTATAAACAAAGGGCAATAACTCTTGTGTTTGAAACATGATCTGGCCCATTTTTGGCGTCTGCTGAGATCTGATAGTCATTCACAAACTGTAAAAGTTTGGTTAAGATTGGATGGAAAATAAAGTCTACATGTTGGAAAAGGGCATTTTTGCACTTTTTTGGCAAAAATAAAGGGGCAATAACTGGTGTAACTGGTGTGATCTGACCCAATAACAATCCCATTTTAGATTGTATGGTCATAAACAAACTGCAAGTTAGGTCAAGACTGAATAAAAAATGCAGTCTTTATTGCGATAACGTTCCAAATTGTTGACGGCATACGGATTACGCAGGAGAGGTCCCCTATACCAATAGCCCATCGAGCACTTCGTGCTCAGGTGAGCTAAAAATTCATGGTTGCTAGGGTGCTTTCCTAGAATTGGCCAGTAACTAAGTGAATGGCTGATCTCTTAATTATCTGGCCTTTACTTTGTAGGAGAAACCTCAATTTAAAGACAAAAGTCTCACTGGTGTTAAAATTGTGTTAATTTAGGACATAAAAGCTATTTAGCTCTCAAGTGGCCGAATATACAGGAGAATAGGCTCCATGTTAATAAAGCTCAATATTTGTATAGGAAAATTTAAGCAATTTTTTTTATTTATTTGACATTTAAGCCAGTATGCATATGTATGATCAACTTTGTATTAAAGGTTACTATCGAAATAAACCTTATTTTTATGTAACTTGTGTAACAGTATATGATTA
Organism: Congeria kusceri; assembly: GCA_027627225.1. Taxonomy (NCBI): domain Eukaryota; kingdom Metazoa; phylum Mollusca; class Bivalvia; order Myida; family Dreissenidae; genus Congeria; species Congeria kusceri. Next base: position 7,480,480 of record CM051034.1, on the reverse strand, counting down.
TTATAATAACAAACATTTCAGAAATTGTTTTTCTACTTGGCTCATAAAATTATTAGCTAGGCTCAAAGTATTCTAGCCCTAAATAAGTGTTTGACACTGCTAATGACTACTGCCAAGTCACTTCTAACTAAAAATCTGCAGAATAGCGAGTGAGCTGTCCAAAAAACAATGACAGTCATATACAATATACTAACAGAATTACACAAAAATTGAATATACTTAATAAATAAACATTTTCATGTTTTTTAAATCCCTATAGAGTCCACCTATAACAGGGAAAATTACATACATATATTATATACTTTATATTATATACTTTATATTAGTAAGTTTCTATTCAAATCTACACAGATCTGTAAATGTTAACACCATATGCCCCCTAAAGCATAACTTTTTCAGTCCCACAACATTTCTTTGCTAAGGGGGCTCCTAACTGCGTAGATATACAAAGTCACGAGATACCAAACATCAAAAAGTCTTAAACCCAAGGAAAAAAATGGCCAATAAGACTGAGAGGTTATCGTAAGAATATTAACAGTTTATAATTGTGTACATACACGGGTTCCAGTATAACGAACATTTCCCATATATACATACAGAATGTTCAGTCATGAACAGTGCAAACTATTGTATTGCCATGATTTAAAACATGCTATAAATACAGAACACAAGCACCTTGAGTTAAAACTAAATCATTTACGCACACACACGCACAGTCGAACCAAGGCTGGTTTTCACAAAGCCTACATTCATAACCTTTAGGTACTATTTAGTTGGTTGACTTTCATTAGATAACACATGGTTACGATAAAGGATGGCCATAGTCATTGGCCCTGAGCTAAAATCATTGTTTTTCACAGACAAATGTGTTTAGTCTAAATCTATTAATTTTAGCTCAGTTGCATCGAAAGCCTTAGGCTTATAGAGACACTCTCGAGTCCGTTTCCTGGGAAGAACCAGTACTTGGTGTCTTTGTGAACATCTTCCGGAACCTCGTGGTCGCAAGGCAGACACCATATCCACTACACCATTACGACCTTATAAGTGTGTTTATCAAAGGAATCAAGATTTCATAGTATCCATTTTATGCTATCATGTTTTCCAAAGGGCCAAGGCAAACGCACAACCCCACACTTCCGAACACAATTATCGAACAAATAGACTAAAGCACAACAAAAATTCACAATGGCATTAAGTAAAAATAGACTAGAGGGAATTAGCGACATAGCACTTGTAACATACAATAGGACCACAATGTTCCTGGGTCGCTCACCTGAGTTGAAGGAAGATTAATAGCTTGTAAAAATGTTAAAGTGTGTTCAGAGATGTTTGAAGTAAAATGTTGACAACAGATGACAAAGATGGAGCACTAACAGCCATGACTTTTTACAAATTAAAGTAATTTGAAGGAATTTGGCAGTAGGTCACCCAAGGAACATTTCTGTGAAATAATTTTGAAATTCAACCAGTGAGTTCTTGGAAGATTTTTTTTAAGTTTTCAATACAGCCATATGAAGAACTAGACCTCCGCGAGTCGGATGTGTCGACTGACAGGGCATAACTCAAGTATGATGAGCAATTATGCCAACAACCGAACTTAACCTCCCTTAATGCCTATCAACACTTCCATAAAGTTTCATAAAGACTGAACAATAACTTTTTAAGTAACAGTCTGCACAAACCTTATTTGAACGATTTAAAAACAAAAAAGGGCATAACTCTAGTACGATATGAGCAACTATATAGAAAATCGAACTTAACCTTCTTTTTATGCCTACTAACACTTCCATAAAGTTTCATAATAGTAGCACAAAAACATCTTAAGTTATTTTTCAGGCGACACAAAAACTGCCCCACCCCCTGAGGACCATGTTTATTAATAAATCAAAATAACTTGACTAACTTTTATAAAGGACCACCCATGGAGTATTCATACCAAGTTGGTTTCAAAGGAGAACAAAGTTTTTAAGTAAATTGTTGATGACGGACAACCACTGACCACAAATGCTCACCCTAGCACTTTGTGCTCAGGTGAGCTAAAAAAAACTACTAATTTGATTAACACATAAAAGACATGGAGAATAACATTGATTTAAGTACAAACATTTAGGAAATTAAGTTGCATGTTAATGACATTTGTTTTCCCATCCTACCCTTGTTAAAACATCGCTATTATGACTTAATGAACTTCTTTGATAAAAAAATTTCATAAATGAAAAGTAAAATGAACATACACTAAAACATAGTACAATTTTTCATCTGGAAACAAATGGCCTTAATATATTAAGGATTAATCAATATGGCACTCTATTTATTTCCATAACTGCAATGAGAAAACTGTTTAAATAGTGCACGGTATTTTCTTAACATTAAACTGATTTGTACAATCAGTAACACATAATACTTCTCATTATTGTATGTAAATTGAAATAATAATGAATGATTGATGCAACAGTTTAACTTGCGCTAGAAATATTAGCAAACATTTAATACAAAGTACAATATGAATGCAGAGTTATATTTTTACGGATTGTTTGTAGGATGGATGTAAAATACTATCAACATTCAATGAAAGTCATGAACACATGTTTACAATGAACGTTTATCAGAAACAATTATGTGCCGTACAACAGCCCGAGAACTTCAGGATTCTTCAAGACGAGCTTATCAGAGATTTTTTAAAAGAGTAAAAGCAGGTAAGAGTTGTTTTTCACGTACAGGAACTTTTTTGCTTTCAAAATCATGTGATTTGGAAGATTCTGCTATTACAATCTTAGAGACACCTGTTCACAGAATGGCTAATTGACAATTTTCAAATATTTAGTTTTATTTAATGCTAAGTACTGAAATATAGGAAAAAATCTGTGAGATAAATATCCCTATATCACTCACAGTGAGGGAGTACTTTTTGGGGTCCCGATTTAATATCGCCTGTCATCGATGCCGGGCTCAAAACTGTGAAATGACGTCATTATTTTGACGTCATGACGTTATGATTCCCGTGATATTTTATAATAAAATGCAAAACAAAGGTTAATAAAGCATTAAATGAAAAGAAAATGTGTTTGTTTTCGGTATGATAACGTGTTATATCATCACCGAAAAGGGAGACAATTTACATATTTTTAATCGCGCAAGCGCTCGTTGAAATATTAATTGTCTCCCTTTCCGTTGATGATATCACGCGTTATCACACCAAAAACAAACAAATATCCTCTATATCGATTCCAAAAAGAAATATACAGTATATATATAAAGCGAAATTTCATCTGTGGGAGTTACATACATTGACCCGAAAAAAATAATAAAAATATAACCAAATATTAGGAAACAGTTGTCTGCAGATATACAAGTAACATCACTATGAAACTTGGTTATGTTTTACATGCAAGTTTTGAGCATAAGTTAGGTGTAAAACTGAAATACTGTTTTTAAGGTGTTTTACTACTGTTACTGCAAGAACGAAAAAATAAATGTTCAATATGCAGTATTTAAATATATCCACTATGTATTTATAGTGAAAGTTCATTAAAAATTCATTGGCCCATACTGGATTCTGTGAGTCAAAAATATAGGATTAGAGTTCATTGTTAGGAGTGTTTTTCTCTAGTGTAGATGTTTATGCTAAACAATTATGGAAATAATGCTAGAACCACACAGATACAAACACCAATACAAAGCTTGTACTAACACTACTAGCAAGCAGGTGACAGCAACAGAAAGTGCTCTTCAGGATTCGAGGAATGAAATGGGTACTGATATAAAAACATGGGATGACGACAATGACATGGATTTACAAGCGAAGTATTTTACACATGATTGTTTTCAATGTATCACTAGAGGTGGTTTACATCCCTGCAATCTGATTTCCAACTACAAATTGTTTCAAATCCATTGATAAAACATGACAGTTAATGGCTGAAGCACAATTCTTGACATATGTCAGGGGCCAGTTTTCATAAAGCTTTATAGTCATACCTTAACTGAAGATGAAGCTAAAAGAAAAATGAAGACCATTGTTTATGTATATATTTTTTCTTTAAAAATAGGCTTAAATCAGTCAAAGAAATTATGGTTAAATGTTTGAAGCAATATGTTATTGACCAGTTGCAAAATCATAGATCGCTCCACCTTTCTGTTTGTCTAAGGTTGTTTGTCCAAGGATTTGATGTAAACTGATTCGATTATGCAACTATGTGCTACTATTTACCACTGAAATATAAACCCATAATTGGTCAACTCAATCCTTGATTGACCAGTCGCAACTGGTCAATTGACGAGACATTTTCTAAATTCCCTAAATTCCATAAGCTGGACCAAAGGATACTCAATAGCCACAAGCCCCTGGACCAGTGCTATTTATTTCCATTTCTTTTGATTACTGTTTCTTTACAATACAGTCATAAATGCTTTATTTTAATTTCAAACAAACTGAAATCTACATTTTTAAAGTATCTTTTAAAGATTTGAAGCTAGAAAACTTTATGAACATCAGCCCCCGCTTTAAAATAAACCCGACTAATTTTAATAGCTACATGTATAGACATTGTATCAAAAGAGAAAATAACTCTACTTGGAAGCTTGAAAATGAGGCAAGACAATATAGCTCGTAAGGGGAGCATAGGTAGGCAAAATGCTGGTGAGTACCGGACAACACTAGCTCTCCAGAACATGCTGGTCAGTACCGGACAACACTAGCTCTCCAGTGCTGGGACTGAATCCACAAAGCTCCTTAGGGAAAACTTCCGTAAATTTCTTAAAATCATAACATTGCCCAAGTCTGCGGCGGTTTGTTCAATAAATGTAATGATTTCTGACCACAAAAGGGTAAAATATGAAACATCCGAGTAATATTTACTAGTTTAAAACAATTTAATGCCAAAAGACATCGGGACAGTATTCACCAACCCATTCTTAGAATTACGAATTAACAACGGACTTAGACTCAAGAAAACTACTTCAGCGTTTTCAAATATACAGGGTACGAATGTTGATTATGTCAATAACGAAGCGTTCTAAATAAAGAATGATGTATTTAGAGATGACGAATACCAAGATAGATTCAACATTAAAGCGGTCTTAGTACAGTTTAAAAAATATTCTTTATTCTGAGTCTTAAGTCTAAAAATAGGTTGGTGAATACGAGCCGATGTCTTTTTGCATTAAATTGTTATAAACTAGTACATTTTACACGGATGTTTCATATTTGACCCTTTTGTGATCAGAAATCATTACATTTATACAGCAAAACAATGTGATCTGAAATTTTCACTTAAGTACATCTTAAGTTAAGATTTCCCTCAGAAGCTTTGTGAATACCAGCCCTGTACAGTAAAATGACATCTGTAGTGGGGGTGGACAATTCATGTTTATCTACAATCTTATATACGTTATGATTTTATCAAATTATAAAAAACACATCTAAAACCGCTACTGATTTGTTGCAGAAATACATGAAAACTGTAACATGATTATTTCATGAACAGTGAACTACATAACATACCATATTTCAGATATTAATGTGGCTTACACACTGTATGTCAGACTGACAACAGATGACGCATGACAGATACAGTATACCAAATACTCATCAAGTACTTTGTGCTACGTTGAGCTAATCATAACAATAAATAAAACAAATAATTATTATTATAAGAAGAAAATCAAAGTCATAATGCAGCTTTCAATAACTTGAAATCAATAATTGAATCAAAAAAATGCTATATAATTTCCACCCCTGGGAAAGGATGTTGCCATACTTGTCGATTCACCTTCATAATTTCAAGTAATGGGTTTTTAACAACAAAATTGACCGTCATTACTCATTTCAAAAGCAAACAAATTCTCAATTTAACAACAAAACATTATTTTTCAAAACGTTATATTTACTTATGACATTAAACTAATATCACTACGCTTGCATTAATAAAATATGAACAACAAATACAAGCATATACTCCCTATCATACACATCCACACGACAGCTGACAAAATCAAGTTAAACACTTCCCGGAACACAAACCATTCACTGGTGACTTGACAACAATCGTTGAACAAACATGTTCCAAATACAAGACCGTATATCTTGACCGTATTTTACCGTATATCTTGACCGTATTTGACCGTATATCTTGACCGTATTTGAGTCAATGATCTTAGGGTTATACAAACACAGGCGCGACGTTCGTTCGCGCACCAAAACTACATGCCATTTGTCATGGTAACGATTTGATTTACTCCAACGCACTCTAACTAATGGAACACAATGTTGAAATTAACAGAAAGATTGACAACACAACTGCTGCCGAGTCCCCAATACCCCACTCCCCTGGGGGTGCTGGCAGAGGCCCCCAGGGTAGGTCTAGTGGGGTGGGGAAAGTTCTCATACACATACATCTGCACGTCACTGACTTAAGTAACAAACAGTTTCCTTTCATCTTCCATAATGCAGACTTGACAGTTTTAAAACCACCTGTTTATTTCCGTTCTGTTAGTGACACAAGTTGTAAAGATGTTCAGTAGCTATCCAGACCTAAATGCATATATTAACAAACAAGTCTAACTAATATGGCAATGTACACAATTCTGCACTTCTAGCTTTAAACTCATATGTCATTTCGCATGAGTAAAACTTAACACACTTAAACACTTTCATTTTAAGAAATTTTAATTTTCAAGGGAAACTATCATAGGCAGAAGGAAAAGTTATTCCCCTTTGGTATCAAGGAAGGTAACTGTTGTTCAGTGACACAAGGATGACTCCCCTTTGAATAGTTCACAATACAGTGCATGCATGAGCCAGCAATTTTTCAGCTCCTGTATTTCGCATGAGCTGGAGTAGATTTCAGGATCAGGACTGAGCATCTCTTGGCTGAAAATACACAAAGAAGTTCTCATACACTTCAGCTGAACTAAAAATCTTAAAAGTAATCACACACAAAGAAGTTAGTAGAAACACCTGTTCTTTATTAGAACGAATAACTAAGCATACACAAGAAACAAAAGACTGTACATCAATTAATCATGATTTATTTGCGTAGCCCATAAAACTCTTTGCAAACTCATTGCTTCATCCCCTGACCTTGACATCTGCCTGACCTTGACCTTGGGACAAGGTCATTATAACCTTGACCTCTACATATTTCCTCAACATGACAAAGATTTCATTTAAGAGTGTATTTATTTGAAAACCCATGCAGTGCTTGTTAAAATGCAGACACAAAAGTGCTGATCTCCAAAGCTCACCGTAACAGTTAAACCAACCAAAATATCCACTAGTGACTACTTAAGTATATACAGAGATAGGTAGAAGTATTTGAATAGCAATTCATTCAGAATGTATTTATAATAAGAATTTGTTAAGAATCAGTTCTTGCCCGGGGAGTTAAAACTATAGCAATTTTTAAAATCAGTCAAACAATGTATTCTTGGAACAAAAAGTATAGAAAAACAATTGTCCTGCAATATTATATTTGCTTAATCACCAACGAAAGCAGTATTTACAATTTAGTAACTAACCTATATATATATTTATGTGTCTCAGTATTTTTGCAATACGATATATAAATAAATTTTCTTGACGTGGGCAACATTATTTCCCAGTTTTGTGTCTACTGTATGGATAAGCTTCTCCATAATTTTGGTTAAAAGACGACTGATAACTTTTGAACATTGATTTTTACGAAGGTCATAAAAACTATATTTCTCTAATTGGTCGTAGACATTACTATATATACATGCATTATACAGTCACAGGGAGTAACTACATGAACAACACATGTGTTTAAATAGTAAAATCAGAGGAGCACATGTAAGGAGTAAACATTCTAGGAGCATGAAGTAAGGAGAGAATAGTCTAGTAGCATGTAATATTCAAGGAGCATGAAGTAAGGAGAGAATAGTCTAGTAGCATGAAGTAAGGAGAGAATAGTCTAGTAGCATGTAATATTCAAGGAGCATGTAGGAAGGACAGAATAGTCTAGTAGCATGAAGTAAGGAGAGAATAGTCTAGTAGCATGTAATATTCAAGGAGCATGTAGGAAGGACAGAATAGTCTAGGAACATGAAGTAAGGAGAGAATAGTCTAGAAGCATGAAGTAAGGAGAGAATAGTCTAGTAGCATGAAGTATGGAGAGAATAGTCTAGGAGCATGAAGTAAGGAGAGAATAGTCTAGTAGCATGAAGTATGGAGAGAATAGTCTAGTAGCATGAAGTATGGAGAGAATAGTCTAGGAAAATGAAGTAAGGAGAGAATAGTATAGAAGCATGAAGTAAGGAGAGAATAGTCAAGGAGTGTGTAGTAAGGAGAGAATAGTCTAGAAGCATGAAGTAAGGAGAGAATAGTCTAGTAGCATGAAGTATGGAGAGAATAGTCTAGAAGCATGAAGTAAGGAGAGAATAGTCTAGTAGCATGAAGTAAGGAGAGAATAGTCTAGGAGCATGAAGTAAGGAGAGAATAGTCTAGTAGCATGTAATATTCAAGGAGCATGTAGGAAGGACAGAATAGTCTAGGAACATGAAGTAAGGAGAGAATAGTCTAGAAGCATGAAGTAAGGAGAGAATAGTCTAGTAGCATGAAGTATGGAGAGAATAGTCTAGTAGCATGAAGTATGGAGAGAATAGTCTAGGAAAATGAAGTAAGGAGAGAATAGTATAGAAGCATGAAGTAAGGAGAGAATAGTCAAGGAGTGTGTAGTAAGGAGAGAATAGTCTGAAAGCATGAAGTAAGGAGAGAATAGTCTATGGGCATGTAGTAAGGAGATAAAAGTCTAGGAGAATGAAGTAAGGAGAGAATAGTCAAGGAGCATGAAGTAAGGAGATAATAGTATAGATTCATAAAGTAAGGAGAGAATAGTCTAGGGGCATGTAGTAAGGAGAGAATAGTCTACAAGAATGAAGAAAGGAGAGAATAGTCAAGGAGCATGAAGTAAGCAGTGAATAGTCTAGGAGAATGAAGTAAGCAGAGAATAGTCTAGGAGCATGTAATAAAGAGAGAATAGTCTAGAAGCATGAAATAAGGAGAGAATAGTCTAGGAGCATGTAGTAAGGAGAGAATAGTCTAGGAGCATGTAGTAAGCAGTGAATAGTCTAGGAGCATGTAGTAAGGAGAGAATAGTCTAGAAGCATGAAGCAAGGAGATAATAGTCTACTAGAATGAAGTAACTAGAGAATAGTATAAGAGAATGAAGTAAGCAGAGAATAGTCTAGAATAATAAAGTAAGGAGACAATAGTTAAGGAGCATGAAGTAAGGAGATAATAGTATAGGAGCATGAAGTAAGGAGAATAGTATAGCAGCATGAAGGTAGGAGAGAACTGCCTAGGAGAATGAAGGAAGGAGAGAATAGTCAAGGAGCAGGTAGTACGGCAAGAATAGTCTAGGAGCATGAAGTAAGGAGAATAGTCAAGGAGCATGAAGTATGGAGAGAATAGTCAAGGAGCATGTAGTAAGGAGAGAATAGTCTAGATGCATGAAGTAAGGAGAGAACAATATAGGAGAATGAATTAAGGAGAGAATAGTCTAGAACCATGAAGTAAGAAGGGAACAGTGTAGGAGCATGTAGTAAGTAGTGAATAATCTTAACATGTAGCAAGGAGTGAATTGTCTATGAGCATGTCGTCAGGAGTGAATAGTTTAGGAGCATGTAGTAAGGAGTGAATATTCAAGGAGCATTTAGTAAGCAGTGAATAATGCAGGAGCATGTAGTAAGGAGAGAATGGACTGGGAACATGGAATAAGGAGTAAATAGTTCAGGAGTATGTAGTAATGAGTGAATAGGTTAGGAGCATGTAGTCAGAAGAGAAAAGTCTAGGAGAATGTAGTAAGGAGTTAACAGTTTAGGAGTATTTAGTAACGAGTGAATAGGTTAGGAGCCTGTAGTCAGAAGAGAATAGTCTAGGAGAATGTATTTAGGAGTGAATAGTCTAGGAACATGTAGTAAGGAGAGATTAGTCTAGGAGCATGGAATAAGAAGTGAATAGTTTAGAAGCATGTAATAAGGAGTGAACAGTTTAGGAACGTGTAGTAAGGAGTGAAAAGTCTAGGAACATGTAGTAAGGAGAATAATCTAGAAACATGTAGTAAGGAGTGACTAGCATAGGCGCATGTAGTAAGGAGAGATTAGTCTAGGAGCACGGAATAAGAAGTGAATAGTTTAGAAGCATGTAATAAGGAGTGAACAGTTTAGGAACGTGTAGTAAGGACTGAAAAGTCTAGGAACATGTAGTAAGGAGAGAATAATCTAGAAACATGTAGTAAGGAGTGACTAGCATAGGCGCATGTAGTAAGGAGCGAATAGTCATGGAGCATGAAGAAAGGAGAGAATAGTCTAGGAACATGTAGTAAAGAGAGAATAGTCTAGAAACATGAACGGAGAGAATAGTCTAGGGGCATGTAGTAAGGAGTAAATAGTCTACGAACAAGTAGAAAGGAGTGAATAGTTTAGGAGTATGTAGTAAGGAGTGAATAGTTTAGGAGCATGTAGTAAAGAGCAAACATTCTAAGAGCATGCAATAAGGAGTAAATAGTTCAGGAGCATGTAGTAAGGAGTGAATAATCTAGAAGTATGGAGTAAGCAGTGAATAGTCTAGGAGAATGAAGTAAGGAGATAATAGTATAGGAGCATGCAGTAAGGAGAGAATAGTCTAAAAGCATGAAGTAAGGAGAGAATAGTCTAGGAGAATGTAGTAAGCAGTCAATAGTCTAGGAGAATGAAGTAAGGAGAGAATAGTCTAGGAGCATGTAGTAAGGAGAGAATAGTATAGAAGCATGAAGTAAGCAGAGAATAGTCTAGGAGCATGTAGTAAGGAGAGAATAGTCTAGGAGCATGTAGTAAGGAGAGAATAGTCTAGAAGCATGAAGTAAGGAGAGAATAGTCTACGAGCATGTAGTAAGGAGAGAATAGTCTAGAAGCTTGAAGTAAGGAGAGAATAGTCTAGGAGCATGTAGTAAAGAGAGAAGAGTCTAGGAGCATGTAGTAAGCAGTCAATAGTCTAGGAGCATGTAGTAAGAAGTGAATATTCTAGGAACATGTAGCAAGGAGAGAATTATCTAGAAGACGATGATAAGGAGTAAATAGTTTAGAAGCATGCAGTAAGGAGAGAATATTCAAGGCGCATGCAGTAAGGAGAGAATATTAAAGGAGCATGCAGTAAGGAGTGAATATTAAAGCAGTATATAGAAAGGAGTGAATATTCATGGAGCAGTAGTATAAAAGAAAGAGAGCAACAGATAACAAGAGGGCCAAGATGGCCCTAGGTCGCTCACCTGGCTTTTGGCTTTTAACAAAAAGATTGTTTAAGATTTCAATAGAGCCATATAAAAAAAACTGTCCCGCCCCCCGGCGGCCATTATTATTAACGAATCAAAATGATTTCCAGGAATTTGGTAGACGGTCACCCAAGGAACATGTATGTGAAATTATTTTGAAATTTAGCCAGTGGTTTCAGACAAAAAGATTTTTTAAGTTTTAAATATATCCATATATGGAAAACTGCCCCGCCCCCTGGTGGCCATGTTTTTTTAACAAATCAACATGATTTCAAGGAATTTGATAGAGGGTCACCCAAGGAACATTTATGTGAAATTATTTTGAAATCCAGCCAGTGGTTTCAAACAAGAAGATTTTTAAAGTTTTCAATATAGCCAAATAAGGGAAACTGCCCCGCCCCCTGGCGGCCATGTTTTTTAACAAATCAAAATGATTTCAAAGTTTTTGGTAGAGGGTCACCCAAGGAACATTCTGTGGTTTCAGACTTTAAGATTTTAAAAGTTTTCAATATAGCCATATAAGGAAAACTGCCCCGCCCCCCGGCAGCCATGTTTTTTAACGTATCAAAATGATTTGAAGGAATTTGGTAGAGGGTCACCCAAGGAGCATTTCTGTGAAATTATTTTGAAATCCAGCCAGTGGTTTCAGACTAGAAGATTTTTGAAGTTTTCAATATAGCCATATAAGGGAAACTGCCCCGGCCCCTGGCAGCCATGTTTGTTAACAAATCAAAATGATTTCGAGGAATTTGGTAGAGGGTCACCCAAGGAGCATTTCTGTGAAATTATTTTCAAATCCAACCAGTGGTTTCAGACTAGAAGATTTTTATAAAGTTTTCAATATATTTATATACAGAAAACTGGCCCGCCACCCTGGCCACCATGTTTTTTAACGAATCAAAATAATTTCAAGGAATTTGGTAGAGGATCCAGCCAGTGGTTTCAGACTAGAAGATTTTTTTAGTTTTCAATATAGCCATATAAGGGAAACTGCCCCGGCCCCTGGCAGCCATGTTTGTTAACAAATCAAAATGATTTCGAGGAATTTGGTAGAGGGTCACCCAAGGAGCATTTCTGTGAAATTATTTTCAAATCCAACCAGTGGTTTCAGACTAGAAGATTTTTATAAAGTTTTCAATATATTTATATACAGAAAACTGGCCCGCCACCCTGGCCACCATGTTTTTTTAACAAATCAAAATAATTTCAAGGAATTTGGTAGAGGGTCACCAAAGGAACATTTCTGTTTATTTTAAAATCCAGCCAGTGGTTTCAGACAAGATTTTTTTAGTTTTCAATATAGCCATATAAGGAAAACTGCCCCGCCCCCTGGAGGCCATGTTTTTTAACAAATCAAAATGACTTGAAGGAATTTGGTAGAGGGTCACCCAAGGAACATTTCTGTGAAAACTATTGTCAAATCCAGCCAGTGGTTTCTGACAAGATTTTTTAAGTTTTGAGCACTCAAGTGAGCTAAAAAAGAGGAAACAAGAGATAGCCTGGTGTAGCAGATGTGATGAAATAGAAGATAGTTGGCATATGGCATGAAAAGCTGCCAAACAATAAAGGTAAGCATATTTGTCTATAGTATCCATGCAGTTAGCATTTTTGTCTAGTATAATAAATGTGTGCTACATGATAACTACTACAATTTATGTAAACGGTAATATGATGTTTATTACATGAGCTATTGGGACCAGCAGCTGATGTAACATACAGCAGACGTACACATAGAAACACTCCACCACTTTTACTTCAATGGTTTGCAAATTAAGAATCCACAAACAAAACCAATGTAATACTACACGTGTTCACAGATCACTTGTGACAGTCAAGAATATTGAAAATAATTAAAACAGGTTCGTTAAATACGGAAAACATTTTGGGGGGGTTTGGTTATGGTTTGAATTGGACAAAAACGTGCAAAAATACTGACATTGATAATACTGAAACATTTCCCCCATGCAGAATGGACATTATTTGCTTGAGCACCCTATGCACAGAGTAACAAAACGTTAACCAACAAACATCTATGTAACAACAACAGTACAACATGGTGACTAGGGTTGGTATGAAATCGTAAACTTGCACCATGAATGAGGGGAGTACCTAATCTTGGGAGGTCCGACCACAACAGCTGGATGCACATCCACCCTAAATAGACAATAACATCCTAGTACACCACTACTACGTTAGCATCACTACGAGGCGATATTCTATAACAGCTTTGGGATTGATACCCATTAGATTTGTAATTTTCATGTTATAAAATCTTGCTTATTGGGAACAAATTATGAAGGAAATTAAATTCATTAGTTACTAAACTTAGTAGCATATCGGTTAAACACAGTATTTACTGTTATCGTTTTTTGTATACATAAACATACATGTCATGTCACGTAATTGACAACTTAAATGTATATTTGCTATGCTTTTAGGATTTTATCTCAGCAAATTTGGAATCTTTTCATTCCATGTTAAAATTGTATCCAAACTAAGGTATGCTGTAGAAGCACAATAAGTGCACCTTCCTGATCAAATATTGAATCTCAGTGTTCACATGTATTTGATTTAGGAACTGGATATATCATTATACTATATTTAAGTATATTTAAATGAACTAGGGACACACCATTTTAATATGTGGATTATCTTACCCCAAAATGATGTATGATAAACTACTACCCTAACGCATTGCTTTGGGGCACTGGAAATAACCATATTTTCAGTTTATAGTAGATGAAGACGCTTGACAAATGTTGAACTGAAAGCCCCTTGTACATTCTTTTTTAGAGAGCCTTTGCAGAAATGCACATCTGACAAGGGTCAATGGATGGACATAACTTTTAGAAATTAATTCTTCACGTAAAAATCAGCACAAATGGCTTACATTCTTCTAAAATAGCAAAATTAAGCATAATAATTTTTTGTCAAAATTGCCTGGAACAGGCAGCCAACTGTCGGACAAGCGGACAACCCTGGCATGCGTAGGACACATGAAACTTAATACTGTAATGTGGTCATTCCAATACAGACACAGCGTTGCTCTACCTTCTAATCTACACAGACTTGAACTGTGCAACACCAAGAAACTCAATCTGATTCATGACATTAAACATTGAAAATTGAAACATTTTCCAAACCAAATAATTGTATATGATCAAAATCTGTCAGTTCAGTTATTTTAAGTTTTTAAACAGTACAACTACAAACAATAACTGTTTGCGTGTCATCTATGTGTCTTAATACCCAATCAAATATGGCTTAAATCAAACTAACATTTTTCATCTAAATAACCTATCTAGAAAATTGCCTCAAAATACTAAACACCTGGCATCTGAACACCCTATGCAATATGGCTTAAATCAAACTAACTATTTATCTCAATACCCTATCCAGAAAATTGACATACTGACCCTACATTTAAATAACCTGTCTACAAAGTTGCCATACCCACCTTTTGTCTAAATAGTCTATCTAGAAAGTTGCCATACTCGCCCTACGTTTAAATAACCAACCTACAAAGTTGCCGTACTGACCCTACGTCTATATAACCAATCTATAAAGTTTCTATACTCATCCTATGTTAAGATAACCATACCTACATCTAAATAACCTACCCAGAAAGTTGCCATACTGATCCTACATCTAAATAACCTATCTAGAAAGTTGCCATACTGATCCTACATCTAAATAACCTATCTAGAACATTGCCATATTCACCCTTCATCTAAAATACTTATCTAGAAAGTTGCTATACTCTCCTGATGTCTAAATAACATACTACAAAGTTGCCATACTCACCCTTTGTCTAAATAACCTATTGAGAAAGTTGCCATACTCACCCTTTGTCTAATAAACCTACCTACAAAGTTGCCATAATCACCCGATGTCTAAATAACATATCTAAAAAGTTGCCATACTCACCCTACATCTAAAATACCTGTCTAGAAAGTTGCCACACTCACCATATATCTAAATAACCTATAATCTATAAAGTTTCTATACTCATCCTATGTTTAGATAACCTATCTAGAAATTGCCATACCTATGTCTAAATGACCTATCTAGAAAGTTGCCATACCTACGTCTAAAGAACCTATCTAGAAGGTTGCCATACTCACCCTACGTCTAAATAACCTATCTAGAAAGCTTGCCCTGGGAGGGGGTGGGGGGAGGTCCTCCAACAGGTCCGGTGAGGGGGTGTCATACTCGCTAGTCAGTACATTCAGCTCCTTAAAACACTCTGTCTCCAACATCTGAAAGAAATTAGAATGATGTTTGACTGACGTGACACATTCTTAAAAAGCCGAAATTTACCCAGACAATTTCCATGTGTATAATTTGGGGCTAAAAGAAGGCCTGTTACTCTCAGATCCAGATGATGCCCAAATACACGTACCGTAAATTATGATTGTGTATAGTCACCGTAGAGTTTAAACGAGCGATTAACATTTCAAACTGTTGCAAAACATTGCACTGTATAGCACTTTTACAGCACTCTTGAAGCTGAAGAAAAAAATACGTTAAAACAGGAAACAAAATGTCTTCAAATAGTTGTGTTTGATTTCGAGGGTAATAACCAGTATGTATAGGTCAAAACCCATTAGGCAAAATTATCTGTTTGGCCATGCAAGCCCAAATTCTTATATTACTACTAGAGAGCAACAAAATGCTACACGCCCACCTGTATGTGTCAGTCCATGAGATTTTTGGCCCAAATGCGGTATCTGGACGAAAGTGAGTTACTGGCAGTTTTGAATACATTGATATGTGTAGAAACTGGAAATGGCTTCCTTTTTTCGCAATCATGCATTTTGAGCAAGAATGAGCAGTTTAAGTAACACCACCATAACGATAAATGTTCACATTTTACACAGATTTTGATGTTTGTCCTTCATACAATACCGAACCTAGCATGATTAGGACAAGTAATTTATATAATATATATTTAATTGACTGCCTATCCCAAATAACAAACTTTGAATGTAAAAATGTTTCGGACAAAAAAATAATAATACAGAGATGGTTGCTATGGCAACCAAACAAGAAATCATAGCAAAAATTACAATATTTATACAAATAACCCAATAAATAATATTTTTCGTTGACAGTTTCAAGATTTAAACAATTATTTGAAATATCCTGACTTTCTCATAAAAATCAAGTGCCGCAACTTTGATGTCAGTTTTCTCGAATCAAGGCAGGCCGCAATTGGGATAAAAATCTCATAGGCTGCCACATGTAACGCCGAGAATCTGAGCAAGCCAAGTTCAAAATTCGCCAGTGTAGAGCTTTATGGCTTGTGCTAATTTCGACCACATGTTACACAGGTAGTCCAGGGCTTGTATTAATGGAGGTTTGGGAATTTACTGCCAGTTTTTGTCACAGGACTTCCAAAATTGAAGCCATGGAAGTATCAAAAAGAAGGCTTAAAACCTCCAATATCCAACACATGGAAGTGAGGACTTCCAACATTTTTTTCCTATGTGCAAGTCCGGATTATAATTCAGAGTTTACAATAGGTCTGAAAAACAACAACATGAAGTGAAAAACATAACTGAAGTACAATAATAGCTATACTAAGAGCAGTGATATATGCTGTGAAAATTGTGATGTACATATTAATGTCACGCAATACTGTCAAAACTTCCTGTTATTATGAGCAAAACTTCCAAAATCAGAAGCCAGGAAGTTCAAACTTCCAGTTTTCAGAAGTTAATGAAAGCCCTGAGGAACCTTCGGGCAATTCAGCGCCTGGTAACCAAGTAGTAAATGATAACTCCTCTCTGCCCCATTCTCACCTCATTCTGCCAGGGTATGGAGACGCTGCCTGAGTTGAACTTGCCGTAGAAGGTGTCGTCGCTGGGGTCCAAGTTGACCCCCTTCACAGTGGAGAACTGTTCGATGTCCAGCACATCCTTACAGTACACTGCACGAGGCTGCAACCAGATACCAAGTCGAACAGTGAAATGAATCTACATGCATCGCATTATCAGGGAAGGGCACTGACCAAACAAACCACTGCTGATTGGCTGTATTGTCTGAATGTCTAATCAAGTCTTTTTTTTTGTTTCACGACACCCTTGTAGATGTTTTGCATTTGTCTGTTTTTATATATTTAAAAAAATCACAAGCATTCAGTTAACTAACACAAGACATTCATGCATTTATTTTTTTTAAGCATTAATTCAAATTGTGTTGACACATAGATTAGAATAGTTATAAAGCATTATATAAATCATAACACAAGAGAAATATGCGGAAACCCCATTGAAGCTGGATTTTTATTTTGCTGATGAGGTTACATGTACAAGTCAATGTTGGTGAAGAAGTATGGAAGTTTCATGTCGATTATCTAAAATGTATGCAGTTTGGTGAGACTTGGCAAAAATTTGGTCTCAAAATACAATGGGAAACAAGTGTGGACTAGAGAGATGGCATTAAATTACTAATATAATTTTCACAGGTTTGGTAGAGGACCATCCAAGGAACATTTGTGTAAAGTTTCATCATGATTGATCAAGAACTTTAGAGAATACGACAGGAATACAAAACTTTAACGCAAATTATTTTTTTAGCTCTAGTGGCCATTTTGTGCAGTGAGGCAGAACCATTTGAATAAGTTTGGCAGAGTGTAAAGTTTCATCAAGATTAATCAAGAACTTTAGAAAATATGACAGGAATACAAAACTTTAACACAAATTCTATTTTTAACTCTACTGGCCATTCTGTGCAGTGAGGCGGAACCATTTGAATAAGTTTGGTAGAGGAACACTAAACGAACATCTGTGTAAAATTATTTGAAATTCTAGCCATAGGTTTAGAAGAAAATGGCGTTTAGACATAATTCTATTTTTAGCTCTGGTGGCCATCTTGTGTAGTGAAGCGGAACCATTTTCACAGGTTTGGTAGAGGACCATCCAAGCAACATTTCTGTTAAGTTTCATGAAGATTGACCAAGAACTTTTGAAAATATGACAGGAATACGAAACTTTAATGCAAATTTTTAACGACATCGCAACGACCGCCCGCCCGACCGATTTTCGCTAATCGATAAGCCGAGATTTTTCGTTGAAAAATCCGGCTAAAAATTATGTATGTTCCATCACAGTAAACTTATTTATGTTCCAATTCATTCTGTTAACTGTTACAATAAATTTAAACATAGACTGGCTATCTTTTTTACAACTGTTAACTGTTACAATAAATTTACACAAAGATAGGCTAAACCTCTTTGTACATACATTGAACACAGTTCCCAAAGTATTATGTCCAGCTTTACCAACAAATTTTCAATGCAAATTATATATCAACCTAAAGAACAAAAGTAACCGTTGCAATGAGTATTTCTATCTATTGTAATCCAATGATTCGAGCAAGTAAGTAACCTTTTATCAACTTTTATTGTGAGCAAGTAAGTAACCTTTTATCAACTTTTATTGTGAACACCACAATCCTATGTTAAAACAGTCAAATCTGGGCCCATATTTATAAAGATTCTTAAGCCTTTCTTAACTTAAGTTGGACATAAGTCAAAATTAGAATTTGTGTTTAAAAGAATATGCCCTGGAACAGTTGCATGACTAATGCAACTAATATTAATACACTGAGTTATATTACAAATTATGTATCAAAATCGTCCAGAAATGCATTACTTTGTCAGAAAATCCAATAATTAAAGCCGCATTAAACGTGAACAATTTCGAATTTAGAATAAACGATTAAAACAGACATTTAAATATCTGGTAAAATTGTATTATTGTATGTTTAAGCTTCTATTATACCCTGCGTCAGGAAATTATTTGATTTTTGGATACCGTTTAAAATAAAAACACCGATCCCCCAAGTAAACTGTTTATAGCTTTGTTTATTAGCTAGTGTGGTGATTTTCATAAGTTCCATGCTTTTCATGAATAACTGTACTTCTAACAGTAATATATATTGTCATAAACTGGTAAGTTTCTGACCACTAATAAGTCAATTGGCATAAAACAAATAATGTTCCTTTGTTTATAATTACCTGTTTTCTCGATTTGTTGTACTAATGTCTTTATTCAATTTTTGATACTAATACAGGTTTATAAAACGACCCTCGAAATTGAAACACTTCACTGCCCACAATAACGAGATTTCTCCATGCAAAATTCATGCATGGGATTTACATTGTTCATGGGAAACGAGGTCACCAAATGTCTTTAAATTGTAAACAATAAAGTGGAAATAAAAGTAGTCAAATTGAATTTATTTTAAGAAAATGTTAAAAAGTGTTTGGTCATAATGTTTTATGTTTATAAAATCTTGATTAAAATATTGGTGGTTGTCTTAACTTGCAGCACCTTGTGTGTGCCTTTAAATTTGAGAATTTAAGTATTTTCTTAATTTTCGACTAAGATTCTTTATAAATACCAGCCCTGGACATACTTACATCAGGTATAAATGGGGGATCCAGCATTCCTGCTTGTAAACGTTTGAAGTTTATATTTTTAAAGAAAAGATGTTTTTTCACGCTTTTGGCACCTAACTCGCAACAGCCCAGTCTCCGCTTGGGATCCTTCTCTAGTAACTGAAACAAGACATTCATAATGTTAATACTGAGCAAGAGATTGAACATATTTCTAACTAGAAAAAAACAACTATTCTAGCATGACACGCTCAGAGTTGTCTATGTCTGAACAAAATTCCCCATTCTTAAACTACCAATAAACAATCCGAAAAAATTAATCCAAAACTGTTTCGATATAGTTTTCATTGTAATTGCAAAAAATGTTGTCAGGTCATGTTGGAATCAAAATAATTTTCACATTATCGTTGCTTATAGGCTATTAAACACGGATTCAGGCTAACGCCCTTGTGGTTTAATTCATACGCATCCTAACTCCGACTCATTGTTTATTAGATGATAAACAATTCTAAATCGAAAGTAAAGTCATGATTCTAATGGAAGTAGTGCCTTAATATAGCTCAGAATCATCCTGACATTTGTGCACTTAATTAGTATAATTTAACACTAAAATTATTTCCTGTATTTAACTTTGGTTTAGTTTTACATGCAATGACACGGCCACCATTCAAATTAGCTCAATAACAAAGGTATTTTCAGCATCCTGATTCAAATTAACACAATTTACCCAATAGTATTTTGTTTCCACAATTATTGTATTTATATGTTCAAGGAAGTCAGTGTTAGGTAAATTTTTCCCAGCTAAAATGAATTAATACTTCCATCAGCATTCTTCTAGAAAATATTCCAGTCAAGATGATAACGATTTTATGTAACAACTTTTGAAAATAAATATAAATCAAATATTTATTTATTTGAGGCACGTCGTGGGAAAACCGGACTTAATACATGTGCGTAAAGTGTTGTCCCCCATCAGCCTGTGCAGTCAGCAAAGGCTAATCCGGGATGGCACTTTCCGCTTTTATGGCATTTTCTGTTTCAAGAAAGTCTTTTCTAAACATAAATCCACTGCGGGTGGAAAGTGCCGTCCTGGATTAGCCTGTGCAGACTGCACAGGCCAATCTGGGACGACACTTTACACACATGCATTAAGACCGGTTTTCCCACGCCATGCCACATTTAGACAATATTTCCATATAGAACCCTATTCTTCCAGAACTTTCTCTACTAAGAATTAATGCCTACAATACTGAACTATCATCTCAAAAGATTTTTTCTTACAAGTACAATAGAAATTCATAACAGCAGTAAAATTGTACAATTCTACCTCATTTTGTCATTCAATATGACTGACCGTACTTTATAACATCAAGATTTACCGGTATAACAGCCAGTGATTGACTGTTTGTACATAAATTATGCGTAATGTTTGAATTTTGTATGTGATTCTGTGATTTTACACTACAGTTCGTTTGCCCCTGGTTCGTATATCTTATGTATGATGTGTTGCACATATATTTTTATTACCTAAAAATAAGAAAAACGAAATATATAACACACAAAATTAAAACTTTATACTATATTTTTTAAAGTTCCCACTATAAAGCAGTGTGAAACGTATTGGGAACGAATATTTGCTTATAAAAGCTTCTTAGTGACGTTGATCGAGCATCTTTTCAAAATGGTGGCCAAAATACCACAGATGATATTTATGATAGAAACACTATAAGACACACCGAAAAAATGATAAGAATTTTGGATGAAAAAAAGTGCGGCTTATACGCGAGAAATTACGGTACATTTACAATGTTTATGTTAAAATGTGATTTAGTTATTGACTTATTATAGCCGTTTGCAATGTTTATGTTTGGTCTGTGATTTAGTGATTGACGATTTGTATAAATGTGTAATGTTTATATTTAGTATGTGATTTAGTGATTGACTGCATACATGTGTATATTTATGTGTTTGTAATAATCATGCTTTGCATGTAATTCCCTGTATGCAACAAAACAACCAATCCTCTATGTTTCATACTACCAACCAGGCTGGCTAGCTCAGTTGGTAGAGTGCTGGACTACAAATCCAAGGATCGCGGGTTCGATTCCCAGCCCGGCCACATAACTTGTTTGGGGATTGGTCATGAAATTATTTCTACGGCCATTCTCCCCCTACCTCTGATTCAAGTAGGGCAATTGTCAGTTACTAGCATAAGTATGTGCACTTAGTACTGGTAAACCAGCTTACCCAGGAAAAGTGCAAGTAGGTTAACTGACCGCCGTTATATGACTGAAATACTGTTGAATACGGCGTATTATCCAAACAAACAAACAAACAAACATGTTTAATACTTGAGTACAAATCCGTCGACAGTCTTCAGAGAACTTGGAGGAGTACGTCTCCTGGTCCTCCTTGACCCGCCGGTCCACTTCCTCTCTCTTCACCTTCTCCTTACGAGCACGGAACGGCGCCTAAAATAGGAGAAACCCACTCTTATGTTGGGAAATGTGTTAGAAATACTTCCCATGCGATTTTACCAACTATAAAATTGTTTTAAAAAGTCATTTTGTATTTCTGCCTGCACTTAATGCCGAAAAGCTCCAAATCAAATTATTAATTCTGTTTCTTTTTTTCCATGTGTCAAAAATTGTTAAAGAAGAGTGCTACCTTGAGGCATCTAAGATTAATGCTCAGTTTCTGGTATTTCAATATAATCTGATTATTTATTTTCAAATCTGACATCGGTAGTTGGTACCAAGACTTTACGAGTCGCTTTATTGAAATTTACCCATCATTGGTCCATCACTAACGCATGCTCACTAGTCATGTTATCACAAAAGTCAATCATATGCAAATTAATCTCAAGTTTTATCCACTCCGAAATATTTTATAAGCACACATTATCAATGGTGTACCTGTGTGGAACAAACCTCATTTGTGTTATAGAATGTGTTTTCCACAGGGATGAGATTTTAGAAACACATTAGGGGCCATCTCCACAAAGCTCCTAAGAAACACATTAGGGGCCATCTCCACAAAGCTCCTAAGAAACACATTAGGGGCCATCTCCACAAAGCTCCTTAGAAACACATTAGGGGCCATCTCCACAAAGCTCCTAAGAAACACATTAGGGGCCATCTCCACAAAGCTCCTAAGAAACACATTAGGGGCCATCTCCACAAAGCTCCTTAGAAACACATTAGGGGCCATCTCCACAAAGCTCCTAAGAAACACATTAGGGGCCATCTCCACAAAGCTCCTTAGAAACACATTAGGGGCCATCTCCACAAAGCTACTAAGAAACACATTAGGAGCCATCTCCACAAAGCTACTAAGAAACACATTAGGAGCCATCTCCACAAAGCTACTAAGAAACACATTAGGGGCCATCTCCACAAAGCTACTAAGAAACACATTAGGAGCCATCTCCACAAAGCTACTAAGAAACACATTAGGGGCCATCTCCAAAAAGCTCCTAAGAAACACATTAGGGGCCATCTCCACAAAGCTCCTAAGAAAAATATTGACTTAAGTCATATTTAAGTGAAAAATTCAAATACAATTTTCCTTGTGATAATCAATAATCAATAATATACATTTTAAATTTGGAATTAAGACACATTTGTTAATTCTGTACCAGATAAAAAACATTTAAACAGAGTGTAAATGGATGACTTATGATCCAGAGATCGGGGGGTAATTGTCGAAGTCGGCTGAAGATGTAAATATATATCGATAGCAGACTATCAACCGAACCTTTAAGACAAAATAATGTTTAAGTGAACAAGTCACACACACACAAGGAATTTTATGATTTTAAGAAATTTACTTCAGTTTTCCCTAAGGAGCATTTAGAATACTTGCCCTGCAAAGGAAATTACTTTACCCACAAAGAAAGCTCTTCATTAAATTTAAGCAATATTTGATAAAGGAAGAAATCAGCTGAAAGGACGAACAAACACTCCTGTCCCAGACTATGATTTGTGAAAAAAAACACAACATAACTGAACAAAAACAGAGCCATGACATTCGGTCAAAGCCCTTGCTTAAGTGCCTAAAGTGGTGAACAAGATCTCTCGCACAAATGATTTAAATGGAAGTGGTGAACAAGATCTCTCGCACAAATGATTTAAATGGATTAAAATCAAGTGTTGATTAAATTTCAAGTCAATATTTTAGAGTTATGGAGTTATACTATGGACAAAAGGTTCGAAGGGAGGACACATGAACACATACAAGGACAGACGAAGACCTTTACTATATCCCCCAGCAGGTGGGGATGTAAACAAGTTGTATCTTCTGTATGATTTAACATTTTGTGTCAACAATCGAGCTACGTCTTACCTTGCCCTCTATCATCTCATATATAAGACAACCAAGTCCCAACCAGTCTTACCTTGCCCTCTATCATCTCATATATAAGACAGCCAAGTCCCCACCAGTCTTACCTTGCCCTCTATCATCTCATATATAAGACAGCCAAGTCCCCACCAGTCTTACCTTGCCCTCTATCATCTCATATATAAGACAGCCAAGTCCCCACCAGTCTTACCTTGCCCTCTATCATCTCATATATGACAGCCAAGTCCCCACCAGTCTGGGCTGAATGTCTTACCTTGCACTCTATCATCTCATATATAAGACAGCCAAGTCCCCACCAGTCTTACCTTGCCCTCTATCATCTCATATATAAGACAGCCAAGTCCCCACCAGTCTTACCTTGCCCTCTATCATCTCATATATAAGACAGCCAAGTCCCCACCAGTCTGGGCTGAATGTCTTACCTTGCCCTCTATCATCTCATATATAAGACAGCCAAGTCCCCACCAGTCTTACCTTGCCCTCTATCATCTCATATATAAGACAGCCAAGTCCCCACCAGTGTTACCTTGCCCTCTATCATCTCATATATAAGACAGCCAAGTCCCCACCAGTCTGGGCTTAATGTCTTACCTTGCCCTCTATCATCTCATATATAAGACAGCCAAGTCCCCACCAGTCTGGGCTGAATGTCTTACCTTGCCCTCTATCATCTCATATATAAGACAGCCAAGTCCCCACCAGTCTGGGCTGAATGTGTATTTCTCGTTTTTCACCACCTCGGGAGCTGCAAATAACAATTGATGTACATTGTACAGTCCTAGTATTTATTCTTTTTATATGCAAATCATGTTAACAAATAGAAGTTACATTTTCTTGAGCTGTTTGGACCAAACTGGATTTATTTATGAACGTCGTGTAATAGTAACATATTGAAGTACATGGGAAAAAATCGGGATACACGGCCGATGTACAATATATTGGATATCGCGATATAACAGATCGCAATAAAATGGATCTGCAGTGTATACAAAACGTTATTTCATTTTCAAAAGTTGAAAATCTTACCCATATACCCGACAGTTCCGACCCTGCCCTTTATTGATTCCCCGTCAGGGATTTCAACTGCTAATCCCAAGTCAGATATTCGCACATGACCTGAAATAGACCAGTGTCCATAACCAATCAGAATACTTCTACTGCATTTTGTAACCTCCTCAGTTGCTTGACATTTTCTGCTTGTCACATCTTGAAGATTTGTTTGCAATTCCACAAACCAGGCTTAACAAAACCATTTCATTTTCACAGTAATACCATAATTGTTATATTATACTCCTATTTTCTGAAATTTATAGTCCAATAAATTTTTAAGGTCATACGCAAACTGTGTAAGTTTGGTCAACATTGAATTAAAAATCGTGTGTGCAAGCCAATCATTCATAACTTGTTGTTGTTTTTTTCCACACATAAGGGGCAATAATGAAGATTGGATGAAAACTGAAGTCTCTATCCTGAATAATGTCAATTTTTGTGTATTTTTTCACAAACGAAGGGCTTTAAATCCGGTGTTTTTGGCCCGATTTTGCATAAATTCGACTTCACCTGCAATTTTATGGTCATAGACAAACTGCAAGAATGATTAAGACTGGATGAAAAATGAAGTCTCTATCCTGAATAATGTCCATTTTGTATATTTTTTCATAAACAAAGGGCAATAACTCCGGTGTTTGAAACACGATCTGGCACATTTTTGGCGTCTGCTGAGATCTGATGGTCATACACAAACTGTGAAAGTTTGGTTGAGATTGGATGGAAAATAAAGTCTGTAAGCTGAAAAAAAGCTTTTTTTTTGCATGAAAAAGGGGCAATAACTTTAATGTTACTGAAGTGAACTGGCCCAATAACAATCCCCTCAGAGATTTTATGGTCAAACACAAACTGTGCAAGTTTGGTTAAGATTGGATAAAAAGTGAAGGTTCCAGCATGAGAACGAAACAAATTTTTGACGGTACACGGACGACATACGACGGACGACACAGGAGAGGTCCCCTATACCAATAGCTCACCGACCACTTCGTGCTCAGGTGAGCTAAAAAATACATGGGTTTTTAAAGCAATTCTGTAAAGAAGAGAAATAAATATATCGGACTTTTTCATATATTCATATTCCATAAATTTATCTTCACACAGCATGACTTCTTGAAAGAAACGAAAACTGAAAATACACACTACTTACCATTATCGTCTAAAAGTATATTTTCTGGCTTTAAATCCCTGTAATTAGATGAAATACATTAGTTTCACACGATTCTTAAATGAAGAAAATATGAAGGCATGAATTTGATTGGATCTGAAAAAAATCATCTGTATGTGACCACTAATGCAGTCATCAGACCCAGTCAGCAGATATTAGAGCAGTCTTTGAAATTAACTTACAAAAATTACTTGCCATTTGGGCCAGTAACTTAGGAATGTTTACTTGACCAAAGCATTTTTTACTTGCCCAAACTTTTTTAAATTTTAAACATCAACATCTAACAACAGTTCTTTATTTTATTATATAGGAATAACACGTGTTATAGAAGTGTGTGATATGTGTGTTTCCCTACTTAGTTATTATTTTGTCTGATCCAGTTTACATATGTTGACATAGTCTCTGAAAGACTTGTTATGTTTCGCTACATAATGGACAGTTCTAATTTGATTTGATTACTTGCCAGGTGGGCGATCTACTAAGAATGTATTCTGTGCCCGACAATATTTTTACTTGCCACGGGCGAGCGGGCTATTGCTAATTTTGAAGACTGGACTGGAGATGATTTTAATAAGACTGAGATTGTGCATAAAATGTGTTGTTTTTATTTACAAACGGAGATGTGAATGACACACACACAATAACCTCAGACATTTTCGAAAAAAGTCATGTCTTGTATCGCCCTCCAACAAACTGCACTACTTACCTATATACAATACGTTCACTATGAAGGTTTTCAAGCCCCAAAGTGATCTCAGCTGCATAAAATATGGCCCTTTCTTCCTCGAACCCGGGGATTCCCATATTGTGTATATGAAACTTCAGGTCTCCCCCGTTCATTATTGTTAACACTAAACAAAGGGCATCTTTGGTTTCAAATGCATAGGCTAAACTAACCTGAAAATACACGTAGGCTAAACATAGACATAGGCTAAACATGACATAGGCTAAAATAATCTGAAAAAAATAGACATAGGCTAAACATAGACTAAACTAACCTGAAAATAGACATAGGCTAAACATGACATAGGCTAAAATAATCTGAAAATAGACATAGGCTAAACATAGACATAGGCTAAACTGACCTGAAAATAGACATACCAGACAAATTGCAATAATTTATATAGAATTTGCCCTAATCGCAAATGCATGTAACTATTCAGTAATTAACAACATTGACTAATCTACAAATGTATACTATGCATATGTAACTAAATATGCAGTGATTAAGACATTATGTTGATGCAACCTACATGACAATTAGGCTGTAATAACTTGATAGCTATGTTCCCATTATCCGAAATTAAAAATGATAACACCGAGTCAAACAGGTATATTTCTATTTATCACGTCTGAATAGTGACGATTAAATGTGCATTAAAACGCAGTTTGTCATTCAATTAACAACTTATTCAAATACTCATGTAATACATATATGCTACTATTCAAATATCAAATGTCCAATATTTCATATACCCGGTAAGTCTATATATATATATATATAAATATTGTTATGTTAAAATGTGCACATATGTTTTTATTCATTTGCAAACAGTACAAACCAACTTACTACAAATCTGGAATTAATTTTCTGCAATATTTGTTTTTCGTTTAACGCCATCGCCTCGCCATTTCTCTTCTTAATCCTTTTCTTCTCTAACTTCTTGCAGGCATACATTTTCCCCGTAGCGCGTACCTGACACGCACACACCTCGCCAAACCCTCCCTTCCCAAGCACCCGGTACATCCGGAATGTGTTCTTCGTTACCGGTTGACTGAAATAGTATCCAGTCGATTAAAAAATTCACTGGTTGACTGAAATAGTTACCAGTTGATTAAAATAGTTACCAGTTGATTGAAATTGTTACCTGTTGACTAAATAGTAACCGGTTGATGAAAACAGTCACCGGTCGACTTAAAAGCGGTTGATGAAAACAGTCACCGGTCGACTTAAAAGTTACCGGTTGTACAAAATACTTACCGGTTGACTAAACAGTAACTGGTTGATTTGGATAGTTACCCATTGCCTGAGATCAGATATTACAGTTGTGGGTTCCAAAAACAAAGGCTAGTTTTTTTATTCATTTTACACGTTTCTTACTGACATCATATTTTTTCTATTAACATTGAATATATTAAATATTAAGAATATTTGTTTTACCAACTCCCCTATGCCCATTACCGAATGTAAATATCAAACTTAAAATGTAGATCAACCGTTTATCAGCCTTGACTAGTTGAAACTTAGCTCCCATTGACACAAGGTTACATACCAGAAGTGACTTACAATCATTCTTTATATAAATCATGTCCATGCACAACTGTATCCTGTAAGATAACCACGGTTACAAATAATTTGTATTCGGGGGTAGAAAACACTTGAAAAGGGTGTTAACAGATAATGTTTAAGTCTAATCAGTTACGTGCAAGATATTACTATTTAATCTGCATGAAGACATGCAAGTAGCATCTACTGGTATCTCTGTATGTACTTATGGAATTGTCCGATTACTAAAGCTCTAGATAAAAGTACTTCTGTTACAGTAAAAGCTCTTATAAAACTTGGAAAATACTCTTTAAAAATATAAAAGTGGGGGTAACTGTTACCACTTAATATATCAACTAACTGTTTCTGAAACAATACCTTTTTATTTTGAAAACTAGTTTCTCACAATATATTGATGGAAAAGGAGTATATATCAATTGAATAGCAATTGCTTCTACAATAATTATACATCTTGAAACCTTTAAATGAGGCCTTATTGTTTGTAGATTAGCACATCACCAGATGGTCAATGCCAGGGCCCTCAATCAGTTTTGGGGGAAGGGGCCCACCGCCCTCTGGAGGGAGAATTTTGACTGACTGGGGGAATATTTTAATATGGAAGTTTTTACAGATTAACTGAATTGAAAACTAACTCAACCCGAACAAACTCGCGTCTAATTGTCGTTTTTCGTGATTTCGCCGGCGTTAAAAAATAGTTCGCACGTTTTTCTAGCCCAGCACAATTTTATAACGGAAATATGAAACTAATATAATTCAATATGCGACACATTTTTTTGTAAAAGTAATTTGCAGTCCCGCTTTTAAATTATTAATTAATGCAATGTATTCATTTTAATTAGAAGACCGAAAATGGAAATACATTACAACTCCATTATATCGCGATTCGCGGGGTCCATGGATCGCAATTGCGATATAACTTGTCAGGTCATTCATGTGCATATACATGTAAACACAAGCCTATTTTGGCTATCTCAAAATGTAAATGTAATTAAATCACCTTTTCATTGTTGTTAACATCCATGTTTTATATCCATATGTAAAATATTATATTTGTATATAAAAATATTATATAGTTCCTTGTAATTAATTTTAAATCAGTTATCGCAACACATATACTAAATCGAAATGCGAAACGCCTATCCGAATTTTACTGTTCACACGTCATAAACACACATTTTATTTAAGTTAAAATACACATGTACTTCATGAAAAGCCTTTGTTCGGCTAGAAAGCGCGCAGAATAATTGCTGACATGTACAACGTCCCGTTATCCGCACGGAAAGCGTGGGTGTATTGATGGCCCTATATACACTTTGTAGCGCAGAGAACTGAGATCTTTACTTTTGAATAAAAGTTTTGTAGCGTATACCAAAAACAATTTTTTTTATCGCCATCGATGTGCAGTTAACATTTCCTCTTATACTTTTGCCGTATCGATAACGTTATTGTCGTTCAGATAAATCAGTATTGATTTATAACATACAGGTACTGTGTACACCCTCCACGTGGACAGCGTGTAATTCGGCTGCTAATTAAAGCGACAGCAGTAAAAGGACGTTGTCATGGGTGGCACGCACGATAGAAGCTGATGACGTCAAACTGTTTCACTTTGATGTTGAACGGATCGGTTTATTGTTTATCGCACATTACATGTGTCAATGAAATATTATCGATGTAGAGATCTAGACCAAAACGGCTATACTTATGATGCGGACGATTATTGGCATCTTAACTAGGTTTTCTGTTAATTTTTTTGGTATTTTTTTTGCAGACCTCCAAGGGAGAATTTTTCTATTTTTTAGGTGAAAAATACTTTTCAGGTGGGGGAATGGGGCCGATATTCGGCGGCAAAAATCGTAGATTGAGGGCCCTGAATGCTCTTTCAATTTAAAGTACCAACACCCTTAAAAATATAAGCCTGACAATTACCCTTCCAACCACTTCCATTGCAAATATAAGCCTGACAATTACCCTTCCAACTACTTCCATTGCAAATATAAGCCTGACAATTACCCTTCCAACCACTTCCATTGCAAATATCGCTTGAAGTAGATACTGTCTAAAAAGTCCTGAAATGGCTCCTTTTGTAGGTAGTCTATCACTAGTCTGAAAATACAGATTCACACAAAACTTATTTGCCTAGCATGCAAACATACACAAACACTTTTCCAGAATATACTCTAGAAACACCGAGTCAGTCTGTAAGCAATTTGAGGGCTGCATCAACAAAATACAGATAAAACTAAACATAGACAATAATATTTCAAAAGGCCTGCATAAATATCATTTTTCCTGGGCCAAGTATAAACACACCTTTCAGTCAGTTCAAAACCTTAACAGTTGGCACCAAGTTCTTGAAGGCACTAAAACCAGATTTCATCTGAGAGATTTGTTGAGTGTTTCTCTTCTGTTTTGAGTATATAATATCAGCTGCCTCAAACAAGACATATTTTCAATAATAGCTAATTTTTATTTGTTAAGCAGTTTTATCATTTTTTCACTCAGCTAATGCACCCAGTGGCTAACCCCATATCACCTCTAGTGAACAAGCATTACTGCACCTTCTACAGACCGTATTACACCACAGTTTCCCCGTAACCACGTAACCACGTCATCAGCTGTCAAACGCATGGCGGTGACCAGTGTTTGTTTGTGGTCAATTAGTATTCCATTATAAAGGCCACAGTTAATTGGTCCAGGGAAAGATCAACAATTGATTTGCTCTAGCCTCCAGGGAACACTTCCATCGGTTTTTGCACTCACAAGATCGGCGCATTTGTGCAGCAGACAGAAACTTTGCAGTAAAACTGCAGTTGTAAATTGATCTTTGCAATACAACATTTCTCATTACTTACAATGAAAGCAAATCTATGAAGTACTCATTCCCAAGGGTAGGAATTCAGTGTTACTTTCTCTTGCAATTACCAGTCTGCCTGTCCAGGGCCCATATTTATAAGGTTCTTAAGCCATTCTTAACTTAAGTTGAACATAAGTCAAAATTAGAATTTGTGTTTAAAACACTATGCTTTGGAATATTTGCATAACTAATGGTAGATATTAATACACTTTGAATTATATTGCAAATTATGTGTCAAATCTTCCAGAAATGCATTACTTTCTCAGAAAATCCAATAATAAAATTTGAGAATTTAAAGATTTTTCTTAATTTTCTACTAAGATTCTTTATAATTACCAGCCCAGATGTATTTATGGGTTTCCATGGACTTTTACACAAAGCAATGATAAAACTTTATATTGGGTACTGTATGGCTACTTTTGAGACGTTAATGACTTGTGACATTCTGGTAACTTATCTACTTCTAGTTTAATGTGATGTGTTAAGTAACTTGTGAAATGCTTGTTACCTGTAATATACGTTACATATGAAGAAAAGGTTACTTTAACTTTGGTGGTGTAAAGAGTTGGTTACTGGTGAAGAGTTGGTAACCTGTGAAAAGTTGGTTACTGGTGAAGAATTGGTTACTGGTGAAGAGTTGGTAACCTGAGAAGAGTTTACTACTTGTGAAGAGTTGGTAACCTGTGAAGAGTTGGTAACCTGTGAAGAGTTGGTTACTGGTGAAGAGTTGGTTACTGGTGAAGAGTTGGTAACCTGTGAAGAGTTGGTAACCTGTGAAGAGTTGGTAACCTGTGAAGAGTTGGTTACTGGTGAAGAGTTGGTTACTGGTGAAGAGTTGGTAACCTGTGAAGAGTTTACTACTTGTGAAGAGTTGGTAACCTGTGAAGAGTTGGTTGCTTGTGAATAGTTGGTTACTGGTGAAGAGTTGGTTACTGGTGAAGAGTTGGTTACCTGTGAAAAGTTGGTAACCTGTGAAGAGTTGGTAACCTGTGAAGAGTTGGTAACCTGTGAAGAGTTTGTTACCCGTAAAAAGCTGGTAACTTGGGAAGAGTTGGGTACTTATGCTTTGTAAAGTTGGTTATTTGTGCATTGTTGGACACCTGTACCATATATAACTTTTGATGTGTTTGCAACCTGTATATAAATTGTAACTTGTTACATGTTAAATGACGGTGTGTTAATTGTAGGGATGGCGTCGAATATCAAATTTGGTATTTGAAAATTTGCTTCATCATTCAATCGATTATTCTAATATTCACATACTTTTTTGTATTAACTACCGTGAACTGTGTGGCGTACATGACATAACCATTATATTTTTATGACATTTCAGTACCGAATAGCCAGTACCTCATGTCTTCATTAACAAATTGCGCTTTCTAATTAATGCATAAATTGCACAGTATAAAACCAATACAAACTGCAGGACTCATTTAAATTGTTCTTTTAAACAACAAAAACAGTTGTCAAAACATCACACAATTTTACAAGTTTGGAAACGCTCCGATACGTATTAGTTTATTAGCAAAATTGAGCAACGTTTGTCAATTATAAT
This sequence comes from Congeria kusceri, assembly GCA_027627225.1. NCBI lineage: Eukaryota > Metazoa > Mollusca > Bivalvia > Myida > Dreissenidae > Congeria > Congeria kusceri. Next base: position 7,447,536 of record CM051034.1, on the reverse strand, counting down.
GACTGCTAAATGTGTGATCACAGTTCTTTAATTTATTATTTGTTATTCTTTCCAGAAGTCTAAATGTTAGTTGTAATAAACTAGTTACAGTTATGGTTTCCTACTGACCGATGTAATTGTGTATTACTGGCGACTAGACGCGTAGAGACTGACACCAACCCGTATATTCAATATCTTTCTGACACGTGACACGGGACATTCTAGTGAAAACATGGTATTAGGTATCTATTGGTGAAATATTGCCTTTATGTGGACGGAAAAATACTTTCTACGATCATAAAAGTATTGGATTTTAAACCGCTATCAAAATTTGCGTATATTCGAATGGCGTTTTAACTATTCGAATGGTGACCCTTCAATTGAATTTTCGAATAGTACTGCCATCCCTAGTTTACTGTAAATCGTTTGATAACGTGCAGACATTCCTACCTGTGAAGAGTTTATTTCTTGTTTAAAGTGTTTTATTTATGAAGCTGGATAAATACTGGAAGTACTTACTCGACACAGGTTGAGAAGAGATCCTTGTCTGCCAGCTGTTCATGTAGCGCCTCCTTGATCACCACTGCCTGGTTACCGTTCACCTGACTGATGTACTCCTGTGACTGAAATACAGAAACATCAAATCACCTGACTGATGTACTCCTGTAATTGAAATACAGAGACATCACATCACCTGACTGATGTACTCCTGTAACTAGAATACAGAGACATCACATCACCTGACTGATGTACTCCTGTAACTGAAATACAGTTCATCACATCATCTGACTGATGTACTCCTGTAAATGAAATACAGAGAAATCACATCACCTGACTGATGTAATCGTGTGAATGAAATACAGAGAAATCACATCACTTGACTGATGTACTCCAGTAACTGAAATACAGAGACATCACATCACCTGACTGATGTACTCGTGTGACTGAAATAAAGAAGCATCACATCACCTGACAGATGTACTCCTGTAACTGAAATACAGAGACATCACATCACCTGACAGATGTACTCCTGTAACAGAAATACAGAGACATCACATCACCTGACTGATGTACTCGTGTGACTGAAATACAGAGACATCACAAATGACTGTTCATAAAGAAAAGACAGTTTGTAACCAAATAACTGTTCGTAAGCAATAACTGTTCATAAGCAATGACTGTTCATAAAGAAATAACACATACAGGAACTACTGTTCATAAAGAAATGACTTTATAAGCAAATTGCTGTTCATGACCAACACATACAGGAACTACTGTTCATAAAGAAATGACTTTATAAGCATATTGCTGTTCATAACCAAACAACTGCTCATAACAAAATAATTCTTTATAACCAAATGATTGTTTATTAATACTTTGCCCTTTTCGTACCTTTTCAGCAATACACTTCAGACAAAATTATCATTTTTCTGTAGCGTTTTTTACAATAAATACAGAAATTAGCACCACAGTTAATCGTTAATTAATCCCATAATAGTGTCGCTCTCTGATTTTGCTGGCAATTATTTACCTTATTGCTTTAATTGTTTACTGCAACTTCTGCAACATGATGTAAGCAATGTACTATATTAAGCTAAAGAATTAAAACAACAGTGTGTAACGTATGAACCATGGAGCTTTTTCTCACAACATTTGGCATCAAAGCTTACTGCATGACTAAAAATTACATTTTAATGCCCCCAGATCTTTTCAGAAATCTTCTCGACTGATACTCAATGGCTGGTTTTCACTAAAACAGGTTCACGAATTGTTAGGTTCGTTAGGTTTCGGTTCATTTTTATATATACTTTATTCCGAGCAAATTCTCCTGTGGAAATGAACTTCTTACAGAATTTCTGGGGATATTTTTTTGGCAAATGATGGCTACAGGCTAGAATAAATCTAAATTTTGTTGTTACAAATTTAATTAATTTCTATCTGTCCTTGAGACTTAAATTAGCATTACAGTGAAATAAGTTTTTCATTACGAAATACAGCACTCGTTTACATTCTTCAGAGTATTCAATTAAAACAAAGCTCTTTAATTTACAGAAACATCTTTGCATTTAGCTTTCAAAATCAGATCAATTGTCAATCACAAGATAATGGGTAGCGTCAGTGGGGCAGAGAACATGGTGTTCGCCTTGCGAGCAAGAAGCAGGAAAGTTCTTCTGTGCGCTATCATGAAATAATGCATCTGCCATGAAGCTCAAGTTGCAGTGAACAATATCAATAAATAATGCATCTGCCAGGTTCTGAGTCAAAACAATATGGAACTCAATATTTTTGCAATTGTGTCCCTTTATAAGAAGAAAAACTAGACATGGATGCCCCAACATTTCGCTGGTTGTCACAAAACTAAGCTGATGTCGGAAAAAATGCACCAAAAATCCAGGTGCACAAGTTCACATCCTGATTAACATTTTCATCACTCTCGCATTAATACTTTTGAGTTACGCGCGACACAAGTCCAAAAATGTCATTTCTTTCCAAAAAAAGGGTCATAACTCCGTTGATGTCAGAACATACTGCACCAAAATACACAGGTGCACAAGTTCACATGCTGATTAATATAAAGTTTCATCACTCTAGCAGTAATACTTTTTGAGTTACGCGCGACACAAGTCCAAAAATGTCATTTTTTTCTAAAAAAAACTGCACCACAATACCCAGGTGCACAAGCCCTGATGCCGATGAATATGCTTATAATGTTTCATCACTCTAGCAGCTATACTTTTTGAGTTACGCGCAACACAAAAATCCGACGGACGGACGCACATGGGCAAATCTATATGCCGCCCCCCCCGCCTCTCAAGTGGGGGCATAAGTCTGTCTGAACTTTAGTTTCATGAAAAACACTAGTGCACAGTCATTAGAAGAAAATAATACAACATCATCCAGAGACAAATGCACAACAAATCACAGACTTAAGTGTTGCTACAAACCTCTGCCAATAAATATTTTTCATAAATGTGTTGAGCTTTAGTACACCGCTTCTCGTCTGAAGACAATTCATATTCGCTCTGAAATGGAAAAAAAAAAATGCATTAATTAGTAATGATAAATAAGCCTTTTGAAGACAATTCATAGTCGCTCTGAAATGGAAAAAAAATGCATTAATTAGTAATGATAAATGAGCCTCACATGTTATTAAGTCTTGTTTCAACCGCACATGACCCATTTTCAGCATCTGCCCTAGGAGTCATGGGAAAAAAACTTCAGACCAAATTTTGACCTGATCTGTGAAATCAAGTGACAAGCGTTTGATACTACTTCATTTAATGTCCTTGTTTTTTTTTCACCCAACAATATAAATTATCATATCTGACATATACTCACTGAACTCTGCATTCTGACAAGTTTCAATGAAAATTATTATCTGATGAAAAATTTAGAATCTAGCTTATAAAATGATGACAATGGATGCCAGAGTGTCCAGCAAAACTATATAGTTTAATGGCACTACCAACTTGATTTAAGCCTTTCGGTCAGCAACTTGATCTGAGTTTTGATCACCAACTTAACTTGACCCTTGAAAACAAAGTAAGTTGTTTGTGCCTTGATCACCAACTTGATTTGAGCCTTGATCACCCAGTTGACTTTGATCACAGTCTTGACTTGACCTTAATTACCAATATAATTTGAGCTGTGCTGACTGAGTTAACTTTAGCCTTAATAACAAATTTGATTTAAGCCTTGATCACCAACTTGTTTGCAATCCAGAATGCACTCTGGCACATACTACTGAATCATGAGTTTCCTGGATTCTTATTAGAGAATGTGATAAGATGAAAATGTAGCCCGATAGCATGGGTGGGCACCACATTGGACTGTTTATCAGAGCTTCAGAATATCAGATATATATTTACCTATATAACAGATGTCTCCATTATCTAATATTTATGATTTTCTTGAGGTATGGAGATTATAATTTATTTGTTAATTATGTTATTTATAATGTTGTGTTGTGTTTTTTACTTGCAAAAATATGATATAATATTAGAAGAGTCAGTGATTATAAGCTCTGCAAACAGCAGGAAAAGTTCAGCATCAATATCAGCTGTATCTTTATTACTTTACTAAATTTATAAATTTAGCCGGGCCGGCTAGCTCAGTTGGTAGAGCGCTGGCCTACAAATCCGAGGATCGCAGGTTCGATTCCCAGCCTGGCCACATAACTTGTGTGGATTGGTCATGAAATAATTTCTATGGCCATTCTCGCCCTACCTCTGATTCAAGTAGTGCAGTTGTCAGTTACTGGCATAGGTATGTGCACTTAGTACTGGTAAACCAGCTTACCCAGGAAAAGTGTGAGTTGGGTAACTGACCGCCGTTATATGCTATTCATGCTATAAAAACAAGTCATTTAATTGAGATATTTTTTTTTATATTCCCCACACAGAAAACTGTACTGTTGTAGGTGGTAAACAATAACCATGTACAATGAATTCACTAGTGTACAGTATTAGCCTGTTCACCTCCCACCAACCCCGTCATGCCTCTGTCAAAGATAACCATCTTGGAGAGTGCTTTCAGTTCTCTCACACTACTGGGCCGGTAGATGTATATTTCACCTCATTATCTCTCCTTCTGATCACAGGCTATGGAGCTCAGCCACTTACAAAGCCTTAGGTGATAGTCAACATCAACAGCTTGACCCCACATGGCGCGGTGGGGGGGGTGGTGACCATCTCCCGGGCGCGGGTTTTTTTCACCCTGACTTGTATCACTAATACACTTAGCACTGACCAAGGCCTACATCTAATTCAGTGTTGTTGTTTTTGCATGCATGTTGATATTTGACCACAGTAGATCCTACTAAACTGTTTCCTATGGAGTAAAGTGTATTATTCAGGGTCTGATCAGTATCTAAACTGTTTCATAGTAAGATCTTTTGATCTGGATCTACACTGGTCCATACTTTGTAAGATCTACTGATCAGGATCTAAACTGTTTCATAGTAAGATATATTGATCTGAATCAACACTAGTCCATACTCAATAATATCTGTTGATCAGGACTGAAGCCATTAAGATCTACTGATCAGGATCTAAACTGTTTCATAGTAAGATATATTGATCTGAATCAACACTAGTCCATACTCAATAATATCTGTTGATCAGGACTGATGCCATTAAGATCTATTGATTAGGATTGAAACTGTTTCCATACCAAGTACGATATATAGATCAGGATCTAAACTGTTTCTTTTCAAAAAGATATATTGGATCTATTCTGTCATTCGTTCAGAAAGACACATTGAGCAGCAGCAATACTGGTTCCTGCTTAAAGTGTTAATGGTGCTTTTAGTTGTTGGGTTTTTTTTGCCGTTTTTAACAGTATCTCAGTCATATCACGGCGGTCAGTTAACCTACAACACTTTTCCTGGGCACGCTTAGCTGATCTAAGCAGTTTACCAGTACCAAGTGCACATACTTATGCCAGTAACTGACAACTGCCCTACTTGAATCAGAGGTAGGGGGAGAATGGCCGTAGAAATTATTTCATGACCAATCCCCATACAAGTTATGTGGCCGGGCTGGGGTTTGAACTCACAATCCCCGGATTAACAGTCTAGCGCTCTACCAACTGAGCTAGCCGGACCCGGCTTTTAATGGTGCAGTTTCACACTAGTTGGCTGTGATATATAATTTTCTAAAAACTGACTTTTCCCCATTTTATAACACATTTATTGCTCAAATTTAAAGTTTTGAAAAGCACATTGCTAATGCACAGCTAAACGTTCTATGAATATGTCATTTTTCGAGAAAATATGCTACCTGGTAGACATACCCTAGTTATTTTGTACACAAAAATGCATAATAAATATCAAAATAATAATAATGGTTTGAAAACAGCATAACAGACAAAACGGTTCGATAGATTCTACAAGTTCCTGTTTTCATTGCATTTTTAAAGAAATATTTTTTCCCGACCCCAAACTGTGTTGCTGTCCCTTTAAGGCTCATAAATCACTCCCTTCTTATTTTGTTGTCTGGTTTTACTTGTTAAACAGAACATAGACATTGTAAAATATCAATGCACATACAACTCTCAAATCTAATTAGCATGTGCTCCACCTATTTCAAGCTGTCTACAAACCAACTGACTTCTGACAGGCATTTGATGAGCAGGGAATTCTAACAGACAGTCTCAGATAGTCTGAAACTATTGATGTTGCTTTTGAAGATACAGAGATACCACAGTCTAGATTCTACAACGTTTTCTGTGATTCTTATAGCTATTTAATAACAATTTTAACATTTTAATGTATCTCGGGTTCAACAAACGGATAATATTGTATTATCAAACATAACCAGTATGTTTTGTTACAATAAAAGACATCGCTAATCTAATGCACATTTACCGTTACGTTATAAATATTACAACACTGCTTTTCACATTAATGAAATATGCTTTTTTCATAAGAAAACAGTAAAGAGCACTTTCATTTAACTAACATGTCTTAAGTACCGTCCATACTAAATGTGCCTTTATTAATTACTGAACTCCGTAAAGATTTATGCCCGGGATACCACAATAAGATGCAAAATAAAATCAACTTTGTAATTAGAAAATAGGATCTCCAACATGTCATATATTGTATGCATGTAAACAGATATCAGATTTTCATTAGGCCGTGTGTGTATTTCGAAGTTTATGAGGTCCTTCCACTCAAAGCTGCCAGGCCCAGATCGCTCAGTTGGTAGAGTGCTGGACTGTCAATCCAGGGATCGTCAGTTCCAACCCCAGCCCGGCCACATAACTTGTGTGGGGATTGGTCATGAAATTATTTCTACGGCCCTTCTCCCCCTACCTCTAATTCAAGTAGAGCACTTGTCAGTTACTGACATAAGTATGTGCACTTGGTACTGGTAAACCGCTTAGATCGGCTAAGCCCAGGAAGTGTGAGTAGGTTACCTGACTGCCGCGATATGACTGAAATACTGTAAAAACTGCGATAAAATCCAAACCAACAAACAAAACAGCATTATGTGAGGACCTGGGGGGTGTCTCAGCACCCCGATCTAATTTACTTTTAAAGACTCATCGAAAGTTTGGATTAACTTTTTAATGACAGCTGCAATTTCCTGCGATTTATTTTGTACTGAAATGCGGCGCATCGTTGGAAAACCGGTCTTAATGCATGGGCGTAAAGTGTCTTCCTGGATCAGCCTGTGCAGTCCGCACAGGCTAATCCAGGACGGCACTTTCCGCCTACAGTGGATTTATGTTTAGAAGAGACTTACTTGAAACAGGAAATACCATAAAAGCGGAAAGTGACGGTTTTCCCACGACGCCCCTCAAATATTCTTAATTTTGGTGTGGTCTTGTGCTGTGGGGGAAGCCAGAGTACCCGGAGCAACTCCACCTGTCCGGTTTGGTGACCACTAAACAAACTCACATTTGCGGAGTGGGAATCGAACCCGAGCAGCCTAGACGAGAAGCGAGTGTACCAACCACTGAGGCTAGCCGGACAGCCATTTGCGTTACAGATCAACTGACTAATAGATTTATAAGCCAAGCAGGTCTTTGGTCAAACGACCATTTCCCTGAGCACAATGCTTAATATTGTGAACTTGAATTCCTTGTATCAAGAAATATATGTGGGTATATAGGTACTTTTATTAAAAGGTTAAGTCAAATATAATCTATGTTTAAACAAGCGATGTTTGTAAAACATCCATGCTCCCCGACTTGCCGCCCAGTTGTGAATATGTGCAATTGTTAAGAAATTTTTTTAATATGCAAGCCCAAGCGAGGTCTCGATATACGGTATCTATGTATGAAGTTTCATTAAAATACCTCGATGCGTGCTCAAGTTATTGAGAGGAAACCATTTTTCTATTTTTAGTAATGGTGTCCTTGACCTTGACCCCATGCACCCCATATGAAATCCCAAGAGAGGTCTGTATATAAAGTATCTATGTACGAAGTTATTGAGCGGAAACCATATTTTCTATTTTTAGCAACCGTGACCTTGACCTAACCCACCCCATATGCAATCCCAAGCGATGTCTCGATATAAGGTATATATGCATGAGGTTTCATTAAAATATCTCGATGCGTTCTCAAGTTATTGTGCTGAAACCGTTTTTTCTATTTTTAGTAACGGTGACCTAGACCCCACCCACCCCATATGCAATCCAAGCAAGGTCTCGATGTAAGGTATTTATGTATAAAGTTTCATTAAATATCTCAATGCTTACTGAAGTTATTGAGCATAAAACGTTTTTCTATTTTTAGTAACGGTGACCTTGACCCCACCCATCCCATATGCAATCCCAAGCGAGGTCTCAATATAAGGTATCTATGTATGAAGTTTCATTAAAATATCTCCATGTGTTCTCAAGGTATTGAGCGGAAACCGTTTTTCTATTTTATGTAACGGTGACCTTGACCTTGACCACACCCATCCCATATGCAATCCCAAGCGAGGTCTCGATGTAAGGTATCTTAGTATAAAGTTTCATTAAAATATCTCAATGCGTTCTCAAGTTATTGAGGGGAAACCGTTTTTTTATTTTTAGCAACGGTGACCTTGACCTTTGACCTGTTCACCTCAAAATTTATAGGGTTCTTCCTTTCCTCCAAAGTAACCAGCGTACCAACTTTCATGATCGTAGGTCAAAGCGTTCTCAAGATATCGTGCGCAAACTAAATGGTATACGGACGAACCTACCGACCGACGACGGACAGTTGCAAAGCAAGTTGGAAAGCAAGATACCCCCACTTCTTCGAAGGGGGGCATAATAAGAAACTGCATTGACAAAAAGCAGAAATTCATAGGACTGTTTTATGGTGTAGGTAAAAGTGGGTCATGTTTGTTGATGGGTTGTTGAAAAATGACAAAAACAGAGTCAGATCTAAAATAATAAATTCATCCAATTGTTTAGCATCAAACTAATATTTAATTTTCAATACTGAAAATTGGATCATATGGAATGGGTACAACTACTGGTAAATAAACTAGGGGCAGCATTCACAAAGCATCTTACTCTTTTTTTATGTTCACTTAAGTGTATCACATTGTATTTTGTACTAAATCGGAAGTTGTGTGTGTCTGATATTCCTCAGAATACTTTTTAATACTGAGAGTGTTTAAAAGCAATACTTACATATTATTTACTGATTGCCATCAAATTCATTGTTTAAAATCCTGATAATTTTTTTTCTAGAACTTTAACTAAACTAAAATTGCAATCTGTATTTCACAAGGAGGCCCCCTAGACCCCTGGCCAAATCGTTTAAATTTAGATAAAAATCGTTTGTTTCATTTGATAATGACAACCCTTTACTTATTGCTACACTGTTTCGATGTGGAATGATAAAGTCAAGGAAGTTTCCAGATTTAATGGTAAGGATAAGATATAACTTAAGATGCTTTGTGAATCATGCATACTTACAATTTCATCTAGGAACTGTATTGCTCGCTTGAGCTCTGGCTTTCTATCACAGAACATGCGGAATAATAGTCGACCAATGGGCTGGCTTGTAACAATATATTTGTAGGTGAGTGCTGAAACAAAAGACAAAAAAATATAGTACATATAAAAATATAATAACATATTTTTTCATGTTTGCAACCAATACACAGTAAATACTAATATAGTCAAATTTTTCATCTACTGAACTTCTTTTGTGACAATAGTGCAAATTCAATAATTGTTTTTCTATTTATACACCCACCTGTAAAATACTAAAAATTACTTGGGGGAAGAAAATGAACATTTTGGGGGAAAAAATGAAGGATAATTTGTCAGGGGAAACTGCCTTTAAACGGCACTTTAATTAGAGAAAAAAAATCACTGTTAAAGCATGTTAATTTTCCTGATAAAGATTGTTATCGTTTATCTTTTATAGCTGAGATGTTGTTCAATGGAAATGTTCGTTAAGACTGTTTCCATTTTCCCTTAAAACTTCCACTGGAATTTTAGTTAGCCTTCACATAAATATATCAGACAGTTTTCCCCCAAATTCCCAGAAAAAAACTCTGATTGTACCTAATAGTGTTTCCTATTCGATTCCACATTGTGGATGTCTATTACAATAGGCCTATTCACAAAATGCAAACGGACACGCCAATATGTTGTAAACAGTATAAGGTATCCGCATGGTTTACAATTTAAACGATAGAATCACCATACATCGGAGCAACAGACATTAAAACGTCTGATTATCAAAAGATCATCTATAAACCTGCAGTTGTTGCCATCAAATAGCACCGAACAATGATATGCGTATAGATTACAGCTGCATTCAATACGTTACAAATGATCACACATGGTGACACAGTTTTCCCAGTTATGGAAATTCTTCCACCTCTCATTTACGAAAGCTGTCCGTTACACGTATATACATATATATACGTGGTGATTCGTTCTGAAGCGTTTTATGCGATGACATGACAAAATCCCACAAGTAAAGAAGTATGTATAGTCCTATCAGATAATGGTAAAGAACTGATATTCACTTCAAAACATGATAGCACTAAGCATATACCCTTTATCAATTATTACAGTGTTTCCACTACTTTTCATAAACAGGGGTTCACCTATCCCCCCTGTGCACCGCTTCCATATAAAAATCATATGCAAAATCTTAATGGGCTTTTAATAACGAGAGGGCCCTGAGGGCCCTAGGACGCTCACCTGAGACCTTGTAACCCAATTGGAATGTGCATCCCCGAGGCGTGGCTTATTTTTATCCCAGGGGCATAAAATATGAACAATTTTGAACAAACCTCTGGGCCTTGTGTTTCAGGTACAGATTTTTAAAGTAACTTTGCTATTTAAGTCTATATAAAGCATGTGGCCTCTCAGGGTGTGGCCAGATTTGATCCCAGGGGCATATTTTGAACAATCTTTGGAGAGGACCACTATGAAATTACGTACCAAACAGAAAGTTGTGGGCCTTGCCAAATCAGAGGAGATGATTTTTTCAGTCATTTTGTTATTTAAGTCTATATAAACAATGTGACCCCCGCAGCGTGACCATATTTAACCCCAGGGGCATACTTTGAACAATATATGTTGAGGACCACTATACAGATGTTACATACCAAATATGAAACCTCTAGGCATTGTGGTTTCAGAGGAGAAGAATTTAAAAGTCATTTTGCTATTTAAGTCTATATAAACCATGTGACCCCCGCGATGTGGTCAGTTTTGACCCATGGGGCATAATTTGAACAATCTTTGTAGAGGACCACTTGAGGGTGTTATGTACCAAATACGAAACCTCTGGGCCTTGCGGTTTCAGAGAAGACATTTTGCTATTAAAGTTGATATAAACTAGGGATGGCATCGAATACCAAAATTGGTATTCGAATATTCCCTTTTTCATTCGAATATTCGAATATATTGGTATTAACTATTTTGAACTTGTGGCCTAGTAGACATAGTAGTTATTTTTTGTATGACATATTAGTTCCGATTAGCCAGTACCGTCATATTTTCATTAACAAATTGCGCTTTCTAATTAATGTATTTATTGCACATAAACAACTTCAGTACCCATTTTAATTGTTCTTTTAATCAAATAGTTATAAAAAACGCATTTGTATCAATTTAAAAACGCTCCGATAATCATTAGTTTATCAACATATTTGAGCGAAGTTTCTCAGATATAATGACTCTAAAATTTGTGATCTCACTTCTGTAATTTATTTGTAGTTACTTCTTTCACAAGTCTAAACGCGAGTTGCAATTACAATTTACAGTTATGTTTTCCTACTGTCTGGTGTAATTGCGTATTACTGGCATCTAGACGATAGGCCACTGACACCGACCCGTATATTCAATATCTTTTAATCTGACACGTGACACGGGCCCATACTATTGAAAACACGGTATTAGGTATCTACCGGTGAAATGCTGCCTTTATGTTAACAGAAAAATATTTTTTACAATCAGGAAAGTATTGTTTTTTTAAAAGCAATACAAATTTGCGAATATTCTAATAGGGTTTTAACTATTCGAATGGCAATCACTCAATCGAATATTTGAATACTTTTGCCATCCCTAATATAAACCATGTGACCCCCGGGGTGTGACCAGTTTTGACCCCAGGGGCATAATTTGAACAATCTTTGTAGAGGACCACTATAGGATGTTACATACCAAATACGAAACCTCTGGGCGTTGTGGTTTCAGAGGAACAGATTTTTAAAGTCATTTTGCTATATATTCTATATAAACCATGTGACTCCCGGGGCGTGGCCCGTTTTGACCCCAGGGGCATAATTTGAACAATCTTTGTTTAGGACCTCTAGAGGATGTCATATATCAAATGATAAATGTCTGAGCCTTGCGGTTTCATAGAAGATTTTTTAAGTTTTCACTTTTTAAATCTATTTTTAGCTCTGGTGACCTACATATTAAGAGGAACGGAAAGATTTGAACAACTTTGAAAGAGGTTCACCTAAGGATCATTCCTGTGAAGTTTGGTGAAAATCTGCCAAGCGGTTTAGGAGGAGATGTTGTTTGAATGAAAAATTGACGATGCACACACGCACGCACGCACGACGGACAACAGGCGATCACAAAAGCTCAACATGAGCACTTTGTGCTCAGGTGAGCTAAAAGAAACAGAAAAATGTAACGCCATATCGATAACGTCATTGTCCTTCAGATAGGTCAGTATTGATCTATGACATACTGCTACTGTATACACCCTCCATGTGGACGGTTTGTAATTCGGCTGCTAATTAAAGCGTCAACAGTGAAAGGACGTTGTTATGGGTGGCACGCGCAATATAAGCTGACGACGTCAAACTGTTAGACTTTGATGTTAAGCGGGTCGGGTTTATTGTTTGTCGCACTACAAGAGTGTGAATGAAAGAGTAGCGATGTAGGCAAAAAATCCAGACCAAACTCGATTTATTTATGAACGTCGTGTATAGTAAAATATTGAAGTACATGGGAAAAAATCGGGATCCACGGCCGATTCACGATATATTGGATATCGCGAAATAAGGGATCGCGATATAACGGATCTGCATTGTACTAAGACATTAATATTATAAATATACTTACAATTCTGACATAAAAATGTAAACACAAACACGACCCATATTATAAATTGATTTTTATCTTAGAATGTGAAAACATTTTTAAAGAAATAACTCTCTTGAGGTCTTTTTTGTTGACTTGGTACCTTTAAGAGTATTATGGCTATATTGCCCCAGATATTTCCCTCGAAAACCTGATGCCCCAAACAGCACTTCAACCTGGCTTGCATAGTTGACAAGCGAGCTACCAACATTAAGTGTATTAACAACTGCGACAAAACACAACAGGTCAACCATATTACAAACTACTGGCTGCGACAAAACACAACAGGTCAACCATATTACAAACTACTGGCTGCGACAAAACACAACAGATCAACCATATTACAAACTACTGGCTGCGACAAAACACAACAGGTCAACCATATTACAAACTACTGGCTGCGACAAAACACAACAGGTCAACCATATTACAAACTACTGGCTGTGACAAAACACAACAGGTCAACCATATTACAAACTACTGGCTGCGACAAAACACAACAGGTCAACCATATTACAAACTACTGGCTGCGACAAAACACAACAGGTCAACCATATTACAAACTACTGGCTGCGACAAAACACAACTGGTCAACCATATTACAAACTACTGGCTGCGACAAAACACAACAGGTCAACCATATTACAAACTACTGGCTGTGACAAAACACAACAGGTCAACCATATTACAAACTACTGGCTGCGACAAAACACAGCAGGTCAACCATATTACAAACTACTGGCTGCGACAAAACACAGCAGGTCAACCATATTACAAACTACTGGCTGCGACAAAACACAACAGGTCAACCATATTACAAACTACTGGCTGCGACAAAACACAACAGGTCAACCATATTACAAACTACTGGCTGCGACAAAACACAACAGGTCAACCATATTACAAACTACTGGCTGTGACAAAACACAACAGGTCAACCATATTACAAACTACTGGCTGTGACAAAACACAGCAGGTCAACCATATTACAAACTACTGGCTGCGACAAAACACAACAGGTCAACCATATTACAAACTACTGGCTGTGACAAAACACAACAGGTCAACCATATTACAAACTACTGGCTGTGACAAAACACAACAGGTCAACCATATTACAAACTACTGGCTGCGACAAAACACAGCAGGTCAACTATATTACAAAGTACTGGCTGCGACAAAACACAACAGGTCAACCATATTACAAACTACTGGCTGTGACAAAACACAACAGGTCAACCATATTACAAACTACTGGCTGTGACAAAACACAACAGGTCAACCATATTACAAACTACTGGCTGCGACAAAACACAACAGGTCAACCATATTACAAACTACTGGTACACTAGTTCTTATAATGCTTAACTGTAGTCGTATGCAAGGATATGTTTATTTGAAGTTAGTTTATACAATTTATACTATACATCCGAGACTCAAGTGGAGAAGGATATAGTCTCTAATAATCCAGTGAAGTGATACATAACCGTAGAACGCATTTGTACATGACCTAGAAATGTTTGCATACATTATTTTTTATATATGTCAAGATGCAAAGCATATGTTGAAAAAATGTATCAGCCATGACAATCGTATTCATAAGGCGTAAAAAAAATAGGGTAGGTAGGTCGGGAAATTTTTTTTTTTCTTCGTGTAAATGGTCAAATGAAGATTATAAAACTGAATAAATATTCAAAACACATCAGTAATATTCTTAAACATTGTTTATAAGTGGATACTATCAAAACAAAACACTTATTTATCCAAAACACATTTAATTATTGAAACAGGTAAGTAAAACAAACATCAATAAGACAAACCCAATAAAATGTTTTAGGGTTGGGGCATTTTTTTAGGGTAGGTCGGGTTACCTAAAACAAACATATTTTTTTTAAAGCCTAACTTGCTTTCATAGAAACTTGGAATAAACTACCCAAATTAATAATTGTCCTTATCCCTTTTTCACTCCATTCATGAAAGAAATGATCAATACATTCACATCTTAAATATCATGCCTTTAACGTCAATTTTATATTCACATAAACAAAAACTAAACAAACAAAAATGTATGGTCAAAATATATTATATTTGTAATTTATACACCATGAATTAATGTACCAGTACTTATTTTAATATTCATACTTGATACATTGTCAATGCACCTTGAGAAAAATAGTACACTTAGTTCAAATGACATTCTTGTCTTTAGTAGTGGCATGTTGTATCGGATAAAAAATTTAATGTTCCAAGGATAATGTGTTAGGACCAAAAATAAACCACATATGTATAAGGATGATGTCAGAATTACTCATTCAAGACAGAAAACAACTGACAGTTAAGTCCAAGACGAGTATTTGGGTCAGCATGCTAATAACCCCTGAGTATTGATCAAGTGATTCCCATATTGGTTACTACCAATGGACTGCATGTCATGTAACGCGTCACATATTTCCTGCTTTAGGAACTGCAGTCGCACTTGAGTGTCTTACAGCTGATCGTGCAAGTGCAAGGAAATCTATACAAGAGATCAACGGTATTATAGCGTAAGATCTGGGCTACAACAATATACCAATTTATTGTTTTCTATTGCAATATGTGTTTTCCTCATTTTATTGCAATACAACTTTCGTCAGGACATTGCCAAAGCATAAATATCCATATTTGGTAAATGCATTACTGGTAAATGCAGTATTTGTGGGCCCGGCTAACTCAGTTGGTAGAGCGCTGGACTGTCAATGCGGGGAAAGAGTTCGAACCCTAGCACGGCCACATAACTTGTGTGGGGATTGGTCATGAAATTATTTCTACGGCCATTCCCCCCCCCCACCTCTGATTAAAGTAGGGCAGTTGTCAGTTACTGGCATAGGTATGTGCACTTAGTACTGGTATACCGCTTAGATCGGCTAAGCTTGTCCAGGAAAAGTGTAAGTAGGTTAACTGACTGACCACAGTGATACGACTGAAATACTGTTAAAACCGGCGAAAAATTGCAAAACAAACAAGCAAAAGCAGTATTTGTGCCAAGTACTGTACGAGTTCATCAGCTAAAAGAAGTAAACAAGCCTACTCATATCTGTTGTTACATTAGGCCAACCTTAAATAATTGTTTGTTTGCCATTGCCTACCCTAGGTTGCTAGGAAAGGGTAGGTAGGTAGGCATTTTGGTAAAAAAAGAGGCAAATATATGAATGATCAATTTAGCGTCAAAATATAGCATATAACACAGACATTGCTTTTAATAATATAATCAAGTGTTTGTTGATATAACAAAAGCTTGCTAGCAATCATCTTTAATTAGACAATGAATGCTGACGAAATGGCAGCCTGTTGTTTTCACAAGTTTGATAAAACATGATTAGAATTGCAGCCTATTATAAGCAAGGGTTTATCGGATACAGTTAATATATTAACCCAATGGAAAATGACCGAAATGAAAGAATAGCGAGCTTTATTTAACCAAAAGAAAAAATATAATATTTGGAATAAAAAAAAAACTGGTTTGATATAACAAAGAAAAAAACTTTGGAGTAGGGACCTTTTCGTTGGGTAGGTAGGCAACGGCAAACAAAGTTAATTTTAATTTTGGCCTTAATTGGGCTAGCTGGACCAGGATTAAATGGGCAATTTGATTTTCTTTCTGGTTAAAACATTATATACAGTCGAAATGTGATACTGCGAATCACGATACCACGAAATAACAGGAAACTACCAACAAGTCTGCCGGGCCAGTTCGTTTTGGTTATATGTTTAACTACAAAAAGATGCAATACTACAAATTCCCGATACTACAAAAGATGCGTTACTACGAACAAATGTTCTGGTCCATTCATAATGTTTGTATTGAAATGTTAACACGATAATACGAATCATATTGTCACTTTATTTATGTAACTTGATTTATTCCTTTTGTTTGTCCAAGAATCATGAATGCTTGGTCATCATTTATAATTTGAGGCATGTCTTTGGAAACCCGTGCTTAATACATGCGCGTAAAGTGTCGTCCAGGTTCAGCCTGTGCAGTCAACACAGGCTAATCCGGGACTGCACTTTCGGCTTTTATGGTATTTTCTGTTTGAAGTCTCTTCTAAACATAAATCCACTGTAGGCGGAGAGTGCCGTCCTGAATTAGCCTGTGCGGACATTAAGCCCGGTTTTCCCATGACACGCCATTTATATTTTACAATATATTTTTATACAAATGTTACCATATTATTGCAGCCCTAGTAAGATCTAGGATCTGGAAATGTACACGATGCTGCTCAATGAAGCAGGAAGCAAAAGGGTGTCAAATTCTTTAACACGTGTTATTAATGTGACAATCAAGGGTTGAGTATGAAACTGTTGTATTTGCTGAACATTTCTTAGTTAAAAAAGCACATAATTATTATACATAATTATTAATTTCATATATTAAATTTCAAAATATAAAATGACCAAAGGGGCAGCAGAAGCAAACCTAAAAGTAGTGATATTTCATTCTATGTTTTTTCCTAGGAATTATTTTGGAAAAACAATTGGCTAGCCAGACCAAGAGCTTTACTAGATAAAATCAACATCCTAAAATTCCTTAGGCCAGCGCTAGTCAATTATTAAAACCTTCTTGTATAGCTATATGTATCTCAAACTAAACTGCTGAAAACATTGGACTGCTAACCAAGTAACTCAAACAAACGCTGCCGAAATGTATGGCCAAGTCAAACAATAACACACACCATTATATACATGTAGGTATCTCATACAAATCTATAGCTATCTCCAACAAAAGAAGCTGCTGAAAAAAGCCTGATCTCTATAGCTGCTATACTGTATCTCCAACAAACAACCCGTAGTAATCAGGCGCGGATACACGATTTTTTAGTAGAAGGGGGGCGTAAAATGCCAAAAATATTCTGTAAATGAAAGCTGCCAACAAACGGATTTCGGTCCATCTTACATGTTGGGTTAGATGACCATAAATTGATTGAAGAACACATCAGTGTCAACAAAAAAGCATGTTTTATACATGTATAAAGAGTTTTAAAAACAGACTGTTGGACAATTTTAGAGGGGGCGTACGCCGCGCCCCCCCCCCCCCCTATGGTGACATATAGCTACGAAAACAACTTAAATGTACAGCCATCTCAAACAAATGCTGCTGAAATCTACCAGTATACTGGTATCTACCCTCAAACAACTTGTGAAAATCAATTCAGAAGAACAGGAACATAAAATTCATCCATGATCTAAATATGGTATGCAGAAACATGTTGAGTATATGTATATCACATCCCCATTGTTTTTTAATCATTTTTAAACCAGCATATACTGATATATGACGAGGAAATATCAGTGGCAGTCCCAGTGGCCCAGACTTGGAGATGACAGGTTAGACCGCATGGCAGGCTGGTTTGACAAGGAAAGACTACATAACAAAGTGCAAAATTTGGTTAACAAAGTTCATTTTACATATGTGGTGCATCGTGGGAAAACCGGACCTAATGCATGTGCGTAAAGTGTCGTCCCGGATTAGCCTGTGCAGTCCGCACAGGCTAATCCGGGACGGCACTTTCCGCTTTTATGGTATTTTCTGTTTCAAGGAAGTCTCTTTTAAACATAAATCCATTGTAGGCGGAAAGTGCCGTCCTGGATTAGCCTGTGCGGATTTTAAAAGATATTCAACATTTCTGTGTTGGCCAGCCCAAAGGGGCAGCAGGCGGGAAACCAAAAAGGAGCAGGGCGCAGCACCTTGCTATTTTGCTGTAGATCTTTCCTTACATCACGCCACTACCTTGTCTGCCCAACAACATACCCCAATCAAATAACAGAAATTCTTCGACAAATTTGGTTGAAAAAACACAGGAAACAGCACACTATCTAAACCAAATATAGAAGTACATTGTAGTAAATACAATTTTTAGCAAATTATAATAAAGTTTTAGTGATTTGGGAAGGACAAAAACGTTCAATTCCCTGGGAACTGTAATCTTATGTCAACACAGTATTTGCAATACAGTCCTGCACACATAATTTAAGTTTATTTTCAACACTTTTTACAGATTTTCAAGCATTTAAATTGCAATATAAATAGCAAATTTTAGGCAGTAAGAAGATAAGTTTGGCCTTTAAATCAATTAAGATTCTGACGGAATATCAATAAATTATGCAATAAACAAGAATGCATTCAAGCATCCATTTAAATGTGCTCATGAGTAAAAACCCAGTACACTTGCTGGCTGATGATAACACTAACATAGTTATGAATTATAGTGTATTAAAATACCCAGCCGTTATCTGTGCATGTCTAAAACGTTATCTTGGTATCTATCATTTCAGAGTACCCACACCCTGTGGAAGGCAAATACAGAACCTCTGCCAAACTGCAAGGTGTCCAATATAGGCAGGAAGCTTATGGTTTCATTTGTATAAGTAACCATAACAAACTTGCAAGAAAACCTGTGCTGTGAAGCTGACCGATATATTTTAGGATTTCTTGCAGGAACTAGGAAAGACCCGAAATTGAGGATTGAACGTAAAACTGTTGTATCTGCTTAACATTTCTGTATCAGATACAATAGTTTCACACTTAACCCTTGCCATGTATCAAAAGTATCTAAAATAACATCACAGTTATTGTCACAGAAATTAAGGCTTGGATTGACTATGACTTTTGTAATTATTGTGCAGCTTTTGAAAATTAGTCTAAAATTCTAATCCCCAAATCAAAATGTCAGTGTTTAATTTGATAATTGTATTTAGGAATTGCTTACCAAGTAACAGTTTGCTATGAATTAAGAAACAAATTTCGATTTATCGGCTAATAAACAACGATTTGGATTTCTGATGTGTATGAATTTAATACACTGCATCACGACAAATCATTTTCTATTAGCTGATAAACAACAATAATGCAAAAATTATTTCGATTCTAACATGACTGGCAACATTTTCTGCAATTACGATGCAAACTTTATTTTACAGTTTCTGAACTATATTTCGGGTTGTTTATTATAAGTTTAACAACGGTGAACTTTGTTCTTTGTTTACAGAAAATCCTGCATGTGTCATATTAGAAATGATCATTAGTAAATGTCATAAAAACAATTAATGCTAAAATAGTCAACAATCAACAAGAAGCAGAGCAGCACTTAAGTTAAAGTCTCGGCAGAGCGGTATCTATCATTGTATGTACAACTATTCAGACTCAAAATGCATATTAAGGTTCACTAGTCTATAGGGAAAGATCTAGAACACAAAAGGTACAGGGTGCTGCTAAAAAGGAACAGGGTGGAAATACGGACCAGTCTGTTGACATTTTATAATAATTTGCTAAATCCAGGGTATTTACTAGTCAAATGCTTGTAATTAAGGTTTTCAAGCATAGTTTATTCATTTGTTATTGAATATTTGCAAAAATATACTGGTATACAATTTCCAAAGATATTCAACATTTCTGTGTTGACCAGCCCAGAGGGGCAGCAGGGGGGGAACCAAAAAGGAGCAGGTAGAGCACCCAGCCCAGAGGGGCAGCAGGGGGGAACCAAAAAGGAGCAGGGTAGAGCACCCAGCCCAGAGGGGCAGCAGGGGGGAACCAAAAAGGAGCAGGGTAGAGCACCCAGCCCAGACGGGCAGCAGGTGGGAACCAAAAAGGAGCAGGGTAGAGCACCCAGCCCAGAGGGGCAGCAGGGGGGAACCACAAAGGAGCAGGGTAGAGCACCCAGCCCAGAGGGGCAGCAGGGGGGAACCAAAAAGGAGCAGGGTAGAGCACCACAGAGGGGCAGCAGGGGGGAACCACAAAGGAGCAGGGTAGAGCACCCAGCCCAGAGGGGCAGCAGGGGGGGAACCAAAAAGGAGCAGGGTACAGCACCCTGCTATTTTGCTCCAGATCTTTCCCTACGTCTATAATATACAAAATGAATACTGGGTACTTGTAAAATATAATAATATGGTAACCAAACAAAATGAATACTGGGTACTTGTAAAATATAATAATATTGTAACCATACAAAATGAATACTGGGTACTTGTAAAATATAATAATATTGTAACCATACAAAATGAATACTGGGTACTTGTAAAATATAATAATATTGTAACCATACAAAATGAATACTGGGTACATGTAAAATATAATAATATTGTAACCATACAAAATGAATACTGGGTACTTGTAAAATATAATAATATTGTAACCATACAAAATGAATACTGGGTACTTGTAAAATATAATAATATTGTAACCATACAAAATGAATACTGGGTACTTGTAAAATATAATAATATTGTAACCATACAAAACGAATACTGGGTACTTGTAAAATATAATAATATTGTAACCATACAAAATGAATACTGGGTACATGTAAAATATAATAATATTGTAACCATACAAAATGAATACTGGGTACTTGTAAAATATAATAATATTGTAACCATACAAAATGAATACTGGGTACTTGTAAAATATAATAATATTGTAACCATACAAAATGAATACTGGGTACTTGTAAAATATAATAATAGTGTAACCGTACAAAATGAATACTGGGTACTTGTAAAATATAATAATATTGTAACCATACAAAAACACCATTATAATGGTAATATGTTACCGTATAAAAACACCATTATAATGATAATTTGTTACTGTATAAAAACACCATTATAATGGTGATATTTTACTGTATAAAAAACATACTCTATTCACTTGCTATTGAATATTTGCAAAAGTATATTTGAATTTCAAAAGATATTTAACATGTCTGTGTTAATCAGCCCAGAGGTGCAGCATGGGGGAACCAAAAAAAGCACGGTGCAGCACCCTGCTATTTCCCCCTAGATCTTTCTCTAGGTGATATGTTACTATATAAAAACACCATTATAATGGTAATACATTGTATCTGATGCAGAAGTTTTTTGACTGACAGGGCACCATAAATTTCTATGATAACCAAGAATGTTTAGTGTTTTCTTTTCCAACTTCAGAAAGAACTTTGAAGGTAAGAAGATTCAGATATCTGGCAGACTTGCCATCTTTATATTGACACCAATGTATAACAGCAACCATGTTGCCATGATAAATTTTGATTAATCTTCACAAACACCATACTTTTAATTAACAGTTTTATAACAAATCATCTATGAATACAGAAGAATTAAAAAAGAAAATTGGTTGGTTTGGTTTGGATAATCAAAGCGGGTCATTTACAATCGATTTATCGATTTATTGAAAAAATTGCAACCTTGCAAACACCAACTACATGTACAGTTAGAGTTGTGATATGTGCACATACATTATTACAAGAGGCTCCTTAAAGATGGCATGCGGAAAGAGCTCGTGAAGAGCAATCGCAAAAAACAAGCTTTTCCTGAACCAATTCAAGTGCAAAATAAACACTTGAGCTCATAAACAAACCATTCTGTTGGGTAAAAAATTTAAATATCTTATTTCTTTAAGTTTAACCAATGTTTTTTGTGTGCCTGTTTTTTATGTGAAGAGACAACCTGTACCAAAAACAAAACATTGGGAATTTAAATATAACTAAAATCAAATCACTGTGAGTGATTTGAGAAACAGAGATGCTTTTGCCTTATATAGTTGTAGTCTTATAAGACAAAATGTAGGGAGACTTGGGCTTAGAAAAGGTCATGGTAATAATTGAGGTGTGTCATGGGAAAACCGGGCTTAATGCATGTGCGTAAAGTGTTGTCCGGGATTAGCCTGTGCAGTCCACACAGGCTAATCAGGGACAGCTCTTTCCGCTTTTATGGTATTTTCTGTTTCAAGAAAGTCTCTTCTGAACATAAATCCACTGTAGGCGAAAAAAGTGCCGTTCTGGATTAGCCTGTGCTGACTGCACAGGGTAATCCAGGACGACACTTTACGCATATGCATCAAGACTGGTTTTCCCATGGCACGCCTCAATTATATTCAACACTGTTATTAGACGGGTGCAAAATTCAGTTTACCAGACAATCCTCTCACATAATATCATCAGACTACTGACACCATGATCTTTGATCCTTAAATTGGAAACACACGGTCACATTAATTATACTGCCAAATAGTTATGTTTAATTTATATATATTAAAATATACTTATCATACAATATTGAAATAATCTTATTTGCTATGTGGGAGAAGTCAACACTGAAATTTGGTAATATTGGACAGTGTTTGGTCTTGGGGTTTATGTACACTCAAACCAGAAGTTAATGGGGGGGGGAGTACACGTTAACTTAAAGGTATAAAAGAATGCAAAGGAGTGCAAGTTATTCATGGTAGTACCATTACTGTTTTAGCGATGTCTCAAACTCTGATTTTTGGTCTATTTGCAACCTAATATTGTGTGTAAAAAGCAATAAAAGTTGTAAATTTTTTTTTTAAATACCAACCAAGCTTGATGGGAAATTTTTTCTTATTTGGGGAAAAATTGCATCATTTTAGTGGAAAATGGAAGTTTATTGGCAAGGGGAAACTGCCTTTATTCGGCACTTAAAATAGTAAACAAATCAAAGCGCTGAAGGCACTGCAGTTGTTCGCTGTTGCGTAACATTGGGCACAACTCACTGTATTCAAAGTTAATAGCAAGTTTAAATTAAACAGAAAATATTCGAAAGAGTTATTGAGATTGTTTCTAAATGTAAATCTGTCTACAATTTTGAATATTAGAAAGCAAGAACATTCGTTTGTGCTAGTAGTTATTGAAAATGTTTGTGCACTGTTCAATATCATAGCGTCTGATGGATCTTTTCGACTCGTCCAAATAAATCAGTACAATAGACACTTAAGACCCGATATGGCGTATTTTGTAGAATGTTTTGCAAATATATTGAAAATACAGTAATATTAAAACTGTGTATTACAACCAGTAAATAGAATCAAATTGCATGAAGTCACCTAAATGACCATAAAATAACTTAAAATGAAAACCCCGACGCGTTATCATGGACAATCTGGGCAATTAGAGAGGTATGCCATATCATATGTCACCTTAAATACAGTGTTTATAAATTTATGAACGTTTCATTGGTAAAATATGATAGTTGCGCTAATAGCTAGTTCAGTGTTCTTATGTGAAGAAAATAAAAATCACTGAATATAAATTCTGGTTAAGAAGCCAGAACCAACAAACACGACGTGTTATACATGAAAATATCGTCTTTCCAAAAAGTCAAACATCAAACGAAAATATGTGTAAAATTGTGTTAACTAGTTAAATCCTACATTCCGTGTTTTACTATAATATTTAAGTCACCATTATAAAGATTACTAGAACAGAGACATTGCTTGGCGATTTATTATCTTCAAAATGTGACGTTAAAATAGATATTGCGACGTTAAAATCGATATTGCCACGTAATAAAATCAGATTGTAAAATATATATCGCCATTGTGTAGTTAGGTTAGTTTTTGTCTCTCTATAATGCTGATTTGAATTGTATCGGTTGTTAAATGTGCAGCTGATGAATTGAGGTCCATTGTAAAATGTGCGCCACTAATTAAAACGTTAACAGGTGTGAAAACTAGACAGCCGCTAACAATAATATGTGCAAATTAAATATGGCCTGTCAAAACAACTTTCAATTGAAAATGAAAAATATTGTAGGGCAAGAAACCTGATGAGCCAAATTCTTTGTCCGGTGTACAATATCATGGTCTTTCTTTGGGCTACAGACATAATTATCTTACTTTTAATGGCATTCTGACATTACATTTTCATAACACATTCTCCGAATGTATCGACCGGGTATATAGTGAAAAATGATGGTTTTAGTTTTATTACCAGGCAATCTCCGTGAAAGACAGTAGATTAATTTGCCAAAGAGAAATAACCATGGCGTAAAGCAAAACTCAATTTAAACCTTAAAAACAAACACTATGCTAAATAATAAAAATATTTAACATTATTATGAATGCAACGACAGTGTTAAGCTTTTCAACCGTATTAGCAAAGTTGTTGCGCTATAATGTTTGGTTATGTTCTAAAATGCTTAAAGGAAGTTACTCAAAGAATATCATATTTTAGAAATGTTGTCTTTTTTTTTCAATTCATAAAGAATCTGGAGTAGCAAACGCTTATATTCTGTGAATCAAAACTAAAAGAAATAAAAATGAGAAAAAAATCCCGCCTCTCATGGGGGATCGAACCCCGACCGCCGGCGTGTGAGTTTAACTCGTTCCAGAGTCTGTTCCAAATTGCACCGTAATTTTCTGATAACCTTAATAGAGAGTAACCGACCGCTCCTGCTAGCATCAATGATTGCTAGTACCTGTACTGCGTAATTACCGATAAACTGTGAACTCCATTTTGTCCATTATTATTATTATTATTACGACAAAGTGAAGAATATAATAAGTAATAAAATAATTCAAGGTAAAATGAAAAGTTACACATTTTTAAACACCACACATAAGCACCTTAACTTGCATCGACAATAAGCGAGATGAATATGTAAGGTTATCAATAAGTTCGAACGTTTCATAGTGGACTACTTTCTTCCGCGATATTTTTTCTAAAAATGTGATCCTACACTGAAAGCTGTGAATTACCCGACGGACTTTAGTTTGTTTTAAACATATTTTGTTCTAATCACATTCTTGATCAAAACGATGGATGCATTTGGGAAACGTTCGTGATATTCAAATGGCACTTCTTACTGTCGCGTAATAATAACTGAGTTAAAATCATAGTGAATTTTTCACCTTTGGATTTTAGAAGCGGTACATACATGTACAGTTGTTCTGTGAACAACTAAAAATCACTGGTAAATGAACATATACACCCCAATTTTATTACCTGTTTGTATCATTAATGTACATGTATACCCTGATTTTATTTTCTGTGTATATCCTGTTATTTTCTATGCATGAATTTCGATGTCGCCGACATGCAGCTCTCGACTAACAGTTTGTCATTGAAAAGCATGTTACACGAAAAAAATCTTCCTTATAACATCCACGGACATAGGCAAAAACAGCTGCAAAAACTGCCAACAAGATTTTATTGTATGTGAAAAACACAAGAAGATGTATGCGAAAGGGTCACTTTCATTGGTTAACTGCTTATCGATCTTCCAATGTGGGCGGAGCCGTCTTATGGTCTATAGCCGTTTACACATAGCTTTTCAAATGTAAGGTAGTGTTAGTTAACTATAAGACGTTTTTCATTGGACAGCTTGCTTTATCACTGAGTGGAGTAAATTTCCAGGCAGACAACAGGTGTTAAATTCGGTAATGGTATTTTTGAAAATGACTGAACTTGGATGTGCAAGTAAGGTGAAGGTTGCATGACATGACAGGGTTAAGAAATTGACTCCCTGCTGATCCCAAAGGCCTAATTCATGTCAAGTTGTATACTCCAAATAATATTGCTAACTGTAAACAGGGCTTTCATTAACTTCTGAAAAGTGGAAGTTTGAACTTCCTGGCCTCTGATTTTGGAAGTTTTGCTCATAATATTTGGAAGTTGTGAAAGTATTGCACTACATGTACAGAAGTCCTGAGCATTTCAGAAATGATATTAAGTATAAAATTCAAGGAGTTTTAAGGCCAGTTCTTTTTCATGAAGTGTTTATATGCCAATTTATTCAGTGAAAGAAGTATACATTTAGATTAATTACTTAATTTTTCTTATAACTTATTCATCCTTACATGATGGAACTTTGGAAGTTCCATTGCTGCAATTTTGGAAGTTCTGTAACTTCCATGGCTGCAATTTTGGCAGTCCTGTGACACAACTGGGAGTAAATAACTCCCAAACTTCCCTTAATGCAAGCCCTGTATAAATTAACAATTCAATTTACTATTTTGAAATAACCTGGTTATGATGGTTTCTTATGAAGTGCCAACAGTAAATATATATTGCAATAGATGCATTAGGCCATTATTTGCGCCAATGATTCTTTGTAGATAAAATCTAATATTATACTCTATTCGGATGGAGTCGCGGTACGGGCGGTGTTGCGGTAAACAATAAACATCATCTAGTGAACATTTCTTGTAAACAAAACCCACATCTTTTTCTAGTCTCGGCTTCTTATTATAGAAATGCATAGAATATTGCAAAGTACATTCGTTTTTGTTTCAACATGCTTGTATAATGCATTTCTTCTTAGAGTCTCATCCGATTCCAATGCAGAAATTAATAAGATATTGTTTTAACTCTGTTGTCTGCGCCAAATTAGTAGGAGTATTGCCCCGTGGGTTTTTCTGCACAAGTTATTTCCTTTCTGGTAATACAGGTTATACTGTACACTATTTATTTTTCAAAATTGGCAAGGATTGCTTCGCTTGTTACCGATTACCGCGACTCCGTCGTGCAATATGTCAAATTTAACTTATAGACCCTCCATCGTGCAAAATGTCAAATTTAACTTATAGACCGTGTTGTTTGGTTTGGTGTTTTGCAGGATTCCAAATGAAATAATTGTTTATTTGTTGTTTGCCATGTGTGTTTAAGACATGTTTACACCTTATAATCGTTTATTAAAAGTTGTAAGTGTTATCTTTCCATTTTGGTAATTCAAAAAATCGTTAGTACCACGACTCCACCGGAACACAGTATATATGATTAGAGTTTCAGGGATCTCGGAAACGCAAAATCAACGCATATTTTTTCAAAAGGACGCATGTCAAACCCATGCCAGGAGTCCTTGGGACGCATGCTTTTTGGCTTACTGCATATACCCTGTTACTTAATTAACACATACACATACATGAGTGCCTGCAGTAAACTCGGCAGTAGTGGAGATAAAATCAATATCGGCCCCAGTACACACTGCAGCTGTCAAAGTCTAGTCCTTAAGATCCACCCACAGCAGTCTCTTCGCTCCGCCCACACCACTCCAGACATTTACTGTTAATTTTCATTGGTAAATTACATTTGTCACTCATTGCTGTGCTTTAATGCACAAGTCAATTAGAACGTGCGAAATCGCCGAAATGTGACAAAAGGCGTCCTCAATTAAGAACAGTTTTGAACATATTTGACAACTTAAAGCAAACAACATTGTTAAAATGAGTGAAAAACAGCTTCAGCTGATTTCATTTATTTATATTGCCAATCCTATTTCATGAATAACAACTAAATCTCTGTAATACGGTGATAGGAATTTTTGTTTTGACATAAATTTTATACGAAAATCTAGGGCTGAATTTTATCAGGAATATAAAAGCATCGATCAATAATTATACATAAAGGAACTTTCTAGTATATAACACCTATGACAATACATAAATTAACAATACTGGCGGTAATCGAAGTACAAAATTTTGCAACGTCACATATTTTCGCGACCTCGCGAAAATTTTCGTCGCCGATTTTACATGTGTAAAACGCATGCAAACACAACACATACTTTGGTGTTTAACATCACCAATAATTGCTCCTTTTTACATTTTGTGTCGTTAGCCTGATTCACAATTACTCTACTTGACAGTAACTTATGCTTTACTGTAATCACCGCATCATAACTTTTTACACATTACAAATAAGTCAACAAGTTTAGACCATCAATTGCAAATTGTCCAGAATTTACCTGTTTTAACATTAATTATTGGTACAAAAATATTGCTTTATAAGACATGATTAAGTGTTATATATTATAATTCAGTGTTTTTTTACGGCCATTTTGGGGCCGATATTCGGCCCCATTCCCCTCCCAAAAACGTATATATTTTTCCCCTATTTTTCACTAAAAATTCCCCTCCAGAAGTAAAAAAAAAAACCACTGCAAAATGCAAAAATAAACACGCAAAGGTAATCGAGAAAATAATGAGTGCCGTGGTTTAAACGCGTATACGCGAGTGGCTTCCCTTGTTTGTCTAGACGCTTGGTTTATGTGCATATCCTATAAGCAATGAAAGCGTTTCATCTTTTAATGTTCGTGTAGAAGCTTTGCTTATCCAGTTATATAGCGATGCAAGCGTCTCGTCAACATTGACAAATCTACAGAATGTCACACAATGCGAAATTTTACAAAAAGAAACTAGATTATAAAAAACACGGAAGGGTGCAAAAAAATAGACTTTCTGTTCAAGCAGTCAGCACTGCAACAAACTACTTCAGGCGCTGTAAATGACCAACTCACGGTAAGATTCTATGCAAAATGAACACATTTCAGAGCACGTTCCTGAAACTTTTGAAAAAAATCGTTTGAAAGAGATGTTTTAAATGCAGTCTTGATAACGAATGTAATTAAAATAGTTTTAACATCAAGCTTTGTACTATATTTTAAAATAGTTTTCTGATATTTTCATTTCTTAGGATGACAAGTGTAATGAGCCAGAGTCACAGTCTTTTGTGAATACAAACCCAGAGCAACAGTCTGAATAGATAGAATTTGGATAGAATCAAGTATATCTGCATTTTTGAAATAATTGAGTACTGAGTTATTATATTGAGTAGGAGGAATTTTGTTTCACTATTTACATTAATTGTATGTTGGAAATAACGAAACGTAGTAAAACTGTAACACATACATTCCATCAATATGCCTACAATAATTTTACAACCATGTTTAAAGGATGTAATAAAAATCCTATGGTTATGTGTCATAATAGCTTGCATTGAAATCTCATATTTTCACTATTATATTACTGTATTATATCAGTTAAACACTGACCAATACCAATTGCAAACTGTTTTTCGTTTTAAGTATTGAGTATATTAATTGAGGTTTGTCACTATTAAATTTCTGTTTAATTGAGCAAGATTAATGGTGTTTTAGAACTGGGTATTTATGTATGCACATGCCTTATCGGTTAATCAGATAAAATAAATACTTTGTGTATTCAACTTACTGTAATGGAAAATGTTAGAGTGTATTCATTATAACACCTAAATGTGAGAATAAAAATATTGTTATAAATATATTATATAGGAAGGTATCGAATCTGATTTTCCCCTTTTCATCAAAAACGACGCGATTTTCCCCTCCTGAAGGGCCCCGCCACCATTCCCCTATAGGTGAAAAAAAACACTGTAATTGCATAAACCTATACAAATAATATAAAGAATAATAATATTATAAAGAATAATAATAATTATTATTATTATCATGATTATTATTTTATTTGTAACTGTCATATATTGTATAAGTGAATAAATTGTAAAAATTCCATTCACTTTTGCTCGTCACAAACATAATTTGTATTTCTTTTCTACTTGGGACTCCTACTTTTTAGGGGGAAGGAGTCCCAGGACTCCTATATTAAAATCCTAGTGAGATCCCTGAGTTTGTTATAGTGTTCTTAAGACTTTCTGAAGTTTAGGATAAATTGGCATATAAAAAATCAAACTTAATGACACCTGCCTTACAAAACCCAGATGCAATCTGAATCACCGAGTTCCATTTGAAATTTTGAATGCCATGCATTGATTTATTGTTAGCAAATGTTTAAATCTGCAAGATCTGGATTTATAGTTAGGAGTTGCATTCAAAACAAATACTTTTAAATTGTGTACATATATTTTGCATGCAAAATGCATGCAAATATAAAATAAAATAAATATGAATAGTGATTTAACTTCTCGCTACATCTATATTCTAATTTCTATATGTTTAATTGTCATTAACTTGAATAAGATTAGCTACTTACACAATTTGTTTTTTAAATCCATGCATTGTAATATGTGTGGAAATTTTAAGATTTGTTTCCATTTTTTACTCTTGCCCTTTCTTTTTCCACCACCACCTGAAAAAGAGGAATATATCTTGAGCATTCACACATTAACAGAAATCGTTGTTAATAATTGCAAGAACTAATCAATTTCAGATGACAGTGTCTGCATTTGCCAGCTATTACCTTCTCTCGCTTTCAGGTAAACGGTGTTTGCAACAATATTTTCCAATTCCATTGGGTCTCTAGGAGTTAATGGACCTACAAAAGGGTCCAATTAAGGCCCCTATTCACCCCCACTAGCTCTTTATTTATAATCCAAGGGTGTGGTAAAGCGAAAATGGCGACTTTCATTATAGAATTATTACCCGCTTTGACGTTACTGTTTCATACCGAACCGGGAACCATAATTATCGAACGTTCCAATTGGTTCTTGTTCTGACGTCAATAAAACAGGGGAGGTAAATACTTTGATGGGGCTGTTTGCGATATAAAATTATTAATTGAATAAAATTCATAGAGCATATGCCGTATATTATTATTACATGTATGTAAATTATAAATATAAATCAAAAAGGTTTGCTATACTTACAATCGAACTTATTTTAAAGATTGAGTCAGTGTTTCTAATACTTAAAACATGTCTCTCAAATATAATTATTTACAAAATATTATAATGCACAATTTAACCAAATGCGGGTAATTATATCCTGGCACCAAGTCACACTTTACAGAACTAATAATAAAACTGTTAATGTGACGCATGTGTAAAGCATAGCCCTTCGACTCGCATACATACACTTATGTTTGCTGCACAGCATTTCAAAATTATGCAAAGGCATTTGTACTATGACTACAAATCTTGAACTGATCGCTATAATTTATAGATCGCACTTCATACATTCAGACGATTCTTTTGATGCACCAGCAGTTGGTGCATCATGGCAGATAAAAGGCATCAATAACAAAAAATCCACGTGTAATGTGTAACACATCCAACACGATTGCATTGAATTAATTAATTGCCAATTTAACATTTTATAGCAGGAATAACTCTGTGCGCTATGATACACCAAAACATCCCCGCTCATGTGTTGTGCAAGTAGGGAGGTATAGACCGTTTTCACGACGGCATAAAATGGCAATCGGAGCGCGCAAACCCATTCCAAGATTAGTGACCTATTTACACCTGAATTTCCCAGTGATATGTTACATCCTTGCCCTATCTACCAACAATAAAGCTTCCTCATTAATTATGGATCTAGACGGTGACCCGGATCACCATCTCATCATTTGTTCAATGGCCGAGTTACAATATTCAATAAAAGTTTATTCAAATCTCTTGGAAACATTTGCGTAAAGCTGCTAATATTGACATTTATTGTAATCATTTCGAGGAACAATTTCTTTGTATTAGACTAAGTCATTATGGTTATTTTACCACTGTACACAAGACACATGAATTAAAAAAAAAAATATGAGGACTATATTAAATTACTGCACGCATATTTGCATGTATCCAACGGATATCAGACATTTTGAACAAATGTCCTATTTAAATCGAAACTTTAAGATTTAGTTAATAGTAACCGGCTTTAGATCACAGAAGAAAATTTTAATGCGAAGTGCAAAATAACGCACTAGCACGCTAATTGGTTATTTTATAATTAAAAAATAATATAATGGCATATCTAGTACAAATAAGAATATAATTATAGAGGAGCATTGTTAAGGGATGTAAAAAAGCAGGTATTAATTGTGTAACATTTTTTCGCGACAAATGAAAAACGGTTAAAAAGCACTAAATAATGTTATGCATCTATTTTCAGAAACTAGTATGTTTTTATATGTTGAATGGTTAATATGGCTAATAATATGTTTGGTCAATTGTACAGTCTTGATGGATAGTTTGAAGTCATCAAGTCAGTTCTTTAATATGAATATAAAGTTGATATTTCACAGTCTTGATGGATTGTTTGAAGTCATCAAGTTAGTTCTTTAATATGAATATAAAGTTGATATTTTAGAATTCCAGATAGTTTTGTAGTGTGCGTGGGTAAGAACCAGCCGCCCGGTTAGCTCAGATGGTAGAGCACTGTGCTAGTTTTCGGGCGGTCGTGGGTTTGAGCCCTGCACCGGGCGCACTTTTCCTCCTAGAAGGCTAGATTTACTTTAATGGTATCAGAAGTACACGGCAGGATTGCCTGGAGTTGGCCTAAAAGGTTAATGGGAGGAGGAATGTAGTGTGCATGGGTAAGAACCAGCCGCTCAGTTAGCTCAGATGGTAGAGCACTGTGCGAGTATTCCAGCGGTCGTGGGTTCGAGCCCCGCACCTGGCACACTTTTTCGCCCAGGTATACTTTAATGGTGTCAGAAGTACACGGCAGGATTGCCTGGACTTGGCCTAAAAGGTTAATGGGAGGAGGAGTGTAGTGTGCGTGGGTAAGAACCATCCGCTCGATTAGCTCAGATGGTAGAGCACCGTGCTAGTTTTCCGGTCTTCGTGGGTTTGAGCCCCACACCGGGCGCACTTTTCCACCCAGATTTACTTTAATTTTATGCCAAAGGGTACTCGGTATTCCCAAGATACCGTTTCTCCAATGATACCATGTCACAAGAAACACTTGAATAATAGCACAATGGCGGGTACGGCTAGCTCAGTTGGTAGAGCGCTGGACTGTCAATCTGACCGTTAGCTCAGTCGGTAGAGCGCTGGACTGTCAATCTGACGGCTAGCTCAGTCGGTAGAGCGCTGGACTGTCAATCTGGGGATCATGAGTTTGAACCCCAGCCCGGCCACATAACTTGTATGGGGATTGGTCATGAAATATTTCTACGGCCATTCTCCCCCTACCTCTGATTCAAGTAGGGCAGTGTCAGTTATTGGCATAAGTATGTGCACTTATTACTGGTAAACCGCTTAGATCAGCTAAGCTTGCCCAGGAAAAGTGTGAGTATGTTAACTGACTGCCGTGATATAACTGAAATACTGTTAAAAATGGCAAAAAATCCAAACAGTTAAACAAACTATGAATAATAGCACATACTGGTACATTGTAAAGTGTATGTAAATTAAAACTATTTTCCC
Source organism: Congeria kusceri (assembly GCA_027627225.1). Classification (NCBI taxonomy): domain Eukaryota; kingdom Metazoa; phylum Mollusca; class Bivalvia; order Myida; family Dreissenidae; genus Congeria; species Congeria kusceri. The sequence continues at coordinate 7,413,815 of CM051034.1, read as the reverse complement.
CTTTATATACACAATTAACATATCTAACTTTGTTTTAAAGTTTAAAGATATGTGAATAGTGAAGAAACAACTACTATTCAATGAGTTTATACTCTATGTATATTTAAATCTATATATCGCAGTAAAATCCAAACTGGGTAACTTTTACCAGACTGTAGGTCCTGTAAAACGGAAAAATTTACAGGACCTTTTTTTACAGGACCGAAAATATGCATAAAACAACTGTAAAATTCTGTTAGTAGCAGGTGCGCGAAGTTACAATCAAGCACGTGTTTTTGGACTGATTTTCTAATTCGCAACCCATCACAATGCAATTTTTACAATGTATGAAAACATTAGTGGCGTATACAAACCGAGACAAACTGACAGCTTTTTTATTTTACCGAACATGTTTGGCTGAGACTGATATCAAGAGAAACTCATTTTCAAATTAACAATTGTGTTGCTTAAAAAACTGAAATGATATCTTTCCAGATTTCCAGTGCCCTCTGGTATCCCAGCTTGTACCCTATCAAAAGTATTGTTTGAAATTTAAAAGAGTATTGAAGCTTTGTTCTATTTCAGTGTTACAATGGAGAATAGCTCTGACCCAGAGTATATGCAGCGGGTGTATCAAAGTCTCCTTCGGAAAGACAACTTATCCCTGGCAGCCCTAAACACAGCCAGCGGTGACACTGAGCCATCGAGTCAGTCACAGATCAGACAGACTGTGAAGATAATACAGTCCAATGGTTCGCCTGAAACACCATCGAGGAAACATGTTAGTGTTCCCGTAACTCAAAAGTGTTCATTGTTTTGGTCACTGATGGTAAAAAAGAAAAAGAACAGATTACGTAAAGTAGCCGAAGTAAAACAATCTGATACTGAAGTACATGTGTTTAGGAGGTTCATATTTTTGATCACCTGCTGGAAAATAAAAAATGAACATAAAGTAGCCGAGGTAAAACAATCTGATATTGAAGTAGGAGTTATTATTTGTAAAATGGGTAAAAACATTAGTTTATGTGTGATTTCATGTGTTGTTATGTTTCATATTTAAAAAAAATAACAGTATGGCTGTCAGATGTTTGTCATAGTAAAGGATTGTATATGGTACTTAGTAATTCTTTTCTTTTGCCTCAGTAATTTGAACTCATTTTTATGTCATAGTATATTAAACATACACATAGTTCACATTAACTTCTTATTTTCGGCTCAATTGTTTCTTTTCACTTTTTGATCTAATAGGAAATTTTTGGTTTTAGCACTGCAACTTGTTATTTGCTCTTGGATTATATGTTCTCTTCTTTCCAAAGCATGTTAAAGTGTTGATTTTTGTATGTTGCTTATGTGAAATAAGTAATTGTCAGTAACTGTTAAACAATTATTACACTGTACACCCTTGATTTCAGGCAGTGGGAAGTAAACATGGGGCAATTCAAGGCTCCAGCTTACTGGGAAAATCAAAGTGAGAATACAGCGTTTTTTTCACCTTTTGGGGAAATGTGGCGAGGCCCTTCAGGCGGGAAATTTTACGGCAAAAGGGGTTTTGTTTTTGTAGAAAAGCATTGTAACATTTTTATATTCAACTTTGTTATAAAACATTAATCAATTGTTTTGCCACAATTGTTAACTCACAAACTTAGTTTGATAAAAAAAAAAATGCTGGAATTGTTTACGAAAATTCCTGTATCTTAGTCAATTTTTGTCCGATTTTGATCAAGTTTTTTTTTTCAAAATAAATGTAAATTCTGAGGGGAATTTTAAGGTAAATATAGGGGAAAAATATATACTTTTTAAGCAGGGGAATGGAGCCGAATTCTGGCCCCAAATTGGCCCTAAAAAATCACTGGAATACAACAATAGTCTTGGACCAATCTGTTATTTATTATTCTAACATGACGCGCTTTCTATAGACAAAGAACAAAATTCACCATTGTTAAACTACCAATAAATAACGGGAAAAAAATATTCTGGAATCGTAAAATAGAGTTTGTACTGTAATTGCAGAATATGTTGTTAGGTCATGTTACAATCGAAATTATTTTCGTATTAGCATTGTTTATTGGGTAATAAACACCGATTTGTCATTCTGATTCGGTATATTAAACCACTCGGGCTCACACCCTTGTGGTTTAATTCATACACATCAGAACTCCAGATCGTTGTTTTATTAGCGGATAAATAACTCTAAATTAAAAATTATTTCTTAAACATATTTGTTGCCCCAGAAAAAAATACTGGTATAAGCAAGTTTGAAATGTGTAGATTTTTGTAAACCATTTTCTGAAAATTCCCTGTAAAGAAATTTATAAGACTTGCTATGAAGAACTTTTGGAAGGCTCATTGTTGTTCTTTATGTGTTTCCTCCGTACTTGTGATCGCCCATTGTCCGTCGTGCGTGCGTGCGTCCGTCCGTCGTCAACTTTTCATTCAAACAACATCTCCTCCTAAACCACTTGGCAGATTTTTACCAAACTTCACAGGAATGATCACTGGGTGACCCTCTTTCAAATTTTTTAAAATCGTTATGGTCCGCTGCATATGTAGGTCACCAGAGCTAAAAATAGATTTAAAAAGTGTAAACTTAAAAAATCTTCTCTGAAATTGCAAGGCCCAGAGGTTTCATATTTGGTATGTAACATCCTATAGTGGTCCTCTTCAAAGATTATTCAAATTATGCCCCTGGGATCAAAACTGGCCACTCCCCGGGGGTCACATAGTTTATATAGAATATATAGCAAAATGACTTTAAAAATCTTCTCCTCTGAAACAGCAAGGCCCAGAGGTTTCATATTTGGTATGTAGCATCCTATAGTGGTCCTCTACCAAGATTATTCAAATTATGCCCCTGGGGTCAAAACTGCCCACGCCCCGGGGGTCACATGGTTTATATAGAATATATAGCCAAATGACTTAAAAAATCTTATGCTCTGAAACCGCAAGGCCCAGAGGTTTAATATTTGGTATGTAACATCCTATAGTGGTCCTCTACCAAGATTGTTCAAATTATGCCCCTGGAGTCAAAACTGCCCACGCCCCGGGGGTCACATGGTTTATATAGAATATATAGCAAAATGACTTTAAAAATCTTCTCCTCTGAAACCGCAAGGCCCAGAGGTTTCATACTTGGTTTGTAACATCCTTTAGTGGTTCTTTACAAAGTTTGTTCAAATTAGCCCCTGGGGTCAAAACGGCCACGCCTCGGGGGTCACATGGTTTATATAGAATATATAGCAAAATGACCTTAAAAATCTTCTCCTCTAAAACCACTAGGCCCAGAGGTTTCATATTTGGTATGTAACATCCTATAGTGGTCCTCTACAAAGAATGTTCAAATTATGCCCCTGGAGTCAAAACTTGCCACTCCCCGGGGGTCACATGGTTTATATAGACTTGAATAAAAATAGATTTAAAAAGTGTAAACTTAAAAAATCTTGTTTTCTGAAACCGCAAGGTCCAGAGGTTTCATATTTGGTATGTAACATCCTATAGTGGTCCTCTACAAATATTGTTCAATTTATGCACCTAGGGTCAAAACTGGCCACTCCCTGGTGGTTACATGGTTTAAATAGAATTAAATAGCAGAATGACTTTTAAAGTCTGTACCTGAAACCACAAGGTTTGTTCAAGATTGTTCAAATTATGCCCCTGGGATAAAAATAAGCCACACCTCTGGGATGCAAATTCCAATTGGGTTACAAGGTCTCAGGTGAGCGTCCTAGGGCCCTCTTGTTTCAGTGATATTCAGCAAATTCATCTGTTTTAGAAAAGAGAGCAGTATCCTTGGTTACCGTAAGAAGACCCACGGGGGTGCAGGCAGGCGACCCGCCACCTCGGCTAGCAACCCGTATTACCAGAAGTGGAAGTACCTGAAGAAATATGTTAAAGACATGGTCTTTGTAAGTGGTGGTTTTAGTGGTTTTTGTGAGTGATAAGTTGAACTGCTGATGTTAGTGGTCCTTGTTAGTGACAAGTTGGTCTGCTGATGTTAGTCGTCTTTGTAAGTGACAAGTGGATCTGCTGATTTAAGTGCTCTTTGTACGCGACAAGTTGAACTGCTGATTTTAGTGGTCTTTGTAAGTGACAAGTTGATCTGCTGATGTTAGTGGTCTTTGTAAGCGACAAGTTGATCTGCTGATGTTAGTGGTCTTTGTGAGTGACAAGTTGATCTGCTGATGCTAGTGGTCTTTGTACATGACAAGTTGAACTGCTGATTTTAGTGTTCTTTGTAAGTGACAAGTTGAACTGCTGATTTTAGTGTTCTTTGTAAGTGACAAGTTGAACTGCTGATTTTAGTGCTCTTTGTAAGTGTTAAGTTGAACTGCTGATTTTAGTAGTCTTTGTAAGTGACAAGTTGAACTGCTGATTTTAGTAGTCTTTGTAAGTGAAAAGTTGATCTACTGATGTTAGTGGTCTTTGTAAGTGATAAGTTGAACTGCTGATTGTAGAAGTCTTTGTAAGTGATAAGTTGAACTGCTGATTTTAGTAGTCTTTGTAAGTGACAAGTTGCACTGCTGATTTTAGTAGTCGTTGTAAGTGACAAGTTGAACTGCTGATTTTAGTAGTCTTTGTAAGTGAAAAGTTGATCTACTGATGTTAGTGGTCTTTGTAAGTGATAAGTTGAACTGCTGATTGTAGAAGTCTTTGTAAGTGATAAGTTGAACTGCTGATTTTAGTAGTCTTTGTAAGTGACAAGTTGCACTGCTGATTTTAGTAGTCTTTGTAAGTGACAAGTTGAACTGCTGATTTAAGTGGTCTTTGTAAGTGATAAGTTGAACTGCTGATTTTAGTAGTCTTTCTAAGTGACAAGTTGAACTGCTGATTTTAGTGTCTTTGTACGTGACAAGTTGAACTGCTGATGTTAGTGGTCTTTGTAAGTGACAAGTTGAACTGCTGATTTTAGTGGTTTTTGTGAGTGATAAGTTGAACTGCTGATTTAAGTGGTCTTTGTAAGTGACAAGTTGAACTGCTGATGTTAGTGGTCTTTGTAAGTGAACTGGTGATTTATGTACATTATTTTGGTGCATGTTTGTCATTGTTATGTTTACTAATACTAAATACAAAGTTGAATAGTATTCAACTGAATTTAAAGGTTGACTCTTAGCTTTAGTTGCAACCTATTTATTTGAGCTTGATTGTGTCGAAAGCCTGAGGCTTACTTAGAGACTCTCGAGTCCATTTTCTGGGTAGAACCTGTACTTGGTGCCTTTTAAGATCCAACTCACGACCCCCCAATCACAAGGCAGACACCATATCCAATGCAACATCTAAGGTTGACTCTTGCAAAATAATGTAAAAAACGTCACAGATCCCTGTTTAGAAATGGTATTGTTTATTCATATCCGGTGTGCCATTTGCACAGATGAATGCGGCCATATGCGATGAAGTTGTAAGACAGGATGAAAAGCTTGCCAAGGCCAGGGAAGAAAGAAGGTATAAATTGTATAAGACACAGAAGGACATCAAGTATATATTATTATGCACGAAAAATCACAGACATTGTACTGTAAGTTTCAGGTCATTTATTCTGTAAGTTTCACGTCATTTGCTCTAACTCTTATTAATGAAGCTGTCATTATAGTCGATTCACATCTCTGGAACGCCTTTGTGAATGTATGGTGCGGGAAGATGTGTTGGTCGGAGCATAGATAGAGAATATTATGTGAGGGTTGGATCAAGATCAAGTTTATCATGCGAGGCTGAGAAACATGCTATCCTGTTTCGAGTCGAGCATTATAAACTTGATTTTTATCCACCACTCACATAATATTCTATTTATCCTATTTTACTGTCATTGTGTCGTCTGAAAAGGCGACATATAGGGGTTACTTTTGGTGGCGTCGGCAGCGGCATCGTCCCCTTCAGTTTGCGTAGAAAATAACTTTCTCAAGTTTATACGATGGGTCGTTATTATATCGATTTAATTATGGTAATAGGATAAAATATAGTTCTTTGCAACAGCTTTACAAACCGAGACTAAGGTCTTGTTAGAATGGTTATAATATTTCACACTCGTGGTTTAATTCCTAAGCATCTTTAGTTCTTACCATATTGAAATTTGGCTACAAAACGTTATAGAAAAATATTATTTCTGAAGTTAATCTTTTATCATAAATCTCCTATATTAGCATGTTGATTTTATGGTTTGATCTTTGATATTCACATCCATAATAAGTACTTATCTACCTTCCATATCAGTCTGTAAACAAGGCAGTATTGTTTTGAAACATATGGTTGTATGAAATTTCCTCACAACACTTCCTTCACTGCATTTAAGTTTTAAAGGAAATGTAGCAATTTATGTTTTGAGGAAATATGGATTTTCCATACTTAGACCAGACAACAAGCATCTTCAGCTATTTGTATGTTATAAATATGTGCCAGGGTTAGAAATTGCCTATAAAACATGTTTGTAATATTTTGCAAGTTCCTATGTGTAAGCTCACAAAATGCCTAATTTGAGTCTCAAAGACACATTTATTTCAGGTTGAATGATATATATATTACTGTCAAAACATTACTATACCAGTGTTTTATTCTTCTAACTTTCAAGTATAACAATGTATTTCCTTTCTCCATAACACAACACAAGCTAGATCTACTATTGACCACAGATATTTTGCCAGTTTGAGTAATTATAAACCTTTTTTCACTCGCAAAATATATGACAAAGCTTGGACAAAACTTTCTTGCATTTTCTGTATGTTACTCGCAAAATGCGAGTATGCGAGTCCAAATTCCATCTCTGCTGTCTATTCAGAAATATATGTGCATAGTTATGCAATGTATAGTGTGTCTTTCAGAGTGTAATGTAACTTCATCCATATATACCTAATATTGAGACTTAACTTGGGATTGCGCATGGGATGGGTGTGGTCAAGGCCACTGTTACTAAAAATAGAAAATAATTTTGCTCAATAACTTGAGAACTAATGAGTTATTGTAATGAAACTTCATACATAGATACTGTATAAAGGAATGTTGCATAGTATTAGAGTGGGTATGGTTAGGTTTCTGTTATTATTATATTGACCTTAAAATACCGAATTTTAAGTTAAAAAGTTAGTTTGTTGGAATTTCCACATTGCTTGTTTTGCAGTTTTCTGCTACGTAAGCTGAGCCACTACCAGTCCATGTCGGAAATTCAGCCGATACCAGGGGGCAGCACTCTTCCAGACTCCACTCTAAAGAGTCTAGGGGAGGAGTTAGGTCCCCTGGGGAAAGGGAAATCCAAGAAGAAATCTGCAGGCGAGGGAAAGGGAAAGCATTCCAAAGAACTGTTAGATGGTGATTATCTCATTTCTGTTGATTTACTTACTTTGTAGTGATACTTAGTTTTGTAGTGAAATTAACTCCATTAACTTAATATTTAGACGTTTCCATGAATGTCAATCATATGCAGATTACATGTAATATAGTGATTATCCAGTCCCTGCAAACTGATATCACGCATTAAACTCTTAACCTACTTTACACAATAGACACATGGTGAAACTTGTTAAGTGTGTGGAGCTTGATGAATGGAAATTAAATCCTTTAAACAATAGGATGCCAGCGATGGAGAAATCAGTTGTTCGTTTTGCCAAGCTTTTTTAAAAGCATGATCAGACAATAGCAAATTAGCTAGATTTTTATATAAATTTATTGTAAAGTTAAAGTAGTAAACAGAATTTTCGAAAACGAACAATTCAGCCAATATAACATTCTGCCGCCCCTTGGGACGTGGGGGTTAGAATGTTAGTGGCAAATACTAAAAGGTCTATCACATACTATCAGGCATGGGGGCGAAGGGCAAGTCTGGCAAGAAGGGCAAAGCCAGTACGGGGAAGCTGGTGGTGCCGCCCATACCTCTGGACAGCCTGGGGCGGCCCATATTCCCCATCAACATCGGAGATCTCACTGTGCATGGCGTTGGAGAGGTGAGCGGTGTAAAGATATGTTTTATTTTATACCTGTTTTATTGTATACAATTCTAAACAAAATTTACATAATCATCAACTGACGAAATGCATGTCAAGAAAAAAATGTATGTATTGAGACTGGCCCGGATTTCACACTTCAAAGAGTAATATTCATGTTCTTTTTGTAGATAACTCCTGACTGGCCTGGATTCACACTTCCAATAGAAGTTTTCATATTCTTTTTCTGTTTGCAGATAATTCCTGACCGGCCTGGATTTCACACTTCAAACAGCATCTTCCCAGTGGGGTTCTGCAGTACCCGGGTGTACGGCAGTCTTAACGCCCCGGAACGACAGTGCCTGTACACCTGCAAGATATCTGACAGTGGAAATGGACCTATGGTAAGCCTTGAAACATGTATAATGTTTAACTCATGGGGTGGAAATTGACCAATGATAAGCATTGAAACATGTATAATGTTTAACTCATGGGTTGTAATGGACCAATGGTAAGCATTGAAACGGGTATAATGTTTAATCATGGGGTGTAATGGACGAATGGTAAGCATTGGAACAGGTATAATGTTTAACTCGTGGGGTGTAATGGACCAATGGTAAGCATTGGAACAGGTATAATGTTTAACTCATGGGGTGTAATGGACCGATGGTAAGCATTGAACATGTATACTGTTTAACTCATGGGGTGTAATGGACCAATGGCAAGCATTGGAACAGGTATAATGTTTAACTCATGGGGTGTAATGGACCAATGGCAAGCATTGAAACAGGTATAATGTTTAACTCATGGGGTGTAATTCTTCGTCCTTTCAGCTTTTGAATGCCTGGGGCTGTATTCTAGAAACATCTTCAGTTAAATCTTATCCTTAGCTTTCAAATCGTCATTTTTCTCTAGCACTTAATCCCATGTGTATATGAAATTCTGTTTAGTGTTCACTGACTATCAACTTATTATTAACTACTGTTTTCTAAAAGTAATTGGGATCACTAATATGTATGAATTTTTTTTAATATAACCTTAAAAAAATTGGAACTTAAGCAAAAATATTTTAAGTTATACTTGAGATATTTCTGGATTATGGCCCCAGAATTTATGTAGATCTACAAATTGAACTCAAACTTGCTGGCTCTGTTTGGACATGGGGAATGTTGGTGAACCTTTTGAGGTAATTAGAAAAGTTTACTCCCTGAAGTGTTTGGACATGGGGAATGTTGGTGAACCTTTTGAGGTTGGTAGAGAAGTTTACTCCCTGAAGTGTTTGGACATGGGGAATGTTGGTGAACCTTTTGAGGTTGGTAGAGAAGTTTACTCCCTGAAGTGTTTGGACATGGGGACTGTTGGTGAACCTTTTGAGGTAGGTAGAGAAGTTTACTGCCTGAAGTGTTTGGACATGGGGACTGTTGGTGAACCTTTTGAGGTAGGTAGAGAAGTTTACTGCCTGAAGTGTTTCTGAAGTGACACCTCTGTTGCAGGTCTCACTCGAGCTAAACAATTCATTTAGCCAAACTTATCCCCCTGCATGAAATCCTTCTAATTGTGGGTGATTTATTGGTTTCAAATGTTGTAGCCAAACAAAATGTTCTTTATTCAAATGTTCCCATTTGTAAGCATTGGCTAATTGGAGAATGAAAAGATTTCAATTTTTTTATACATTATCAAATGTATTACCTGGAGACAATGGAAAACATTGTCAGAAACATGTGATTATTAACTTTAAATTATAAATTTAAAGAACATAATATAATTTGGAAATTTTTGTGTAAAACAATTTCGCTTTCAGTTTGAGATAGTCCCTGATGATGATGCCCAGATCTTCAAGAGCCGGTTTCTGTCGGAGTGTCACAGTCAGCTGTTGAGAGCCCTCAACCAGGTCAGGTATGTGTCAGTGCTTCCCATAATGGCCTCGTTACTATAAACACTACTAAACTAACTTTATATTACCAGGTAATCTTAAAGTGTGTATGTACGATCTTTCAAAATAAGCAGAAGAAAGTGACAATGTAACTTAAAAGCAGACAGATAAACATAATACTTTCAAAGGAAACACTAACATATAGACTAAATCAACAAATATGAGTGTCGACTTTTGCATCGTTTATTAGTGTTGTGTAACCTAAAACAACCTTTGATTCAATGTATATACATGTATTGGAGTTTCTGTTTGTATGGACAAAAACTTGTTTGTGATAAAAAAGTTGCCAAATAATGCGTTTTATCACAATGGTTCTTATGTACTTTTCTTCCATTTTAAATCGAAGTATGTGGTAATTAACTTTATTGGGTTGTTAATGTATGTCGCCGGGTCCGGCTAGCTCAGTTGGTAGAGCGCTAGACTGTCAATCCGGGGATCGTGAGTTCGAACCCCCAGCCCGGCCACATAACTGGTGTGGGGATTGGTCATGAAATTATTTCTACGGCCATTCTACCCCTACCTCTGATTCAAGTAGGGCAGTTGTCAGTTTCTGGCATAGGTATGTGCACTTAGTACTGGTAAACCACTTAGATCGACTAAGCTTGCCCAGGAAAAGTGTGAGTAGGTTAACTGAGCGCCGTGATAGGACTGAAATACTGTTAAAAACGGCTAAACCCCCCCCCCCCAAAAAAAATAAATAAATAATTTAATGTATGTCACTATGTCTGTTGTAAGATCCTACATACACTCTTTAAATACCCGGCATGTGCCAATAACATTGAAGTCCATATGCAGCAGCCCTTTAAGTGGTTAAATATTTTTAGATCAAGTTTGGGATTTGAAAAAATTTGGCAAACATGAACAAGTCTCGTCGGTTGAATATTTTGACTCGAAACCATGAATTTTATGCATTAATGTAGGCTTTTTCTTTGTAAGTAAATGTACTGCAGGAAAGGGACAGGAGTTCTTCGTAAAACTGATCAGTAGATTAATCTGTGTGCATCCTGTAACTTCTGGGGCACATAGATTGTTAAGACTGCAGGAAAGGGCCCTGAATTTGGCCTTTTAATGTTGTTTTATTGTTGTGCGTGTCTGATATGTTTAATCATGTTTCCCCTGTATGTGAATACTTCAAAAGCTCTGAGCAAGAATGGGACTGGAGTTCCTTGTAGCATTTGGATCTAAGATTTTATGTTTGACCCATGTAGTGTTTAATCTAGAAGGACAGAGGGGCATGGCACTTGATTTGGAAAAGGGGCATTATGTGCGCTGCAAAACTGTTAAAAAGGGCACATTAGATTTAAATACTTTTTCTTAAAGTATTACTGATTCCTTTTATATATTTGATGATTATTAAGTCAATTTATTAACACATTTTAATTTTCCAATATTATAAGTTCTTATTATTAAGTTATATTATTCGTAAAGATCAGAAAAATTATTTATTTTTTATCCAATGGGCAATCAAACAAGACATCTTTTTAAACTAAAACGGTTCATGGGCAAGTTAAAATCAAGTTTATTAATGGTAAAATCCTATTACTCTGGTATAATTTTTATTTTTCCTATGTTTATTGTAGGAAATATTTTTATTTTCATCATTATGGTTTAAATTAATTATGCTGTTGATGATGACCTTGCTGCTACTATTTTGATTAATGATGAAAAGCAAAAGTCAAGACAGAACATTAAGAACACAAACATTGAAATTCGGATTGAAATTATTTATCCGAATATGTTTATCCGAAATTATAGCTCGTTATTATTGGCAGAAATATTGTATACACATGTATTTTTTCATAGTTGATGAATAAAGACGACATTGAGTGTACATTTTTATGCAATCTGCCCTTGAAATCACGTTTATCATAAAAATGTACGAAACAAAAACATGTTAGAAATTGCATATGAAAACGAGGCTGTTAAAAGCAGACCATTTATGCTCATTTTTGTATCTGGACACAAACTCGTAATCTGACTGCCCCTACTGCTGAACTTATCAGGTAGTCACAGATTAATTATAATAACATGCCATCACAAATTGCCCTCGTTAACAATCAATACAGGCGATAGATAAGAGGGCACGAGGTGCTAATTGCCTTTAAAAAGGGCAGGGTGGCGGATCAATAAAGGGGCGCGGCGCCGCGCAGATTAGGTCTGGGTAAAACAATACCCATGTCTCCTATTGGTGTCCCCTATATCAACTACCTATATTTCAGGGGCACAAAGATTGTAGAGACCGCAGGAAAGGGGCCGGAGTTCTTCGGACTGACGCACCCCGTGGTACAGAATCTGATTCAGAGCTGCCCGGGGGCCAAGAAGTGTAACGGCTACAAGTGGATCAAGTTTGAGGTGAACAAGGCGCTGATGATTGAGAAATTACCAAGTTTCTCTGAGGACCCGTCAGTGAGTCACACGGCTTTGCGCTCGAGACTCGCAGGTAAGATTTGATTTTCTGGCGGCAATATTTACCTTTCCTGGTTTTGCCATGAACAGTTTAAACTCCGCCCCAGCTATTGTTAACTGATTAATTTTCATTCATCGAACATCAAAAGCACATCACAAGCTTTACGAGTTGCTCTTTTGTGTAAAATAGGTTTAACTTTAAATGTGTGATATCCAAGTACAATGGTTGAATTAAATTGCTGATTAATTTGCATATCGATGGTTCAGCGTGAAACTACTGTATCTGATATAGAAATGATAAGCAGATACAATAGTTTCCCGCTCAACCCTCGATATGACTTATATTGTGGAACATGTATTTGAGTATGCATCATCTTTATGCATTTTTAACAAATTATACTCGATAAAATGTGTTATACGCGTTGTTGATCAATGCATTTTTCTTTCGGCTAATTTCTACTTTATTTGTCGATTATCATTCGTCATCATTGCGCAAGATCTGGTTTAAATTGTCTTTGTTTGTATAATTTTGAGCAATAAGCATCCTTCAGATAAGATTCTAACTGTTGTACTCGAGATTTTAAAAATGTCATTGCTGAACCTCGGTAGCAAATAATTAACTCAGGAACCTGCGTTACATGCTATATAACCTATACTACAACTGAACTCAGGAACCTGCGTTACATGCTATATAACCTATACTACAACTTAACTCAGGAACCTGCGTTACATGCTATATAACCTATACTACAACTTAACTCAGGAACCTGCGTTACATGCTATATAACCTATACTACAACTTAACTCAGGAACCTGCGTTACATGCTATATAACCTATACTACAAATGAACTCAGGAACCTGCGTTACATGCTATATAACCTATACTACAAATGAACTCAGGAACCTGCGTTACATGCTATATAACCTATACTACAAATGAACTCAGGAACCTGCGTTACATGCTATATAACCTATACTACAACTTTTACACGCATTGAAGACTACATTACGTTTTCAAATTATATATGTACTCATAATATATTATTTGTATATGAACGAAGTGTTCGTAGTTACACTGTATAATAAATATTTTTGACTGTTATAATTTCAAAAGCCTGTATAGACATGCTATTTCACAGAATGATGATAATACTTCGTGTGAAATTTCTATCTCGGGTTCCCTCGAAGTATTTAGTACCAGGAAAGTCAATTTCTATCTCGGGTTCCCTCGAAGTATTCAGTACCAGGGAAGTCAATTTCTATCTCGGGTTCCCTCGAAGTATTCAGTACCAGGGAAGTCAATTTCTATCTCGGGTTCCCTCGAAGTATTCAGTACCAGGGAAGTCAATTTCTATCTCGGGTTCCCTCGAAGTATTCAGTACCAGGGAAGTCAATTTCTATCTCGGGTTCCCTCGAAGTATTCAGTACCAGGGAAGTCAATTTCTATCTCGGGTTCCCTTGAAGTATTCAGTACCAGGGAAGTCAATTTCTATCTCGGGTTCCCTTGAAGTATTCAGTACCAGGGAAGTCAATTGCTATTCGTCCCAGCCCTTATTAGAATGTGTTGACTTTCTGTTGCAGCCATGCAGGAGCAAGGTCAGTCCAACCTGCGGACCCTGCTCACTGGTTCCCTTCTGGACCCTTCCAAGCTGGGAACCTGATGGGGTGAACTTGGGAACCGGTGACCATCTGCATTTGATTGAGACATTTAAACATGGGAACTGTCTTTGTTGGATTGGGACATTTCAGCATGGGAACCGTTTGCCTTTTATTGCGAGATCTGAACATAGGACAGTGTCACTGTATGACTTGTTAAAATTAAATGAAGCTTCAGTGAATATGTACAAAGATTATCGTGGAATTCAAACAGACCATTAATGAGATGGTGTTATATTTCTGTTATTGTTCAAAGAGAAGTGTTCCTACTAATCGAGATTGGTGCAATGGAATAGCATCTGTCATTTTATAAATAATTGCAATTATTTATGTTTGTCATAAGATTTAAAAAATAAAAGGTCTACATAATCATTTTTTGGAACGACTTGCTCTTTCAAGCACCAGCAATGAAATGTCAGCTTGCCCGAATCTACGGTGAACTTGTCGAAAATGAAAAAAAATCATCTAGACATCACTTGCTCAGTGTTAACCATAGTGATTATGTAAATTTATCCACTAGTCTTTCAGGCAGAAGGGTTTTAAGAAGAATTTCAATCTCTGACAGGGGCTGCATTCGGAGAAAGCATCGCTAAACACAAGTGTGTTACAGTTTTATTGTCAAACCATGATAAAATATTATATCGCACAGTAAATTTCACATGATAATTGTTGCATGCTCCAGGTAATATGCTTTTTCAGAAAGATCTAGGTGAAAACAGAAGGTGGCTTGCCCTGCCCCTTTAAGTTCCCATTTGCTGCCCCTTTAAGTTCCCATTTGCTGGCTCTTTTTGGTTCCAAATTGCAGGCCTTTTGGGCTTATTTAAACAAAAGTAATAAACATCTTTACAATTACATATTTTGGACAAAGGTGTATGAAGTATGAATGATTCAGTCCTTTTCAATAAAAGGATGTAAAGGAAACGCATGAAATAATCACATTATAAAATTTCATTCCCAGTTCTGTTAAGCTGCCCCCTGCACATTTTCTGATCTCTAGATCCTTCCCTAAAACTACAAACATGCATTGGAAAATATTATCAAGTAATCAACCAAAAATCTTTGTAAAAAGCAAACTTAAACACCATTTTCTAACAGAACAAAAATGCACCCTCGGTTCAAGTTGTGTAGAAATCGTTTGGCTCAAGATTTCAGGTTTGTCTATGTTGTTTGTCTATCCGACTTGGTTACAACGCAATACCTTTCTTCAGTATGATGTTGCCATATTGAGCAAGCTCACTGAAATAAAGAAGTTTTTGTCTAGGCCCGTGTTTACATACCGTGTAATACTGAAAGAGAAAGTTAATATTACTTATAACCTGTTTTTAGTAAAGCTAACTCAATCAACCAAACACCAGTCACCTTTGATACAGAAAGTGTTACCCTCACTGACCTTGTATTCTAAATGTACACAATTTGTAAAAAAACAACCAATGGCAAATAACTCCGCTATGCCTTAGTTTAATTTCACAAATGCAATACGTACCCGGTATGTACAATGGCAAATGCACGTTTGGCTCGCTCATAAAATTTGAATCTCTCCAGCTTCTCAATATTTACCTGAAAAGCATATGAGGAGGATTGACCGTCATCAACTCGGTTAAATTCCATCCGACATACTTCAAAATTGCATGCTATGATTTTGTGACAGTATCTCGCGGTCAACATTCCACACAATTCTACTAAAACATTTGTGTTACAAACAACAGTCATCACCCACATTGAAGGCCCCAGTTCTATTACTGTATAGCGCAATATTTCTGCGGTGTCAAATGTTTGCGTTTTTAAGTGTCTTGAATTGGCGGTGTCATAAACTGGCGAAATTGGCACCAACCGCCAAAATAAAACCATTACCAAAATATTTTCACCTACTTTTGTTATGATAATAATGGCGAGAAAAGTTATGATACTGGTGTAGCAGTTTGCTTTTGTCTCGTTCAGATAGTTTGCACACATTTCCTTTAAAGTCACTATAAACCTACTTCTTATACACTTTAGGATTAATTTTAAGCGATCATTGATCGTAGTATGCCACAGTTGAGATGAAATGTTTAACACAAAAATAGTTCCATAAACCGTACATGATATGGGGGTTGCAATGTATTATTTTATAAAAAATCTTTAAAGTGTGTTTTTGAAATTTTCACTAATTTTTCATGGAATTACTATAAGCAATATATACTTATTTTGACAGGATAAAGTTTTTATTATATGAAGGTTTTTATTAACAGTGTTTAGAATTGGCGAATCAGGGTTGACCGCCAATATAGCCAAAATACACCCCCCCCACATACACACACAAAAGTACTTGCAAGGTACCCAAGAACTTTCTATGTTGTTGATGATCACTCATAGTTCTAAATACATGTACTTCACAAAGCATCTCAAACATGTTAACTTGAATTTTGTTTATTAAATCAACACCAGTATATGTTGTTTATATTTTTAACAATAAAATTTTATTAGTGATGCCTTTCAAAATGTTGTTTAGTGCTGCACTGTTCCTAATGAAATGATAAAGTTATGGAAGTTTTAAGACTTAAGATGCTTTTGTGAATACCGACCCTGGCCCTGGTTCGAACAACAAGTTATACGAGCATGACTATTACCTGGGAGCCCTCTATGTTGTCAATGATCACCTGGTACTCGGTCCAGATGGGCGTCTGTACTCCCTTCGCCTTGTCCTCGGGTACCTTGTCCATCAAACACACCTGCCATGAGAACAGACAGAGTATCAGACAGAGTGTCTGGAGGCAGACAACCAAATAAGGTGCATAGTTGCATAATTTATGCACGGTAATCGACAAGATACACACAGAACATAAAATCAGGGTGTACATTTACGCACAAAATGTGCACAAGTTTTGCGAACATGTGGAAATGAAAATAGACCGATTAAAGATGTCCTGCTGTGGAAGGTGACAATATGTAGAAAAACCTTATTTAAAACATTCTTGAAATCTCTACTGCAGCATTAAAGTTTGCTCCGTTGTATTCTTTGGAACTCTTAAGCCAACCAAATAATTTCAGTCTGAAAGTACATTCACCCCCCAAACATGTTGGACTGAATGTACATGTATCAACTTAAATTTTGGTTTGAGTGTACATTTACCCCTTACATCTAAAATTATCTGGAGAATTGCAGGAAGTTCACCTTCAAACATCAGTGAGAATAATTATTAACTCTTAATGCAACCTAATTCTTTGTTCAAAGACTTGGTGTACTTTTAATAAATATTTTTAGTTCTATGGAATAAGATGAAACTGATTATTCATTCTTCTAGATGTCAAAAAAGGTTTCAACAAGAAGAGAATGGTGAGATAGTTGTTAGGACATATAAATTAGTATGAGTGTGATTTTGTACTTGAGGGGTGAAATTTTGATCCATACTTACCGGGTGCGAGACATAGCTATCCAGTGGTAACAGCTGCAGAATACCTTCCAGCAGTTTAGGAATTGGGATTCCTAGAATGACGATCAGAATTATTTTGGTGATAGCACGCATGATAATACATCTGAACATTTGGTTTGTTGTTTAAACTAGATGTGTCACAGACACGGATGCCCTCACGATGCCTGTTTGGACACAAAGGGCGTGTCACCAACACTAATTTTTGCCTTCACACATTTATTTTCATATAAATTCTATAGTGGAAAAAAGGACAAAGGGCCATAATTCTGCCGAAATTGGTTGCAACCAAAATTCCTTTCTTTACGATCACCTACACGTTACGGTTTTTAAGCTGTGAAAGTCTGACTGAAATCTGCCAAGCAGTTAAAAAGTAGTTGAGTCCACAAAATTTTGGAAGGTTCTATATTCTATAGTGGAAAAAAGGACAAAGGGCCATAATTCTGCCAAAATTGGTCGCAGCCGAAATTCCTTTACGAACCTACACATTTAGGTTTTTCAGCTGTTAAAAGTTCAAGCGAAATCTGCAAAGCAGTTAAAGAGGTATTGAGTCCGCAAAATTTCGGGTAGTATATAATTCTGCCAAAATTGGTCGCAGCCAAAATTCCTTCCATTACGACAACCTACACATTAAGATTATTCAGCTGTGAAAGTTTGAGCAAAATCCCCCCCAGCAGATAAAGAGGAGTCCACAAGATTTCGTGGCGTACGTACGTACCGATGAACGGACAAGTGCAATGCTTAATGCCTCCCACTTTGTGGAGGCATAAAAAGGCTGACTACAAGTACATGTACACTGCTTAAAAACAAATTGTTTTAAACTTTTGCACTGAACCAATAAGTTACCGTCTGCTCTGATTTCCTTGGGTCCAAATCTACAGATGGCGGTGGTTGGAAAATGAGCGTCAGCCAGAACTGAAATTCCAAACTTCGAATACGCAAAAAGTCTAATGTGGCAATCATTAAAAATACCTCAAGTTTCAAACTGAACAAGTTTCAAAAAGACCAAGCTTTGAATATTCTAAAAAAGTCAAATATGACAACCATTTCAAATGCCTCAAGATTCAAACAGAAGTTTCAAAAAGATAGGCAATTGGATTGCAACAGAATGTGCAATAAAATCATCTAAGATTTTTACATTATGGGTAGTGTAAGGTAAAAAGAGGTTTGCTCAATCAAAATACAGCCGATAAACGTTTGGTGCAAACGCTTACTGATTTCATCGCCATGTCCCATAGAGGCCAGCGTGAAGAGAAGCTCAGGGGAGACAACTTTTGGAATGTTTTTCAACGGCATGTTGAGTAAATATGTGTCCTTGCTTAATTGTATAATAAGAGGCCCTCAGTCAATGATGTCCTGAT
Source organism: Congeria kusceri (assembly GCA_027627225.1). NCBI lineage: Eukaryota > Metazoa > Mollusca > Bivalvia > Myida > Dreissenidae > Congeria > Congeria kusceri. The sequence goes on along the minus strand of CM051034.1, from coordinate 7,395,171 downwards.
TACTGGTAAGATGTGGCACTGCAAACATTTACTGTGATGTCAAGGTTAACAGTGATCAACTACTACCAACTTTATTGATTCATAACCACTGTGTGGTTAATTTCTACATTTTACAGTAACATTTCCTGTTTGGCCTAATTAAAGCAAGTTACTTTTTATCTGCACAATATTTGCCTATTACCACTTTGTCTATATACAAAAGTAATACTCAACTTGAATGACATTTGTTAAGGACAAGATTTCATGCTATATATTATTTTACATGAGAAGTTATGTGCACGTGAAATCACAATGCAATGTAATGACATTTCTTGTACAAAAAATAAACAAAATGAAACAGTAATGCATGTTGCCAAGTGCAAATATACCTTTAAAATGTACCTTTATTAAATTATTATGTATCACTTACAACTATGCCATGCAGAAATCGACTTCACAATTTTGTATTGTTTGTTCACAATCCTGTATTGTTTATAATAAAGTATTAACTGTACCTGTTGAATTCGCATACAGTGGGCAATCAATAAAACGGGTCATATTTCAGTCTTATTGTTTATATATAGCAATACCACCAAGTGTACTACAAGTGAATGCTATCAGTTATTTAATATTTTCGCTACCTGAACACCAAAAGTTAATTGCTAATTACAATTATATCTAAGCTGTGAACTTTGACCTAGCTTTTTATATGTACATTGGTCTGTTTTACATAAGAAGTTAATCTTTCGAAATCTACGAATTTAAGTACATGTACCAACCTTTAAATCTTTCACTGCAACCTATTTACCCTCGGTTCCGCGTCAGTCTCTCGTCTATTCAATAGTATTATCAGTTCTGCACTATTTCATAAACCGTAGACATGTACATTTCATGGCTAAATTCCTACTAAGGGAAACAACTCGTTACAAAAAATTAAGTACATGTATAATGCATAGTAACATAAATGATCATTGTCGGGAAAGTATGTATTATTATATAGCATTTATATATAATCATTTAACTGACTAAATGGGATACATATCTATAAAGTCTTATGTAAGCTAGTGGGTTTTAATGAATGAAATAACCACCACAAAATCACCCAATCGTCAAGAAGGGATTGAGGATAAAATATTTTTGAGGCTTGCATTTGACTTAACGTGTAAGAAATCATTGTATTGTTTATTTTTAAACATCTTTTTAATTAGGCAAATTATTAATTATTACATTCAAACTGCAGATTCATAATTCGTTGTTGAAATAATATTGCATTACTTTTTATTGCACCATATGCACGTGGTGCACGCGGAACACGTGTTTATCAGGATAGACCAGCCGTTCGCTACGCGTTTCAGAGGAAAATACATGCCGCAAACATTAAATGTGTTATAATCGGCAGTAGTATTTTAAAATAGACCTTCTTCCTGAGAATAAGGTTTGAAAGTCACTTATTTTTAATGCAATGTTTTATTTAAGAAATAATTTTCGATTTATCGTTGTTTATCCGCCAAGAAACAACGATTTGGAGTTCTGATGCGTAAGCATTAAACCACGAGGGCGTTAATAGCCACGCATCAGAACGAAAAACAATTGTTTAAATAACGATCATGCAAAAATTAGTTCGATTCTAACATGATTTGATATATAATTTTGCAATTGTAATTGGAACTCATTTTTACTTTGCTACGTTCAAAATTGGGACTTCTTTTGCGTTGGTTGTTTATTGGGTAGCTTAAAAACGATAATTTTGTTCTTTGTCCATAGAAAAATTAGCCAGTATCATGTTGGAATAAAATATATTGAAAGGCAAAGTATTTCCTTATTTTAAATGCCAATTATTCACCCAATAGTTTTATTTTCTCGTCTATGACTTTTTAAGTCTTTCAATGCCACGCGCAGAAAAGTTAATAAAAACCAACAAAATGCCCTTACAAAACATCAATCAAATTACAAGTGATGAACACTATTGAGTGAAATGATTGTGCAGTGTGTTGCAAAAAAACTAATGTCAATATTATTATAATCAAAACAATTGACCATAACAAGAAACATGGAAATCCCACGTAAACCAAATGTTTCAAACGAAATGCATGAAAGTCAGCACAATAATGAAAGAAAGTTCTGGGTGCCATATGCAGTCCTAAGCGAGGTCTCGTTATAAGGTATCTATGTATGAAGTTTCATTAAAATATCGCTATGCGTTCTCAAATGATTGAGCAGAAACCTTTTTTGTATTTTTAGTAACATTGACCCTGACCTTGATCTCACCCACCCCATATGCAATCCCAAGCATGGTCTAGATACATTGTATCTATGTATTAAGTTTCATTAAAATTTCTCGATGCATTCTCAAGTTGTTGAGCGGAAACCGTTTTTCTATTTTTAGCAACAGTGACCTTGACCTTCAACCCACCCACCCCATATGCAATCCCAAGCGAGGCCTCGATATAAGGTATCTTTATCTCAATCTATTCTTGAGTTAGAGAGTGGAAACAAACAGTTGACGCCGCCACCCCGCACGTCCGCCCGCCCAACGACATACCCCCGCCCGCCCAACGACATACCCCAATCTAATAAGGCATAAAAAAAAAATTTTTTTTTTTAGTGAATGGTCTACTTGAAGCGTCTAAAACTGAATGAATATTACAATTAATATACTTAAACATTGTTTGGAAGTGGATGTTCTAATTAAACAACTTTTGCTGCAAATGTTTACCATTTATACACTTAAAATATGATACAATTTTACTATATCATCATATAAATTTCCAAATACACAAAAATCATTACAATCTGTGAAAACCAGGCCACCTGTCCAGTTTACATCTATATTAATGTCAATTTGCGAGGCACTGATCTTTATTATTAAATGGTCATATCGTATCAAAATGTATACGCAGTGAACTGAATATAAACAAACTTTTGTGCTTGTTAAAATTTATACATCATTACTAACTAGATCCAAGATGTACAAGTTTACTGTTCTTAAAGTTATGATACAGCTAACGCTACATTCTTCAGTATATTTATTAACGACTGGAATTCTTCAACAGATTACATTAAAAGGATAGAAAAGTACATACATTTAAAACATCTGTTAACAATCATTTTTAAGCATGGCTACAAATAACAGAATTTTACGCTGTGATGTACATGAACGTTTATGTTTTATATGTGCAAAATGGTACTGCCTCAGTGAAATTGACATGTGTATCAACATGCATCAAAGGTATGCTGTAGAAACTGTATTATTTTAAAGACGATATAAAAAACTCCAGGGTAGATAATTAAATTAAATGTTTTAAAGCTTTTTTGTTTTTCTCATTTCTGTCAAGTTTAAATGAGATTGGGTAAACTACTACAAAAATTACCATCAATATTAGAGAGAAAAAATTACCAAAAAGAAAAATAATCAGACAAACTCAAAAAAATGTTCTAGGGTCGGGGCATTTTTTTAGGGTAGGTCAGGTTATCTGAAACAAACATATTTTTTTATGCCTTCTTCGAAAAATTTGGTTAAAAATTAAGTGTAAGGGCCGCTTTGATTGTTCATTTAATATATTTGGCCATTTTTCGTCTTTTGTGTGACTTTTAACCCCAAGGTCTGGAAAAGAGATCTTCTGCATTCTACAAGCTGGCGAAGTAGAGGCAAATGTTTGTTTGTTGAGAGTCCAGCACTCTACTAACTGTGCTAGCCGGGCCTGGTAAGTGGGGGCAAATACACAAACACAACTGCTTTTTTCATAGAAATATAATCACAAAAGGATCTAACAGTTACAAAGATGCAGAGTCGGAACGCATAATCTTAGACTAAATCAACATTGCTAAAGACGTATGTATAAATAAGACATAATGTATAAAACGTTATGTGAACAGAATGTAACAAAAATATCACAACGGCCTCACTCACATATATAAATTCAGTGACTGTATTCTTTCAAAGTGTGCAACATAACGAATGTAACAAAACTTCAAACGGCTGTAATGAATGGATTGATAAGAAAGTTCCAACTATTTGAAGTAATTAAATCAGTAATTCTTAGTCCTAAATATTTGAAGTAATTAAATTACTGAATGAAAAATCCCATTTATAACAATTTTATATTATTAATAATGAAACTATTACAATTAGAATGGAAGTAAAAACAGAAAAGAAACACTGTTCGTGTCACCCAAAATATACAACACATTTTTAGTCAATGCTGTAGTTTACATCTATTTTTGTATCATTTTGAGTTGGTCTTGTACTTTGAAAGAAAACCATAATTATCTCCAAAATGGAAATTATTAACCAAACCCAAGCGTGCATCAGGTGGAAAGGAATTTATACACACGTAAGTTGCATAAACTTAGTTTTCTGAACCACTGATCCCAAAATGGATTTAAAAATCTATTTAAGCAATAAATACAGTTTAAAGTAAACATGCACGGTCGTGATTCAAACTAAAGTTGGCACAGAGAGATGTGTAAAATAAACAGTGAACAGAAGACTTTCTTGATTCATTGCTTTATGCATGAATTTATGATTTGTAATTCATGCAAAAATTCCAGATACTGATACGGCCCAAAAAAAATTTGTGTTTCGGGCAACGGTTTCAAAAAAGTTAGGTAGGGTAGGGATTGAGGGTTTTTTAAACTTCTTTTTAAAGTCCAGCCATAAAAGCGAAACAAATCCAGGAAAAAACTCATCCAGTTAATTAAGACACTAACTTTATATACCACCAACACATATAAAAGTACCTTCTTAACATGGATTATCTAGTTAATCACGATTAACTCCCTTGAAAAATAAAAATCTGACAAATTCAGATTTCACGGAAAACGATCGTCTCTAATAACTTTAGGATTGGGGGGGGGGGGGGGGGGATTTTACTAGGTAGGGACGGGTTGCCCAAAACACAGAATTTGTTTTTTGGCCTAACGATAAATATAGAGTTTGAATTACAAGGTGCTTAGAAATAACACACAGTAAACAAAATATTTTGAAAGACTATCTGTATTTTATTAATTATTTTCAACAGAAAACATTAAAAACTCATATATAAAACAAATAATATCAGAAATTCTGGAAGCTATTGGATATTTTGAGTACTGGTAAAGATAATATAGCAAATAACTAAGTAGCTATAGCAATGGAAGTTGGAATACAAAATGACTAAGTAGCTCTTACCACTTATGACAAGTATTAAGTGCAGTTATTTCATTTACAGAAGCATATTTTCAGGGGCAACATTGGCCTTGGCTTCTGTTCAAAAGTATACGCCTGTCTATTAATATTCTACAAAACACCGTGCACAAAGTATTATATGGTGAGCAATAATACAAAAATAAAACTATATCACAGACTTTTTTCTACAATATCTGACATAATAAATATGTGCTAAAAGAAGTAAGAGTATTTAAAATAAAATAAAACTACATGCTGTGTTGATAAACACACATGCGCTGGGTTTGTGTTGGACAGCCCATTTGAATTATTCCAAGTCTAAAATAGGTCAAGGTCAAAGTGAGGTTAGGTGATACGGGTGGATTGGGAATGGTCATAAGCAACAACTGTGTAAGTATCCAATTGTTGTAGTAAGTGGTGATGGTGCTAGACGAAACGGTAAAATCTAGTTAACCAAGAAATAGCCTAATTAAATTCTTCGCTCGTTTTGTGCTGGACAGCCCGTTTGAATTATTCCAAGTCCAAATTAGGTCAAGGTCAAAGTGAGATTGGGTGATTTGGGTGGATTAGGAATGGTCATAAGCAACAACTGTGTAAGTATCCAAGTGTTGTTGTCAGCAGTGTTGATGCTAGACGAAACAGCAAAATCTAGTTAACCTTATACAGACGGACGGATTGGACAATCACTATATGCCTCCCACATCAAGATGCTGGGGGGGCATAAAAAGTGAGCGTTCATCTGATACACAGTGATATCCACTGAGCCAATGATTTGTCACTAAATTCTTAAGTACAAAAATACAATACAAGAAATTGACATTTAGTAACCTGTTCTATAATATGTTTTGAAATACTAAATATAAAAGCATAGAAGATTTTATTCAGGTCACCAGAGTTTTAAATTAAATTTAAAAAAAAAGAGGCTATTACAATGTTTACATATAATTGTTCAAATCATTTTGAATAACAGCTGCCATTAAATTGGTACAAAAATATCATAAAATTAATACCGGTATATAAATATCACAAAATAATTTTGATGTAATCACCGTATGCCTTTTGCTTCAATGAAAGATTACCAGTTGAACATTGAATAGAGAGAAGGTTATCTAGTAGCTTAAAGATTAACTAGAACTCCGCGAGTCGGATGTGTCGCCTGACGCCGGATAGTTTACGTGAATCCAAATGAAGAAGCACTTAAGGTAAATGCTCAAATCTGTTTAAACAGATTTATTGAAATCGTCAAAAGCACTGCACTCTGGCTAATTGCAAGAGACTTATTAAAACCAAAAATGTGACACAAACATAAGTATGAAAATTTACAAAGGGCAATAACTCCGAAAGAATGAGGTGCAGAGTAACGATTCTTGTGCAATGCACTTCTCCTAAATTAGATCTATCTACCTATGAAGTTTCAAATTGATAGCTTTCATAGTCTTAGAGTTATGTTCCGGACAAAAATTAAGTATGAAAATAAACAAAGGACAATAACTCCAAAAGTATGTGATGCAGAGTAATGGTTCTTGTGCACTGCACTTCTCCTCAATGAGATCTATCTACATATGAAGTTTCAAGTTGATAACTTTCATAGTCTTAGAGTTATGCTCCGGACAAAAATTAAGTATGAAAATAAACAAAGGGCAATAACTCCAAAAGTATTTGGTGCAGAGTAACGGTTCTTGTGCACTGCACTTCCCCTCAATTAGAACTATATACCTATGAAGTTTCATGTTGATAGCTTTAATAGTGTAAGAGTTATGCTCGGGACAAGCGAAAGGGGACGCCGCCGTCGCCATAAGTAACCCTATATGTCGTCTAGTCAGGCGACACAATAAAGTAAAAGATTATCGAAAAAATGTAACACCAAGTAAAAATAAAAACAACAGCGTCATAAACAACTGCATAAAAGCATGATTTAAAATACACATTGTTAAAACGATTGGCACAAATGATCATTTTGCAAAATGTCCAGCTTAGAACATGATCCACAATGATTTTAAGAAGAAAACATGATTGAAAATCAACAGATCTCAGAAACATTTCATTTTGTACTTTTTTTCGTGGGTTCCTAACTTATTGCATTTTAGTAACACAATATCCCCTGAAGTGTATGAGTATCCTAATTTAAAAACAAAAAGAGGAAAATTACTAGTCAACTAGGTAATACAGATTTTTTAACTCATTTTTATTCACAGTTCATCATCATCATCATCATGAGGCCTGGGCGAGTTTTGAGCAACTTTCTTCAAAAATTTCTTCTTCTTTTTCCTGCCAGACTGAGCGAGGGGAGGAAGTTTTGATGGAGGAAGTCGCTGGTTGGGTCCCATGTACGTTGCCGTGGCAACATCTAGATCTTCCTCCATTATCCTGTTAGAATACGCATGCCCATTCCTCTGCGAAGCACCTAAGCCCTGCTCCAGTGGGTGGGGTGCGTCATTGTAAGTTTCACGATCTTCGATGCGAAAACCAGTGGAAGCGTTGAATGATCTTTGTGCTGGGTGGGGAAATTGTGCCGAGTCGTCAAACTGACGACTGCTTGGTCGGAATCGAGAGTTGTCTTCTAATCGATCGTAATGTTGTTGCTGTTCGCTAGCTGTTGGGAATCCGGGTTCGTTCGATGATCGCTTGGAACCTCGCAAGGAACTGCAAATAGACAGAATCGTTCTAGAGATATAACTGTGGGTATAACACCTCAAATCACGCAAATGATTAACTGTATCATTTGACAGTAGTGTATCAAATCATAAGCTGCAGTTACTGAGACTTCCATTATGTTCTGATATACACATGCTAGATAACATACTGTGATGTAGATTGTGACTACAGGAGTACATAGCTTAAATGTTTTTAAAATTTAAAACTATTGTTTTTGAAAATATTAGTTTGAAATTTGTAGCTTAATATTTATTTAATCTGACTGCAACATTATTGCGTCTATTTCTGAGTAGAACCCACACTACACATTTCTGGAGGATTGAGCTCATACCCAATCTATACTATTCCTCTTAATCACGCAATGAAATCATTCATAAAATATGTTTGACCATACTTGTTTAAATACATATGAAACACAAAAAAGTATCTATCTTTAATTTCAAATACACAATCTGTAAAATATAACTTTGTAAACAAATGACAGCACGTAGAACAGGTCAACCATTACAATCTCCCACAAAAAACAAGCGTCTTTCGATACTGTTTCTTGTCTTTATTTGGGTTATAGCATCATCTTAGGCTGGTGCACGTGCTTTTGTTCTTTACAAACTTAAAATTTCATCAAAATTTTAGGAAATACTTTTTAATTAATGGTCGAAAAAAACTGAGTGAATATCGATGCAAAAGGGGTACTGGCACTGCTGTTAAGCACAAGACCAGGTTATATGTTTTCCCTAAAAGTTGTGCATTAAAATTGATATATTTGCTTGTATAACATGATTTTGTGGCTTTATTTACTTTAAGACAATGTCAAGATAAAATGCATACATTTCTGGTTCGTCAGGTTACTGAATGTGCTATTAGTCTAGATCATCTTTTGAAAAAACGGTATCAAAGATATAAAGGTATCTGAAGAATAATGGATACTTCTTTAGATTAACACTGCACCAATGAAGCCACTGGTACTTATGACTTGCAGAATATGAAACATGAACATAAGGTCGAAATATAGTAACACAACAAGAGATATTGAAATAGAATAGGTCAGATGCTGTATGATACGAAATCTGCAAATCAAGGGTTGAGCATGAAACTGTTGTATCTGTTTAACATTTCTAAATCAGATACAATAACTTCATGCTCAACCCTCGAAATATGAAACTGATATCATGATTATGAACTTTATCAGATGAAGTAGAAAGTATACGCTTTTCAGTGTAAAATGATAATGGTCAGAAGTGTTCATAATTTTGTAGTAACAAGAGTTAGTTAATATTATGAAGTGCTGTGTATAAGACTAGGCACACCATTAGATTTGGGAAGTATACTAGGCGCACCATTAGATTTGGGAAGTATACATGTACAGCTAAGTGCATTAGTGGTTGCCAGTTTGGCTGAAAACAGCTTACAAGGAAAGAGCAAAAGTAGGAAACATAGTTTAATAGTTATTAAAACCTGAAGGCAACAATCTTGAATAAAATTCTGACTTTTCAAATGCCAGGGAGCCAATTTACATACCGGTATCCATAAATCTTTTTAAAAACTTTTTTTTTTAACAAAACAATACTGTGCCTTTATTTCAACAGATCATTTACAGCAGCCAATTTGAATGCTTATCCCTTAATTGTTTGATATACACTTTTTAAAAACTTTTTTTTAAACAATTAGAAAAATAAAAACAAGAGGGCCATAAGGCCCTAGGTCGCTCACTTGAGAGGCTAAGGAACTGAACTGTTCTGAGCAAGTTTCATGAAGACTTGGGTAAAAATGTGGCCTCTAGAGGGTTCAAGCTTTTTTTTCAATTTGGACTGGTGACCTAGTTTTTTAACCCCATGTGACCTGGTTTCGAAATAGTCCCAGATATCATTAGGACAAATGTTCTAAGCAAGCTTCGTGATGATTGGCCTATAAATGTGGCCTCTAGAGTATTCACAAGCTGCTTGTTCAATATGGTCTGGTGACCTAGTTTTTTATCCCACATGACCCAGTTTTGAACTCGTCCACGATTTCATTTAAACAAATGTTTTGAGCAAGTTTCAAGAATATTGGAGAAAAAATGTGACTTCTAGAGTGTTCACAAGCTTTTTCTTCAATTTGCCCTCATGACCTAGTTTTTGACCCGACATGACCTAGTTTCGAACTTGTCCAATATATCATTGGGGCAAATGTTCTAAACAAGTTTCAAGAAGATTGGGTAAAAAATATGACTTCTAGAGTGTTCCCAAGCTTTTGATTCAAGTTGACCTAGCGACTTAGTTTTTGAACCCACATGACCCAGTTTCAAACTCGTCTGACATATCATTAGAACAAATGTTCTGGGCAAGTATCATGAAGATTGGGCAATAAATGTAGCTCTAGAGTGTTCACAAGCTTTTTAAAGTTTTCAATATAGCCATATAAGAAAAACTGCCCCGCCCCCTGGCAGCCATAATTTTCAACGGAGCGGAACCATTTTCAAACTCGGCCAAGATATCATCAGAACAAATGTTCTGAGCAAGTTTCCTGTTGATTGGGCCAAAAATGTGACTTCTTCTTTTTCTTCAATTTGCCCTCATGACCTAGTTTTTGACCCGACATGACCTAGTTTCGAACTTGTCCAATATATCATTGGGGCAAATGTTCTAAACAAGTTTCAAGAAGATTGGGTAAAAAATATGACTTCTAGAGTGTTCCCAAGCTTTTGATTCAAGTTGACCTAGCGACTTAGTTTTTGAACCCACATGACCCAGTTTCAAACTCGTCTGACATATCATTAGAACAAATGTTCTGGGCAAGTATCATGAAGATTGGGCAATAAATGTAGCTCTAGAGTGTTCACAAGCTTTTTAAAGTTTTCAATATAGCCATATAAGAAAAACTGCCCCGCCCCCTGGCAGCCATAATTTTCAACGGAGCGGAACCATTTTCAAACTCGGCCAAGATATCATCAGAACAAATGTTCTGAGCAAGTTTCCTGTTGATTGGGCCAAAAATGTGACTTCTAGAAAAGAATATGCACCACAAGCTTTTCCAATAGCTATAATTATAAGGAAAACTGCCCCGCCCCCTGGCGGCCATGTTTTTCAACGGAGCGCAGCCATTTTCGAATTCAGCCGAGATATCATAAAAACAAATGTTTTGAGCAAGTTTCATGTTAATTGGGCCAAAAAAGACTTCTAGAGTGTTCACAAGCTTCTTATTTAATTTGACCTAGTGACCAAGTTTTTGACCGCACATGATCCAGTTTCGAACTCATCCATATCATTGGCACAAATGTTCTGGGCAAGTTAAGTTTCATAAAGATTGGGCAATAAATGTGGTTTATAGTGTGTTCACAAGGTAAATGTTGACGATGAACGACTAACGACGGACGACGGGCAAAAGGCTATCACAAAAGCTCACCATGGGCACATTGTGCTCAGGTGAGCTAAAAACAATAGAATATGCACCACTAACATTTTTGTAACAAATACTGTTTTTATTTTTGTTTAGAATAATAAATTCTATATTTTGCCAAAAATGTTTTTTAGATAATTTATTGAATTGAATTAAAAATAACATAAGGGAAATTGTTTATACACAATTTTTACCCAAAATTGTTCAGCGTAAAATGTTATTTGTACATGAGATCTGTTTCAATAAGTATGTCTTTACAGTCTTATCTTAAGAAGAAAATCAATCATATAAGCCAAAAATTCATAATACATAACCATGAATAACAATGTTCTTTAAAATAAATAAGAACAGTAAAAGAAAGTTTGCTTGTAATATAACTATTTTCCCAGATATTCCAGATCTCAAGCACAACACTCATTCACATCAGGGGAGGTAATCTACACCGGTGCTGTGATTAAACTGCACACGCAATCCCTAACCTAACAATAGCTTACTGTTCCTGCACGTGAATGGCCCGTGCGGTCAGACTACAACAACAACATGTGGAAAAATGTATATGAGGCACGCCGTGGGAAAACCGGGTTTAATGCACGTGCGCAAAGTGTCATCCCCGATTAGCCTGTGCGGACTGCACAGGCTATTCCAGGACGCCACTTTCTGCTTTTATGGTATTTTCTGTTTCAATGTAGTCTCTTCTAAACAAAAATCCACTGTAGGCGGAAAGTGTCGTCCCGGATTACGATATACGCAAGAAATCGAAGTAGGCAGGCTAGGTCGAGCAAGTTTTACTGAAGTTAATATTAATATTTGTAGCAAAAGTGAGCTAGCGAAGGGAGCAAATTTTTTTTAGCATACTTTATCCAGTTTTGACCGTTTTATATATGCCCATATATGTGTGGGAGTTTTAGGGGGGGAGCGCGCCCCCCCCCTGAATCCGCTAGTGTTCGTCTTATACTCAATTATTTCTATTCTAATGGGGTAACATAATTTCAATTACTCAATAATTTTTGTCAGTACTAAATTATTTTAAATATGATGGGGTAGTACTAAATTCTGACAGAATCCTTATCTGTTGCTCTGAAGAAATGCATAAAAACTAAAAAGTTCAAACCTACAACCACAGGTTCAAAAGTCTGTAACGCTAACCACTCTGCCAGAAAGACTTACTGGTATATGCATAAACATAATATTGTAACGCTCTGTAAGTGATGCACACGTTTCAAAAATATAATCGTTAAGTGCTATGAAAAGCTTGATAATTTTATTAACTTATTTTATGTTAATTCATAAACAACACACTTTTTCAATATATTTCTGCATCAGGAGTTATTTCGCGTTTTATGTAGATGCTATATATTATATTCTGTACTTTTCTTTCTTGGAGTCTGTGATTAAAAGTTTGGAAATTGTCAATGTGCCAATTTGTGAATAGGTCAATAGGTTAACAGAAACCTAAGTTTCTAAGTTAATAGAAGAGTTAGTTGTGGTTAAAATTACAGACAATGCCATTTTCAAACTGTCATACCCTGGATTCAAAAAGCTACCCGTACAGCCTGTGTCAGACACTGTACCTTGTTCTACAGGAGCCGAGGTTTATTAGATTTTTTTACCATTTTCAAATGGACATATCCTGGATACACCAAGCCACACCTACACAATGTGTCGGCCACTATATCTTGTTCTTCTCAAGTCCAGGTTTATTAGAATTTTGAGTGCTGGTATCAGCTGTACCAAACCCTGGCTTTTATTTTTATTTTTTTAAGTTGAATCTGATTCAGTTTTTGGTTAAAATAAACGACAATTCAAGTTTCAAACAACCATTATACTAGATACAATAGGCAACCCCTACACACAGTGTCGGCCACTATACCTCGTTCTACTGGACCCCAGGTTGCTGATGGAGGAGGCACGGCGCAGGAACGGCGGCGGATGGGCCTGCGACTCTTTCACCCGGCTCAACAGGTGACTACTGCACACGGCAACCAGGCAAGAGAGAAAAGAATACGAGAATATAAAGTATGCTAAGGAGAAATCAGGCCATCTAGCCTCTAATCTCGTAAGTTTTGGCTTGTTTGACGTAAGTCACCTTAGTAATATGACTGAATATTACCAGTATAAAACAAATTTATGGAAGTAATCATTGTACATAAATTAATAGACGGTTGAGCATTAAACTATTGTATCAGATATAGAAATGTAAAGCAGATACAACAGTCTCACATTCAACCCTCTATTTTATCTGCACAGTAACAACTCCAGTTTCACTAACTAAGTTGTTTTTTTAAACCTAAAATGATAGTAAAACCTTTTAGGTCATATTCTTGATGACATGAATGACGTTATAATAAAGCACACAAACTTGCAAGATTAGGGGATACTTATCGATGGCTCAGTGCAAAAACCATGATAACTCATTTTTCAAACTATAAGGAGGTGCCATAGTTTTGCACTAAACCACTGATATAGAATTTATAGCTAAAACGGTTACCATGATAATGGGATATGTATGTCCCACTTTGTACGATATGATATGTGGTTTTGAGGGATCTCTTTTTTTATGATCAATTATTATTTTTTTATTATGAAATCCACTGTTAAGAATGAAGAAAAGGGTCCTTAAAAGTGATAAAACCCCTTACAGAGTCTATGTGAACATACCCACCACTTTGTGCGGAATTTTTTCTCATAATGAGGACTCAATGCATTGTTAGTATTATGGTGATAAAATACAAACAAGGTATGTCTAATTTAAAGCAATATAAAATAGACCTTAGCCTTAACATAATTGTAAGATAAGCAAAGAGTTATTTTTTTAAGAAGCTGAATAATGCCAATTACAATCAAAATATATTAAAGCATTATAGCAAAATGCATAATTGATTGACCAAAAATAATTTGAGCATTTATTTACCATAAATAATTTGCATGATTCAGACCAAGTATTAACACAAGCTAGACAGAAAAAATACTTTTTATATAGCAAAATGACAGTACAACTCTTCGAATAGGAAATACAAACTATCGGTACAATGTTTTAACTGCAGCAAAATTTACCACAGATGTTTAATATTGTTACAAACTTTAAAGATCAACACAAGAATACATCTATGTTTTTAGGATTTTATTTTTTATTTTTCTTATATATGTACATTTGAGTTTGTTAAGAAATAAATGGTTCTACATAAGCTAGTTGAAAAACAATAAATAGAGCTATGTCATTTCACTGAGGTTTAGCTTTGCGATTAATATTCTCCACAGCTTTGGAACTGGGCCCTGTACTGTCCTTCTTTTTCTGTGTTTCGGCTAACCCAACCATACCTAGCAAAAAAAACCTGCCCCTAAAGTTTGTTGCAATGATTGTTTTCAGTTAAATCCGTATTCGTCATACTTTAGAAAATGTTCAATGTTTTTTTACTGAAATGTGTCTTAAAAAATGTAAAAAAAAAAAAACAACTCAATCCCGACCCTACCTAATTTTTTTTGAGACCGTTGCCTGAAACACACAATTTTTTTTGGGCCTTGGGAATTTTTGAGCTAAGAAATCTTTAAACCTTGGGAATTTGAATAATTATGCATAATGATATTCGATTCCACAGGTACATAGTTGAATATACCAGTAAACGGCAAGTCTTAATTTAAACAACAGAAAATGATTACGATGCATCCATTCACAAATTGAACACTTATTTCTTTGGTCTTTGACTGATTTAATTTTAATAAAATTTGTAATTTTAGAAAGTCAGAATGAGAAAGCTTATTGGGAAAGGGTTCATATACCTAGAACTGACCCCTCCAAGGGATAAAAAAGGAACTGACCCCTCCAAGGGATAACAAAATCACATTACTAGTTAAACTTACAACATAATACTAGTTATTAAAGGTGCAAGTTGACTTACACTTGTAACTTAAAACATAATAATTGAATGTGCAATTAAACTTACGCCTGTGCATGGTCCATCGGGGCTTGGTTTGACTGGAGTTTGGGGTCGAATATCTTGCCAAGGATGTCCTTGAGTTCCTTCTCGGACTTTCCGGGGTAGAGAATCCGCAGCACTGACTCCAGCTCCTCCTTCGGGATCGTTCCAACACGCACCAGGCCCGCTATGAACTCCATCTCCTAGGAAACGGCATTCAGTGTGTAATTTTTAATATATTAAATAAATTGGAGCCATCAGTTTCAAGTCTTGAAAGTCACATGAGTTCATCTAAGACCATTACAATTCATTATTACCACAAAGTTATACAAACTACATCTCAAATATAAAATCAATAACTCTGAAGTAAAAATTGGTTTGGGTAAATACAGTAAAACTTCTTTAACTCGAGGCTGCACCAAGATGACGAAAATGCTTGAGTTATCAAAGATCTCCAGTTATCGAGGTGTACTGCGTCGTGAGAAATATACACTTTAGCCTCAGTCACACATTCCCAATTTTCCCTGCTGTTCTTGAGCCAACAGCATCCCGAATCAAGTATGTCAAAAGTCGGGATTCGGGGCTTGAAATTCAATTTTTGATCCAAAGATGGTCACAAAAGCGTCTCGACTGAGTTTCGAGTCCCGATTTTCCCGAATGCGATCTGACAGAGTCCCAACAGTATCCCGATAGCGTCCCAACAGCATCCCTGCATTCCCGACTTTTTTTGTTATTTGTATCGTAGCGCTGTCTGGACGCTGTTAGGAGCTGTCGGTCAAAGGTCTGTTGATGAATAACAAACGTCCCCACACCGTTCCGACACTGTCCCGAATTTGATCCGATACAGCCAAATCTATCCCAACAAAGTTCCGACTGTACACATTCGGCCGAGTCTCCCAAATGTTAAGGGAAAACCGTAACTGTCGGGAATGCTTGGCCGATCACGCCGAACATGTCCCAATGATTCTAGCCTACATAGTTACACTGTTAACTAGTCTCATAATCACGTGATAGTTACAGGGTTACATTGTTTACTGGTAACATAACATTGTGCGGCTTTTATGTTGAGTGATCATATCTTTGCAAGCTGTTTTAAGTTTTGATTTGTTTCTGTAAAGTTTATAGTCTTTAAAATTGTAAATTCATAATTATAAATGTGTGTTTTGTGGGATATGTTTCTATTAGAAAGCGTCCAGACAGCTCCCGACAGCGTCCCGATATTCCCGACTTTTTTATTATTTGTATCGTAGCGCTGTCGGAACACAGTCGGGAGCAATAATGTTTAATCATCAGAATTATTAATTATAAGTTGGCAACATTAATACTTACAATGTTCAATAATTAACTATGTTTATAAAATGTAATAAAACTGCTTATTTGTCAGTATTATTCTAGAAGCATAATATGTTTTACAGTATATACAGTATATGCAGATAAGATAATAAATCTTATTAATGAAGAACATATGAGGCGCGTCGTGGGAAAACCGGACTTAATGCATGTGCGTAAAGTGTCATCCCCGATTAGCCTGTGCAGTCCTCACAGGCTAATCCAGGATGGCACTTTCCGCCTACAGTGGATTTATGTTTAGAAGAGACTTCCTGGAAACAGAAATTACCATAAAAGCGGAAAGTGCCGCCCCAGATTAGCCTGTGCGGACTGCACAGGCTAATCCAGGACGACACTTTACCCACATGCATTAATTCCGGTTTTCCCACGTCGCCCCTCATATCAATTTTATTATTTAGGCCAAATAAATTCTTGTCATTTGTTGAGAACACATCTCCCTAATCTGTTCGCGGCTTTCACAATGTGCGAATGGTTTAAACCTGCCAGACAGTCACTACGTAGAGGTGTGAACACCCTCCTTGAGTTATGGAGGGTAAATTTTAATGGAACACTATATTATGGACCGACATATATTTTCGAGATATCGTGTTATCGATGCTTGAGTTAAAGGTGGTAATTTTTAAGTATTAATGATTTTGCAGCGACTTTGAGATTTGTTTGAGTTACATTAGGTATTCGGGTTATCAATGCTCGAGTTAAAGAAGTTACACTGTATTTTAAATATTTGTGTTTATAAATCAATTCAGATTACATATGATTTATTATACTTTTATTATACTGTAAATATTGCTGTTTGATAAAATATCATAAGGATTGAGTCTATAATGTTATAAATCTGTACCATTTCTATTTTAATACTTTCAAAGGATTTATGCACTCTTTACATTTGTTTTTTGCTGAACAAATATTTTGATTTAATAAGATATTTTGCAACTTTCTTAAATTATAAACGGAGCAGGATACAGCTCTGTTCTATTCTGCCCTCTGTTACTATTGATCTCTCCTATGTTACTATACCTGATCTTGGATGGCCTTGCGTTTGCAGACTTCATACTCGTATCGAACTTGCTCCAGCATCTGGCTGATCTCTCGCTCCAACTGATTCCTAACATGGAACAGAATATTCGTTTTATATAGAAAAATGCGCCAAAATAATAAACCTTTGGGACAGTTTCTTACCTCTAACATTTAAACCCCCCATGCCCCCAGAGTTATCTATATCTATAATCAAAGAACAAAATTCACCATGGTTAAGCCACCAATAAACAACCGGAAAAATAGTTCCCAAACTGTAAAATATAGTTCACATTGAAATTGCAGAAAATGTGGTCAGGTCATGTTAGAATCAAAATCATTTTCCCTTTATCATTGTTTATTGGCTAATAAGCAACAATTTGTCATTCTAATGCGGTATATTCAACCACTTGGGCTAATGCTTGTGGTTTCATTATGCATCAGAACTCCAAATCATTGTTTATTAGCCAATAAACAACTCTAAATCAAAAATTATTTATTAAATTCCTGTTTAACAATAATCAAAAACACACCACAAGTTTTACCAAGTGCTCTTTTATGTAAAATAGATTAACAGTTAACCATTTAATATTTGAGTACAACAACTGAATAAAACACTAGATTAATTTGCATACAAATGATTATTGTCCAAATGTCAATTCCTATTCTGCTACATGTACTATCACTGTACCACAGTATTGTACCTCAAATATATGTTAGTCCGCACAGGCTAATATGGGACAACACTTTCCACCTACAGTGGATTTATGTTTAGAAAAGACTTCAGTGAAACAGAAAATACCATAAAAGAGGAAAGTGTTGTCACTTCTCTAGGACGACACTTTACGCACATGAATTAAGCCTGATTTTCCCATGGCACGCCTCATTATTTAACCAACATTAATGTTTAATTGAAAAAAAAGAATCCATTTCTAACAAATTTAACTGTTTGCTATATTTGAAATCATACATTGTGTTTGCAGATACTGGGATAGTTTTTGTTTATGTACATGACATCACATTACACCAGTTCATAATTGTTAGTATTAAAAACAAACAGAAATGGAGGCTTCAGTTCATTTTTTAAGCCTCTATTTTCTTTCCTGTATCTTTCTTTATGACTGTAAGGTACACAAACCAATTACTATCTACTTATAAACCAACCTCATCTTCTCCATGGCAACCATATGATTATGGATTAGCAACATTTTCTTGATTTTGGCAGCCGTCTTGTTCGGAGCTACGAGGTTCTTGATCTCCTCGTCCTGCTGGGATATCATGGACTTCTCTCGCTGCTGAAGGCGCACCTGCAGCTTCTGTCGTAAGGCCTGAAAGCACCGAAAAATACAATGAAAGGCAAGAATGTCCATTAAAATGTCAAACAAGTACGTATCAGAGATTTACAAACAAAGAATAATTTAAATCATTTTTTAGCCTCACATGCTTATCTATGTAAAAAGCTTTAAATTAGTTTACTTAAACTGATCTATAAACTAGGCATCAAGCTATATTTTAATGCTGAAGCTTTATTCTTAGACAGGAATGAAACCTCACCATTTCCTGACTCTGACGCTCCTTTTCCAGCCTCTGGATGAGAACCTCTTGTGTCTGAAGAAGAAACAAGTATACCAAATTAGTCTCGAAGGTTTTGTTTAACCCAGGTTTTGTATTAACTTACTGGAACTAATTTTAGCATAAGGTTATCAAACATCTGAGGTTTACAGAGAAACTCTCGAGTCGTTTTCCTGCAACAAACCATTGCATGTCGGTAAAAATGATCGCCTGAAGAAGTCAAAGTTAAGTCTCAGATGCCGGACAGGGCTGGTATTCACAATGCATCTTAAGTAATTTCTTAAATATGGCGCGTTGAAGGAAAACTGGACTTAATGCATGTGCGTAAAGTGTCGTCCCGGATCAGCCTGTGCAGTCCACACAGGCTGATCCAGGACGGCACTTTCCACCTACAGTGGATTTATGTTTAGAAGAGACTTCATTGACATAGAAAATACCATAAAAGCGGAAAGTGCCATCCCGGATTAGCCTGTGCAGACTGCACAGGCTGATCCGGGACAACACTTTATGCACATGCATTAAGTCCGGTTTTCCAACAACGCGCCTCAAAAATTTCACTTAAGTGCAAATTTTGAATGCATTATATTTCTTTACTTAATAAACAGATTCATATGTTGTTGATGTTACTAAAATAACATTTTCCTAATGATGTTCTTTAAAGTATAACTTCGTGCAAAACTTTTTTTGTATGGAATTATACAGTTGAGGAAAATTCCACTTTTAAGGATAAGGATAAAATTTAACTTAAGATGCTTTGTGCATACCACCCCTGACAAAATATCTGCTACACCAATTACTCGACTTGCACTGCGTATGAGTTTGTGTTTTATGATCTTGCCAGTGAACTGGACACGAGGGTCATCCATGTGTTTTTGATCATGATGTCTTATATTTGAGTTTTATGATCTTGCCAGTGAACTGGACATGAGGGTCATTTATGTGTACTTGATCATGATGTCTTATGTTTGTGTTTTATGATCTTGCCAGTGAACTGGACATGAGGGTCATCCATGTGTACTTGATCATGATGTCTTATATTTGGGTTTTATAAGCCAACTTATGGTAAACAGTCCTAATATTAACACTAAACAAACATTCTCAATAAAATCGAAGAAAAAATCACTAAGATATCAAATATTAGCCGACCTCTGGATGTTTAAAAACATAGGGTATTAAATATGGTAAACAGTAATCAAATATTCTCAGTAAAGTCATAAAATCAATTACGAAAGAAAACATTCAATTAGTTTCGTTATATATCCAACGAACCTCCTGATGTCGTTTGATGACAGCCTGCGTCTCCGGGTCAGACAGCACGCCCCGTGAGTTCAGGTCGTCTATCAGGTTCGTCTTCAGGTTGTGAATCGCTCGCTGCTGTTCCTCGATTTTCACCAACTGAAAAACATTCCCACAATACTTTGCTGATACATTTCATTGAATCACAAGGCTAAAAACATTCAAAATCAAAATTTTAAAATATATTTTGCAGCTAAAACCTGATGCCTGGTAAATCATATGTGGATTTGGATTTTTATCATTTAAGGAAGCATCTTGTACAATATTTAGTGTTTATCTATGAAATAATGGTTATCTCAGCCTAAATGTGCACTTGCCAAAAGAAAAATTGCTGAAGTTTACCTTATTTTTTACACTTATATATTTTAGTATTGCACAATTCTATTACCACTTTTTTAACTATGGATGCATATACCATATTTCATATTTTTCAAAAAAAGGCAAGAAAAACAAAATTCTGTGTTTGATAAACACACATGACCCCAGTTAGTGCTGGATAGCCCATTTCTTAGTCCAAATTAGGTCAAGGTCAAGGTCAAAGTGAGGTTAGGTGATATGGGTGGATTGGGGATGGTCATAAGCAAAAACTGTGTAAGTATCCAACTGTTGTAAAAAGCGGTGTTGTTGCTAGACGGAACAGTAAAATCTAGTTAACCAAGAAACAGCCCATTTGAGTTATTCTAAGAGCAAATTAGGTCAAGGTCATGGTCAAAGTGAGGTTGGGTGATATGGGTGGATTGGGAATGGTCATAAGCAACAACTGTGTAAATATCCAAGCGTTGTAGTAAGCGGTGTTGGTGCTAGACAAAACGGTAAAATCTACTTAACCTTGTCACGGACGGACGGAAGGACGGATAGAACGATGGACAGGACAATCACTATATGCCTCCCGCATCAAGATGCTGGGGGCATAAAAACAAACATTATTCTTGGAAATATTTGCTAGTCTTGGAAAAACTTTGAAAAATAATAAATTTAAAGAATATATTCATGAAATTATGTAAATAAATAGTTGCTAGTCTCGGAGAAAACCTCAAAAATTACTAAATTTGAAGAATATGTTGAGTAGATCACATCATATTCAGGAAAACAGACTGCTGTCCCTAACCTCTTTAGCCTTGGAGAGCTGCAGTTCGGCCACGAGTGCCCCAAGCTTCTCTTCCTGGTCCTTGAGAGCCAGCGAGCGTTCCTTCAGCATCTCCACGCGGATCTGTAACATACACAAAAATCACTGAAAATCATATGGATTAATAAAAAAAAATAATATTGAAACAACTTGCATGTTTTTGTGTCGCCTGAAATTGCGAAATATAGGGGTTACTTTTGGCGGTGGCGATGGTTTGGTTGACGTCCCCTTCAGTTTGTGCAGACAATAACTTGCGAAGTTTTTGTGCAATCATTATGAAACTTTAAGGAAGTGTTAGTAGACATAAAAGGAAGGTTAAGTTCGATTTTCGGTATAAATAGCTCTTATTGTACTTGAGTTATGTGCCTTTAAAAAAACAACAATTTCAACTTAGGCTTGTGCAGACAATAACCTGAGAAGTTTTTGTGCAATCATTACTTTATGGCAGTATAAGTAGGCATAAAAGGAAGGTCAAGTTCAGTTTTAGCATAGTCAGGCGAGTTATGCTCAGTCAGTTATGCACAGTCAGGCGAGTTATGCTCAGTCAGTTATGCACAGTCAGGCGAGTTATGCTCAGTCAGTTATGCACAGTCAGGCGAGTTATGCTCAGTCAGTTATGCACATTCGACTCGTGGAGTTCTAGTTGAAAGCTTGTTGTTATGCAAAAATTTTCAGCAATGAATCAAATGAATCAAATATGTTCACACTGTTCATGTAATGATACTCTAGTAAAACACATTACCCAACAACTACAGACAGATAATTATCAAACAATGTACCAGGTACCAGACACAATATTTACGCACCATATTTTTGTACTTAACAATATGCTAGTAAAACACCCTATGCAGCAATGAATCATACAATATAAATTATTATCACACTACTCACTGACTCCAGTTCTGTATACCAGTTCATCTTGTGTCCATGTACCACATTATCCAGCAAGGAATAATATAAATATTTTATATAACAGGTTCCAGTAAAAGGACCCATTCCCAATGCCCAATATGTGGTATATTTTTCCCAATTTTCTGGATTGAAAAAATTCCCAAATCAGAAGTGACAAAATCCTAAATGCAAAGGAAATGTGAATCTGAGTTGCTAATCTTGAAATTGCTGGTATGGTCATAGATGAAAACAAACTTAAATATCAAGTGCCAAAAATATAACAATAGTTATATAACACTAGTTTAAGTACTTCATTAATAAAATAACTTTCTTAAACATTTCCCAATTAGCAAGATTTCAAGATGCAAAATTCCCAATTCGATGGGTACTGAATTCATTCTGAAAAGCAGATAAACAAATGGCTGTACTCACAGACTCGAGTTCCGTGTCCCAGTCCATCTTGCGGCCCTGCAGCACGGCCATCTTCTGCTCAACGTGTTCTCGCATCAGCTCGAGCTTCTTACGCTGTGTCTGCTCATCACCGGAATCCTCCGCGTTGTTCTCTATCTGCCGACGCTGGCTCTGAAATCAAGATTAAATGTGCAGTTATTTTTTTTATCGAAGTATACCTGCTAGAAACCTTCATTGGCTTCTGGGTAATCAACTTCCATGGTGTCGTGGATATGTTGTCTGCCTTGCGATCAGGCGATCAAAAGTTAGATCCATACTCGTGGAGCTTTCCAGTGATCGTTCTCAGAGACACTAAGTACTGGTTCTACCCCGAAAACAGACTCTAAATTGTCTCATTAAGCCTCTGACTTTTGACATAATCAAACTAATATTAACAGGTTTAAACTTAATCAACTTCAGAAGTAATGGTGATAATTACATAGCTGTCCTCAAAATTTTTGCATTTCAATATTGGTTGAGATATTTATTCAAAATAATTTCTGATAAAAGCTATTATATTTTTATTTAAATTACCAGTAAATTTCAAAATGTTAAAACAAAATACACGTACATAATTTAATAGTTCCTAAGGTATACAAAAATAAATGTATGTATAAATGTAGTTTTCACAGTAAGTAGCATTTTTCTTCTGTTCAATATGCCATAAATGTAGGTGCTTTAATCTGACAGCCTTTTAACTTCTCAATACATTCTTATAGCAGCTTTCCTTGAAAATTTGTATAAAATGAATTCCTGTATGTTTCACATAGCCTAGGCATGTTTCTTTTTTCAATTTTGATTAAAGTATCCCAATGCATCCCAAATTCAACCTTACCTAAAACTGATGATGATTTGTAATTTTTGTTTAATTTGAAATTTATAATAATTTGAACATTAAACCTTGACGCTTTCTTTTCTAGATGAAAAATTATCTGAAAATCTCACATAATTTTACATATCACGATGACAACTAAACATTGTCTAATTTACGTTGCCCCACGATACAATTTAACAGCATGCGGCACACACCTCTTTCTCCTTGTGCTGTTTCAGCTGCAGTTTCTCCATCTGTGCCGAGCGGCGCTGGGCAATCTTTTCCTCGATCATACGCTTCTGACGCAGCTTGTTCAGCGTAAGACTGTGGACGACGGGAATAGTGACATAAAGAGTGATGGCACTCTGGTTTTTATGTATGCATGATGCAATGTTAAAATCCTAGGAATTTTGCTGTCTTTGAAATGACCCACTTGCCCAAAGCCGGAGACAATCAAAAATGTGGCGCGTCGTGAGAAAACCGGTCTTAATGCATGTGCTTAAAGTGTCATCCCGGATTAGCCTGTGCAGTTCGCACAGGCTAATCCAGGACGGCACTTTCCGCCTACAGTGAATTTATGTTTAGAAGAGACTTCCTTGAAACAGAAAATACCACAAAAGTGGAAAGTGCCGTCCCGGAGCAGCTTGTGCGGACTGCACAGGCTAATCCAGGACGACACTTTATGCACATGCATCAAGTCCGGTTTTCCCACAACGCCCCTCAAATCTAATCAGGCCAGTTATACGTTTGACCTGCCTGCTCAAAAGGGCAAGTACAAGAAGAATTCAATATTACGAAATTAAATTAAAAAGATTCATTTACAAATAATACAACAATGTAAAGATTTTGTACTCAAAATATATCATAATCACCCAACTGTCTTTCCATATGATTGGCTACATGAACAACATCACTGTCATTTAAAAGGTTTAAGTAATCTCTAGGTTTTATTTCCTAAGTTTGGACAAGTGCAGGAGGATTCGGGCATATTGAAATTGTATGGGTTATGTCCGAACAGGCAAGCCCTCCCAAACAAATATTGTGAAGACTGAGTTTTGACCAACCCAATGGTAGTGCTCAATAAGTCACAAGGATCATGGATTACAATATTAAATCTATGTTCAATCTAACACTCTGTTTTCATACAAACTAAAAATCTTCTGAATATTTTAATGTTTTCCAATGTTTTTGATACTTTCAGAAAAGGAATTATATACTTATGTTTTCAGACAGATAACCAAATAAAACCCATTATCATAAAACATTTCACATGGAGATACAGGGGTTGTCACAAGTATCTTTCCTATTGTGTTGGCACAAGTATCTTTCCTATTGTATATCAATTTGATTTTGTGAAATATTTTCAATACCATTTTGCATGCCAATCATCAAGTTTTTAAATGTACAATGGCTTTAATAAACGTACTGTGTCATACATCAATACCTTCTGAAATAACTGTAATTTACCGCACTAGCAGATAACAACACTAACCAGCATGTCCCTTATTTGCTATTTTTATGACAGTAGGTCAACAATGACATTTGCAAAAAAGTTCATTTATAGAGAATTAACACTGAAACATTAATAAAGACAATGGCCTTGTTTCTATCAATAGTTGACAAATGTATGTTATTACATTATATCAAATGTGGTAATCGATGACACTTTTTCAAGCGCATGAAAATTAGTAGTAGCAGTAAAGTTGATATGAGTTAAATATACATGATGTACCATTACATTCAAGCGCACCATTGATAATCGGTGCATAGCATAGAGAAGTTTTCATTGAATTGCGTGATTATGTAGGGGTGAGTTTGAATCCTAGAATCCTGGAACCGTGAAGAAGTTTTTGCCTTCGTATATATTTTTTTCTTTATTTTTCCATCAAAATATTGCCTATTCAACATATTCGAGAAAAAGACGAAATTATCTTGTTTTAATATGTGCCTATATTTATGAGAAACAAAACGTTGATATTCCCCTTTAAATACGCTACCTGTTCTCCAGTTTCACCATCTGCTTCTCGTGTTCCTTGAGGATCCTCTCCCTTTCATCGTCCGACATCGACACCTGGCTGTTCACCAGTTTGCTGCAATAGTACAAAAACTACAATATTATGCAGTCTACAGTTTATTTCCAAATGCAGAAATGCCCACCAATGATACATCAAAGATCACACACTCATTTCAGAAAAACATTATCAGTAGAGCTCATATTTCAGAACTTTTCAGCTCACCTGACCACATTATCAACTGAGCTCAGTTCAACACTTATCAGCTCACTTGTACACATTAACGACAGAACTCAGTTCAACACTTATCAGCTCACCTGGCCACATGAATGACAGAGCTCAGTTCAACACTTATAAGCTCACCTGGCCACATTAACAACTGAGCTCAGTTCAACACTTATCAGCTCACCTGACCACATTAACAACTGAGCTCAGTTCAACACTTATCAGCTCACCTGGCAACATTAACAACTGAGCTCAGTTCAACACTTACCAGCTCACCTGACCACATTAACAACTGACCTCAGTTCAACACTAATCAGCTCACCTGACCACATTAACAACTGAGCTCAGTTCAACACTTATCAGCTCACCTGACCACATTAACAACTGAGCTCAGTTCAACAATTATCAGCTCACCTGGCCACATTAACAACTGAGCTCAGTTCAACACTAATCAGCTCACCTGACCACATTAACAACTGAGCTCAGTTCAACACTTATCAGCTCACCTGACAACATTGTTGACTGAGCTCAGTTCAACACTTATCAGCTCACCTGACCACATTATCCTCGTACTCCCTCAGCTGCTGCTGCTCCATCTTCTCTACCTCCTTGCGCTGGTTCCAGTGTTCCCGACTTTCCTCCAGACGCTCCTGAAGCTTCTTCATCTGTTTGTCGCGGCTCCGTTCCTGGGAGACCCTCAGTGCCTCGGTCTCACGTTTGTGGTCAGCCAACAGCTGGTCTACCTTGGCCCTGTGGTCATCTGAAACAGTTGTTGCTATAAATTACAACTTTTTTTATCAACTTTTCTATGTGAAATTGTACGATATCTGTTTACAAGTGGTAAAATACTAAACATCTAAGAAATAATTTCTATATTAAAACATTTTAATGTAAATGACAAAAATGCAAAAATCACAAACTTAAGTAATTTTATGAATTGAAGAAAATTACTACATTTTTCGCAAAGGAGCTTGGTGAATATCGGCACAGTAGATGCATATGTTTCACAGGCCAAAATATTTTACCTGAGCAATATTCATAAACCAAAGGTATTTCAAACATATTTCACAATCATAGTATCCATACTGCAGTTTCATATTTGTTAACTCTGTAGTTCCCATTTTGTTGTCTGTTAGGTTACCCTAAAAAAATGCCCCGCCCCTAGAACATTTTAATGAGTTTGACAGATATTTTTTGTTGTTTTATTTACCTTTTTCCAATAATTAAATGTTTTTTGGATAAATAAGTGTTTTGTTTGGATAGCATCCACAATGTTTCATGATATTACCAGTATATTTTGAATATTCATTTACTTTTTGAATCTTAAAGTTGACCATTTACCAAATAAAAAATAAATAAAAAAAATCCCTACTTACCTTCCCTAATTTTTTTGGGCATGTAACCTGAAACAAACATTATTTTTTTTTAAGACTTACCATGAACAATATATCATTGCACATACCGTCAAGTTTCTCCTGAAGGTGCAAACTGACATTTCTCAGATCAGTCTCCGTCTGTGTAGCGATCTCAGATCGCAGCTTGGACAGCTGCCCCATGTTCTCATTGTCGATTTCAGTCTCGAGATTTGCCTTCTCGAGTCTCTGCTGCGACAACAGCTTCAGTCGACCATCGGCATAGGTGACCGGGTCTGAAATCCCATGGTGTATGTGAACATGTGCATAGGCAGAGATCTATATCATAACTTATTAGTCATTAGCATAATATTACGGTCATGAGGCCAAAACAAAAACTTTCTGTGTTTCGGGCAACCCGACCCTACCTAGCGAAAACCCACCAACCCTTAAGATTTAGAGACGATTGTTTTCCGTGAAATTTGAATTTGTCAGATTTTATTTTTTTCAAGGAAGATAATCGTGATTAACTAGATAATCTGTGTCGAAAAGGCGCTTTATATTATTAACTGAGTATTCTGGATCTCTTCATGGATTAATAGTGTTGCCGGGAAGGTGCTTCTCATTAGTTTGTCTTTTATGGCTAGAATTTAATAAAAACACTAGAAACGTGGAAATTCCACACAAATTTTTTTTTTCAAACAAAATGCATAAAAGTCAGCACAATAATAAAAGCAAGTTCTGGGTGCCATATGCAATCCCAAGCGAGGGCTCGTTATAAGGAATATATGTATTAAGTTTCATTAAAATATCGCAATGCGTTCTCAAGTTATTCAGCAGAAACCGTTTTTCTATTTTCAGTAACTTTGACATTGACCTTGATCTCACCCACCCCATATGCAATCCCAAGCGTGGTCTACAAATAAGTTGTCTATGTATGAAGTTTCATTGAAATATATTGATGCATTCTAAAGTTATTGAGCAAAAACCATTTTTCTACTATTAGTAATGGAGACCATGACCCCGCCCACCCCATATGCAATCCCAAGCGAATTCTCTATATAAGGTATCTATATATGAAGTTTCATTAAAATATCTCGATGCGTTGTCAAGTTAGTGAAAAACGTTTTTCTATTTTTAGTAATGGTGACCTTGAAATTGACCCCACCCACCACATATGCAATCCCAAGAGAGGTCTCGATATATAAGGTATCTATGTATGAAGTTTCATTAAAATATCTCAATGCGTTTTCAAGTTATTGAGCGAAAACCGTTTTTCTATTTTTAGTAATTGTGACCTTGACCTTGACTCCACCCACCCCATATGCAATCTCAAGCAAGGCCTGTATGAAGTTCCATTAAAATATCTTAAAATATCTTGATGGGTTCTCAAGTTATTGAGCGGAAACCGTTTTTCTATTTTTAGCAACGGTGACCTCGACCTTGACCCCACCCACCCCATATACAATCAAAAGTGAGGTCTCGATATATCGTATCTATGTATGAAGTTTCATTAAAATATCTCAATTCGTTCTCGAGTTAGAGAGCGGAAACGAAAAGTTGACGCTGCCATCCTGCGCGCCCGCCCAACGATATACCCCAATCTAATAACCAAAATGTTTCTTAGAAAAATTAGACCCCTAAAAAATAAAATTAGACAAATTCCCCTGGGGCAGCCCCCCCCCCCAGGGAAAAAATTGATAGCTTTATAGCTAGTGATCTATTTAATAAAGCAATATAAGGTCTGAAAAAATTGGTCAAAATTTTTTAGCTACAAGTTGGAAACAAACCTAGATCTTAATTTCAGATTATGTGCACTAAAGATTCCATACACATGTAGCCTTGTTGGAAATTGTGTCAACACAAATTAAAAAACACCTGCTGGGAAGGGTTCCTTTTTCAGAAACAAATTCTATGTGGAATAAAAAATCATCAGACATCACCAGAGCTTTGAAAAGGCATCAGGAATATAGTAATAACAATGCCATCATTTAATTTTTTTGCAAAAAGAAAGCATTTGCAATTAACATCTACCAAATGACACCATGCACACTAATGAGGGTTAAGCAGATACAACAGTTTCATGTTCAACACTCGATCTGCATAATGCGCATTAAAGCAGCAGTCCAGAAATATGTTAATAAAAATAAAACTGTCTAATGGATAACTTACCGATAAAACTACAAAAAAAAACACATTAAAATTGGTAAAAAATAACGTTTTGGTAACTTTTTATAGTAAAATTATCTGTATGTGATAGCTGGTGATGCCTCTGGAGTAAATCAGCTCGTACATTAGTGTATAATCCGTTCGTATCAAGCGTTTTCGAACATAGACAAAATGAAATGCTTTTCGTAAGTAAGAAACAGTTTTCAGTCAAATAAACTAACTTTCATTAGAACTAATGCCAATTTACGATATACTGACTTATATTCTATGGATTGCGGTTTTAAACATCTTTAAAATTCTTATCTCACCAATGGGCCCCTCCGTCTGCATCTCCGCGCTTTTCCTGTCGTATTCGCGAATTTCTGATTCGTGATCCTTCGCAAGATCACCCAGACGTTTCTTCTTCAGGTCGCTGAGACGCTTGTGAAGCTCTGCCTCCTGATTGGCTCGATCTTTCTCCATCTTGTCCTTCATCGCGATCATCTCCGCCTTGGCCTGATCGATCAGAATGTTGGCATCTGCTGCCGAGATGGCCTTGGCCCTGACAGAGCAAAGTTTAAACATTTTAAAAATTGGGACTATATCTGTCAAGAAATCAAGGGTATGTTGCTTTAATTGTTACTACACAATGAACAAACGTATTTCTGTAAAATAATAAAACAATTAAATTCCATTTATTACACTTAACAGTAGAAAAAGAAGTTGACCACAAAGTTCAATAAAATATTTTAGAAGACTTATTTCGGATACAGAGCATATTCGTAACATTCAGAGTGTGCAGAAAGATGATATTTAACATCTACTCACTCTTTTAAAACATTCACTTTTATAGGATAAGACAATGTTCTACTTAATATCTGTTCTTTTTTTGGTTAAAAATATTCATCACAAGATAACAAGTAAATAATGAACATGCCCATGTGTTTATAATGAGGCGTGTCGTGGGAAAACTGGGCTTAATGCATCTGCGTAAAGTGTCGTCCTGGATCAGCCTGTACAGTCCGAGCAGACTGCAGACTGCACTGGCTAATCTGGGACGACACTTTACACATATGCATTAAGCCCGGTTCCCATGACATGCCACAAATATATTACGGTTAGATACTTTTTCATGGCATCAATGACTGTTATCTGCTGGCCAGCCACAGTGTTCAACAGGTCATCATTGTCATCCTCCTGGGTTTCCTGCCACACAGAGTTATTCCTCATGAATGACGCCTTTCACTCTACCTTAAGCTTTTTCAATAAATATTATCCTGCTTATAAATTCCTTTTTCACATTTTACACTTGAGTAGTAACAGTCAGCTGAAACAACTGAAACCCAGTAGTTCAAGTCAGAAATAATCATAAAATGTCACTGGTGGTATTTACAAAGCATCTTACCAGTAAGATAAATTTTATCCTTATCCTTAAATCTGGACATTTCCTCAACTGTATTATTTCAAACAGAAACAGTTAAGCACAAAGTTTCATTTTAAAGTAATCTCAGTATCACAATTTTATTTTAGGAATATCAACAACAAAGGCATACTTTTATTTAGAAAAGACTTAATAAACATTCAAATTTTGCATTTAAGTTAAAATATTTGAGAAAGTACTTACGACGCTTTGTGAATACGACCCCAGTAGTTAACCAAGAGAAGAGAACAATTAAATATGTGTTACTGTAATTACAATAGAATCAACTGTTCAAGAAATAATTCTTTACTGAAAGCATAACGTTCTTCGGAATATTCATAGACTTAACTCAGACATTTTGCATTTAAAAACAGTAATTGTAACGAATAGTAATGGTAATAAATCTTACACATAACGTATCTTGCGTAATATTCGTCAACTTAAGGTGGCCTGAGATAGAGACCTACTTTGTGCAAGAATTAGTTTTTGATTTGATTACAACAGTCACAGCGAGTATTGTGTAATATTCATCAACTTAAGGTGGCCTGAGATAGAGACCTACTTTGTGCAAGAATTAGTTTTTGATTTGATTACAACAGTCACAACGAGTATTGTGTAATATTCATCAACTTACAGCTGCCTGAGCCAGAGCCTTCCTTCGTGCAAGTTTCTCCTCCAGATTCATCCGTTGCCGAGAGATTTCATCGTCGTACATGCTCTCGAGCGCCTTCTGGTTCTTCTGATGCTCGGCCAGGAGCCACTTGATCTGCTGGTCGGAGAGCTTGCCCTGGTCCCTGACATCCTGGAGCGCCTGTAGCTGCAGCTCCTTGATACCCATACGGCTCCGAATGGCGAACTCCTGTAGGGGATAAGTGTTGTGTATTTACAATATGCCAATCATACTGTTCAGCGCTTTCAGTGTATGATAAGCCCTGCCTACTGGATTATGAAGCATGCTTGCCACCAAACTCATTAAAATCATCTCCAGTCTGACCCTACTATATTATCCGCTGATAGGATGTGATGACATCGCATTAGGGGTTACGTTCAGATGACCTTTTCCAGAGCCAATCAAATTGTTGCGTTAAAAATGTTGAGGTATAACTTACATATAAAACACAAAAACTATGCAGGAAAGTAACGTGAACTTCAGGTGTCTAGTCGCCTAAGGTACCACTATATCCATCGTTATCGACACGAAAATTAACTCATTTATTCCCAAGGATTAGTTGGAAAGGCATCACTTATTTTTAAACCGTGGTCAAACGTTGCTGCGCAAAAAGAAATTTCATTGGGCGCAGTAGGGATGAGATTTGTATCGTTCGGAAGGTCATTTGAACGTGACCCGTTATACGATGCCTTCAGATTCTAACAACATTAGCATTTGATTTTAATGAGATTGGCTCGCCACTGGTTCCTGTCAGTTGTTAGTTAGCAGCTGAATAATAAACATAGCCACTAAGAGATGCCTATCTCTTATATGAACCCATAAACACAATAATAACTGAGTGCTGAACACTGACTTTGAGAATACATTAACTTTTCCAACAGCAAGTCATTATTTTGATCCCTAAACGGCTCCTAGGTAGTTCAAAATGAAAGCCTGTTTATCAGTTATCAGTAAAGACATGTCAAACTCACCGTGTGCAGTTTAAGCTTTCAGCTGAATCTTCAAAATTTAAGCCTGTGTATCAGTTAAAGTGAAGTCACATCCTACTCACCTTGCGTAGTTTCTCCGTCTCCTCGTCTTGCTCCAGTTTCAGGCGGTACGTCTCCGCGTTCAGCTCTGACTGATGCTGCTCGTTCATCAGGTTGATCAGATCGTTGCGTTCCTGGGCACAGAAAACTTGCCATGTCATGACAGGCCAATGGTGAGAAATGTATGACATATCTCATTATGAAATGAAAAATGTAGAAAATTTGATCTTGTCATGAGAGGCAAAATTTTGAAAAATTGACCTTGTCCTGGCAGGCAAAATGTTGAAAAATTGATCTTGTCATGACAGGCAAAATTTTGAAAAATTGATCTTGTCATGACAGGCAAAATGTTGAAATATTGATCTTGTCATGACAGGCAAAATTTTGAAAAATTGATCTTGTCATGACAGGCAAAATGTTGAAAAATTGATCTTGTCATGAGAGGCAAAATGTTGAAAAATTGACCTTTTCCTGACAGGCAAAATGTTGAAAAATTGATCTTGTCATGACAGGCAAAATGTTGAAAAATTGATCTTGTCATGACAGGCAAAATGTTGAACATTGATTTTGTCATGACATGCAAAATGTTGATCAGATTCTTGCACTCCAAGGGTCATCATACACATCTGTCATCCAATGAGAAAACAACTCGTTTTGACTGGCAAAATATCTTAAATGGCCTGGAAATAGTGAAATGCATATGCCATGACGGGCGGAATGATGAGAAAAGTATATGTCACGACAGGCAGTATGTTGAGAAATTTATATTGTTATGACAGGAAAAAATGGAGCTTAATCTGACAGAAAATACATAGAGAACTGTCATTCCAGGAAAAAGCAATGACAAGTCATAACCAACAATACAGTGAGTACAGAAAAAAACACCATGAAAAAATCAAATAGAAATTTACTTTGCATGACATGCACACAACTCATTTAGCAAGACAAGAAAAACAATTGGTGCTTGACAAATAGAATCATGTCATGACAGAAAATACATTGAGAAATTGACTCATCACCACATACAATGCAATGGGAAGCAACAAATAGCAAGCAATCAACTGGTTGCAGTACTTGACTGATCCACCTTAAAAAACTCAACCATTCTGATAATTATGAAAGAACTCCTTTTTCTAGAGAGTTTCAACATTTAATTAAGACTTGTGCACCTTTGCCGGCAGATCCTGTGTGTTGCTGACCAGTTCCTTCTTCTCGTTGCGCTGTTTCTGCAGCAGTGAGTTCACCATTGCCTGCAAACACACACAGCAGGTAATCACCAGGGGCCAGTAGACATAAAGCACTTAAGTCTAGTCCTAACACACGTTTTACTAAGTACAACATTGATATAGTTTAATATTATATTTCAAGCAATGTAACTAAAGAATAGTTTAAACATCATATCGAGGATTGAAAACCAGAAGGTACTAACTACCATTGACATCAAAAGCAGTTAGTTCCTTCTTATTTTCAACCCTCGATATAAAGCAAACAGAAAAAATAAATAAAACAGACATGAAATTTATTT
This sequence comes from Congeria kusceri, assembly GCA_027627225.1. Classification (NCBI taxonomy): domain Eukaryota; kingdom Metazoa; phylum Mollusca; class Bivalvia; order Myida; family Dreissenidae; genus Congeria; species Congeria kusceri. Next base: position 7,361,188 of record CM051034.1, on the reverse strand, counting down.
ATTATACCAGTACTTAAAAGATTTAACCACAAGGTTTTATCAAAACTGGCTCATTTGACATTATAATTAATTTTAATAGTTTTTAGAGGGGCCTATCTCAAGATTAGGAAGTAGACACATTTTCTAAATTTTTTTTCAGTAAGGCCAAACAAACAAAATCTGTGATTCAGCACACCTACCCTACCTAGCGAACCCTTCCCCGCCCCCACCCTAAAGTTTTTAGCGACGATTGTTTTTTCATAAAATCCATATTTGTCAGATTTTAGATTAATTTTCAATGTTTTTAGACTGAAATGAATCTTAAAAAAAAACATGACAAGCACAGAGTTTTCTATGGAGAAAGAAGAAAAATTTCTGTTGTTAAATTGCTAATAAACAACACCAAAAAGCAGTTTTGTGACAGTAAAATATAGTTTGCATTATTGATCTTTATTGACTAATGAGCACCGATTTGTCGTTCTGATGCGGTATATTAAACCATGAGGGTGTTAGCACAAATATCCATCAGAACTCCAAATTGTTGTTTATTAGCCAATAAATAACTCAAAATCAAAATATTATTTCTTAAACAGAAAATAGAAATGGAAATACAATGGCTTGAAACTTACTCTGGTCTTTACTCACCCTATTCTTTGCACTAATTTTCTTGTAGAGCTTCTTCATCTCTCGCTTGTAGTCCTCGTCTTGCTGTCTGTCCATGTGGGACCGACGATTGCGCAGGTTGTTCACTGCCGTGTCCATGGTTGCCTTGGTGATGTCATTGTTGGCATGGAGACCTATGAGGAAAACACAGGAAAAGACAATGGCATAAACAGGCACAATTAATAACCATGAGGGCCCTGAGGGCCCTACGACACTCACCTGAGACCTTGTAACCCAATTGGAATTTGCATCCCCGAGGCATGGCTTATTTCTATCCCAGGGGCATAATTTGAACAATCTTGAACAAACCTCTGGGCCCTGTGGTTTCAGTTAAAGATTTTAAAAGTCATTTTGCTATTCAAGTCTATATAAACCATGTGACCCCTCGGGTGTGGCCAGATTTGACCCCAGGGGCATAATTTGAACAAAATTTGTAGAAGACCACTTTACGATGTTACATACCAAATATGAAACCTCTAGGCCTTGTGGTTTCAGAGGAGAAGATTTTTAAAGTCATTTTGCTATTTAATTCTACATAAACCATGTGACCCCTGGGGTGTGGTCAGTTATGACCCATGGGGCATAATTTGAACAATCTTTGTAGAGGACCACCATAGGGAGTTACATACCAAAAACGAAACCTCCGGGCCTTGCGGTTTCAGAGAAAAAGACATTTGGTATTTAAGTTTATATAAACCATGTGACCTCTGGGGCGTGGTAAGTTTTGACCCCAGGGGCATAATGTGAACAACTTTTGTAGAGGACCACTATATGATGTTACACACCAAATAAGAAACCTCTGGGCCTTGCGGTTTCTGAGGAGAAGATTTTAAAAATCATTTTCTATTTAAGTCTATATAAATCATGTGACCCCCGGGGCGTGGCCAGTTTTGACCCCTGGGGCATACATTAAACAGTATTTGTAGAGGACCACTATAGGATGTTACATACCAAATATGAAACCTCTGGGCCTTGCATATTCAGAGAAGAGTTTTAAAGACATTTTGCTACTTAAGTTTATATAAACCATGTGACCCCCGGTGCGTGGCCAGTTTTGACCTCAGGGGCATAATTTGAACATTCTGTGTAGAGGACCACTATAGGATGTTACATACCAAATATGAAACCTCTGGGCCTTGTGGGTTCATTGGAGAAGATTTTTAAAGTCATTATGCTATATATTCTATATAAACCATGTGACCCCCGGGGCGTGGCCCGATTTGACCCCAGAGGCATAATTTAAACAAACTTTTTAAGGACCACTACAGGATGTTACACACCAAATATGAAACCTCTTGGCCTTGTGGTTTCAGTGGAGAAGATTTTTAAAGTCATTTTGCTATATATTCTATATAAACCATGTGACCCTCGGGGCCTAACCAGTTTTGACCCCAGGGGCATAATTTGAACATTCTTTGTAGAGGACCAGTATAGGATGTTACTTACCAAATATAAAACCTCTCGGCCCAGCGGTTTCAGAGAAAAAGATTTTTAAAATTTACACTTTTTAAATCTATTTTTAGCTCTGGTGACCTACATATGCAGCGGACCACAACGATTTGAATAACTTGAAAAGAGTGTGACCCAATGATAATTCCTGTGAAGTTTGGAGAAAATCTGCCAAGGAGGAGATGTTGTTTGAATGAAAAGTTGACGACGGACGCACGCACGCATGCACGCACATACGGAATGACAACGGACAACGGGCGATCACAAAAGCTCACCATGAGCACTTCGAGCTCAGGTGAGCTAAAAACAGGGCTTCTTTTGGCTGACTTTGCCATGTCTAAAGATCAAAGCAATAAGACCTTCAACGAAAATTTTGTGAAGCCACGAGCATTCATAAGCAGCAGTCAATTACAGTATGGTACTGGCTTGAAGGCAGAGTAAGGTGGACTATTGTCTCTTTACTTAGTGGAAAAAACATATTTCACTATTTGTGGTACTCAAGTCAGAGTCAGCATGGAGTAGACAAGTGTACTGCATGACATATCATGGAGTAATTACTCTGCGTCACTTGACGTTAGCTTTCAGTTGTACGTGCACTCAGACTTGAACTGTTTCATTTCAAAACTGGCAATGGATTTCACTACAAGTATTTCTGTGCAGATATGCTGGATAATTATGGGAATTAAAAATTCTGCGACAGCGAGTAAAATATCTGTTTTGCTAGAACAGTCTGGCATGTACACAAATATTTAGGTCTATTGTACATAAGCAGTAGGTTTTTGTAGTGATAGATCTGGTACTCAAAATACAATACAGTATCTGATCATTATTTCAAGTAGTAAAATTCACAAATAGAACCAAACAAAGATGTGTGGTCGAACATTATTTTTGTATATATGAGGGAAGATCCAGAATTACCTGGAATTTGTTAATACATTTTATAATTATTATGTTTCATTTCTTAAATTGATATCTTCGTGAAGCTCAATGTGTCAATTGTTTCAGGTAGAAATATTATTCATTTGCTATCGTCCAGTACAGTTATAATTAGCCTTAAATAACCATGGTAACGCTTTAGCAGTGCAGTTCACAAAACACGACGTATGTTGATATTTATAATTCGCCGTAATGCATGAAAAAATTTACGACATTGTCAAAATTTCACCAGAACGCAAGGTTTCACCAGAATGACGTTGTATTAAAATTTGACGTCATTTGATCTTTGGATGCTAATGTAAACAAGTTTCAACGCTCAGTAGTCTCAACGTTGAACACTGGCAAAATGTTGTCATCAGAACGTCTGGAAATCCGCGCTTTCATCAAGATTTGTCAGCAGCTTGGAAAAACCCCTTCGGCAACACTTAATTGTTAAGGAAACACCACACAAGAAAGCCGTGAGTCAGACGACAATTTTTTAGGGGCACAGACGCTTTTCAGACGGTTGGACCAGCCTTGAAGATGATTCAGGTCATGGTCTGAGTAGCAAAATGCGTACAACGCTGACGTCTTCTGTGGCTGAGATGCTAGAAAAAGACAGACGGGCCACCATGCAAGGCCTAGCCGAAATGTTTGACATCAGCTATTGGAAAATCTATAGAATTCTCACTTAAAATTTTGCATATGTTTGCATATTAACTAATATTTCAATTAGATAAGATTAGCTTTTAAATTAAATCAAACTCAATATTTCTCTATTTTTCCTACAATTTAACATCAGTGAGACGCTATCACAATTATGGAGAGCGACATCCGAAATTGTCCAACAATACGACTTATCATGGTATGAGAACATATTCACACAGTGGGTACCACTGCACCGACGTATCGAGTGCAGCGGCGAATAACACCGAGTGTGTTGTCTGACGTTGAAGTAAATGACGTACTGACTGTGCTCTGTATGCACATTACACTGTTTGTTTGAATACGTATGTGCCGGTCATGTATTGTTTAATTGCAATATCTTTTTCTTATCCTGTATAGCTTAAAGATTCCGCTTTGTTTTGGTGTATATTTTATGGACGTGTAATAAATATAATTGAATGTGTGACTAAAATTCCAGGTTATTCTGGATTATCCCTTGTATTTATTAATAATTCCCATGACAGTTAATTTTTCTGTAACAAAAAATAACAATGCCACAATATTATAATATAAGTAACTGTTTATGGTTTTAAAAAAGAAAACGTCTTAAGACGTTTATATTAAACCTAAAGAACCTTCTTTAAAATTCTCATTTTTGGGATATTTTACCAAGAAAGCGTTTTCAGAAAAGTCTGGTTTGTGTGTGGTCCTTAAAGGATATTTTAAAATTAACTTACTAAACATTTTGAGCAAAGTCCGGTTTGTCCTCAACTATTTTGATTTCAACCAAGGTTACATACCACCAATGAGGAGCTCAGTGGTTGCCATGGACGCATCGTTGCGCTCCTTCTCGAGTCTCATGTCAATGTTGACCGTGTTGAGGATGTCGAGACTGTCGATCTCTCTGTGCATCTGCATCTTGTCCTTCATCCCAAGCAGACCGACAATGGAGTCACCCTCTCCAATGATGCTATTAATAAATAATATTCTGAATATACGTTTCCATAAATGTCCCTGCAAATGAATCTCCATTGTGTACACCCGGTCAAAAACTTATGTGTAACTTCGCGTAATGGGTACTTCGAGGGCTGAGCTTGCAACTGTTGTATCTGCCTTACAATTCTATATCAGATACATTAGTTTCACACTCAACCTTCGACTTGCAAATACTTTAAAGGTTTACTAACTATGTTAGATCTTCAAATTAGTTCATAATCCATGAGCGTAATAATGGAAAATAATATAAATGTAAATATGCCTGTAAAAAAAGGTAAAAACACTTCTTTCAATTTATACCTTGTTTGTTTATAGACTTGTTTGCTTATAGACTTGTTTGCTTGATGAAGAAGTTTGATTATATTTCAACCCTTTACCATGGCGTATGTGCAAACAAGGCAAAATTGTGTTAGTTAACCGTCTTAGTACAGAGGTCTGGGACGCGCCTGCTTAATGCATGTGCGTAAAGTGTCGTCCCAGATTAGCCTGTGCAGTCCACAAAGGCTAATCCAGGATGGCACTTTCCACCTACAGTGGATTTATTTTTAGAAGAGACTTCCTTGCAACAGAAAATACCATAAAAGCGAAAGTGCCGTCCCCGAGCAGCTTGTGCGAACTGCACAGGCTAATCCAGGACGACACTTTACGCACATGCATTAAGCCCAGTTCTCCTATGACGCGCCTCATATTATTTCTTTAAACCTGAACCACTTCGTAACCTGCAAAATAGTAGTGGAGTGTAGCCTACCTGTATTCATTGATAGTGTGTCCTGTTCGCGTCAAAGCGTCATTTTCATCCATCATGATCCCCTTTCCCCTCTCAGCCAATAGCTTCTCTTGCTGGAATCACAACGAACGTGCAAGACTCGTATAATGATATAACATCTCATATGCTGGCATAGATGATAAAAAATAGTACATTTTGATCATCAAGATTAGCACTTTGAACCAACAATTGATAAATGCACTTTTAAACAGGACCAGATGCATGAGTTTTAAATAATGATAATTTGAAATAGCAAAGTTACAATTCAACAGCGAATGAAGAAGGTAAAAATTGGGGCCAAACATAAACTTCGAAATAACAAGGAGTTTGGTGTAACAGTGTTCAGAATAATGGTGATACTTTAAAGGGACCTGTTCACAGATTGACAAGTTGACAATGTTCATATATCACAAGAAGAAAAATACATTTTATACCAGTATATAAAGAAGCGAAATAACACTACTGACAAAGAAATATATTGGAAATATAGTGTCGTTTATGAAAAATCATCAATTAAAATGGATACAATTAAAGTGGTTGTTGGTATTTTGGAAAACATTTGTATCACTTACATAGCATTAAAAATGTACCACATTGATCAATTGATCAGCAGACAGAATAGCCGTGTGGTTACAGCGACAGATTTTTTACCCCCCCCAGACGTGGTTTGAGATTTAGCGAAGGGCATTTTTTTAATTTATATATTTTTTCTTGATATTATTTTTGTTTTTGGTCAGTCCAACTTCTTTAGTTTTTGCAGTAAAGACATTAAATGAAAATGTTTCAAAAATACGAAAATCTGCGAACAAGTCCCTTTAAGAAAGAAGGTTATTCTCATGTGTGGCGGGTTGTTTCTTACATTGGCTCTCGAGGGCGATATAGACTTCTTCCTGCGTATCATGTAGTAGATGAAGAACCCGAGGATAACAAGACAAATTCCCAGGATAAAGGCCATGAAGAACGAGAGTGCGGTGTAACCGTGCTTGTACAGCAGCTGCAAAAAAGTGGGAAAATATTCTGAGGGTTATGGAAGCATGTCTTTTAAAACAGAAACAAACTAACAACAAAACTAATCAATTGTAATATGCATATTTTATTAATTTGTTTAAAGAAATTCAAAACAATAGGCACACAAGTGCATGTAACGCTCCACTGGCTTATTAAGCAAGGAGTGTCTGAAGCAAAAGGACCCTGATATGCTATATAAGGAGAAAAGGCCCCACTCTCTGGCGGCCATGATTTTTAAAAAATCAAAATGATTCAAAGTATTTTGGTAGCGGCAGCTATGTTTTTCAATGAAGCGGAACCATTTGGCCAATTTGGGCAGAGGACCACCCACGGGTTATTTCTGTGACATTATTTGAAAATCTGCCCAGGGGATTAGGAGGATATGTCGTTTAAAGATTTGTCTATTTATAGCTCTGGCGGCTATCTTATGCAGCAGACCGGAATCATTTGAGAAACTTTGTTAGAGGACCACGGAAGGAACATTTCTGTTAAGTTTCAACAAATTCGGCCAACCGGTTTCAGAGGAGATGTTGTTTAAAGTAAAAGTTCATGCACGCACGCACGCATGACGGACAACCGCCATGGCGTAAGCTCGCCAGCCTTCGGCCATTGGAGCTAAAAAATGGGACAAGTTAATAATTGTTCAAGAAACAATATTTTCTATCACTGTTTGTTTTCAATTTATCATGTTGCTATAGTTTATTAAAAACCTATTTTAATACAGAACTACAAACCAAGTAGTAACACTGTCAAAACAAAATAAAAACAAGAATGCAAAGAAATCTCTTAATGAATAAATGAAACTTCTTTAAGGCTCATACAAAAATGCATTGAAATTATCCAAAAGTTCCACTCACACTTTGCTCTATGGTGATTTTTGCTTCAATGCACAGCTCAACATCCATCGTCCATTCAGTAGAATTCTGGAGTAAAGGAATTATACACAATCATCAAAAGTATGACATAACTGAACAAAAAAAGAAACTTTTGCAAAGTTTGAATGTAGATAATTTTGTAACGTTTGAATAGATTTGATTAAAATCTTCTGCTTTAGCTTATGAATCTACTGAGATTAACTGGTTAATATCGCAAAGAAGACTCATTTTACAATAACCACATATATTTATGTGTGTGCATCTCTTACAGAACCGTGACAATTTGGCATGTACTTAACAAAAGTATTTTTTTTGGTTCAGTATAATTTATTGATATATTGAATTATAAGGTCTTCTGTTCATTGTCAGTTTCTTATGTACCAGAAACCATGATACACGGTTACCACCATCCAACCATGATACACGGTTACCACCACTTAAATCTTTTTTTTTTCCTACAAATATATGTGGTAACGCGTGTGAGGCCTTAATGCCAAAGCAATTAACATAAATGAACCAGGCCAATCAGATTGATATCAGACAACATTATGCACCTATAAATATTTTGCCTGGGGAGGGGGGAGAATTCAACTAATTATATTTTATAGGTCTAATTTCCCACCCTAGAGCCAAGCATTTTTGTCTAAATCTCCACAGTGGAAGTTTCCCAGGGTCACAATATTAACAATATCTAAAATCCGACCCAAGTCTATTTCTCTGGACCCGGAATTATTTGGCATGTCAAAGTCCCTCCTGTTGGGAATCACTTTCATTCTCAAGTCCTGTACATGTCCGCTGCCCCCCCCCCCCCCCCAGGGAAAAATATTGAAAGGTGCTCGTACGAATTCTTACGTACATTCTCTTTAACAAATTTAACAAATGAAACCAAGTCTTATGAATTTAAATGGTAAAATTACAATATTTAATATACAACTCTCCAAAAGTCAGTTAAGAAGAAGTTTATTTCAAGAATAACTATCATTCGACCTACCATATCTGTAGAGTTGGAGTAGGTCAGTTCGCAGGAGTAGTAGTTTATTCCATTTTCCATTGTGTTAGCATTCACTTGGGCTAAGAACGACCCACTCATGCTTGAATTTCCTACAACACAGAATCGTTATCCCTATAAACGTGTAATTCTTCCTAATACATAATTAAATGATATTTTTATTAAAATTTATATCTTGCTTGTTTGTTGTTGTTTACCAAAGCTGATGTACGCACAAAAGACGAGTTTATTCAAAAACTTTTTCAAAAACCTTTAAAAAAAACAAAATGGATAATAGTTCCAGACATGTTTAACCCAGAGTGAAATATCTGGGTTTATTATATACCTGTTTAAAATCTTAACAAAATATATGCTTTATCAATCGGTGAAATACATGTTGACAGAAAAAAAATCCTGTATTATGCTACTCGCTATTTTTCCGATCCCGTATTACCATACTAGCTGGACTACTTTTTAATGATGTCATCACAGAGTTACAGGTACTCATATCCTAATGGTACTGAAGCTTCCCATAAATTTTCATTTAATTTCTACCAGTGGTTGCTGGAAAAAAAAAACAGCCTAGACAAGAAAATTGGATGGGCAGATGTGTAAACAGGAGACCTTTCATTATTTAACGGTTTACTTTAATTTAATGGGGCAGAGGGAAGCATAACTTATAACAAGAGCTGTCAAAGGACAGTGCGCTCTAATATTCAGTTGGTGCATTTTTTTGAAATTGAAAAGGGCATAAATTTGTTGAAATACAAAGCTGAGTTATGTCAATTTTTTCATCAAATTATTCAAAGTTTGAAGTAAATATGTAGTTTGGAAGGTGTAAGACTTTGGAACCAAAACATTAACCCCAAAATCTATGTGAAAAAGGGGCATAACTCTGTCAAAATGCAAAATAGAGTTATGGGGAGTGTTGCACCTGATGCTGGGGTTAATGACAAAGGAACGAGTTTCAAGTGAATAACTTATATAGTTTTGAAGTTACAAGACTTTTAAAGATTCGGTGAGCTTTAACCAGAAGATCTATGTGAAAAGGGACATAACTTTGTAAAAATGCAAAACAGAGCTATGGAGAATGTTGCACCTGATGCTGGAGTTAATGACAAATGTACATTCTGAATTTTAAGTGAATAACTTTTGTAGTTTTGAAGTTACATGACTTTTGAATATTAACTTTAACCAAGTTCGGACGCGGATGCCGAGCTGAGTAGGAAAGCTCACCTATTCTTTAAATAGTCAAGCTAAAAATGGAAACAAGGCTTGTCACAGGATGTGATGTATGCCCCTGAAGCATATGGTTGTCAGAGGAACACAATGTCAGTTACATGTTGGCAAAAATGATGTTTCCTACAAAAAGAGTTATGGTCCTTGTACTCTGCACTTCCTTTCAAAATTATTATTTCACACATTACCCTAATTTTTAATACCTGTCATATTGCCCACAGACCAGCTCAGGTTGGATTGGTCACTACTAATATACAAATTATTCGGCAGTATCCCAACCATTCCGACACTCTGAACACGAAGTCCAGATTCAAGAAACATTTCAACTTCAACATTCCCCACAGGGTCATCATTGATGTTGTCAACGAATATTTGGATCTTGAAAATGTCATCTGCGTTGCTGGATGAATATGTTTTCTGAAAGAAAACAGAAAGCATAAAGCATATTTAACATGACTTAATTGTATTTGTTTAAGTACCTAGTAAAAGCCTTGGCTGGTATTCATAAAGAATCTGTCTGAAATTTTATAATTGGATTTTCTGAAAAAGAAATCCATTGTTTAAATATTCTTAAACATAAGTTTCAATATATTTCTAAGTGTATTTATTCTTAAATATCATGTATATGCTCCAAAGCATAGTGTTTCAAACACAAAATCTAATTTTTATTTATTTTAAACTAAAGCTATGCACCTATCAATATTTTGTCCCATGGGGGAGCGGGCATTTACGGGACTTTGGACTGAAAATTCCTGACAGGCGCAAATTTGACACACCAAATTATGCCGGGTCCAGGGAAATAGACATTGGTCAGATTTAGGTCCTGGTAATATTGCCACCCCCACCCCCCACCCTCCAGCCATTTGATGCACTAAGCGTCTCCCACTGTGGGGATTTAGACAAAAATGCTTTGCTCAAGGATGGGGAATTAGCCCCCAAAACATGAAATAAGTCCAAATCGCCTGGGTCTGACCACCCAGGGGGAAAATATTGATAGGTGCATTAAGAATGGTTTAAGAATATATATAAATATGGGCCCTGATCACAAGAAATGCCTATAATATCAACCATGTAAAAGCTATGTCAGTTAGCATATTTTGTTTTTAGCTTCAAATTTTAAAAGGACTTAATTGTTGTGCTTCTCATTTAATCTTTTTCTTATGTGTAGAGTAAGGTCTTGACATCTTTGTCAATGCGCTAATGAATATCGCTCATGTAATGAATTAAAAGAATCCTCTTCCAATAGCTAAAATGGCAGTTACCAGGTAAATTACAAGACTAGAACTCCGAAAGAGCATAACTCAAGTATGATAAGAACAATTGTGCCGAAAACCGAACTTAACCTTCTGTTTATGCATATTAACACTTCCCTTAAGTTTCATAATGATTGCACAAAAAACTTCTCTGCAGAAACTAAAGGGTATGTCCCAGTCGCCAAAGTAACCGCTGTATGTCTCCTTTTCAAGCGACACAAAACTGTAAAAATACCAATAATAACATTTCCATACTTGAATAGTATATGAAGCCCTCATAACATTTGAATATCCTGCCACGGATAGATTGTGGATTCTGACATCTATACCCATCACTTCTACTCCAGCAATTGTGGGGGGTCGAGTTATCAAGTATTTATCCATGTCTGCCGATGCACTGTCTGCCAAGTACGCCAGCTGTAAACAATAATTATTATATGTTGAGTGGAGGCAAATCAATTAAATCTGCAGACTCAAAACACAACCAATATAGTATTGTAAAAATGATTAAGTTAACCAATAAATTGATAAATTGTTTATTTTCACTGATGCGATTTTACTACTTCTTTTATTTTAATACTGGAATTATCAATCAAATGTGCATTTAACATCTTTCCAATACAATTTCAATATCACCCAAATAATACATTTTATTACATGAAAATACTACTGTATAAGTGGTTAAGTTAGCAACGTGGAAAGTTTTGCGAATTTCGCAATTTAGAAGAAATCGCTAATATTTCTGCCAGCGAAAATTAAATCAATTGCCAATTACTAGACAGGAACACCGATTGCAGAAGAGAATATTGTCTAGGGTGGAACGTGTGATATAAGCTGATGACGCCAAACTGTTACATTTTGATCATAAGCAGGTCGAGTTATTGTTTGTGGCACTTTACGCTGGTGTCAGTGGGAGTAGCAATGTAGCCGTGAATTTTTCATACAACATGATATTGGAAACTGGCCAACATTTCCGCACGCTAAAAGTCCGAATTTTAAATTCACTAATTTTTTGACACGCGGAAATATCCACTTATACAGTACTTGGCTTCAATACATGGTAATAATACTATAGTATTCTATGTTCTGTGCTTCACATGCATACCGTGGCATTGACATAGGTCAAGTTATTTTGAGTGGAATTGAAGGTTTCATATATGTCGATTCCAGACCCAGTCAAGTTCAAGGTCACCATGCCAGGGATGGATGTGCAGGTCACATGACCAGTAAGTAGGGCAACGCCCAGCAGGAATGTTGATACAACATACAATGGCATGACTAGTGGGCCTGAAATCAGGAAATAATGTTAACAACAATCTTTTTTGCGGCAATAAGTTCAGGTACAAATACAAGAATTGACATATGACTTGAATACTTGCAAAATGCGAGTTAAGAATAGAAAACGCATGAAATTTTTGTCCCAAGTTAGTAACAAATGACATGTATTTGCTCCAAATTGCGAAATGTCCATGATCAGTAGTACATCAACCTTGTGTTGTGTTATAGAGAAAGAAAACAGTTCATTTTTGGCAAGTTAGCAAAATTTGATAAGACATTGGTACAGTTTGTTGTTCAACCTGAAATAAATACATTCAAATTAAATAAGTCATTGTTCAAGTTGACACAAAAGTCACTGGAAAAAAATTGTAAGTGTGTTTTAGGGGAAATTTCTAACACTGCATAAATTATTAAATATTGTATATAAACCAGTTTCTTATTATTAAAGGTGATCAATATGTCGTGTTTCTTTACAAAACATGTTGCATATAATATGATGATTCTTTTAATACATGTTTACATGTTCAATGTCAACAAAAAATTCAGACATCTGTGTTATGATAGAAAAGGAAAGCAGATTTATACAATGCATCCTTTTCCAGTACTTTAAAATGTCAACAGTATGAAAGTTACTGTTTCAACACAGCTATAATGTTCGTAACAAAATGGTACAATACCATTTTAAACACAAACACTTATGAGGCGCGTCGTGGGAAAATCGGACCTAATGCATGTGCATAAAGTGTCGTCCCGGATTAGCCTGTGCAGTACACACAGGCTAATCCAGGATGGCACTTTCCGTTTTTATGGTATTTTCTGTTTCAAGGATGCCTCTTCTAAACATAAATCCACTGTAGGCAGAAAGTGCCGTCCTGGATTAGCCTGTGTGGACTGCACAGGCTAATCCGGGACGACACTTTATGCACATGCATTAAGTCCGGTTTTTCCACGACGCGCATCTTAGGTACATTTGTCTAGTGTTTAAATGGTGAACAACTTATTTAAAAATCCCTAAGACTGGTGATAGGAACGAAATTAGCTATATTGATTACATACACTAACAAATGTTACTTAGATTGGTGATCGATATCCTATAGCATATGATCTGAACAAATAAAATACACCATTTACATAAATATTTGAACAATGCTTAACAATGTTGAGATATATTAAATGGTGTGGCATCCATAAATCGGGTTATAACTTGCTTTATATATGCATATTTAGTCCAGAATTAGTTGTTAGAATGTTCAACAGACTAACAAATATGGATTTTGCCACAATTAAGTATCACCCCATCATTAATAAAATAATTGAGTACTGAGTGATTTAAGTGAGTACTTGAAATTCCATTACGCCATTAACATTAATTGATGGTTGGAAAAACCCAAATTAAGCAAACCTGTAAAACAAAAATTATATCAATATGCCTACCATTTTACAACCATGCATGAATTATGCGATCAAAATAAGGTAGACTAATGTACAACAGGTAAATGTGTCATATAAAGCTAGCATTGAACACTCATGTTTTCATTATATGACTATTAGGCAAACATTGACAAATCTTTATGTCACAGGGTGAGAAAATTGTGCAGCCAGTCCAGGACTCAAACCCTGGATCCCTTGCTTACTGAACTAACTGGGCTGCCACAAAACTTCTCTCCTTCAGCGACCAAGTTCATGCCGTAACATTTACGATTGCAGTTTATGAATTGAGTTTTGTCACTAATTACTCTGGATAGCATAAAATGGACCAACTGATGTATTAAACTTCAAGCAAATGCTTTTGAAATTGTAATCCAAATCAATTAACAAATATGTCACGCAGAACAACAAAAGAAATCGTATGATTATTAACAAAAATGAGTATTTGAACTAGAAATGTATACTGGTTAAAATTTAAATACTTCTTTTATATGTGCAGTTTAGTAATACCAAACATCTCAAATAACATGTGTAATTCAATATTATTTAAATATCTCCATTATTTTAAGGCTAAATATAGAATAATCGTGACACGAGTTTTGCAATCGCTTTTACTATATACATGTGAAAATAAAAATATCGATTTACCTTTCGATCCAATTGTCAATGTCATATCCATCGTCGGCAAGGCTTAATTAAAGTTAATTTCTTGATTTAATTATAATCCAATTAGGCTCGCACTTGTTAATTAAGCCTTTATATGGATATTAATAACATCACAGTTTTGAATATTACTGACTAAACTCTGTTTTTCATTACTGACCACAATTATTTGACACAGTTCATGTAAATAACGACATGTTGAGAAACCAAACAAGCGTCGGCTTCCGCCTGACCTCCATTTGTAAATATTATTGTTGCTATAGTTACATTGATTCGTACTCGATGCAATTCATACCTCATCCATAGTATTAACATCTCGTTATTTGCATCGATATATATGTGTTAAAATTGTCGATTTATGTTTGTACATGTAAACATATTGAACATCAAATATTATACATTTGTAACATTGATGCACCTATAAATATTTTCCCCTATATATATATAAGGGACTTGAGTTTGAAAGCGATTCCCGACAGGCGGGAATTTGACACGCCAAATGACTCCGGGTACCGGGGAAAGAGACTTTGGTTGGATTTTAGATTCCCGTAATATTGGCACGGGCCATTTGATACACTTAAAGAATCTCCCACTGAGGGAATTTAGACAAAAAAGCTGGGCTCTATAGGGTGGGAAATTAGATCCCACAAAATGCAATTAGTCGACTTCCCCTTGATCACCCCGCCGCTCCACCCCCACCCCACTGGGGGGAAATATTGATAGGTGCATGACATTGAATGTGGATAAATTGTTATAAATTTATACTGATGCAAAAATCCTCGAATACAGCATACGACATATTAACAATAATTATAACTATGTGACAGAAAACCTTGACATCGAAGTGACCAAAAATGTGGTTGTGTACAGATCTATAAATAAAAATAAATTTATAGATCTTTAGCATTAGTTGTTAGAAATTTCGTTTTAAATTGATAATTGCTGCAAACATACGAAGAGTCCTCAGTCATTTCAAGCAATAAAGACGAGATGAGTAAATATTAAAAGTTACGAATGCTTTCTTTGACCGCCAGTTGACATGATGACGGTCATTTCATAATATATTGAATTGTGTAGCCACAGTTTTGCAATGCCATTAAATTTTATACCTTTAGTGTATGTCATATTTGTTGAGATGCGGGATACAACATCCTGCTTTTACAGACAATTTTCTAAAGAAATATTTACCGTTCGCGTGGTAGGTTTCCGTTAGAAGTGCAAACGTCCCGAATCAGTAGTCTGATTTCATTTATTACGTGATCTACAATACAGCTGTAAAATAATTATATTATAATTTGGTCCAATTGCAATCCGTTTATTCATTATGTTTTTCTGTACCTATGTACCTAATCACCAATTTGACCTTTAACATATCCATTTGAATAATATTGTCGGTTTTCAATGCTCTCTTCTCACCTCTCTCCATATGTTTTTCTGTCTGTCTGTCCCCTCTATTTCTTACTTGTCCTTAACCGTTGGTATAATTTTCATTGTATTTTTTATTGTATAGGCAAGCAGTATGTGCATTTATTCAGAAAATGCGGAATTGTTCTATTTATATACTCAGTAAATACTGTCTTAATTTATATTTATCTCATTTGTAAGTACAGTTAGGGTTTAATTTCATAATGAATACACATGTTCCATAACAAAATATTTAGTGCTATTACATATACAAATGCAACGTACTTTTATAAGTATGTATACAATACACTTCATAGGGGCATAAGCAAGCTATCTAACACGTGTTTTAAAGGTAAACCTCCAAGAGGAATGCATTGAGCGCAGCGATGAGAAAATGGATCCTGTAAGAAATCAAACTCCTCGCAGCGGTTACCTCCCCTATCGGTTAACGGTAACCACTGCCATCACAAGTAAAATCCTTCCAGATCTGGAAGGATTACATGTTTGTAACTTTTACTTATTTAATGCAACTCCGTGCAATTTTCTACATAACTGGACTTTTCATACTGGTCATGAACGTAATTCCGGCCACTTTGGTGTTGTTTTTTTTTAATCTCACGTTGTACACAACTGATCAAAATTAAACTTCACATCAATAATCCTGGGTTCGAAACTCATATAACGTGTAAGTTTAAATCAAAATGGACGAGTGTAATGTAACTAAATAAACGAAAATAAAGAACGTATAAAATGTCCAGTTTCCTAGCTCAAATGTACATAAAAAAATCGTCCACTTTTTAGTATCCTCGGCAATGTTTATAACAAAATAGTTTTTTTTAATAACTATCCTTATCTAAAAAGTAACGATCAACTTTTACAAAAAATAAAATTTCGACTAAAATAGATCGTACCTAAACGACTTTCTTTCACCGGTACCCCTCCCCCCTCCCTTAAATTCTGTATAATTTAAACCAACGTTGGCAATGGTGAACTGCAAATGGTTTCGTTTCTTTCTTTTGTTTGTTTATATTGTGTTTGTTTGTTTAAACGTCATTTTTGTGTCAAATATAAAGTAAACACGTTTTTAAAATTTGAAGCCAAGGGTGACGTGAGCTATAAATAACTTTAAACGTCCTTTAATTCTATTCAAGGGAGATAATTCAATTTGAAAATCGTAGTGTATAGCTGTGAATTTTCACCTGTGCGGGTGTATGCGTTTTATGTGAGTAAGTAAACAGTATAACTGATATGAATAAAATAGAGAATACATTATTCATTTAAATATAGATATTATTAATATGAATATAAATTTCTGAAATATAACAGTCGGAGAGGAGGCCACATAGTGTTTATAGTGCTTTGAGTGTTCATAGTGTGCATATTTGAATGTTATGTATATTTATACTAATGTACATCATCTCCTTTTATCATCAGTGTTCCTGTGTTTCATTTCAATCATAATTTCATATACTCTGTAACCCAGTAATGGGCTCATTTTCATTTCACTCATTGAAGCCCATTATCACTCATATTTCATCACTATGTATATTCGACATACCATTGCCTCATTTTTCACCCATGTAGGACATAGGAACATTGTACTAATATTTCCCTATAGTATAGAGGTTCATTGGTTCTCCATTCAAACACAATTTATTATAGTGTCACACTCTTTCAGGCCTAACTGGTTGGCGGGGCTGGGGCGGGTGGATAGTGGTACCGAAGGCTATGGACGTGCCTCAGCCCCGCCACCCAGAGCAGCCGTTGACTTCTTTTATATTCTCTGCGGATCTTCACGGAGAGTGCCCGGGCATGATCTGGGGGGGGGGGGGGGGGGTTTGCGGAGAATACACTTTTTCAAACCTTTTTTATATTACGGTCTACAGTTTCTATTATTTTGTATCACTTACTTCAGTTTTATTTGCCTCATTAAGTAGTGTGACAAATTTTCATGTTTGATAATTTTAATATGTATATATATATATATATACAGATATAACCTCGATACAACCTACTAATTAAGACCCGCTTCATATAGGTCGGTGACTTACTATTTGTTAAAAAATCATACTTCCATTTGACTAAATTATTTACAATATCAATACGTATCTCCAATTTAAAAGCGTGCAGACGCAGTGAAAGACTTTTATTTCCTCTTTAAACGTGCAGACGTGATAATGACTGTTTTACTTATTATTTAAACGTGCAGACGTGTGAAGACTGTTTCAGTGAACTACATATAATCTGTTTTATTTCAATCTTAAATGTTTAGTATATAAAAAAGTCACCCTCATACTTGTAAATATTAATTTAGATTCTTTTAGCGGGTACTTGGGGCTATCTACACCCCAAGGTACGAATGAATAAATTTTATGCAAAAAAAAAAAAAAAAAGAATTGTCAAAGGGGCCGATTTCACTCATTGAAGTCCATTATCACTCATATTTCATCACTATGTATATTCGACATACCATTGCCTCATTTTTCACCCATGTAGGACATAGGAACATTGTACTAATATTTCCCTATAGTATAGAGGTTCTTTCGTTCTCCAATCAAACACAATTTATTATAGTGTCACACTCTTTCAGGCCTAACTGGTTGGCGGGGCTGGGGCGGGTGGATAGTGGTACCGAAAGCTATGGACGTGCTTCAGCCCCGCCACCCAGAGCAGCCGTTGACTTCTTTTATATTCTCTGCGGATCTTCACGGAGAGTGCCCGGGCATGATCTGGGGGGGGGGGGGGGGTTTGCGGAGAATACACTTTTTCCAACCTTTTTTATATTACGGTCTACAGTTTCTATTATTTTGTATCACTTACTTCAGTTTTATTTGCCTCATTAAGTAGTGTGACAAATTTTCATGTTTGATAATTTTAATATGTATATATATATATATACAGATATAACCTCGATACAACCTACTAATTAAGACCCGCTTCATATAGGTCGGTGACTTACTATTTGTTAAAAAATCATACTTCCATTTGACTAAATTATTTACAATATCAATACGTATCTCCAATTTAAAAGCGTGCAGACGCAGTGAAAGACTGTTATTTCCTCTTTAAACGTGCAGACGTGATAATGACTGTTTTACTTATTATTTAAACGTGCAGACGTGTGAAGACTGTTTCAGTGAACTACATATAATCTGTTTTATTTCAATCTTAAATGTTTAGTATAAAAAAAGTCACCCTCATACTTGTAAATATTAATTTAGATTCTTTTAGCGGGTACTTGGGGCTATCTACACCCCAAGGTACGAATGAATAAATTTTATGCAAAAGAAAAAAATTTGACACCTCTGTTGCCTACACTGCCTACTAATTAAAACCCGCTTCATTTAGGTCGGTGACTTACTATTTGTTAGAAATTATTAATCCATTTGACTAAATTATTTACAATAGCGTGCAGACGCAGTGAAAGACTGATTTACCTAAAATTAAAACGTGCAGACGTGTAAAGACTGTTTCTGTGAACTACATATAATCTCTCCTATTTCAATCTTAAATGTTTCGTATATAAAAAAGTCACCCTTTTACATGTAAATATTAATTTAGATTCTTTTAGCGGGTACTTGGGCCCATCTACATCCCAAGGTACGAGTGAATAAATTTTATGCAAAAAAAAAAAAAAAAAAAAAATTTGCCTACTGAATTGCGAACTAGAACTGGGACCGGATAAATCTAGGGGCTGAATATTCTAGATTCCTTGAGTAACCCCTTCGCTGAAGAAGGCTACAACATAAACTACAACATAAACGGCTACAACATAAACATACCGGGGCTGCCTAGAGTTTACGATGATATTGGTATTAAATTCAGCGATAATTGTAAGAAAATCTGACATAACACATTTAAAGAGGAAACATGTCTGGGCAAAATAGTGATGTGATCTTTTAAACAGAAGCGGGTGTTTCCTATTTCATCAAATTTGCTTGTGAAAATTTGTTAACGGTTAGAAGAAATATTAATTTAAATCTGTAATCATGCAACACCATATTTTCGGTGCGTGCTTATGATGATGTCAGTTTCCCCACGTGACTCAATATTTCCTGTTATGCTACTGAGATATCAATTCAAAAGTAAATAACGATATACTGACTGGAATCGAAAAATCTGTAGAAGTCTGTTGCTATAGGAAGTTCTTTTGCTAATTGTTTTAAAACAATATTAATCTCTATCGCAAAAACGCTTTTTGAAGGGTGGCCGAATATTTACGTACAGGCCGGAATTACGTCCATGACCAGTATATCGTTTGCAGTCAATATTGAAATTAGAAAAAGAAAATAACTAATTAAAACCATAAATAATATCTAGAAAATTTAAATCGATCATCATCACGTGGTTTGATATGACGGCAGGGATTTGATTAGAGCTATGCTCTGAATCATTCAAATATCTGCGCGGAGGTTGGCAAGAAATCTGATTTACTAGTTTCTAACCTATACAGTAGACGATTGCAAAGGCAAACATCTACTGAGACTGTTCACAAAATCGAAACAACAACAACATTAAATTAGCAGACAAGTGATTTGGCCCATCTATTTCTTATAGTATGTTTTTCGTTGTGATTGTTATTGATTTTCTTTTATCATGTATTCTATGCAGTATTTGTTCATAGTGTTATTACAAGACATGAAAAAGTAGAAGACGTAAGTGGTGACAATCTCTTGAACTAGGTCACAGAACACATTCTAAGTCTCTATTCTCTAAATTTATTTAGAAATTAGTCACTTTCATTCACACTACATAACACAGATGTACATATGTACAGATATACATATAGAATAGGACTGTTAATCATGGGGCACATGCATATGAGAAAAGAATCATGAATCATGGGTGATCACCCTACAGATCTTGCTGGGCCCGGCTAGCTCGGTAGAGTGCTGGACTGTCAATCCGGGGATCATGAGTTCGAATCCCAGCCCGGCCGCATAACTTGTGTGGGGATTGGTCATGAAATTATTTCTACAGCCATTCTCCCCCTACCTGTGATTCAAGTAGGGCAGTTGTCAGTTACTGCCATAGGTATGTGTACTTAGTACTGGTAAACTGACCACATGATATGACTGAAATACTGTAAAAAATGGCAAAAAATCCAAACAAACAAACAAACAAAAAAACCTTGCAGATCTTAACAACAAATGTGCCTCTTTAAACATTCCAGTAAACAACATTTGATTTCTGAAATCCAATAAATTTCCAAATTCAAGAGCCATGTGGAGAAGTTTGTATAAAAAATGGATTTTTAGCTGTCACTGACATTTTTACTAGAAAATTCCATTTCCCGGTATTGGTTTCATATTCATATAAAGTTACAAGTCAAAGGAAAAAAAAGAAATATGGTAATGCTGGAATTTGTATTTTAGAAAACTAGCCAATTATGTTGTTTTTGTTTCATGCATTTTAATGAACTTTATTTGTTATAAGTTTTAAAGCTTATACCGGTAATTGATTTATCAAAACTGACCCAGTATGGATGACTCAGACTCCACTGTTATGTGTAATTATTTAGTCAGACCCCATAAAATAATTTGTTTGGCATAAATTAAAGCTTTTGAAATGAAAATCAAATGTTTCAATACTCAGTGATATTTTTTTCAGGTTTCACACTGGCGTCATATTTAAATGATCGCTATCTGTCAGCGTTGGATGAGAAGTTTATCAGCTCTATTAACGAGGAATTGCAAACATTTCTGGAGCAGTCACGGATAAATGTGTATGCATCATGCATGGTTATAAATCCATTTGTGATCAATCAGTCAGCATTGCTCTTTTTCACAACTTAACAGACTTTCAGTTGCATTCGTTTCATTTTTAAAAACGTAAATATTCTTTCTTAAATTAAATAGTTTTCCATGTGCAAAGATCAATATTAAGAGTATTGGTAAAGATGTAATCAGTGTCAACAAAATATATGTACACAGCTATTAAACGTCTGGGGATATTGCTGGTTGGTGCATGTTCGCTTTTATACCTCTTCTACGAGAGAAAATGTTATTACAGATTGACTGCATTTTTTCAGTTAAATAGAAAAAGAAAAACAATACCACAACAAACAGTTTTTGAGCACTTTCTCAATATTTTTATGCCCCTGGCATCTTGATGCAGGAGGCATATAGTGATCGTCCTGACCGTCCTTCCATCCGTTCTTACGTCCGTGACAAGGTAAGTAGATTTTACCGTTCCGTCTAGCCCCAACACCGCTGACTACAACACTTTGATACTTACACAGTTGTTGCTTATGACCATTCCCTATCCACCCATATCAGCCAACCTCACTTTGACCTTGACCTAATTTGGACTAAAATAATTCAAAAGTGCCATTTCTTGGTTAACTAGATTTTACCATTTCGTCTAGCACCAGCATCGGTTACTACAACACTTAGATATTTACACAGTTGTTACTTATGACCTTTCCCAATCTACCCATATCACCCAACCTCACTTTGACATTGACCTTGACCTAATGGGCTGTTTCTTGGTTAACTAGATTTTGCCATTTCGTCTAGCACTAACACCGCTTGCTACAACACTTGGATACTTACACAGTTGTTACTTATGACCTTTCCCAATCTACCCATATCACCCAACCTCACTTTGACATTGACCTTGAACTAATGGGCTGTTTCTTGGTTAACTAGATTTTACCATTTCGTCTAGCACCAACACCGCTTGCTACAACACTTGGATACTTACACAGTTGTTACTTATGACCTTTCCCAATCCACCCATATCACCCAACCTCACTTTGACATTGACCTTGAACTAATGGGCTGTTTCTTGGTTAACTAGATTTTACCATTTCGTCTAGCACCAACACCGCTTGCTACAACACTTGGATACTTACACAGTTGTTGCTTATGACCATGCCCAATCCACCCATATCACCCAACTTTACTTTGACCTCGACCTTGAACTAATTTGGACTTATAATAATTCATAGTGCCATTTCTTGGTTAACTAGATTTGACCGTTTCGTCTAGCACCAACTCTGCTTGCTACAACACTTGGATATTTACACAGTTTTTACTTATGACCATTCCCAATCCACCCATATCACCCAACCTCACTTTGACCTTGACCTTGTCCTAATTTAGACTAAGAAATGGGCTACTCAGCACCAACCGGGGGCATGTGTGTTATCAAACACAAAATCTTGTTTTTGTCTGCCATTAAAAATTCTGATGCTGAAAAAATAATTATTTTTATGTTCAAAAAAACAAAAGTAAACTAATAATACTATAATCCATAATATGGACTATTATTTAAGGTGTCTCGTTTGCAGAGTGCTCCTCTACCCTCCTGTGGACAACTATCATCGTTTCCTCACCCATCATACTGCCCAGGCGTTCCCTCAGCTCCACAGCTTCTCCGTCGGCAGTGGGGCGGCCAGACGTACTGTTGTCTGCCGGAGAGAGGCTCTACTAAGCAGCAGGTGATCTCAGTTAATGGGCCCAATAAATAACATTTCACAGAAATGCAGAGAAATATAACAAAACTTTTCTCATATTAAATCATTTCTATATATTTTATAAAGCTACCACTTTATCGTAATGTCAAATTATTATTTTTCTATTTTACATATTGTTATTATTTGATGGTAATTTATTTCTAAGCATTATGAGTTATGTGTATATATGTATATAAAAAAAAATATAACTTTATTAAAGTTTGGTGGCTGGGTAACTTCATTCCATAGGTATCAGCTTTTTTGCATTCCAGATAATTCTATTATATAAGGATTCTTCTGAATTAACTTTATTATTTTTTTTGGACACAATCACAAGCCTTAGTTTCAAAGTAAGTTTTGGGAAAGTGTGATTATCATTTACTTGAAAGCTAATTCACACTGTGTCATGCAGGGAAGGAGACCGTGGCGACATGAGAGGCAGGGCACGATCAAAATATAGGGACAGACCTTCTCCAAGCCCTGGTAACGCCTCCCCGTACACAGGTACAGTTCAGGGTCCACATAGCTCCTTAGTGAGAACTGAAGTCATAACAGGTGCTATTCCTATTTACTTTTAAAGCATTTTGGTGAACATGTATGTGTTAACACAAATGTATTATAAAATTATTCTTACCAACCTTTTCTTCATGTTTTCAGTGGGTGGGGGTGATTGGACCAATGATCGCTATGACGACAGCCCAGATGACTGGCGCGATGGGGGGTCACCAGTAGCTAGACAGGATGTGTCGAGCTCGGTATGTAACCCATACAGCTGAACTTTACCTGAAAGTAGCAGTAAATTAGAAATAACATTCACATTATACCGAAATGTGACATAAAAGAATACAGTCCTTGTGTTCAGTATGACTTCAACATATTAATTGATCTACAAATCCCTAATACAAATTTAGAAAAGTCTTTTGTAAATGTTTTCAGTAAATCAGATAATTGAAGAAAGTGATATTATATGCATATGCTGAACTGTTAATTTTCACACTTAAGGCCTTTATGAACACTGGAGGAAAGATTTAACATTTTAGTTATGCTGACAAACTTGGATTGTGGCTCAATAAGACTGACTACAGGAGAAAAACAAAAAGAGTAATTTCAATGTTGCATGTTGTAATTAAAACATGCAAATAGCATACAGTCTTTATAAGGTTGGTCTATTCAAAATGGCGGCCAAAATACCACGAATGATATTTATGCTCGAAAAACTGGGAGTTTTTGCTTATATCAGCGTATAAGATACACCGAAAAAATGAGGCGAATTTTGGATGAAAAAAAAGTGGTTTATACAGGAGAAATTACGGTACAAGTAATTTTTTACAATTTTTGCATAAAAAATGTAGGGACAGAGCCCAAGAATCTCCTCTCAGGATTCGAACAGCACTGACAATGCACATAGGGGTGTCAGAAACACTGTGAACACAGATGGGCCAAGTGGGTCGGAGAAGAACAAACAAGAAAGGTATGAACTTATTAACCGTTTGGTCACATGACCAGATAAGGCATCTACTCGCGTTATTTACTTACATGCATAATTTATATGTGGTTGGAAAATCACAAGATAAGCATAGAAAATAAAATCATGGTGTACATTTACACAAAAAATATTTTAAATGTTTACATACAAATGGAAATAAATGATATCCAACTGTTCAAGGCATGTCTGTGTAGAAATTCCATATTTAAAACATTCCTGTTGTCTTCTTGAAACATTGACTACATTATAATAGAGGATATTAACATCGACTACATTATAATAGAGGATATTAACATTGACTACATTATAATAGAGGATATTTGAAACATTGACTACATTATAATAGAGGATATTTGAAACATTGACTACATTATAATAGAGGATATTTGAAACATTGACTACATTATAATAGAGGATATTTGAAACATTGACTACATTATAATAGAGGATATTTGAAACATTGACTACATTATAATAGAGGATATTTGAAACATTGACTACATTATAATAGAGGATATTTGAAACATTGACTACATTATAATAGAGGATATTAACATTGACTACATTATAATAGAGTATATTTGAAACATTGACTACATTATAATAGAGTATATTTGAAACATTGACTACATTATAATAGAGGATATTTGAAACATTGACTACATTATAATAGAGGATATTTGAAACATTGACTACATTATAATAGAGGATATTTGAAACATTGACTACATTATAATAGAGGATATTTGTTGGTTTGGGTAGAATATCGATTTTAATTCAAGAGTAAGAATAGAAATTTATATTTTCACGAGTGAAAATATAATTTTGTCTGTGATCACGAGTGAATCAGAAATCAATATTCTACCGAAACCAACAATTTTTTTTTTTTTTTGCTTAAACATGATTTTTTTTTTTCCCACATCCCGGTGAAAAAGTTCCATTATCAAAGTGGTCATTTTCATTTTTTTTTTAAAAAGGTGAATTACCAGTTTTATTTTCACTGTTTGAAAACAGTGAATATCAATTTTATTTCATTGATATTTCCCTATAAATCCCCTAAAAGCATAAAATAAATTCTAGTAAGGGTCCGTTTTCACCAACCCATTCTTAGACTTAAGACGAAGAAAGAAGAATATTCTTAAAACTGTTCTGTTCTACAACGGCTGTTTGAATATTACTTGGTCTTCACTATTAACTCTATTTATAACAGTCGTTATTTAGAACAATTTGTTAATGACACAATCAACATTGGTACCAGCATATTTCTGAACACACATAGATTTTTTCTTGAGTCTAAGTCTATTCTTTATTTTTAAGTCTAAGAATGGGTAGGTGCATATGGGCCTTGGAGGTTAATCTTCGCATTCTTTTGCATCGTTTTTCACCTGACTGAAAGTACATTTACCCATACATTATGGATTAATGTACATTTACCCTCACAGAATTTGATAGAATTACCCTCTTCTCAGAACGATATCTGGCGCTATTTTTTTAAATAATTCTTTAATTAAATAATAGAACAATAATGTTTTATGTGTGTCCTTAATGCATTTGTGATATAGTACAGAAATCACAGATTTTTAGTTCCTTTTTTATAAAAAAGTAATCACATATTCTTATTTGCTATTTTTAGGACGAGAAAAAAGAGGGCCGAAGTTCAGGTTTATGTTCCACGAGCGAAACGACAGCAGCAGCAGATGGATCATCAGCAACATCAGCAGAAACCAGAAACTGAACATCAGCAGCCTCAGCAGCAGCATCAAAAACATTCTGAACATCATCATCATCCCCAGCAGGGAAGCAATCAGCAACAGGAACAGCAGCATCAGTCTCCACATGGTTTACAATGTCATCAAGAACAAGATTCATTCTGTGGCATGGAAAGTAATGATATTGGCTCAGGGATCATGATAGGGGACAGTCTACAGCCAGTTGTACACGAGCCTTTCGATAGTCGAGAAGAGGCAAAAGAAATGGATACAAAAGCTGCAGAAATGAATGAAAAGGAAGAGATAATCAGTATGAAAGTGGGTGAAAATAATTTACAAGTTGGACAAATAGATGTGAAAGGAGATAAAATGGATGAGAAAGAAGAACTTGATATGAAATCAGACAAAGTAGATGTAAAAGATGTGAAAAAAGAAGAAATGGAAGTGAAAACAGAAGAAATGGATGTAAAAGAAGAAGAAACTGATGTAAAACAAGGAGAAAATGATGGGAAAAAAGAAGAATTTTGTGGAACAGATTTAGTTAATGAAGAGGAAGATATACTGAGCAAGAGGAGTATTGATGAAGATAATGCAGTTAGAAATGATTCAGAAATTGAAGAAGTGGATGATGCTTTCTCAGGTACAGACAATGCACTGTTGGCTCATTCTGGTAACAATGTTCGCAGTGAGCTTATACCAGATCAGTTAGCAAGTTTAGCCAATATAGAGTGTTCAGGAACTGATAGAGATGACAGTGCAACTGTGCAGGGGCCTACATTTAGTGGAAGTGAAGTAACTATTCCAAGTGATGATACTATAGAACCTTATAAGATATCAGAACAATCCGATCCTGTTGCCTTATCAGAGAATCATGACAGTGCTCAAGACCTTGATAAGGGTGAAGACTCTGAAATAGTTGACATTGACAAACAGCAAAGTGGTCTTGTTTCTGAACTTGATAGGACCGGTAATATGACAGAACCTGTTCCAGTAACTCATCTTGAAGATGGTGCAGCGAATAAGGGTTCAACAAAGGAGAAAAAGAAAACTAAGCATAAAATATTAAAACCTGGTAAAAAGACAAAAGAAAAATTGAAGGTACCTGAAGATGAAGACGCAAATACTGCTCAAGAAGTAGAAAGTTCAGGAGGAAATGTAAAAACAGGAACCAAAAGGCTTGACGAAGAGTTGACTCGTTCCCAGAGTAATATGAATGCTGAAAAAGATGAGGATGAAGATGACTGGTTTTCTAAATTCAATGATGACGGAGATTGTTTGGACCCTGAGGCCATGGAAGAGGTCAGTATATTGTCAGCATATTTTGTTCACCTCTGCATTTCTTACTATTGTAAATTTACTTTTCAGAAAACATTAAGTGCATGTTTTTTGCCCTTACACAACTATAAGAAACCTGATGCATGATTTGTTGGCTAATTAAACATAGCCCAAATTAAAGACACCAGGTAAATATATCAGTTGTTTATATTTCTAACAGGGCACGCAGCTAGTTTTCCATAGATAGAGAAGGAAATCAAAAATGGGTTATTCTGCAACAAATAATGGGCGGAGCCTATTGTTTTAAAAATAGTTCCAGAAATTCAAAGACATTTTTATGTAAAATGTACATGCTAACATGTGCGATAGCAAAATTGTGACGAACAAATAATTTCTGCAGTATGTAAAACCACATTTGTACATATTTTATATTTAAGTTCACAAAAATGTTTACATTTTGTTAATATGCTTTTAATTTGTGCCTGTAAGCATAATGTTTTCACTGTATTTTCAATAAGTATGATGTCATTCGCTCAATGTTTATCAATGAAGTTGACGTCATTTTGAATTGTTATGATTTATTGACGTTACTGAAATGCACGTGTGAATGTACCTTGCGGAAAATGGACAGAGTATAGATAAGTATAGTTCTCATTCATAACATTTAAAAATACAGACAATCTTTATATAAGATCATGTTAGAATCAAAATAATTAACGGGTTAGTGTTGGTTATTGCAGGCAGAAATAAAGAACAGTTGGTTGTTCAGATGCTTGTTATATTGCTATCGCCCTCGTGGTTCATTTCCTACGCATTGGAACTCCAAACCGTCGGTTATTACTGCAGTAACCAACGCTAACCGGTCAATTATTTGTTACTAAATATAAATAACTGATATATTACGTGGTGTTTTACATGTTCTGACTGCGTAAATTAGACCACCACAAAATAAAATATTTTTACAGCATGTCACATGTACCATATATGCTATACGAAGTAATTGGTAATTGTCAAAGATACTCGAAAAAATACAGACTTAATACTAAGCAGGTCAGATGATGTTGTCACTCCTGTCTTTGTATATGCAGCTAACGAGGGTGGTAGGAGAGGTGAAGATCGAGAAGTCGCAGAAAATCAACTACCTCGATTACCAGCCTAAAGACAAGGCAGACATGGACTTCGCTTGTGAGTAGATTGTGTTGCATGTGCACGATAGCTTAAAATACCCATATGTCTTCCAAGTACAAAATGTATACTGTAATGATGTTTTTATAAAATGCTTTTTTATTTTGTGAACTTTGAAATATATATTTTCTCACATTATGTGCTGGTTTGTGGAATGAGAGTGAAACTTTAGTCTGCAGGCTTTTGCAGGGACTGTTAACAATTGTGACCAGTATAGAGTTTTGCCCTGTGATCTGACTTTACAAAGCCAACTTAACTGATGCAAGCATTATCGTTATGTGTGTGCAAGGCAGTTTGAAAAGAAATCATATATGGTGTATTGTGGGAAAACCGAGCTTAATGCATGTGCGTAAAGTGTTGCCTCGGATTAGCCTGCGCAGACTGCATGGGCTGATCTGGGACAACACTTTCCGCTTTTAGGATATTTTCTGTTTCAAGGAAGTCTCGTCTGAACATAAATTCACTGTGTCCAGAAAGTGCCATCCCGAATGAGCCTGTGCGAACTGCACAGGCTAATCCGGGACGACACTTTACGCACCTGCATTCAGTTTGGTTCTCCCACGACACACCTCATATAGTTAGGATTATTGGAGATCCACAAACAGGCCTTTTGATTTCATTAGCTTATGTTGTCACCTGTCACCTGCTTACACAGTAGTATGTTGTTTACCTGTTGTGCTTACACAGTAGTATGTTGTCACCTGTCACCTGCTTACACAGTAGTATGTTGTTTACCTTGATTCTGAATATGATAAAGGCTCTTGTTATGCCGTCAAACTGATAGCATGCTGACTTTGACCTATTGATCAATATTATTTCCACTCTGTGTCCAGAATTGTTAAATTGTTTACAGTTAATTCATTCAGAATGTGTCTCATGTTTATGCTTACACATTGATCAAGTGTTTGTCTTGATAACGAGATAATCTCCCTTGTGGTGACTTTCAGACTACAATCACATCATTGAGATATACGACTTTCCTGCAGAGTTTGTTACACGAGATCTCATCACAGCTTTCCAGGCCTTTATGTGAGTACCCAAGACAAAAAGGTTTTGTTGCAAGCTACATTGTATGTGGTGAGTTAAAATAATGCAAAGGTTAAAAGGATATTTTTTATTTTTGTGATATGTCTACATGTAATTATGTGGAATGATTTCATGAATGGATTCTCACATTTCTAGGAACAAATCTTCATCATATCACGCATAGTCTGTTAAACTGTGTGTTGTTTCCGACAGGTCTCGGGGATTTGATCTGAAGTGGGTGGATGATACTCACGCTCTGGGGATATTTAGCAGTGAAGTGGCGGGTATGGAGTGCTTAATATATTATATTTATGTATATAGTCAAACCGCCACTATCTCCTTTCATATTTTGTTTTTGTTTCATAACTTTTAAATGCAGTGAATGATTTTCATATTGTCCCAGATTATTGTTCAGTATAACCAGATGATGTGTCACCTACATGACCCATGCTTGTCTGTCAAAGGTCAAGTTCACAATTAAAGGTCATTATCTGGGTCAAAGCAGTATGTAGGGGTATTAATCACCTTAAGTGATAGCTCTAGTTGAATTCAACATAAGTGTTCGGTACTTAACAATCATCAGTTTAAAAATAATGTTTATCTAATGTTTGATGGCCCACTGTTGATGCAGATTTGATCAATTCTTGATCATCTATGAATACTGTATAACGATTGGTGTCCACCTTGCAACTGTGAGGTCTCTGGTTTAATACCCACTCAGGGAGCGTTCTCAAGATCTTTCCAAAGACAGTAAGTACTGGTTCTTCCCTTGAAACAGACCCAAGAGTAAGCCTAAGTCTTTCGATGCTTTTGAGCTAAAATAAAAAGGTTTAAAATAACAAGTGGTATTTCTTGTCCAGTACACACATTTCAACATCGAAGAGGTTTTTACACTGTTTTTCAGCCCAAGATGCCTTGAACACTGTGCACCCCTTGTTGAAAACCTGCCCTCTGTCCATGGCGTCCAGACAGTCTAAACTCAAGGCCAAGCATTGTACAGGTGGGAACAGTGATATAGCCTTGTACTGTACAGGTGGGAACAATGATATAGCCATGTACTGTACAGGTGGCAACAATGATATAGCCTTGTACTGTACAGGTGGGAACAGTGATATAGCCTTGTACTGTTCAGGTGGCAACAATGATATAGCCTTGTACTGTACAGGTGGCTACAATTATATAGCCATGTACTGTACAGGTGGCAACAATCATATAGCCATGTACTGTACAGGTGGCAACAATGATATATACATGTATTGTACAGGTGGCAACAATGATATAGCCGTGTACTGTATCATATAGCCATGTACTGTACAGATGGCAACAATGATATAGACATGTAATGTACAGGTGGCAACAATGATATATCCATGTACTTAAAAGGTGGGAACAATGATATAGCCATGTACTTTATAGGTGTGAACAATGGTATAGCCATGTACTTTATAGATGGGAACAATGATATAGCCATGTACTGTACAGGTGGCAACAATGATATAGCAGTATAATTTATAGGTGGGAACAATGATGTAGACATGTACTGAACAGGTGTGAACAATGATATAGGCATGTACTTTATAGGTGTGAACAATGATATAGCTATGTACTGTACAGGTGGCAACAATAATAAAGCCATTTAAAGTCTAGTGTTGGAGAGGTGGGTAAAATGATACAGTTTAGTGTTGAATAGGTGGACTACATTATACAGTCTTGTGTTGGAGAGGTGCATACAATGATGCAGTCTAGTGTTGGAGAGGTGGGTAAAATGATACAGTCTAGTGTTGAAGAGGTGGGTAAAATGATACAGTCTAGTGTTGGAGAGGTGGGTAAAATGATACAGTATTGTGTTGGAGAGGTGGGTAAAATGATACAGTCTAGTGTTGGAGAGGTGCGCAAAATAATACAGTCTAATGTAGTCTAGTGATGCAAAGGTGGGTAAAATTAAACAGTATAGTGTTGGAGAGGTGGGTAAAATGATACAGTCTAGTGTTAGAGAGGGGGGTAAAATGATACAGTCCAGTGTTAGAGAGGTGGTTTAAATGATACAGCCTAGTGTTAGATAGGTGGGTTAAATGATACATTACAGTGTTAAAGAGGTGGGTAAAATGATAGTAAAATGATACAGTCCAGCGTTAAAGAGGTGGGTTTAATTATTATGTCTAGTGTTAGATAGTTGGGTTAAATGATAATTCTGGTGTTGCACATGTGGACTGCAAAGTCGGCCATTATGTTTCAGAGTTTCTGCAGCCCTACAAACCCCGACCAGAGACTACAGCAGCTGCAGCTAGACGCCTGGTGGCAGGTGCCCTCGGCATAGCAACCAGCGTATCCAAGGAAAAACGGGAAAAAGAGCGCCAGCAACTAAAAGAGGCAAAAGGTTTGTCTATATGGATTGGTATTGTAGAAGTTCATGTTGAATTTAAATGCTGTGTTCCTATTACAAGTCTGTATTGAAGAAGTATATACCCTATATGTATATTTTAGTGCCGTATTCCTATTACTGGTACAAATATGTTATTGTAGAAGTTAAAGCTGAATTAATGTGTCTTGTTCCTATTAATAACATATGTTGTATTTTGTCAACTGTTGTTTTAGAAGTTGTAAAGAGGTGATATATTTTGATATGTAAGCATCAATAATAAGTCAGTTTTTTTATTGCCTGAAGCTTCATTATACATGTAAATTCATGTGGTTTGTAAATGTTGGTCTCTCCTGCAACTGGCGTTTTGATCGACCACTTAACAGATTGCAGCTCTGAAACCAGTTTACTCACATAATATTCTCTCTATTTGACAGAAAAGCGTCGTCAGGAGCGCACCAACAGGGAACAGATCTGGGAGTACGGCAAGTGTGCCATGGACGAAGAGGGGTAGTCCTGTCCTGGCGTGATATTGGAGGGGGACATGTTGATGCATTTGGATACCTGTCCTGGTGTGATAATGGAGCAGGACATGTTGATACCTTAGAGAGTTTAGAGGAAGCTAATGGTGGCCCCTGTATGTTTAAGTCTGTCACCTATATGTTGAAACATTGTGTGTATAAAGGGGGTACAGAAGAGGGTTGAACTATTGAACCCCAGGGCCAGTATTCACAAAACTTAAGTATGTTCCTTACATTTATAAAATTCGTTAAGTCTGTGGTTACTTCACGTAAAGATCTTTTTACATTTAAATGGTTCAAACTAGCCAATATTACTTTGATATTTCATATTTTACCATTTTCATAACGTAAATCACAGGATTTCACATAGAAATCTTCATCTGAAATTTTCACTTAAGTACAACCTTAGTTAAGATTGTCCTTAGGAGCTTTGTGAATACCGGCCCAGGCCCTGTGACTATGAAAATTCTGGATCTCAAACTTAGTCTCAACTTAAAATATTGACCAATGGGAATGCTTGTTACATTCAAGCTTTAGTTTCCATTGGTTTAATGTTTAAGATTAAGACTAAGATTGGGCTTAAGAATGTTTGTTGTCCTGTGGCCTGATCCCAGGAATATGAACGTTCTTATGTTTAAACTTACTTGTGGTCTCAATTTAAAACATATAACCAATGGAAATCAATGCTCGAGTCATTGGGCATCATTATACCCCCACACACGAAGTTTAGGGGGGGTATATAGGAGTGAGCTTGTCGGTCCGTCGGTGGTTTTTGGTTTCCGGGTGATAACTCAAGAAAGGCCTGATATATTCAAATAATTTGTGGTACACATGTGTAACATCATAAAATACAGGTCAAGTTCGAAGTTGGTTACAAACCACTAAATTTTGACAGAGTTATGGCCCCTTTTTGACTGAAATTGCCCTTCAAACATGGTTTCCGGATGATAACTCAAGAAAGGCTTGACATATTTTAATAATTTTTGGTACACATGTGTAACATCATAGAATACAGGTCAGGTGTAATGTTGGTCACAAACCACTAAATTTTGACAGAGTTATGGCCCCTTTTCGATTTATAATTCCCTAAAAACATGATTTCTGGACAATAACTCAAGAATGGCTTGACATATTCAAATAATTCTTGGTACACCTGTGTAGCATCATAAAATACGGGTCAAGTTCGACTATGGTTACAAACCACTTAATTTTGACAGAGTTATGGCCCTTTATTTGACTTAAATTCTGTAAAAACATGGTTTCCTGACGATAACTCAACAATGGCTTGACATATTTAAATAATTATTGGTACACACGTGTAGTATCATAAAATACAGGTCAAGTTCGACTTGGGTTACAAACCACTAAATTTTGACACAGTTATGGACCCTTTTTGACTTAAATTCCCGAAAAACATGGAAAATAACTCATGAAAGGCTTCACATATTCAAATAATTTTTTGTACATAGGTGTAACATCATCAAATACAGATAAAGTTCAACTTTGGTTACAAACCACTAAATGTTGATAGAGTTATGGCTCCTATTGAAATAAAAAGTTTCCAAATACACTGTTGACCATTCACAAATTTAAGCATTCTCTCTGTCCATTTCTTTCGAATGGATGCCATAGTTTTGTGACAAGGCCATATTGTGGGGGTATATCCATCACTCATGTGACAATTCTAGTTTAGTTAGGACTCGGTTTGAGATTGAGAACTTTCCTGGTCTGAGTCCCAGTACCAGGTATGTTTAGAAGGGGCACAACTTTGGGTCAGCCCATAAAATGAACTACTAAATACACACAACTTGCAATGCATCATGGCATGAATGGGCTTGTTAACGTATCAATTTCTATATCAAGTCAAGCTCTGTTATGGAAAAATATTGTTGTGGGTCAGTGTTTGTCGATTTAGTTTCTATGGGTTTGGTGCTGGCGTTCTGTCGCGTTGGTGTTGTTTGTAGGGTGTTTCTATGGCCACCAACTGGGGATGAAACAATGGCCTTGATATTTGTAATATTTATCTGTCTATTTCTCTGCAAACTTTGAAGTCATTGTGTGGCAAACATTGAAAATGAGATCAGTAAATCATTTCTATAACAGTGAATGCACTTGCTTGTCGTTCACTGCATGCATGCATCATTCCTCATAAAATGTGTGCTTACAAATATTTAAAGAGGTTCTTTTGTCATATTTTATTTATTTCTATAAATTTACTTTGTACTTTGTAAGAATGTTGTATGTGCTATTGACTTTGACACGACTTCATATTACTGGCATTCATAACAGGTTTTACTGCAACCATCTTAACTTTCAATAGGTTTGTGAAGAATTAAGTCTATTATTGTATAAGATGCGTTTATTTTACCATATTTAATTAACTACATGAAGTTTTGTGTTGAATGAAATAAACATCATTATTTATTTCATCACGTCTCTTGAATTATACAGCGATTGTTAATATTGTACAAAAAGTGCAATTAATTATACCTGCAGGTATGATGACATTTATTGTAATTATTGGAATGGACATTTTGTGTGGTGTATATAAACCTTGTATATAAACCTTGTATATAAACCATGTATGTAAACATTGCAACATACTTGTGGCATATCATGATCTTTGCAAAAGGAAGATATGCCCTATTTTTATGCCCCCGAAGGGAACTTCGGGGGCATATAGTAATCGCATCGTCCGTCCCTCCATCCATCACGCTTCTTGTGCAGAGTTTAACTCCATTAATATTGAAGGGATTCAAATGAAACTTCATATAATGATTGAGGAAAATGAGAGGAAGTGCAGAGCACAAGGACCACAAAGCTTTCTTCAATATTTATGGAGTTATTGCCCTTTGTTTTATTCCTTATGTGAAGCTTTCATTTTCTTGTGCGGATCATAACTCCATTAGTATTGAAGGGATTCAAATGAAACTTCATATAATGATAGAGGACAATGAGAGGAAGTGCAGAGCACAAGGACAATAACTTGTCAATATTTACAGAGTTATTGCCCTTTAATTTTCTTATGTGGAGCATAACTGCATTAGTATTAAAGGGATTTAAATGAAACTTCATATAATGAAAGAGGATAATGAGAGGACGTGCAGAGCACAAGGACCATAACTCTTTCTTCAATATTTATTGAATTATTGCCCTTTGTTTAATTTCCTTGTGCAGAGCATAACTTTATTAATATTGAGGGGATTCAAATGAAACCATATAATAATAGAGGACAATGAAAGAAAGTGCTGAGCACAAGGACCACAACGCTTTCTTCAATATATACGGCCATATTGCCATTTGTTTCATTTTCTTGTGCAGAGCATAACTCCATTAGTATAAAAGGGACTCAAATGAAACTTCATATAATGATAGAGGACAATGAGAGGAAGTGCATAGTACAAGGACCTCAACTCTTTCTCAAATATTTACAGAGTTATTGCCCTTTGTTTTATTTTTTGTGTGTGGAGCACAACTCCATTAGTAATGCAGAGATTCAAATGAAACTTTATAAAATGATAGAGGACAATGAGAGGAAGTGCAGAGCACAAGAACCACAACTCTTTCTTCAATATTTATGGAATTTATTGCCCTTTGTTGTTTTTTTGTGCAGAGCATATTTCCATTAGTATTGAAGGGATTTTTAATAAAACCACATACATTGATAGAGGACTTTGAGAGGAAGTGCAGAGTACAAGGACCATAACTCTTTTTGTAGGAAACATCATTTTTGCCAACATGTAACTGACATTGTGTTCCTCTGACAACCATATGCTTCAGGGGCATACATCACATCCTGTGACAAGCCTTGTTTCCATTTTCAGCTTGACTATTTAAAGAATAGAATGATGAGCTTTCCTACTCGACCCGGTGTCGGCGTCCACGTCTGAATTTGGTTAAAGTTTTTATTCAAAAGTTTTGTGACCTCAAAACTACATAAATTATTCACTTGAAACTTGGAATATACCTTTGTCATCGACTCCAGTGTCAGGGGCAACATTCCGTATAACTCTGTTTTGTATTTATATTCAGAAGTCTTATAGCTTGAAAACTACAAGTTATTCACTTGAAACTTGGAATGTACCTTTGTCATTAACTCCGACATCAAGTGCAGCATTCGCCTTAACTCAGTTTTGTATTTTGCAAGAGTTATGCCCTTTTTCACATACATTTTCAGATTAAATTTTTTTATTCAAATGTCTCATTACTTCCAAACTTCATAGGTTCAACAATCCCGAATAAACTACGTAAGGTTTTTACTCGAAACTTGGAATTATTTGATGAAATAAATGCCCTATTATAAACTCAGTTTTGTATTTCAACAAATTTATGCCCCTTCGACTTTCCAAAATATATATTAACTGAAATACTTTGAATAGTCGAGTACGCTGTCCTCTGACAACTCTCGTTGATGGATGGCAAGATGCAATGTCACTACAACGTGATTTTCTACTGCTTGTAATGGTTGTAGACAGGTTACTGGAACTTGACCTAAAAATGTTAACAGTTTGGTTGATTTAAAGGGACCTTCCAAAGCGGGAAATGTTGTGCATGCATTGGTTCTTTCACAAGACCGTTGTCTACACTAGTGAACCACTGAGTTTGACATGATGTAAGGATCTTTCACAAGACCATTGTCTACACTAGTGAACCACTGAGTTTGACATGATGTAAGGATCTTTCACAAGACCATTGTCTACACTAGTGAACCACTGAGTTTGACATGATGTAAGGATCTTTCACAAGACCATTGTCTACACTAGTGAACCACTGAGTTTGACATGATGTAAGGATCTTTCACAAGACCATTGTCTACACTAGTGAACCACTGAGTTTGACATGATGTAAGGATCTTTCACAAGACCATTGTCTACACTAGTGAACCACTGAGTTTGACATGATGTAGGGATCTTTCACAAGACCGTTGTCTACACTAGTGAACCACTGAGTTTGACATGATGTAGGGATCTTTCACAAGACCGTTGTCTACACTAGTGAACCACTGAGTTTGACATGATGTAAGGATCTTTCACAAGACCGTTGTCTACACTAGTGAACCACTGAGTTTGACATGATGTAAGGATCTTTCACAAGACCGTTGTCTACACTAGTGAACCACTGAGTTTGACACGATGTAAGGATCTTTCACAAGACCGTTGTCTACACTAGTGAACCACTGAGTTTGACACGATGTAAGGATCTTTCACAAGACCGTTGTCTACACTAGTGAACCACTGAGTTTGACACGATGTAAGGATCTTTCACAAGACCGTTGTCTACACTAGTGAACCACTGAGTTTGACACGATGTAAGGATCTTTCAAAAGACCGTTGTCTACACTAGTGAACCACTGAGTTTGACATGATGTAAGGATCTTTCACAAGACCGTTGTCTACACTAGTGAACCACTGAGTTTGACATGATGTAAGGATCTTTCACAAGACCGTTGTCTACACTAGTGAACCACCGAGTTTGACATGATGTAAGGATCTTTCACAAGACCGTTGTCTACACTAGTGAACCACTGAGTTTGACATGATGTAAGGATCTTTCACAAGACCGTTGTCTACACTAGTGAACCACTGAGTTTGACATGATGTAAGGATCTTTCACAAGACCGTTGTCTACACTAGTGAACCACTGAGTTTGACATGATGTAAGGATCTTTCACAAGACCATTGTCTACACTAGTGAACCACTGAGTTTGACATGATGTAAGGATCTTTCACAAGACCGTTGTCTACACTAGTGAACCACTGAGTTTGACATGATGTAAGGATCTTTCACAAGACCGTTGTCTACACTAGTGAACCACTGAGTTTGACACGATGTAAGGATCTTTCACAAGACCGTTGTCTACACTAGTGAACCACTGAGTTTGACACGATGTAAGGATCTTTCACAAGACCGTTGTCTACACTAGTGAACCACTGAGTTTGACACGATGTAAGGATCTTTCACAAGACCGTTGTCTACACTAGTGAACCACTGAGTTTGACACGATGTAAGGATCTTTCACAAGACCGTTGTCTACACTAGTGAACCACTGAGTTTGACACGATGTAAGGATCTTTCACAAGACCGTTGTCTACACTAGTGAACCACTGAGTTTGACACGATGTAAGGATCTTTCACAAGACCGTTGTCTACACTAGTGAACCACTGAGTTTGACACGATGTAAGGATCTTTCACAAGACCGTTGTCTACACTAGTGAACCACTGAGTTTGACACGATGTAAGGATCTTTCACAAGACCGTTGTCTACACTAGTGAACCACTGAGTTTGACACGATGTAAGGATCTTTCACAAGACCGTTGTCTACACTAGTGAACCACCGAGTTTGACATGATGTAAGGATCTTTCACAAGACCGTTGTCTACACTAGTGAACCACCGAGTTTGACATGATGTAAGGATCTTTCACAAGACCGTTGTCTACACTAGTGAACCACCGAGTTTGACATGATGTAAGGATCTTTCACAAGACCGTTGTCTACACTAGTGAACCACTGAGTTTGACATGATGTAAGGATCTTTCACAAGACCGTTGTCTACACTAGTGAACCACTGAGTTTGACATGATGTAAGGATCTTTCACAAGACCGTTGTCTACACTAGTGAACCACCGAGTTTGACATGATGTAAGGATCTTTCACAAGACCGTTGTCTACACTAGTGAACCACCGAGTTTGACATGATGTAAGGATCTTTCACAAGACCGTTGTCTACACTAGTGAACCACCGAGTTTGACATGATGTAAGGATCTTTCACAAGACCGTTGTCTACACTAGTGAACCACCGAGTTTGACATGATGTAAGGATCTTTCACAAGACCGTTGTCTACACTAGTGAACCACCGAGTTTGACATGATGTAAGGATCTTTCACAAGACCATTGTCTACACTAGTGAACCACCGAGTTTGACATGATGTAAGGATCTTTCACAAGACCGTTGTCTACACTAGTGAACCACCGAGTTTGACATGATGTAAGGATCTTTCACAAGACCGTTGTCTACACTAGTGAACCACTGAGTTTGACATGATGTAAGGATCTTTCACAAGACCGTTGTCTACACTAGTGAACCACTGAGTTTGACATGATGTAAGGTTCTTTCACAAGACCGTTGTCTACACTAGTGAACCACTGAGTTTGACATGATGTAAGGATCTTTCACAAGACCGTTGTCTACACTAGTGAACCACTGAGTTTGACATGATGTAAGGATCTTTCACAAGACCGTTGTCTACACTAGTGAACCACTGAGTTTGACATGATGTAAGGATCTTTCACAAGACCGTTGTCTACACTAGTGAACCACCGAGTTTGACATGATGTAAGGATCTTTCACAAGACCATTGTCTACACTAGTGAACCACCGAGTTTGACATGATGTAAGGATCTTTCACAAGACCATTGTCTACACTAGTGAACCACTGAGTTTGACATGATGTAAGGATCTTTCACAAGACCGTTGTCTACACTAGTGAACCACCGAGTTTGACATGATGTAAGGATCTTTCACAAGACCGTTGTCTACACTAGTGAACCACCGAGTTTGACAGGATGTAAGGATCTTTCACAAGACCGTTGTCTACACTAGTGAACCACCGAGTTTGACAGGATGTAAGGATCTTTCACAAGACCGTTGTCTACACTAGTGAACCACTGAGTTTGACATGATGTAAGGATCTTTCACAAGACCGTTGTCTACACTAGTGAACCACTGAGTTTGACATGATGTAAGGATCTTTCACAAGACCGTTGTCTACACTAGTGAACCACTGAGTTTGACATGATGTAAGGATCTTTCACAAGACCGTTGTCTACACTAGTGAACCACTGAGTTTGACATGATGTAAGGATCTTTCACAAGACCGTTGTCTACACTAGTGAACCACTGAGTTTGACATGATGTAAGGATCTTTCACAAGACCGTTGTCTACACTAGTGAACCACTGAGTTTGACATGATGTAAGGATCTTTCACAAGACCGTTGTCTACACTAGTGAACCACCGAGTTTGACATGATGTAAGGATCTTTCACAAGACCGTTGTCTACACTAGTGAACCACTGAGTTTGACATGATGTAAGGATCTTTCACAAGACCGTTGTCTACACTAGTGAACCACTGAGTTTGACATGATGTAAGGATCTTTCACAAGACCGTTGTCTACACTAGTGAACCACTGAGTTTGACATGATGTAAGGATCTTTCACAAGACCGTTGTCTACACTAGTGAACCACTGAGTTTGACATGATGTAAGGATCTTTCACAAGACCGTTGTCTACACTAGTGAACCACTGAGTTTGACATGATGTAAGGATCTTTCACAAGACCGTTGTCTACACTAGTGAACCACTGAGTTTGACATGATGTAAGGATCTTTCACAAGACCGTTGTCTACACTAGTGAACCACTGAGTTTGACATGATGTAAGGATCTTTCACAAGACCGTTGTCTACACTAGTGAACCACTGAGTTTGACATGATGTAAGGATCTTTCACAAGACCGTTGTCTACACTAGTGAACCACTGAGTTTGACATGATGTAAGGATCTTTCACAAGACCGTTGTCTACACTAGTGAACCACTGAGTTTGACATGATGTAAGGATCTTTCACAAGACCGTTGTCTACACTAGTGAACCACTGAGTTTGACATGATGTAAGGATCTTTCACAAGACCGTTGTCTACACTAGTGAACCACTGAGTTTGACATGATGTAAGGATCTTTCACAAGACCGTTGTCTACACTAGTGAACCACTGAGTTTGACATGATGTAAGGATCTTTCACAAGACCGTTGTCTACACTAGTGAACCACTGAGTTTGACACGATGTAAGGATCTTTCACAAGACCGTTGTCTACACTAGTGAACCACTGAGTTTGACACGATGTAAGGATCTTTCACAAGACCGTTGTCTACACTAGTGAACCACTGAGTTTGACACGATGTAAGGATCTTTCACAAGACCGTTGTCTACAC
Organism: Congeria kusceri; assembly: GCA_027627225.1. Classification (NCBI taxonomy): domain Eukaryota; kingdom Metazoa; phylum Mollusca; class Bivalvia; order Myida; family Dreissenidae; genus Congeria; species Congeria kusceri. Next base: position 7,319,604 of record CM051034.1, on the reverse strand, counting down.
TAGTGAACCACTGAGTTTGACACGATGTAAGGATCTTTCACAAGACCATTGTCTACACTAGTGAACCACTGAGTTTGACACGATGTAAGGATCTTTCACAAGACCGTTGTCTACACTAGTGAACCACTGAGTTTGACACGATGTAAGGATCTTTCACAAGACCGTTGTCTACACTAGTGAACCACTGAGTTTGACACGATGTAAGGATCTTTCACAAGACCATTGTCTACACTAGTGAACCACTGAGTTTGACATGATGTAAGGATCTTTCACAAGACCATTGTCTACACTAGTGAACCACTGAGTTTGACACGATGTAAGGATCTTTCACAAGACCGTTGTCTACACTAGTGAACCACTGAGTTTGACACGATGTAAGGATCTTTCACAAGACCGTTGTCTACACTAGTGAACCACTGAGTTTGACACGATGTAAGGATCTTTCACAAGACCGTTGTCTACACTAGTGAACCACTGAGTTTGACACGATGTAAGGATCTTTCACAAGACCATTGTCTACACTAGTGAACCACTGAGTTTGACACGATGTAAGGATCTTTCACAAGACCGTTGTCTACACTAGTGAACCACTGAGTTTGACACGATGTAAGGATCTTTCACAAGACCGTTGTCTACACTAGTGAACCACTGAGTTTGACACGATGTAAGGATCTTTCACAAGACCGTTGTCTACACTAGTGAACCACTGAGTTTGACATGATGTAAGGATCTTTCACAAGACCGTTGTCTACACTAGTGAACCACTGAGTTTGACACGATGTAAGGATCTTTCACAAGACCGTTGTCTACACTAGTGAACCACTGAGTTTGACACGATGTAAGGATCTTTCACAAGACCGTTGTCTACACTAGTGAACCACTGAGTTTGACACGATGTAAGGATCTTTCACAAGACCGTTGTCTACACTAGTGAACCACTGAGTTTGACACGATGTAAGGATCTTTCACAAGACCGTTGTCTACACTAGTGAACCACTGAGTTTGACACGATGTAAGGATTAATCTATCATCGTTACTTTGAAAGTTTTATTCACAAACATACTACGTTAACATTAAGATAACATTCCATATTATGTAAATGCATCACAAATAAATATATACCAACACAGTTTAAAACCATATTAAATAAATATCATTGGTAGCCTTATTAACACAAATTTCAATTGGTTTAACGATTGAACCAGCAATTGTTTTATCATAACAAAATTGAAAAAAAACAAACTTGTTTCATTTCCTAATCTAATATGAAATCAATTATATAAACATCTATGCATCAAGAAAACATAGTTTCATGATTTTTAACTACATGAAACTTTCATGAATTCTTTTTAGTTTAAAGATTTCCTTTGAGAAATGTGATAATGTGAATGTAAAAACAAATGATATGATGCCTTTAATTTCAACTAAAAACTGTGGTAATCTAAACCAGAATTTCATATTTGACCTACAGGTTTAAATAATATGACACTGAAAAGCAAAAATTTAAAGAAAGACATGATACATGTATATGTTTACATGAAATTTAAAGAAGAACAAACAAATGTTTGATATTCTCTATGATTAAAATATTAAGAGCTCTTTATAAATCAGGTATGCCCCCTTTAGGTTAAAAGCAATCCTAAAATAATAAGTGTTTTGAAAATCAGATAAAAACTTAAAAACAGCAATTTTAGATAAATCAAGGGCCATGACACTGCAATTCCTGGGACGATTTCGTCGATCATCAATCTTGGCTAAGATATGGTCTCAAACATTTTCATCAAGTTTGGTGAAGATCAGATGAAAACTATTGGACACGGAGAGCAGAAACTGCTCAAAAAGTCAATTTTAGATAAATGAAGGGCCATAACACTGCTATTTCTGGGACGTTTTTGTCGATCATCAAACTTGGCTAAGATATTATGGTCTCAAACATTTTTATCAAGTTTGGTGAAAATCAGATGAAAACTGTTGGACTTTCAGATGAGAAACAGCTAAAAAAGCTAATTTTACTTGACTGAGATATTGTGCACAACAAAGAATTTCACCAATGGGGAAGATCGGATAAAAACTATTGGACTTAGAGAGTGGAAACGGCTTAAAGGGCCAATTTGAGATCATTCAAGGGCTATAACTCCATAATTCCTGAGGCGTTCTGGCTGATTATCGAACATAGCCAAGATATTATGCTCACAAAATATTTTTCATTAAGACTGAAGAGTGGAAACGAAAGTGGTCTACTGACCAGATGACTGACCAACATTAGAAAACCAACATACCCTGCCATATTCAATGGGTGGGGGGGGGATAATAATTACATAAATTCAAATGTACATGTAATTGTAAGTCTGCATGAGAAAACCTTGTTAATCAATTCACAGCACTATTGAAACTGCAGCAGCAATCGTGTTTGAGTGCTTGGAAATACAGTATTTGTATAATGGGGAAGAAATTAACATGTCCCCCCTGAAAACAAACGAGGGGTGATCCAAAAGTTTGTGGACAAAGTCAATTACTAATTAATTAACCACCAGACATCATTAAAATTTGCTGTACATGTAGACCAGCTCCAAGTTTTGTACCCGTGTTCTCTTTCTTAATGAGATGTAAAAAATAATTTAAACGATACCATTTTGCAAGTATCAAAATTTGACGTTTGAACAAGCATTAACACAAAACTATTTTGATCGCTTTAAAGCTGATCTAACACACAAAATAATTTTGATCGCTATAATGCTGATTTTAGTCAGTCTATTTCATCAAAACAAATACATACATGTGACAGCAATATCTGATATGATGACAAAAGCTGGGAAGAAAACAATACCATTTTTTAAAATAAGCAGAACGAATAAAATAACACTCGATGGCCACCAAGGGCACCTCGAGTAACACAAAAGAAATCATGAATAATATGACTGCGAAACACAGAAAGTGTAAAGCATCCGCCATTAACCATCTTCTAATGACTGCGTACATCTGGGCTACTGTCATTTCAGCAACGAATAGAAATATCGTTGTTGGAATAGAATAAACAGAGATATCAGTTCAGTAAGTTTACAATGCCATGATACAAGGAAATATAAAGAATGTATTGCGTACACCACCAATTGAGGCGTGTCGTGGGAAAACCAGGCTTAGTGCATGTGCGTAAAGTGTCGACCCGGATTAGCCTGTGCAGTCCGCTTATCCAGGACGGCACTTACCATTTTAATACCAAATTAATACCAATGTCAAAGATATAAACAAGTTGTTCAAAGAACAGTTACATTTATGTTTAAGCAGAATAAATGCATTACCAGTTTTACGCATATAAACATTGAAAACTACATGTTTGTACTGAGAACAAATGCAAAGATGCACCATTTAAATCACTCTATTTAAAAAACCACAAATATAATTCAAAAGGGGAATAAATCTTGTCAATACAGATAACCTGATAAATCTTTTTTTTTTTTTTAAATAGTGTTAAAGTAATTTGTAATTTGTATTAAAATTAATTGTCATAAAGTCTTAATTAGTGTGACTCCATTTTTTTCTGTACTAGTTTGTACAATTTTATGACTTACACTCAGGGTTGGCATAAAACCCGGGTTTTATAGTATTGACCCGCCCGGGCGGGTAATACTGGGAAAAACCAGGTTTTACTGGGCAATAGTGGGCAATACTGGGGAAAAAAGATATTGCACAATTATGTTTACATTACATACTAATAGTGAATTTCTACACACAAACACATATCTAATAACAATTATATAATGTAAGTTACTTCGTTTATTTTATGTGAAAACATATTGATAATTTCTTTATTTTTTACAAAATTTAAATTGGATTTTTTGTCACTTTCATTATATTTTTCTCAGTATATAGTTGTATAATGTAACAGAATTAGATTTTTTTATGAAAGAAAAAGGGGAAATTAATGTATAAGAGAAATTTGACATTTCTAACATATCATTTTGCTATAAAGTATTTTAGTTGATTTCATGTTGCAACAAAACCCTCTTGCAGCCCAATGGTTAACATCAAATTAATAACACAATATTGTGATATCATTTATGATCCATTCACAATACATGCATGTACAGCCTCTTAAACAAACACAAACATTGATTGAATTGACGTATCTATGCAAGTGCTCAAAAAATGATTAAATTGGACCATTTGAATAAAAATTTGACCTATGTCAATGAGGGGCCAGGCAAAATACCTTGTCAATTAGGGGCCTTTTCCAAACCATGAAAACATGCATTGATTGGCACCTTAAGTGACTGATTCCTGCTGTTAATTGTGCATCAGTATAAAAATATTTATTCTTTATTGCTTCATCATTATTAATCCTGCTTTTAAAGTGCAAAAATGAAAGTAAGTAATGAAAATAGAAGATAAAAGTGATTTGTCCAGTAATGCCCAGTATTGCCGAATATCAGATTATAATCATATTGACCAGGCTTCCATTATTATCCAGAGACGGCCTCCCTAAGTTTTATTGTTAATAAAAAAAGAACAGTTCAATGCAAGAAATAATGAAGGATGAATAAGTGTAGACGTATTTCAATATCAAGCAGAATCATTTCACAAACATAGAAAATATTTCATGATAAGCGTTGCATATATACAGTTTCTGCAACTATAAAATACAGATAAAAGAATAATTCTATATACACTGTATACAAATTCAAGCATCCAAATACCCGTTCAAATTATACTGAAATATACATACAGATAAATATTTTTTTTATAAAGACTACTGCCCCAAATTTACATATTCCTGCATTTCTATCCAAAATGTCGATATTTTAGATTATATTTATACATGTACAAATGCATTTGAATAAACTTTGTACAAAGTTCACTCTTGAATGAATTAAATTGTATTATCACACTAACGCATGATCATTTTCTGTTTGCAATGTGTACAAATACATAAATTAACAAGTGCTGACACTATCCGGTGACATATGCCCCCGAAAGCACTGTCAGTAAGTGCGACCTTTGACACCAGAATGAATATTTGTAAATAAAAGTGAATGAAAAATGTAAACTTAATTATTTCAGTCAAAAACTTATTCTCTGGAAAAACTTAGTATAAACTTAAACCAAAATGTCTAAGTTAAAAAAGGGACATAAATCTGTCAAAACACAAAATAGAGTTATGCCGGTTGGTGGAGACATTGACAGTAATGAAGTATTATAAGTTTTAATTAAATACCTTTGATAGTATTCAAGATATTGGACTTTATAAAAAAAAATAACCTTGGCCTTACGGCCGGACAGACAGACAGACAGATGGATGCACAGACAGATGGATGGGCAGTTCGATTTTAATATGAATTCCTTCGGGGGCATAAAACGTATAAGAAATATAAACAGATAAACAAATTCAGTTCCTGACCTTTCAATAGTTGTAAACAGGAAAAAAAATCTCTTATACAAACTCTTCACTACTTTCTTAGTATTTTCAGTATGTTTTAAATCCAAATAAGAACTAGTTTTGATAATACTGGTACCCAATTTTTAATCACTAGCAAGTGTAGTACATGTGTAGTTTAATTGTTCCAGAGTTTGTTAAGAAACACCTAGTCCATAGCAAGAGCATAACTTTTGAAATTAAAATCTTGTATTATAAACAAGACACTGTGTTCGATAAACATACATGCCCCCGGTTAGTGCTGGACAGTGTAAGTATCTATTCCAAGTGTTGTAGTAAGCGATGTTGGTGCTAGACGAAATGGTAAAATCTACTTAACCTTGTCACGGATGGACGGAAGGAGGGACGGAGAGGACAATCACTGTATGCCTCCCGCATCAAGATGCGGGGGCATAACAAAATGGTGGGTTATATATGGTAAAACACAGCAGTTAAGTAAATGAAGTTAACTATAATATAAAAGGGACTTGTTCACAGATTTTATGTATTTTTGAAAAATGCCATTAAATCTCTAAACTGCAAAATCTAAAGCATCTGGGCAAACAAATAACAAAAATAAAATACGGAAAAAAGAAAATTAAAATATTGCCTTCGCCTGGCTCAAGCCTACAATCATCTGGATCAAAATCTGATGGTCTAAACACTCTGCCATTCTTACTTACTAAATAGCCATGAATTGTTAATGTTATGGAGGTGATACCGTTACTTGTGTTCTTCAAAATACTGATGAAAAGCGTTACAAACGCTTTATAATTTAAACAAGATGATTATCTATAAACAACACTATATTTACTATGTATTTCTTTGTCAGAAGTGTTATTTTGCTTGTTTATTTATAATGTTTGTTTGTTGTTTGTTTTTTGTGATCTATGACAAAAATTAATTGTGAAAATTGTCAATTTGCCTTTCTGTCAACAGGTGCCTTTAATGTTAAATGTTTCTAACATAACCTTGTTATAATTGTGCCTTCTAACATAACCTTGTTATAATTGTGCCCTATTAGATTTACCGCATTTGCATAACACTGAAGTACACAAAACTATAGTCTATAATAACTGAACAGGTTAAAACCCCAACACAATTTGACATACCCTGTAACTTAGTAATAAGCTGATTTCTCCATTTTCCTTTACAATGTACATGGACATGACTTTAGTATTTTGTAAAACAGTCACATGCCAAAATTAACTGTTGTCTGTTGTCACAGTAATTTGACATATCATGTTACTATACATAATAAGTCAGATCATGTATTGCTTTTCCTTTAGTATGAATTTTCACTTAAAACTAATGACTTTATAATGTATTATGTGCAATCTGTCGCCAGTGAAAAAAAATTAATGCACAAGATCACCTATCATCTGTCCTTGGTAAAAATAATCCTTTTAAAAATACCATGCCTTGTTTTGCCTGTCACTTGTCATCAGGGAATGAAAAATAATTAACAATATCATGACATTATTTCCTGTCATCTGTCGTCAGGGTACGAATAATCGTTCAACAGTCTCACGCCTGATTCCACCTGGTCCATTTCCGTCATAAAGTACGACATTGACGGGACATGCTTCATATCCGGACGTCCCGCCTTCTTGGCGCAGAGCCGCAGCCGTCGACAGTAGATGACGATCGCCATGACGACTATGATGAAGCAGATCACCAGCAAGTACTCGTTGTACAGGACATGAGAGCTGATGAGCCAGGACGGCTTGAACTTGGACTCTGACAGTTCTTGAATCTCTCTGAAATGTCAAACAATATAGTCCCATACTGAGTTATATGCTGCAGCTTCTTGTAGTAGAATGACAAGAGCTTTTTGGCATAGTAGCATGATGAGAGTTTTATGGCATAGTAGCATGACGAGAGTTTTATGGCATAGAAGCATGACGAGAGTTTTATGGCATAGTAGCATGACAAGAGCTTTTTGGCATAGTAGCATGACAAGAGCTTTTTGGCATAGTAGCATGACGAGAGTTTTATGGCATAGTAGCATGACGAGAGTTTAATGGCATAGTAGCATGACGCGAGTTTTATGGCATAGTAGCATGACAAGAGTTTTATGGCATAGAAGCATGCCAAGAGCTTTTTGGCATAGTAGCATGACAAGAGCTTTTTGGCATAGTAGCATGACAAGAGCTTTTTGGCATAGTAGCATGACGAGACTTTTATGGCATAGTAGCATGACGAGAGCTTTATGGCATAGTAGCATGACAAGAGCTTTTTGGCATAGTAGCATGACAAGAGCTTTTTGGCATAGTAGCATGACGAGAGTTTTATGGCATAGTAGCATGACGAGACTTTTATGGCATAGTAGCATGACGAGAGTTTTATGGCATAGTAGCATGACGAGAGTTTTATGGCATAGTAGCATGAAAAGAGCTTTTTGGCATAGTAGCATGACGAGAGTTTTATGGCATAGTAGCATGACGAGAGTTTTATGGCATAGTAGCATGACAAGAGCTTTTTGGCATAGTAGCATGACAAGAGCTTTTTGGCATAGTAGCATGACGAGAGTTTTATGGCATAGTAGCATGACGAGAGCTTTATGGCATGGTAGCATGACGAGAGCTTTATGGCATGGTAGCATGACGAGAGCTTTTTGGCATAGTAGCATGACGAGAGCTTTTTGGCATAGTAGCATGACAAGAGCTTTTTGGCATAGTAGCATGACGAGACTTTTATGGCATAGTAGCATGACGAGAGCTTTATGGCATAGTAGCATGACAAGAGCTTTTTGGCATAGTAGCATGACAAGAGCTTTTTGGCATAGTAGCATGACGAGAGTTTTATGGCATAGTAGCATGACGAGACTTTTATGGCATAGTAGCATGACGAGAGTTTTATGGCATAGTAGCATGACGAGAGTTTTATGGCATAGTAGCATGACAAGAGCTTTTTGGCATAGTAGCATGACGAGAGTTTTATGGCATAGTAGCATGACGAGAGTTTTATGGCATAGTAGCATGACAAGAGCTTTTTGGCATAGTAGCATGACAAGAGCTTTTTGGCATAGTAGCATGACGAGAGTTTTATGGCATAGTAGCATGACGAGAGCTTTATGGCATGGTAGCATGACGAGAGCTTTATGTGCATAGGAGCAATGACACTAATTAAACTTGGTTTCTGAGAGTTCTGGAATCTCTCTGAAATGTCAAACAGTACATAGCTAAACTTAGTTTTCTCAAAGTCACCCGGGAATTGGAACAGACTACCGACATAAATTAAGTTTGATATAGTGATCATGTAAGCATATAAGAACTGTAATCCAAGACCAATTTCTCCATTAAAAGGCATGTGTAATCACTAAAACATGAGATTTGAAGCATTAAGATTTTTGCAATCTTGGATCAGGGCTGTGCACAGGCATCATGCTAAAAGAGTTCACAAGTGTCAGGTAAAAGTATCATAGCTATAGCCCACCTGAGAGGCAGATAGATACATGTAGTACCAGAGTGGCCAAGTGTTATGGTATGTGACTGGCTGCTCACCTGAGAGGCAGATAGCGAGTCCTGTGTATCAAGGCCCCTAGCGTCCATTGCACATCATGGTTATTGATCAGCTGCACAGACTGCAGCCCCTTGTACTCGGTGGGGAAGCCCAGGCCAGTGTGCAGGACAGTGGTCATCCAGGCCGACTTGAAACACTCTAGCCTGTAGGGCAAATACACGCATACTGACCACTTATTACAATGTTTAAGAAATAAGTTTTGCTTTATCATTGTTTATCAGCCAATAAACAACACTTTGGAGTTCCGATGCTTAGGAATTAAATAGCCACGCATCAGAACGACAAAGTTGTTTATTGGCCGATTAACAACGATACTGTGAAAATTATTTCGATTCTAACATGATCTGACAAATAGTTTTGCAATTGTAATGAGAACTACAACGATACTGTGAAAATTATTTCGATTCTAACATGATCTGACAAATATTTTTGCAACTGTAATGAGAACTACAATGCTGCCCTCAGAATCGGGACTACTTTTTGCCTTATTTAATTGGGTAGTTTAACAACAATAGTTTTGCTCTTTGTCTATAGAAAAATCACCGAGTATCATGTTAGCATATTAAATAACACACTGTGACATAAGCTTCATTAATAAAATTTGAATAAACCAACACATTTTTTGTTACGGCTATAAAAAATCAGCATGTGTAATGATACCAAAGATAAGTTTAAACCTATCTTAACTTACTGAGACACTTTTTAGTTCTTTTCGTGAGCAGAAGCAGTACTTGGTTTTTCAACTGAGAGAGATTCAACCTATCCAGACAAGGGATCTAACTCGTGATCTCTTGATTGCAAGGTAGACACCATATCCTCTGTGAATCTACTGGCAGATAGATATCAAGGTAGACACCATATCCTCTGTGAATCTACTGGCAGATAGATATCAAGGTAGACACCATATCCACTGTGAATCTACTGGCAGATAGATATTATACTAGACTATGAACTCACTTCAATCTCTCCATGTCTGCCTTCTGATAGAGCCCTTTCTTGTACTGAATCATCAACTGGTCCCACTGCTTGCCACAGAAATCCTGGAGCAATGTGAAACACATGTAAACTAAACTGTACCATCAGATGTAGCACAACAACAACAACAAACCGTCAAGTGTTTTTTGGCCACTATGGAAAGGGTGGCAGGTAGTGTTAGGGCATCGGTTAGAAATTGCAATCGATCATCGGTTGCCGCTTCCAATGTGATTTTAACGATTATAACTTTCAAAAGTTATTTTTTATTAAACATTGTTTCCCTTCTTTAAACGTAGATAAATTACATAAATATGGATGTACGTTTCTTTCTTTGGTGCATCAATGATAAATGTAAACGAACAAACAATAATTTCAAGGACGAAATTTGTATTTACTAAACAGATGCTCATACATTTTGAACATATAAAACAAGTATAGGACAAGAAAAGTTAACATGAAAAAACTGTAAAACAATTCAAAATGAACGTCGAATCCGATGATCGATTTTGTAACTGTGACATCGATAATCGACATTACACTACATTTACACGCCACTCATCGATTTTTTCCTATCATTTTCACTAGTGGCAGAGACCATAGAAAACGAAAAATCAATGTTATACTGGAAAAAATAAATATTTAGTTATACAAGAAACAAATATTTATTCACTTTATATCACTATATCTCTCATTAAACGAACAACCTACATAGGCTTTTCCTTAAGTTTTAAGATGAAAATACTGATCATTTGGTTTGTTTCTTTATCATGCAACCACCTAAGACACCAAGGGGGAATATTTTTGGGGAAAACTAAATACTTGTCTCCAGTGCTGTGGGAATGGGGCCTGAAAAAAATCACTGCCTTCCCAACAAATATCAGTTTAATATAAAAATGGCAGCATATACCAAAATAGTATCATCCAATATAACAAGACACTATTATTTATTTATTTAATGACATTATACACCTGATCGTCTTTATCTCGAAGCCGCTGGGAGCTCACAAATGACTTCAACATATCCGAAGTTCAACATATCCAAATACAGACCTTTTAGAAGAACTTATTCTCAATGTTCAATAAATCACAAACATAAGTACAAAATAACATTGTGATCCTGTATACATTTACTGAACTGTAAACCAGTTGTTAACTATTCAACACATACTCATTAAAGTATGAGAAAAGAGATGTTAAAATTGTGCAATGTGTGACAAAAAATTGGTTTGATATGTATTGTCACAGGTGTCAACACTTAACAAGATAAAAAGACAGAAATAAGTGTGAAAATACTTGCTGGGACAGAAATAAGTGTGAAAATACTTGCTGGGACAGAAATAAGTATGAAAATACTTGCTGGGACAGAAAACCACTTTCTCATTACCGAAAATTCCAGTTTAAACTTTGAGATAACAGTATTCATTTTCAAGAAGGAAGAAAATCAGGAATTATTTTCCACCTCGACACATCCGGAACTTTGACTTAAGCTAGTTCCAGATAATGAAGTTCAGCTGTAAGTATGATTGTATTACTTTATACTTATTATTCACTCAAACTATTTATCTTTGAAGAAAACACACACACACAATGCATATCAGAACATTTCAAAGAAACTTTATTGTTGTTGATCTGACGACAAGAAAACAATGTTTATACACATAATTATATGATTAACAATGAAGTAACAAAATCAATTGAAAGTACACTTACCTGTGCATGTGTTTCAAATATTCCCGATTCATAAAGCCCACCCATTCGGAATACATCCTCCATTGTATACCAGAATTCTGAGAAGCCGTAAAACTGACTGTTCTTATATGAGATTTCCGGCTGATGTACACCGTTCATTGAACACGGGGACAATTTACAAGGAACCGTCTTGTTTAACACGGGCTCCAGGGCAGTTTTACATGCCTGATAATCACCGGTCCCTACAAAGGTCACGTTGACACCAGGGTCAAGGTCATCAGAGTCGCGAGGAGGGAGGGTTAGTCCCACCTGTAGACACGGGTCAGAGATGCGGGCGAAGGGATTGTCCCCTTTCTTGGTGACAACTGAAGCGGCTGGAACATCTCGGGGCTGCATAGCATGCACGGCACCACTATCCCTTGCTAACTCCTTTAGTTGACTGCTGGAAACTCTTGTAGCAGAGAGGTTGGCCGCTCTGTCAGCAAAACATTAAGTAGTTGAAAGTTAGTAAATACATTAATACAGCTATTAACAGTAACTACAGTGAAGTAAAATTTGTCTGGCCACATCATCAATTCTTTTATTCTTAAAGCACGATTTTTTTTTAGTTTTGAAAATGTCTAAAATTATTACATACAGCAAGTAACGGTACCCATAAAAATCCATAATGGGACATAATGATGAAATTATGTCATCATTACTGGCATTGACACATTTCTACATGATGGCATTGACACATTTCTACACGATGGCATTGACACATTTCTACAGAACAGCTGCAGATGTTACCTTTTGTCTGAAATGTCCGAGAGCTTGTCCACAGAAGTTACATCACTAATTACGGCTCGTTTACGCCGAGCCTGTTTGACATCAGTATCCACCAAGGCTGTATCAGAATTCCCGGCAGGTACTCTGGGCAATATTCGCAGTTGCTCGTTGATTGGCAGGGAATCCTGAGGATGAGAATCTAGGACAGGGTGCTTGATCGGCTCCTGCGGAACTTTGACTGGATCAGGATCAGCAGCGCCAAGTATAGCAGCCTGCTTCTGTTGTACGGCCTGTCGTTCTTTCACCTGGCTGACAAGCTGCTGCTCGTACCGAGACCTCGCCTCGTTAGCACCGTAGCCTGCAGTAGAGAGACACTCAATGACACTTGGAAAAGATTCAACTAACTTTTATTCAAAGCCGTCAATATTTTATATTTTATAGTGTTAACCACTACTATCCTTATCTAAGAACGTGATTACATAGACTTTCAATTCATTACTACCCTTATCTAAGAACGTGATTACATAGACTTTCAATTCATTACTACCCTTATCTAAGAACGTGATTACATAGACTTTCAATTCATTACTACCCTTATCTAAGAACGTGATTACATAGACTTTCAATTCATTACTACCCTTATCTAAGAACGTGATTACATAGACTTTCAATTCATTACTACCCTTATCTAAGAACGTGATTACATAGACTTTCAATTCATTACTACCCTTATCTAAGAACGTGATTACATAGACTTTCAATTCATTACTACCCTTATCTAAGAACGTGATTACATAGACTTTCAATTCATTACTACCCTTATCTAAGAACGTGATTACATAGACTTTCAATTCATTACTACCCTTATCTAAGAACGTGATTACATAGACTTTCAATTCATTACTACCCTTATCTAAGAACGTGATTACATAGACTTTCAATTCATTACTACCCTTATCTAAGAACGTGATTACATAGACTTTCAATTCATTACTACCCTTATCTAAGAACGTGATTACATAGACTTTCAATTCATTACTACCCTTATCTAAGAACGTGATTACATAGACTTTCAATTCATTACTACCCTTATCTAAGAACGTGATTACATAGACTTTCAATTCATTACTACCCTTATCTAAGAACGTGATTACATAGACTTTCAATTCATTACTACCCTTATCTAAGAACGTGATTACATAGACTTTCAATTCATTACTACCCTTATCTAAGAACGTGATTACATAGACTTTCAATTCATTACTACCTTTATCTAAGAACATGATTACATAGACTTTCAATTCATTACTACCCTTATCTAAGAACGTGATTACATAGACTTTCAATTCATTACTACCCTTATCTAAGAACGTGATTACATAGACTTTCAATTCATTACTACCCTTATCTAAGAACGTGATTACATAGACTTTCAATTCATTACTACCCTTATCTAACAAAGTGGTTACATGCATTTCTATATACTACTACTGCCCTTATCTAAGAACGTGGTAACATAAGACTTTCTAAGCACTACTGCTCTTATCTAAGAACGTGATTACATAGACTTCATTGCACTACTACCCTTATCTAAGGTGGTTACATAGACTTTTATTTCACTGCTACCCTTATCTAAGAAGGTGGTTGCATAGACTTTCTACGCACAGCTATCTTTACCAAAGAAATTGGTTCATGCACTACCGACCTTATCTAACTGCAAAGGACATTGTAACATTAACTTTCTATGAAGTACTACCCTTACCTAAGGCCAGAGTGTTTTTTTAAATTTCTTGGTTCTCTGACAGTTTTTTTAAAGTGTCTTGTAGGAGGGAAACAACAACAACAAAAAACGACAAAAAGACAGAATTGAGCAAATTAATGACTAGAATTTGACAAATGGAAATGGGCAGTGATATCAAAATCTGTATGCATTATTACTTACAGAAATCATATTACTCAACATTAACTTAATCACTGCATGAAAACCATGTTAATACCAATAATAGTAACATTGAAAGGCAGTGTTTATCATATAAAAACTACTGTTAAAATATGCTTACACTTAAACATAGCACGTCAGATATCACTGGACAGTGGCATTATCATATGTATAACAACATGCTTAACAAGGATATCAGTGAACTGATGGATGCTCCCCAATGAGCTTTGCCAAGTAATGGGAATGCAATCAAAAGAGAAATGCAACCAAAAGAGGAATGCAATCACAAGAGCAGAGTCCAGACAATCCTGCTCTATATATTAATTTCAGCAATCATCAAAGTCCCATAACTGTAAGAAAAGTCACTGAAGTGGAGCATCTTGGTACAGTGAACACCTCTTAGTAATGAAGCTTCACATAAAGTTTCATTGAATATTGGCTAGTAGTTGCTGACAAACAGTCCAGACAAGAATTGCGCAGGATACACTAATTTCAGCAACCTTCAGTCTCATAACTCCAAGGAAAATCACTGAAAGGGAACGTCCTGTACTGTGCACACCTCATTTTGATAATGAAGCAACACATATAGTTTCAATGTATTCTGGCCAGTAGTTGCAGAGAAATAGCCCGGACAAGCATTGTGCACTGTATTCTAATTTCATAAGTCTTCAAAGTCCCACAACTCTTAGAAAAATCGTAGAAACGGAACACCCTGGTTTAGTGCATACCTCCTTTTGGTAATAAAGCTTACCATAAAGTTTATTTGAAATCTAGCCAGTAGTTGTGTAGAAATAGATTGGACAAAAGTTGTGCACTAAATACTTGTTTCAGAAATCTTCAAAGTCCCATAACTCTAGGAAAAATCATTGTAGCAGAACGTCCTGGTTCAGTGCACATCTCCTCTTGGTCATGAAGCTTCCTGTAAACTTTCATTTAATTCTGGTCAGTAGTTGTGTTTAAATAGATCGGACAAGAATTGTGCACTAAATTCTTATTTCAGAAGTCCCATAACTCTGGAAAAAGCGGAACACCATGGTTCAGTGCACACCTCCTCTTGGTAATGAAGCTTTCTATAAAGTTTCATTGAATGCTGAGAAATACTCAGGACAAGAAAGCAGGACAGACTGACAGACAGATGGATGGACAAAGCGGCAACTGTATGCTCCCCAACAATTTTTGGGGGAGCATAATAAAGTGAAAACTAACTGAATATATTTTATTAATAAATCAATTACACCAATGAAATGTGTTCATTATAATATTGATATAAAATTAAAAATGTGTATTTAATACAATGATTCAAAGATCTTAACTTGTTTTACTGAGTATCTTCTTTTGACTTTAAGTGTTGCATGATGTATAAAATAACAGAGAACAGATCATATTAATCATACAGCGATAAACAATCACAATGTTACATAAAATTTAGTCATTTCTTCTGTGTTTTTTTTTGGCATTCTGTGTAACAGGTTGAAACCCTTTCACAAGGCCATTTTTACGATATCAGTGTCATGAACGACGTTGCACGGGAAGTGCCGAGCCATCCAAAAAGCGCGCCATGAACATTGATATCGTTGACGTCATTTCCGCATTATAAATAAACAACACGTTTTGTATTTAAAACTTTTAAATGCGTTGTTATTTTCAATCAGTCTGCAATAAATCTTTGAAGAGTTAACATCTCTCTTAGTCACTACAATCGGTTACATTCTACACATTTTTATTTTATTTGCTTTTTGGAAAAAAACGGGTCAGAGGATCCGAGAACCAAGAAATAAAAAAATTCTCGCCTAAGAACATGGTCAGATAGTCTTTCGATGCACTACTACCCTTACCTAACAACATGGTAACATAGACTATATTCTGAAATACCCATACCTATGAAAGTGGTCACATAGTATATATGTTGTAATATCCATACCTATGAAAGTGGTCACATAGTATATATGTTGTAATATCCATACCTATGAAAGTGGTCACATAGTATATATGTTGTAATACCCATACCTATGAAAGTGGTCACATAGTATATATGTTGTAATATCCATACTTAAGAAAGTGGTCACATAGTATATATGTTGTAATACCCATACCTATGAAAGTGGTCACATAGTATATATCTTGTAATATCCATACCTATGAAAGTGGTCACATAGTATATATGTTGTAATACCCATACCTATGAAAGTGGTCACATAGTATATATGTTGTAATATCCATACCTATGAAAGTGGTCACATAGTATATATGTTGTAATATCCATACCTATGAAAGTGGTCACATAGTATATATGTTGTAATATCCATACCTATGAAAGTGGTCACATAGTATATATGTTGTAATATCCATACCTATGAAAGTGGTCACATAGTATATATGTTGTAATATCCATACCTATGAAAGTGGTCACATAGTATATATTCTGAAATACCCATACCTATGAAAGTGGTCACATAGTATATATTCTGAAATACCCATACCTATGAAAGTGGTCACATAGTATATATGTTGTAATATCCATACCTATGAAAGTGGTCACATAGTATATATGTTGTAATATCCATACCTATGAAAGTGGTCACATAGTATATATGTTGTAATATCCATACCTATGAAAGTGGTCACATAGTATATATGTTGTAATATCCATACCTATGAAAGTGGTCACATAGTATATATGTTGTAATATCCATACCTATGAAAGTGGTCACATAGTATATATGTTGTAATATCCATACCTATGAAAGTGGTCACATAGTATATATTCTGAAATACCCATACCTATGAAAGTGGTCACATAGTATATATGTTGTAATACCCATACCTATGAAAGTGGTCACATAGTATATATGTTGTAATATCCATACCTAAGAAAGTGGTCACATAGTATATATGTTGTAATACCCATACCTATGAAAGTGGTCACATAGTATATATGTTGTAATATCCATACCTATGAAAGTGGTCACATAGTATATATGTTGTAATACCCATACCTATGAAAGTGGTCACATAGTATATATGTTGTAATATCCATACCTATGAAAGTGGTCACATAGTATATATGTTGTAATATCCATACCTATGAAAGTGGTCACATAGTATATATGTTGTAATATCCATACCTATGAAAGTGGTCACATAGTATATATGTTGTAATATCCATACCTATGAAAGTGGTCACATAGTATATATGTTGTAATATCCATACCTATGAAAGTGGTCACATAGTATATATTCTGAAATACCCATACCTATGAAAGTGGTCACATAGTATATATCTTGTAATATCCATACCTATGAAAGTGGTCACATAGTATATATGTTGTAATATCCATACCTATGAAAGTGGTCACATAGTATATATCTTGTAATATCCATACCTATGAAAGTGGTCACATAGTATATATGTTGTAATATCCATACCTATGAAAGTGGTCACATAGTATATATCTTGTAATATCCATACCTATGAAAGTGGTCACATAGTATATATGTTGTAATATCCATACCTATGAAAGTGGTCACATAATATATATGTTGTAATATCCATACCTATGAAAGTGGTCACATAGTATATATCTTGTAATATCCATACCTATGAAAGTGGTCACATAGTATATATGTTGTAATATCCATACCTATGAAAGTGGTCACATAGTATATATGTTGTAATATCCATACCTATGAAAGTGGTCACATAGTATATATGTTGTAATATCCATACCTATGAAAGTGGTCACATAGTATATATCTTGTAATATCCATACCTATGAAAGTGGTCACATAGTATATATGTTATAATATCCATACCTATGAAAGTGGTCACATAGACTATATTCTGAAATACCCATACCTAAGAAAGTGGTCACATAGTATTTATGTTGTAATATCCATACCTATGAAAGTGGTCACATAGTATATATGTTGTAATATCCATACCTATGAAAGTGGTCACATAGTATATATGTTGTAATATCCATACCTATGAAAGTGGTCACATAGTATATATGTTGTAATATCCATACCTATGAAAGTGGTCACATAGTATATATTCTGAAATACCCATACCTATGAAAGTGGTCACATAGTATATATCTTGTAATATCCATACCTATGAAAGTGGTCACATAGTATATATGTTGTAATATCCATACCTATGAAAGTGGTCACATAGTATATATCTTGTAATATCCATACCTATGAAAGTGGTCACATAGTATATATGTTGTAATATCCATACCTATGAAAGTGGTCACATAGTATATATCTTGTAATATCCATACCTATGAAAGTGGTCACATAGTATATATGTTGTAATATCCATACCTATGAAAGTGATCACATAATATATATCTTGTAATATACATACCTAAGAAAGTGGTCACATAGTATATATCTTGTAATATCCATACCTAAGAAAGTGGTCACATAGTATATATGTTGTAATATCCATACCTATGAAAGTGGTCACATAGTATATATGTTGTAATATCCATACCTATGAAAGTGATCACATAATATATATCTTGTAATATCCATACCTATGAAAGTGGTCACATAGTATATATGTTGTAATATCCATACCTATGAAAGTGGTCACATAGTATATATGTTGTAATATCCATACTTAAGAAAGTGGTCACATAATATATATGTTGTAATACCCATACCTATGAAAGTGGTCACATAGTATATATGTTGTAATATCCATACCTATGAAAGTGGTCACATAGTATATATGTTGTAATATCCATACCTATGAAAGTGGTCACATAGTATATATGTTGTAATATCCATACTTAAGAAAGTGGTCACATAATATATATGTTGTAATACCCATACCTATGAAAGTGGTCACATAGTATATATGTTGTAATATCCATACCTATGAAAGTGGTCACATAGTATATATGTTGTAATATCCATACCTATGAAAGTGGTCACATAGTATATATCTTGTAATATCCATACCTATGAAAGTGGTCACATAGTATATATGTTGTAATATCCATACCTATGAAAGTGGTCACATAGTATATATGTTGTAATATCCATACTTAAGAAGGTGGTCACATAGTATATATGTTGTAATACCCATACCTATGAAAGTGGTCACATAGTATATATGTTGTAATATCCATACCTATGAAAGTGGTCACATAGTATATATGTTGTAATATCCATACCTATGAAAGTGATCACATAATATATATCTTGTAATATCCATACCTATGAAAGTGGTCACATAGTATATATGTTGTAATATCCATACCTATGAAAGTGGTCACATAGTATATATGTTGTAATATCCATACTTAAGAAAGTGGTCACATAATATATATGTTGTAATACCCATACCTATGAAAGTGGTCACATAGTATATATGTTGTAATATCCATACCTATGAAAGTGGTCACATAGTATATATGTTGTAATATCCATACCTATGAAAGTGGTCACATAGTATATATCTTGTAATATCCATACCTAAGAAAGTGGTCACATAGTATATATGTTGTAATATCCATACCTATGAAAGTGGTCACATAGTATATATGTTGTAATATCCATACTTAAGAAAGTGGTCACATAGTATATATGTTGTAATACCCATACCTATGAAAGTGGTCACATAGTATATATGTGGTAATATCCATACCTATGAAAGTGGTCACATAGTATATATGTTGTAATATCCATACCTATGAAAGTGATCACATAATATATATCTTGTAATATCCATACCTAAGAAAGTGGTCACATAGTATATATCTTGTAATATCCATACCTAAGAAAGTGGTCACATAGTATATATGTTGTAATATCCATACCTATGAAAGTGATCACATAGTATATATGTTGTAATATCCATACCTATGAAAGTGGTCACATAGTATATATGTTGTAATATCCATACCTATGAAAGTGGTCACATAGTATATATGTTGTAATATCCATACCTATGAAAGTGGTCACATAGTATATATGTTGTAATATCCATACCTATGAAAGTGGTCACATAGTATATATGTTGTAATATCCATACCTATGAAAGTGATCACATAATATATATCTTGTAATATCCATACCTAAGAAAGTGGTCACATAGTATATATGTTGTAATATCCATACCTATGAAAGTGGTCACATAGTATATATGTTGTAATATCCATACTTATGAAAGTGGTCATATAGTATATATGTTGTAATATCCATACTTAAGAAAGTGGTCACATAGTATATATGTTGTAATATCCATACCTATGAAAGTGGTCACATAGTATATATGTTGTAATATCCATACCTATGAAAGTGATCACATAATATATATCTTGTAATATCCATACCTAAGAAAGTGGTCACATAGTATATATGTTGTAATATCCATACCTATGAAAGTGGTCACATAGTATATATGTTGTAATATCCATACTTATGAAAGTGGTCACATAGTATATATGTTGTAATATCCATACTTAAGAAAGTGGTCACATAGTATATATGTTGTAATATCCATACCTATGAAAGTGATCACATAGTATATATGTTGTAATATCCATACCTATGAAAGTGGTCACATAGTATATATGTTGTAATATCCATACCTATGAAAGTGGTCACATAGTATATATGTTGTAATATCCATACTTAAGAAAGTGGTCACATAGTATATATGTTGTAATATCCATACCTATGAAAGTGGTCACATAGTATATATGTTGTAATATCCATACTTAAGAAAGTGGTCACATAGTATATATGTTGTAATATCCATACCTATGAAAGTGATCACATAGTATATATGTTGTAATATCCATACTTAAGAAAGTGGTCACATAGTACATATGTTGTAATATCCATACCTATGAAAGTGGTCACATAGTATATATGTTGTAATATCCATACTTAAGAAAGTGGTCACATAGTATATATGTTGTAATATCCATACCTATGAAAGTGGTCACATAGTATATATGTTGTAATATCCATACTTAAGAAAGTGGTCACATAGTACATATGTTGTAATATCCATACCTATGAAAGTGGTCACATAGTATATATGTTGTAATATCCATACTTAAGACAGTGGTCACATAGTACATATGTTGTAATATCCATACCTAAGAAAGTGGTCACATAATATATATCTTGTAATATCCATACCTAAGAAAGTGGTCACATAGTATATATGTTGTAATATCCATACCTAAGAAAGTGATCACATAGTATATATGTTGTAATATCCATACCTATGAAAGTGGTCACATAGTACATATGTTGTAATATCCATACCTATGAAAGTGGTCACATAGTATATATGTTGTAATATCCATACTTAAGAAAGTGATCATATAGTACATATGTTGTAATATCCATACCTATGAAAGTGGTCACATAGTATATATGTTGTAATATCCATACTTAAGAAAGTGATCACATAGTATATATCTTGTAATATCCATACCTATGAAAGTGATCACATAGTATATATGTTGTAATATCCATACCTATGAAAGTGGTCACATAGTATATATGTTGTAATATCCATACCTATGAAAGTGGTCACATAGTACATATGTTGTAATATCCATACCTATGAAAGTGGTCACATAGTATATATGTTGTAATATCCATACTTAAGAAAGTGGTCACATAGTATATATGTTGTAATATCCATACCTAAGAAAGTGGTCACATAATATATATCTTGTAATATCCATACCTAAGAAAGTGGTCACATAGTATATATGTTGTAATATCCATACCTATGAAAGTGGTCACATAGTATATATGTTGTAATATCCATACTTAAGAAAGTGGTCACATAGTATATATGTTGTAATATCCATACCTAAGAAAGTGGTCACATAATATATATGTTGTAATATCCATACCTATGAAAGTGGTCACATAGTATATATGTTGTAATATCCATACCTAAGTGGTGACATAGTATTTATGTTGTAATATCCATACCTAAGAAAGTGGTCACATAGTATATATGTTGTAATATCCATACCTAAGTGGTCACATAGTTTATATGTTGTAATATCCATACTTAAGAAAGTGGTCACATAGTATATATGTTGTAATATCCATACCTAACAAAATGGTTACATAGTATATATGTTGTAATATGCATACTTAACAAAGTGGTCACATAGTATTTATGTTGTAATATGCATACTTAAGAAAGTGGTCACATAGTATATATGTTGTAATATCCATACTTAAGAAAGTGGTCACATAGTACATATGTTGTAATATCCATACTTAAGAAAGTGGTCACACAGTATATATGTTGTAATATCCATACCTAAGTGGTCACATAGTATATATGTTGTAATATCCATACTTAAGAAAGTGGTCACATAGTATATATGTTGTAATATCCATACTTAAGAAAGTGGTCACATAGTACATATGTTGTAATATCCATACTTAAGAAAGTGGTCACATAGTATATATGTTGTAATATCCATACTTAAGAAAGTGGTCACATAGTACATATGTTGTAATATCCATACTTAAGAAAGTGGTCACATAGTATATATGTTGTAATATCCATACTTAAGAAAGTGGTCACATAGTACATATGTTGTAATATCTATACTTAAGAAAGTGGTCACACAGTATATATGTTGTAATATCCATACCTAAGTGGTCACATAGTATATATGTTGTAATATCCATACTTAAGAAAGTGGTCACATAGTACATATGTTGTAATATCCATACTTAAGAAAGTGGTCACATAGTATATATGTTGTAATATCCATACTTAAGAAAGTGGTCACATAGTATATATGTTGTAATATCCATACCTAAGAAAGTGGTCACATAGTACATATGTTGTAATATCTATACTTAAGAAAGTGGTCACATAGTATATATGTTGTAATATCCATACTTAAGAAAGTGGTCACATAGTATATATGTTGTAATATCCATACCTAACAAAGTGGTCACATAGTATATATGTTGTAATATCCATACTTAAGAAAGTGGTCACATAGTATATATGTTGTAATATCCATACTTAAGAAAGTGGTCACATAGTATATATGTTGTAATATCCATACTTAAGAAAGTGGTCACATAGTATATATGTTGTAATATCCATACCTAACAAAGTGGTCACATAGTATATATGTTGTAATATCCATACCTAAGAAAGTGGTCACATAGTATATATGTTGTAATATCCATACCTAAGAATGTGGTCACATAGTATATATGTTGTAATATCCATACCTAACAAAGTGGTCACATAGTATATATGTTGTAATATCCATACTTAAGAAAGAGGTCACATAGTACATATGTTGTAATATCCATACCTAAGTGGTCACATAGTATATATGTTGTAATATCCATACCTAAGTGGTCACATAGTATATATGTTGTAATATCCATACCTAAGAAAGTGGTCACATAGTATATATGTTTTAATATCCATACTTAAGAAAGTGGTCAAACAGTATATATGTTGTAACATCCATACTTAAGAAAGTGGTCACACAGTATATATGTTGTAATATCCATACCTAACAAAGTGGTCACATAGTATATATGTTGTAATATCCATACTTAAGAAAGTGGTCACATAGTACATATGTTGTAATATCCATACTTAAGAAAGTGGTCACACAGTATATATGTTGTAACATCCATACCTAAGTGGTCACATAGTATATATGTTGTAATATCCGTACTTAAGAAAGTGGTCACATAGTACATATGTTGTAATATCCATACTTAAGAAAGTGGTCACATAGTATATATGTTGTAATATCCATACTTAACAAAGTGGTCACATAGTATATATGTTGTAATATCCATACTTAAGAAAGTGGTCACATAGTACATATGTTGTAATATCCGTACCTAAGAAAGTGGTCACATAGTATATATGTTGTAATATCCATACTTAAGAAAGTGGTCACATAGTATATATGTTGTAATATCCATACCTAACAAAATGGTTACATAGTATATATGTTGTAATATGCATACTTAACAAAGTGGTCACATAGTATTTATGTTGTAATATGCATACTTAAGAAAGTGGTCACATAGTATATATGTTGTAATATCCATACTTAAGAAAGTGGTCACATAGTACATATGTTGTAATATCCATACTTAAGAAAGTGGTCACACAGTATATATGTTGTAATATCCATACCTAAGTGGTCACATAGTATATATGTTGTAATATCCATACTTAAGAAAGTGGTCACATAGTATATATGTTGTAATATCCATACTTAAGAAAGTGGTCACATAGTATATATGTTGTAATATCCATACTTAAGAAAGTGGTCACATAGTATATATGTTGTAATATCCATACCTAACAAAGTGGTCACATAGTATATATGTTGTAATATCCATACTTAAGAAAGTGGTCACATAGTATATATGTTGTAATATCCATACCTAAGAATGTGGTCACATAGTATATATGTTGTAATATCCATACCTAACAAAGTGGTCACATAGTATATATGTTGTAATATCCATACTTAAGAAAGTGGTCACATAGTATATATGTTGTAATATCCATACTTAAGAAAGTGGTCACATAGTACATATGTTGTAATATCCGTACCTAAGAAAGTGGTCACATAGTATATATGTTGTAATATCCATACTTAAGAAAGTGGTCACACAGTATATATGTTGTAACATCCATACCTAAGTGGTCACATAGTATATATGTTGTAATATCCGTACTTAAGAAAGTGGTCACATAGTACATATGTTGTAATATCCATACTTAAGAAAGTGGTCACATAGTATATATGTTGTAATATCCATACTTAACAAAGTGGTCACATAGTATATATGTTGTAATATCCATACTTAAGAAAGTGGTCACATAGTACATATGTTGTAATATCCGTACCTAAGAAAGTGGTCACATAGTATATATGTTGTAATATCCATACCTAAGAAAGTAGTCACATAATATATATGTTGTAATATCCATACTTAAGAAAGTGGTCACATAGTATATATGTTGTAATATCCATACTTAAGTGGTCACATAGTATATATGTTGTAATATCCATACTTCAGAAAGTGGTCACATAGTATTTATGTTGTAATATCCATACCTATGAAAGTGGTCACATAGTATATAGGTTGTAATATCCATACTTAAGAAAGTGGTCACATAATATATATGTTGTAATATCCATACTTTAGAAAGTGGTCACATAGTATATATGTTGTAATATCCATACTTAAGAAAGTGCTCACAAAGTATATATGTTGAAATATCCATACTTAAGAAAGTGGTCACATAGTGTATATGTTTTAATATCCATACTTAATTAAGTGGTCACATAGTATATATGTTGTAATACCCATACTTAAGAAAGTGGTCACATAGTATTTATGTTGTAATATCCATACCTAAGAAAGTGGTCACATAGTATATATGTTGTAATATCCATACCTAAGAAAGTGGTCACATAATATATATGTTGTAATATCCATACCTATGAAAGTGGTCACATAGTATATGTTTTAATATCCATATTTAAGAAAGTGGTCACATAGTATATATGATGTAATATCCATACCTAAGAAAGTGGTCACATAGTATATATGTTGTAATATCCATACCTAAGAAAGTGGTCACATAATATATATGTTGTAATATCCATACCTATGAAAGTGGTCACATAGTATATATGTTGTAATATCCATACCTATGAAAGTGGTCACATAGTATATATGTTGTAATATCCATACCTAAGAAAGTGGTCACATAATATATATGTTGTAATATCCATACCTATGAAAGTGGTCACATAGTATATATGTTGTAATATCCATACCTATGAAAGTGGTCACATAGTATATATGTTGTAATATCCATACCTAAGTGGTCACATAGTATATATGTTGTAATATCCATACCTAAGAAAGTGGTCACATAGTATATATGTTGTAATATCCATACCTAAGTGGTCACATAGTATATATGTTGTAATATCCATACTTAAGAAAGTGGTCACATAGTATATATGTTGTAATATCCATACCTAAGAGGTCACATAGTATATGTTGTAATATCCATACCTAAGAAAGTGGTCACATAGTATATATGTTGTAATATCCATACTTTAGAAAGTGGTCACATAGTACATATGTTGTAATATCCATACTTAAGAAAGTGGTCACATAGTATATATGTTGTAATATCCATACTTAAAAAAGTGGTCACATAGTATATATGTTGTAATATCCATACTTAAGAAAGTGGTCACATAGTATATATGTTGTAATATCCATACCTAAGA
This sequence comes from Congeria kusceri, assembly GCA_027627225.1. Classification (NCBI taxonomy): domain Eukaryota; kingdom Metazoa; phylum Mollusca; class Bivalvia; order Myida; family Dreissenidae; genus Congeria; species Congeria kusceri. The sequence goes on along the minus strand of CM051034.1, from coordinate 7,292,978 downwards.
AAGTGGTCACATAGTATATATGTTGTAATATCCATACCTAAGTGGTCACATAGTATATATGTTGTAATATCCATACTTAAGAAAGTGGTCACATAGTATATATGTTGTAATATCCATACCTAAGAAAGTGGTCACATAGTATATATGTTGTAATATCCATACCTAAGTGGTCACACAGTATATATGTTGTAATATCCATACCTAAGAAAGTGGTCACATAGTATATATGTTGTAATATCCATACCTATGAAAGTGGTCACATAGTATATATGTTGTAATATCCATACTTAAAAAGTGGTCACATAGTACATATGTTGTAATATCCATACTTAAGAAAGTGGTCACATAGTATATATGTTGTAATATCCATACTTAAGAAAGTGGTCACATAATATATATGTTGTAATATCCATACTTAAGAAAGTGGTCACATAATATATATGTTGTAATATCCATACTTAAGAAAGTGGTCACATAGTATATATGTTGTAATATCCATACTTAAGAAAGTGGTCACATAGTATATATGTTGTAATATCCATACTTAAGAAAGTGGTCACATAATATATATGTTGTAATATCCATACTTTAGAAAGTGGTCACATAGTACATATGTTGTAATATCCATACTTAAGAAAGTGGTCACATAGTATATATGTTGTAATATCTATACTTAAGAAAGTGGTCACATAGTATATATGTTGTAATATATCCATACTTAAGAAAGTGGTTACATAGTATATATGTTGTAATATCCATACCTAAGTGGTCACGTAGTATATATGTTCTAATATCCATACCTAAGAAAGTGGTCACATAATATATAAGAAGTGTGTCTTGGGAAAACCGGGCTTGATGCATTTGCGTAAAGTGTCGTCCTGGGTTAGCCTGTACAGTCCGCACAGGCTAATCCGGGACAACACTTTCCGCCAACAGTAGATTTGTGTTTAGAAGAGACTTCCTTGAAACAGAAAGTACCATAAAAGCTGCACAGGCTAAACCAGGACGACACTTTACGCACATGCATTAAAACTGGGTTTCCCACAACACGCCCCATATACGTTGTAATATCCATACCTAAGAAAGTGGTCACATAAATATATACGTTGCAATATCCATACCTAAGAAAGTGGTTACATAATATATACATTGTAATATCCATACCTAAGAATGTGGTCACATAGTATATACGTTGTAATATCCATACCTAAGAATGTGGTCACATAGTATATACGTTGTAATATCCATACCTAAGAATGTGGTCACATAGTATATACGTTGTAATATCCATACCTAAGAATGTGGTCACATAGTATATACGTTGTAATATCCATACCTAAGAATGTGGTCACATAATATGTACGTTGTAATATCCATACCCAAGAATGTGGTCACATAGTATATACGTTGTAATATCCATACGTAAGAATGTGGTCACATTGTATATACGTTGTAATATCCATACCTAAGAAAGTGGTCACATAGTATATACGTTGTAATATCCATACCTAAGAATGTGGTCACATAATATGTACGTTGTAATATCCATACCCAAGAATGTGGTCACATAGTATATACGTTGTAATATCCATACGTAAGAATGTGGTCACATAGTATATACATTGTAATATCCATACCTAAGAAAGTGGTCACATAGTATATACGTTATAATATCCATACCTAAGAATGTGGTCACATAGTATATAGGTTGTAATATCCATACCTAAGAATGTGGTCACATAGTATATACGTTGTAATATCCATACCTAAGAATGTGGTCACATAGTATATAGGTTGTAATATCCATACCTAAGAATGTGGTCACATAGTATATACGTTGTAATATCCATACCTAAGAATGTGGTCACATAGTATATACGTTGTAATATCCATACCTAAGAATGTGGTCACATAGTATATACGTTGTAATATCCATACCTAAGAATGTGGTCACATAGTCTATAGGTTGTAATATCCATACCTAAGAGTGTGGTCACACAATGTATACGTTGTAATATCCATACCTAAGAATGTGGTCACATAATATATACGTTGTAATATCCATACCTAAGAATGTGGTCACATAATATATACGTTGTAATATCCATACCTAAGAATGTGGTCACATAGTATATACGTTGTAATATCCATACCTAAGCATGTGGTCACATAATATATATGTTGTAATATCCATACCTAAGAATGTGGTCACATAGACTTTGTAAGTGTGCTCCCTGTCATAAGCCATACAGCCCAGGTTAAACTCTGCCATGAGATGCTTAGGAATAGAATCGGCCTGCAATAACAAGAAAATATTCAACCAACAAATATGAAACTGTGCATGTGAGGTAAATACATCATGAATGTACCATTAAACTGTTAAGGATAAAAATTAATTGTAAATACATTTTACAATCTCAAAATTGTGCATATTGAATTATATTATGCAAGTGGCTGTTTTTGTTCATTCAGTACACCGTGCATTCTGTGATTATAAGTGATAAAGTGAAAACACATTGTTTCACTCAATAAATCTTAAAACAGACAAGAACAAAGAAGCTTAAAGACAAATATATGAGAATAAATAAATATGTAGCTTACAATGATGATAACTCAAAAGTAAGATTAATCGGTTATCTGTCATAAAATTTCATCACTCAAATATTTGCTTAATTAACAATTTCTGTAGATACTTATGATGATTAATCAAGTATAAGACTGCTAGGTTATCTGTCATTAAATTTCTTCACAAAATCCTTCCAACACCAACCACTCACATTTGCCGTGATCTCATAGGCTATCTGCATGGACCCCCCGCCCATGTCCAACATTCCCACGGTCCTGCGACGCACGTGTTGAGTTCTCTCCCCATTCTCGTCAGCAATGTCCACAGCAACAAGTGGGTGCTCATCTGATATATGTATATCATTTTCAACTAAGAAGATTTAAAGCATTAATTCATGTTTGCCTATATATCTTTAATATAAAAATAAATTCTGCATGCATGAAAGTGTCATTTTTGCAAACTTGAGGAATTGTGTGTAGTGTGGAGAACAAGACTATGGAGAGATGTTTATGTAATATCTGAGACCGACACAAGGATAATGAAAAATTTGATATTTTTTAATTATATGCTTTCTAGAAAGGAAACATGAATATGCATTGTTAGGTTTCAGGCAGACTCAAAGCTAGGGTCTGGACTAATTTGAGCATAATAAACACACACAATTTGCCTACTGAAATTTACAACAAAAATGAATTACAGAACACATACAAGAAGTCTTTCTCATTATTTTGTTTATGTCAATTCTTTCATGCAAGTTTTGTAAGAAATTTCCATTAAATGGACCCTAATGTCCTACATTTATCATCATCTCCATGTTTAAACTTCTGCAGTGCGTAGTTGGCAGCAATCCACGCATACACGCCTTCTTGTTTGCCGCTGATCACTTCAAAATTGTTTTCTGCTATCACAAAATCAAATTTCTTTGGAATGTCTCGCTGTAGATCCTGCAGAATAGCTTGCTGGGAACTGAAAAACACATGAATTAATGTATTTCTGCAAATACGGTTCGAGTATGTCTCAGGCAAACATATCTGACAATTAGTGGAGTTGTGTTGATAGAGTCTGTTTTGAGAAGATGTGCAGTAGATCAGTGTATTGTATGCAACACTGCAGAATGATTACTCGGTGTCTCTCAGCATTTGCCATCATTTGTACGTTCCGAGAGTGACTTTGTGCAATTTTGTGGCGGACGGGTATCTTCTAGCAGTCCACGTGCATATATATGCAGTTTAATTAGGCAAATCAAAAATCTGACTCCAAGATCACAGATATTTTATTTTTGCGCAGTTGTGAAATGCACTGGGAATAATATTTTTTGTTAATAAAGGTGAAGATCCTGAAAAAACTGCAAAAAGAAACACCTCACGTGTATTATGAAAAAAATATTTTCTAATGCTTTTGAAGTTTGGCAATCATAAAACAATGCATCAATATGATGCAGGCCAGAGTATTTGCTCGTGTTGAAAATGCACACATTAATTTGCAATATGCTTGAGTCAAAATGCAGGATTCTGCATCCATTGAAATCCCTGTAAACATCAGGAAATCACATTCATTTTCTAATGCCAGCACTTACTCCTCCGGTAGCAGTCTCATTCCAGCGGTGGCCAGTATGTAGAGGAGAGTTTCCCTATGCTGTTCCTTGGGAATATTGGAGGCTGCGTACTGCAGCAGAGGTTCCAGGTAGTCACTCGCATCTTCTGGGTGGTCAACAAACGCATCCAGCCCTGACACAGCAAGAGATATCACTCAAGGTTCTTATGATATAATGCCAATAATTAAAAAAGTCATGATGCAATGCCTTAATCTAATAAGCATGCCACCATTAAGTCACTATATTGAAATTTTTACAGTATTTCACGCAGCCAAACTTCCTACCCCACTATATCAACCATGCTTATGCAAGACAATCCCATGGGTACACAATTTTGTAAAATTAAGATCCATTATATGATCTAACAGGCAACCTAACACTACCTTATCTAATATGATAAACACAAAATAGGCAATTTTTTTCTAAACATAGGCGTGGTCTGTAATGAAATGTTTAAGCCTGTTAATTTATTTACTACAGATTTCATATTTAAATTATGGCAGACATAATGATATTACATTTAGCACAAACCTGGTGTGACTTTTTTCACAACTAGTTGATTTAAATGGTCTTTTAGTTGCTGTATGCTCAACAAGTCTTGCGGATCGCCGGAATGAGGCGGCCACACATACACATAAACACGAGTTCCGCTGCTACCACAATCCAGAACTATTCCATAGTGCACACTGGATCCATAGTTAAAATACTGCAAGTCAGGTTCTTTATTGCCGTAGTTCACAGTGGGTAGGAAATGCCTGGACGGGGGTGTGGTGTTGTCATCATCGTCACGGAACAGAGAAACTGTGAAGAGGATGACTAGAATGACGATCGCTATAGCTGCTCCCACAAAGAATATCATCTGCCGAAGGGTTAGCATGCTTTGAATGTTGCTCCATTGTGGAAGCCGGAAGTATATTCTGCAATAAGAGGATATGTATTCCTAGTTTTGTTTTTACATGTATAGCGTATTGCTATGTTGATGAATAGTTACACTGGAAATATTCAACGTTATGGTCAAATAAAACTGAGAGGATGCGGGTATTGCAAACAGTATTGAAATATATGAAAAAAAATTAATATAATATATCAAATCACTTCCACAGATTATCATACGAAAACTATTTTGGAGGCATAGTACATTTTAAGTAAATTATTTTTAAAATGCAAATCACTAACTTACAACATACATGTATCATCTTATAAATCAATATGGTTGCAATTTTCAATATGCTAGAATGGTGTATAACAATTATTCCAATAGATCCAATTTAAATAGTTAACAGAACAGAACATAATCTATAAATTTTAACGTCTAAAAATCAGAGTATATAAGAAAATTAGATTTTATCCGAAAAATATTTTATCCGAATGTAAATTCAACGATGTAAAAACTGATTAGCATGAAAAACCATTCAAATAATACCACACACTGATATAAGTACCTTCCCATAAGAATGTTGTACTATTCCCGATTATTCATTTATTGTCTTAAAATATATTTAAAGGAAGAATTATTTATTTTTCATAGTTGACGTGTGACAAGTGTCTTCATACCATCGGAGTGCTCTGCCCCTGAATACTCTCATCCTGTCGGTGCTAGCAGGTTGCAAATTTCACATTAGATCGATATTTAACTGTCTCCTTTATTTCGTATATCGATATTGCACTCTCTTTGCTATTTAAAAATGTATTTAACATATATTTTCCAACTGTCATTTTACCATTTCAGTATTAATAATATTAGAAATATAAACAAACGTTTCGTACCAAGACCATTCGTTCCAAGAAATATCGACCCAGGCCATTGATTTATTTTTTTACAATCAATGAGACATCAGACATTGCTGATAAGAATTAACAAGTCCAGAAATATCTCCGGAATTCCAGCTCTTCTGTTCAGATGATTTTTGCCATTATCACGGTCTTCATGCTAACCACTAGCCTGACAGCCCGGAGCAAGTGAAATGTAATTCGGACTAGTTGAACTTCAGAACCTGTTTACTATGATTGCATAATGATTCGGGCTAGTGAATTAAAACAATAAATGTGAAGACTGTTATCAGAGACTTTCCATTATCTTTTTTTCTTGACCATCTTGCGTTATGAAACAAGAAAGTGTGCTTGAGTCGACTTTCTGGGTAATTTATTCATAATGTGAATTATATATGTTTTTCTTTTTCAGCAACAAAACAATGAATGCAGAAAGTTTAAGCCTTTGTGAACGGTTGATTCCTGCTGGCTATGTTCAACAAGGGGCTCAGTCGAGAAAGGTTCTGGAAAACAAGATAAAAGTCTTCCTGCAACATGTGAGTGATTGCTGTGTAAATCTCAGGGGACAGATATATTGTGTTGGTACATAGTAATATGTTTGTTTGATCATCTGTATCAAATCTTGTATGCCGCAGAACTCTAACATTATTTTAGGGATTTTAATGAATCGTCATTTGTTGGTAGAAGATTTTTAGTGTGAAGTACAAGAACCATACCTCTTTTTCCAGTATTGATGGATTATTATCTTGTCCAAAAACTCATAATAATAGCCCACTATGTACTATGATAAAGATATCATACTTTAATGTACTGTGATAATGATAATACACTTTACACTATGATAATGATGTCTCACAATATACTGTGATAAAGATATCCAACTTCATATGCTGTAACAAAGATATCACACTACACTGTGATAAAGATATCACACTACACTGTGATAAAGATATCACACTACACTGTGATAAACACTATGCGCCATGATAATGATAACACAGTACACTATGATAAAAATAACACAATACACTGTGAAATCTTATATCAGCTTTACACTATACATTTCGAATGCAGAGAAAGCTTCCGGACACTGGTTGGAAGGACAGTGAAATAGAAATGCTGCTTCACGAACTGGCCGTAATGGACAGCAACAATTTCCCGGGCAACTGTGGTGTTGGCGAGAGGGAGGGACGACTGCAGTCTGATCTGGTCGCAAGGAGACATTTCCAGTATGGGGCTTCTTTTTACCTTGTTTTATTGCTGATATTTTATACCCATATTCCGCATTGCAAAAAGGAGAGAATGACAACCCAAGCCTGAAAAGGTTGCCAAGAAGAAGAATATTGTAGTGTATGGCTGATATCCCGAAAGGCATCAGTCAGACAGACATGACAGGCAAATTTTTAGTCGGATCGGCAATTATTTACTAGAGCCAGTCTGAATGTCTGACAGCTTTTCCAAGGTTTCAAAAACATTTCTTACGAAAACAGAATTTCAGTCCAACAAGTTATGAGACTGAATGTGTGACATATTTTTTGAGATTTCGGGGAGCATGGTAGTGCTCAGAGAGAGAGAGAGAGAGAGAGAGAGAGAGAGAGAGTGTCAATTTAATTGGAAATGATCGACAAGCAGAACCTGTTGTGTGGAGTATATTGCTGTTAATGCTTTGTATATGTACTACATTAAATCTGATTCATTTTGGGCATTCTGCAGGGTTTTATGAATAAAACGTTATAGCCTAATGTTCAAATTTGTAGCCATTGGGTACTTTGGTGAATGGCCATGGGAACCCTGCCCTATTTTGTCATTCTGGATTATTGCTCAATTTCCCACTCTATAAACTGGTAACATCCTCTTATTACTGATAACTAGGGATGGCATCTAATACCCAAATCAATATGCGAATATCTACAAATATACTTCTTTGAGCTTTGTTGCCTAGTCAACAGTCTCTAATGGTTTTGTATGATGATTTTGCATGAATTAACTTTTTTACAGCCTGGCTCATGGCATCGGTCGGTCAGGGGACATAACTGCAGTCCAGCCCAAGGCTGCCGGCTCAAGTCTTCTCATGAAGCTGACCAACAGTCTGGCTCTGGATGTGATCAAGATCTCAGGTAACCATGCCCCAAACTTGATCCTCTTGAATAATGTTGATTGTGAGTGCATGTGATAAAAATCTCCAGAAACGATGGCCCAAACTTGATCCTCTTGATTAATGTTGATTGTGAGTGCATATGCTCAAAATCTCCAGAAACGATGGCCCAAACTTGATCCTCTTGATTAATGTTGATTGTAAGTGCATGTGATCAAAATCTCCAGAAACGATGGCCCAAACTTGATCCTCTTGATTAATGTTGATTGTGAGTGCATGTGATCAAAATCTCCAGAAACGATGGCCCAAACTTGATCCTCTTGATTAATGTTGATTGTGAGTGCATGTGATAAAAATCTCCAGAAACGATGGCCCAAACTTGATCCTCTTGATTAATGTTGATTGTGAGTGCATATGATCAAATTCTCCAGAAACGATGGCCCAAACTTGATCCTCTTAATTAATGTTGATTGTGAGTGCATGTGATCAAAATCTCCAGAAACGATGGCCCAAACTTGATCCTCTTGATTATTGTTTTGTTGTTTTTTTTTTTTTTTTTTTGTTTTTTTTTTTTTTTTAATGTTACAGCATTTTTATCCATCAAAATATATCAATGCTGATTGAGGGGAGTGGGTGTATAAAAATAAACAATAACAGTTCATATTTTAACATTAATAAATGTATTTAATTTCGGCTGCAAAATAATTTTAAAATGTTCATACAGCCCTTTCTTTCTTCAGACAGGTTAGTTTTTTCAATAATTGTGCATGATAAGTTTAGAAGTCTTTTTAAACCTTCTAATGCGGGGATGGTGTATCTTCGTTTACAAAGAAAAATGTAACGCTTTATCTCTAGACAAAATAGATTATAGGCTTTTTTAGGTGAGCCTAAGATGAATGATTTAGAATTCATTGCAAATTCAGCATCAATTTGATAAACAATATTGTTTACATTGGATAAGAACGCTTGAACAATTGTGCAATCCCAGAAAAGATGTATAAGTGTTTCTGGTTCAGTTTTGCAAAAAGTACATTGGTCACACTCAACTATTTTCATTTTGGTAAGAAGGCTGTTGCAACCTAATATGTTATGAGTTATCCTAATTTGGAACCATTGTAAGTAAGAATCTTGTGTGACATCAAATATCCAACTATGTAAAAACTTCCATTCGGATTCATGAATGTTAAAAATACTATTCCACTTTTCACGACATGAAGGAATTTCTGGATTGTTGATGAAAGTTTTATATATAACAGCATTACCTTTTGTATACATAATTAATGACTTAATATAGCTTGGTATTAAGGGGAAACATGTATCCATTATTTCTGTGTTGTCGGCAATATGAAGAGATTTTAAATAGACTTTAATAGATTTTGTAATACATTCATATTGCAGGAAATTCACTGAAGTTCCAATTCTCTTGCTAAATTCCGATCTATCTAGAAATGACTTATCATTTTTCATAAGATCTTTAACATAACGAATTCCTCGATCATACCAATCTTTGACAAAAAATGGTTCATTACCAACCAACAACTTGTGATTATAAAACATAGGTAATCCTAAAAACTCGGTTATAGTAGTTATAACATATTTATCAATAAAATCCATGTATGACTGAAATACATCTGCCCAAAATGGGTTTTTACATTGTTGTAGAATATTTTGAACATAGACCTTACCAAAATTGAATAAGTGGTTAATATTTACAATATTATTGCAAACTAAAATACACCACTTGCTATCGGCACCTGGTATTAAACGCTTAAACCAGGTTAATTTGATGCTATTCATGTATGCAACAACATCGAGCATTTTCAATCCACCATCAGTATAATCTTTGACTAGAACTTTACTTTTTATTCTTGTTTTACCTTGCCAGACAAAATCATAAAAAAGACTATTAAGTTTATGCAAAAATTGTGTATTTGGTCTTGGTAGGGTAGCAAACAAATTAGTTAAGTGTGGCAGTAACAATGATTTAATAACTGTTATTCTACCTATGGGTGTAAGTTCTCTTTTATTCCATGACTTTATACAATTACTTATTGTATCAATTTTGTCTTCGAAATTTAATGATATCATTTTATCTAGGTCAACATCAAAGTTAATTCCAAGTAATCTGAAACAAGTATTTCCCCAATTGAGCTTCCATTTTGTTTTTATTGACCGTGTACTATATTTTAATGCACCAATCCAAATAACATGTGTTTTTTCAAAGTTAACCTTTAGTCCAGAAATCAAAGAAAAATCTTGTAGAATATCTAAAGTAGATTTGAGAGAGGCTTCACTTCCATCCAATAGTAAAGATGTGTCATCAGCAAATTGAGAGATTTTATATTCAACGCCGTTAATAAAAATTCCTTTTACATTTTTACTGATTCTTATTTTTGCAGCTAGTATTTCGGCACAGAGAATGAATAAGTAGGGGCTAATGGGGTCTCCTTGACGACACCCGCGTTGTATTTCAAAGAAATTAGTTAAAAATCCATTCAGCTGAACTGCTGTTAAAATTTCTGTATAAAACAACTTTATCCATTTCATGAATGAAGGACCAAAGTTAAAAAATAATAAAGTGTTATTAATAAAATCAAAAGATAATGTGTCGAAGGCCTTTTCAAAATCTATCATCATTAATAGTCGCGGAATATTATATTTTTCAGTATGATTCATTATGTCATAGATAAGACGTATGTTTTCACCAATAAACCTCCCTTTAACAAATCCTGTTTTGTGAGTGCATGTGATCAAAATCTCCAGAAACGATGGCCCAAACTTTATCCTCAAGATCAATGTATACTAGGCATTTTATTTGCAAGCTTTCAACCTTTTTAATTTACTTCAAGTCTGTTTACAATTTGGATAACAATAAATTATCGCCTTTCATTGATAATTTTTGTGTTGCCTGAAAAGGTGACATATGAGGGTGACTTTGGCAGCGGCGGTGGAAAGTTACGTTCAGTTTTTGGCATAATTGCTCTTATCGTACTTAAGTTATGCCCCGTCAGGCGACACATCCGACTTGCAGAGCTCTAGTGTTACTTATCTGTTTAAATTTCAAAATGCTTACCAGATACTGTGTTCATGTGCATTGTATTAACTTTTCGTTTTAAGAAATTGTACTGTTATGGTTTGTTAAATATTGCATCTTTTATCTCTACCCTTCCTGCAACAAAATTGCTGTTAAATGATAAGTTATGGTATGTAAATTTTTATTCAATTTGTATGTTACTGTAGTACATTTTCCACATTGTTGTGACTATCAAGGGATCAGCAGTGTTGTCAGCTGTTTTGTGGTCCCCATGGCAACCGGAATGAGTCTGATGTTATGCATGCTGGCCTTTCGTCTGCGCCGCCCAGACGCCCTGTATGTGATATGGCCCCGGATTGACCAGAAGTCGTGCATCAAGAGCATGATCACGGCAGGTGAGGAAATATGAACATTGTGAAACTCCAGCTCAGACTTCCCAAAAGCCATCGGTCAGAAAGACATTTCAGGCAAATTTTGAGTCGGACTGGCATTAATATCCCTAAACTGGTCCGACTGTCTGTCAGCTTTTTCAAGTTTTCAAAAACCTTTCTTAAGAAAATATTTTTTTTAGTCAGGCATTATTAGCAGCTTAAAGTCCTTCATTTAAAGAAAGTGACCAACGGCCAATACAATACAGCACAATATGAAGTTCACATAACACATATTAAAACACAAATATGAATCATACGGACGTTATGCTCCACTGTCGTTATGCTCCGCTGTCTTTATGCTCCAGTTTGAGGCTATGCACCACTATTGAATTTGAGTGTGAATAACTTAGTCTGTTAACAAAACATGACATTAAAGAAAATAAGCACTACGACAGAAATTACCAGAGAAATATTGCACAAAATCATCAATACATTGACAAACAGAATAAAAGCACATTATATTGCAACAACACTAAATATCAATTTCATTTCAAATGCCTATGTCACTATTGAATTTGGGTGTGAATAACTTAGTCACAGAATTTAAGAAGACAACTATGTATATGTTTTATTACCATAATTCTTACAATACATGATTTGCATCTATAATTCATTAATTTCTAAACTTTTATGAAAAAAAATCGCTATATGTGAATATAATTGACAACCGATATGCAATTTAATAGTGGCGCATAAAGTCTTTAAAAGAGGAGCATAAAGACCAGGTGCATAAAGCCGTGGAGCATAAAGTCCGAGATTTGGTGACCGCCTTGGAACAGTCAATGCAAAGCATTTTAATGGTTTGCAGAACATGCTACTAGCTAATCGTCTTGCTATTGTACAAACTAACTTACAAAAATAAGCTTTATAAGTATACAACAATGTAATCGGTCTGTATGTTTCTTTGTAGTTTTAATGCTCCAGTGTTGGAACATATTGTTAATGCTGCAATCCAATAATCAGTCTGTTTATCCATCCATACAGCTGTCAAAATATAATTGGAGGCACGTCATGGGAAGACCGGGCTTAATGCATGTGCGTAAAGTGTCGTCCCGGATTAGCCTGTGCAGTCCACACAGGCTGTCCGGGATGGCACTTTCCGCTTTTATGGTATTTTCTGTTTCAAGGAAGTCTCTTCTAAACATAAATCCACTGTAGGTGGAAAGTGGGATGACACTTTACGCACATGCATTAAGCCTGGTTTTCCCACTGCAAGCCTGATTGATTCTTATACGAGAGTAGAATCCTGACAGAAAATGCGGATGAAGTTTTTGTCATTTGTTTGGCGAAAAATCGTTTTTCTGGGGGATTTAAGGGAAACTCCTATGCCAAATATTTTGTACTTTCAAGCATGTATTTTCCTCAAAATGTTACTTGCTATACTTTCACTGTGAACAGTTAGTAGAAAATAACTTTGATTATTTCTAGTCAGACAACCAAATGATATGAAAAATAGACATTGCAATATAGTAAGTTGTAAACTATAACTGCTGATTAATATTTTGTACTTAATATATTTAGAAGTGATTTTTATCATGAACAATTTTCTTTGTACTTCAGATGTTCAAATTTCACTTTATTTATTTGAAGTATTATGATTTAACAAAATCTCTAAAATACTAAGCAAGCTGATATTTCTCAGTGTTTTATAACAATCCAACAAGTGAAGCTGTCATGATGTTAATGGCTAGATTATCTGAATGCAATTACAGGTTTACAGCCAGTCATTATAGAAAATGCTCTTGAAGGTGATGAACTGAGAACAGATGTTGTTGCCATGGAAACCAAGATCAAGGAGCTGGGGCCCCAGAACATTGTCTGTGTGATGACCACCACCAGTTGCTTTGCACCTCGGGTACCGGACCGGTAGGGCTTAAATCTGTGTGAACAAAATTTAATAGTCTTTTAAATTTGAATTGGTCCCCAGGGTACTGGACTGGTAGGGCTTGAAACCATGTGAACAAATAGTCTTTTAAATGTGTAATTGTAAAGTTCTGATAAAAATGTTTCCATGTTGATGCCAAAGTACTAAATAAGTTATTTTTGCAATATTTCTGTTGCGCTTATCCATCAGCAAGTCAAATCTTGAAATTGCATGTAGTTGGATAAAAGATCATGGCTAAGTATATCTAAATGTCACAGGGTGAGATCTTTAGTGACCAAATTCATGCAGTGACATAAACCATTGCTCAAATGTGAATTCATCCTCGAATTCTGGGATCTTCAGAGTGTTTTACATTATTATCACTGGCCCTTGGAGAGTTAACCCCAATAACGTCACAGTCTCACGTTCGGTGCCAAATGTTACAGGGTGAGAATATTGTGCAGCCTGTCCTGCACTAGAATCGTTTACATACCGAGTGTTCTCCCAACTGAGCTAACCAGGTCGCCACACAACCTCTCCTCATTACTGACCAAGGTCTTGAAGTGACATAAGGAGCTAATTATTATTACAAAAAAAATTAGACAAGAGAATGTTCAATATTCATATAAGCAAGTTTGCTTGTTGTAGACTTGAGGAGGTGGGGCAACTTTGCAAGACCTACGATATTCCTCATCTTGTCAATAACGCTTACGGGCTGCAGTCGTCAAAGTGCTCTCACCTCATTCAACAGGTAAATACTCAATATATTTTCATAGTAATATATATATATTTTTTAAATACGATTTTTAGCTCACCTGAGCACATCATACTCATTGAGCTATTGGTATAGGAGCCTGTCCTGCATTGTCCATTGTCCGGAATGCTTCAACAAAAGGCACGATAATGACTTCACTTTTCATTTAATCTTTACCAATCTTGCAAAGTTTGTGTATGACAGATAGGTTCAATAATGGACCAGATGGGACCAGGAACACCAGAGTTATTGCCCCTTTTTCATGAGAAAAACTGCAAAATGTACTTTTTGCAAATTCATTTTTCATCTGAACTTGAACAGGGTGTGTATGACCTGAAGATTTCAAAATAATAAAAAATGGCTTAGATTGGGGTACAAACACCAGAGTTATTGCCCCTTGTTTGTGAGAAAATGAAAAAAAAGAACAATGTGGAGTACAGAGACTTCATTTTTTACCTAATCTTGTCCAAACTTGCACTGTTTGTGTTTGACCAAAAGGTCTCAGTCAATATGTCCGATATGGGCCAGATCAGACCAGAAGACCTGAGTTATGGCCCCTTGTTTGTGAATTTTTTTCCATAATTTGTCAAAAATTGGCTTTCAGTCCCCATAGAGAATTAACCTTTCATTCCTTGTTGACTTAGCTTGAATTGATTGTGTATGACCATTAAATCTCATCTGGGTGCAGTGGTGGCTCAGATAGAACCAGGAACACTAGAGTTATTCCCCCTTTTTATGAGAAAATTTGCAAAAAATGTGTAACATAAAAAATTCATTTTTCATCAAATCTTGGTCAGTCTTGGACAGTTTGTGCATGGTCATAAGATCTCATAATAAATAAAAAAAATTGCCCTGATTGGGCTATAAAGAAGAGTTATTGGCCCCTGTTTGTGAAAAAAAAAAAAAATGTTCAGGATAGAGACTTTTTTCACTAGGAATGGCAACAAATAGTATTTCAGTAACTGGTTAATTGGTTTTGGTACTTGAGCTGCTTACCAGTAAGCTAAATATCATTAATAAAACCTAAAAACACAATTAAAAGGCAAATGATTTGTTTGATTGACTAGTCCAAAATCGAAGATAAACGTAACGCTGACAGGTGTTTTTCTGGCTGTCACCTGCAACTGTTTTTATAATTATTCTGTAAAAATAAGGAACAAAGCACCGGTATTCATCTGGTTGTTTGAAGTTCATGTGAGTGTAGAGATTGGATGAACCTCTGTGTAATGTAAGTGTGATTGAGCATGGTAAACATCACTGATTGCATGAGCCGTGTTCCCTACAGATTTGACTGTAAATACATCTGTATCGCCTCTATTAATTGCCAGGTGAAGTAGGCCAGACAGGCGTCTGTATAAGCGCCTGTTGATTGCCATGTTAACTACAGAAGAAGGCAGGACAGACACCTGTTTTGCACCTGTAGTGTTTTATCCAGGAAGGCAGAGGGGCATGGCGCAATATTTTCAAAAAGGGTATTTTAGTGCGCTGTGTTCTTTTAAAAGGGCACATGTGTGTCAGTGTGTTGGCTATGGGTATCATATACAATTTTTTTTTTAAACAAACATATAAAAGCATGTTAGCACACTCTTGTACCAAATAAAAGTTTTGGCACATGCAATATTCAATATTCACACGGATTAAACTAACGAGAAAAACATATTGTATGTTGTATATCTGCCGAACGCGTTTATTTTATGTAATTCTCTTTATATAACGTAAGTAGTACGCTGCGTGTTTTAACATAAACTTGATTGTCCGTAACGTATGGAGAAATTAGGGAAGCAAATTCTGTGGATCACATAATTATATTCTTAGTAATTATAGATCGATACTTTATATTTACAAACCTAAAGATTCGTAGCAAATATATAATTACCTTTCAGTTCCGTCTGTCCTCTGCACAAATTTTATTAAACGAATGGTATTTTTTGCCACTTTTGCACTCTCCTTTTGAATTTGTACCAACCTCCGTTTGCATGACGGCATTTTCTGTCTTCACAAATATAAGCAACAAGTTAATCAAAAAAACTTTCACAAATTATTGTCCTACTATTTAACACACAAGTACAAAACAACAATACAATAAGATAATTTACTGTATGTCCAATCCACTGATCAGAACTGCTCTACGTATGTAAGGTTTTGATTAGGAAAGTTTGAAAATAAAATAGAATCTGTAATGAAACATTTGGGGCCCAAAAGGTGTTGACAGGTAAATCATATTTTACACGCATACCAATATACATCTTGGTTCCCTTTCACACCTCAAGTCTCTAGACAGAGAAACCGACTACCGGTGACCGGTATTTGATCCGAAGTTAAGCTACTGAAGGTAATTATTTGTAATTTTACATTTTTGCAGTGCTAAAAGTATTTGTCAATTGAAATAATGAATCATATTAATTCAAAAAATTAATCCGTAACGAACACTGATAGTGAGATGGGGATTTGTCCAATCGATGAGTTAACGTTAGGTATCATTAAGTTAATCGTATACGCATTATCAATTAGACCTTTATGTCATCACTTTGGTAGGTTTACGAATCAGGTTCGTGAATCAAGCTGACAATCAATAGTACAGTAATCGCTTGAATCGCTTAGAAACGTGTGTCGGCATTAGAACGAGCACAGTAATCAATTGAATCAAATCGATTAGAAATGCATGTGTGCAATAAATCGAGCACAGTCAGAGCGATAATAACAGAAAACAGTGGGTGCCGTTTTTGCAGACATAGGGCCGATAAAAGTGGTCAAGAGGCAATTAAGATCTTTATTGATTAGGGCGAAAGGCGGCTTTTGCCTTTGAAAAGGGCAGAGTGGCGCTTAAAGAAAAGGGTATAGCGCCGCGCCGCATAAAATGGGCCTGGATAAAACACTAACCTGTCGATTGGCAGGTCAACAACAGTTAGATAGCTGATTGATGTGGTCATTTTGTAGGCGATGACATTCAGGTGTCAGAGCTATTCTCTGTCATTGCCCATACTCAGGTACGTGCTTTGGGCCATCATGGCCTTCTTGTTTAAGAACATTGACCCTCTGCCTTGAAATCTTTGAACATCACTATTTAAGGCATTGAGAACTGGCCGAGTAGATGCCTTTGTTCAGAGCCTGGATAAGAACTTCCAGGTACCAGTTGGAGGCTGTATTGTGGCGGGATTTGACAAGAACATGGTCCAGGAGATCAGCAAAACATACCCAGGTCTGGCAGAAAAACATGGATGGAATGACGTACCTATTATTTACACCCATTTAGTTGAAATCTGTGTATTTTCGCTTGATTGTTTCGATAGCCTATAAGCTTATTGAGACACATTTGAGTCCTTTCCCTGGGTAGAACCAGTGCAGCCAGTACTAGGTGTCATTTGAGAAAGATCATTTGAATGCTCCCCAAGTATGGATTGAACTCGCCATCTCCTGATGGCAAGGCTGACACCATGAGGAGACTCAGAACTGGTTCTACCCAGGAAAGTGACTCAAAAGTGTCTCAAGCCACTGTCATCTGACTAGCTTAATAAATATAATTTTCTTGCAGTATTAAAGGGGTATACTAGTATTGTCAATAATTTTAGAATTTCAGTATTTTCACCTGTTGTTCCATTCCCTTGCAAGACATCTATTGTTCCCTTCCCTTGCAATATTGACATCTATTGTTCCATTCCCTTGCAATATTGACATCTATTGTTCCCTTTCCCTTGCAATATTTACTGCCACTATTCCCTTCTCTTGCAATATTTACTGCCACTATTCCCTTCTCTTGCAATATTTACTGCCACTATTCCCTTCTCTTGCAATATTTACTGCCACTATTCCCTTCTCTTGCAATATTTACTGCCACTATTCCCTTCTCTTACAATTTTTCACTTCAACTGTTCCCTCCCCTTGCAAGTGCAGGTCGTGCCTCGGCCAGTCCCAGCCTGGACTTGTTCATCACGCTGCTATCGCTTGGAGTGAGTGGCTACAAACAGTGTTTGCAGGACAGGAAGCAGATGTACACTTACCTGCGGGAGGAGCTGCAAAAGTGCGCCCAGCGGAACAATCTACGAGCCCTTGATATCTCACATAACCCAATTTCATGTGGTAAGAACAATTTTTTTAGCTCATCTGGGCACAACGTGCTCATGGTGAGCTTTTTGTCCATCGTGCGTCGTCTGTCATGCATCAACATTTTCATTCTTAACAGGAATGATCCTTGGGTGACCCTCTTTTAAAATTGTTCAAAGCGTTTCGGTCTGCTGCATATGTAGGTCACCAGAGCTAAAAATAGATTTAAAAAGTAGAAACTTTAAAAATCTTCTTCTCTGAAACTGCATGACTGAGAGCTTTCATATTAGTATTTGGCATCCTCTAGTGGTCCTCTACAAAGAATGTTCAAATGATGTCCCTGGGGTAAAAACTTGCCACGCTTCGGGATTCACATGGTTTATATAGACTTACATAGCAAAATGACTTTTAAAATCTTCTCCTCTGAACTGCAGGGCCCAGAGGTTTCATATTTGATATGTTACATTGCATTTTCGTCCTCTACAAAGATTGTTGAAATGATGCCCCGGGGGTCACACGGTTTATATAGACTTTAATAGCTAAATGACTTTAAAAATCTTCTCTGAAACTGCAAGGCCCAATGGTTTCATATTTGGTATGTAACATTGTATAGTGGTCCTCTACAAAGATTGTTCAAATGATGACTCTGGGGTCAAAACTGGCCACGCCCCTGTGGTCACGTGGTTTATATAGACTTAAATAGCAAAATGAATTTAAAAATCTTCTCCTCTGAAACCGCAAAGCCCAGAGGTTTCATATTTGGTATGTAACATTCCATAGTGGTCCTCTACAAATATTGTTCAAATGATGCCTCTGGTTATAAAACTGGCCACGCCCCGGTGGTCACATGGTTTTTATAGACTTAAATAGCGAAATGACTTCGCAAATCTTCTTCTACGAAACCGCAAGGCCCAGAGGTTTGGTATTTGGTTGGTAACATTGTATAGGGGTCCTCTAAAAAGATTGTTCAAATGATACCCCTGGGGTCAAAACTGTCCACGCCCCGGGGTCACATGGATTATATATACTTAAATAGCAATATTACTGCAAAAATTGTCTCCTCTGAAACCGCAAGGCCCAGAGGTTTCATATTTGGTATGTAACATTGCATAATGGTCCTCTACAAATATTGTTCAAATGATGCCCCTGGGGTAAAAACTGGCCATGCCCCGGGGGTCACATGGTTTATATAGACTTAAATAGCTAAATGACTTTGAAAATTTTCTTCTCTGAAACCGCAAGGCCCAGAGGTTTGTTATTTGGTTGGTAACATTGTATAGGGTTCCTCTACAAATGTTCAAATGATGCCCTGGGGTCAAAACTGGCCACGCCCCAGGAGTCACATTGTTTGTATAGACTTAAATAGCAAAATTACTTCAAGAATCTTCTAATCTGAAACTGCAAGGCCTAGAGGTTTCATATTTGGTATGTAACATTGCATACCAGTCTTCTACAAAGATTGTTCAAGTGATGCCCCTGGGGTCAAAACTGGGATGCCTTAAACTCAGGTGAGTGACCTAGGGCCATCGTGGCCCTCTTGTTTTATGTTATTCTCTTGATGTCCTTTAGTATCGGTCTAATGGATATGCGAAAGCTTTGAATTAGAGTGGTGTTAAAGGATCATTTTAATTGAATTAAATTGACTAGTACTAATATGTAATTCAAATGTTAACATTAAATTAAAAAAATATCTCAACAAAAAACATCAAAAAATGTTTATATCTTTGTGTTATATCTCATCCAAGTTTTGCAGTCAGCCAAATTGTCCCAGGAACTTCAGAGTTAAAGCTCTTGAATTATCTAAAAATGGCATCTTTAGCCTTTTAAGCTCTTTAGGTCCAGCAGTACACCTTTTTGTTCACCAAAGTTGATGACAATGTTTTTTGGCTAGAATCCCAGCCAATTTTGATCAGCCAAATCGGCATAGGCCCTTCAGAGTTACGGCCCTTGAGTTATCTAAAATCTGCCTTTTTAGTCAAGTGCGCTCTTTAAGTTAAAAAGTTGATATTTGATCTTCACCAGTCAAATTGCCCTAGGCACTTTGGAATAATAGACCTTGAATTATTGCTTTTTAAAGATTGGGGGCATACATGATTTACAAACAGCCCTTGTTCTGTAAGACTTGTGAACTTGAGAAATTCAAACTATAATACCGGTACATGTTTCTCAGTAACTATCCTGAGAAATTCAAACTATAATACAGGTTTCTCAGTAACTATCCTATAAACTTATATTTTATGCCATTATAAAATATACTGAGCATTTATATAAATTTATACAGCCTTACCGCAAATGGTGCACAATAATAGTTTTATTCGTGCCCCATGGCCATGTGATGGGCATTTTATAGTTTCCAGTTATATCTTGTTTACTTAGCTAAAGATAACATAACTCACAACATTTTAACTACTGACTATCTTGCTTATATATTTCAGCCATCAGTCTTCCAGAGTGTGACAATGTCACGAAACTTGGCTCCATGTTGTTCACACGATGTGTGTCTGGAGCAAGGTGTGGTATATGTATTATATGTACAATGAAACTCTGCACAACAAAACACGAATGCGGATAAATTTTGTGTTTTCCTGGTGTTCATTGTAGCTGAGAATGATCACATTTGAGGCAAAAAGTTCTGTTTTGGGGGGCTTGGTTGAGAGCAGTATCTGGTTATTTACCTGAGGCAAACAGTTTGGTTAGAACTAACAAAGTTGTACTTATTTCAATTTTCTTTATTTTGTAAACATGGAGTCATTCATATTAAAGCAAGAAAACCCGCCATACAAGCATGCACACTTGTACATAATCACACAACACACCATGCACACTTGTACACAATCACACAACACACCATGCACGCTTGTACACAATCACACAACACACCATGCACGCTTGTACACAATCACACAACACACCATGCACACTTGTACATAATCACACAACACACCATGCACACTTGTACACAATCACACAACACACCATGCACGCTTGTACACAATCACACAACACACCATGCACACTTGTACACAATCACACAACACACCATGCACACTTGTACATAATCACACAACACACCATGCACACTTGTACACAATCACACAAGACACCATGCACACTTGTACACAATCACACAAGACACCATGCACACTTGTACATAATCACACAACACACCATGCACACTTGTACCCAATCACACAACACACCATGCACGCTTGTACCCAATCACACAACACACCATGCACGCTTGTACCCAATCACACAACACACCATGCACGCTTGTACCCAATCACACAACACACCATGCACGCTTGTACATAATCACACAACACACCATGCACGCTTGTACACAATCACACAACACACCATGCACACTTGTACACAATCACACAACACACCATGCACGCTTGTACACAATCACACAACACACCATGCACGCTTGTACCCAATCACACAACACACCATGCACGCTTGTACCCAATCACACAATACACCATGCACGCTTGTACCCAATCACACAACACACCATGCACGCTTGTACCCAATCACACAACACACCATGCACGCTTGTACCCAATCACACAACACATCATGCACGCTTGTACCCAATCACACAACACACCATGCACGCTTGTACACATTCACACAACACACCATGCACGCTTGTACACAATCACACAACACACCATGCACGCTTGTTCACAATCACACAACACACCATGCACGCTTGTACACAATCACACAACACACCATGCACGCTTGTACACAATCACACAACACACCATGCACACTTGTACACAATCACACAACACACCATGCACACTTGTACACAATCACACAACACACCATGCACACTTGTACACAATCACACAACACACCACTTCCACTCCACCTCCCTCATGTGTTAATCCTATTTCACTGGTTTCATGTATTTTTCTTGCGGATCCCAATTTTTTATTTAAATAAAAATTCATCTTGAGCAATGTTTGTTTTCCATTTAGTTACCACACGACATATATTTATATTTATTTATGCTGCAGATATATTTCTTTCAAAAAATCTGTTACGAGTAAATAAAACCTTTCAAAAATATGTAAAGATATTCTTTTCATGTCTTTTTTAGAGTGATTGAGAAGACAGACAAGGTGACGGATGTGAGTGGCAGAAAGTTCCTCAACTTTGGTGCACATCATGACCACTACACATGCTCGTATATGACAGTTGCTGCAGCCGTGGGCGTGACGAAATCAGACATCGAAACTTTCATGGCTCGCTTCGAGCAGTGTCTTGCAAAGTTCCGAAAGTCACATGACATTCCTGTTGCGGTTGCTGATCAAGGGGAAACAAATGGTGAAGTGTTGGGATTGAGCGATACCAGCGATCAACCAGTACTGGGAGTGAAACAATCAGCAGGGACTGTCATGCAGTGTAGTTCAGTGGATATTGCGCATGCAGGGAATGATGATGATAATAGCTAGCTGTTATTTTTTATGCCCCCAAAGGAGGGCATATTACAACCGATCCGTTTACTATCAATGTCTCCACCAGGGAAAGCAGCCCCCATAACGCTGTTGTTGTTTTTTGACAGATTTATGCCCCTTTTTTAACTTAGACATTATGGATCAAAGTTTTTCATAAAGTCCAATATCTTGAATACTACCAAAGGTATTTACTTGAAACCTAAAATACTGCTTTACTATTAAGATCTCTACCAGGGAAAGCAACCCCCATAACTCTGTTTTATTTTGACAGATTTATGACCCGTTTTTAACTTAGAAATTTCGGTTAAAGTTTTTCATAATTTTTCCAAAGCAGCCATTTTGACTAAAGTAATAAAATTTGCATTTTTCATTCACTTTCACTTACAAAGATTCCTTTTGGTGTCAGTGTGGCACTTACTGAAAGCGTGTTCGGGGGCATATCGATATATGTCACCTGATAGTGACAGGACTTTTTTAAATTAAACTTTAATAGGTGTTGAATCTTTATAAATTTATAAAATATGTGCTTATAAAGATATGTATAATCTTTATAAGGTTATTAACCATGTGCTTATGAAAGGTATCCAGCATAAGATGCCATACTTCATGTATATTTATTTTGGAATGTGTGATTTCAATATTGTGTGATGAATATAAATACATGTATTTAGTAAAATTATTTCAATTAGTGATAATAATAATTGGTATTTTGCTACACATATTAACAAATGTTTGTGATATACATTAAATTTGTATTGTTTTATTAATCTGTGATATGTAGTTTTAAGTTATTGCGCACACATTTGAAGTTTTGCTCATGTACTGATTAATTTGAAGAAACGATGCTTAAACATGAAAATACCAGTTTTGAACATACATTGATTGTTTGTGTATTCCATTCTTTCAGCTTTTGGGAGAATACATTTACTTTATACCTATTTGCTTTAGCTAAATTGTACAAACAATACATGAATACAGCTTAATAAGGCAATTGAGTTTGTGTCTTCGGTAAAACCAGTACAATGTATGTGCAGCATCAATAAGAAGGTAAAATATTTAACAGTGCCTGTATGAAATCACTTATGAAGTAAGTATTTTATTCATCAACTTTATTATTCAGGGGCGTAGCTTTCTATAGGCACTATAGGCACGTGCCTATACATTTTTTTCAGAGATGACAATTTTTAATATTCCAAAAATGCAATGAAACAAGAGGGGGATGGGGGTTAGGGGATCTTTCTTGGCTGTGTTGATACTTCATTGTTTAACGAGTTGATTACGTCAATATGAAATTAATTTCATGAAACACACGCTTTTTTTACAATTATTTTGTAGAATCGGGGTTTAGCTGAAGTTAGTTGTTTGTAGCCACATACGAGTATAAATACTCCTGGCCCAAATTATCGCTTACAGCGTCATTGTGTAGATTCCACCTATTGTGCCTATACATTTGTTGAACCAAGCTATGCCCCTGTTATTGTTATAAGTTATTACCCCTGAAAATCTTATTGTGTTTTGTTTTATTTATTTAAGATGGCGTCATTTCGTTTCTATAAAAACTTCCATAATTCCAATTTCATATAGGAACAGTTAAACTGACCAATCAAAAGCGCTAAATCACAAACAGACACAGAAATTTCATACAGGAACTGGTATTAGCCAAACACAATGCTTAGATCCCATACTGGAAGAGTTGAATTCATACAGGAACAGTTGATCATTCTATTTACTCGTGCTAACTAATGTAAGACGTGCATTTTCACTGATATTATGCGTAATATTGTAAAGTTGATAAATTAAGTTACCAGTAATACCATGATCTTGTAAGATGTTAATTTCATTCAATAAATTTAGATGGAAGATACCTATCCTGACACATTTTGGTAATACTGTTCATTGTTCAGAGATTCATATAGGGACCGTGGGGCCAATGCCAAGGTCATCGTGGTTAAAATTTAACAAGATTTCCTTTCAATGCCTAGAGATGGGAGTATCATATTAAGTATCCTTATGAAATTTAGTATACTGTGTCCATATACATTTTAGCTATACCTCGTTTTAGGATTGCAGAACGGGTCAGAAGGGATAGGTCAAAGTTATTATGTCTAAAAATAGAGAGAAAAAAGCATGGGAGTTAATATTGTTACGACACCTTTTTAGCTCGACTATTCGAAGAATAGGTGAGCTTTCCTACTACCCCCGGCGTCGGCATCCGCGTCTGAATTTGGTTAAAGTTTTTATTCAAAAGTCTTATAGCTTCAAAACTACATAAGTTATTCACTTGAAACTTTAAATATACCTTTGTCATCAACTCCTGTGTCAGGGGCAACATTCCCCATTACTCTGTTTTGTATTTTGACAGAGTTATGCCCTTTTTTCACTTAGATTTTCTGTTCAAAGTTTTTATTCAAAAGTTTGGTAACTTCAAAACTACATAAGTTATTCACTTGAAACTTGGACTAACCTTTGTCATAAACTCCAGTATCAAGGGCAACATTCCCTATAACTCTGTTTTGTATTTTGACAGAGTTATGCCCCTTTTTCACATAGATTTTCTGATTAAAGTTATATTCAAAAGTTTGGTAACTTCAATACTACAAAAGCTATTCACTTGAAACTTGGAACTAACCTTTGTCATCAACTCTAGTATCAGGGGCAACATTACCTGTAACTCTGTTTTGTATTTTGACAGAGTTATGCCCCTTTTTCACATTTTCTGGTTAAAGTTTATATTCAAAAGTTTTGCAACTTCAAAACTACAGAAGATATTCACTTGAAACTTGGAACTAACCTTTGTCATCAACGTTAGTATCAGGGGCAACATTACACATAACTCTGTTTTGTATTTTGACAGAGTTAGCCCACGTTTTACATAGACTTTGTGGTTAAAGTTTTTGTTCCAAAAATTCATAAACTATACAAGGTTTCACTTAAAACTTTTGTATTTTGACAAATTTATGCCCCTTCCACTATCCAAAAATGTACCAACTGAAATACTTTGAATAGTCTCGTGCGCGCTGTCCTCTGACAGCTCTTGTTAAACTTGTTGTGTAATACTTAAACTATACAAAATGTATTTTTATAGCAAATGAATGAAAGAAAAATGTGCGTCGGCCGGGAATCGAACCCGGATCGACTGCTTGGAAGGCAACCATGCTAACCTTTACACCACCGACGCTCACGATATGTGAGTTTCATCCTATAACTGCGTCATGGGACGTTTATGTCTACCGCGTGTCATGATGTGTCGGACGTTAATGGTATTAAACACACATTGTGGCAATGCCGGGCCTTGTGTGGCGGATCCGTGTTCTAGTGGTAACACACTGGCCTCACAACCGAGTGGTCGCAGGTTCGAGAACCCGCTACACCCTAACCTACTAATTTGTCTTTCGTATGAGACGTTAAACCGAGGTGCAGTGTACTAGGTGCTATACACCGGGCACTAAAAGACCCAGAGTCGCCTCCTGTATCTTGCACTATCCCCTGGAACCCAATTAACAAGACGTCTGGGGGCGATTGCCATATTGGAGAGAATCCCGGTGCACGCGATAAAACTGTACTACACACACACGCGCCGGGCCTTGTATGTTATATGGGTCCATCTGGGTACGGCGGCGCAAGGTCATGGTCATTTTAATGAAACAGAAACATCAATAGCAATATTTATTTGTTATACATCTACATATAGGCCTCAGCTGTTCATATAAAACTGTGTATAAAACCCGTAACTGTGAGGTCGTTTTGGAATAATAGCATTTGTGATTATGGTGTCAAGGTCATTGTTGATACAACTACAGACACTCTCTGTTCCAGCCTCCTCTTCTAAAATCGCAGATGGCTCTGAGATATTCATGTTAAAACTTCATATTTAGATGCATTTTGTAATTTTGGTAT
The DNA here is from genome assembly GCA_027627225.1 of Congeria kusceri. Taxonomy (NCBI): domain Eukaryota; kingdom Metazoa; phylum Mollusca; class Bivalvia; order Myida; family Dreissenidae; genus Congeria; species Congeria kusceri. Next base: position 7,266,457 of record CM051034.1, on the reverse strand, counting down.
CTTTCTGCAACTTTGGATGCGTAGTGTGCTGTCAAAGTTTTGAAAAAAAAGTTATAATAAGGTATACACAAATGTATAGCTAAAACTACAAAACAAAAAGAAATAGAACAGAGCGTCGGCCGGGAATCGAACCCGGATCGGCTGCTTGGAAGGCAACCATGATAACCTTTACACCACAGACGCTCACGTTAATTGTACAATAACTTCGTCTCATGACAACGCAATGTGACGTTGACTTGGCCCACCTTGCATTGATTGAAACTTGTCACGATGGCCAGTGGTCAACATTATCATATGGTCTTGACCAGGCGATATTTTTCCGCCATATATAACCTACCTACTGACGAATTCTAGTACCGTTTATTATAACGCTCGTGGTTGTTTTTGCGCATTTAGTTTCCTAAATTTAAAGACAAATTATTTAAATATTGTTGTTGCTGTTTTTTATAAAAGAAAAAAAAAATAATTTTAAGAAACTAGGTCGAATTTTAAGGCAGTTGCTACGAAATTTTATTTTTATCAAAATATTTCAAAACCACGGCGTCATAAAAGATGTGCGTCGGCCGGGAATCGAACCCGGATCGGCTGCTTGGAAGGCAACCATGCTAACCTTTACACCACCGACGCTCACGTTAACATTACGTTAGGTTCGTCTCATAACAACGCCGTGGGACGTTGCCGTTCCCGCCTGTCATGACGTGTAGGACGTTATCAAGGCGGGTGTCAACAGTGTCCAACCTTCTAACTGCTGTAGTATTGGTAGTTATTATAACTTGTCTGTACACAGAATCAAGCTCGCTACGATTAATGTCGAACATTATCCCATGTGCGCATTTATGAGACTCCGGGCAACGTCATTTGAAAGTGTTTAGCCACATATCCGATGAACAGACATTTGATGCTTTGCTATAATAATTATGAATAAAGCAACATTTTGAATGACAAATAATAAAGAAATTACAAAAATAATTATGTTTCTAATTTGTCCCCCATTACGTGTGGACCCGAGAGTGTGACCCTCACCCCTGCCTAATTACCTTTACCAATTAGGTTATGTTTTTGCAATTGTTGGTTTGTCTGTCTCTTATTGACCCTGTTTACTTAAAAAGCTATCAACGGATTTTCATTAAATTCTATTGAAAGGTTGGGAATGGGCCAATGAACACAATTAAAGATATACTAGTAATTTGGGGGTAGTCTGTCTCTATGGATTCAGTATTTTCAAAAGATACTTTATTGTTGTAAGAAAGGCAAATTGTATCATTATCAAGTATAACTCATTGGTTACCCAGTACATACGGGAATAAGCTGTCTTGTAGGACGGCTGTGTTGTCCTTGTGTTTTCTAGTTAAAAGATGGCGGGGTATATTGGTTTACAAATGGTCGGTCGGTCTTTGGGTCGACCAGTTTCGTTGCCGCTCTCTAAGTCCAACAGTTTTCATCCGATCTTTACCAAACTTCATAAAAATGTTTGTGGGCATAATTTCTCGGCCATGTTAGATAACCAGCCAAAACGCCCGAGGAATTGTGGAGTTATGGCCATTGATTTATCAGAAATAGCCTGTTTAACCGTTTACGCTCTCCAAGTCCAATAGTTTTAATCCGATCGTCACCAAACTTGATGAAAATGTTTGTTATAATAATATCTCGGCCAAGTTCGATAACCAGTCAAATAGCCCCATGAATTGTCATTGCAAGAGCTTCAAAACAAAATTAATAGATCAGTTAATTTTTTACACTATGAAGGCTTAAAAAAAGTTATTTCAGCGTACATTGCCTCATTGCAAAATATACAATTAGTACAATACAAAGTACAAATGTACCCAGTTTTGTCAACCTATCTTAAACCGATAATTGTTGATTCATGCAACAAGATACTATATAATATGCTTAAATTTAACTCAGAAATCCCAAGTCATACTAAATGGAATGAGTATTTTGTAAATGATACCATACAATGGAACATTGTCCATGGGCAAGTGTTTGAAAAAACAAGTGATACATATATTCAATGGTTACAAACAAGGATTGTCCACAGAATATTGGGGACAAATTCACTTCTTTTTAAATGGGCATGTCGGGTAGTAGCGCATGCACTTTTTGCAAATTGTCGGAAGAATCAATTACCCACTTATTCTGGGAATGTAACACAGTGCAAACCTTGATTAAGGATGTTTTGCATAGTTTAAAAAATGCAAATATAAACATTGAAATTAATTGCAAATTGTTATTGCTTGGCGACACAAAAGAAAACGACAATTGTTTTATTCTTTTCATGGAAATTAAAAAGTACATATTTGCATGTAAACGGAAAGAAATTATCCCAAACTTTTCAGGTCTGAAAACTAGTCTAAAATTAGCGTTAAAGATTTATACAAGCACACAATATGCACCCAATCAAAATTTCTATTGGTCAGTTATAAGACTTCTCTGTAATTAGTATGTTTAAACTATTTATTCCAGAGTTCAGTACTAGTATAGTAATGTTTTGTACACTTGGTGTATTGTGTTGTGTATAAATTGTATACCCAGTTTAAATGTACCATCGTGCATATATATTAAAATTGCTTGCATAATATGATGTGCATTATGTAATTCTGAAATCAATATAGAGTATAGTATATTAGATTATTGCAAAGCAGTCGTGTACTGACAGCAACTAGTAGAACTTGCATAATTATGTTTTGTTTTATTTTGTATTGTGTATATTATGAAATGAATAAAACTGTTTAAAAAAGCCCCATGAATTGTGGAGTTATGGTCCTTGAATTATCGGCAATTGGCCTGTTTAGCCGTTTCCGCTCTTTAAGCTCATCCGATCCTCGCCAAACTTGAAAATGTTTAAGGTTACAATATCTTAGCCTAGTTTGATGATCCTCCAAATTGTCCCAGGAACTGCTGAGTTACGGCCTTTGATTTATCTAAAATTTGCCTTTTTATCAGTGGTGGCTCCTTATGTCCAACAGTTTTCATCCAATCTTTATATTTTAAAGACTGCTTTTAACCTAGAGGGGGCATACCTGTTTTGCAAACGGCTCTTGTTTACTATTTGAGACGTATCGGATTGTGTGATGAGTTACGAATAATCGTTGCAATTACAACCTATTGAGCAGAAATTAGGAATTTGAGTGTGGTGTTTGAAACTGCGCGGTGGTGATAACCAGAATACCCGGGGGAGACCCATCGGTACCCCTCCAGTATTGTGACCACCAACCAAACTCGGAGAGTCTCCTAACCGTGTTTAACCGTCACTGCAGTATTAAAGCATTAATAACGTTTATATATACCTAAGCATCGGCACAAATATTTATAAAAACTAATATATAATTTAAATAATATGGCAATCTAAAAAGTATATCTTCGCCTCAATGGTGACAAACGTATAATGATCACTTTTGACACGTTAACGTTCGCGATATCTATACGTCATGTTTAACGCACGAGGAAATTAGGGTCCTCAAGCGACACGCATCATGAGCGTCGGTGGTGTAAAGGTTAGCATGGTTGCCGATCCTGGTTGGATTCCCGGCCGACGCACTCATACATCTTGCGAATAACCTGTTAAATAGTCGTTACTCACAAACGTGTTTATCCTCTTGGTTTATTTTTTTTTAATTAAAATGAGTATTCACTATCCTATTACCTCCTGTTTACTTCATAAGTCATGAAAATAATTTTTTTTTCATGACATAATGCGTGTAATGTTATCATATATCCGGCTTCAATTTCAGCCCAATCCCATGTCGACTTTGTAATTATGTAGTATGTTATTGTGTCCTAATAAATATGTTTAACCAAAATATTTAAATATTTTACATTATTATTAGATCAATCTTCAATTTTTAGCAAAGCATAATTCGAAGGCTATTCGCATTCTTCTTAATAAAGTAGTAAATTGATGCTCAAAACACGTTTAAAATTAACTACAACCATAACCTGACAACAGCATTGTTACAATTCTTCAACAAGATCATCTAAGTGTAACTATTTCGATATGTGTTTAGTGGCATAAGAAAAACATTGCTGTTGTAGGAACCTTTTATAGACCCTAATGTATGGAAGCGTCCTAGGCCATAGTCTATATTGTTTTTGTGTTCCATTATCTCATAATTAGGAGATACTAAGTCCTAATTACGATAAACTAATTCCTAATTAGGAGATAATTAGTCATAATTACAAGATACAAAGTCGTAATTCGGATATAATAAGTCCTAATTAGGAGATATTAAGTAGTTATTAGGGGATAGTAGGTCCTAATTAGGAGATACTTACTCCTACTTAATAGATAATAAGTCCTAATTACGAGATAACAAGTCCTAATAAGGATACTATCTCCAAATTAGGACTTATATCTCGTAATTAGGAATAAGTATCTCATAATTAGGACGTACTATCTCTTAATTGGGAATTACTATCTCCTAATTATGAGATACTATCTCATATTACGGACTTAGCATCTCGTAATTAGGAATTTGTATCTCCTAATTAGGACTTCAAGTCCAAGTCCAAATTTTATTGCATAAACATCACACAATGTTAAAGCAAAATAAATAATACTGACATGGAGAAGTACACAGTTACAAGAAAATACAACAAATCAGTGTTGAGCATCACAAACATTAATGCATATTATAACAATTATGAAGTTATATCATTACACTGATAAATTCAAACAGCATGGTGGAAATTTTACTAGTGTAAAATGTACAATAAAATAAGTGTAAATTCAAGTATCTATTCTTAGTTTCTCGGCAATATATATATATATATAGCGATATTGTCTTACGTAGAACAATTATGAACAAGTTAAATCATTACAGTGATTAATTCAAACAGCATGATGGAAATGTTACTAGTGTAAAACGTACAATAAAATAAACCTAATTATGAGATACTATGTCCTAATCAGGACTTCGTATCTCCTAATCAGGACTTCGTATCTTCTAATTAGCACTTCGTACCTCGTAATTAGGACTTAGATCTCCTAATTATGAGATAATGGAATACAAAAATAATACAGACTGTGACAGTGGGACGCTAATGTCCGTAAAAGCGTGTTATTTTTGTGGATAACAGTTTAAAGTAACGTGGCATTATTTCGTATCAACAATCATACAAACTGCAACAAATGTATATGTAACAACTATCTAACCTAACCGTTTATGTATATTTGTAAGCTGTGTATTTGTAAGCACATCATCGGTCATTGTTTAAATAGACGTTCAATGTATTTTATATTGAAGTTGAGCATTCGTGGTTTAAAACAATATATTGCCACGTCGATTATTGTTCTCATAGCAAAAAAAACGTGCGTCGGCCGGGAATCGAACCCGGATCGGCTGCTTGGAAGGCAACCATGCTAACCTTTACACCACCGAAGATTACACTACCGCTCACAGGCTGCTTTAATTAAACTACAGATCTATCGACTCGCCTGTCTGTGGACATGTATAAATTGTATACCCAGTTTAAATGTACCATCGTGCATATATATTAAAATTTGCTTGCATAATATGATGTGTAGTATGTAATTCTGAAATCAATATAGAGTATAGTATATTAGATTATCGCAAAGCAGTCGTGTACTGACAGCAACTAGTAGAACTTGCATAATTATGTTTCGTTTTATTTTGTATTGTGTATATTATGAAATGAATAAAACTGTTTAAAAAAGACCCATGAATTGTGGTCCTTGAATTATCTGCAATTGGCCTGTTTAGCCGTTTCCGCTCTTTAAGCTCATCCGATCCTCGCCAAACTTGAAAATGTTTGAGGTTATAATATCTTAGCCTAGTTTGATGATCCTCCAAATTGTCCCAGGAACTGCTGAGTTACGGCCTTTGATTTATCTAAAATTTGCCTTTTTATCAGTGGTGGCTCCTTATGTCCAACAGTTTTCATCCAATCTTTATATTTTAAAGACTGCTTTTAACCTAGAGGGGGCATACCTGTTTTGCAAACAGCTCTTGTTTACTATTTGAGACGTATCGGATTGTGTGATGAGTTACGAATAATCGTTGCAATTACAACCTATTTAGCAGAAATTAGGAATTTGAGTGTGGTCTTTTAAACTGCGCGGTGGTGATAACCAGAATACCCGGGGGAGACCCATCGGTACCCCTCCAGTATTGTGACCACCAACCAAACTCGGAGAGTCTCCTAACCGTGTTTAACCGTCACTGCAGTATTAAAGCATTAATAACGTTTATATATACCTAAGCATCGGCACATATATTTATAAAAACTAATATATAATTTAAATAATATGGCAATCTAAAAAATATATCTTCGCCTCAATGGTGACAAACGTATAATGATCACTTTTGACACGTTAACGTTCGCGATATCTATACGTCATGTTTAACGCACGAGGAAATTAGGGTCCTCAAGCGATACGCATCATGAGCGTCGGTGGTGTAAAGGTTAGCATGGTTGCCTTCCAAGCAGTCGATCCTGGTTCGATTGCCGGTCGACGCACTCATACATCTTGCGAATAACGTGTTAAATAGTCGTTACTCACAAACGTTTTTATCCCCTTGGTTTATTTTTTTTAAATTAAAATGAGTATTCACTATCCTATTACCTCCTGTTTACTTCATAAGTCATTAAAATATATTTTTTTTCATGACATAATGCGTGTAATGTTATCATATATCCGGCTTCAATTTCAGCCCAATCCCATGTCGACTTTGTAATCATGTAGTATGTTATTGTGTCCTAATAAATATGTTTAAACCAAAATATTTAAATATTTTACACTATTATTAGATCAATGTTCAATTTTTAGCAAAGCATAATTCGAAGGCTATTCGCATTCTTCTTAATAAAGTAGTAAATTGATGCTCAAAACACGTTTAAAATTAACTACAACCATAACCTGACAACAGCATTGTTACAATTCTTCAACAAGATCATCTAAGTGTAACTATTTCGATATGTGTTTTTAGTGGCATAAGAAAAACATTGCTGTTCTAGCAACCTTTTATAGACCCTAATGTATGGAAGCGTCCTAGGCCATAGTCTATATTGTTTTGTGTTCCATTATCTCATAATTAGGAGATACTAAGTCCTAATTACGATAAACTAAGTCCTAATTAGGAGACAATAGTCATAATTACGAGATACAAAGTCGTAATTCGGATATACTAAGTCCTAATTAGGAGATAGTAAGTAGTTATTAGGGGATAGTAGGTCCTAATTAGGAGATACTTACTCCTAATTAGTAGATAATAAGTCCTAATTACGAGATAACAAGTCCTAATAAGGATACTATCTCCAAATTAGGACTTATATTTCGTAATTAGGAATAAGTATCTCATAATTAGGACGTACTATCTCTTAATTGGGAATTACTATCTCCTAATTATGAGATACTATCTCATATTACGGACTTAGCATCTCGTAATTAGGAATTTGTATCTCCTAATTAGGACTTCAAGTCCAAGTCCAAATTTTATTGCATAAACATCACACAATGTTAAAGCAAAATAAATAATACTGACATGGAGAAGTACACAGTTACAAGAAAATACAACAAACCAGTGTTGAGCATCACAAACATTAATGCATATTATAACAATTATGAAGTATATCATTACACTGATAAATTCAAACAGCATGGTGGAAATTTTACTAGTGTAAAATGTACAATAAAATAAGTGTAAATTCAAGTATCTATTCTTAGTTTCTCGGCAATATATATATATATATATATAGCGATATTGTCTTACGTAGAACAATTATGAACAAGTTAAATCATTACAGTGATTAATTCAAACAGCATGATGGAAATGTTACTAGTGTAAAACGTACAATAAAATAAACCTAATTATGAGATACTATGTCCTAATCAGGACTTCGTATCTCCTAATCAGGACTTCGTATCTTCTAATTAGCACTTCGTACCTCGTAATTAGGACTTAGATCTCCTAATTATGAGATAATGGAATACAAAAATAATACAGACTGTGACAGTGGGACGCTAATGTCCGTAAAAGCGTGTTATTTTTGTGGATAACAGTTTAAAGTAACGTGGCATTATTTCGTATCAACAATCATACAAACTGCAACAAATGTATATGTAATAACTATCTAACCTAACCGTTTATGTGTATTTGTAAGCTGTGTATTTGTAAGCACATCATCGGTCATTGTTTAAATAGACGTTCAATGTATTTTATATTGAAGTTGAGCATTCGTGGTTTAAAACAATATATTGCCACGTCGATTATTGTTCTCTTGCCAAACCAAAAAAACGTGCGTCGGCCGGGAATCGAACCCGGATCGGCTGCTTGGAAGGCAACCATGCTAACCTTTACACCACCGACGCTTACACTACCGCTAACAGGCTGCTTTAATTAAACTACAGATCAATCGACTCGCCTGTCTGTGGACATGTATAAATTGTATACCCAGTTTAAATGTACCATCGTGCATATATATTAAAATTTGCTTGCATAATATGATGTGTAGTATGTAATTCTGAAATCAATATAGAGTATAGTATATTAGATTATCGCAAAGCAGTCGTGTACTGACAGCAACTAGTAGAACTTGCATAATTATGTTTCGTTTTATTTTGTATTGTGTATATTATGAAATGAATAAAACTGTTTAAAAAAGACCCATGAATTGTGGTCCTTGAATTATCTGCAATTGGCCTGTTTAGCCGTTTCCGCTCTTTAAGCTCATCCGATCCTCGCCAAACTTGAAAATGTTTGAGGTTATAATATCTTAGCCTAGTTTGATGATCCTCCAAATTGTCCCAGGAACTGCTGAGTTACGGCCTTTGATTTATCTAAAATTTGCCTTTTTATCAGTGGTGGCTCCTTATGTCCAACAGTTTTCATCCAATCTTTATATTTTAAAGACTGCTTTTAACCTAGAGGGGGCATACCTGTTTTGCAAACAGCTCTTGTTTACTATTTGAGACGTATCGGATTGTGTGATGAGTTACGAATAATCGTTGCAATTACAACCTATTTAGCAGAAATTAGGAATTTGAGTGTGGTCTTTTAAACTGCGCGGTGGTGATAACCAGAATACCCGGGGGAGACCCATCGGTACCCCTCCAGTATTGTGACCACCAACCAAACTCGGAGAGTCTCCTAACCGTGTTTAACCGTCACTGCAGTATTAAAGCATTAATAACGTTTATATATACCTAAGCATCGGCACATATATTTATAAAAACTAATATATAATTTAAATAATATGGCAATCTAAAAAATATATCTTCGCCTCAATGGTGACAAACGTATAATGATCACTTTTGACACGTTAACGTTCGCGATATCTATACGTCATGTTTAACGCACGAGGAAATTAGGGTCCTCAAGCGATACGCATCATGAGCGTCGGTGGTGTAAAGGTTAGCATGGTTGCCTTCCAAGCAGTCGATCCTGGTTCGATTGCCGGCCGACGCACTCATACATCTTGCGAATAACGTGTTAAATAGTCGTTACTCACAAACGTTTTTATCCCCTTGGTTTATTTTTTTTAAATTAAAATGAGTATTCACTATCCTATTACCTCCTGTTTACTTCATAAGTCATTAAAATATATTTTTTTTCATGACATAATGCGTGTAATGTTATCATATATCCGGCTTCAATTTCAGCCCAATCCCATGTCGACTTTGTAATCATGTAGTATGTTATTGTGTCCTAATAAATATGTTTAAACCAAAATATTTAAATATTTTACACTATTATTAGATCAATGTTCAATTTTTAGCAAAGCATAATTCGAAGGCTATTCGCATTCTTCTTAATAAAGTAGTAAATTGATGCTCAAAACACGTTTAAAATTAACTACAACCATAACCTGACAACAGCATTGTTACAATTCTTCAACAAGATCATCTAAGTGTAACTATTTCGATATGTGTTTTTAGTGGCATAAGAAAAACATTGCTGTTCTAGCAACCTTTTATAGACCCTAATGTATGGAAGCGTCCTAGGCCATAGTCTATATTGTTTTGTGTTCCATTATCTCATAATTAGGAGATACTAAGTCCTAATTACGATAAACTAAGTCCTAATTAGGAGACAATAGTCATAATTACGAGATACAAAGTCGTAATTCGGATATACTAAGTCCTAATTAGGAGATAGTAAGTAGTTATTAGGGGATAGTAGGTCCTAATTAGGAGATACTTACTCCTAATTAGTAGATAATAAGTCCTAATTACGAGATAACAAGTCCTAATAAGGATACTATCTCCAAATTAGGACTTATATTTCGTAATTAGGAATAAGTATCTCATAATTAGGACGTACTATCTCTTAATTGGGAATTACTATCTCCTAATTATGAGATACTATCTCATATTACGGACTTAGCATCTCGTAATTAGGAATTTGTATCTCCTAATTAGGACTTCAAGTCCAAGTCCAAAATTTATTGCATAAACATCATACAATGTTAAAGCAAAATAAATAATACTGACATGGAGAAGTACACAGTTACAAGAAAATACAACAAACAAGTGTTGAGCATCACAAACATTAATGCATATTATAACAATTATGAAGTTATATCATTGCACTGATAAATTCAAACAGCATGGTGGAAATTTTACTGCTGTAAAATGTACAATAAAATAAGTGTAAATTCAAGTATCTATTCTTAGATTCTCGGCAAAATATATAAATATAGCGATATTGTCTTACGTAGAACAATTATGAACAATCAAATCATTACAGTGATTAATTCAAACAGCATGATGGAAATGTTACTAGTGTAAAACGTACAATAAAATTAACCTAATTATGAGATACTATCTCCTAATCAGGACTTCGTATCTCCTAATCAGGACTTCGTATCTTCTAATTAGCACTTCGTACCTCGTAATTAGGACTTAGATCTCCTAATTATGATATAATGGAATACAAAAATAATATAGACTGTGTCAGTGGGACGCTAATGTCCGTAAAAGCGTGTTATTTTTGTGGATAACAGTTTAAAGTAACGTGGCATTATTTCGTATCAACAATCATACAAACTGCAACAAATGTATATGTAACAACTATCTAACCTAACCATTTATGTGTATTTGTAAGCACATCATCGGTTATTTTTTAAATAGACGTTCAATGTATTTTATATTGAAGTTGAGTGGTTTAAAACAAAATATTGTCAAGCCAAACATAGCAAAAAAAACGTGCGTCGGCCGGGAATCGAACCCGGATCGGCTGCTTGGAAGGCAACCATGCTAACCTTTACACCACCGACGCTTACAATACCGGTAACAGGCTGCTTTAATTAAACTATAGATCTATCGACTCGCCTGTCTGTGGACATGTATAAATTGTATACCCAGTTTAAATGTACCATCGTGCATATATATTAAAATTTGCTTGCATAATATGATGTGTATTATGTAATTCTGAAATCAATATAGAGTATAGTATATTAGATTATTGCAAAGCAGTCGTGTACTGACTGCAAATAGTAGAACTTGCATAATTATGTTTTGTTTTATTTTGTATTGTGTATATTATGAAATGAATAAAACTGTTTGAAAAAAAGCCCCATGAATTGTGGAGTTATGGTCCTTGAATTATCGGCAATTGGCCTGTTTAGCCGTTTCCGCTCTTTAAGCTCATCCGATCCTCGCCAAACTTGAAAATGTTTGAGGTTATAATATCTTAGCCTAGTTTGATGATCCTCCAAATTGTCCCAGGAACTGCTGAGTTACGGCCTTTGATTTATCTAAAATTTGCCTTTTTATCAGTGGTGGCTCCTTATGTCCAACAGTTTTCATCCAATCTTTATATTTTAAAGACTGCTTTTAACCTAGAGGGGGCATACCTGTTTTGCAAACAGCTCTTGTTTACTATTCGAGAGGTATCGGGATGTGTGATGAGTTACGAATAATCGTTGCAATTACAACCTATTGAGCAGAAATTAGGAATTTGAGTGTGGTCTTTCAAACTGCGCGGTGGTGATAACCAGAATACCCGGGGGAGACCCATCGGTACCCCTCCAGTATTGCGACCACCAACCAAACTCGGAGAGTCTCCTAACCGTGTTTAACCGTCACTGCAGTATTAAAGCATTAATAACGTTTATATATACCTAAGCATCGGCACATATATTTATAAAAACTAATATATAATTTAAATAATATGGCAATCTAAAAAATATATCTTCGCCTCAATGGTGACAAACGTATAATGATCACTTTTGACACGTTAACGTTCGCGATATCTATACGTCATGTTTAACGCACGAGGAAATTAGGGTCCTCAAGCGACACGCATCATGAGCGTCGGTGGTGTAAAGGTTAGCATGGTTGCCGATCCTGGTTGGATTCCCGGCCGACGCACTCATACATCTTGCGAATAACCTGTTAAATAGTCGTTACTCACAAACGTGTTTATCCTCTTGGTTTATTTTTTTTTAATTAAAATGAGTATTCACTATCCTATTACCTCCTGTTTACTTCATAAGTCATGAAAATAATTTTTTTTTCATGACATAATGCGTGTAATGTTATCATATATCCGGCTTCAATTTCAGCCCAATCCCATGTCGACTTTGTAATTATGTAGTATGTTATTGTGTCCTAATAAATATGTTTAACCAAAATATTTAAATATTTTACATTATTATTAGATCAATCTTCAATTTTTAGCAAAGCATAATTCGAAGGCTATTCGCATTCTTCTTAATAAAGTAGTAAATTGATGCTCAAAACACGTTTAAAATTAACTACAACCATAACCTGACAACAGCATTGTTACAATTCTTCAACAAGATCATCTAAGTGTAACTATTTCGATATGTGTTTAGTGGCATAAGAAAAACATTGCTGTTGTAGGAACCTTTTATAGACCCTAATGTATGGAAGCGTCCTAGGCCATAGTCTATATTGTTTTTGTGTTCCATTATCTCATAATTAGGAGATACTAAGTCCTAATTACGATAAACTAATTCCTAATTAGGAGATAATTAGTCATAATTACGAGATACAAAGTCGTAATTCGGATATACTAAGTCCTAATTAGGAGATATTAAGTAGTTATTAGGGGATAGTAGGTCCTAATTAGGAGATACTTACTCCTACTTAATAGATAATAAGTCCTAATTACGAGATAACAAGTCCTAATAAGGATACTATCTCCAAATTAGGACTTATATCTCGTAATTAGGAATAAGTATCTCATAATTAGGACGTACTATCTCTTAATTGGGAATTACTATCTCCTAATTATGAGATACTATCTCATATTACGGACTTAGCATCTCGTAATTAGGAATTTGTATCTCCTAATTAGGACTTCAAGTCCAAGTCCAAATTTTATTGCATAAACATCACACAATGTTAAAGCAAAATAAATAATACTGACATGGAGAAGTACACAGTTACAAGAAAATACAACAAACCAGTGTTGAGCATCACAAACATTAATGCATATTATAACAATTATGAAGTTATATCATTACACTGATAAATTCAAACAGCATGGTGGAAATTTTACTAGTGTAAAATGTACAATAAAATAAGTGTAAATTCAAGTATCTATTCTTAGTTTCTCGGCAATATATATATATATATATAGCGATATTGTCTTACGTAGAACAATTATGAACAAGTTAAATCATTACAGTGATTAATTCAAACAGCATGATGGAAATGTTACTAGTGTAAAACGTACAATAAAATAAACCTAATTATGAGATACTATGTCCTAATCAGGACTTCGTATCTCCTAATCAGGACTTCGTATCTTCTAATTAGCACTTCGTACCTCGTAATTAGGACTTAGATCTCCTAATTATGAGATAATGGAATACAAAAATAATACAGACTGTGACAGTGGGACGCTAATGTCCGTAAAAGCGTGTTATTTTTGTGGATAACAGTTTAAAGTAACGTGGCATTATTTCGTATCAACAATCATACAAACTGCAACAAATGTATATGTAATAACTATCTAACCTAACCGTTTATGTGTATTTGTAAGCTGTGTATTTGTAAGCACATCATCGGTCATTGTTTAAATAGACGTTCAATGTATTTTATATTGAAGTTGAGCATTCGTGGTTTAAAACAATATATTGCCACGTCGATTATTGTTCTCTTGCCAAACCAAAAAAACGTGCGTCGGCCGGGAATCGAACCCGGATCGGCTGCTTGGAAGGCAACCATGCTAACCTTTACACCACCGACGCTTACACTACCGCTAACAGGCTGCTTTAATTAAACTACAGATCTATCGACTCGCCTGTCTGTGGACATGTATAAATTGTATACCCAGTTTAAATGTACCATCGTGCATATATATTAAAATTTGCTTGCATAATATGATGTGTAGTATGTAATTCTGAAATCAATATAGAGTATAGTATATTAGATTATCGCAAAGCAGTCGTGTACTGACAGCAACTAGTAGAACTTGCATAATTATGTTTCGTTTTATTTTGTATTGTGTATATTATGAAATGAATAAAACTGTTTAAAAAAGACCCATGAATTGTGGTCCTTGAATTATCTGCAATTGGCCTGTTTAGCCGTTTCCGCTCTTTAAGCTCATCCGATCCTCGCCAAACTTGAAAATGTTTGAGGTTATAATATCTTAGCCTAGTTTGATGATCCTCCAAATTGTCCCAGGAACTGCTGAGTTACGGCCTTTGATTTATCTAAAATTTGCCTTTTTATCAGTGGTGGCTCCTTATGTCCAACAGTTTTCATCCAATCTTTATATTTTAAAGACTGCTTTTAACCTAGAGGGGGCATACCTGTTTTGCAAACAGCTCTTGTTTACTATTTGAGACGTATCGGATTGTGTGATGAGGTACGAATAATCGTTGCAATTACAACCTATTTAGCAGAAATTAGGAATTTGAGTGTGGTCTTTTAAACTGCGCGGTGGTGATAACCAGAATACCCGGGGGAGACCCATCGGTACCCCTCCAGTATTGTGACCACCAACCAAACTCGGAGAGTCTCCTAACCGTGTTTAACCGTCACTGCAGTATTAAAGCATTAATAACGTTTATATATACCTAAGCATCGGCACATATATTTATAAAAACTAATATATAATTTAAATAATATGGCAATCTAAAAAATATATCTTCGCCTCAATGGTGACAAACGTATAATGATCACTTTTGACACGTTAACGTTCGTGATATCTATACGTCATGTTTAACGCACGAGGAAATTAGGGTCCTCAAGCGATACGCATCATGAGCGTCGGTGGTGTAAAGGTTAGCATGGTTGCCTTCCAAGCAGTCGATCCTGGTTCGATTGCCGGCCGACGCACTCATACATCTTGCGAATAACGTGTTAAATAGTCGTTACTCACAAACGTTTTTATCCCCTTGGTTTATTTTTTTTAAATTAAAATGAGTATTCACTATCCTATTACCTCCTGTTTACTTCATAAGTCATTAAAATATATTTTTTTTCATGACATAATGCGTGTAATGTTATCATATATCCGGCTTCAATTTCAGCCCAATCCCATGTCGACTTTGTAATCATGTAGTATGTTATTGTGTCCTAATAAATATGTTTAAACCAAAATATTTAAATATTTTACACTATTATTAGATCAATGTTCAATTTTTAGCAAAGCATAATTCGAAGGCTATTCGCATTCTTCTTAATAAAGTAGTAAATTGATGCTCAAAACACGTTTAAAATTAACTACAACCATAACCTGACAACAGCATTGTTACAATTCTTCAACAAGATCATCTAAGTGTAACTATTTCGATATGTGTTTTTAGTGGCATAAGAAAAACATTGCTGTTCTAGCAACCTTTTATAGACCCTAATGTATGGAAGCGTCCTAGGCCATAGTCTATATTGTTTTTGTGTTCCATTATCTCATAATTAGGAGATACTAAGTCCTAATTACGATAAACTATGTCCTAATTAGGAGATAATTAGTCATAATTACGAGATACAAAGTCGTAATTCGGATATACTAAGTCCTAATTAGGAGATAGTAAGTAGTTATTAGGGGATAGTAGGTCCTAATTAGGAGATACTTACTCCTAATTAATAGATAATAAGTCCTAATTACGAGATAACTAGTCCTAATAAGGATACTATCTCCAAATTAGGACTTATATCTCGTAATTAGGAATAAGCATCTCATAATTAGGACGTACTATCTCTTAATTGGGAATTACTATCTCCTAATTATGAGATACTATCTCATATTACGGACTTAGCATCTCGTAATTAGGAATTTGTATCTCCTAATTAGGACTTCAAGTCCAAGTCCAAAATTTATTGCATAAACATCATACAATGTTAAAGCAAAAGAAATAATACTGACATGGAGAAGTACACAGTTACAAGAAAATACAACAAACCAGTGTTGAGCATCACAAACATTAATGCATATTATAACAATTATGAAGTTATATCATTACACTGATAAATTCAAACAGCATGGTGGAAATTTTACTAGTGTAAAATGTACAATAAAATAAGTGTAAATTCAAGTATCTATTCTTAGTTTCTCGGCAATATATATATATACAGCGATATTGTCTTACGTAGAACAATTATGAACCAGTTAAATCATTACAGTGATTAATTCAAACAGCATGATGGAAATGTTACTAGTGTAAAACGTACAATAAAATAGACCTAATTATGAGATACTATGTCCTAATCAGGACTTCGTATCTCCTAATCAGGACTTCGTATCTTCTAATTAGCACTTCGTACCTCGTAATTAGGACTTAGATCTCCTAATTATGAGATAATGGAATACAAAAATAATACAGACTGTGACAGTGGGACGCTAATGTCCGTAAAAGCGTGTTATTTTTGTGGATAACAGTTTAAAGTAACGTGGCATTATTTCGTATCAACAATCATACAAACTGCAACAAATGTATATGTAACAACTATCTAACCTAACCATTTATGTGTATTTGTAAGCACATCATCGGTTATTTTTTAAGTAGACGTTCAATGTATTTTATATTGAAGTTGAGCATTCGTGGTTTAAAACAATATATGGTTTATTCAATATACAATAGACATACAGTCCGTGAGTATACATGATATACAAAAGTAAATAAATACATACACGGTGGTCATCTGTATAATACAATTAATTATAAGTAAATTACTAGCTGTTATAATACATTTCACAATAATAATACTATCAATATTATAATAAGTAATATATAATATAATATTATATAATAAATCAAAATACAGTGCATTAGGTAAAGCGAGAAGTCAAGTGTGCAAAGCAAGAAATGTTAATCGTACTAATATTTATACATATTTCGTTCAGTAAATGCTTTATGAACATACATAGCTAGGTTTCTGTTAACAATTGCATTGTCAGACTGCATTAATTCTATATATTTTGGTACATTAGGTCTTTTCCAGTAATACTGTTTGATATACAATTTTCTAATATCAGTATATAGTGAACATTCTAGTATAAAATGAAACTCATCTTCAATAACATTACAATGCTGACATTTTCTTTCTTGGAAAGGTATTGGTTCAGGTTTATGCCATCTACCTGATTCCACTTCTAGCCTGTGGGAAGAAACTCTTAATTTACAAAGATTATATCTAAATTTATTAATACTGACATGTTTTAAGTAAGGTTGAAATTCAAATTTACAAAACATATTGTAATTTTTTGCTCTTGATGAATTATTTAGTTCTGTCATCCAGTTTTGTATAAAAGCATCAGTTATTCTAGATTTAACAAAACATAAGAAACACTTTTCATCACCTACACCTTGGTTAATCCATGAATAATGTAAACCACCAATAATATATTGCCACGTCGATTATTGTTCTCATAGCAAAAAAAACGTGCGTCGGCCGGGAATCGAACCCGGATCGGCTGCTTGGAAGGCAACCATGCTAACCTTTACACCACCGACGCTTACACTACCGCTAACAGGCTGCTTTAATTAAACTACAGATCTATCGACTCGCCTGTCTGTGGACATGTATAAATTGTATACCCAGTTTAAATGTACCATCGTGCATATATATTAAAATTTGCTTGCATAATATGATGTGTAGTATGTAATTCTGAAATCAATATAGAGTATAGTATATTAGATTATCGCAAAGCAGTCGTGTACTGACAGCAACTAGTAGAACTTGCATAATTATGTTTCGTTTTATTTTGTATTGTGTATATTATGAAATGAATAAAACTGTTTAAAAAAGACCCATGAATTGTGGTCCTTGAATTATCTGCAATTGGCCTGTTTAGCCGTTTCCGCTCTTTAAGCTCATCCGATCCTCGCCAAACTTGAAAATGTTTGAGGTTATAATATCTTAGCCTAGTTTGATGATCCTCCAAATTGTCCCAGGAACTGCTGAGTTACGGCCTTTGATTTATCTAAAATTTGCCTTTTTATCAGTGGTGGCTCCTTATGTCCAACAGTTTTCATCCAATCTTTATATTTTAAAGACTGCTTTTAACCTAGAGGGGGCATACCTGTTTTGCAAACAGCTCTTGTTTACTATTTGAGACGTATCGGATTGTGTGATGAGTTACGAATAATCGTTGCAATTACAACCTATTTAGCAGAAATTAGGAATTTGAGTGTGGTCTTTTAAACTGCGCGGTGGTGATAACCAGAATACCCGGGGGAGACCCATCGGTACCCCTCCAGTATTGTGACCACCAACCAAACTCGGAGAGTCTCCTAACCGTGTTTAACCGTCACTGCAGTATTAAAGCATTAATAACGTTTATATATACCTAAGCATCGGCACATATATTTATAAAAACTAATATATAATTTAAATAATATGGCAATCTAAAAAATATATCTTCGCCTCAATGGTGACAAACGTATAATGATCACTTTTGACACGTTAACGTTCGCGATATCTATACGTCATGTTTAACGCACGAGGAAATTAGGGTCCTCAAGCGATACGCATCATGAGCGTCGGTGGTGTAAAGGTTAGCATGGTTGCCTTCCAAGCAGTCGATCCTGGTTCGATTGCCGGTCGACGCACTCATACATCTTGCGAATAATGTGTTAAATAGTCGTTACTCACAAACGTTTTTATCCCCTTGGTTTATTTTTTTTAAATTAAAATGAGTATTCACTATCCTATTACCTCCTGTTTACTTCATAAGTCATTAAAATATATTTTTTTTCATGACATAATGCGTGTAATGTTATCATATATCCGGCTTCAATTTCAGCCCAATCCCATGTCGACTTTGTAATCATGTAGTATGTTATTGTGTCCTAATAAATATGTTTAAACCAAAATATTTAAATATTTTACACTATTATTAGATCAATGTTCAATTTTTAGCAAAGCATAATTCGAAGGCTATTCGCATTCTTCTTAATAAAGTAGTAAATTGATGCTCAAAACACGTTTAAAATTAACTACAACCATAACCTGACAACAGCATTGTTACAATTCTTCAACAAGATCATCTAAGTGTAACTATTTCGATATGTGTTTTTAGTGGCATAAGAAAAACATTGCTGTTCTAGCAACCTTTTATAGACCCTAATGTATGGAAGCGTCCTAGGCCATAGTCTATATTGTTTTGTGTTCCATTATCTCATAATTAGGAGATACTAAGTCCTAATTACGATAAACTAAGTCCTAATTAGGAGACAATAGTCATAATTACGAGATACAAAGTCGTAATTCGGATATACTAAGTCCTAATTAGGAGATAGTAAGTAGTTATTAGGGGATAGTAGGTCCTAATTAGGAGATACTTACTCCTAATTAGTAGATAATAAGTCCTAATTACGAGATAACAAGTCCTAATAAGGATACTATCTCCAAATTAGGACTTATATTTCGTAATTAGGAATAAGTATCTCATAATTAGGACGTACTATCTCTTAATTGGGAATTACTATCTCCTAATTATGAGATACTATCTCATATTACGGACTTAGCATCTCGTAATTAGGAATTTGTATCTCCTAATTAGGACTTCAAGTCCAAGTCCAAATTTTATTGCATAAACATCACACAATGTTAAAGCAAAATAAATAATACTGACATGGAGAAGTACACAGTTACAAGAAAATACAACAAACCAGTGTTGAGCATCACAAACATTAATGCATATTATAACAATTATGAAGTTATATCATTACACTGATAAATTCAAACAGCATGGTGGAAATTTTACTAGTGTAAAATGAACAATAAAATAAGTGTAAATTCAAGTATCTATTCTTAGTTTCTCGGCAATATATATATATATATATATAGCGATATTGTCTTACGTAGAACAATTATGAACAAGTTAAATCATTACAGTGATTAATTCAAACAGCATGATGGAAATGTTACTAGTGTAAAACGTACAATAAAATAAACCTAATTATGAGATACTATGTCCTAATCAGGACTTCGTATCTCCTAATCAGGACTTCGTATCTTCTAATTAGCACTTCGTACCTCGTAATTAGGACTTAGATCTCCTAATTATGAGATAATGGAATACAAAAATAATACAGACTGTGACAGTGGGACGCTAATGTCCGTAAAAGCGTGTTATTTTTGTGGATAACAGTTTAAAGTAACGTGGCATTATTTCGTATCAACAATCATACAAACTGCAACAAATGTATATGTAATAACTATCTAACCTAACCGTTTATGTGTATTTGTAAGCTGTGTATTTGTAAGCACATCATCGGTCATTGTTTAAATAGACGTTCAATGTATTTTATATTGAAGTTGAGCATTCGTGGTTTAAAACAATATATTGCCACGTCGATTATTGTTCTCTTGCCAAACCAAAAAAACGTGCGTCGGCCGGGAATCGAACCCGGATCGGCTGCTTGGAAGGCAACCATGCTAACCTTTACACCACCGACGCTTACACTACCGCTAACAGGCTGCTTTAATTAAACTACAGATCTATCGACTCGCCTGTCTGTGGACATGTATAAATTGTATACCCAGTTTAAATGTACCATCGTGCATATATATTAAAATTTGCTTGCATAATATGATGTGTAGTATGTAATTCTGAAATCAATATAGAGTATAGTATATTAGATTATCGCAAAGCAGTCGTGTACTGACAGCAACTAGTAGAACTTGCATAATTATGTTTCGTTTTATTTTGTATTGTGTATATTATGAAATGAATAAAACTGTTTAAAAAAGACCCATGAATTGTGGTCCTTGAATTATCTGCAATTGGCCTGTTTAGCCGTTTCCGCTCTTTAAGCTCATCCGATCCTCGCCAAACTTGAAAATGTTTGAGGTTATAATATCTTAGCCTAGTTTGATGATCCTCCAAATTGTCCCAGGAACTGCTGAGTTACGGCCTTTGATTTATCTAAAATTTGCCTTTTTATCAGTGGTGGCTCCTTATGTCCAACAGTTTTCATCCAATCTTTATATTTTAAAGACTGCTTTTAACCTAGAGGGGGCATACCTGTTTTGCAAACAGCTCTTGTTTACTATTTGAGACGTATCGGATTGTGTGATGAGTTACGAATAATCGTTGCAATTACAACCTATTTAGCAGAAATTAGGAATTTGAGTGTGGTCTTTTAAACTGCGCGGTGGTGATAACCAGAATACCCGGGGGAGACCCATCGGTACCCCTCCAGTATTGTGACCACCAACCAAACTCGGAGAGTCTCCTAACCGTGTTTAACCGTCACTGCAGTATTAAAGCATTAATAACGTTTATATATACCTAAGCATCGGCACATATATTTATAAAAACTAATATATAATTTAAATAATATGGCAATCTAAAAAATATATCTTCGCCTCAATGGTGACAAACGTATAATGATCACTTTTGACACGTTAACGTTCGCGATATCTATACGTCATGTTTAACGCACGAGGAAATTAGGGTCCTCAAGCGATACGCATCATGAGCGTCGGTGGTGTAAAGGTTAGCATGGTTGCCTTCCAAGCAGTCGATCCTGGTTCGATTGCCGGCCGACGCACTCATACATCTTGCGAATAACGTGTTAAATAGTCGTTACTCACAAACGTTTTTATCCCCTTGGTTTATTTTTTTTAAATTAAAATGAGTATTCACTATCCTATTACCTCCTGTTTACTTCATAAGTCATTAAAATATATTTTTTTTCATGACATAATGCGTGTAATGTTATCATATATCCGGCTTCAATTTCAGCCCAATCCCATGTCGACTTTGTAATCATGTAGTATGTTATTGTGTCCTAATAAATATGTTTAAACCAAAATATTTAAATATTTTACACTATTATTAGATCAATGTTCAATTTTTAGCAAAGCATAATTCGAAGGCTATTCGCATTCTTCTTAATAAAGTAGTAAATTGATGCTCAAAACACGTTTAAAATTAACTACAACCATAACCTGACAACAGCATTGTTACAATTCTTCAACAAGATCATCTAAGTGTAACTATTTCGATATGTGTTTTTAGTGGCATAAGAAAAACATTGCTGTTCTAGCAACCTTTTATAGACCCTAATGTATGGAAGCGTCCTAGGCCATAGTCTATATTGTTTTGTGTTCCATTATCTCATAATTAGGAGATACTAAGTCCTAATTACGATAAACTAAGTCCTAATTAGGAGACAATAGTCATAATTACGAGATACAAAGTCGTAATTCGGATATACTAAGTCCTAATTAGGAGATAGTAAGTAGTTATTAGGGGATAGTAGGTCCTAATTAGGAGATACTTACTCCTAATTAGTAGATAATAAGTCCTAATTACGAGATAACAAGTCCTAATAAGGATACTATCTCCAAATTAGGACTTATATTTCGTAATTAGGAATAAGTATCTCATAATTAGGACGTACTATCTCTTAATTGGGAATTACTATCTCCTAATTATGAGATACTATCTCATATTACGGACTTAGCATCTCGTAATTAGGAATTTGTATCTCCTAATTAGGACTTCAAGTCCAAGTCCAAAATTTATTGCATAAACATCATACAATGTTAAAGCAAAATAAATAATACTGACATGGAGAAGTACACAGTTACAAGAAAATACAACAAACAAGTGTTGAGCATCACAAACATTAATGCATATTATAACAATTATGAAGTTATATCATTGCACTGATAAATTCAAACAGCATGGTGGAAATTTTACTGCTGTAAAATGTACAATAAAATAAGTGTAAATTCAAGTATCTATTCTTAGTTTCTCGGCAAAATATATAAATATAGCGATATTGTCTTACGTAGAACAATTATGAACAATCAAATCATTACAGTGATTAATTCAAACAGCATGATGGAAATGTTACTAGTGTAAAACGTACAATAAAATTAACCTAATTATGAGATACTATCTCCTAATCAGGACTTCGTATCTCCTAATCAGGACTTCGTATCTTCTAATTAGCACTTCGTACCTCGTAATTAGGACTTAGATCTCCTAATTATGATATAATGGAATACAAAAATAATATAGACTGTGTCAGTGGGACGCTAATGTCCGTAAAAGCGTGTTATTTTTGTGGATAACAGTTTAAAGTAACGTGGCATTATTTCGTATCAACAATCATACAAACTGCAACAAATGTATATGTAACAACTATCTAACCTAACCATTTATGTGTATTTGTAAGCACATCATCGGTTATTTTTTAAATAGACGTTCAATGTATTTTATATTGAAGTTGAGTGGTTTAAAACAAAATATTGTCAAGCCAAACATAGCAAAAAAAACGTGCGTCGGCCGGGAATCGAACCCGGATCGGCTGCTTGGAAGGCAACCATGCTAACCTTTACACCACCGACGCTTACAATACCGGTAACAGGCTGCTTTAATTAAACTATAGATCCATCGACTCGCCTGTCTGTAGACATGTATAAATTGTATACCCAGTTTAAATGTACCATCGTGCATATATATTAAAATTTGCTTGCATAATATGATGTGTATTATGTAATTCTGAAATCAATATAGAGTATAGTATATTAGATTATTGCAAAGCAGTCGTGTACTGACTGCAAATAGTAGAACTTGCATAATTATGTTTTGTTTTATTTTGTATTGTGTATATTATGAAATGAATAAAACTGTTTGAAAAAAAGCCCCATGAATTGTGGAGTTATGGTCCTTGAATTATCGGCAATTGGCCTGTTTAGCCGTTTCCGCTCTTTAAGCTCATCCGATCCTCGCCAAACTTGAAAATGTTTGAGGTTATAATATCTTAGCCTAGTTTGATGATCCTCCAAATTGTCCCAGGAACTGCTGAGTTACGGCCTTTGATTTATCTAAAATTTGCCTTTTTATCAGTGGTGGCTCCTTATGTCCAACAGTTTTCATCCAATCTTTATATTTTAAAGACTGCTTTTAACCTAGAGGGGGCATACCTGTTTTGCAAACAGCTCTTGTTTACTATTCGAGAGGTATCGGGATGTGTGATGAGTTACGAATAATCGTTGCAATTACAACCTATTGAGCAGAAATTAGGAATTTGAGTGTGGTCTTTCAAACTGCGCGGTGGTGATAACCAGAATACCCGGGGGAGACCCATCGGTACCCCTCCAGTATTGCGACCACCAACCAAACTCGGAGAGTCTCCTAACCGTGTTTAACCGTCACTGCAGTATTAAAGCATTAATAACGTTTATATATACCTAAGCATCGGCACATATATTTATAAAAACTAATATATAATTTAAATAATATGGCAATCTAAAAAGTATATCTTCGCCTCAATGGTGACAAACGTATAATGATCACTTTTGACACGTTAACGTTCGCGATATCTATACGTCATGTTTAACGCACGAGGAAATTAGGGTCCTCAAGCGACACGCATCATGAGCGTCGGTGGTGTAAAGGTTAGCATGGTTGCCGATCCTGGTTGGATTCCCGGCCGACGCACTCATACATCTTGCGAATAACCTGTTAAATAGTCGTTACTCACAAACGTGTTTATCCTCTTGGTTTATTTTTTTTTAATTAAAATGAGTATTCACTATCCTATTACCTCCTGTTTACTTCATAAGTCATGAAAATAATTTTTTTTTCATGACATAATGCGTGTAATGTTATCATATATCCGGCTTCAATTTCAGCCCAATCCCATGTCGACTTTGTAATTATGTAGTATGTTATTGTGTCCTAATAAATATGTTTAACCAAAATATTTAAATATTTTACATTATTATTAGATCAATCTTCAATTTTTAGCAAAGCATAATTCGAAGGCTATTCGCATTCTTCTTAATAAAGTAGTAAATTGATGCTCAAAACACGTTTAAAATTAACTACAACCATAACCTGACAACAGCATTGTTACAATTCTTCAACAAGATCATCTAAGTGTAACTATTTCGATATGTGTTTAGTGGCATAAGAAAAACATTGCTGTTGTAGGAACCTTTTATAGACCCTAATGTATGGAAGCGTCCTAGGCCATAGTCTATATTGTTTTTGTGTTCCATTATCTCATAATTAGGAGATACTAAGTCCTAATTACGATAAACTAATTCCTAATTAGGAGATAATTAGTCATAATTACGAGATACAAAGTCGTAATTCGGATATACTAAGTCCTAATTAGGAGATACTAAGTAGTTATTAGGGGATAGTAGGTCCTAATTAGGAGATACTTACTCCTACTTAATAGATAATAAGTCCTAATTACGAGATAACAAGTCCTAATAAGGATACTATCTCCAAATTAGGACTTATATCTCGTAATTAGGAATAAGTATCTCATAATTAGGACGTACTATCTCTTAATTGGGAATTACTATCTCCTAATTATGAGATACTATCTCATATTACGGACTTAGCATCTCGTAATTAGGAATTTGTATCTCCTAATTAGGACTTCAAGTCCAAGTCCAAATTTTATTGCATAAACATCACACAATGTTAAAGCAAAATAAATAATACTGACATGGAGAAGTACACAGTTACAAGAAAATACAACAAACCAGTGTTGAGCATCACAAACATTAATGCATATTATAACAATTATGAAGTTATATCATTACACTGATAAATTCAAACAGCATGGTGGAAATTTTACTAGTGTAAAATGTACAATAAAATAAGTGTAAATTCAAGTATCTATTCTTAGTTTCTCGGCAATATATATATATATATATAGCGATATTGTCTTACGTAGAACAATTATGAACAAGTTAAATCATTACAGTGATTAATTCAAACAGCATGATGGAAATGTTACTAGTGTAAAACGTACAATAAAATAAACCTAATTATGAGATACTATGTCCTAATCAGGACTTCGTATCTCCTAATCAGGACTTCGTATCTTCTAATTAGCACTTCGTACCTCGTAATTAGGACTTAGATCTCCTAATTATGAGATAATGGAATACAAAAATAATACAGACTGTGACAGTGGGACGCTAATGTCCGTAAAAGCGTGTTATTTTTGTGGATAACAGTTTAAAGTAACGTGGCATTATTTCGTATCAACAATCATACAAACTGCAACAAATGTATATGTAATAACTATCTAACCTAACCGTTTATGTGTATTTGTAAGCTGTGTATTTGTAAGCACATCATCGGTCATTGTTTAAATAGACGTTCAATGTATTTTATATTGAAGTTGAGCATTCGTGGTTTAAAACAATATATTGCCACGTCGATTATTGTTCTCTTGCCAAACCAAAAAAACGTGCGTCGGCCGGGAATCGAACCCGGATCGGCTGCTTGGAAGGCAACCATGCTAACCTTTACACCACCGACGCTTACACTACCGCTAACAGGCTGCTTTAATTAAACTACAGATCTATCGACTCGCCTGTCTGTGGACATGTATAAATTGTATACCCAGTTTAAATGTACCATCGTGCATATATATTAAAATTTGCTTGCATAATATGATGTGTAGTATGTAATTCTGAAATCAATATAGAGTATAGTATATTAGATTATCGCAAAGCAGTCGTGTACTGACAGCAACTAGTAGAACTTGCATAATTATGTTTCGTTTTATTTTGTATTGTGTATATTATGAAATGAATAAAACTGTTTAAAAAAGACCCATGAATTGTGGTCCTTGAATTATCTGCAATTGGCCTGTTTAGCCGTTTCCGCTCTTTAAGCTCATCCGATCCTCGCCAAACTTGAAAATGTTTGAGGTTATAATATCTTAGCCTAGTTTGATGATCCTCCAAATTGTCCCAGGAACTGCTGAGTTACGGCCTTTGATTTATCTAAAATTTGCCTTTTTATCAGTGGTGGCTCCTTATGTCCAACAGTTTTCATCCAATCTTTATATTTTAAAGACTGCTTTTAACCTAGAGGGGGCATACCTGTTTTGCAAACAGCTCTTGTTTACTATTTGAGACGTATCGGATTGTGTGATGAGTTACGAATAATCGTTGCAATTACAACCTATTTAGCAGAAATTAGGAATTTGAGTGTGGTCTTTTAAACTGCGCGGTGGTGATAACCAGAATACCCGGGGGAGACCCATCGGTACCCCTCCAGTATTGTGACCACCAACCAAACTCGGAGAGTCTCCTAACCGTGTTTAACCGTCACTGCAGTATTAAAGCATTAATAACGTTTATATATACCTAAGCATCGGCACATATATTTATAAAAACTAATATATAATTTAAATAATATGGCAATCTAAAAAATATATCTTCGCCTCAATGGTGACAAACGTATAATGATCACTTTTGACACGTTAACGTTCGCGATATCTATACGTCATGTTTAACGCACGAGGAAATTAGGGTCCTCAAGCGATACGCATCATGAGCGTCGGTGGTGTAAAGGTTAGCATGGTTGCCTTCCAAGCAGTCGATCCTGGTTCGATTGCCGGCCGACGCACTCATACATCTTGCGAATAACGTGTTAAATAGTCGTTACTCACAAACGTTTTTATCCCCTTGGTTTATTTTTTTTAAATTAAAATGAGTATTCACTATCCTATTACCTCCTGTTTACTTCATAAGTCATTAAAATATATTTTTTTTCATGACATAATGCGTGTAATGTTATCATATATCCGGCTTCAATTTCAGCCCAATCCCATGTCGACTTTGTAATCATGTAGTATGTTATTGTGTCCTAATAAATATGTTTAAACCAAAATATTTAAATATTTTACACTATTATTAGATCAATGTTCAATTTTTAGCAAAGCATAATTCGAAGGCTATTCGCATTCTTCTTAATAAAGTAGTAAATTGATGCTCAAAACACGTTTAAAATTAACTACAACCATAACCTGACAACAGCATTGTTACAATTCTTCAACAAGATCATCTAAGTGTAACTATTTCGATATGTGTTTTTAGTGGCATAAGAAAAACATTGCTGTTCTAGCAACCTTTTATAGACCCTAATGTATGGAAGCGTCCTAGGCCATAGTCTATATTGTTTTTGTGTTCCATTATCTCATAATTAGGAGATACTAAGTCCTAATTACGATAAACTATGTCCTAATTAGGAGATAATTAGTCATAATTACGAGATACAAAGTCGTAATTCGGATATACTAAGTCCTAATTAGGAGATAGTAAGTAGTTATTAGGGGATAGTAGGTCCTAATTAGGAGATACTTACTCCTAATTAATAGATAATAAGTCCTAATTACGAGATAACTAGTCCTAATAAGGATACTATCTCCAAATTAGGACTTATATCTCGTAATTAGGAATAAGCATCTCATAATTAGGACGTACTATCTCTTAATTGGGAATTACTATCTCCTAATTATGAGATACTATCTCATATTACGGACTTAGCATCTCGTAATTAGGAATTTGTATCTCCTAATTAGGACTTCAAGTCCAAGTCCAAAATTTATTGCATAAACATCATACAATGTTAAAGCAAAAGAAATAATACTGACATGGAGAAGTACACAGTTACAAGAAAATACAACAAACCAGTGTTGAGCATCACAAACATTAATGCATATTATAACAATTATGAAGTTATATCATTACACTGATAAATTCAAACAGCATGGTGGAAATTTTACTAGTGTAAAATGTACAATAAAATAAGTGTAAATTCAAGTATCTATTCTTAGTTTCTCGGCAATATATATATATACAGCGATATTGTCTTACGTAGAACAATTATGAACCAGTTAAATCATTACAGTGATTAATTCAAACAGCATGATGGAAATGTTACTAGTGTAAAACGTACAATAAAATAGACCTAATTATGAGATACTATGTCCTAATCAGGACTTCGTATCTCCTAATCAGGACTTCGTATCTTCTAATTAGCACTTCGTACCTCGTAATTAGGACTTAGATCTCCTAATTATGAGATAATGGAATACAAAAATAATACAGACTGTGACAGTGGGACGCTAATGTCCGTAAAAGCGTGTTATTTTTGTGGATAACAGTTTAAAGTAACGTGGCATTATTTCGTATCAACAATCATACAAACTGCAACAAATGTATATGTAACAACTATCTAACCTAACCATTTATGTGTATTTGTAAGCACATCATCGGTTATTTTTTAAGTAGACGTTCAATGTATTTTATATTGAAGTTGAGCATTCGTGGTTTAAAACAATATATGGTTTATTCAATATACAATAGACATACAGTCCGTGAGTATTCATGATATACAAAAGTAAATAAATACATACACGGTGGTCATCTGTATAATACAATTAATTATAAGTAAATTACTAGCTGTTATAATACATTTCACAATAATAATACTATCAATATTATAATAAGTAATATATAATATAATATTATATAATAAATCAAAATACAGTGCATTAGGTAAAGCGAGAAGTCAAGTGTGCAAAGCAAGAAATGTTAATCGTACTAATATTTATACATATTTCGTTCAGTAAATGCTTTATGAACATACATAGCTAGGTTTCTGTTAACAATTGCATTGTCAGACTGCATTAATTCTATATATTTTGGTACATTAGGTCTTTTCCAGTAATACTGTTTGATATACAATTTTCTAATATCAGTATATAGTGAACATTCTAGTATAAAATGAAACTCATCTTCAATAACATTACAATGCTGACATTTTCTTTCTTGGAAAGGTATTGGTTCAGGTTTATGCCATCTACCTGATTCCACTTCTAGCCTGTGGGAAGAAACTCTTAATTTACAAAGATTATATCTAAATTTATTAATACTGACATGTTTTAAGTAAGGTTGAAATTCAAATTTACAAAACATATTGTAATTTTTTGCTCTTGATGAATTATTTAGTTCTGTCATCCAGTTTTGTATAAAAGCATCAGTTATTCTAGATTTAACTAAACATAAGAAACACTTTTCATCACCTACACCTTGGTTAATCCATGAATAATGTAAACCACCAATAATATATTGCCACGTCGATTATTGTTCTCATAGCAAAAAAAACGTGCGTCCGGGAATCGAACCCGGATCGGCTGCTTGGAAGGCAACCATGCTAACCTTTACACCACCGACGCTTACACTACCGCTAACAGGCTGCTTTAATTAAACTACAGATCTATCGACTCGCCTGTCTGTGGACATGTATAAATTGTATACCCAGTTTAAATGTACCATCGTGCATATATATTAAAATTTGCTTGCATAATATGATGTGTATTATGTAATCCTTAAATCAATATAGAGCATAGTATATTAGATTATTGCAAAGCAGTCGTGTACTGACAGCAACTAGTAGAACTTGCATAATTATGTTTTGTTTTATTTTGTATTGTGTATATTATGAATTGAATAAAACTGTTTAAAAAAGACCCATGAATTGTGGTCCTTGAATTATCTGCAATTGGCCTGTTTAGCCATTTCCGCTCTTTAAGCTCATCCGATCCTCGCCAAACTTGAAAATGTTTGAGGTTATAATATCTTAGCCTAGTTTGATGATCCTCCAAATTGTCCCAGGAACTGCTGAGTTACGGCCTTTGATTTATCTAAAATTTGCCTTTTTATCAGTGGTGGCTCCTTATGTCCAACAGTTTTCATCCAATCTTATATTTTAAAGACTGCTTTTAACCTAGAGGGGGGCATACCTGTTTTGGAAGCAGCTCTTGTTTACTATTTGAGACGTATCGGGATGTGTGATGAGTTACGAATAATCGTTGCAATTACAACCTATTTAGCAGAAATTAGGAATTTGAGTGTATATATTTAGTATCGTTCGATTATTCATTGAAGCATGAGAGTGGTTTGTAAACCAGTTTTTAGGTACCTATTTTTAGATGACCAATGAGAATTGATGCACATAGATCTCGTGCTTGTTTGAAAGTTATTTCAAATCATTCGGGTTTCGGACAAGCTCGAAAGCGCACGTATTTCCCACCCACCCGCCCTATTTGCTTGGTTTATGTTTATGTATTATTTGATATTATTGACTGTATGCGATTTGTTTTTTAGAAGATGAATTTCTGTCATCTCTGGTAGAATTGGATGAGGAATAGATGTGGGCATCAACGTGATGATTCCATTTTAAGATATATGTATTATATTATTTTTTTTGGTCAATTTTGTCCATATATTCTTTAATAATGCATTGTATATCTATCATGTTTGATTGGTATGTTTCCGAAGTACAATGCATGCAGTTAAGGAAATAAGGAAATTAGTAATCACAAAATTTTCATATCCTAATTAAGGATTTTTTCTTTTAAAATCAATCATAATTGTTTTAAGGAGGTTCGGGGGGTGATGAAGGCACCTTATAACTGGTTTAGAGCCTCGGGTCCTCGTACGTCCTCCTGTTATACAAAAATAAAAATAAAAAAATACAACAGTTGAGGTTGCGTATCCCGCTCGCAGTTTTCCCGAACCGTTCATTGTTACTGTGCATGTAGAGCGTGTGATATGAAGTCATATACATGCCTCTCTGCATTAGGGCAATGAACACGTATAGAAACGTAACTCAGTTAACACTATATGCATAGATTATAATGCAATATTGGAGTTCATGATAGTTTGTGCATGACTTGGCCTGTTTTACTGTATGTTGGTAACGTCGATATAGATTAAACGTGCTTGCCGAGCCATATCTTCCATACATGCGTTTGTTGTTATTCATTTATATGAATAAGAGTTAGAGATTAAATATTTTATGTTTGTCTGAATGAAATGAAAGAAAACATAAGGTCTTTTAAACTGTGCGGTGGTGATAACCAGAATACCCGGGGGAGACCCATCGGTACCCCTCCAGTATTGTGACCACCAACCAAACTCGGAGAGTCTCCTAACCGTGTTTAACCGTCACTGCAGTATTAAAGCATTAATAACGTTTATATATACCTAAGCATCGGCACATATATTTATAAAAACTAATATATAATTTAAATAATGTGGCAATCTAAAAAATATATCTTCGCCTCAATGGTGACAAACGTATAATGATCACGTTTGACACGTTAACGTTCGCGATATCTATACGTCATGTTTAACGTACGAGGAAATTAGGGTCCTCAAGCGATACGCATCATGAGCGTCGGTGGTGTAAAGGTTAGCATGGTTGCCTTCCAAGCAGTCGATCCTGGTTCGATTCCCGGCCGACGCACTCATACATCTTGCGAATAACGTGTTAAATAGTCGTTACTCACAAACGTTTTAATCCTCTTGGTTAATTTATTTTTTATTAAAATGAGTATTCACTATCCTATTACCTCCTGTTTACTTCATAAGTCATTAAAATAATTTTTTTTTCATGACATAATGCGTGTAATGTTATCATATATCCGGCTTCAATTTGAGCCCAATCCCATGTCGACTTCGTAATTATGTAGTATGTTATTGTGTCCTAATAAATATGTTTAAACCAAAACATTTAAATATTTTACATTATTATTAGATCAATCTTCAATTTTTAGCAAATCATAATTCGAAGGCTATTCGCATTCTTCTTAATAAAGTAGTAAATTGATGCTCAAAACACGTTTAAAATTAACTACAACCATAACCTGACAACAGCATTGTTACAATTCTTCAACAAGATCATCTAAGATCATCTAAGTGTAACTATTTCGATATGTGTTTAGTGGCATAAGAAAAACATTGCTGTTGTAGGAACCTTTTATAGACCCTAATGTATGGAAGCGTCCTAGGCCATAGTCTATATTGTTTTTGTGTTCCATTATCTCATAATTAGGAGATACTAAGTCCTAATTACGATAAACTAAGTCCTAATTAGGAGACAATAGTCATAATTACGAGATACAAAGTCGTAATTCGGATATACTAAGTCCTAATTAGGAGATATTAAGTAGTTATTAGGGGATAGTAGGTCCTAATTAGGATATACTTACTCCTAATTAGTAGATAATAAGTCCTAATTACGAGATAACAAGTCCTAATAAGGATACTATCTCCAAATTAGGACTTATATTTCGTAATTAGGAATAAGTATCTCATAATTAGGACGTACTATCTCTTAATTGGGAATTACTATCTCCTAATTATGAGATACTATCTCATATTACGAACTTAGCATCTCGTAATTAGGAATTTGTATCTCCTAATTAGGACTTCAAGTCCAAGTCCAAAATTTATTGCATAAACATCATACAATGTTAAAGCAAAATAAATACAACAAACAATTGTTGAGCATCACAAACATTAATGCATATTATAACAATTATGAAGTTATATCATTGCACTCATAAATTCAAACAGCATGGTGGAAATTTTACTAGTGTAAAATGTACAATAAAATAAGTGTAAATTCAAGTATCTATTCTTAGTTTCTCGGCAAAATATATAAATATAGTGATATTGTCTTACGTAGAACAATTATGAACTATCAAATCATTACAGTAATTAATTCAAACAGCATGATGGAAATGTTACTAGTGTAAAACGTACAATAAAATAAACCTAATTATGAGATACTATCTCCTAATCAGGACTTCGTATCTCCTAATCAGGACTTCGCATCTTCTAATTAGCACTTCGTACCTCGTAATTAGGACTTAGATCTCCTAATTATGAGATAATGGAATACAAAAATAATATAGACTGTGACAGTGGGACGCTAATGTCCCTAAAAGCGTGTTATTTTTGTGGATAACAGTTTAAAGTAACGTGGCATTATTTCGTATCAACAATCATACAAACTGCAACAAATGTATATGTAACAACTATCTAACCTAACCATTTATGTGTATTTGTAAGCTGTGTATTTGTAAGCACATCATCGGTTATT
Source organism: Congeria kusceri (assembly GCA_027627225.1). Lineage (NCBI taxonomy): Eukaryota > Metazoa > Mollusca > Bivalvia > Myida > Dreissenidae > Congeria > Congeria kusceri. The sequence continues at coordinate 7,232,336 of CM051034.1, read as the reverse complement.
TTTTAAATAGACGTTCAATATATTTTATATTGAAGTTGAGCATTCGTGGTTTAAAACAATATATTGCCACGTCGATTATTGTTCTCTTGCCAAACCTAAAAAAACGTGCGTCGGCCGGGAATCGAACCCGGATCGGCTGCTTGGAAGGCAACCATGCTAACCTTTACACCACCGACGCTTACACTACCGCTAACAGGCTGCTTTAATTAAACTACAGATCTATCGACTCGCCTGTCTGTGGACATGTCTTGTTTTTAGTACTTAGGCCCGTAACAGAAATTATTGTGGTTCCGGTAACCCGACCGACGTATTTTTTGCTGGCAATCCTAAAACATTTTGATTTTAAACCGTTCAGAAAAATATCATGTTACGAAGCATGACTGAGTACGATTCCGCAAAATGTGGCCTTCTGGCGATTCAATATTGTTTTTAAGGTAGAAAAGTGTTTTGTCTCAGTTTTCAATTTATGCTTAAGTTTGTAATTGTTACCGATTCTGGACTGAGTTTAGCTAACTAACTGTTATTTTATATAGGAATTATAATTTAAGTAATACAAGCAACGGTCAATTGTGTGTACTTAACAACACGTTTGTGGAAAACAAAATATTTCTCCATTTTGTTTGTGCATGGAATCTCGCATTAATTGTACTTTTTACATTTTTTTAAAACTAAATATAAATCATCGAGGCAACCCTCCTTCTTAAGCAAGTTTACATTTTAATTTACATTAATACACATTTTTTTGTTATATGAATTAACTTAATTACTTAATTGGATCTTAATTAGCTTAATTAGATTTGTGCATAAAGTTGATTCACGTATACTGAAATTACTATAATCAGCCACGTATGCACATACGTCAGTTTTGACAGGCTGAATGGACCAACGCCACATTGCGTTGTGATCAGATAAACCTAAAGTACGTGACGTACGTTAACGTAAGCGTCGGTGCTGTAAAGGTTAGCATGATTGCCTTCCAAGCTGTCGATCCGTGTTCGATTCCCGGCCGACGCTCATATTTTTTGTTGTAGCTAATGAATGTTGATATTGATCAGACCAATATTCTGATATATATTATTAAACTGATTACGATAAATATATACAAAACCAAATTAATATAAATCAAATTCATGATATAAAATCAAGTCAAGGTTATAAAATCAGATTCAGGACCTATTTAATCAGATTTAGGACACAAACTCAGGGTCATGATGTTAATCCAGGTCAGGATACAAAACCAGAATCAGGCTACAATATAATCAGATTCGGGATACAAATCCAGATCAGAATAATAAAATCATGTTCATGATCTTTGATCAGATTCATGGGTAAAATCAGATTCTAGACACAAAACAAAATCATGACACAATTAGATTTAGGATAATATAATAAGATGATGTCTCATCTGCATCACGCATATAATAACAACGCTACTCTAGAAATACAACCATTTTAAATTTCTGAATACGTAGATGAATTTGTTTTATTTTCTTAATGCGCAAATGTTTTGCAAACAAATTTTGATTCTTAAAATGTTTTACACGAACTGAAATGATCTTCAAAAAGTACCAACAGTTAAAATTGATATCAGGGAAAAAAAATTTGCCTAGAATATAGTAAGGAAAGCTCCTTAGTATATACACTAAAATTCCCTGCTGTATGGGTAATCAGCCACGTATACACACTTTTGGACAGGTTGAAATAGACCAACGTCACATTGCGTTGTGAGTAATGTTAATGTGAGCGTTGGTGGTGTAAAGGTTAGCATGGTTGCCTTCCAAGCAGTCGATCCGGGTTCGATTCCCGGCCGACGCACTTATTTTTGTATATAATGAAAGTATCAGATATGTGGTATACAACAGATTACGAAGTATGTTAGATTCAGCATACACAACCAAATCATTATAAAATTAAATTCATGATATAAGATCAGATCCAGGATACAAAATCAGGTTGATGATACAAAATTCAGATTCAGGATACTATATAATCAGATTCAGGATACAAATCCAGATCAGAATACAAATAATCATATTCAGGATCTATAATCAGATTCATGGGTACAATCAGAATAAGGACACAAAACAAAACAAAATCATGCACAACCAGATTTTGGATAATATAATAAGATGATGTCACATCTGCATCATGATAATGATAATAACGCTATTCTAGAAGTGCAATCATTTTAAATTTCTGAATACGTAGATGAACTTGTTTGATTTCAGGTGCGCAAATGATTTGCAAAACAAATTTTGATTCTTAAAATGTTTTTCACGAAATGAAAGTATCTTTCAAAAAGTTCCGAAAAATTAAAATTGAGATCAGGGAATGTGTTTTTCGTAGAATTAAATTAAGGATAGATATCTGGTTTGTACAAATTCAATGCTGAATGGGTAATCAGCCACGTATACGCATACAACACTTGACAGCCTGAATGGACCAACGTCACATTGCGTTGTGATCAGATAAACCTAACGTACCGTTGACGTGAGCGTCGGTGGTGTAAAGGTTAGCATGGTTGCCTTCCAAGCAGTCGATCCGGGTTCGATTCCCGTCCGACGCACAGATGTTTTAATCGGATATATTCATTAGATATGTAATATAAAACAGATTGCGAAGAAAAAAAAAAGTCAGGATACTAAACCAAATCAGTATAAAATCAGATTCGGTATGTATAAAATCAAATCAGATTCGGTATGTATAAAATCAGATTCGGTATGTATAAAATCAGAATCGGAATGTATAAAATCAGATCCGGTATGTCTAAAATCAGAATAGGTATGTATAAAATCAGATTCGGAATGTATACAATCAGATTCGGTATGTATACAATCAGAATCGGTATGTATACAATCAGATTCGATTCGGTATGTATACAATCAGATTCGGTATGTATAAAATCAGATTCGGTATGTGTAAAATCAGATCCACATACAAAATCAGGATCAGGATACCAAACTAGATACTGATACAAAACCACATTTAGGATACAAAATTCAATGTATGATATATAATAATAATGAGATTCGGGATCTATAATTATAATCAAATTCAGGACACAGAGTATGGATAGAAATCAAATTCAGGATATAAATACCGATCAGAATATAAAAACAGATTCAAGATCTATAATCGTGTTCATCGGTAAATCTGGTGACAAAACAAAATCATGACACCATTAGATTCAGGATTATATAATGTCACATATAGTATGGAAAGATCCATTTGCATCATGTAAATGATAATAACGCTACTATAGAAATCCAATCATTTTAAATTTCAAAATACGTAGATGAATTTGTTTGATTTTCATTTGCGAAAATGATTTGCAAAACAAATGTTGATTCTTAAGATGTTTTGCACGAAATAAAATTATTTTCTAAAAAGTACTTAAAAAGTTAAAATTGAGATATAGGAATTTGTTTTTCGTAGAATATAGTAAGGAAGGATACCCCTAGCTGGTATATATACAATCAAATTCAATACTGTATGGGCAATCAGCCACGTATACACATTCGACAGGCAGAATGGACCAACGCCACTTTGCGTCGTGATCAGATAAACCTAACGTAAACGTTAACGTGTGCGTCGGTGGTGTAAAGGTTAGCATGGTTGCCTTCCAAGCAGTCGATCCGGGTTCGATTCCCGGCCGACGCATTTCCTTTTTGTTTTATCTTCAGTAAAACCTGAATATATGTACAGTTAATTTTAAATCGGAAGATTATTACTGTAATAAATATTGACATTATCGTCGAATATTCAATAGATAAGCTGTATTACTGGACTGTCCAGCGTAAACGGTATCCTATATAAGTAGTTTGTCCAATGTTATATTTAAGTCGGTAATTTATATATAATATTGTAACAACAAAGTCCTTCCCTATTAACGCCATATATATTATCGTGTTGAATATCAGACAGTAAATCAGTTGAATATTCGAATGTACAAACATTCGTTGCCATAATTTTGTATATTTTTATGCCCCCCTTCGAAGAAGTGGGGGTATCTTGCTTTGCACCTGTTCGTCGGTCGGTCGGTCGGTCGGTCGGCCGGATGGTCGGTCTGTCCGTAGACCAAATCGTTTCCGCACGATATATAGAGAACGCTTTGACCTACGATCATGAAAGTTGGTATGCTGGTTACTTGGGAGGAAAGAAAGACGCCTATACATTTTAAAGTCAACAGGTCAAAGGTCAAGGTCACCGTTCTAAAACTAGAAAAGCGATTTCCGCTCAATAACTTGAGAACACATCGAGATATTTTAATGAAACTTTATACACAGATACCTTATATCGAGACCTCAATTGGAATTGCATATGGGGTGGGTGGGGTCAAGGTCAAGGTCAGCGTTAATAAAAATAGAAAAACGGTTTCCGCTCAATAACTTGAGAACGCATGAGATATTTTAATGAAACTTCATACATAGATACCTTATATTGAGACCTCCCTTGGGATTGCATATGGGTGGGTGGGGTCAAGGTTACCGTTACTAAAAATAGAAAAACGGTCTCCGCTCAATAACTTGAGAACGCATCGAGATATTTTAATGAAACTTTATACATAGATACCGTATATCGAGACCTCGCTTGGGATTGCATATGGGGTGGGTGGGGTCAAGGTCACCGTTGCTAAAATAGAAAAACGGTTTCCGCTCAATAACGTGAGAACGCATCGATATATTTTAATGAAACTTCATAAATAAATACCTTTATTTGAGACCTCTCTTGGGATTTCATATGGTGTAGGTGTTGTCAAGGTCAAGGTCACCATTACTAAAAATAGAAAAACGGTTTCCGCTCAATAACTTGAGAACGCATCGAGATATTTTAATGAAACTTCATACATAGATACCATTTATCGAGACCTCGCTATAAAAAAAATCATAACAATTGCACATATTCACAACTTGGCTGCAAGTCGGGGGGGAGGGGGGTGCATACATGTTTTACAAACATCTCTTGATTATATTTTAATTTATACAACTTTATGTACCGATCCATACTATTTTATTTATAAAATATAATTTACGCAGAAAAGTGTGTGTGTTTCGAAGTTTATGAGGTTCTTCCGCGCCGAAGCTGCGTCATCAGTATGAGAGGACCCGGGGTGTGTCCCAGCACCTCTGCCGAATTTACTTTCAGACTCATCGAAAGTTGGGACGAATTTTGAATCATAGCTGCAATTTCCAATTATACATTTTTTACTGAGCTATTGTGTGGTGGGGGGGGGGTACACAGAGGAGACCCCACCTGTCCGGTATGGTGATCACCAACCAAACTCACATGTGCCGAGTGGGGAGCGAACCCGGGCAGCCTAGGTGAGAACCACTGCGATAGCCGGGCAGCCATTTTTGCTGAAATGAACGTTGTCAATAACTCATAGCAGAGCTCTACCTTTCCGTACGTACTCACTACAGGTAATGAACCGACGTACAACAGAGTGGAGAATTGTATCTTAACATATTAGTCGATTGTAACCAATAAAAAGCTTCCGCAAAGTTACTGCCCCTGTGCGTAAGTTTGCCACTATTAATATCACGTGAAATCAAAATCAAAAACAGTACGCCGTTAAGCAGAAGCAGAACACTGATTGTAAGCCATGTTCTGTTCCTATTTAAAATTTCATAACTTCCTATAATTTGATACAATGAAGTTACCCATCGATGTACTTTACATAAAACAACACTTAAACTGCTTTACGTGCGCTAAATGTACCTTGTATATGCATTTAATTCTGATTTAAACTTGTGTATAAATCTGCTACATCATTCTCAATGAGTATTGGTCAGTTTCAGGATGGCCTAACTTATGGCAATCAAGTACATGATTGCCAAAAGTTAGGCTATCCTGAAACTGACCAATAGAATGACGTACGTAACATGTCTACAACGTAGCAGAATATTTATCCTCGATTACCGTAAATTCGCGACCCTACCATTAAATGTCAATAATAAAATTATTTCAACAATTTGAACATAATATTTAGAACAAATATTTAAAAAAATATATATATACCGCTGTTTTTTTAACTTATTTATCCAAAACAACGTTTAAAACTTCTAGCAGGTCAACATTGTTTACGTAAGTGTCAAGCAGTCGCCATCTTATTTAACTATCATTGATTCGCGGATATGACGTCATCCCATCATTCCTAGAAAATAATCTTCAATTAGGCCGCATGTACAACAAGTTTTGGATTATCGTATTAACAGTGAATTTTATTTTTAAAAAAGAAATCTGAAATGTAATTCTTCCTTATCACAAAAGCACATTTAAGTAATACTATACCAGTGGGAAAAAACGTTTTTAGGTAAATTGATTATTTCATTTAAGGTGGCTTATAGATTCTAAAATCCAGGATGATTAAGTTTAAGCAAGAAAAACATAATCAATTACTGTTTTCATTTTGTTTGCAGTATATTATTGTACGTGTGTTTTTAATTTGTAGGTGAATAGAGCCTGTAAAATTTCCTAAATGCCTCTTGAGTAACCATAATTCTATGAAACAGGCTAAAATTCACTTAAAATTAAGGTACTGAAAAACACACAATAAACTTTGCTCGGCCTTAGTTACGACACACTGCCGAATCATGTCCCATATATGGAAGTTCTACTACAACATCGGACGAAAACAAAAAATTTCCGGTTTGTATTTGTATTGAAAACACAAAATGTAACTTCCTGGTGTTTTGGGAATAAGAAAACATGGTGTTTTTATATCAGGTATCATGCCCAATGCCTTTGTCTGTTTAAAATGCAGTTTCTTCACACAATATTCGGTCACATGGTCTATTGGACATGTATAAAGAAATTCCCGCGGCCACGTATGCGCATGCGCAAATGCCGTAGACGATCACGTGACAATAACAACATCTGCGAATCAATGGTAGTCGCGAATTTAGGGGAGTTGACGATAATAAAGTTTACACTGTGGAGGTCAGCGACATTTGTTTAAAAATGCAATAGTGTGTAGGTTTAAATTTCTCATGCATGTAAAATGAACGTGTTAATACAAATATTTATGGAACATTAATTAGGAATAGTTTCTCTGTCCAGGCATTAAATTTTATTGCAATCTGTTCACAATAACTTATTTCCTGACATGAAATTTTCTATCAAAATCCTGTCGGAACAATATAGACAAAAAGGGAAAACTTTCCACCACAGAATTGGTCCTTCCCTGGTATAGCCCGTCAGGAAAACATTGCCTATATAAAAAATATGTCAATGTTTTCTCAGGGCTTATAAATATAGCTACTGTTAGCATTAGTAACTTTAAATTCAAACTAGCGATAAAATAATGGATTTATAAAGGTGTATAATACAGGGAAAGTTGAAGCATTGGAAAAGATTAACTCTGCTACTAGAAAATATTAAATACACTTCAGCACGCTATTTAAAAGTTTATTACCATTCTGCATACTTTTTCATTTTTGGAATAGTTAACATTGTTCTATAGTGTAGTACCCAAATGTCCAGATTGGTAAAACGAAAATAAACCATACACACAGAAAAACTGCCTGCTAATATGCCCTAGTTCTTTCCATAGTAATACTCATAATGTATATGTTTTAGGTTACATACATTTTGAAAACTATTGTATGCAGGTATGGCTTATAGAACAGTTGAATACATTACACATGTAGTGTCCAGCTTAGCTGCCAGGAGGTCAGTATTGGTCAGTAGGGTCAATTTTAGTTAAAAGTGGGCATCTTGATATCTCATTTCACAAAGAAAACAATATTACAGATTTTCAGTACTAGGTCAAGATGAAGAGTTGGCTGGTGGTTTGCCTGTTTCTGTGTGTGACCTGTGATGTGGCAGCGGGTGTAGAAGTTCACGTGCGGACATCCGAGACTGTCGGACCTCTGAGGCATTTCTGGAAGTCAACAGGATTCTGGTAATCTCATTAGGCGATGATGTTCATATCAAATTTATTATACCAAAATTACAGTTTTTGACCTTACTTGTTGACAAATTATCCCTAAATTTCCTTAAAATGACAAAGCAAACTTTCTTCCAATGCACATTTGTATGAACATTATGGATAAACACGCATAACTGGTATTAATCTAAATTAATCCAATATTGGCCTCTTTTCCTGTGTATTCGGCCACTTAAGAGCTAAACTGCTTTTATACCATAAATGAACAAAATGTCAACACCAGTGATCTATCTATATAATATCTCTCCTCATAAATAATGACCAGATGATGTAGAGATCAGCCATTCACTAAGTTACTGACCAATTCTAGGAAGGGACCCTAGCAACCAGGAATTTGTCAGATGTTTCCTATCATTTGGTTGAGTCTTTATTTTGATAAGAAAACACTAAAATGTTGTTACAATTTGATATAATTCATTAGGAGCATTCTTTATTAAACTAACACATACTAGCATACTGTTTGAAAATGAATGTTTACAAAATTCTTGGCTTATGCACAAAATGTGTAGCAATTTTGGGGAATTTCTTTTTAAAATCTTAATTATCTCAGACAAAATCCGAAATTCGCAATTTTGAAAACAAAAAATAATATTTATGTGATAGAATTAACTCCATACAGATAACTTACACACGTTTTATAAAAAATAATAGTTAATTTCCATTATCTGGGGGTTGTTGAATCTATAGGAATGGCTGAATCTATAGGAAAGAAGGATTTTTTTACTTGAACTTTAGGAAAAATTGGACCTTATTTTTTCCCATTTTAAAATCATGCATTGCAATAATCATCCTTGTTGGAATTCCAATTGTTTCTTTTGTGACTTTGGCTTTCATTTGGCAATTCTGTTTCAGAATAGAAAAGTCGCAATTGTTTTTTTTGTTGCATAAACTACAATTACCCATAGATCGACAATTTTCAAAACTGAAGCTCTTACTCAGTTCTAATTGAAAACTCTGAGAAGAACTCTCATAAGAAAGGATCAATATATATCACATCTATTTCCTTTTAAAGCATACAATGGCATTTCTGATTGAGAAGTTCTTGAAAACATTTTCGTACCGCTAGAAGTAAATACAACCTGGCTAATTGTCTATTTCAGTCCCCCGCTCCCGCACAGTGATGCGGCTGCGTTTGATCTCGGCAGTGACATGCAGTATAACATTGCCATGCTGGGAGCAATTCCGAGGTCCGGTATCGAGCAGGTCCGAGTACACTGGCTGCTAGACCTGGTCACGGTGACGAGGTGATATACCTATGATTTGGCTTGTGGTCTGTTGCCGTATTCATTTTTGTGTGCATTTAGGCAATTAATTATGCCCCCCATAGAAGATTTCAGGGTATATTGTCTTGCTTATGTCTGTAGGTCCATCGGTCTGGTGATAAACCACTTCATTTCCGCTCACTAAGTGCAACAGTTTATATCCAATCCTCACAAAACTTGATATTTGAGAGATTGCTTTTAACCTAGAGGGGGCATAACTGTTTTACAAACAGCTCTTGTTTATATTTAGTTTTGTCAATTTCATGAACAATAAAAACAGTAGACTGTTTTATTCAGATTTTATTTTCATTTTGATATTTAAGTGAAAATCATACCATATGCATGAAAAAATATACCGCTACAAAAAGTAAAAAAAACACAAAAAAACTCTAGTTGAAATAACTTCCTAATAAAATGCCCAGTGACATGTACTATTGTTTTTGATTTGCCAATTCTTTGGAAAGTAAAAATGACTTAGACTTCAACAAAGTCAGATAAATTTGGCTAAAATCTTGCTCATTCAAGATAGGAAAATAATTCAGAGTTACATTTTTAGCTTTGTGTGGTGCGTACTTAGGTGAATACTTGGATTGATAGAAAAACGTTGACACTCATTGAGTGACCTCGCTCTTCAGCATGCCCCCCTTCAAGCCACCCGTGTATAACTTCACCAGCTTGGACAACCTGATAGACCTCCTGTACATCAACGGGCTCAGGCCCGGGTTTGAGCTCATGGGAAACCCGTCGGGGATATTCCGGGACTTTGAGGATAAAGCCACGCTTATGCTGTGGAAGGATCTTGTCATGCAGACGGCGCAACGTTACATCGGTATTTGAATTTTGGTGGACATGACATTATAAGGAGGCCCATGTGCTCAGACTTCTGTTTGTCAAAGTAGCAGATGCCAACGAAGTTGAACATTCTGCTCATAAAAATTCAGTTGGTGTACATTTAACCTAAAAAACTACAAATTAGTCAATATTAGCCTATTTTCAATAAAGTATGGTTAATTTGGTCAGATCTAAAGGTCTTTTATTGTTTAGGAAGGTTTTTGCACACTAATTACATACAAGGCATCTTACAAATAACATAGGACAAATATGTTTTTAGAAAACAATGAGTTCATACCGAAAACAAATACTTGCTTTTGAACAAAGTTATGTGTGTCCTATGTTTCAAATGATCGGCAGATGGAATGTCTTTGGAAATGTTATGTGTATCGTATGTTTCCAATGATCAGCAGATGGAATGTCTTTGGAAATGTTATGTGTATCCTTTGTTTCAAATGATCAGCAGATGGAATGTCTTTGGAAATGTTATGTGTGTCCTATGTTTCAAATGATCGGGCAGATGGAATGTCTTTGGAAATGTTATGTGTATCCTTTGTTTCAAATGATCAGCAGATGGAATGTCTTTGGAAATGTTATGTGTGTCCTATGTTTCAAATGATCGGCAGATGGAATGTCTTTGGAAATGTTATGTGTATCCTATGTTTCATATGATCGGCAGATGGAATGTCTTTGGAAATGTTATGTGTATCCTTTGTTTCAAATGATCGGCAGATGGAATGTCTTTGAAAATGTGATGTAATATGTGAAGTAGCAGTTAGTTTTCATATCACCAGGCATGTTACAGCTGTTGCTAAGTGCTGGGGCCACATTCCAGAAACATCTTAAGTTGATCTTAATATATTGTCACTTAAGTTCCAATTTGTGTAAGGTAATATTTTAAAAACTAAAGTCAAATTAATGAAACCAAGTACAGTTAAGTAAATAGTAGTTAATCATAAGCTGAAAATCGGTGTACATTTAGCAGAATTTCATGTATACATGAAATGAAATGCTTAAGAAAAATGATGATTTTAAGGCTAAGGATAAGATTTCACTTAAGATGTTTCTGGAATACAACCCCCTGGTGTCCTTTCCCACAGATCAATATGGTGCTGGCTGGGTGTCCCGCTGGAACTTTGAGACATGGAACGAACCAGACTGCCATGACTTCGATAACGTCACCATCACTGTTCAAGGTGAGAGCGAGCTAAAAGATTTTAGGTTGGGATACTGATAAACACAGTAACTTACAAAATTACAACAAAAAATTTAGCCGTCATTTGTATGTTCGTATGTGTTGGGATATACTGTTTTAATGTCATTTTGGAATGTTTTAATAATTCTGTTTGGGCAACAGCCTAAATTAGACTACTAACTCATGTACAGTACACTAAATAACAAATTAAGTGGAGTAAGCAACAAACTTTTGTTAATTAAATTACAAACTCAAGTAGATTGATAAGTATAATTTGATGTAGGTAAATGACATTGGGCACAATTAAGCAGAATGTACATGCAAAGTAGTTTGATTCTATATGACACAAGCAAGCAAACTTTACGAAGTAATAATAACGCAGTATGACTTGAAAATATCAAGCTACTTTACACTTGTCATTGTACATTTTGCAGTTATAACGAGCAGGCTATGCACGGGCATTAAATACCTGGGCTGCTATTCACAAAGGTCCTAAGGAAAATCTTAACTTTAGTTGTAAACTAAACATTTCAGATTAAATTTTATATATACAATCCAATGACTCTTGTTTACAAAAGGGTAAAATGTTAAACATCTAAGCAAAATTGCTAGTTTAAAACATTTTAATGTACGGTAATAATACAGACTTATACATGAAACATCCAGTGATTAAGGGAATTTTTTTTATTTAAGAAATTTACTTAAGATTTCCCTAAGGAGATTTATGAACACTGACCCTGGTTTACTTAAATACTTCATTAATTCCGTTGCACAATAACACGTTATTATGTAGATCTTCTCACCCAGGGTTTCTCAATTGTCTACTTGAATGGTTTCATTCTGCTGCACGATAACACATCAGATCTGCTCACACCCAGGGTTCCTCAATTACTATGACGCCTGCTCCGAGGGTCTGAAAGCTGCGTCCCCAGACCTGAAGCTGGGGGGTCCAGGCGATGGTTGTCGTGGTACCCAATACTCGGACGCTCTACTGCAGCATGCAGTTAATGGAACAAACTACTTCACCGGGGAGACCGGCGTCCGGCTAGATTTCCTGTCGTACCATAAGAAGGTTTAGTACATGATAGTTATCATATACGAGAGTTACATTGTCTGATTGGATTTCCTATCCTAGCATAAGAAAGTTGACCATATGATAATTATCTCCATAGTAACATTTTAAGCTGTACAGGATCAACCTGGTGCCATGAGCTCTCAGTCTGAATTTAAAATATTAGACAAGAAAATTGTTGTTACATCTGAGCATTTATTTTAAATGGACATAATTTTAAAAAAAGAGTGAATATTACTCAAAAAGGTCTCTACTGAGATTACTCTAAGTCGTAAATGGCAGTGGTGTAATGGAGCCTTGTGATTTGGAGATCATGAGTTTGATCCCTAATTGAGGGATTTTTTATATGATCTTTCTCAGAAGACATAATGTATTGGTTCTACCCAGGAAACTGATTTGAAAGTGCCTCTGGCTTTCAACATGATCAAGCAAAAATAAGTATGTTTAAGCAAAAAAGGCCTCAGCTATAAAATGAGAAAACCCTGGCATGGCACAGCCAACCACCTAGCTTTATTGTAACACTGGTAAAAAAGCCTTTGCATGGTAAAGCCCGCCCCAAATTGCAATGCACGTTAGGCACATACTGTGTGATCCGATAAATGTATTACATATATATGTCAAGGGGCCTACAATAAACATGTGAATTATACTAAAGTGCATTGTTTAGTAGTCACATGTGTCTGTTGCAACAGTTACAAATAGAAAAATAAAAAAAAGATTTGCAATTTTTGAGGGCTTATTTAAAAAATGTGCATCAATGAAAAATGCACCAATCAAGACTGTGCTAATTAGTCATTTTTCAATAATGCTTAAAATTTAGATCCCGCAAAATAAAATGATTTAACAGTATTCAGGTTTTTTTCAGTTGGGGGAATGGTGGCGGGCCCCTTCAAGAGGGGAATTAAACAGTAAAAGCGGAATTTTCCGGAATTTTATAAAACCACTATTATACATTATACTATGTAATATAAACATACATACATTGTTATGTCATACTCTTCTTGTATTTAAATGCATCCAGCTGGGTTTCTTAAAAAAAAATAATTATGTTCATGAAAATTCCTCTATCTTGGCCAGTTTTTGTCCAATTTTGGTCAAAATTTTATTGAAAAAGAATATATTATGAGGGGAATTTTTAGGTTAAAATAGGGGAACAATATGTACTTTTTTAGGAGGGAATGATGCCGAAGATTGGCCCCAAAATGGCCCTAAAAAATCCCTGGTATTTGTTTTCTCTTTGCCAGGGTGATGGCTCTTCCTGGAAGATTCTGGAAGATGAGGTAGAGCTTATGGATTCCATCTCACGTAGATACCCGACATTGGCCGACAAACCCTTCTTTAACGAGTATGGGTTGTTATTTAAGATTCCTTATATAAACCCAGTCCTTAATTTTAAAACAAGCTTATAGTAATAACATTTGAATGTAGGGCTTATTCTGTCATGGCCATATATTGCCACAGGACAAATATAAATCGCATAACTGCAATGTGACTGTCTCAATGCCAAATACTTCAGAAGTGCATCTACTTATAACCTAGCAATACCATTTTCCCATTGGAACTTACATTAACAAGCATAAAGTAAGCATTTGATTTTCTGTTAAATTTAAACTTGTTTTATGTTACATAATATAGTGCCTTTTTTGTCCAAGTGTTATGCATGCTCTATTACTATTAATGTCTTGCAATATATTGCAATATGACTTTTCCTTATGGCATTGTATTGCAATACGGCTTTTGCCATACTGTTGCAACCCTGTTTAAATGTATTTTATTGCCTTTATACAGTAGGAATCAATGCTATTTTATTAAGATACATCAATATTCACATTTATTGTCAAAAATATTGTACCTCGAATCTCATGCATAAATATTGTCATTAGGTACATCGCAATGAAATTATTCTATTCGACATCCAATGTAATTATCCATTTATATCCCTTCATGACAATAATGTCCTATTTTTATCAGTGAGGCTGATCCATTGGTTGGGTGGTCAAAAGACGAACTATGGCGGGCTGATTCTACATACGCTGCAATTGTTGCTAAGGTAACATTCTCTGTGATACATTTTTTTTCATGACTTGTATGTGGTTGCATTTTGGAGGCGTTGATCTAGTGTTAAGGTAGAAAGCCCCTAATGGGACTTTTTTCAGACCTTGACTTTCTTATTATCTTTGATTATTAAATCTATTATGAGACTTAACTGTGAAATATAAACAAAATCTAACCACACGTTTTGACAAAAATGCGATTTTTGTTATAACCCCTCATTTTTCTACTTCAGCCTTAAATTTTGATGGGGTACACTTACAAAAATGACTGACATATTGTCAAAATGTATTTTATTTATTCCTGAATAGCTTTAATTTATACGTTGATAATGTATCTTATGAAAAAGTATAAGAAACATAAGTACTAAAGTTGACCAACAATACTTATGATATTATATTTGGCTAAGCATATGGTAAAAAACAACAGATTTCATTACAGTAAAAATACGCCTAACACCAATTTTTGTATTTTTTTAAACTTTTATTTCATAGTATGTCAAAATCAGTAATACCAAAATATAATATAACCTTATCTGAGAGGATAAAGGTATAAATTGACATAGGTTCACCACAAAAATCTCAAGGTATAACATTTGCAGTGAAGCAACCCTGTTATAAAAAAAAATGAAAATTATGAAAAAGAAAACAAGTAAAAAAGCACATATTTTCCTTCTATGTTAAAATATTTTTTTCTCTTCTAATTATAATCTAATAGCAGTATCGATATTAAATGAATTATTTTTGCATTAATGTTAAAGGAATAGTGTTTTGTGTAAACATTAAAAATACAAATGTAACTAGCTGAGGTTCACATGTCCTTGGTTACCAAATTCAGAAAAATAATAAACATTTTTTATAAGTGTGTTTAAAAAAATTTAATTTACATTTTCATTACATTGGGTTAACAAAAGCTTAAAAAAACTGGCAAATCTTTGTGATAACTTCATCAAGACTCTTCTTGGAGCTTGTGACTATTGGTAAAATGTCACTGTTTTTTTATAAAAAGGTGTCTCTTAGACCATTCTCATCATTTCGCCGATACATAATTTTTATGTGTTTTTTTACAGCGGTAGGTCTCGTCAAAATTCCTCAGTGGAACAGGTCCAAGTTTACACAATGAACTGTATTTCAAATTATCCAGCAGAACGACAAACTCGATCACACGACGTCCCGCTCTCCACCCATCTCCACTGACTATTTTTCCAAGTTTTTCGTGTGAATGAATGTCATTTTACAGCAAGGAGCACATATCTCCTTCACGCAGATATGTTTTTATATATGAATAATTATGTTCAATAATACTAATACGCCTTGGACGTTTATTTATAACTATTTTAACTTTAGTGTAATGAAATACACCAGACATATCGCGAAAATGTCATGATTAAATGTAAACAGAAATTCCCAACAATGACGTCATTTGGAGGTATTTCGCATTCCAGAGTACCTTGTTTTTCTTCAAACTACATTTTTACTTTCATCTTTGAACACAAATAAGCATTTATTTCACACATTTAATTGAAAATGACTCAACATTCGAAAAGTAATGTTTATTTCGCGAAAATAATTTCTGTTTCGGATCAGATCGATTAGATTTACGGTTAGTGGCGAATGGGTCGAAGTTAACCGATATTCCCCGAGTATTTCCGAAGTCATTAGGATCTTTCTACCTTAATACATGTATTATGATATACTTGCCATTTTATTAAGATTACTGGCACCAAGTACAGCCTTGTAGAATCAAATCAAATTTAATTGCTGAATTTATGGGTAAAGGGTCGGGGATTAGATGAAATTAATAAATACCTGTATATTGTTAAAAAGTGATCACCAGTACAGTCTTCCTTATGCAAGGAAGAAATATTAAACTTAAAATAAAAACCCCAGAAACTGTAATTTTCAAAATATATTTTTCATTCTGTTTGCCGTCTTGCATTGCACACACAACATACTTCGTCATAGGCGTAGTCAATTGGGCGGCAGGAGTAGTTTTCACCACCCCAATATTTGGACGTTGGGCCATCTTATCATGTACTCGCCGTACCAATATTCCTCCGCTGCCTCGAGAGTCTACTTAAAATTTTGACCAGGCTGAAGATTGGTATCGATATGCTGAATTCTAACATGATACTCTCTCATTTTTCTATAGACAAAGAACAAAATTATCGTTGTTAAACTACCCAATAAACAACGCATACAGTAGTCCCGTTTCTGAGCGGAGCATAGTAAAAAGTAGTTCCAATTACACTTGCAAAAACATATGTCTAATCATTTTAGAATCGAAATAATTTTCACATTGGCATTGTTTATCAGTCAGTAAACAACTCTTTGTCGTTCTGATGCATGACTATAAAACAACTCAGACTAACGCCCTCGTGGTTTAATTCCTACGCATCAGAACTCCAAACCATTGTTTATTGGCTGATAGTAAAGCTGTTATTAAAGCTATAATTAGGAACATGCATTTCAAACATTTCCAACTGAACCAAACTTATCCCAATTATTATTTTTTGTCCCAACAGGTGATAGTCCAGCACCAAAAAGCCTTCATTTCGAACACAAAGCCGAAAATTCACAACTACGAGTTGCTAAGCAACGATAATGCTTTCCTCAGCTGGTTCCCGCACCAGTACACGCAGAGGACCCTACTGGCGCGGTTCCAGATGAACAATACCAGTCCCCCGCATACACACTTCTTCCAGAAACCAGTCTACAACGTGATGGCACTGCTGTCAATGTTGGGGGAGACCGAGGTACAATCGTCCATAAAGTGTAAGTGGTATCCTCTATAGCAGAAATGATAAATTATAAAATAAGTTTAAAAGATTTTGATTACAGGGTATCTGGTAAGTCTGCTAGTAAATTCCATCCATGGACTGGTCAATACCTTTATATTTGATGATTGGCAAGCTGGTACTGCTGCTGTGGCTGATGATGATGATAATGATAGTGATGATGTTGATAAATAATGATGATGATGATGGTGATGACTTTATTGCCTCAGTTGATGATGATGATTATGATGGTGGGGATGATAATGATTGGTGAAAGTAGCAGAGCCACTATTTGTTAAATTTTGTAAGCTGCCAGTCATCCAAATTTTCATCAATAATTAGAAGTTTTTCTTTCATGGCTTTAAACATAATTGGAAATATACTTGTTGATGCCCCCGAAGGAGGGCACATAGTAGTTGCACCGTCCATCAGTACGTCAATGGGTGGGTGTGTGTTTGGGTCTGTGTGTGTGTGTCCATCTGTCAGGATTTTGTTTCCGCTCTGTAACTTTTTAATGCCTGGAAGGAATTTAATATAACATTAAAGTGTTACTCCCCATGACCAAACGATGTGTTGTGTACAACTACCATGCTCGTCTGTCAAAGGTCAAGGTCACAATTCAAGGTCCAAGGTCAAGGATTTTCATCATTTCTGCTCCGTAACTTCTAAATGCCTAGAAGGATTTTAATATTACTTCAGATTATTATTTCCGATGATCAGACGATATGTTGCGTACAACATCCATGCTCGTCTGTCAAAGGTCAAGGTCACAATGCAAGGTCAAAGGTCAAGGATTTGTGTGTTCCACTCTATAAATTCTAAACTCCTTTCAAAGGATTTTAATGTAATTTCAGTCTGGAGCATTATGTTTTTGGCATGGAGGGATTTGCTACTAACTTAGGAATAGAAATGATCACTATTATAAGATGTCAGGCCTTTAGTTTAGAGTTCAAGGTCCCACTAAGAGGTCAAGATCTTTGACCAGGGCATAAATTGTACTGTTTTTCTGACATTGCCTTTCTCTGACAAGCATATGCTTTGGGGGCATATGTTGCATCCTGTGACAAGCCGTGTTCTGAGCTGCTGAAATGAGCATTTTGCATTTGTATACAGTAAAATGCAGTTAATATTGGTTTCCAGTTCTGAAAATTACTTGCACATATCATAAATGCATTGTGAGCCTTTGGATTTATGTCATGTTTTGCATTACAGACACAGAGGTTGATGACTTAAACACTCCACTGGGCGTACTTGCCAGCACCCATACCCCTGTGACGAACCACACTGCAGACAGGTAATGGTTTACGTCACCAGTGATCTGTAAAATCTCCTACTTTTAAAATGGAGGTTAAAATGGCATGTCACATGGTGGGAGTGTTTTGCAGCCAGTCCAGGACTCAGCTCTGAACCTCTTGAAACAAAGGGAGCCCTCCCCACAGACAGGTACTGGCTTCCTTCACCATTGATCTGTAAAATTATAGTCTCCTGATTGTAAAATGGAGGTTAAAATTGTATTATTTCACAAGGTTAGACAATTGTGCAGCTAGTCTAGGACTGGAGCTCTGAACCCCTTGAAACAAAGTGAGTGCTTTCCAGACAGGTTGTTTTGCACTTTACCATTGATCTGTAAAATTAAGTTTCCTGATTTTAAAATGGAGGTTAACATGGTATTAATGCCACAGGGTGGGAATATTTCGCAACCAGGCTCTGAACCCCTTGGAACAATGAGAGTTCTCTCCAGACTGAGCGTACTGGATTGCTACACAGCCTCTCTCCTACAGTGACTAAGCTTGTAATACAATGGTATTTACAATCAAGTTGGCTTTGATATTTGCGCATAAGATTAAGAGTGAAACAGAAATATATCCAAATACTTAGTAGTATTTGGATACCGGATATGAATACCGATTTATGTTGTAAATCCCATCCCTTTTATTGACATTAACTTAATGATTCAAATATTCTGGCCCCAATTTCTCAAAAAACTTTATGTTTTAACAAGATTAGCCTAAGCTCACTATTTTCATATTTCAATAAAGTGTGCATAAATACTATTGACACGTCACATTACATTTTGAATAAAAATTTCTATGTCAGATCATCATGATAAATAATATTTTGTGTTGTAAAGTCAATTTTAAAACAATAATTTTGACTGATGAAATAAGAGACTTAAGCCCATTATTCTCAAGAACTTTCGAGAAACTGGACCCTGGTCAAAACATGATCTTTAAGACTTGATTTTACCCAGCTCTTAATTGATTACTATGTTTCTAAATGCAGCTGGCAGACTACAGCACTTATCTACATGAGCAATGACACTGGTCCCCAGATGGATAAGGCTTATGTCTACCTCACCATAGATATTGAACCCCCTGGCTGGGCCTCACAAGGTTTGTAATTCTGTCTTATCTGATCTTGATCTTCTAGCTCATCTGATCCAGATTTTTTCTGATCGCCATTTTTGAGCCTGATCCTGAAATATCTGGCTCAAGTTCATCTTGAACCTGAAAACCAGGCTCAACCTGTTATGTGAACAGAAGCAGGGGCTTTATTGTTTGATGGAGATGTCTTGAGAAAACATTTGTGTTCTGTAAACGATGTTTGTCAGAGTTTGTTTGTTTGCATTTTTCGCCATTTTTAACAGTATTTCAGTCATATCACGGCAGCCAGTTAACCTACTCACACTTTTCCTTGGCAAGGGTATACATACCTATGCCAGTAACTGAGAACTGGCCTACTTGAATCAGAGGTAGGGGAGAATGGCCGTAGAAATAATTTCATGACCGATCACCACACAAGTTATGTGGCCAAGCTGGGATTCGAACTCACGATCCCCGGATTAACAGTCCAGCGCTCTACCAACTGAGCTAGCCGGGCCCAGCTTGAACTGGATAGGCATGGTTATAAACCCAATAGGGACTTTGTCTACCTGGATACTGTACAATGATTTTATTTCGAGGTTGTCAAATTTTGTCCTATTTTGCGGTGTAAACAGTGTGTGAATTGAAGACCCCATGTTAATTTTCCTTTCGCATGATAACTAGAAAATAATTAAAAATATAAACATGAAAATGAAAAATGCGTGAATTTAAGACCACGTTAACTTACTGTTTTTCAAGAATGCACAAAATGTTGACACTGTGAAATAAAATGATTTTACAGTACTGTGCTCCCTAACTAAGTAAATAAACAGCTTTCTTAGAGTTTCTGCTTCTTCAGAAAATGGCAGCCTTTTAACCTTTGATAGTTTTCCTCTCAGAGTTACAGATGACGGGCTGGTGGCTTGACAACACTCTTGGTAACTCCTTCATGCTGTGGGACCAAGCAGGTCGACCCGCCTACCCCACCCTAGAACAGCAGCACCAGATGAGGACTATATCAGTAGGCTTGTTGGTGATATTTAGACCTTGACATCTCCCTAACTGGAATGTGCTTAAGTAAAAAGAAAAGTAGTTAGAAATATGAAATATTTTAATTATTAAATGACTGTCTTTGGAGACAATAATAGTGATAATAATAACAATAGAAATAATAATAATTATTATTATTACTATTATTATTATTAATTTATTTTTGATAATTATAATAATTTATAATAATACTTATTATTATCATTATTATTATTATCAACAGCAGCAGCAACAGGTGGTGTTCAAGATAATTTTACTACTAAAAGTTATAATTAATTAGGATCATCATAATCATACCATACATGCTCAGACAAAGGTACTGCCGTAAGAACCTTAAACACAGATTTCTAACACTGTCTTTTTATTTCTGAACTTGCAGAACACCCCACCAATTTTCAACCAACCGGTAAAGCCGGGCAGCCAGTACATTGGGAAGTTCTACATCCAGGAGCCCGCAGTCATAGTTGTACACGTCTGCTCCAAACCCGATGTGCCCCCTGACCAGGTAACCATATTTATTATTACTCGCCAATGAAATCATTTCTTGGGGACTGGCAGGTAGAATTCCATAAAACTTAAAATAAATATGTACCGACAAAGTGCAGTGATGCACACCAAGTTTCACTTTGATCAGTCAATTTTCTCCACAGTTATTGCCCTTTTTTCAATGAAAAATGCAGAATGTCTTTCCGTCCACCGCCATTTCTCAGTAACTGGTGGGTAGAATTCCATTAAATTTAAAATAAATATGTCCAAACATAGAGGGGTGATGCACGTCAAGTTTCACTTGGATCAGTCCATTTTGTACAGAGTTATTGCCCTTTTTTCAATGAAAAATGCAAAATGTCTCCGTCCACCGCCATTTCTCAGTAACTGGCGGGTAGAATTCCATGAAACTTGAAATAAATATGTACATGTACCAACATAGTGCGGTGATGCACGTCAAGTTTCACTTGGATCAGTTACTTTTCTCCAGAGTTATTGCCCTTTATTCAATGAAAATACACTTTTTTCATATACAAAACTTAGAATTTTGTGGAAATTTTTTAATAAAATCCAGGATAGTGAATATCCTTAAAGATTTTGAACTGTAACTTAAATACTTGTTTATGGTGACACTTGTTTATGGTGACACTTGTTTATGGTGACACTGTGCAGATTTATGACAAGTTCCACTACTCTAGCTAACATTATTACAGGGTTATTGCTCTTGTTTACCCTTGTTTATCTTAACAAAGTTTTTGTTACTTCGATAAATTTCTAAAACCATTCAAGATATGGACAGTGCTGTCCTCCCTGCAGCTCCTATTTTGATTTGCTTTATTCGGTATCAATTAATCAAATTTGCTTGTTGATTATTGTCTTGTAGATATTGTGAAGATTAATATGCTTCAGACATAAAAGTTCTCAAATTTAATAGTAGTCTAAAAATTTGTAAAGGTAAAGCCATGGTGAAAATGGTTGTTTTTTTGTTGGCTTTACACTTCATAAGCTTATATTTCAGATTTATGCTTTTAATTAACAGCCCAATGTTAAGCATGTTACGATTTGAAATAACAGCACTAAGTTATACATATCTCAGTTTGAATTAACATCCATTTAATGCATTTTACAAGTTATGCAGGTTGGGAAAGGGTTATTCCTGCATTGAAGGAAAAATGTTAATTTAAAAAAGTATAGCAAAAATACTTTTAATGTAGCCTGGCTATCCCTTTTCATGTGGAAAAAGAAGCGCACCATTCCAAATGATAATACAATAGTATTATGTTTGAATATAATTTTGTTAGCTCCACTGGCTGAAGGCCAGCGAGTTTATGCTATGGCAGTTCATCTGTCGTGAGTGTATCCATGCACTTTTTCTTTAAATGACATCTTCTCTGAAACCGTTTGGCCGACTTTGATGAATCGTCATAGAAATGTTCCTTAGGTGGTCCTCTTCCAAAGTTGCTCAAATGGTTCCGGTCTGCTACACATGATGGCCGCCAGAGCTATAAATATACAAATCTTCAAATAACATCTCTTCCTAAACCCCTGGGTTGATTTTTAAATTATTTCACAGATATGTTCCTTGGGTGGTTCTTTACCAAAGTTGCTCAAATGGTTCCGATTCGTAAAAAAAATGGGGCCATTTTTTCTAATATTGGCTGTATGTAAAACTTTGAAAATCTTCTGGTGAGAAACCACATGCTGGAGTTCGAATTAATTTCACAAAAATGTTCCTTAGAGAGTTCTCTAACAAAATACATTTAATTTGTTACAAAAAACATGGCCACTAGATGGCAGGGCCTTTTTTCTTTATATAGCATATCAATGCCCTTTTGCTTCTGAAATTCCTTACATAATAAGCCAGTGGGGTGATACAAGCGTTCGTGTTCCTCTTGTATTCAGTAAAGTCACATTGAAAGCCATGAACAGATAAAACTATTATTTTTCAGCCGAACAATTTGAACATTCACAATATAACCAGTGGGCAGATACTGCTGACCTGGTCTGACAAGTGCCTGAATTCCAGGTAGGTCAACACAGGACTGTCTGTGGCTTAAAATTGGCTAATGATGATTATGATGATGGTGGTGATGGTGGTGGTGGTGGTGATGATGATGATGGTGCCCACCACGGTGGTGATGATGATGGTGGTTGTGGTGGTGATGATGATGATGGTGGTGGTGGTTGTGGTGGTGGTAATGATGATGATGGTGGTGATTATGCTGGTGGTGGTAGTGATGATGATGGTGGTGGTGGTGGTGATGATGATGGTAGTGGTGATGGTGGTGGTGCTGACCACGGTGGTGCTGACCACGATGATGATGGTGGTGGTGGTGGTGATGATAATTATTATGATGATGGTGGTGGTGATGGTGGTGGTTGTGGTGATGATAATTATTATTATGATGATGGTGGTGGTGATGGTGGTGATAATTATTATTATGATGATGGTGGTGGTGATGGTGGTGATAATTATTATTATTATGATGATGGTGGTGGTGATGGTGGTTGTGGTGATGATAATGATTATGATGGTGGTGGTGATGATGGTGGTGGTGGTGGTGATGATATTTATTAATATGATGGTGGTGGTGGTGGTGGTTGTGGTGATGATAATTATTATTATGATGATGGTGGTGGTGATGGTGGTGATAATTATTATTATGATGATGGTGGTGGTGGTGATGGTGGTGATAATTATTATTATTATGATGATGGTGGTGGTGATAATTATTATTATGATGATGGTGGTGGTGATGGTGGTGATAATTATTCTTATAATGATGGTGGTGGTGATGGTGGTGATAATTATTATTATGATGATGGTGGTGGTGATGGTGGTTGTGGTGATGATAATGATTATGATGATGATTCAAGATACAAATTATAGTTATGATGCTAAAATAATGATTATGTTGATGATTATGATATCTGTTGAAACTAAGGTAAGCATAGCAATAGTAAGAGTAAATCTTCCAGAAAGGCTGACTTGAAAGCCACATTTTGGAGACTGAAAAGCTGCAAATGTGTTAGGCGAAGGAGAATAACTGATGCTTCTGTTGTTGCTGAATATATCAGATGCTATGGTGACAACATGGAACTTTAAAAATCTTCATTTCAATTTGATTATCATCAGCGGGAGCAGCAGCTGAACAACAGCATTACAATATACAAAATTGAATTTGGAATAACATGATAATAAACAAACTGTAATTTTGGTTAAAAAACTCAACATTTCCATCATTTGTTCATGCCATGTGTTTTGTAATTTGTTAGGTGTATTTTGAACTATGAAGTCACGTACTCGGTAGATGATACAAACTACACCACTATCGATCCAGGCTATGGTCTTGCATTCTCCACATCCTTTGTGTACACCCCTGCACCCCAAGCAGGTATGTCAAATTACAATCCAAGGTATGTTTTGCATACTCCTATCCTTTGTGTTCATTAAATGTAGCAATCTTTGTTTGTGAAATTTCTCAAGTTGAGATATGATGCATGTCTTTGATGCAAAATTTAATGCAAGTAAACAAAAATATATATAAATACTTCCATCATTTTGTACATTCAGCATACAGCAAATTCTTTGAGGCATAAGCTGATGATTGAGTGTTGAAATTATGTTTTTTTCTATGCCCCCACTTTCGGGTGGGGTGGGGTGGCGGGTGGTCATATAGATTTGCCCTTGTCTGTCTGTCCGGTTTTTGTGTCTTGTGTAACTAAAAAAGTAATACTGCTAGAGTGATGAAACTTAATAAACATATTCTTCAGCATGTGAACTTGTAAACCTTGGTATTTTGGTGCAATTTTTCTGACAATCAGAGTTATGGCCCTTCATTTAGCAAAAAATGACATTTTTTGACTTGCGTCACTCGAAAAGTATAAATGCTACAGTGATGGAACTTTGTAAACATATTCATCAGCATGTGAACTTGTGCACCAGGGTATTGGTGCAGATTTGTCATAGATCAGCAGAGTTATGGCCCGTTTTTAAGCAAAAATTGACATAGAAAGTAGAGTCCATAATCTTTTGGAGAATATCTATCAGCACCAGTAATTGCATAGGGTTTTGTGACAACCAGCGGAATGTGGGGGCACCCATGTCCTTTGGATACATGTCTAGTTCTTTATAACACGACCAACAGTGGTACATGTAAGTTAAAAACAGTAGGTTCTTTTCACAGGTGTTTCCCCAGACAGCCAAGTTATGGGCTTCTACAAAGTGCGGGCACTTGACTATTTTGGACAGTATAGTGAATACTCGCTCCCATACCAGTATCCCTCGTCAGACAAGAGGAACTGAGGTTACCATGACAACTTTAAACTCTATATCTGTGATTTAGTCATAACACTGTGATAATAAATTGATTATATGTTCATAATTATGTTAAATAGTTCACGTGTAACCAACATAAATAATGTTTTGGGTCTGGTGCCATAGCCATAAATCTTCAAATGAAATTCTTCTTAAGTTATTGTTAAGTAAAACTTTCAAATGCAATTTCTTTGTAAAAATCAATATTTTATATATAGTACATGTAAATCATGTGTTTTAAATTTGATTGTATATGATCCTAAATAGTCTCTCATAACTCTTTTAGAGTGGTTTTACACATAATAGTGTTATTATTTTATGTGTATTTTTACCATGAATGTATAGAAGTGATAAATAATTAAATAAATTATTCTGTTCTGTTCTGTATATAAGAACTATGTGTTGAATCTAGAATAATTACCCAACAAACTTTAAAGTTTACAGCCAGAGTCTTAAGGAATTTTATTGTTTAAACAAATGAGGGGCGTCGTGAGAAAACCGGACTTAATGCATGTGCGTAAAGTGTCGTCCCGCATTAGCCTGTGCACTCCGCACAGGCTAATCCGGGACGGCACTTTCCGCTTTTGTGGTATTTTCTGTTTCAAGGAAGTCTCTTCTAACCATAAATCCACTTTAGGCGGAAAGTATCGTCCTGGATCCGGGACGACACTTTATGCACATGCATTAAGACCGGTTTTATCACGACGCGCCACAAATATACATAAATTTTACTTAGGAGCTTTATGTATAAAGGCCCATATCTAAAGACTAAATAAGTTCTTTATTCAGATCTGTGTAAGTTCTTAAATCCAGCATATAATGTATGTAATAGGACTTAATTCGATTTTACTTTGACTTAAATTGATTTGGCTTTGACTTAAGTTGATTTAACTTTGACTTAATTTGATTTGGCTTTGACTTAATTTGATTTTGCCTAGACTTACATGTAGTTTGATTTGGCTTACGTACTAAGTCAAATGTCAATCCATATTATACATGAAGGCAAAATAACTGCTATAGTGTAATAACCTGCATGTTATATTGATTTTACTTATCATTATGAGATTGTTTTGTTCTGGGTCATATCTTACTTTATGTGCAATAAAGTTTTAGAGAAATGACAGGAACGTTAACTGTTGAACGTCTGTTATTTATTTTTTTTGTTGAGTTGTCTCCCTTGTCATTTATCCCAAGAGTTAACTACCTTAAAAGGTAAGCATGAGTGAACATTCTCTCAGTCTTTATGTTTGTGTCAGACGTTCGGTGTTTTATCTGAGCCGTAAATTAAAGGGTTTGGAAATGGCTTGTGGCATATTTTCACAATATAAGGAGCCGAATTTATCAGATAATTTTGTAATATTGTTTTACTTAATGATGATATCTATAAAGGGTCCTCAACACGTCTTACGCCTGTAACATTGTCAGTAGTTGAAAATAAATGAGTTCATAGCAACCTTGGTTGTATTCCTTCTAGGGGTTTTGAAAAACAACAAAACAACAATAAATAAATATCAATAAATAAATAATAGTAATAATAATACAAAAAATATTCCATAAGCAACGTCGTGTGCAAAGATAATACACAAATTTACGCATTTAAAGTTAGTCCAAACATGCCCAATCTCAAAAGAGAGAGTCCTGTTCAAGACGAAGCCAAAAGGTTAGAGGTCAAGTGATTAGCATAGTTTTAAAACCATGCATAACAATCAAATCAAATAAGAGATGCAGCTATCCCACTCCGATGAGAGGTCAAACCTACTGGCATTAATTTTACACGCATAGTTGTATTTGTTCGTTAGTGATGAATCCACCGGAAGTGGTTTTATGGCATGTGGACATAACTTAAAATGCCCTTTCTAACATTACGTCATTGTGGCTGGCTAACAGATTCACGTCGAAACCTAAAAATCTAAATAAACTGCCATGGCTGGTGATTTTTTGGTGTTTACCATTTAGAATAGTAATGTATGAATTTAAACGGCAAATAAATATACAGAAACATTTTAAAGGGATAATCTTTCATGGGTGCAGGCTTTTTCGGCGGGAGACGGGGTAAAGCCCATTTTCGAAAAATTAGCTTGTATTTCGGTTAGAAAATACTCGTACAGTCTCACGCGAGTGCTTAGTTTTCAACTCCACGCATCTTATAAATGAACTAATGTAATACAATCCTAAAACTTAGAACCGTTCCGTGATCATGAATGCACGTGCAAATGTATAATGCATTTTGATGGTGCATGGGTTATTAATGCTACACAGCAGGTGAACGTGGTCAAATTCAGACTTAACGATTGACACGGTCTGCCTAAGTGCATGTTTACGACGGTATATAAATTATGCCAGGAACATTTGGTTTGCTGGATACAGTTTATTGCAAACACACTGATCCTTCAAGTACATCTGTTGACAAACACTAGCTTTATTTACATTTTGAACATCGTTACGATGCAGATTAAATTCGACTACCAGTATTCTTCGTTAACATTCGTCGCCCTGCACGATATTCTACATAAAACACAAGGAACTTTGGCTGGTTTCGTAGTGTTAAAAATGTTAAACAATAAATTGAATTTTAAACTGTTTACCTACAGTTTATTTTATGGACAAGTTTTTTTTCTCTCTAATGTATTATTGTATGTGTTTGCTTCTACTAGATTAAACTTTAAATGTTGAGTTAAACTTGTAACGCATTGTTAGTACTTGTACCTTTAAGTTCACGTGATGTCACAGAATTTAGAACATTTATGACCTTAATATTGAAGCAATGTGATCAGTAACATAGTAAGGTCATTTGAGTGACTGTTCTGAATACTATTCATAACAAAATAAACAAAGTTGATCTTTCGGATGATAACTCAAGAAAGGCTTGACATATTCAAATAATTTTTGGTACGCATGTGTAACATCATAAAATACAGGTCAAGTTCGATGTTGGTTACAAACCACTAAATTTTGACAGAGTTATGGCCCCTTTTCGACCGAAATTTCCTAAAAACATAGTTTCCGGATGATAACTCAAGAAAGACTTGACATATTCAATAATTTTTGGTACACATGTGTAACATTATAGAATACAGGTCAAGTTCGATGTTGGTTACAAACAACTAAATTTTGACAGAGTTATGCCCCCTTTTTGGCTTAAAATTTCCTAAAAACATGATTTCCGGATAATAACTAAAGAATGGCTTGGCATTTTCAAATAATTCTTGGTACACATGTGTAGCATCATAAAATACGGGTCAAGTTCGACTCTGGTTACAAACCACTATATTTTGACAGAGTTATGACCCGTTATTTGACTTAAATTCCCTAAAAACCAGGTTTTCTGACGATAACTCAACAATGGCTTGACATATTTAAATAATTATTGGTACACATGTGTAGCATCATAAAATACAGGTCAAGTTCGACTTTGGTTACAAACCACTAAATTTGGACACAGTTATGGCCCCTTTTTGACTTAAATTCCCGAAAAACATGGACAATAACTCATGAAAGGCTTCACATATGTAATTTTTTTTTGGTACATAGGTGTAACATCATAAAATACAGATCAATGTCAACTTTGGTTACAAACCACTAAATGTTGACAGAGTTATGGCTCCTATTGAAATAATTTTTTTCCAAATACACTGTTGACCATTCACAAATTAAAGCATTCTCTATCTTTCCATTTCTTTTGAATGGGTGCCATAGTTTTGTCACAAGGCCATATTGTGGGGGTATATCCGTCACTTATGTGACAATTCTAGTTTATTTTAATTGACATGATTTTAATTTGAAAATAAAAATATCTTTTATGTGTGTTTACATAATTTAAATGTGAATACAACATATTTCAGCTATGTATAAGTACATAATTTTAATGTGGATATAAAATATGTCAGTTATGCATGTGTACATAATTTTGATGGGATAGTAAAATACATGATTAATGTATGATTCAATACCATTTTACCCCCAGCAGACATGATGAGTAATGTTTGTCCTGGGAATACATCTGCTGATAAAGATAATCCGATGATTCATTGTCAGCGTTCTATGAGTTGGACGTGAAATTTTCATTAAAAAAACATGATGAAATTACAAACAACGCTCCTATATTGTTAATTGTAAAGCTTAAACATTTTGACATCTGCTTTAAAGTCTCTAGAACCATCTGGCAAACTTAGATTCCTTTTCTGATGTTTTAGTGTTTGATTAAATAGAGAAAACTGTTATGTCCTAAATGCTTTTACTGCATTTAAAAGCATTAAGAAGCCACCGTTACATAATACACATACGCTTATTTTGCTTCGTAGTTTAAGTATTCCATGATACCCTTTGAACTAGTATTAGACAAGATAAAATATATATGAAAATGAATTAAATAGTGAAATTACTATAAAACATGTTTGCTTGCGATTGTAAGGCTTACAACGTTCAAAGAAAACATCAGTTTGTTATTTCAAAATTCAGGTTTAAAAGCGTCGCATACGCTGTATACCACACTAAGGCATACCCCGCCGTAACCAACATTGGCAGCATCTTGATTCCCAGTGGGCTGTTAACACTGTTGGCATCAGTGCCAATAATCAAGTTATGTTAACACTATCGCCAACAGTGCCGATCTAAGTTACGTTAAGATTGCAACAGTGCCAATCAAAGTTACGTTCACATTTCAACAGAGCCAATCAAAGTTACGTTGACCTTGCAACAGTGCCAATCAAAGTTACGTTTAACTTGCAACAGTGCCAATCAAAGTTACGTTAACATTGCAACAGTGCCAATCATCAAGTTATGTTAACACTATCGCCAACAGTGCGAATCAAAGTTATGTTGACATTGCAACAGTGCAAATCATCAAGTTATGTTAACACTATCGCCAACAGTGCTAATCAAAGTTACATTAACATTGAAACAGTGCCAATCAAAGTTATATTAACATTGCAACAGTGCGAATCAAAGTTACGTTAACATTGCAACAGTGCCAATCAAAGTTTTGTTGACGTTGAAACAGTGCCAATCAAAGTTACGTTAACCTTGCAACAGTGCCATTCAAAGTTACTTTCACATTGCAACAGTGCCAATCAAAGTTACGTTAACCTTGCAACAGTGCCAATCATAAAGGTATTGTAACACTATTGGCAACAGTACCGATCAAAGTTACGTTTACATTGCAACAGTGCCAATCAAAGTTACGTTGACATTGCAACAGTTCCAATCAAAGTGAAGTAAACATTGCAACAGTGCCAATCAAAGTGAAGTAAACATTGCAACAGTGCCAATCAAAGTTACGTTAACCTTGCATCAGTGCCAATCAAAGTTACGTTGACATTGCAACAGTGCCAATTTAAGTTACGTTAACCTTGCAACAGTGCCAATCAAAGTTGCGTTGACAATGCAACAGTGCCAATAAAAGTTACGTTATCATTGCAACAGTGCCAAAAACAGTGCCAATCAACGTTACGTTAACATTGCAACAGTGCCAATCAAAGTTGCGTTGACATTGCAACAGTGCCAATCAAAGTTACGTTAACATTGCAATAGTGCCAATCAAAGTTACGTTGACATTGCAACAGTGCCAATCAAAGTTATGTTAACCTTGCAACAGTGCCAATCAAAGTTACGTTGACATTGCAACAGTGACAATCACAAAGGTATGGAAACACTATTGCCAACAGTGCCGATTAAAGTTACGTTAACATTAGAACAGTGCCAATCAAAGTTACGTTTACCCTGCAACAGTGCCAACCAAAGTGAAGTAAACATTGCACCAGTGCCAATCAAAGTTACGTTGACGTTGCAACAGTGCCATTCAGAAAGGGATGTTAACACAACAGTGCCAATCAAAGTTACGTTAACCTGCAACAGTGCCAATCAAAGTTACCTTAACATTGCAACAGTGACGATCAAAGTTGCGTTGACATTGCAACAGTTCCAATCAAAGTTACGTTTACCTTGCAACATTGCCAATCAAAGTTACGTTAACCTGCAACAGTGCTAATCAAAGTTACGTTAACATTGCAACAGTGTTTATCAAAGTTATGTTGACATTGCAACAGTGCCAATCAAAGTTACGTTAACAGTGCAACAGTGCCAATCAAAGTTACGTTAACCTGCAACAGTTCTAATCAAAGTTACGTTAACATTGCAACGGTGCCGATCAAAGTTATGTTGACATTGCAACAGTGCCAATCATTAAGATATGTTAACCCTACAGGCAACAATTCTTTTCACAAATGACCGGTTACACCATTGGAAATAATAACGATATGTCACTAACTCTTTGATTACACCATTGGCAACAGTGCCAATAAAAAAATATATAAAAACTCTTTGTAACTCATTGATCGGCACCGTTGCAATGTTAACGTTTGCAACAGTGACACTAAAAAACGGCTGGTTACACCATTGGCAATAGTGACAATAAAAAATGTCTGGTTACACTATTGGCAATAATTAATCACAAAGGTTAGGTTACACCATGGTCCATATTAAGATTAAAAGCAGTATGAATACACTTTAAGGCAAAAAATTGACACATAAAGTCAGGTTTACCATACACAATAACAGTTTGCTTATAAGGTGTGGTGATCTGGTGCAGAATAGTTGCGAAAGCAAGTTTCCATAACGTTAATGTGTGTGTTAATTATGTTTGTCAATGAAAATAATGCTGCCAGACAGTGTACAAACATCGCACCTTTGCGTACTACCTACACATTGTGATCTTAATGTACACAGAAAACCCGTACGGGAAGCTCTTGGGTTATGAGCCACAGTAACGAACGAAAAGTCAACACCGCAACACTAACATGAACATTTAACATAGCCAAAAAAACAACAACAAAAAAACAACAACAACAAAAAAATACAACAACCCCAAACACCTCAGCCATTCTACTGAAGCATATGGAATGGAGGTAACTATAAAGCAAACATATTTTGCCATCAGTCATTATGCACCTTGCACGTTCTCAATGAAATTAGACGTAGAACGTGTTTAAAACATATTTATTTTCCACTCACGAGTGTTTAAATAATGTTTATTCATACATGGGCACGTGAGACTGGCTCCTTGACCAATCATGTTGGCGATTTATTCAAAACATTCTGATTGTTAATACTTGTCTTTCAATGGGTACACCCGTTTATGTAAACATTCCACCGAAGCGTTGATGCAAATATGTTTTTCAATCATAATTTTAACGACTCACGCATGTTATTATAATACATGAAATAACATATTCTGGTGTTGACCGCTTGCAATTGAAATGTATCAATTTAAACGGCGAATACAAATACAGAGGGAAAGGGGTTTTTGGTAGTGGGCCGTGTGGAGTCCGCTTTCCAAATATTCATTTGTATTTCGTTAAACGGACCTGTTCACATATTGGCAAATAGACAATTAAATAATAAAGCGTTAGTAACGCTTTTCATCGGTATTTTGGGTAACACGTGTATCACTTACACAGCGTTAAAATTGCACAGCCATATGTATAAGTCCGAATGGCCGAGTGGTTAGCGCATGAGATTTTTAATCTCAAAAGTCCCGGGTTCGAGTCCCGGCAAAGGCATTTTTTTATTTATATTTGTTTTAGATTATTCCCGATGCTGTAGTTTTTGGACTGTTGGCGGAAGCCAGCGGTTTTTTGAGAGGGGAATTCCAAAACAGGTATCGCGGAAAACTACTTCTTTCCTTTGCAGGCTATTAGTCAGTTAATCGAAACCTGAATGGATCCTTCTTCAAAACAGCAAAATTTCACACCCGTTTTCTTACATTTTAATGATTAAAGATAATGTATTTAATATGTATTATAATGTGTATATCATGTGATTTATTACAATTAAAGTTTGTAAAAAGGTCAATTTATATAAAAAAATAACTTTAAACTAATGACACCCCTACTTTTGCTATTATGTAACCGAAATATTTACCGGAGTGTCCTGGAATAAGGCACCAATTTAATTTGCTACATCGGTTATTTTTGACTCGTTGCGGACGTTTTTTGTCTTGTTACCAATTCTCATTCTGAATATTTTGACAACAAATTACTGCGATTTATTTATTTTAAACTGTACTATGGACAATCGAGAGCATCATATGATCTATTTTGACTCAGCCGGCTATGAACAAAGATCTATAAATAAACGCCTAACTACTAGGTTTTATCGATTATTCTGGCCCTTGTAGATTGACTTGTTAACTGGCATGTGTATAATTCCGTTTGCATAAGATAATTAGCTCGAACAAAATATTTGCTCGTTACTTACACATTAGTTTTCATTAAGATGTCGAATACTATAGAATAAGAAACCAAATTATAAAGTTTAAAGGTGGGAAATTGAACTTTATTCAAACAAATGTTTCCTTTTAGCAAAAATGCACTCATAATTCACATGCTTTTAGTTGTTTTTTTGTCGCCAACAGTCTTTCTACGCTGTCAGCGTTTTGATTGCAGAATAGACATTTAATGACATTTTTCAAAAATACGAAATATCTGTGAACAAGTCCCTTTAAGACAGTTCCTTGTATATGCATGTGGTCGCACATTACTCGCCATGTTGTCGTCAGTGTGAATCTTAAAAACAAATCGAAATGCGACAGCAACATAAAAAGACAATCATAAAACTTATTCAAATTTATATAGTGCCGTAATCATAAATGTACATGAAGAGAGGTTATATACTATATAATAATAATATGTTAATGGTGTACTCATATAAAGTTCGCTTAATGTCACCGGTTTGCTCGAATTGAGAACATTACATCCTAATTTAGAACTGTGGTCATTAACATAGTACTCTTCTGACTGACCGTTCTGAAAACCACTCCTACGATTACGAATATTGTAATTGTTAGTAAAGTGTTACTAATATAAAGTTCGCTTAATGTCACCGGTTTGCTCGAATTCAGAACATTACGTCCTAATTTAGAACTGTGGTCATTAACATAGTACTCTGCTGACTGACCGTTCTGAATACGGTTACGAATATTTTAATTGTTAGTAAAGTGTTACACAATGTTATTGCAATATTGCCCTTTGGTCGCAAAATACTTCAACTGTGCACGATCCAATCCCATATTACCCCCAACAGACCCACTGTGACAGTGAGTAACGTCTGCCCTGCGAAAGAACAACTGCTGAAGATTTGCCGTTGTTAAACTAAGACAACTGAGTTGACGACGATACTCCGGTATTCGATGATTCGTTGTCAGCAACACTTCCAATCAAGGAGAAGTGTGGTCGCACCATTGGCAACAATGCAAATTATAATTGTTATGTAACACCACTGTCAACACTACCAATCATACAGGTCTACCATTGACATCAATGCCAAACAACAGGTCTGGTGGCACCACTGGCAACACTGCCAATCATACAGGTCTACCATTAGCATCAACGCCAATCATAAAGGTCTACCATTGATTACAATGCCAATTATGAAGGTCTACCATAGATAACAATGCAAATCATAAAGGTCTACTATTGGCAACAATACCAATCGTAAAGGTCTATCATTGGCAACAATGCTAATCATAAAGGCCTACCATTTGCATCAGTGCCAATCATAAAGGTCTACCATTGATAACAATACCAGTCGTAAATGTCTACCATTGATAACAATGCCAATCATAAAGGTCTACCATTGATAACAATGCCAGTCATAAAGGTCTACCATTGGCAACAATGACAATCATATAAAGGTCTACCATTGATAACAATGCAGATCATAAAGGTCTACCATTGGCAACAATACCAATCGTAAAGGTCTATCATGGGCAACAATGCCAATCATAATGGCCTACCATTTGCATCAGTGCTGATCATAAAGGTCTACCATTGATAACAATGCCAATCATAAAGGTCTACCATTGATAACAATGCCAATCATAAAGGTCTATCATTGGCAACAATACCAGTCATAAAGGTTTATCATTGGCTATAATGCCAACCATAAAGATTTTGTAACATCATTGGTAACGATGCTAGTCGTAAAGATCTCGTAGCATCGTTAGTAACAATGTAATCCTAAATTTCTGATAGCATCATTGGTAACAATGCCAATCATAAATGTCTGGTAACACATTGGTAACAATGCCGAACATAAATATCTGGTAACGCCATTGACAACAATGCCAATCACATTAGTAACAATGCAGTCATAAAGGTCTGGTAACACATTAGTAACAATGCCAGTCATAAAAAAGGTCTGGTAACACATTAGTAACAATGCCAATCATAAAAGGTCTGGTAACACATTAGTAACAATGCCAGTCATAAAGGTCTTGCAACACATTAGTAACAATGCCAATCATAAAAGGTCTGGTAACACATTAGTAACAATGCCAGTCATAAAGGTCTGGTAACACATTGGTAATAATGCCAATCATAAAGGTCTGGTAACACACTGGCAACAATGCCAAACATACATATCTGGTAGCGTCATTGATAACAATGCCAATCATAAAGGTCTGGTAACACATTGGTAACAATGTCAATCATAAAGGTCTGGTAACACCATTGGTAACAAATCAATTTCACTCCGGTGTGATTACAGCATCGACAACAGATCCATTTCACAGGAGTGGCGATTTAAATTGGTTCGGAGTTATTTATTAAATAAAATTAATTCTCTTTTAACTTTTCTTAATATAAATAAATGCCAGACAGTGTGAAAACATTGCACCTATATCCGTGCTTTGTACACAGTGTTTTAATTGTGTACACAGAAATCCCATACATAAAGCTCCCAGCCTTATAATAGATACCACTGCATAACTCGAAATGAAAAGTCAACAAGCAAAACGATGCCACAGCTATGCAAGTACAACGTTGGGCATCGACTTTACTTAAGAGCAAACATATGTTCGCCATCAGTCATTACGCACGTGTTACGTTCTGAATGAAATTGGACGTAGGAAGTGTTTGAAAACTGTTTGTGTTCCATTCATGATTGTTTGAATACTTTTATGTTTTATTCATACGTGCGATTCACGCCTCGACCAATCAGATTGGCGATTTATTCAAAACAAACTGATTGCAAATACTTGTCCGTCTATGTAAACATTCCACCGAAGCGTAGATGCAAATTTTTGTTTTTCATTCATAAAGTTAACGGTCAATCTTTTACGATCAACGGCTCGTTGCCTAAGCTTTCTGTACGTTGATATTTTGTCAGCAATGTCGTGCACTTCATGCGACTGGAATTCCTAGCATTCTGATTGTCACTGTTTGTGTACGTAACCATCTCTTTATTTAAACGGTTTAAAATCTTGTGAAACAAATATGTTCACCGAAGTGTTAAGCAATCGAAACCTGCGCATATTAATGGGATCACACTTGGCGACAAGTCTCTGCAAATATGATAAAAAAAGTTAATAGAAGCGTCTATATAAATATAATTTGACTTTATGGATAACATTAATAATATCCAGGATCAGTATAAATTGCAGTACAAACAGATTGCATATGTTTATTGTCAATAGAAAATAATATTATTAAACGCATGCCGTAGTTGCTGTTTGCTTTCCAATAAACATGGCATTATCGATAGTCAGCAGACGTTTGAAAATGTCTTAATTATATTCATAAACAATCCTCAATACCAGGCATTAACCACAATTTCTTTATGTGTACACATATTATTTGTTCTAAAATTGCTATCTGATATACACATGCAGTAACTTAAATTTCAAAATCTCACCGACGCAGAAAACGTCAAGAATGCAGCGACTTGAAAATGGTGCAAGGAACCAAAAGAAGCGAGTTGGAGATGAAGTGAACCAGTACTAAAGAGAGCTGAAGTTGAGGCGAACCAGTACTAAATAAAGCTAATGTTGCAGAGAACCAGTACTAAGGAGAGCTGAAGTTGAGGCGAACCAGTACTAAATAAAGCTGATGTTGCAGAGAACCAGTACTAACGAGAGCTGAAGTTGAGGCGAACCAGTACTAAATAAAGCTGATGTTGCAGAGAACCATTACTAAAGAGAGCTGAAGTTGAGGCGAACCAGTACTAAATAAAGCTGATGTTGCAGAGAACCAGTACTAAAGAGAGCTGAAGTTGAGGCGAACCAGTACTAAATAAAGCTGAATAGTACTAAAGAGAGCTAAAGTTGCAGTCAACATGTACAAAAGAGAGCTGAAGTTGCAGTGAACGAGTACTAAAGGGAGCTGAAGTTGCACTGAACCAGTACTAGTGATAACTGGCGTTACAGAGAACCAGTACTAAAGACACTGAAGTTGCACAGAACCAGTACTAAAGACAGCTGAAGTTGCAATTAACCAATTCCAAAGACAGCTGACGTTGCAAAGAACAAGTACTTAAGACAGCTGAAAATGCAGTGATCCAGTACTAGAGACAGTTGACGTTGCAGAGAACAAGTACATAAAAAAGATGAAGTTGCAGAGAACCAGTACTTTAGTCAGCTGAAGTTGCAGAGTTTAAGTACTTTAAAGACAGCTGAGGTTGCACAGAACCAGTACTAAAGACAGCTCAAGTTGCAATGAACCAATTCGAAAGACAGCTGACATTGCAAAGAACAAGTACTTAAGACAGCTGAAAATGCAGATAACCAGGACTAGAGACAGATGAAGTTGCAGAGAATCAATACTAAAGACAGTTGAAGTTGCAGAGAACCAGTACATAAGACAGATGAAGTTGCAGAGAACCAGTACTTTAGTCAGCTGAAGTTGCAGAGTTTAAGTACTTTAAAGACAGCTGAAGTTGCAGAGAACAAGTACTGCAGACAGATGAAGTTGCAGAGAACCAGCACTTAAGAGATCTGAAGTTGCTGAGAACCAGCACTTAAGAGAGCTTAAGTTGCAATGAACCAGTACTAAATAAAGCTGATGTTGCAGAGAACTAGTAAAACATAGCTGAAGTTGCAGTGAACCAGTACTAATGAGAGATAAAGTTGCAGTCAACCAGTACAAAAGAGAACTGAAGTTGCAGTGAACGAGTACTAAAGTACTGAAGGGAGCTGAAGTTGCATTGAACCAGTACTAGTGACAACTGGAGTTACAGAGAACCAGTACTAAAGAAAGCTGAAGTTGCACAGAACCAGTACTAAAGACAGCTGAAATTGCAATTAACCAATTCCAAAGACAGCTGAAGTTGCAAAGAACAAGTACTTAAGACAGCTGAAAATGCAGTGATCCAGTACTAGAGACAGTTGAAGTTGCAGAGAACAAGTACATAAGATAGATGAAGTTGCAGAGAACCAGTACTTTAGTCAGCTGAAGTTGCAGAGTTTAAGTACTTTAAAGACGGCTGAGGTTGCAGAGAACAAGTACTGCAGACATATGAAGTTGCAGAGAACCAGCACTTAGGAGATCTGAAGTTGCGAGAAACCAGCACTTAAGAGAGCTGAAGTTGCAATGAACCAGTACTAAATAAAGCTGAAGTTGCAGAGAACTAGTAAAACATAGCTGAAGTTGCAGTGAACAAGTACTAATGAGAGATAAAGTTGCAGTCGACGAGTAGAAAAGAGAACTGAAGTTGCAGTGAACGAGTACTAAAGGGAGCTGAAGTTGCATTGAACCAGTACTAGTGACAACTGGAGTTACAGAGAACCAGTACTAAAGACAGCTGAAGTTGCACAGAACCATTACCTGAAACAGCTGAAGTTGCAATTAACCAATTCCAAAGACAGCTGACGTTGCAAAGAACAAGAACTTAAGACAGCTGAAAATGCAGTGATCCAGTACTAGAGACAGTTGAAGTTGCAGAGAACAAGTACATAAGATAGATGAAGTTGCAGAGAACCAGTACTTTAATTAGCTGAAGTTGCAGAGTTTAAGTACTTTAAAGACGGCTGAGGTTGCAGAGAACAAGTACTGTAGACATATGAAGTTGCAGAGAACCAGCACGTAGGAGATCTGAAGTTGCGAGAAACCAGCACTTAAGAGAGCTGAAGTTGCAATGAACCAGTACTAAATAAAGCTGATGTTGCAGAGAACTAGTAAAATATAGCTGAAGTTGCAGTGAACCAGTACTAATGAGAGATAAAGTTGCAGTCAACGAGTACAAAAGAGAACTGAAGTTGCAGTGAACGAGTACTAAAGGGAGCTGAAGTTGCATTGAACCAGTACTAGTGACAACTGGAGTTACAGAGAACCAGTACTAAAGACAGCTGAAGTTGCACAGAACCAGTACTAAAGACAGCTGAATTTGCAATTAACCAATTCCGAAGACAGCTGACGTTGCAAAGAACAAGTACTTAAGACAGCTGAAAATGCAGTGATCCGGTTCTAGAGACAGTTGAAGTTGCAGAGAACAAGTACATAAGATAGATGAAGTTGCAGAGAACCAGTACTGTAGTCAGCTGAAGTTGCAGAGTTTATGTACTTTAAAGACGGCTGAGGTTGCAGAGAACAAGTACTGCAGACATATGAAGTTGCAGAGAACCAGCACTTAGGAGATCTAAAGTTGCGAGAAACCAGTACTTAAGAGAGCTGAAGTTGCAATGAACCAGTACTAAATAAAGCTGATGTTGCAGAGAACAAGTAAAACATAGTTGAAGTTGCAGTGAACCGGTACCAATGAGAGATAAAGTTGCAGTCAACGAGTACAAAAGAGAACTGAAGTTGCAGTGAACGAGTACTAAAGGGAGCTGAAGTTGCATTGAACCAGTGCTAGTGACAACTGGAGTTACAGAGAACCAGTACTAAAGACAGCTGAAGTTGCACAGAACCAGTACTAAAGACAGCTGAAGTTGCAATTAACCAATTCCAAAGACAGCTGACGTTGCAAAGAACTAGTACTTAAGACAGCTGAAAATGCAGTGATCCAGTACTAGAGACAGTTGAAGTTGCAAAGAACAAGTACATAAGAAAGATGAAGTTGCAGAGAACCAGTACTTTAGTCAGCTGAAGTTGCAGAGTTTAAGTACTTTAAAGACGGCTGAGGTTGCAGAGAACAAGTACTGCAGACATACGAAGTTGCAGAGAACCAGAACTGAAGAGAGCTGAAGTTGCAGAGAACCAGCACTAAAGAAAGCTGAAGTTGCAATGAACCAGTACTAAAGACAGCTGAAGTTGCATAGAACCAGTACTAAAGACAGCTGAAGTTGCGGTGAACCAACACTCAAAACAGCTGAAGTTACAGAGAACCAGTACATGTAATAAAAATAGCTGAAGTTGCAGAGAACCAGTACTTAAGACATTTGAAGTTGCAGAGAAACAGTACTAAAGACAGCTGAAGTTGCAGAGATGAAGTACTTAAAGACAGTTGAAGTTGCAGATAAACAGTACAAAACACAGCTGAAGTTGCAGAGATTAAGTACTTTAAAGACAGATGAAGTTGCAAAGAACGAGTACTGAAGACAGCTGAAGTTGCAGAGAACCAGCATTAAAGAGAGCTGAAGTTACATAGATGCGGTATTAAAGGGTGGTGAAGTGTCAGCGAACCAGTACTTAAGAGAGCTAGATGAAGTTGCAGAGAAGCAGTACTATGCGAGCTGAAGTTGCAGTGAACCTGTCCTAAAGAGAGCTGAGTTCAACATGCAGGTAATTACACTACCAAATCTCTTCTCAAAAGACATCGAGCCACACACCAGTGACACGCGCACAGATGTGGACAGTGGGCGCGGTCCATTTCAAACAGAGATTATTTGGTAAATGGTTATATAAAGCACTCCATAGTTGCCGCATTAGGACCCTCATAAACTTGTTCAAGTGTCTGTAAAGAGATCAAGCGAGCGTTGATATCTCGAAATAAAGTTTGTTAGAGAGTTTTAACGCACCTAGTGCCCTTGGATGAGCGAATGAATATGCCTACATAGTCTACATCCCTGACAATTATTTGGTGATGTAATACCGCGCTTCTCGTTCACCCAAGTGCTCTTCTGAGATATAAATGTTTACATCTTTTAAACGAAACCAGGCAATCTATTTTCATACGCCGTGCAAATTATTGTATACAAGCTTTCATATAATAGTTTTTATAGCATTTTTGTTTCATGAATTTTGTATTTATTCCATGATTAAAATGAGGCCTCTCATACCATTATCACATGAAAATATCAATATTACTTTAATTAGTATTAGCAATGGCATCAATAGATTTGTATCTGTATTATTACCATTAATTATATGAGGCATAAGACTGTAATAAAATTGCGACGATGAACATATATATGCTAATTCAGAATAAACTTTCTGTTCTAATATAATGTATTATTAATTTTTATATTTATGTAAATTATTTTATTACTTTGAAAAGGCTATATTGGTAAAGTAATAATGCAACACTGGAAAGCAAAATACTTACGCGGTGAAAAGATATAGCGGTGTTTGTGTTACATATGTCATGCATTCAATACAAACCCAGGGGCCATTACGTGAAAATTTCAAATAAACTTTTTATTGTTAAACTCCATATTTTATCTTTTTACTTGGGTACATTAAGAAGCAATGATTGATTCTTTACCAGAATAAAACCATTAAAGATGAAATAGACCTTAAATGAACCAGCCAGAGACTTTTGGAATTTTATGATTTTAAGAAATTTTCTCAACTTTTTACTATAAAGTAGCTTTGTGGATATCGACCCGTATCCGTATTCACAAAGCTGCATAGAGAAAACTAAAGTAAATTTCTTAAATTATTTAATTGCTTTGTTTTAACTGTTTTATGTGTGGATCTTTTTACATGAAAATGTTTTAACTAGTAAATATTACCTGGATGTTAAGTATTTTACCCTTTTCTATATATTAACAACTTTATTTCATATATTGTTGTTGTTAATTGTTATGTTTAATTCACATAAATACCTTTATTCAAATTTTAAGGGCTGTTAGCTTATTGTCCGTTAAATTTTTGAGCAACTGGGCCCAGAAAGGTCGCGCATTCTTACACTTTACTACGTGTTCTCAATTACAATTATTGTCCAGTGCGGAAATGAACGTTCGGAAAGGTCGCGCATTATACACTATACGAACTCGTCGACACTAACTTGTGAACGCTGGGCATGGGTACCCCGGTAACGTTATTATCTATCAAAATAAACCTCCCCCGCTGTATGGTGGCTTAAGATATGTATAGCATGTCTGGGTACAAGGCCAGTGACCTTCAACAGACAACTGGCACGCGCTAGCTCTATAATTGTACTATATGGCTATGTTCTGCAAAGATGGGGTAATTTATTATCGTTTCTTCAAGTATGTTTTATGAAATACATGTGTAAAACCCAGTTGCGAGACGCACAAACCATTAACGCAGTGTTTTGCAACGAATTGCAAAATTAAAGGAACATAATGTTCAGGTAAAACGGGTTCGAAATGGTTAAAGGTAAATGCTATTAAACTAAAACTAGAAGAAAACAAAGGTCGTCAGCATGTCAATAGCGGACCACCAATCATATGTACATAATCCATAATCCACTGTGCTGGTTAATTTGTTGTTGTTGTTATTGTTGTTGTTGTTTTGTGTTCTCTTTTTTTTTAAAGCTAAACATTATTTTAAGAGTACCAGCTGTCTCCATTCTCTGCGTGGCCGCTAATCTAAACGTTCTGAAAGCGTTTGACAAATAACGACAAATATTTACTGCTACACAGCAGCGGATGTTACGCGTGTGCGGCCACTACCATCATTGCGCATGACCGGCTGACATCAACTGCGCATGCCTATGTGACATTAAGTACATATACCCGGATGACATTCAGTGCGAATGTCTGGCTGACATTCACTGCGCATGCCCGGCTAGCATTCACTGCGCATGACCGGCTGACATTCATTTCGTTTGTCCGACTGACATTCGCTGCGCATGTCCCACTGACATTCACTGCGCATGACCGGCTGACACGTTTGGCTGACATTCACTGCGCATGCTCCGCATAAATCAAAGACAATTGCTTTGAGCTGTCGACAAGGCAAGTGTAATGGGTATGTCGGCAGTAATTAGTTTATGCACGTTCTCGGTGCACTACAGGCAACAGTTAGTGTTATTAATTTTCTGTTAAAGGGGCATATCGTCGTCAAATATATGAAATAATTATTATATAGGTGTTTAACTTCAGTTTTGTTGTAAATCTATACGTATGCGCTCGAATAGTTAAACTACAATGCGATTATTTAATTAAAGTGCACTGTTAGGCTGGTTTCACATGCATCCGTTTGCGTCTGCGTTCTGTGCACGTGCTTATTGTGTAAGCGCGACGCAAACGGAAACCCTTTTATATGAGTCCGTTTGCGTTTACGCTCTTTCTTTGAATTGAGTGAATGTATATGACAAAAAATCTTCACATAGATGAAGTATGCCTATGTGATAATTCTGAAAATCATGCATGTACATTTTGAACAGCAAAAATGGCATAATGACAAACCAAAACTAATATCTGTCAAATAGTTGGCATCAAGCGCATTATTAAGAATGCTCTGCCACGCATTGCTCACCAACTCACTGTCTTTGTAATCTTTTTGTGTTTGGTCATATAAAACTGGACGTAGTCTTATCAATTCCATACATTTTAGCATAATGTGAACTCAACTAAGTGACCACTTATGATGCTATCTTCGCAGCTTATGGTTTCCGCGTATCCGCGCGTCCGCGCAAAATCGCTACATGTTCCGATTTTACGCGGACAAGATTTCGACGGAGAGTGCACGCGGGTTCATGTGAACAGATCAGTTGAATAACACTAGATTTGTTTATTCTGTCCGTTATTTTAGCAAACGAAGACGCACGACGTAGACGCAAGCGGATGCATGTGAAAGCAGCCTTAGACCGTATGGCAACGTATACAACTTACGGTGAGCCATATTCGTTAGTTGACAACGTATACAGCGTACGGTAGCTGTATACGTTGGATATATACAAATAATTTTGAAATAGGTCTTTCGTCTTAACGTATATAGCTCACATGGTGATTGACTAGTATACAGCATACATTATTGTGATTACTAGTATACTTGATCGTCACCACCATCTTCGTCTTAGTAGTAGAAGTATATCTAGTAGCGGTAACAGTAGCAGCATCAGTGGTAGTAATAGCAGTGGCAGTAGCAGAAACAGCAGCAATTGTGATTGTGGACGGACGCACGAAGGACGCCGGACACATTGGATACTTAACAGCTCACTCTCATCCACGGTAGAATAATGACCCTTGTATTTTTTCTAATAAAAGTTACTGCGCTTGAAGGACGACTGAACAGACAAACGGGCGGACGGACGGATGGGCGGAATGGCGGACGGAAAGACGGACAGGTAGACAGACTGCAGCAGCAGCGGCAACAACAACAGCAACTACAAACATGCATTCGCAACAACGTGTTCATGACGACTTCTGCTACTGCTGCTGCTGATGATGTGATGATGACAGTGTTGATGACGACGACGGCGACAATGATGATAATGATTATGATCATCGTCATCTTTTAGACATGATCTACAAACGGCTATATGTATCATCTCGACCTATACAGCTTACGGTGAGCTGTATTCGGTGTAAGCTGTATACGGTTTTATAGTCAACGAATACAGCTCACGAGTAAGCTGTATACGGCTTGAGCTGTATACGGTCTAACAGTGCACAGGAATTTGCAATCATTTATCAGTTATCACTTCTCAACCCGTCGGCCAAGCACTT
Source organism: Congeria kusceri (assembly GCA_027627225.1). Taxonomy (NCBI): domain Eukaryota; kingdom Metazoa; phylum Mollusca; class Bivalvia; order Myida; family Dreissenidae; genus Congeria; species Congeria kusceri. The sequence continues at coordinate 7,187,413 of CM051034.1, read as the reverse complement.
CAAAATATCGAAACTGCTGGCGTGAAGCCTTTATGGCCAAGGCAGCGAAGGTCACGGGGCTGATGCAAGATGTACTTTTCTTTCTAGAACATGCATGCGTCATAAAAAGGACAGGAAGGCGCGAAGTGGCACACATTTGTTACCTTTGAGCTAGTTTGGTTACACAATGCTTCACGGGGACACCTGTATAGCATACTGTAGTACAATGTCCAATATTTTGAAAGCAGAACAAACAAACAAAAAACAACAACATTATATATAAAGGAGCAAAATGACACCTCAGACACAGAAATATGTTCATAAACATCATTTAAAATGGCACAAAAAATTAAGCGTTTTTTTTCTATGTTTAAAACGCGTATATTTCATCCGTAGTGTTAAATTGCACGCATCTACGGCATGGTCGTTAGCGTGACAGTCTTATTTCATACGTAGTGTTAAATTGCACGCATCGACGGCATGGTCGTTAGCGTGACAGTCTTATTTCATACGTAGTGTTAAATTGCACGCATCTACGGCATGGTCGTTAGCGTGACAGTCTTTTGATCCGGTCGTGGGTTAGATTCCCGACGGAGGCATTTACATTTCTCTTTGTATATACGAGGCGTGTCGTGGGAAAACCTTGCTTAATGCCTGTGCAGTCCGCACAGGCTAATCCGGGACGACACTTTCTGCCTACAGTGGATTTATGTTTAGAAGAGACATCCTAGAAACAGAAAATACCATAAAAGCGGAAAATGCCGTCCTGGATTAGCCCGTGCGGACTGCACAGGCTAATACGGGACGGCACTTTACGCACATGCATTAAGCCCGGTTTTCCCATGACACACATATGCTTTTCTTGACAGAATATTTGGGTTTGTTAGCCAAGATGATTTAGTTTGGGAAGTTAAGACATTTAATGATATTTTTTAAATACGGAAATCTGTTAATAGAGTCCCTCAAACATACATTTGTATAAACACGTTTTATATCGATAGCCTATTAATTATTCAATGCTTTCGCCAGTATGCGAAACTGTTTGCGATCGTCACGTTTCAAAAACATAATTTTATACACATGTCAACAACCACGATATTTGTATTTGTCTTTACTTTAGTTTTAGTTCCTTAATTTACGGGTAACTTATTATTATTTTATCAGAGCTGCGACGTACTGCGACGTACTTCCGTAGCGACCCTCACAAAGCGAGATGACGTGCATACGAACACGTCCGTTGAATAAAAAGCGCACGTAGCTATATGCGAACGCACGTCACAAGCCGTCATGTATAAAGGCAACTCTCAGATTAGATTTAAATCTTGTGTTGCAATAAAAGGTCTGCAACCGCCATACGATACGCGCGGGGATCACCCCCCCCCCCCCCAATCCATCGGGTTACCCTCCCACTTTTCCGTAAAACAAATACATAGCTTGAAGTGCATGGCGAATAGAATCACAAATTAAGTCCATGTTTGATTGCGCACTCAAAACATTTACAGAAGAAATTGAGCCGCATACCACAGGGACGCGCATGTGGCAGCGTCTGCGCGGAAGGACCTAATGAACTACGAAATACTACGTTTGCAATCGTTTTCCTATTAAGATATCATATATCATGAATGATTCGCTCTCGTAAAGGTTAAGTGCCCCGATGGAGTGTTTGCCTATGGTCTCGATGTTTGCACAGGCCGCCCACACGCCTCTGGTTCCGCCTGCCCTGACCACAGACCGGCGGTCCGGGGATCTCCGGGGGCTATATAAGGCCGCACAATCACCTGGGTGTCGCAGAGTACAGTGAACGATTGGTTTTGATTTTTGATTGTCAAATATATTCAGATACGGGATTGCGTAACAGCGGCGTTGTGTGTTATCAGTTATCAGTTTAATCAGCGTTAATAATAAAAGGTTAGTTTTTGTGATTCGCCAGGACACGTTGATTAAAAACAGTCATTGCGTCATTTCTATCTTTTTGGTCATATATGGCGGAATGCAGTACCGAGTCCTTCATTTAAACGTTTCATTTAATCTTGACTAAGCTTCCAGAAATAACTTCAAAAACCAAATTCCAGTGTTATTTGATCAAGTACACTACACTGTACAAGTTGACCATTCTGTGTATATTCCATATTTTAAATCATTATCCGAAAGTGAGCATATATCTGTATTATGGACAAATTCGTCAAGTTGGTTTGTGCGTTTCACTTGTTGATAGTCAGAGCAGAAGCCGGAAGGATCCAAAACAGAAACATGGCTGCTTTCAGGGGATCTGGTTCCGGTTATGTTTCTTGCTGCTTTGTTGACGTGTTTTGTTACGTCGGCTGCTTCGCCGGAAGCGACTACCGGCATGTATTTCCGTCGGATGCCGACGGCTACTTCGGATCACTCCGACCAAGCGACGTTCAGCGGCATCGATCCCGCCAACCACACAGTCTGACGGACGTCCGGTCTAAACGCGCTGCAGACGACAGCGAAATTTGGAAACAGATTTTGAGGTAAATCATTATTTTGGAGCGAATCTCCGTTCGAAACAACGTTAGAACCATCGAAATAAAAACATTGATTTCACATGATAGCTCGAAAATTACTGATACAAAAAAAAACTACAAACAAAATAATACCATTTTACAAATATTGGAGCCAGACTGTGATCCCGATCGCCAATATATTATTATTTGATTATTTCCAATTTGCAACCTTCTTAAAAAAGTAAATGCAAATCCGTTCATTTAATTGCGTAATGTGGCCAACTAATTAACAGACAAACCAAAGGCAAAAACATAACCGATTTGGTTGATATAAGAATAAAACAATTTATTATTTCAAAATTTAAAATTTGAGTTTAACCAAAACAGCTGACTAACGTAAAAATATTTAAAAAGAACGATTTTTTAAAATAATTTTATTATATTATTTGCGTTATGAAAAAGGAATTTTAGTATACAAATAAATGTACGTTTTAAATGTTTAATCAGTAAAACTTTAAGCGCTGTTTTATTTTACATACAATATTAAACAAATTTTATGATGAAAACATACAAATTAGATTGTGCATTAGTTTTTAAGTGAGATTCTATTTGATATATTTTATTTTACGAATACTGACGCATTGATATGCACGATATACCTTATTATTTCTCTACATTCTCACGACAACTTAAAACGATATTTCACATTAAAATATAACATAAAAAAACTACAACAAAACAACACAAAACAAAACAAATCAACAAAAAATACTGCATCATTTATCAAAAACAATTTTTAGCATATATTTATGTAAAAATGTTCTCTCCCGATAGAAATGTTGAGGTTGCTGGAGCCTACACATTGAAATGTTCCACGATACTTTAAAGGGACCTGTTCACAGATTGGCACATTGACAATTTTCATAAATGTTGTCAGATTGCAAAAAGAAATTATACATTCTACACAAACAAGCGAAATGTTAAATAAACATAAAAAAATGCATTTGCCGGGACTCGAACCCGGGACCTTTGAGATAAAAAAAATCATGCGCTTACCACTCGGCCATTCGGACTTGTACATTTTGGTTGTGTATTTTTAATGTGAAGGCATTTTTTTTTATTTAACTTGTTTCTTTATATGTGTTAATGTTTAATGACACACACAAATTGTTCCGAGCTATTCGTTATAATGTTCAGTCATCGCGAAATATTAACGCGAGCTATTTGTTAATGTTCAGTGACACGCGTTTGCTGAGAGCTGTTCGTTAATGTTTAGTAATACGCGAAATATTGTTGCGAACTATTCGTTAATGTTTAGTAATACGCGAAAGAGTGTTGCGAGCTATTCGTTAATGTTTAGTAATACGCGAAAGATTGTTGCGAGCTATTCGTTACTGTTTAGTAATACGCGAAATATTGTGCGAGCTATTCATTAATATTTAGTAATACGCGAAATATTGCTGCAAGCTATTCGTTAATGTTTAGTAATACGCGAAATAGTGTTGCGAGCTATTCGTTACTGTTTAGTAATACGCGAAAGATTCTTGCGATCTGTTCGTTACTGTTTGGTAATACGCGAAATATTGTTGCGAGCTATTCGTTACTGTTTAGTAATACGCGATAGGTTTTTGCGAGCTATTCGTTACTGTGTAGTAATACGCGAACTATTGCTGCAAGCTATTCGTTAATGTTTAGTAATACGCGAAATATTGTTGCGAACTATTCGTTAATGTTAAGTAATACGCGAAATAGCGTTGCGAACTATTCGTAAAATGCTGTTATACGCCAAATACTGAATAATTGTCGACCACTATAGCGGTATGTTGGATGGTTCCAAAAAAATATAGACGCTGTCGCGAGCAGACAATTATACGAATATACCTATAATGTACCTAATGTACATAGGCCTATAATCATTTTTAATTTTTCACGAGTTCCTGGAAAGCAAATGTTACATAGTACGTGCGCTTATTGCTGCATTCATAAATACTATAATTAAGAAATAATTTTCGATTTATCGTTGTTTATCGGCCAATAAGCAACGATTTGGAGTTCTGATGCGTAGAAAATAAACCACGAGGGCGTTGTTTAATATCCATGCATCAGAACGACAAAGAGTTGTTTATTTGCCGATAAACAACGATAATGCGAAAAATATTTCGATTCTCACATGATTAGACATATATTTTTGCAATTGTAATTGGAACTACTTTAAATACTATTCTCCGCTCAGAATCGGAATTTCTTTTAGCGTTGCTTATTGAGTAGTTTCACAACGATATTTTTTTCTTTATCTAAAGAAAAATTAACGAGTATCATATTAGAATAACCGTTCTATACGTATTTCGTTAGTAAATACTGAAGAAACAGAGTTTAACATATAAAGCAGCATTTGGTGTGTTTAATGCTTTAGTATAAAACCTAATCATTATATTGGTGATGGTACCATGATGCAAAACATGAACGACAACATTGCGTGATTTCCGACCCCTATTTAAAAAGCTTGAAATTTATTTTCCGCGTTTAATCTAATTGAAACTTGTTCTAAATACAACTCTGGATTTCCCCATCCAGTGACTGCTGTCTGAAGCTGACATACTTTTATTGAAGATAACTGAATTAAACATTGATAAACGATAATAACCAGCCAGCCAACCCAAGCAAGTAAGGTTAACATTTTGACTTTTAAACACGTATTTATAAGATGATAATTTTCTGTCAACATCAAGGGTATTTGCATTTTTAACATCTGATGAAAACAGAACGTTACTCATGTTTATTTACGATCATTTATCAGTCACGTTCTAATTTAAGACCCATCCTATTTTGCAGAATGGATATGAGGATTTATGGTGACCAATTTTAACAGAATGCACTAGGACTAGTTCTACACGGCTAGTAGACACCCGCCTCTCTCTTTCGTTCGTTCCAACTTTCGGACAAAGACACGCACTATTAAGCTACTGAATAAATGCTTACGTTCAGTCAAACTTAAAAGACGTTCGCAACGATTTTTTGCAATTTTTTTTCCAAGGACAGATTTCTTAAAAATGTGCACAAACATGTGTCAATGAATCCTAAAACTAAAACAGTCTTTAAAAAAACGAGTCACCGGCCTTGTTTCGGAATCCTTGGGGTTTAAAAACGGTACCCGTCGAAGCCCTTTTTTCAGTATGTGTGACTAGCGATGTTCAATTATATAAAGCGTTCATATTCAAACAAGGACGGAGATTTTTAAATGCATCTTCTTTTTAATGTTTCGTTTGGCAATATACAAGTGCGGTTTAATGATAAAACGCGCTTTATCTGTAGTTACCGTTTAAAAAATGACTTAATGGACGCTTAATGAGGTTAATTATGCATTTAATATGCCTTTGAAAACATCAATAAATAATCATCCTTTGTTCCAAACGACAGATTCTGTTAAAAAATTCCATATGCATGTGTCATTGTATACTGAAACTAAAACAGTGTTAAAAATAGGGGTCATAGGCCTTCTTCCGGAAAAATTGGGTTTTGAATACGGTACCTGTCAAAGCCCCCTTTTTCAGTTTGGATTTTTATCAATGTTTTGAGTATATAGGAGAGCTTTTTTCAAACAAGGTTATGGTTCTTTCAACTGATATGTTTTCACATGTTTTGCAATATACACGTGTATTTTGGTAATATAAAACGATTTACCTTCAATTACTGATAAAATAATGAATTTGACTGGACATTCAAGTAGGTCAAATGGCTACTAATAATACCTGTGAAACGTCATTTATTATGCATCAATATATTTTGCTCCAAACGACAGATTTTCTTAACTTTTTGCACATAAATGCACCATTTTATAATACACCAAAACATTAATCAAAAGACTGGTTCACCGAACTTGTTTGGGAAATATTGGACTTTAAAGAGGGTACCTGTGTAGCTTTTTTCATGTTTCGTGGTTACGTAACGTTGATCAATTGCCAAAATAGAATGGAAATATTTAATGGACATTTTTTTTAACTATTTAGTTTTGCAATACGTTGTAATCGTGTGTTTTTGATTATTATAATGCTTTATGAACTGTTCACCATTAACTGGAACTTAATGATTTAAAGGTTAGATACCAATAATTCTCATTCCCATAGGGTCCCATTATAAAATTTTGAACTTTCAAAGCAGTTTTCTAGCCTTTCCTTTATTTCAGATTGTGCAAGCATGGTATCAATTTAAAGATGAATCTTTCATCTTTCAAAAATTGCCAAAAAAAAAAGATATGTCATGTAACTTCTAAGAAAATACATCTCGCCTGAATGCAGACACCGGTAGAAAGCAGGGTTTCGGCAGTCATATTTCGACAAAAGCCCCATACCACAGTAAACACACCATAAAAGCTCAACTTTAGCCTCCACAGAAATACACCAAAATGTTCCAGACACACATGGGATATAAGAAATAACCACAAAAGGCATGTCTGGGATTGCTAAATTGCTTTTATATCAGAAGAGAAAAGTATCTAACCTTATAAAGATTTATATGAATTGATTGAAATTAGTATATTGTAACCTATATACAATAAAGAAATAATGAAGCAAAAGGAGAAATTAACCCAATTATTTTCTTTTTGTTGCGAACGCCAAGTTGCATGTGGAAACAAATAATACACTGTAAATACCCTGTTAAAACTTCACTTCTTAATTTCCCCATAGTCTTGAAAGAGAATGATAACAAGATGAGGATTTTAAATATTAAAATATTGAAAATTTAACTCGCTTGTTATAAATAGATCTGTTTGTATTATTCAGATATATTGTTATCTGGGTGTACGTATTGTAATTTGTCGATGTTACTTATGTATGAATATTTATTATTCGTCATGATCTTTCATAAGTAATACATCTTTATTTCGTTACTTCATATTTGTGTATTTGTGAGGTTCTAACAATCCTTTATTTATGTATTTTTAAATATTATTCGGTGTAATTAAATACCGTTTATATAACATTTCCAGAGTTGATATTATCAACCGACATCGCTCTTTTTGCTGTTATATGTTCATACTAGAGTATTGTTTAGGTAAATTCATTCAAACATATAGAAAAACACACGGACACTCGGGTCATTGTATAGGGTTAAATTTTCTATACCATGTACACTATTTAATCGTGATATATAATAATAATGTTTATTATTGCCGAAAACACAATAAAGTTGTCAAAAAAATCATACATGTACATCCATACATTCTCTTTCTATCTTTTCATATGTAATTGTGCACATTATGGAGTAAGTTTCAATGTCCTGTTCTATCTTCATCTGTAATTGTGCACATTCTGGAGTAAGTTTCAATGTCCGGTTCTACCTTTATATGTAATTGTGGACATTCTGGAGTAAGTGCCAATGTCTGGTTTTATCATCACCTGTAATTGTGCACATTCTGAAGTAAGTGCCAATGTTTGGTAGGCGTGCTATAACAGGCGGCATTGGCTTCAATGGTTGTGTGATATAAATTGACGCGTGGGTGTAAGGATTTAAATTCTTTAGATAAATTATTATCCTAACAAAATTTAACCGCTATGGAATTAGTTTAAGTCATTTTATCTAACTTTAGGGTGTGTGTTATCGAACAAACAAACAAATAACTATAAATCTGTTTGATGGGATACTATACTGGGAGATAAATATTTCGACCAATGGGAACCGTGTCTCGTCATGACGTCATATAATTGACATTGTAAATATTAAATAGTGAGTGAAATTGTTTTGGAGAAGTTTTAGTAAACTGGTCATAAATTTCATTTCAGATCAAGCTATCAACGGTTACGGCGCACAGACATATTAGCGACTTGAACATATGATCTAACGCCTGCAACTTTGCGAGGGACGATACCTCAATCGCACCGAATAGGAATTCGGACGCGTCGTATCCGAAACAATGTCTAGTGAAGCATGGCAAATGGGATCGAATGACGGTGACGCATGCGCAGTTGCGTATTTGTGGGCCATTTTAAACCTAGCAGCGTGTTGCAACTCACAGCAACACTGCTTGAAACTGGTCGAATTTCTTTCCCAGCTTCTGTTTTCATTTTGTTTTGCATCAGGGCAATTCTGAATTGAACTGAACGGTGACAAATGCACAATTGAATCTCAGTCGACCATCTTTAGCCCAGCAGCGAATAGCACCGCTCTTTAGCCCAGCAGTGAATAGCACCGCTCTTTAGCCCAGCAGCGAATAGCACCGCTCTTTAGCCCAGCAGTGAATAGCACCGCTGCTTAAAGAATGGTTTTCAGACACATTGGATATATCGACCTGTTCCGGATTAGTCGACACGTTGACTTTAAGGCATATTATTCCGTTTGCATTAAGTAATTTGCATACAAACCTATATATGTACCAAGATGTTAAAAGTAGTGAGTATAAAAATGAGTAGTTCGATAAGTCTTGAGTAAAACTCGCATTGCTTAAATTCAGTTTTATTCATATAAATGTGTCCTTTCTGTTTTACAATTCTTGCGCTCATATTTCTTCTGAGTTTGGTTTCCTTACTTTTTCTCGCCAACAGTCTTTCAACGCTATTAGCGTTTTGATTAACTTACTTGCCCTGAAATTCTACGTTCTGATTACAATTTGGATTGCAACACGGTCCGACACTACAAAAAATTCTAACCATCCGTAATGTGAACGGGGACACAGAAGTACAAATCTTTTTACTAAAACCTAGATCACTGAGATCACCTAGATTTAATTTGTATGTATCTAGCTATACTATCGTATTATTTATTTATTTTATAGCAAAAACTTCTTGTTGATAAATTATTTTATTATCCGTTCAATTTACTTATTCGCTGATGTGTTTAGGGGAGAAAACTGTTATACGGTTAAATGTACATGTTGTTCGCAGTTTATTAGCTCGACTATTCACCGAATAGTTCGAGGTATACTACTCACCCGCTCGTGTGCGTCGGCGTAATGCTCTTGTTAAGGTTTGCGTGCAACATGTCCATTTCTCTTTTACTACTACAGATATTAAATTGAAGCTTCACACATGTGTTCGAGGTCATTATGTGAGGTCACTGACCAAGACCCATAACTCTGACATGCAATTTAGCAGAATTATGCCCCTTTTTGTACTTAGAAAATCAGGTTAAAGTTTGCGTGCAACAACTCCATAGCTCTCTGTCAACTACATATATTCAATTGAAACTTCACACATGCCTCCATGGTCATTATATAAGGTCACTGGCCAAGACCCACAACTGTGACCAGCATTTTAGCAGAATTATGCCCCTTTTTGTACTTAACAAATTCAGGATAAGGATTGCGTGCAAGAGAAAATTTTCAGATTAAGGCCAAGGCCCATAACTCTGACCTGAAATTTAGCAGAATTAAGCCCCTTTTGTACTTAGAAAATCAGGTTAAAGTTTGCGTGCAACAACTCCATATGTCTTTATCTACTACATATATTCAATTGAAACTAAACACATACCTTCAGGGTCATTATATAAGGTCACTGGCCAAGACCCATAACTGTGACCGGCATTTTAGCAGAAGTATGCCCCTGTTTCTACTTAGAAATTCAGATTAAAGTTTGCGTGCAACAACTCCATATCTCTATAACTCGAGAACGGATCGAGCTATTGTACTGAAACTTCATACATAGATACCTTATAGCAAGGCCTCACTTGGGATTGCATATGGGGTGGGTGGGTCAAGGTCAAGGTCACTGTTACTTAAAATAGAAAAACGGTTTCCGCTCAATAACTTGAGAACGCATTGAGATATTTTAATGAAAGTTAATATAGTAATACCTTATATGAGACCTCGCTTTGGATTGCATATGGGGTGGGTAGGGTTAAGGTAAAGGTCACTGCTACTAAAAATAGAAAAACGGTTTCCGCTCAATATTCTTCTTGTTTGTAGTGATAAAGGCCCAAAACTCTGACAAAGCGGTTGAATAGTCGAGCGCGCTGTTCTGAGACAGCTCTTGTTCCCTTAGCTGTTGTTTACAAGTAAATTTAGTGTAACATCAAAGGGAGACAACTGTTAAATGGTTAAATTTACGCAATACGTAGTTTAGTCCCTTAGGTATGGATTTGCTTGGCATGTTAGCTGATCTCATTTTTGTGGCCATATTGTATTAAGTTGCAATGGTTGAGATAGTCGTTATTTACAAGTTGACTTACTGTGAACATGTTTTAAATTGAATTTGTTGTACGTTAGATTATGTTTTATAACTGTTATTCATTTGAGCATTTCTATACTGTTATTTATTGTTTATTTATACAATATTTATACAATGCGATACAATGGCTGGATCCAGAGTATATAATTAATTACGTAAGAGTTGTTATTCATTTATATTGTGCTGTCTTCTTTGACTTTATCAAACATTTATGTCAATAAAGTATTGAGATAGAACATTATGAAGTTGTAATCACTAGTGGATCGGGGGGGGGGGGGCATACGTATATGGGCATATATAACAAGGTCAAAACTGGATAAATTATGCAATTTTTTTTTTTCGATCGCTTCGCTCGCTCGCTCACTTTTTTTTCAACTATAGACTATAGACATTCACTTAATAAAACATACCCGACCTAGCCTGCCCCCCCCCCCCCCCCCCATGATTTCTTACGTACATCGTAGCACAGACGCCAAAGTTTGAAGCGAACACTATTAACTATATACCTTTATTTGTGTATTATATTGTTTTCTTTTATAAATTCATATATAATATCAAGATGTCAGTTGCAATACACTATTGGCACAGGATACGAGATAAAAGAAATTCATGCTTTTCGAATAAACGTATGATTTAAAGCCGAAATTCAAGTCAAATCAATGACTACAATTAATTTTTCTCAATAAATAGTTTAGTTTCCAAAAATCTTAATCGACAAACTTTTTGTGCAATGTTCTATTAGCAATCACGCCAAATTTCATATTGTTTATGCATTCATAAGAAAGATATAACGTGATAAAGTAGATGGGCGTCCATAACGTTGGCTCTAATTCCTAGCAAGATCATATCTTTCGCGGCACCATATGTCAGCGAAATTGACACAAAGTCGGCATCACTTGCCTTATTAGATCACAATGCAATCATACGAGTATTTTCACAATATTTCGTGTAAAACACGTTCGTCTGTCTGCCCGTTCGTTCGTTTCCATGAAAGAACAAACACAGTGCATAGCACATTTGAAGACAATTGATGAGCATGACTGCGAACGTGTGAGTCATTTTATGATAATCACTTGGAAAATAGACCATTACACTTCGGTAAATGAATAATACAAATAATTCTTGCTGCGTGTGTGTTTGAATGTAGTCAGCTACGGATTTTACATGCTTAAAGATGTTCCCGGTATATATAACATTGAATGTCAAATACGTTATTTAGTGGACAGACACATCAAAGTGAAGTATTTAATTATTCTGTGAAACAAAGTGCATTTGACGACGACGACGAAGACGGTGTTGATGCTGATGTGCAATAAATTATTATATATCTTTGATACGCATCTGTAGCTGATCACAGCAGACCCACCGTATGATCAAACGTTTACGCCCCCTCCCCCTCCTAACCCGAAATCCTGGACCTCCCCTGGTTATTTTGTGTGTCAAAATGTTGAGTAAACCCCGGCAAAGCAGTTTTTTTTCAATAACAAAATAGACGCCTCGAGTTTACTTAACAATGTATAGATCAATCGATGGATCAACGGCAACACAATTACATGTATTTGTAAACTTTGATTACTAGGTTATGACTTAAAGTATAGAAAATTATGATCGCACCTCAGACTATACAAATACAGTGACCGACAAATGTTAAACTCAACAGGCAGCCCAGTGGTTTACCAGAATTTTGTATCGATTTGGTATCCCAATACAATTGCACACGAAACCGAAAGAGAAGCCAAAAAAAAAAGAGATAAAAATATAAATAAAAAATATAAGGTCTAATAAATAAATAAAATTAATCGGAAATATTCATAATCAGTTGGATTTAAAGGTAAGAAGAATCATTTAATAAAATATTTCTATATAAATAAAAATATTAATAATAATATGATATTGTGGTAAAATAATCGTGAGTTTAAAACAATAATAGGTCCAGATATATTTGTCGGACACTGTATTTTTATGGTAGGACGGTAAAGAGGTTTTACCAAAGTCTCTACTGCAATTTATCTGTTTTGAGTAAGAATGCATGGGTTACACCCAATACCGTCACATACTTTCCGGTTTTGATGATGATTTTTCTGATACTAGGGCTGGTATGCCATAAGGCTCCAACGGAAAATCTTAACTTAAGATATACTTAAGTAGAAATGCTTTTAAATGTCAAAATCAATAATCTAAAATGAAAATGTGGTCAGACTAACACACAGATGTTCAGTCTTAAATACCAAAACCTTATCATGCAAATCGAACTATAACGAAAAGAAATTACTTGATTTTTAACTTATATAATTATGTTAACAATCCCCTTTAAACTAAGGGTTAAACGGTAGCGGTATATTATGGAGCGATTCGTATTGTTTGATTAAGAAATAATTTTCGAGTAAGAGTTGTTTATCGGCTATGAACAAAGATTTGGAGTTCTGATACGTAGGAATTAAACCACGAGGGCGTTAGCCCAATAGATCATATAATACTATTTAATTTGCAATAGGAAACCAATTTTTCGTTGACATTATCCCTTTAACTCTATTATTTTCGTTAGACGACAACGTGTCATAAATTAACAAGTTGTATAATGGCTTGAATATACAACAACGTGTCATAAATTAACAAGGTGTATATTGGCTTCAAAATACAACAACGTGTCATAAATTAACAAGGTGTATATTGGCTTCAATATACAACAACGTGTATTAAATTAACAAGTTGTATATTGGCTTCAGTATTCAACAACGTGTCATAAATTAACAAGTTGTATAATGGCTTCAATATACAATAACGTGTCATAAATTAACAAGTTGTATAATGGCTTCAATATACAATAACGTGTCATAAATTAACAAGTTGTATAATGGCTTCAATAAACAACAACGTGTCATAAATTAACAAGTTGTATAATGGCTTCAATATACAATAACGTGTATTAAATTAACATGACTTCAATATACAACAACGTGTCAAAGGTTAACGCCTTTAGGAATAAAGGAGAACCATCATCGTAGACAAGTAATGAGTCCGTAGTTTAATTGCGAGTGTTATGACACTATTGAATAAACGATAAACGATATTTACCAATTGCAAATAATTTGTACGAAAATAAAGTCAATACATAAGTAAACAATATACAAAAAAGAATCGGTGAGACGCGTGAATAATATACAGTTTTATATGACCTAGGTAATGTGTAATGGGAACGCACCAGATTAATGCTTTTTTTTCACCGGTTCCCATCCACTCACCCAATTGTTTGGCGAATTATATTCTGATGGAAAGCACTTGCAAAAATGTGTAACTAAATAGTACCATTTATAAAACGCATGCCGCCATGTGTTTTGGCTGTCCAATATATCTAATGCCTGATCCTAGGCGATGGAAATCATTTCAATATTAGGGGTGTTTTGGTACACATTATCGTAGTCCGTTAATAATGGATATCACATATACTAGAAGACATCAATTCATAACATAGCGTCGCACATAATGTAAGTTTGGGCGATATTTATCGTAATATTTCGTATTTTGAATATCGTATTATCGCAAATTCTATTTCTTTTTATTGACATTTTTTTATGCCTAAAATCTATGCAGTTTTTAAATATTAGTTTTATGTTAGTACTAAAATAGGCGTCAAAACCAACTTCGTCAGCATGCGACACTGCGCTTTCAGATTACCTTTAGCTAGCACGTGCTGTCCATTATTAACGACTACACTCAGTCGAAATGTTTACAGCGTAGAAAGACTTCTGGCGACATAAAAAACTAAAAGCATGTGAGTTGTGAGTGCAGTTTTGCTAAAAAGGAAACATTTGTTTGAATGAAGTAAAATTCCCCACCTTTAAACTTGATAATATGGCTTCTTATTCTTTAGTATACGACATTAAAATAAAAAATATGTGTAAGTAACGAACACATAATTTTCAAGTTAATAATATAATGCAAACGGAATTATATACATGCAAGTTAACAAGTCAATCTGCATTTAGCCATGCCAAATAACCGTTTAAGCGTGGTAGTTAGAAGCATCGATTGTTAGTGATTCGTAGCCTATTGAGTATAAATAGGTCATACGATGTGTGCTGTCGATTTTCAATACTCAAGTTTAAAATTAATAAATGGTAGTAATTTTCTGTCAAAATATTTAGAATAAGAATCGGTAAGAATATTTAGAATAAGAATCGGTAACAAGAAATAACACTTTCACAAAGAGCAAAAAATAACCGATGTAGCGCATTAATTTAATGGTATTATTACAGGACACCCAGGTGAATATTTCGGTTACATTCAAATAAATAGCGAAAATAGAGGTGTCATTGATGTGACGTAACATTTTTAATAAATTGACTTTTTTAGAAACTGTAATTGTAATAAATCGCATGATATACACATTATAATACACATGACATACATTATATTAAAAAATTAAAAGGTAAGAATACAATGGTGAATTTTTGCTGTTTTGAAGAGGACCCTTTCAGGTTTTGATATACTTACTCGTAGCCTGCAAAAAAAGAAGTCGTTTTCCGCGATACCTGTTTTAGAAATTACCCTCTCAAAAGACCGTTGGCTTCCGCCAACAGTCTAACAAGCCCGATATTGGACGGCTACCCGTCTAGTATTACAAAGAGTACAGTGAGAACAATGGGGTGACGGCACTATTTTTAACTATTACTCTTTGTTTCAAATGTCTTTTAAAAGTTTGTACCATATCTGTGGGTATAAAGAATCACAAGCTAATAATGTTATTGCTCTTTTAAATTGAATATATATCTGATAGAGACAGGGTACAGATAGAAGAACTCCATCGAAATTTGCATGTATTAAGGTTAAAAATAGACCAAAGGAAGAAATATTAAAACGCTTCAAAAGTGTTCAATGGTACACAAAACCAATAAGCGATGCCATCAGTTATTATGAATGCCGTTTTTATTAGCTCAACTGAGCACAACGTGCTCATGGTGAGCTTTTGTGATCACCTTTCGTCCGTCGTGCGTCGTCAGTCGTGCGTCAACATTTTCATTCAAACAACATCTCCTCCTAAACCGCTAGGCAGATTTACACCAAACTTCACAGGAATGATCCTTGGGTGACTCTTTCAAAATTGTTCAAATCGTTTCGGTCTGCTGCATATGTAGGTCATCAGAGCTAAAAATATATTTAAAAAGTTAATACTTTAAAAACTCTTCTCTGAAACTGCATGGCTGAGAGCTTTCATTTTTGGTATGTGGCATCCTCTAGTGGTCCTCTACAAAGATTGTTCAAATGATGCCCCTGGGGGTCAAAACTGGCCACGCCAGGTGGTTTATATAGAATTAAATAGCAAAATGACTTTTGGCATCTTGTTATAAGCCATTATGATGACTTAAACTCAGGTGAGCGACCTAGGGCCATTGTGGCCCTGTTGTAGTATATATATATAATAATAATTATAAAATTTATAAACGTTCTTTGAATTCTGACCAAGTTCAAACTTTGAATTCTGACCCATATACCAATTAAATAGATGCAACATTCTAGTTTTATTTATGAATATCAAATACATTAATATTAAAACATATTGTGTACAGACAAAAGACGTGGTTTGCATAAAGTTATTATTATTGTGATTATGATGATGATGATAATATTAATTATTATTATTATTATTTTATCATCATCATCATCACATCATCATCATCATCATTGGATTTCGTCACATATTTCAACAAAGCATATTTAAGATTTCAACAAGATGGGTGAAATAATGAAAACCATTCCAAAAGTCAGGACTTAACTTTGACGGAGATGTCTTGTTAAAACATTCGTATTCTATACACGGTTTTTGGCCGAAGATGGACCTAAGTATTCGTGGTTATACAGCCAAGTGCGTTTCGTCAACTGCTAAATAAACATCAACGTTCGTTGACAGATGACCAGTGTCGGCTACCTTAAGCCAAAGTGATAAACTGATGTCATGACATTCTTTTAATACCTGACTGGTGACGATTGGATAATAAATTGCTCATTACCTGTCAAAACGTTACTTGAATATTATTTACCGTGAATTTTACTCTCTATGTGGGATGAGTGGTGACAGGTTAGAAAGACATAACAGTTGATATTACAGAATCTAAAATCTAGTATTAATATTGAATGCATATTTTCATGTTTCATGTGACCTAAAAGGATAAATACGATATAATTCTTACATTGGTGAAATCAGGATTGGATACAAACGATGGTAAATGTTGCCAGGATTGCAACTAATTTTGTGTCAAAATTAAGGCGACCTAATTTATTTTGGTAGGTATTTTGAATACAAATACACACAGAAACATCTTATTTTACGTTGTTTTTGCTGTACGTTTAGTTGTTTGATACAATTGTAATTGAATTTAAAATACATTGCATAACTGTTAATTTAAGTACCGTTAGACGAATATTAAGTACATGTAGTTATTAGATGTACTGATACAACAGTAATAATAAATATAAACCAACATATAACCTCGTTTAAATTTATACCAATTTCATATTATTGTAATATTATTAAGCAAATCGTGGAGTTCACTCCGGGTACACTGCGAGTATTTATTGTATTGACTATAAGGAAATATGTATAGAAGCGATTTAAAAAAAAATAAATATCAGCAATAAATATTTGAACAATAAAAGTATTCCATTATTTGGTCATTGGCGTATTTATCGATCACACGTACAGAGATTACATGGTGGTTTGTGGAGTTCGCACCGGTGTCTTTGTGTAAGACCACTTTGAAAAATTTATTTGTTAAACGGAATTGTATTTTTGGCAATGTACATCCGTATAAGTCTTAATAAACTGTCTGTTCTATTATGTTCCAATTAAAATTAGAATGTAATTCGTTATAATTTATTATTTGTTTTCAAGTTATTAAAACTATTTATTAATTGACGACAAACTATAAATTAATTTATTTGTAATTTAATTAATTACAAGACAAAAAATAGACAATAATTGTTCAATTCATAAGCAAATAACAGTTAAAATCATTATTTTTAATTACTTGTAAAACTCAAATTTCCCAATGTCCAATTTCCGTATTGTGCAATGTTTTATATGTACTGTTACGTTGAGGTTTATACATTGTAGCTTTTTTTTTACAATAAATACTTGAACAAAACATTTTAGTTTTCCGTACGTCTAAGTCACTTCTACTTATGCACAAGTGGACCTAAACCAAAATGGCCGCCCCTCCCCAAGAAGAGCGAAAACCGTCCTATATTTACTACTATATAATTAATTACTGATAAAAAATCAATTACTTTAATTGTAATTTAAATGAAAAGTTTCAATTTCTATTGAAGTTAATGAATTACTTTTTTTAAATAACTGGACACAGGTCTGTAAGTAATGTCATAAAAATTGTCAAGTTGAGCAGTGATGTCATTAAAACAAGTTGAGAAGTGAGGTCTTAAAAAATTAAGCTAAAATATAATGTCATAAATAGCACGTCAAGCAGTGGTGGCATAAAGCGTTTAGCTACGATGTAATGTCATACAAATTCAAGTCAAGCAGTGATGCCATAAAAAGTGTAGCTAGGAAGTAATGTCATACAAATTCAAGTTAATCAGTGATGTCATAAACAGTTAAGCTAGGAAGTATTGTCATACAAATTCAAGTCAAGCAGTGATGTCATAAAAAGTTTAGTTAGGAAGAAGTGTCATACAAATTAAAGTCAAACAGTGATGTCATAAATTTTTTAGCTAGGAAGTAATGTCATACAAATTCAAGTTTAACAGTGATGTCATAAAAAATTTAAGATAGGAAGTAATGTCATAACAAGTATTTTAAGCAGTGATGTCATAAAAAGCAAAGCTGGGTTGTAATATCATCAAAAACAATTTACGCAGTGATGTCATAAAAGTTATGGTATGAAGTAATGTCATAAAAAGCAATTTCAGCAGTGATGTCATTAAACGTATGATAGGCTAGTAATTATATTGTTCTTTTAAAGTGAATATATACCTGATAGAGACGGGTACAAATAAAAGAACTCCGTCAAATTTTGCATATATTAAGGTTAGAAATAGAATAAAAGAAGAAAAATAAAAACGCTTCAAAAGTCTTCAATGCTACACAAAGCCTTTAAGCAATGCCAACAATCATTACGAGTGCCGTTTTATAATGTATGTATGTGAGGCGTGTTGTGGGAAACCCGGGCTAAATGTATGTGTGTGAAGTGTCCCGGATTAGCCTGTGCAGTCCAGTCCGCACAGGCTAATCCAGGATGGCACTTCCGCTTTTATGGTATTTTCTGTTTCAAGGAAGTCTCTTCTAAACATAAATCCACTTTAGGCGGACAGCATTAAGCCCGGTTTTCGGACGACACGCCTCATATATATATATATAATGAAAAGTACAAACACGTTACATGGGATTATAAATATAAATATAGCCAACGCGTTTCGACAAAGCTCATCAGGGAATAATAGAATACTATTAACAAATCCCAGATAATGGTAGTCATATCACGCTTTCTAAAATACGTAACTTACTCAAAGAAAATAAAAAAAACTTACAAGCGAAGAACAAGACTTCTTATTAAATTTTGAATGGAGAACAAGCTCATTTTATGAACTTCCAAAGATTCATAAAAGTAAACGAATTCAACATGTAGTTAAAAATAGTAATTCAGAATATACTGAGTTAAATGACCCAGATGACTTAACCTTTCGTCCAATAGTCGCTGGCCCTAACTGTGAAACTAGTCGATGAAGTAATTTATTGGATATTCTCCTGAAACCATATGTACAATATGTCGACAGTAACGTAAAAAATAACATAGAATTTCTAAAACATATACCTACCCAAGTTCCAAAGGACACAATATTAGTATCTTTTGATGTAATTAATTTATTCTCTCATATACCACATATTTTGGGGCTAGAAGCTATTGATTATTGGCTTCAAACATACCCTGAATCACTGAATTTTCACAACAGTTTATTAAAGAAAGTATACAATTAATTCTTGAAAATAATAACTTTTATTTTGATGACAAATACTACATCCAAACTAAAGGAACAGCAATGGGTACAAAATTCGCCCCAACTTACGCTACTTTAGTGATGGGATTCTTAGAACAAAAACTTTATACACAAATTGAATCAATTTATAATAATGAATTTCTCTCTTTTATAAAAACCTACTGGAAAATATATCTGGATGATTGCTTTATTTTCTGGGTAAAATTTCCTAATGAACTTCAAAGATTTTACACTATTTTAAATAACTTACATACAGATATCAAGTTTACTATACAAACAAGCACGCTTGATATTCCATTTCTTGATATATTAATTGTAAAAAACACCAGGGACATTTATACTGATATATACTACAAGGAAACAGATTCTAAACAATACCTAAATTTCACATCATGTCATAGTAAACTCACAAAAATTAATATTCCATTCAATTTAGAGAAACGCATTTGCACTATAGTTTCAAATCATGAAGTTAAATTAAAACGTTTAGGTGGACTGGAACTTTCTTAAAATGTCTGTGTTGTTTTTAAGTACGCCAAATATTTCTTTATTCTTAGGGTTATATGTTGAAATAAATGGAATATTATTATTTTCTTCTGTTGAGTTTGAAAGTAATTCATTTTAAAACGTCTACTAACTAAATCTAGCGTTTCCTCTCAAGAACCTAAAGTAACAAAATGCAATGACCCTAGATGTGCTCTCTGTTACTATATTATTGAAGGAAATTCATTTAATTTTAACGGTAAACTGTTTAATATAAAAATTAATATGTCGTGTGATGTTAAAAATGTTATTTATGTATTAGTATGCAATGGATGCAAGAAAATTTATATTGGACAAACTGGAGATAAACTTAGACATAGAAGATCTGTTCATGAACAACAAATGCGAGACCCCTCAACAAGACAAATGCCTTTAAGTAAACACCTGGATGAGTGTTCTACATATGAACCGAAATTTCAAAGTTTTCCTTTTTATAAACTATTTTCGGAGAGTGTTTCTGCTAGGTTAGCGAAAGAGCAATATTTTATTCATATATTTAAACCACAATTAAATTTTATAAAATAATTGTTGGCGTTATGACGTCATAATTGAAATGACGTTATCTCTATGACATTTTGACGTTATGATATATAGAGAATAACATGTTACTGCCTGGTCTTCTGTGATTCGGCACGAATAAAATAACGGCTCGGCAAGCCTCGCCGTTATACTATTCTAAGCCTCACCTGATATAGGCACCTTTGTATCAGGCCCATATCAGCATAGTGGTATGATAAATAGAGAATAACAGGTTACTGTATGGTCTTGTGTAATATATCAGGTGAGGCTTAGAATAATATAACGGCGAGGCTTGCCGAGCCGTTATTTTATTCGTGCCGAACCTGATATATTACACAAGACCAGGCAGTAACCTGTTTTTCTATTTATCATACCACGTTTTTCTTAAAATTACACCAAACGAGCTGATTTTTTTCATATTTAAAAACTAAGGGCCGCGCTGATTTTACTGAGCCGGCTTTTACACGTTCACGTACATGTAGTTATGGATTTCTAAAAGTTGACTGGATAATACCTTATTATTAACATTTCGTAATGATAAATGAGCTGTTTTCACTACGAATACATAGATTACACACACGTCTATTCATATAATATTGTTAACACAAACTGAAATGGATTGCAACGGCAAATTTCATCGGAGAACACGCATCGACGAATTGTTTTGAGACGCCATTTTCATGATTTTGGAGTTGTGTATTGAAATTGACATTTTGAAAATCGTTTCAATAATGATTATAGCGTTTTCAATTTTTGGTCAAAACATGTTTGAGACTCAACATAGACTGATCCTGGGTAGTGACTTTTAGTTCATTTGTTTAAAATGTATTGAAATAACTGTATATGGATGATTTATTGTTCCATTGATGACGTCATACCACCACCAAAGTGCGGGTTTTTGTGAATATTTAAAAAATAACGTTTTGTGATTTATGACGATTAAAAATAATAAACTGTATACGTTCTTGGTATCAAATTGTTTGTTTTGTTAAATCTGAATCATTTTTACTGAAAATGTTGACGTTAGAAGTGGATTTCGAGTAATATGACGTACCTCCAAACATTGACCGATATAAACGCTACTGACCTGATATAAAAAAAAATATCAGGCACCTTTGTATCAGGCCGATTTCAGCATAGTGGTATGATAAATTATTGTTTTATGCCCTGGTGAGCTTTGTCGAAACGCGTTGGCTATATTTTTAATATACATTTATAAGCCCATGTAACGTGTTTGTACTTTTCATTATAAAAATTTCTCAATCTGGACTCAATATTTACATATATATAAAGAAGTGGTATGCATAAAGTTATTATTAGTGTGATAATGATGATAATATTCATTATTATTATTATTATCATCAGCATAATTATTGTTGGATTTTGTCAAATATTTAAACAAAACTTTTCATATTTCAGATTCCAACAAGATAGGTGAAAGAATGAAACGCGGATGGAAATTTGTCATCATTGTAACAATCCTTATTGTTACGATACGGCTGCTTTTCAATGCGCAAATTAACCCTTACTTAGATAATCGTCAAGCCGTTTTCGCATCTAACGTCATCAACGTTGCCGTCTCCAAGTTATCGACGTCGCGTAACGTCCTCGAGGGCCCGGTCGACGCAGGAAATACCTATCAACCACGTAACGTATCGGCATTCTGCGCAGACGTTGATTTTTATGGGAAGTCGCAACTGACCAGTGTCGTTCATTCCCAAATACAGGAAACAAAATGGGACCCTACCGTACCGGGTGTACTGTACGTCTATATGTCCACGTACACGAAAAACAACGTGTCTAAAACGTTAGGCGGAGACGTAATAAGCATGATGGCCAATGAAGTCAACGGTGACGGGAAAATTGCAGCTCACGTCTTTGACCACAACAATGGCAAATATTCAGGCGTATTTCAGGTACCGTGGACAGGACAAACCCTTGTGCGAGTAAAGGTATTGTCGTTTGTTGAAAACGCATGCCTCAGGCTGAAAGCCATGGAGAAATATGGAAACCAGGTGTTCACAATGCTGAGTGGGTGGGGTATACGAGGGAAGTATGTTACTCCTCGGGGGTTGACAGAATTTACACCGTGCGGTGCGAATGCCTATATTTATGGCTACCCTAAAGTGTGTGATTTCACGTCCGTGAATGACAATCAGTCATGGTTTTGTGGGCGTCCGAAACACTCACTCATTGAATGTGAGCATATATATTCCTTCGGCACTGGTCCGTTCGAAACGAAAGCAGCCGGGCCATCAGAAAAAGTTAGACTGCCGAATTCAGTGACATTGAAATCATATGTAAAAGTCATTTCACCACAGAGCATCGATGCGCGCGATCACCTGGCGTGTAACGCAAGATCACCGAAATATTCGTGGACGGAGATGGAACGTTTCCCAAACGGATATTGGGCGCGTAACCAATGGCGGATGTACAACTGCTCGTCTTCTCTGGTACATACGGCGGAGTCCTACAGAACCTGTCTGCAGAACAAAACTGTGCATTTCTTCGGAGATTCTACAGTGAGACAATACGCGGAATATTTTATCAAAAGCCTACTGGGTAACAACATAAATAATTTTAAGGACATGCTCGGCAGTGGTAGACAGTATCATAACAAGCAAATTTATCAAAGGTTTGGTATTAATGTCAGTTATATAAAGCATGCGATGCCTTTCCACAATCCAGACTTCCCACCGAACGGTATCGCGTCGTTACCTACTGAGATTAAGCAGTTATCGAGGTCCGCCATCCCGGATAAGGCGCTCATTTTGGTTGTTAGCTACCACACCCATTTTCAGGCGTATCCGGTTGAGATCTTTCGAGGTCGTGTTCGCCGTCTGGCGGCGAGCTTACGTGTGTTTTTAAAGGCAAAACCAAAGGCTACAGTTTTGTTCAAGGGACTCCATTCTTGTTCGGACGACACACGTTGGTTCGACAACAAACTCACGTTAGTTTACACAAATATTGTCAATGATGAGTTTGGAGATCTCAGAGACAGAGTTATCTACCTAGACACGTGGTCAATTACCGCGACTCAAGACAGCACAAACCTCCATCCGACCGGAAATGCGTTCACGAGTCAGATTCAGCAGTTAATGACTTACATTTGCGGTTAAATGCCCGTACAAAGTGTGGGCATTCTTACGTGGTTCACTAGACTGTAGACCAAAATAAGTCCCAGTTCAGGCTATCATTGATATGGATAAGTAATGAAGGCGACATGTGTTGTTGTGTTTACTAGAACTTTGAGATACATTTTCAGAAATAGGATAACACTTTACGAAACTGAAGAGTATGACAACTAATGTATATGCAAAACTAAAGCACACGAAGTAAGAAAAATGTCCGTATTACTTTTACTTTTTAGGATTTACTATACCTAGTAGACGTGATTTACTGATGTTAGCCTCTTAAGTTTAATATTAGTTTTTACTGTGCCTGTTTGTCGAATAAACCATGTGCCTTTTGTTTTTTGTTGTATGAAGCATGTGCCTTTTCTTTTTTGGTCTTTGTCGTATGAAGCATGTGCCTTTTCTTTTTTGGTCTTTGCCGTATGAAACTTGTTCCTTTTCTTTTTTGGACTTTGCCGTATGAATCATGTGCCTTTTGTTTTTTGGTCTTTGCCCTATGAAGCATGTGCCTTTTCTTTTTTGGTCTATGCCGTATGAAGCATGTGCCTTTTCTTTTTTGGTCTTTGCCATATGAAGCATGTACCTTTTCTTTTTTGGTCTTTGCCGTATGGTCTTTGCCGTGTGAAGGATGTGATTTTGGGTGGGTCTTTGCCATATGAAGCAGGTGCCTTTTCTTTTTTGGTCTTTGCCGTATGAAGCATGTAATTTTTATTTTTTGGTCTTTGTCGTATGAAGCATGTGCCTTTTCTTTTTTGATCTTTGCCGTATGTAGCATGTGATTTTTCTTTTTTAGTCTTTGCCGTATGAAGCATGTGCCTTTTCTTTTTTGGTCTATGTCGTTACCTCATTGCCAAAACTGGAGGTACGGACACAACACTTTTGATTCAAGTGTTCGGCCATTCTTGTAAGGATGCTAGGTTACAAAACACCTTCACTAAAGGTTTGCCTATTTAATTTAACATCATATTGAATCGATTTACACATAAATAATTAAAATACTCCTTAATAGTTGTTTCTGTAGTATTTAAGTAGCCCGTTGTTTGTTTTTGAGATTTTTAAATATATTTTTCATGTTAGTTATATCATTGTTCTATAATTTAAATTCTACTATTACTACTACTACTAAGTAGACATTCTAAAAAACTAAAGTCTTAATTGTGATTCTGTGACAGTAGTGGCTTTATTTCAAATCGGTTCAGAATACACTGTAAAACAAGTTACAAAACAAATTTGTCGTTGGATGTAAATTCCAGCCCAAACTGTTTACGGTTATATTTTGGTTCCCGGCTGCATTGTAGCAGGTTGTTTACCCGATGACCGGTATACGAGGCCCAGGCATGTGATTTGGAGGGGAACCAGCTCGAAGCGGAAACAGTCTGAAAGAAGGCGGATATGACGAAATCATTGCAATGTTCCTACTCTAGAAGGGAAACGCTTGAAAAAACGTGCTAATAGAACATGGTCCGTATTTCTAAAGGTTCTTTAGCTATTCTTTAGTCGACTTCAGTTGAAAATAAGTAAAAAATATAGTTTGAGTTTAAAAGCATTTTGCTTTCATGTGCAACAATCTCCCTTCTCAACGCAAAAATCGATACTTCTCTCGTAAGAAATACATTGATTTGATAGGGAGCGTTAAATATTATTTCTTGTAACTTCCTTATTATTTTACTCCCAGAAAAGTAAAACGGAATTAAAAAATATAATGTTAAGCTATTTAACATGGTACCATTTATATAGAACCTCTGTCGGAAATATGGTGCATTTTCTAATTTATCGCATAAAAAAAAAACAACTTCCCCTTGTTTTTCAGAAAAAAACAAACCAACGGATTTGGAAAACTCATTCTTTGCTTGTTCGAGTAGTGTAAATTTTGTATAATTATTTAAAATTTTAGGCGGGGGATTTTAGGCTTAAATGAGGTGCCTATAGTTTAAAGTTCATTACCGTGGCTCAATACGGAAATAAACGATCGTTGTCGAACGATACCGAGTTGATTCCTGGAACAGTACCATTCTAGGAGTATATGTTCCCGCGGCGTTTATTGGGGGGTAATAAATAGATCACAATATTGGTATTCGTATCATAGACCTTATAATCTGCAGTTTAGCTTCTTTTATATAGTGGAATCCAGAAGTAAATATATATGGGTTTGGTGTCTTTTATAACAATGCATTAAAGTTATATTCATTGAGATATTTCAGAGTATGCATGTTAATTTAAATAGCAGAAGACATACTTTCAATTATTGTTTAATAAAAGATAAGAAATTATGCCTTAATATTTTGATTCCAAAACAAATTCTTTAAATGTAATACGTCAACATAATGGCCGAAATTAATGAATGATTTAATTATATGTTTCCATATTAATTAAGCTTTATATATCAAATGAAAATGGGCCCATGCAGGCACTATATGGGTCGGTGGTATAATGAGCCAATAACGATCATTATACATGGGTGCTGTCCTTATTGTTTTTTAAATTATATTGTAAGGTCCTAAGTGCCAAAGTGTGGATGTTTTGACAAGTGTGCTCGAACTTGTCTGATAAGGGGCTCTATACCTGGTCTCCATGGATAGGCAGCAAATTACCTGCTGTAGACCGAACATTTTTTATTAAGGGCCTTAAACTCAGCAGACTACCTGTTGTGTAGACCAAACAGTGCCATGTCAGGGGCCGTAACTCTTCCAATCAGCGTCATCGTTTTAGCGTCTATAACCACCATGATTGCTGTGGATAAAACCAAAAGCATAAGAGCATAGTTTTGCGTAAGACCATTATTATTACATTTGTATCAGTAAAATACAAAAGTTTATATCAAAAGGTATGGGGACATTGAAATATGTAAATAGCACGAAATTAGAAAATCATGTTCATCGTTATCATCATCATCATCATCATCAATATCCTTAAACTTGTGCAATAAAGCGCATTGTTTAAGTAGATGCCTGTTGACAACATGTCAAGCCCGTTGTCAAGAAAGCAACTTATATTGTTATTATTTTAAAATCACAATTTCTGACAAGTAGGTCTTCTCCTTTGACTTCTAAGTGTGACCTTGACCTTTTGAGCTAGGGACATAGGTCATGCGTACCACACGCCACCTCCACATGGTGAAAATGTTTGGCAAGTTATTTTAAAATTCTCGGATGAATGATGAATTTACATTTAGGCCAAGCTATTTTTAGTAATGATGACCTTGACCCCACCCACCCCATATGCAATCCCAAGTGAGGTCTAGATAAAAAGGTATCTACATATGCAGTTTTATCAAAATATTTGAATTTGTCTTCTAGGTATTGAACGGAAACTGTTGTTCTATTTTTAGTAACAGTGACCTTGATCTTGAACCTACCCACCCCATATGATATCCCAAGCGAGGTCTTGATATACGGTATCTATGTATGAAGTTTCATTAAAATATCTTAATTCGTTCTATAGTGCTTGAATAGAAACCGTTTTTCTAATTTTGCTAATGGTGACCTTGACCTTAGCCCAACCCACCCCATTTGCAATCCCAAGCCAGGTCTCAATATATGGTGTCTACTTTTGAAGTTTCATTAAACTATCTCAATGCGTTCTACAGTTATTGAGCAGAAACTGTTTTTCTATTGTTTAGTAATGGTGACCTTGACCCCACCCACTCCATCAGCAATCCCGAGCGAGGTCTCGATATAAGGTATCTACATATGAAGTTTCATGAAAATATTTCAATGCATTCTCAAGTTATTGAGCGAAACATTTTTTTAGTAACGGTGACCTTGACCCCAACCACCCCATCAGCAATCCCAATGAGGTCTCAATATAAGGTATCTACATATAAAGATTCATTAAAATATCTCAATGCATTCTTGAGTTAAAGCGGAAACCCTTTTTCTATTTTTAGTAACATTGACCTTGACCCCACCCACCCCATATGCAATCCCAAGCGAGGCCTCGATATAAGGTATCTATGCATGAAGTTTCATTAAAATATCTCAATGGGTTATCAAGTTATTGAGCGGAAACCGTTTTTCTATTTTCAGTAAAAGTGACCTTGACCCCACTCACCCCATATTTCATTAAAATATCTCAATGTATTCTGAAGTTATTAAGCGGAAACTCTTTTTTTATTTTTAGTAACGGTGACCCCACCCACCCCATATGCAATCTCAAGCGAGGTCTCAATTTAAGGTATCTATGAATGAAGTTTCATTAAAATATCTTAATGCGTTTCTCAAGTTATTGAGCGGAAACCGTTTTTCTATTTTCAGTAAAAGTAACCTTGACCCCACTCACCCCATATGCAATCCTAAGCGAGGTCTCGATATAAGGTGTCTATGCATGAAGTTTCATTAAAATATCTCAATGTATTCCGAAGTTATTGAGCGGAAACCGTTTTTCTATTTTTAGTAATGGTGACCTTGATCCCACCCAATCCATATGCAATCCCAAGCGAGGTCTCAATTTAAGGTATCTATGTGTGAAGTTTCATTGAAATATCTTAATGCGTTCTTCAAGTTATTGAGCAGAAACCGTTTTTCAATTTTTAGTAACAGTAACCTTGACCTTGAACCCACTCACCCATATGCAATCCCAAGCGAGGTCTCGCGATAAGGTATCTATGTATGAAGTTTCAATACAATAGCCTAATCCGTTCTCGAGTTAGAGAGCGGAAACGAAAAGTTGACACGGCCAAACCCCGCCCGCAAGCCCACCCGGGCAACGACATACCCCAATCTAATAACCAACATTTTTGTTTGTTTAAATTTGGTATAAAAATCATTGAAGTAGATCGTCATGGTAGTATGAACACCTCCTCTTAGTAATAAAGCTTCCCATAAAGTTTCATTGAATTCTGGCTAGTAGTTAGAAACAGTCCAGACAAGAATTGTGCACGATACACTTATTTCAGCAACCTTCTAAGTCCCATAACTCCAAGGAAAATCACTGAAAGGGAACGTCCTGTACTGTGCACACCTCATGTTGATAATGAAGCATCACATACAGTTTCATTGTAGTCTGGCCAGTAGTTGTGGAGAAATAGCCCAGACAAGAATTGTGCACTATATTCTAATTTCAGAAATCTTCAATGTCCCACAGCTCTTAGAAAAATCAATGAAGCGGAACCTCTTGATTTTGTGCATAACCTCCTCTTGGAAATAAAAGT
Organism: Congeria kusceri; assembly: GCA_027627225.1. Classification (NCBI taxonomy): domain Eukaryota; kingdom Metazoa; phylum Mollusca; class Bivalvia; order Myida; family Dreissenidae; genus Congeria; species Congeria kusceri. Next base: position 7,158,453 of record CM051034.1, on the reverse strand, counting down.
TGGTATAAAGTTTAATTCAAATCTGGCCAGTAGTTGTGTAGAAATAGATTGGACAAAAATTGTGCACTATATACTTATTTCAGAAATCCTCAAAGTCACATAACTCTTAGAAATATAATTGAAGTGGAACGTTCGGGTTCAGTGCACACCTCCTCTGGGTAATGAAGCTCCCTGTAAAGTTTCATTGATTTCTGGCCAGTAGTTGTGTAGAAATAGACTAGACAAGAATTGTGCACTAAATGCTAATTTCAGATATCACATAACTCTGATAAAAATCATTGAAGCAGAACGCCCTGGTTCAGTGCACACCTCCTCTTGGTAATGAAGCTTCCTATAAAGTTTCAGTGAATTCTGACCAGTAGTTGCGTAAAAATAGATCGGACAAGAATTGTGCACTAAAAGCTTAATTAAGAAATCTTCAATGTCCCATAACTCTGAGAAAAATCATTGAAGCGGAACCTCCTGGTTCAATGCACACCTCCTCTTGAAGTTTCATTGAATTTTGGGCAGTAGTTGCTGAGATATACTGTGGACAAGAAAACTGGACATACGGACGGACAAAGCGGAGACTATATGCTCCCACGAAATTTTTTCGGGGAGTATAAATAGTTTAAAGTTCATGTCAAGATTTGATTTAACCGTCAAGCAAGGCCACCTTTCAGTTGTATGCCATCGAAGCCCTGTGAGAGGATCACACCGTCATCCTCGAAGATTGCCCCTGGGGTGGGGATGAACTGGGGCTCCTGGGCGTATGACCCCTCGGGCAACAGGTACTCCACTTCCTTCCCCGTGTCCACGTTCAGCTGGGGAATGTATGACATGCAGTTATCAGAAAAACGGACACTGTATTTTGAAAAAATAACATCAAATGTTACTACTACTACTTCTACTGCTACTGCTGCAGCTGATGATGATGATGTTGCTGCTGCTGCTTCTACAACAACAAATAATCAAATACTACTACTACTATTACTACCACCTCCACCACCACCACGACCAATACCACTACTACTAATACTCTTAACCAATGATACATAATGACAATAAATACATAATTATTTCATTTGGCAAACCTTTGTAATGGCGTTCTGTTCGGGTCTGTCGAAATTTCGAACCATATACGCATATGTGTACTTCTGGCCATAGTACGCGTAGTTGATGTTGGACATCTCGAGTGCTTCCGGGGATTTTCCTCGTCGCAGGTCCACTATTGTTGCTGTGGTGCTCGTTATGTTGAGAGAGATTCGGGAAACATTGGTTGTAAATGGACTCTAAAAAGAAAACAATGAATGGATTTGAATATTTTCAGGAATACTTTGACATCGTCCTCATAGATTACGTGCATTTGAAATTATGCCTCAGTACTACTGTGTGATCCGACAGAGCAATATGACCTGACCCCACTTAAACTGTTGTACAATAACGTTGCCTCAACTGACATGCGTCACTACTAGTAGACGTCACCACAATTAAACTGCGGTACTTAGATGTCATCACAATTAAACTGCGGTACTTAGATGTCATCACAATTAAACTGCGGTACTATGACGTCACCACAATTAAACTGCGGTACTTAGATGTCATCACAATTAAACTGCGGTACTTAGATGTCATCACAATTAAACTGCGGTACTATGATGTCATCACAATTAAACTGCGGCACTATGACGTCACCACAATTAAACTACGGTACTTAGATGTCATCACAATTAAACTGCGGCACTATGTATTCACCACAATTAAACTGCGGTACTTAGATGTCATCACAATTAAACTATGACGTCACCACAATTAAACTGCGGTACTTAGATGTCATCACAATTAAACTGCGGCACTATGTCTTCACCACTATTAAACTGCGGTACTTAGATGTCATCACAATTAAACTGCGGTACTATGACGTCACCACAATTAAACTGCGGTACTTAGATGTCATCACAATTAAATTGCGGTACTATGACGTCATCACAATTAAACTGGGGTACTTAGATGTCATCACAATTAAACTGCAGCACTATGATGTAATCACAATTAAACTGCGGTACTTAGATGTCATCGCAATTAAACTGTGGCACTATGTCTTCACCACAATTAAACTGTGGCACTATGTCTACACCAAAATTAAACTGTGGCACTATGTCTTCACCACAATTAAACTGTGGCACTATGACGTCAGCACAATTAAACTGTGGCGCTATGACGTCATCACAATTAAACTGTGGCACTATGACGTCATCACAATTAAACTGTGGCACTATGACATCATCACAATTAAACTGCGGCACTATGACGTCATCAGAATTAAACTGCGGCACTATGACGTCATCACAATTAATCTGTGGCACTATGACGTCAACACAATTAAACTGTGGCGCTATGACGTCATCACAATTAAACTGTGGCACTATGACGTCATCACAATTAAACTGTGGCGCTATGACGTCATCACAATTAAACTGTGGCACTATGACGTCATCACAATTAAACTGTGGCACTATCACGTCATCACAATTAAACTGTGGCACTATCACGTCATCACAATTAATCTGCGGCACTATGACGTCACTGCAATATTAATACAATACTATGGCATCAACCCAGTCAAAATAAAATACTAGATCTATGACATTACCATAATTCCAATGTGGTAATATGATGTCACCCAAATTCAAATCCGGAACCATGACGTCAACCCAATTAAAATGCTGCACTATTAGGTCAACACGATCAAATGCTGTACTTTGACGGCACCCTAATTCAGATGTGGTACCATAAGGTCAACACAATCATAATGCGGAAATTATAAGTATTTCTATGACATCACTTACCGGGCCGAGCAAGTTGTCCACCAAGGTCACGGTCTCATAGATGGAGGCGTCATCGTACGTCAGCATGTCCATGTGTATGACGTCACTTGCCTCATACGCACCGAGCTGTCACGTGTAAAGAATACGAACGAATAATCATCTGTGTGTGTTTTAATGAAAATATGTATACAACATTCAATATTTGATCTATAGAAGGTCGCAGTGGTGTAAAAGATAATAGATAAGTTTGGTTTTTGGCATAATTGCTGACGGACACCAATATTAGATAAGTTTGGTTTTTGGCATAATTGCTGATGGCCAAAAACCAAACTTAACCTTCCTTTTATGCCTACTAACACTGCCCTAAAGTTGCATAATGATTGCACAAAAGCTTCTGAAGTTATCGTCTGCACAAACTAAAGGAAACGACGCCACCGCCAAAGTAACCCCTATATCTCGCCTTTTTAGGCGACACAAAAACCTCTTTAAATTCCCTGTCACACTGTGGTGAATTTGAGCTTCGAGTTCTGTATGAGTTCTGGCGAGTTATAACTCGCCGTAAAGTAGACGAGTTGGTTGCGGAATTTTTTCAAGATGACATTTGTTCGAGTTCTCTTTAACCATGTCACGACATTGACACGACACAAGTACGATACTCACATTTTATCACGAGTTCAGCCGAGATATGCGTACGATATCTTTTCGACAATCGAAGACTTAAGTGTGGATGAGTCTGTACGACTTGTGAGGACATGAGTACGAGTTTATGGCAACATTTTACAAGAAACGGAAGAGCAGATGTCGTAGGCAAGTCTCCCAAACTCACAGCAAACTCGTGTTATGTTGTAGAACCATAATATACGGCGACACGCTACGACAATGGAAGACATGTCTGCCGAATGTGTTCGAGTGTGTTTGAGAGTGCATGAGATTCCTTCGACATGTCTTCGACACGTGTACGAGAATATAAAGTCGCTGAGAAGCGGCTAGAATTTTGAACGGTTTAAAATTCTGGCCACTACTTAGCGAGTTCTGGCGACATAAGAAGACATAAGTAGACATCACTGCGACAAAGAACGACATGTGTACAAGATCTACACATACAGAACAGACCTATTTAACGTACCGAGGGTAAACAAATGAAAACCACCCATTATATATAGGGCTATATTTACTTGAAAGCTTCATTGTGCAATAATGTTTCCATAATGATTGTCTTTCACTATCATATGAAATTCAACCACAAACCACCCCCTGTACGTCGGTAAACCAATTTGCAGATGATAAATCAAATTTCAGAGAAAACATATCGTCCGCAATTGACAGGTAGGTACTCATTTTGAATTTTTCGGCGATTTAAGTCAGTATATATACAAAATTATTGTACACATGTATAAAGTAATGTCCAACGCCATTATGTATTAAGTGTAATGCCAGAAATCTACGTTTTTCTAAGAACAAATATATAAATTGTCTGGAGGAAATACAAAATATTCAAAAAATGTACGTATTTATTTAATTTTTGGCATCTAATCGACAAATTAGTGAACTAAACCGTTACAGAGTAGTGATATAATCTATCTAGAAGGGCATTCAAACGTTTGTTAGTTGATACCGTAGTGGTTTCTGGGTTAAAATCAATTATATCTTGGAATGGTATGCTCATTTATGGATAAAGCCGAACAGTTTGAAGAAAATGTGTAAATAAAGTCCAAACTTAAACTGGATAAAGCTCAAACTGCGCGATAAAATTATCATTTTTTGCAAAGGAAGGTTTGTTTTGTGCTAGTTTTCATTACATACTTTCATTACATATAGATATTTTTATTATATGTAATAGAAGAAAAAGTTTATTAAAAAATTGTACAATGAAGCATATAAAAAACGAATAAGGCCAACATGGCCCATGATCGTCATGAATAACAATTATACAAATAGGAACAAATAATATTATCATGCTTTAAGAAAGAGAAATACATTTATTTATATTTATCTGCGCATACTATATAAAAGTATTCTGTAGTGTATTCTCATGCTTTACAAAAATTATTTGTATCTAAGTATAACACAAAAGTAATCTGTACTATATTATCATGCTTTACAAACATAATTTATATCTTAGTATACATAAAAGTGATCTCTAATGTATTCTCATGCTTTACACAAATAATTGTTATCTTAGCAATACGTAACAGTGATCTGTACTGTATTTTCACGCTTTACAAAAATAATTTATATTTAAGTAATACGTGAAAGTTATCGGTACTGTATTATCATGTTTTGTAAAAATAATGTATATCTAAGATAAACATTAAAGTAATATGCACTGTGTTAATAAAAGTGATATGTACTGCATGTAACTTAATAAAATAGCATTAATCATCATGTACTGACAGTATTTGTAATTTCAAAAGCTCTACATGCATAAACAGCTAGTAACTTGTTACTATTTGGATTCTGTGAGGAAAATAACTATGTGGCTTTTTAACAAGCTCGGGTGACGTATATAATATACTGATATATGTTTTGTATTTTTGTCTTGTTTGTGAGTAGATGTTACATTAAAAAATAAGATGATATTCATCTTAGCGAACAGGGCAAACACTATATTACTAATATCGGTATTATTCCATCTTACCTTCTCGATGTTAACCCATTTAAGGTAAAATTGTTCAAAACAGAAGATATTTCTACAAAATAATGCCCTTGAATAGCCATTTATGCGTCCTTCTACACCTTGGACAAAAGTGTCAGTAATTCTTTGCTTAAACACAAAAAAAACACATAGAGATCACCAACACCTTGTGCCAAGCAGACATGATAGAATCCCAATGAACTTAGAATACATTTCACTTGACTTGCCCATTTGGTTTTTAGGGGATTACTTTCAATATTGTCTAGCATAATTTTATATATCATTTTAATGAATTTATGTTCTGAAGCACAGATCACCTTAAACCAGTACATTATTATTTTCATTTTACTCAAAGTTAAAAAGTCAAGTATCCCTGTCTCCGATAATATCAAGTTATGTGTGCTGATTTGACACCTATTTGTCCTTCACCATTTAATAACATATTTTAAATTAAAATAAGCAATTGTATTGTTGTTTTATTGACATTACAAAGGCATTTGATTACATTGTAAGGGATATCCTTGGTACAGAATATACAGACTCGGTATTCAAGGACCACGTTTTACAGCTATAAAGCAATGTATACTCATGTGTACACAAAAGTAAGACATCATAATTATATCAGAACTGCATTTGAGAGTCATTTAGGTCTAAGACAAGGTGAGTGTTTTGTTCCCAATTCTTTTTTCTTTGTATATCAATGACATGGAGGATATATTGTACTCAAGGTGCTAGTGGTATTGATATAGGCATGTTAAAATGCTTCCTACTCATGTATGCGGACGGTTAAGGGCAAATACGTTATCTGTTGTTCCCATTTTCGCTCGACATTCAGCTTGTGCTTCCCGCAATACATGGTACTTTCAGCCCAGTTTGCCTACTTTTAATCAAATTTGTTATCAATATACCTATGACACTTAACATAGTTATCACTCTAAAATTCATTGTGTCATTTAAATCTCCTTTTTTATGTATAGGTACAATAAAACATTCGGTCCATTTATCTGGAAAATATCCAAGACATAATATTTTGTTAAACAATTTAAGAAAATACGGAGGAAGTTCATCTCTGCCATTTATTATAAATTCATTTAAGATCAGATCTGGTCCCGCACTTTTTCCAGTTTTTATATTGGCAGTCCTTTTGAATAATTCTCCAGCAGCAAAGTATTACTGTGATAAGAACCTTAACAATGTCCATGTTTTTTTCACCTTTGGGGGAAAGGTGGTGGGGCCCTTCAGACGGGGAATTTTACGGCAAAAGGGGAATTATGTTTGTTTAGAAAAGCATTATTACATACTTATATTTTACTCTGTTATAAAAAATTAATCAACTGTTTTGCTAGAAATGATAACTTAGAATACGCACTACATTGGTTTGATGAAAGATTGCTGAGATATTTGACGAAAATACCTCTATCTTAGTCAATTTTTGTCCGATTTTGGTCAAATCTTTTTCAAAATAAAGCTTACATTCTGAGGGGAATTTTAAGTCCAATATAAGGGAAAAATATATACTTTTTAGCAGGGGCATGGGGCCAAATTTGGGCCCCAAATAAGCCCTAAAAAAACACTGAATGTTTACTTTCATAAACTTGTTGCACAATGCTTTAGTGAACTTTTGTGGTCAACAATGTTAATTTCTCGCTCAAAATGGTTTAAATGCATACATTTATAGCATTTAAATAAAGCACTCTTGTACAAGTTTGGTTATTATCCATTCAGTTTTAATAAATAGTTTGGACTTTATCACCTAAAAGTTAGGCCTTTATCATTTTTACATTATATTGTCCCACGAAAATAACAACATAACGCGTATTTGGTGCATTTAAACAACGCATGAAGCAGATATACAAAGAAGAATGGCAGATACGTAAGGCCATACATTATTATTTGCAAAAACATTAATTGATCAGTACTTTTTTACATAAAATATTGCCAACTTTACTGATTTTTCTACATTCTTAACCAAATTCATACTAATTTGGCCAAATAATTGCCATTAGGAATCGTTTGTAACAGCGCATTATACGTACAACATATCATTGTATCTTGTGCAATATTTTAAATGTTGAAACTTACCGTAAAGATATGAGTATCTGTTAATAAATTACAATAATAAGTAATTTGTCCGACATGTTTTCTCTGAAATTAGATTTATCATCTGCAAATTGGTTTACTGACGTACAGGGGGTGCAAACTGTTTAAAATAAATTTAGCAGTTTATTTATAATGTATTTAATCAAATCAATCTTCCAATCCACCTAATTTTAGAGCTCTATTAGGGCTTATCCACCGCAAATGAGTTGCCAATCTTTGTTTGTAGGTAACCTGAGTGTGCCGCTTTTCCTGTTGCACAGAACGCAATGCTCTGTGAAAATTACTCAGCAGACAAACCTTACGGTACCAACGTGCAGATAGTTTTCCTTGCAACAGGACTCAACCGCCCGCGAGCTGTCACAACTTGTCGTTTTCAAGTGTGTGTGTGCGTGTGTGTGTATTTCGAAGTTGTATGAGGTCCTTCCACACAGAAGCTGCATTATGTGAGGACCCGGGCTGTGTCCCAGCACCCCTGCCTAACTTTTTAGAGATCTAAAGTTGGGACGAATTTTGAATCATAGCTGCAATTTCCAGCTATTTATTTTTACTTAAGTGTATTTTAATTTTGATATGGTCTTGTGCTGGGGGGTGGTTGGGTGGGGGGCAAGAGAAACCGGAGTACCCGGAGGAAACCCCACCTGTCCGTTTTGGTGACCACCAACCAAACTCACGTGCTGAGTGGCAAGCGAACCCCGGCAGCCTAGGTGAGAAGCAAGTGTACCAACCACTGCGCTAGCCTTACAGCCTAAGTTATCTTATCGAATACGTCACACCCGTTTATACTCTCCGTGAGTTATTGTATTTTTGAGTGACTGAATGAACTCGCATTTTTCAACATCTATATAACGATTGATTGAGTTCCTCTACCTAAGTGGACCGAGACAAAAAACAAACATTTGTTGTGTTTTATTGTTCTGAAAACGGTAATATATCTATTATTTAACTGTTTTTAATTTATTATTTCAATGTTTTATTTGATAGAGAATCACTTAATTTTAAAACTTATTGAGTTCTACATAAAAAATATCATTTATGTAACAGATCATTCAAGATTTAGTGTAAAACAGAAGATCTAACTTTGTTCTGTTGTCATTACATCATAACATGTTACATGACGTCATTTACAAATTAGAATATCATAGTTTAAAACAGACTATCTAGCTTGTTCTTTTGTCTTGACATCGTAACATAGTATGTGACGTTATTAATAAATTAGACCATTCTAATTTACAGAAGATCTAGCCTTTTCTGTTGTCATGATGTCAAATCATGGTACGTGATGTCATTACCTGGTGGGTGACGAATAACGGTACCATACGTGTCTGCAGAAAAAAATGTCCATCTGATCTGCGCATCACCAATATGCGAGAAAATCCGTGTTTCTCGAAGCTAAACCCTTGAGGGAAGAACGGTCTGTGATTGTCGTAATGAACTGAAATGCCAAAATAGGAAGCAATTAAGTGCAGGCTATATAGGTCGCTAAATTACAGGCCAATCTGGATGAATTGAATCTTTGCGCAGTTCTGCATTATTTATGTAAACAATGTGACCTCCTGGGCGTGGCCAGTTTTGATCCCAGTGGCATAATTTGAACAATCTTTGTAGAGGACAAATATAGGATGTTACATACCAAATATGAAACCTCTGGGCTTTGTGGTTTCAGATGAGAAGATTTTAAAAGTCATTTTGCTTTATTTTCTATGTAAACAATGTGACCCCCTGGGCGTGGCCCCAGTGGCATAATTTGAACAATCTTTGTAGAGGACCACTATAGGATGTTAAATACCAAATATGAAGCCTCTGGGCCCTGTGGTTTCAGAGTAGAAGATTTTTAAAGTTAACTCTTTTTAAATGTTTAGCTCTGGTGACCTACATATGCAACGGACTGTAACGATTTGAACAACTTTGAAAGAGGGTCACCCAATGATCATTCTTGTGAAGTTTGGTGAAAATCTGCCAAGTGGTTTAGGAGGAGATGTTGTTTTTGAATGAAAAGTTGACGACGGACGGACGGATGGACAGACGCACGTATGACGGACAATGGGCGATCACAAAAGCTAACCATGAGCACTTTATGCTCAGGTGAGCTAAAAATAATACATGTTAAAAGTACATTTAATGTAGAAAAGTAAACATAAGTTATGGATATTTTACGTCTGTATCAGATAAAAAATATATTGAAATAATGTTTATTTGCTATGTGGAATGAGACATTCGCGTACCGGGCGACATAGCCGTAGCGGGCGACATTGCTGGGCGACATATCAAATTGTTGCCCGCTGCAGTTTTTATGCATTATATAGAGAAATAATCAAGTGAGGTATAATAAATTCAGTTATCACATGCAGATATGAACTCATTTCAAGGTCAACCTATTTTCAGCGGGGACTATTTACCATAAACGCACGGATCGAGGAAGTAGGCAGTCTCCGGTAGTATGACGTAATTCTCTGTCATGACAAATGAGTGGAGATACCCGGGCCGGATGTCGAGGTCCGGGTAGCGTGCCATGCCGTGGCATTTGGTCATATCCGCCACTCCGTATATGTACTCCCCAACCACGTGGCGGAACCTGTCCGCACCCACTTTGTAAACGATTCGTCTGCAAGTCATACGTGTCATCTATGTCATATGATACTGGTGAAACAGCTAAGTAATAACATTAGCATTAGAAATATTGTTGTTTAATTGAAATACGGTTATCCCCCAGGCAAAAGTTTCATACCATTGTTAAAATTCATCATCATACCTTTGCAAGCATTACACCTTAAAATGTAACGAACAAAGCATTACTTGTAACAGGCCATTGGATCGATGTCATTTTTAACGACTTGTACAATTTACCGTAAAACTTGCTGTGACTTACTTGATCTGCAGCTCGGACGCTGACAGCCACCTCATGGCGACCACGGTGCTCCACAGCGTCCCGTCGGCCTCCGTCTGCTCGTGCGCCGGGTTGTTCGTGTACATGAACTCCCGCGTGGTAGGCAGGTTGTCGTCCGTATACTGAATGTAGCCCCTCTGCTCCATCGTCTCCGTATCTACAGCAACGCCTGAAAGCAGCCCGCTGATTAAAGTCATTGCATTCAAGAATTGCATTTGCCAGGAGGTCTTGTGCTTTAGGAGACTGTAAAAGCATTGTCTGTATACTAAATGTGCATCTAGTACTTAGTGTTTGAAACTGATAATGATGGTGATGATGATGATGACAATAATGTTGACGATCTTAATGATGATGATAATGATGATGATGTCGACGACTTTAATGATGATGATAATGATGATGATGACGGTGATAATGGTGATGATGATGATGACAAAGATGATGATGAACATGATGATAATTTTATGATGATGGTGATGATGTCGATGATGACGACCTTAATGATGACGATAATGATGATGATGCCGGTGATAATGGTGATGACAAAGATGATGATGATGATCATGATAAAGACGATGATAACTATGACGATGATGACCATGAAAATGAAGACGATGATAACGATAATGATGTCAACGATGTTTATGCTGATGACGATGATGTTGATGATGAGACGACAAAGATCATAACCATGATGATGATGATAACCATGATGATGAGGAGGATAATGTTGACCATGATGATGATGACGAAGACGATGATGACCAGTATGATGATGATAATGACAATGACCAGTATGATGATGGCGATAGTGACAACAATGATGATAATGAAATGTTTATGATGACCATCGCAATATGTATCAATGAGGTTTCGAACCACTTACTTATTGGCCCCTCGGACATCGGGGATGTCTCCCAGCTGTGGCACCTGCACCACTTACCTATAGGCGTCTCAGTCAACGCCAGGGGGATGTCTCCCACCTGCAACAGCTGACGTGCGGCACCTGCACCACTTACCTATAGGTCCCTCGGACATCGCAAGGGGTGTGTCTCCCACCTGCCACCAGCTCACGTGCAGCACCTGCACCACCTTCCTATGCTGGGTGATGTTCTGCTGCCACCTGTCCACCTGCTGAGGGTTCTAAAATGCAACAGAGATCATCAGTCATCACAGCTTTTGCAATGCTTTCTTGGTTGAATGTTTTATTGCAAATCAGATTTTAAATTTTACCATCTGTCTGACATTTTAATCATTTTGCGCTCACAAAGGTTTATTTAGTGCACTATTTTATTACTTCGTATAAATGTTTACTTAATGTGGTGCTGTGTGATTTCAGTGGTAGAACTTACACTCTTGCTGTATGAGCCAGTCTGAAAGACGCTGGACTTGTTCATGTCGCGGCCGTACGCATTGTAGATATCATTCACAACTGTGTCATACCACCTGAAGAGACAATGAGAAAATGGTGCGTACACATTGTAGATATCGTTCACCACTGTGTCATACCACCTGAAGAGACAATGAGAAAATGGCGCGTACACATTGTAGATATCGTTCACAACTGTGTCGTACCACCTGAAGAGACAGTGAGAAAATGGCGCGTACACATTGTAGATATCATTCACAACTGTGCCGTACCACCTGAAGAGACAATGAGAAAATGGCGCGTACACATTGTAGATATCATTCACAACTGTGTCGTACCACCTGAAGAGACAATGAGAAAATGGCGCGTACACATTGTAGATATCATTCACAACTGTGTCGTACCACCTGAAGACACAATGAGAAAATGGCGCGTACACATTGTAGATATCATTCACAACTGTGTCGTACCACCTGAAGAGACAATGAGAAAATGGCGCGTACACATTGTAGATATCATTCACAACTGTGTCGTACCACCTGAAGAGACAATGAGAAAATGGCGCGTACATTGTAGATATCATTCACAACTGTGTCGTACCACCTGAAGAGACAATGAGAAAATGGCGCGTACACATTGTAGATATCATTCACAACTGTGTCGTACCACCTGAAGAGACAATGAGAAAATGGCGCGTACACATTGTAGATATCATTCACAACTGTGTCGTACCACCTGAAGAGACAATGAGAAAATGGCGCGTACACATTGTAGATATCGTTCACAACTGTGTCGTACCACCTGAAGAGACAATGAGATAATGGCGCGTACACATTGTAGACATCGTTCACAACTGTGTCGTACCACCTGAAGAGACAATGAGATAATGGCGCGTACACATTGTAGATATAATTCACAACTGTGTCGTACCACCTGAAGAGACAATGAGAAAATGGCGCGTACACATTGTAGATACTGTGTCGTACCACCTGAAGAGACAATGAGAAAATGGCGCGTACACATTGTAGATATCTTTCACAACTGTGTCGTACCACCTGAAGAGACAATGAGAAAATGCTACTATCGCCATCTTAGCATACGGCTACTACAGCATACAGCTAATTTGGCATATGACTAATTCCGCACACTAATAATTTGCCATTATGTCTAATTCCACATATACCGGGGTAGCTTTTGAATTTTGCATATATAGCTAATTCCAATAATCAATGTGAAGACAATAAGTTTGACCTATCTACAGATAAAAGTTTCACCTAAAGGTAAGGTAAACTTTAAACTATCGCACAAAAATGACACAACATATCGGCAAATTTTGGTTGAAACATGACCTACTTGTTAGTGAATGTCACAGTCCCATTCCTTATCTTGAACTTCTGTCCGATTTCCAGGCAGTCGAACATGTGGGTGATGTAGTTGGGCAGTGCCTTATCGCGGTGCTCAGTCTCACCGAACACTCCGCATGAATGTCGAACAAAGTTTCCTGAAATGGAAGTTAACTTTGAATGGTACCACAGAAATAGAACAGATAGTTTATTTAGACTTGCACAGATGTTGGGTACATTTGAGCTAAACAAACGGCTTTCACCAAACAGTTGGCTGTTTGATTTTGCGGTTATTACATTTTAAATTAAAATATGCACACTCATCATTCAATTTTATAGACATTGAGCTTACATAAATTAGATTTGGCTCAAGACAAATTAAAAATACTAGTCGTTGGATACCAATACCACATATTTATTTCATGCTATGCGGTGAATGAGTGGGGAATACCAGTGAATGATAACCCGATCATTTCACTCTAGGTCGAGTGAAATGATAAGGTTTGACCATTTCACTCTTGGTTATATGAAACTACTTTTAACTTTGTTTCTATGTTTATTTTTTTAAAGTATGTGAATACCCTAATCGTCAGTGTAAACATCGGCCTTTTTAAACAACAGAAAACACATAATAAATTTTCAATACAAATATAATTAAGCGACAACGACTCAGTCAGAGTGGCACTATTTTCCCACCACAACAGTGATCGCCAATTTTAGAATCATAATAACGTCATATTTATGACGTCATAATACACAAAACTTGTGACGCTTCAACATATCTGGCGCATTTATTATTTATCGTTCAAAAGCATGAAATAAAAAGAAAATTTGTTTAATACAGTGTAAGATCGTATAATTTTATTTCATTCGTGGTCATAGAAACTAGATATTTTCACTCGTGGCTGCGCCACTCGTGAAAATATTGTTCAAATGACCACTCATGAAATAAAATAATATCTTACACTGCAATAAACAAATATCCTCTATATCATTAAGAAATCGTTCCAAATAAAACATGTTACAATTACCGTTAATGAATACCAAGTTAGATTCAAGTTATCATCGTTATATTACAACAGAACAGTTTATAGAGTATTCTTAGTTCTTACGTCTTATGTCTATGAACGGGTTAGTGAATACGTGCTAAGATTTTGGCATAAATTTTGTAAACTTGACGTTAATGCAATTTTTCCTTTAAATTGATATAATTTTCGCTTTTTAAAAAGACAAATTTTAAATTTTATGAAAACTCTAATACATTTCATTTAACAAACTCTGCTTATAATGAATACTGAAGACGCACGTGAATGTTACAGGCTGTCAACAAAGTTCCCTAGAAAATATAGGAACAATATAGGAATAATTTTACCAAAAATATAGGTTTGTCGCTTTTTTGGACAAAATATAGGAATTTTGTAGTATGAGTACTTCATCATAACGATAATATGGGATCACATTCTAACCTGACAAGTCTTACAGCTTGTGTTTTAATGAACAAAACATTTGCTAAACATGTTCAAGCTAATATTGGCAACTGAAACATGCATGCTATGACCTAATAATAATCTGAGTATGTCAGTTTGATTCGAGCGAAGTAAGCGAGAAAAAAAGTCAACATATAGGTTCTTGATATACTGTTCACGGACAAATTTCGGGCACATGAATGACCAAATTTCAAAAAAATATAGGAAAAAAATTCTTAAAAATAGGAAAATATAGGAAATATAGGTTTTTTTAAATATAGGATTTCTTTCCAAAATATAGCAAAATATAGGAATCGGTTGACAGCCTGATGTTATATAGCTGCATCGATATGCCTGAAGTGCTGAATCTTGTGTGTGTAGTACATTTGTGTCGAGTGCACCTGGATTCTCTCCCATATGGCCTTCGCCCCCAGAAGACTTGTTAGTCGGATTAAGGATGATAGTGCAAGATACAGGAGACGCCCCGTTCCAGAGGCGACTCTGGGTCTTTTAGTGCCCGTTGTGAAGCACCTAGTACACTACACCTCGGTTTAACGTCTGGGTTGTGAAGCCAGTGCGTTACCACTAGACAACGGATCTGCCACAGGGCTCAATCTTCATAATGCACATTGTATTTATATAGGAGCAGATTTTAATCTGATAGATATCTACCTTCGAGCCACGTGGGTATCGAACCTTCCTCCAGTGTGGTGGGACCATCTATGGTTTCTCTCTCAATGTTGCCGAGACCGGCGCTCTTGAAGCGGATCAGATCCTCCAGCGAGTGTTTACCATGGCAACCGACCGCTAGGCTTATCAGCAGAAGACTGCTCACAGCGTTAAACATGACTCCTAGAAGTATAAGACGACATCAAATGGACATTTCCCGTTAAAATAATTGCAAAATAATGTACATGTATAGTAACTAGCAAATACAAGTAGAGTTTACAGCATTATTACTGAGTATATAAAGTAAAATTCATACATAAAATAAAAGTTTTTGGTATAGTTTTTTGCATTAAATACATTTATACAAAATATAAAGCTATATAAAAGCAACGCTATCGTTGTGCTCTTTTAAAGGGACTTGTTTACAGATTTTAAGTATTTTTGAAAAACAGCATTTAATGTCTTAACTGCAAAACCTAAAGCATCAGGACTAACAACAAATATTAAATGAGGAAAAAAAAGTAAATAAAAAAAATTAAATTCCTTTGCCGGGACTTGAACCTACGATCTTCGGGATGTAAACTCTGACACTCTAATCACTCGGCTATTTTGACTTACTTACTTATATAGGGTATTTCTAACGCTATGTAGGTGATACATGTTTTTTCCAAAATGAAGATGAAAAGCGTTACAAACACTTTGTAATTTTATCCATTTCCTTAGATGATTATTTATAAACCACACTATATTTCCTATATATATTTCTGTGTCAGAAGGGTTATTTTGCTTGTTTATATATATAATGTATTTTTGTTTTTGGGATCTGTGACAATAATTTTGAAAAATTGTCAATTTGCCAATCACGACCCTTTAATGAAGTATACATTTTGCATATATAATTATAGCAAATGGTGTTCACTCGTACAATTTTGACTTTATAATTATACTCAATAATAAATTTTTATCTACATTTGATTATTATTATTTACACTGTTAGTGATTATTATTATTTACACTGTTAGTAACTGAGGGTGTATGGGATATACATCCTCAGTGGTTCCATATCATACGAGAGCGAA
This sequence comes from Congeria kusceri, assembly GCA_027627225.1. Taxonomy (NCBI): domain Eukaryota; kingdom Metazoa; phylum Mollusca; class Bivalvia; order Myida; family Dreissenidae; genus Congeria; species Congeria kusceri. The sequence goes on along the minus strand of CM051034.1, from coordinate 7,142,101 downwards.
CAGTGTAAGGAATATATCTCACCAACTACCTTTCACTGGTTTCTTTTAATTGATGTCACTTTAAAATTAACGAAACAAAACAACTTACAAAATAACACGAAACACATACAATGACGTCACGAAAATAAACAAAATGATGTCATCAGACTGCGCCATTAGACTTCTATTGGGTATTGAAATATACACATGGTGTATGGAAAATACCCCAAGGTCATGCGACCGCTCTTGGCCAATTGGATAGCATCATTTATGTAGAAGATGAGATATAGTAATAATCACACATTTAGTAATTTTAATATACCTTGAAGTGAACACGCCTCTACCCAGACTTCCTAGCCAACATATTTCTAAAACTTAAACATGCACATGTACATGTATTTATACAATAATATACGGCAGAGCTGGGCCGGGTGTCTATAATCGGCCCGCTGCCGATATAACGGCCCGAGGGCCGTTATACGGCTAGGGCCGATTATTTATGCCCGGCCCAGCTCTGCCGTATATTATCGTTTATAATACATATTATGCTGTCATATGAAAAGAATCAATCAAGTTAGTTCCTTTGTTACACATTTTTTTAGCAAAACCACCAAACCAACCTTTTGATTTTTGATTTACATTCAACTAATTACGTAATACTGTGACGCAATTCTAACAAATGACGTAATTTATGAACAGAAAAACAGTGATGAAACAAACCAGTTTTCGCTGGACTCTCAAGATTGTTGTGACAACGATTGCGTCGTGTTTGCCTTTATTTTCAGTAAAAACATATCAAATAGTTTACCAAAATTCAAAAACTATTCTAAATGTTCAGTTTGACAGTTGGATAAATATTTGGAGACTTAAAATATGAATAAAATCAAACGTTCTGACCAGTCATTGCGATTTCGTAAATCGTGTTTCTGGTCAGAATGGTTCACATACAATTAATATTATGATTGTTATAAATGGAGGCCTATGGATACAAGAAAAGGGAATTGAAGTGCTTATTGATGGATTTTTATTGTTAGAAGTAATGGATTTGAGTTGCCATTGAGGTAAAAGTTGCAGATTTGTTCAATTTTGTTCAGTGATAGCCTACTTTTCATGAAACTCAAAGATGCACGTAAATCATATATAATGATTTAATCAATTTAACTACAATCTTTCGTTACTATTTTGTAGTTGCATTATCGGATAAAACCATTTAATTTGGACTAAATGCATACGCCATTCGTTGTCGTTGACCTCGTGCAATCGGATTCTCTTCAATTATTGAAAAATCGGCAGCGGCCAATTATATTATATCAGCTCAGCAGAGCCGAGTAACAGCCCGTAATCGACCTCAATTTGTTACTATTTTTAGAAACAATATGTATTATACTAAATTAAGAGAATGCACCAATTTAACAACATTGTTTACGGCTACTGTTGTTCGGAGCAAAAAGACAAAGCAAGTGACAAGTAACTAAGTTGGTGACCAAGAGTAACTGTGTTTATAATGTTTTAAGAATACTATAATATTAAACAAGAAGGCCAAATGGCCCTGGGTCGCTCATTTGAGTTTCATTAGTCCATGTGTTCGATTTATTTTTATACGGATATCGATATACTGATACGAACTGATGGAAATGCGGCCTTAATCATCATGGCTTGAAAAACTTAAGTGACAACAGACATTCAAAATTTTGCAGTACATTGAAGCTTTTTCTTCAATTTGACCTAGTGAAATAGTTTTTGACCCCACATGACCCAGATTCGAACTCGGCCGAGATACCATTGGGACAAATGTTCTGACCAAGTTTCCTGACAATTGGGCAAATAATGTAACTTCTTTTTCTTCAATTTGACCTAGTGACCTAGTTTTTGACCCCACATGACCCTGATTCAAACTCGGCCAAGATACCATTAAGGCAAATGTTCTGACCAAGTTTCATGAAGACTGGGCAAAAAATGTGACTTCAAAAGTGTTCACAAGCCTTTTCTTCAATTTGACCTAGTGATCTAGTTTTTGACCCCACATGACCCAGATTCAAACTCGGCCGATATACCATTAAGGCACATGTTCTGACCAAGTTTCATGAAGATTGGACAAAAAATGTGACTTCTAAAGTGTAACAAGCTTTTTCTTGAATTTGACCTAGTGACCTAGTTGACCCCACATGACCCAGATTTGAACAAGGCTGAGGTATCATTGGGACAAATGTTCTGACCAAGTGTCATGAAGATTGGGCAAAAAATATGACTTCTAGAGTGTTCACAAGCTTTTTCTTCCTTTTGATCTAGTGACCTAGTTTTTGACCCCACATGACCCAGATTTGAGCTCGGCCGAGATTTCATTAAGACAAATCTTCTGATGTTTCATGAAGATTGGGCCAAAAATGTTACTTCTAGAGTGTTAACAGGCTTTTTCTTCAATTTGACCTAGTTACCTAGTTTTTGACCCCACATGACCCAGATTCAAACTCCGCCAAGACATCATTGGGACAAATGTTCTGACCAAGATTCATGAAGATTGGGCAAAAAATGTGACTTCTAGAGTGTTAATAAGCTTTTTCTACAAGTTGACAAAGTGACCTAGTTTTTGACCCCATATGACCCAGATTTAAACTCGGTTGAGATATCATTGGGACAAATGTTGTGACTAAGTTTCATGAAGATTGGGCAAAAAATGTTACTTCGAGATCATTAACAAGCTATTACTTCAATTTGACCTAGTGACCTAGTTTTTGACCCCTCATGATCCAGATTCAAAATCGATTGAGATATCGTTGGGACAAATTATCTGACCAAGTTTCATGAAGATTGAGCAAAAAATGTGACTCCTAGAGTGTTCACAAGCTTTTCCTATATAAATATAAGGAAAACTGCCCCCCCCCGGCAGCCATGTTTTTCACCAGACCGGAACCATTTTCGAACTCGGCCGAGATATCATAAGAACAAAGGTTCTGAGCAAGTTTTATGTTGATTGGGCAAAAATTGTGACTTCTAGAGTGTTCACAAGTTTTGACTTCAATTTGACCTAGTTACCTAGTTTTTGACCCACATGACCCAGTTTCGAAATCGGTCGAGATATCATTGGGCCAAATATTCTGACCAAGTTTCATGAAGATTGGCCAATAAATGTGCCCTTTAGAGTGTTCTCAAGGAAAATGTTGACGACGCACAACGGACAACAGGCAATCCTAAAAGCTCACCATGAGCACGTTGTGCTCATGTGAGCTAAAAACAGTGTGCATGATAATGTTTAATTGATAACTTTAAGTATTTTCTCCGGTTGTTTACAGCTGGTACACTGTACTGAGCATATACAATGAACACATAATTGAACTGTCATTAAAAAGTGTTTCCTGAGGTTTAATTAGTTTTTAATAATTACAAAACAACTACTACCAAGCAATTTACTACCTTAACGTTTATATCCATTCAAATATCAATGTAAACAGCAGAAAATACTTCCTGAACGAACTAAGCATAACTAAAATTGAAAATTGAAAAATAAATGATTACTTTAAGCAATCAGATAATGCTTTTCTCTGTCGATATCTTCAACGCAAGTTTGGGAATTTAGATGACACACAATCTCAAACACTTTTTAAATACCTACCGGTGCCTTATCTATGGGTCTGTGTACAAGAGGTGACTAAATGTCTCACGTATATGAGTACTTAACATTGCAAAATCAGTTGATGTTTGTCACATGGCATTCAGCCATAATCTAACACCCCCGAATACAGAAGAATATTTCTGTCACACATTTATTTCTGATATCAAATCAAATAATCTCTTTAAGTAACTTGTTCATGTTTTTTTATGTGTGTAGAATGAAGTTAAGAACCTTGTATAAAACAAGTGCTGTCTCAGGCGAGCACGCTCGACTATTCATACCGCATTGTCAGAGTCATGGACCTTGGTCAGTGACTTTACATAATGACCCCGAAGACATGAGTGAAGTTTTAATATAGTAGATAAAGGGATATGAAGTAGTTGCACGCCTCTTTATCCTTTAATATGTTATCAATCCAACGGGTGTTCCTGTCCAGCTAGACCAAATTGTCTCTTAAATTATATTTAAAATACATTGTTTGATAAACCGTTGTTTATTTTTTCCCAAAAATAATGATAATACGAAATTATTTCGATTCTAACAGTCACGGTCTAAAAAAAATATAATGAGAACTACTTTTTTATGCTCTTCTCTCACTCCCATGTCATATGTTTGTACATGCATCACTGTTGTTACTATGATGTAACATGTATACAAATGTATTGTTACACCAAATTGAATGATGAAAACTATGTGAATAACATCAGTTAAGAAACTGCGCGTTGCTTGTAAATTTGATTATGTATATAAAAAAATCATCACGTGACATGTAAGAATCGTTTTTTTTCCAGGAAGAGACCTAAAGTTTATCCCGTTGAGACAAGTTGGTTCTAACCCAGCTGGTCCGTTGGTGCACAAACACCAAACATTCCAGAGGAACATTGGAACAAGAAATAGTTTATCAGGAACGACACAGATCAAGAACAAATAATAAAAAATTCCCTTGTTTTCTTTAAGTTAAATACATATATTAAACTTAAAAAGATAATACTAAATAGTTGTTGGAATATTCTTTTGTAAGAACCATTTTTATATTTTTAGTAATAGTGACCTTGACCCCACCCATTCCATATGCAAACCCAAGCGAGGTCTCAACATAAGGTATGTAAGTATGAAGTTTCATTACAAAATCACGATGCCTTCTCAAGTTATTGAGCGGATACCGTTTTTCTATTTTTAGTAACAGGGACCTTGACCCCACCCACCCCATATGAAATCCCAAGCGAGGTCTCGATATAAGGTATCTATGTATGAAGTTTATTTACAAAATCTCTATGAGTTCTCAAGTTATTGAGGGGAAACCGTTTTTCTATTTTAAGTAACAGTGACCTTGACTTTGACCCCACCCACCCCATATGCAATCCCAAGCGAGGTCTCAATATAAGGTATCTATGGATGAAGTTTTATTACAATAGCTCAATCCGTTCTCGAGTTAGTGAGCGGAAATAAAAAGTTGTCGCTGCCGCTGCGCCTGCCCGCCCTCACACCCGCCTACCCGCTCGCCCAAGGACATACCCGAATCTAATAACCAAAATTTTTTTTCGAAGATTTGGTTAAAAAAATTTCTTTAAAAATTTTGGTTTAAAATCAAAATTATTGAGGATAGAGACTTTATATTTCATCCAATCTTCACCAATCTTGCACAGTTTGTCTATGAACGTAAGATTACAGAAGAAGTCGAATATAAGCATGTTCGGGCCAGAAACACCAGAGTTATAGCCCCTTTTGTGTCGGAAAAAAACATCAATGATTGACTTGCATACCTGATTATTTATTCAACGTTGACCAAACTTACACAGTTTGCATATGATCATAAAAATTGATTGATAAAATTTGATTTCCAACAGTTGCAAACCTTGCATGCAGGTATTTGTACATGCAACACACTGTTGGCTTCAGAGCGTGCATTAACTTCATTCAACACCATTGGACAGAAAATTATCAAAGAAAAAGCAAAACTTTACCTTAAAGCGCAGCCATAGCAATTATTACATTGCATACATAGTTGTAAAATGAAGAATTGAGAATGTATAGTCGACTTAGTTGATACAGCACAAAGTGTACAACAGTCCGTGTACAGGGTCACTGCTCTTCTGTTTAACTTCAAAGCCAAGCAAAAATTTGTTTAACTTATATAATGTTTAATATTATGCTCACACATATCCAAATTAGGATCACCTTAATAGTGAATTGTAAGAATTATGTTCAATTTGATACATTTTGTAATAAACAGCTATTTATGGCTCGTATAGTATGTTGGTTTTTGGAGTTCAAGTATGTGTTGTTTAGTTTTGCAGTATTATAATAATCAATTTCTAGTCAGTTTGATTTAATTATCCCATTGTCTTTGTATAAATTAAGCATGATGAATAACCCGCAAATCTATTTGCGAAGTGTTTTGTATCTTTAACTTTCTGTAAACAAAATTTTTAGTAGATCTCTCTTTCATATGTTTGTGAAGTGATGAATACCATTAGGTAACACTAATACCTTTGATCTGACAGACACTTATCTGTTCTTTAGATGCGGTCACGAGCAAAATGTCTTGGTGACTAACAACGAGCTTATTTTAAGTGTTCCAGATCCCTGGGCGAAATCCATGCAGTAACCACAATTCTTCACTCATACACATAGGCGGTTTTAGAGGGGGCGGAGGCAGGGTACACCCCTGTAAAACCTTCTAAGATTCACGTTTTTTAATCATACTCTAATTACTCTGTTTGTAAGTACATGCATATGTTCTTTTATCATTTTACTGAAATTCTACACTGATGGTTTGTGGTTCTTATCGCTTTATTGTTCCTTTTATTTATCAAAGCTACACTTAGAAATGCCATGAAAAAAATGTTACGAACATGTGCTAATTAACTTTTTTGTTTAATATCACACAATCAAACCATTACTGTATTGCAAAGTATTTTTAATGTACAGACATGTTTAATTACTGATTTTTCAGCCACCTTTAACTCAAAACCATGTTTCGCGCTTGATACAGTGCACAGACATCTATGGACATGCAGAAATACACGCCAAATATACATTGATGTCAAACGAGGGTCAATGTCAAATTTCAAAATGGTGGCGGGCAAACATTGCAATTACAATTTTCTTATTGACACAGTTCATAATGTTAGACAAACATACGACTTATTTATTTCAAAATGATAAGGCGACCTAAATCCAGATTGTGGGTATCAGTGTGAATATTTAAATACTTGCGCCAAGGCGGTATTGTTTTTGTTACGGTTAGTTTGTATGTTTGTCTGAGAGCAGCTTTATGAAAAGTGTGACAAATACCAGTGATTGCCCGTGACTTTTCACCGTATCTCGCGCATTGTTTTTGTCCAAACCCATGAAAAAAAGATATGAGAAAATTGCCTCATTTATGCAGGTCATGTTTCTGTAGGCACGTTATATTAACATGTAAATTAAATGTCTCATTTTGTAAGCATGTTATGCAGGACATGTACAGACTCATTCTGTAATCATATTATGCAGGACATGTACTGCCTCATTCTGTAAGCATCATGCATGTTATGCTGAACATGTACTGCCTCATTCTGTAAACATGTTATGCAGGACATGTACAGACTCATTCTGTAATCAAATTATGCAGGACATGTACAGACTCATTCTGTAATCAAATTATGCAGGACATGTACAGACTCATTCTGTAATCAAATTATGCAGGACATGTACTGCCTCATTCTGTAAGCATCATGCATGTTATGCTGAACATGTACTGCCTCATTCTGTAAGCATCATGCATGTTATGCTGAACATGTACTGCCTCATTCTGTAAACATGTTATGCAGGACATGTACAGACTCATTCTGTAATCAAATTATGCAGGACATGTACAGACTCATTCTGTAATCAAATTATGCAGGACATGTACAGACTCATTCTGTAATCAAATTATGCAGGACATGTACAGACTCATTCTGTAATCAAATTATGCAGGACATGTACAGACTCATTCTGTAATCAAATTATGCAGGACATGTACTGCCTCATTCTGTAAGCATCATGCATGTTATGCTGAACATGTACTGCCTCATTCTGTAAGCATCATGCATGTTATGCTGAACATGTACTGCCTCATTCTGTAAACATGTTATGCAGGACATTTACTGCCTCATTCTGTCAGCATGTTATGATGGACATGTACTATCTCATTCTGTCAGCATGTTATGATGGACATGTACTGCCTCATTCAGTACCGGTAATCACTTTATGCACGGCATGTACTGCCTTATTCGCTAAGCATGTAATGTCAAACATTTACTGAATCATTTGCTTAAGATATTATGCAGGACATTTACTGGGTCATTCTCTCAGGTTGAACATTAATAGGGTCATTAGCTTAGCACGTTATGTCAAACATTTACTGGTTCATTCACTGAACATGCTATTCCATATTGTTTACTGGGTTGGTCCTCAACACAGTATGTCAGACATTTACTGGGTCATTCGCTAAGCGTGTTGTGTCAAACATATACTGGGTCATTCACAAAACGTGTTAATTCCAACATTTACTGGGTCAATCCCTAAACACATTATGCCGTATTTTTACTCGGTCATTTGATAAACATTATGCCGTATTTTTAATGGATCATTCGCTAAACACGTTATGTTGTACATTTATTGGGTCATTCGCTATGCGCAATATGTCAAACATTTACAGGGTCATTTGCTAAACACGTTATGTTGAACATTTATTGGGTCATTCGCTCAACACCTTATGTCAAACATTTACTGGGTCATTCACTAAGTGTTATATGTCGAAAATTAACAGGGTCATATGTTACTTGTGTTATTTCAGGCGTTTACTGGGTCATTAGCTAAACACGTTTTGCCAAACATTTACTTTGTCATTTACAAAGCATGTTATGTTCTAACATTTACTGGGTCATTTGCTAAGCGCGCAATGCAGAACATTTACTGGGTCTTTTGTTCATGGCGTTATGTAGAACATTTAATGGGTCTTTCGTTTATGGCGTTATGTAGAACATTTACTGGGTCTTTTGCTCATGGCGTTATGTAGAACATTTACTGGGTCTTTCGTTCATGGCGTTATGTAGAACATTTACTGGGTCTTTCGCTCATGGCATTATGTAGAACAAGATCTGGGTCTTTCGTTCATGGCGTTATGTAGAACATTTACTGGGTCTTTCGTTCACGGCGTTATGTAGAACATTTACTGGGTCTTTCGTTCATGGCGTTATGTAGAACATTAACTGGGTCTTTCATTCATGGCGTATGTAGAACATTTACTGGGTCTTTCGTTCATGGCGTTATGTAGAACATTTCCTGAGTCTTTCGCTCATGGTGTTATGTAGAACATTTACTGGGTCATTTGCTGAGCGCGTTATGTAGAACATTTACTGGGTCTTTTGTTCATGTCGTTATGTAGAACATTTACTGGGTATTTCACATATGGCTTTATGTAGAACATTTACTGGGTCTTTCGCTCATGGAGTAATATAGAACATTTACTGGGTCTTTCGTTCATTGCGTTATGTAGAACATTTACTGAGTCTTTCGTTCATAGCGTTATGTAGAACATTTACTGAGTCTTTCGTTCATAGCGTTATGTAGAACATTTACTGCATCTTTTGTTCATGGCGTTATGTTGAACATTTACTGGGTCTTTCGTTCATGGAGTGATGGAGAACATTTACTGGGTCTTTCGTTCCCGGCGTTATGTAGAACATTTACTGGGTCATTCTCTAAGCGCATTAACTGGAACGTTTACTGGGTCATTCACAAAGTGCATTATGTCATGCATTTACTGGGTCTTTCGCTCCTGCTGTTATGTTGAAAATGTATACGGTCATTTGTTAAACATGCTATGTCAGACATTTAGTGGGTCTTTCGCTCCTGCTGTTATGTTGAAAATGTATACGGTCATTTGTTAAACATGCTATGTCAGACATTTACTGGGTCATTCACTAAGAGCTTAAAATGGAACATTTAGTGGGTCATTGTCGAAACGCGTTATGTTGAACATTTACTGGGTCATTCTCTAAACGCGTTATGTTGAACATTTACTGGGTCATTCGCTAAGCGCATTATGTCAAACATTTACTGGGTCATTCGCTAAGCACGTTCTGTCAAACATTTACTGGATCATTATATAAGCACTTTATGTCCAACATTTACTAAGCGCACTATGTTGAACTTTTATATATATATATATATATATATATATATAACTCCCGATTTCCTTGTGCGCAAGTAGCTGTGTAAAAGCCAAATAAAATAAGTTTTGAGTTCAATGTATGCTGTTTCCAACAAAGTAGTAGTAGTAGTAGTAGTAGTAGTAGTTGTAGTAGTAGTAGTAGTTTGTATTGTTGTTGATTATGTTGTTATTGGTGTTTTTGTTGTTCGTGTTGTTGTTGTAGTTAGTGTGGTTGTTTGCGTGTTGTTGTTGTTCATTTTGTTATTTTTGTTGTTGTAGTTTGCATTGTTTTTCGGGATGTTGTAGTAGTGGAGTAGCAATTGTGGACGATGTGGTGGTATTTTAAGTGTTATTAGTGGTTGATTTAGTCGCTGTAGTTGTAATAACTATTTAATTATTTATCGTCAAATAGCGTGTTGGTTTCTCAAATATGATTTTTTTGAAAATTGCAAGAACATAGCTAGTAAAAAAGGCCATGAATTAAGCTGTTCGTTTCTGCACTACGAGCTATCTTATTTATATGGCATGTAACAGTTATATTGTCTCTTGCATTTAAAAAGGTCGCCTGTATAATGTTTTCTATAGTCGGTTAAAATTTTGTTGATAATGAGGGGATCAACCACTTCCTGAATATAGGGGAATCATGATTTTCTGTTTATAAACATGCTGCAATCGTCCATATTTAGAAATCATCTGACTTAGCTGTTTGGCATCATCCATGTCAGTAATGCTTCTCAATTGCATTTTTGCTGACTGTACTGCGGTAAACCAAACATTTATTATCTATGGTCTAAGTCGGATAGACCCTTTTGTAGCAACTGTATATGAAATTTATACCCTCACTAATGCTTGGTCTATCAGGGTCAATCCTATACAAGCCAAAAGTTAACTGTGTCATTCACTAAGCGTGCTATGCAGCTTGGCCATTTGCCAAAAACATAATAAAATGGTTCTTTGAGCACATTTTATTCATTTTGTGAATCAGATATGGTTTGGTATTCTGAAACTTTGTTCTCTGGCATTTTATGACTCAGTGAATAATTTACTTCTCTTTTATTACATGCAATGTTAAAGAATATAAAGAATTATTAGAATGGCAGTATCTGTATAGCTTTATGGGATTCTAACTATAAACAAGAAATTTTAAAATTACACGAAAACCATGTTTTTCAAACGAAATGCCTAAAAGTCAGCACAATAATGAAAGAAAGTTCTGCAAGGTGAAGGTCATACACCTATGGCTAGGAATTGCACAAAAGTACAACTTACATTAAGAAATTGCATTTTTAGTTATTAGTTATGACATTTCGGAATACTGGCCCTGAACAGAAGTATGTTTATGTAAATTAAAAACATTTACTGGTATAACAATAGCTCAATCCACTTTTGGGTTATTGAGCAGGAAGCATTTGATCTATTTTAAGAAATGGTGACCTTGACCTCATCCATCCCCTAAGTAATACTAAGCGCCATCTCTTGAAATTGACCCCACACAAACAAAATGCAATCCTATGCAAGGTCTTGCTATAATGAATCTATATATGAAGTTTTATTATAATAGCTCAATGTGTTCTTGCGTTCCACCCGCCCACCTGCCCAACGACATACCCCAATCTAATAACCAAAATATTTTTTTTCCAAAAATTGGGTTAAAAATTCTCCAAGTGCTCTGTACACCATACTATCAAGTATCAACAGACTTCGAGTTGCCTTGGTGTCTTGAAACAAAAACAAAAGAATAAAAAGAAACAAGGACAAAGACAAAAGAAAATTAAAGCACTTTATTTCAAATATGAATTTTTTAGGAAGTTTTCAAAATTAAAATAAAATATAAGTTTTAATTTTTTTAAATCAATAAAAGTATAAAAAATAAAAAAGTCTTTGCACGTACATCTTTGGCAAGCTTGTTACATAATATTTCCTGTAGATTGTGCAAAAAAGTGACTGCAATGTATCACTGACATGGCAAAATCAAATATATTTGAAACTTCACAAAGACAAAATTGATTTGATTTACAAAAATAGTTCCTGTAGAGTTTAAGTACAACTTTGGTGAATACTTAATACAAATGCATAAAAGTTCGAATGAACTGACAACTAAAATGTTGATTTACCAAAAACACTGTACTAAATAAAGCAATACATCAACAATTCTCCAAAAGTGGAACACAAATTGGTAATTTACCACACACACAAAAATAAATTTTGGCAGACTATAACAACCACCAAATATCGATGATGTGGAAAAATGGAACAAAAATCACCAAATGAGTTAATGGAATAGTCCATAAATTAAATTAAAAAAATCCCGTAGAATATGGTAACTTCCACAAATGCCAAATGGATTACCGTGATTTCAAAGCCCGAAAAAAGAATCAGTTAAACATTTGCAAATGAAAAAATGCAAGAAAAAAAACATTCACGTGAAACTAAATAAATGATCAAGCAGCTTGAATTTAACAAGGTATGTGTAGTTTGTTAGTAAAGCAACTTTGAAACTTTAAATATACAATGTCAAATCAAATGGCACTGATTTAGAATTAATCAATACACTGTTTTCGATAAACACACATGCCCCCCATTAGTGCTGCATGGACAGCCCATTTGAATTGTTCTAATTCCAAATTAGGTCAAGGTCAAATTATGGTTGGGTGATATGGGTGGATTGGGAATGGTCATCAGCAACAACTATGTAAGTATCTGAGTGCTGTAATAAGCGGTGTTGGTGTTAGATGAAACAGTAAAATCTAGTAAACCAAGAAACAGCCCATTTGAATTATTCTAAGTGCAAATTAGGTCAAGGTCATGATGAGATTGCGTGATATGGGTGGATAGGGAATAGTCATAAGCAACAACTGTGTAAGTATCCAAGTGTTGTATTAAGCGGTGTTGGTGCTAGACAAAACGGTAAAATCTACTTAACCTTGTCACGGACGGAAGGAGGCAAGGATGGACGGAAGGATGGACAGGACAATCACTATATGCCTCCCGCATCCAGATGCCGGGGTCATAAAAAATACTTAATGCAGATTGTGAATTGACTAAATTAAACAAAAAACACTACAGTGAAAATAAATAAAATTAAAACTTCCCCAGCATTTCCTAAACATTGCAGATATCCCCCCAAAAAATGAAAAAGATTAAGTATATTGAAATATCCACACATGCAATGGAAAAAATTGCTATGATTTACTAGAGTACTTCCTGTAAAAATCATGTACTAAATACAATTTATCAAATAGTGAAATATGATAGCAAAAATCTTGTAAACCTTCCAATGTCAAACTGAATTCTCTTAATTTTCAAAAACAGTGTAAACAAAATCAGATAAAATTTGCTTCAAATAAAATAATATTGAAAGAAATTAAACTCATACAAAATAAACAATTTATATAAGTAATAAATTTAATTAAAACTAGTTCCTGTAGCCTGTCAGTTGAGTAACTATTGCAAGTCTCAAAGGTAATTGCTATGATTTAATACTTTGTGCAAATTGTGAGTACAGAAAATGTAAATTACCAACAAAACAGTAAAAATAAAATAAAATGAAACTTCACTACAAGTGTCAAAGACAAAACTGCAAGGATTTCCAGAACAAAACAATGTACGAAAATAACTAAAAACATTGAAACTAAAAAGATTGCAAAATAACAATAAATACATAAAATGCTATAAAAATGTCGATAGAGATTGGTTAGATTAACAAGTGTTACAGTACAGACTGCAAAATAAAATTAATTTAACTGAAACTGATTCTTTCGTGTCAACGGCAATTATTTTGATTCACAAAAATACTTCCTGCAGCCAGAAGCCCAGATAAGGCGCGTACACGCGTAAATTACGCACAGAAATTCGGAAGATACACAGAGAAAAATAACATGTTACTGTACATATATGCAGAGAAAAAAATTTTGGGTGTACATTTACGCATGATATATCTCTGTGCATAACATCACATTTTCGTGACTAAAAGACAGAAGAAAATGCCAGTTTTGCCTACTTGAATGTGCACATGGTTCAGTTGTTAGGCTAGCAATTAAAGTCAAACTGTTCAGAAGTCTTAATTGTAACATTATTGTATTCAAATCGTGTTGCTATACAGTATTTGGATTGTTACTATAATACTCTGTTTTTCCACATAGTGGGAAGTTTGTTCGATGTAAAATTAACCGCCAATTATCCTATATAGACTGTACATTTACCCCCGTAAATTTTAGAGAGAGTGTACATTTACTCCCAAATGTTCAGAAGTAAGCATACATTTCCCCCAGTGCAAAAGCTTATTTGGAGCACTGCCTGTAGCTGATGAGTAAATGAAATGTAAATAATCAACAATACCAAAAGCAATTGAATCCACCAAAACCTAACAAATGCTGCTAAAATTTTCTTAAATTTATTCACAAACAGTTTTGAAAATTGGCAGAACTACCTTTAAATAATCCACGTGAGTGAAAGATGGATCAGATATATCACCACTACCAATTTTCTTCTCAGCACTATGGCTATCTTCACCACTACCAAAAGTCCTTCTCAGCAATACGGCTATCTTCACCACTACCAAAAGTCCTTCTCAGCACTATGGCTATCTTAAATGCTACCAAAAGTCCTTCCCAGCACTATGGCTATCTTCACTACTACCAAAAGTCCTTCTCAGCACTATGGCTATCTTCACCACTACCAAAAGTCCTTCCCAGCACTATGGCTATCTTCACTACTATCAAAGGTCCTTCACAGCACTATGGCTATCTTCACCACTATCAAAAGTCCTTCCCAGCACTATGGCTATCTTAACCACTATCAAAAGTCCTTCCCAGCACTATGGCTATCTTCACTACTATCAAAAGTCTTTCCCAGCACTATGGCTATCTTCAACACCACCAAAAGTCTTTCCCAGCACTATGGCTATCTTAACCACTATCAAAAGTCTTTTCCAGCACTATGGCTATCTTCACCACTACCAAAAGTCCTTCACAGCACCATGGCTATCTTCACCACTACCAAGTCTTTCCCAGCAATATAGCTATCTTCACCTCTACCAAAAGTCCTTCCCAGCACTACGGCTATCTTCACCACTACCAAAAGTCCTTCCCAGCACTATGGCTATCTTCACCACTACCAAAAGTCCTTCCCTACACTATAGCTATCTTCACCACTACCAAATGTCGTTCCCAGCACTACGGCTATCCTCACCACCACCAAAATTTCTTTGCAGCACTACGGCTATCTTCACCACCATAACAAGCCCTTCCCAGCACAACGGCTGTCTCCACCACTACCAAACGTTCTTCCTGGCCTTACGTTTATCTCAACCACTACCAAACGTTTTTCCCAGCACTACTGTTATCTCCATAACTACCAAGCCTTATGGCTGGCTATCTTCACCACCACCAAAAGTCCTCCCCAGCACTACAGCTGTCTTTACCACTACCAAATGTCCTTCTCAGTACTATGGCTATCTTCACCATCACCAAAAGCCCTTGCCAGCACTATGGCTATCTCCACCACCAGAAGTGTTCTTCTCAGCCTTATGGCTATCTCTGCCACTACCAAAAGTCCTTCCCAGCACTATGGCTATCTTCACCACTACCGAAAATCCTTCCAAGCAC
This sequence comes from Congeria kusceri, assembly GCA_027627225.1. Lineage (NCBI taxonomy): Eukaryota > Metazoa > Mollusca > Bivalvia > Myida > Dreissenidae > Congeria > Congeria kusceri. The sequence continues at coordinate 7,126,722 of CM051034.1, read as the reverse complement.
TATGGCTATATTGACCACTTCCAACTTTCCAGCACTATGGCTTCCTTCACCACTAGCAAATGTTCTTCTCAATCTTATAGCTATCTTCACCACTACCAAAAGTCCTTCCCAGCACTATGGCTATCTTCACCCTTTCCAAAAGTCCTTTCCAGCACTATGGCTATCTTCACTACTACCAAAAGTCATTCTCAGCACTATGGCTATCTTCACCACTACCAAAAGTCCTTCCCAGCACTACGGCTATCTTCACCACTACCAAGACCTTCTCAGCACTACTGCTATCTTCACCACTACCAAAAGTCCTTCTCAGCACTATGGTTTTCTTCACCATTACCAAAAGTCTTTCCCAGCACTTTGGCTATCTTCAACACTACCAAACGTCCTTCCCAACAATACAAAAAGTATTTCCCAGAACAACTGCTCTCTCCACCACTACAAAAGTCTTTCGCAGCACTACGGCTATCTTTACCACTACCAAAAGTCCTTCCCCGCACTATGGCTATGTTCACCACTACCTTTCCAGCACTACGGCTGAATATTCATCACTACCTGCAGCCCTTCCCAGCACTGTGGCTGTTACACCTCCACTACCACTAGCCCTTCCCAACACTATGGCTGAATGTCCTCCACTACCACTAGCCCTTCCCAACACTATGGCTGAATGTCCTCCACTACCACTAGCCCTTCCCAACACTATGGCTGAATGTCCCCCACTACCACTAGCCCTTCCCAGCACTGAGCTGAATGTCCTCCACTACCACTAGCCCTTCCCAGCACTATGGCTGAATGTTCCTCACTACCAGTAGCCCTTCCCAGCATGATGGCTGAATGTTCCTCACTACCACTAGCCCTTCCCAGCACTATGGCTGAATGTTCCTCACTACCACTAGCCCTTCCCAGCACTGAAGCTGAATGTCCTCCACTACCACTAGCCTTTCCCAGCACTATGGCTGAATGTTCCTCACTACCACTAGCCCTTCCCAGCACTGAGCTGAAAGTCCTCCACTACCACTAGCCCTTCCCAGCACTATGGCTGAATGTTCGTCACTACCACTAGCCCTTCCCAGCATGATGGCTGAATGTCCTCGACTACCAATAGCCCTTCCCAGCACTATGGCTGAATGTCCTCGACTACCAATAGCCCTTCCCAGCTTGATGGCTGAATGTCCTCGACTACCAATAGCCCTTCCCAGCATGATGGCTGAATGTCCTCGACTACCAATAGCCCTTCCCAGCACTGAAGCTGAATGTCCTCCACTACCTCTAGCCCTTCCCAGCACTGAAGCTGAATGTCCTCCACTACCACTAGCCCTTCCCAGCACTATGGCTGAATGTTCCTCACTACCTCTAGCCCTTCCCAGCACTGAAGCTGAATGTCCTACACTACCTCTAGCCCTTCCCAGCACTGAAGCTGAATGTCCTACACTACCTCTAGCCCTTCCCAGCACTGAAGCTGAATGTCCTACACTACCTCTAGCCCTTCCCAGCACTGAAGCTGAATGTCCTCCACTACCTCTAGCCCTTCCCAGCACTGAAGCTGAATGTCCTACACCACCTCTAGCCCTTCCCAGCACTGAAGCTGAATGTCCTACACTACCTCTAGCCCTTCCCAGCACTGAAGCTGAATGTCCTCCACTACCTCTAGCACATCTAAGCTCTGAAGCTGAATGTCCTACACTACCTCTAGCCCTTCCCAGCACTGAAGCTGAATGTCCTCCACTACCTCTAGCCCTTCCCAGCACTGAAGCTGAATGTCCTCCACTACCTCTAGCCCTTCCCAGCACTGAAGCTGAATGTCCTCCACTACCTCTAGCCCTTCCCAGCACTATGGCTGAATGTCCTCGACTACCAATAGCCCTTCCCAGCACTGTGGATAAAGGTCCTCGACTACAAATAGCCCTTCCCAGCACTATGGCTGAATGTCCTCCACTTCCAATAGCCCTTCTTAGCACTGTGGATAAATGTCCTCGACTACCTCTAGCCCTTCCCAGCACTATGGCTGAATGTCCTCCACTACCTCTAGCCCTTCCCAGCATGATGGCTGAATGTCCTCGACTACCTCTAGCCCTTCCCAGCACTATGGCTGAATGTCCTCCACTTCCAATAGCCCTTCTTAGCACTGTGGATAAATGTCCTCGACTACAAATAGCCCTTCCCAGCACTATGGCTGAATGTCCTCCACTTCCAATAGCCCTTCTCAGCACTATGGCTGAATGTCCTCCACCACCACTAGCCCTTCCCAGCACTGTTGATGAATGTCCTTCACCTCCACTAGCCCTTCCCAGCACTACGGATGAATGTCCCCCACTACCAATAGCCCTTCCCAGCACAACGGCTGAATATCCTTCACTTCCAATAGCCTTTCTTAGCACTGAAGCTGAATGTCCTCCACCACTACTAGCCCCTCCCAGCACTATGGCTGAATGTCCTTCACCACTGCTAGCCCTTCCCAGCACTATGGCTGAATGTCCTCCACCACCACTAGCCCTTCCCAGCACTATGGCCGAATGTCCTCCACTACCATTAGCCCTTCCCAGCACTGAAATTTAAAAAAAGCTCCCAAGCACTCCCACACAAACTCCTGGGAACTGTCTCACTTAATCCCAAGAACTCTCACACTATCTCCCAAGAACACCCACACTAACTCCCAGGAATTCCCAAGAACTCTCACACTTACTCCCAAGAACTCCCACACTTACTCCTAAGAACTCTCATACTAATTTCCAAGAACTCTCACACTAACTCCAAAGAACTCCACACTTTATCCTAAGAACTCTCACACTTGCTCCCAATAACTCTCACACTTACTTACAAGAACTCTCGCACTGACTCCCAAGAACTCCACACTTACTCCTAAGAGATCTCACACTAACTTCCAAGAACTCCCACACTTACTCCTAAGAACTCTCACACTAACTCGTAAGAACTCCACACTTACTCCTAAAAACTCTCACACTAACTTCCAAGAACTCCCACACTTACTCCCAAGAACTCTCATACTTACTCCAAAGAAACCTCTCACACTAACTCCCAAGAACTCCACACCTACTATCAAGAACTCTCTCACTTACTCCTTAGAACTACAAATAGTTGCTAAAATATATATATTCATACAAATCATCAAGAATAATGTTGTTCATTGACAGATAAAATTGTGTTTTTCGAAGGAATGTACAAAGTTTCAGGAAGAGTTGTGTATAGCTACAGGAAGAATCAGTAAGGCTATATAAGAAATATGTAAAATATACAGGAAAAAAGTAAGTAAAGCTACAGGAAGAATTAAGTTAAGCAACAGTAAGAATAAACCAAAGTTAAGGACGGAAATGTGAAAAGCTACATTAACAATAGTTTCAAGCTGCAGGAAGAATTCTATAAAAATACAGAAAGAATTAAGTAAATGTACAGGAAAAATTAAGTAGATACATCAAGAATTATGTAACGATACAGGAAGAATTAAGAAATGATACAGAAAGAATTAAGTAGATACAGGAAAACTGAAAAAATAGGGTAAAACTATGGGAATAATTAAGTTAAGCAACAGGAAGAATTGTGTTAAGCAACAGGAAGAATTGTGTAAAGCAACAGGAAGAATTGTGTTAAGCTACAGGAAGGATTGTGTAAAGCAACAGGAAGAATTGTATTAAGCAACAGGAAGAATTGTGTTAAGCAACAGGAAGAATTGTCTAAAGCAACAGGAAGACTTGTGTTAAGCTACAGGAAGAATTGTGTTAAGCTACAGAAGAATTGTCTAAAGGAACAGGAAGAATTGTCTAAAGCAACAGGAAGAATTGTGTTAAGCTACAGGAAGAATTGAGTTAAGCTACAGGAAGAATTGTGTTAAGCTACAGGAAGAATTGTGTTAAGCTACAGGAAGAATTCTATAAAACAACAGGAAAAACTGTTTAAAGCTTTAGGAAGAATGAATTAAAGTTGGAGGAAGAATTAAGTAAAAAAATATAGGAAGAATTCAGTAAAGAAACAGAAAAACTTCAGTAAATATACAGAAAAAATTAGGTAAAGTTACAGGAAGAATTAGGTTAAGCAACATGAATAAATAGGTAAAGCAACTGAACAAATTAGGTAAAGCTACAGGAAGAATTGTCTTAAGCCAAAGGTTGAATAAGTAAAGCTAAAGAAAGTATTGTATAAAGCTATAGAAGTATTTGTATAAAGCTACAGACGAATTTATTAAGATATAGAGACATTCAATTAAGTTATAGGAATTAATTCCAAATAATTGTTTAAAGCTACAGGAATTGTAGAAATTAAGAGATTCAAAAGAATTATATATAATAATAATCTATATTAAAGGAGGAATCATTAGCAAAATATGTGTAATCCTACTGAAAGTAAATGTGTAAATCTACACGAAAAATATGCAAATGTAATGAACAAAGAGTGTAAGTCAACAGAAATAATTGGTTATCTCTACTGGAAAAAAGTATGTATACAGGAAAACATGTGTGACTCACCAGGTATAAATATGTCAGTATACAAAAAAATGGGAAAATCAATTGTACCAATAGTGTTGCTCTCAAAACTAACTGTGTAAATCTACGGAAAACTTTTGCCAATCAACATGAAGATATGTGTTACTTTGAAATAAGTGTAAACAATCTACAGGAAAAAATGGTCATGAAAAATGTTCAAGGTGACAAAAAGAACTGTTTTACTCTCTTATCAGAAGTCAACAGGAAACATGACAGAGGAAATACTGGAAGAAATTTGTGAAAGTACAAAAGTACACAGTTATGTCAAATGTGTAAAAAGCCAAATGTGTAAGTCAACAGGAAAATGTGTGGAAATCAACGTAAATATTTTTGTCTATTCTACAAGAAGACATGGTAAAACTACAGAAAAAATATGCAAAGTCAATAGAAAAAACTTGTGTAAACCTACAGGAAAATATGTGGAAATCTACAAGGATCTATTGTTCTCATCTACTCAAGAAATGTGTAAAAGTATGGGGAAAATATGTTAAATCAGAAAGAAATGAGTCTAGAGGAAAATATATTGAATCTAGAAAGAATTGTTCTCATCTAATGCAGTAAAGTAAAAAAAAATATGTTAAGTCAAACAAAAGAATGGTGCAAGTCTACAAGAAGAAACATAGAATGAGACCAAGAATATTGTTACTCTACAGAAATAAATTTGTAAATCTACATGAAGAGTTGTTCTGATCTACAGGCAGAAATGTGTTAAAGTAAGGAAGAACCATGTAAATCTACAGACAGAAATGTGTAAAAGTAAAGAAGAAATTGTGTAAAATCTACAGGAAATAATTGTGTAAAGAGCTTGCCAGGACGTCTCCTGTTTATTTCAGGGTGGGGCCGACACCATGGGCAGCATGAGTGCTCAACCTGTGAAAGAGAGCAACAGAAACACCACAGTAGAAAGAGGAGAGAGGATAGTAGAAAGTTGTTAGTACATAGAGGATTGTAGTTAGATAATAGTTGGTAGCGGTTAGTAGATAGAGGTCAGTAGATAGAGGATAGTAGATAGAGGGCAGTAAATAGAGGATTGTAGATACAATAAATAAGTAGACCATAGCAGATAGGGGATAGTAGAACTAGGATAGTATGGGATAGTGGATAGAGGATAGCAGACAAACAATAGTAGATAGTGGAACATAGATTGAGGTTAGACACAGGATGGTACAAAGGGTATTTTGTAATGAATAGTAGATAGAGGTAAGTAGATAGAGGATAGTAGATAGAGACAAGTAGTTAGAGGACAGTAGATAAAGGCCAGTAGATAGTGGTATTGGTAGTGGTGGTAAATAGACAGCAGTAGTAGTGGTGGTGGTGGCTAAAGCAGCAATAGTGGCAAAAATAGCAGTAGAAGTGGGGGTGGTAGTATCATTTTACTTCGTCAAGTTAGACACTTAGTGTTTAGTGGTAATTTAACATTTTTGTTTTTTGGAATTAACCATGTTTGTTTCACAGACATCTTCAATGTGTATTGAGCCTGGTAATGAAAGCATCCTACCAAGTTCACAAACTTCACCTAAGCTCAGAATATGTCTTTATACATAATAGGTTTGAGATCTTATTCAAACAAGTTAAAACATTTAAAGGGACTTATCCATAGATTTTCGTTTTTTGACAGCTGTCCATTTTAAATCAAACTATACGGTAGTTAACTTTATTTGATTTGCTTTTTATTTTTGTCGCTTCAGATTTGGGATATTTTTCAATCCAATTGGGAAATATAAGTGAGGCTTGTCGTGGGAAAACCAGACTTAATGCATGTGCGTAAAGTGTCATCCTGGATTAGCCAGTGCAGCCCGCACAGGCTAATCCAGGATGGCACTTTCCGCTTTAGGTATTTTCTGTTTCAAGGAAGTCTCTTCTAAACATAAATCCACTGTAAGCGTAGTGTCGTCCTGGATTGGCCTGTGAAGACTGCACAGGCTCATCCGGGACGAGACTTTACGCACATGCATTAAGCCCGGTTTTCCCATGAAACGCCTCAAATCAACTTTAGGATTGGGAATGGGTCCTTTAAAGGACCCTATCAAGTAACAAAAAAAATCACTGTCATAATTATACACACTTGTAAGATAAACGGTACACTACTTACCCACGGGTATGTGGCCTGCCGTCCCCTCGCCCCTGGATTTTACGGGTGGTGTTGGTTGAAATGTCATCGTTCAAGATGTCAGAGATGGTGGCGTCCTGCTTAGCCTTGAATGTCTTCTAAAAACACAGAGACATAACGACGTATTCATCCACTGATTTAACATCCACAACTAAGATGTCTGCAGACAAACTGAGGACTTTAAAATTGCAACTCAAACAAAACAAGTATTTTACTCACCCTAACAAAGTCAGAATTATTGATGCACTAAAACTTTAAGCTTATACAAGAGACAATGGTTAAACTATTATATTATATTTGAGAATATGTTTAAATTTCTAACTATTATATTTGCGATTATGTTTAAACTGCTATCTTTCATTCAAGATAAGCTTCTATATATTTTGTATTTTAGATAAAGCACTCACGCCAGCCTCTTCGAGGTAGTCATCATTCAAAATGTCCTCGATGAAAATGTCCTCCTCAGTCTTGGCCTTCTTTGGCTTGTAAAAAAACAAGGATATCAGTAAAACTGATGGATGCTCTCCAATGCGCTTTGTCAAGCAATGTTAATGTAATGAGAAGGGCAGAGATTGTAAAATGACTAAAAATCACCAGAACTGCAAGACCAAATCTGACATCAAAACTGTATGTGAGCATATACCACACAAAAACAATATGAACATGCAGATGAAGTAAACTTGTAAAAATAAAATAAAAATACAATAAATCAAAGTAAAGGATCTTTACTGTAATACCGGTATGCTTATTTCAGTTCCTAGTTATTTAGTTTTCCATCAAGCATCATTGAATTTCGTATAGCAGTTCCTGAGAAATAGATATGACACAATTTACATCTTCAAAGTCCAGTAACACTAAGACAAATCATTGAAGCGTTACGTCCTGGTAATGTGCATACCTCCTCTTGTCAATGAAGCTTCCCATGAAGTTTTAGTGAAATCTGGCCAGTAGTTGCTGAGAAAAAGCCTGTACAAGAATTGTGCACTATAAACTAATTTTAAAAAACTTCAAAGTACCGTAACTCTGAGAAAAATCATTGAAGCGGACCATCCTGGTCATTTGCACAACTCCTTATGGTAATAAAGAGTTCTATTAAGTTTCAATGAAGTCTGTCTAGTAGTTGCTGAGAAAAAGGCAGGACAGGAATTGTGCACTATATACTAATTTCAGAAGTCCCATAACTCCGAGAAAATTCAATGAAGCAGAACATCCTGATAATATGCACACCTCCTCTTGGTAATGAAGCTTTCCATAAAGTTTCATTGAATTCCGTCCAGTAAATGCTGAGAAAAAGCCTGGACAACAAAGTCAAGAATTGTGCACTATATACTAAGTTCAGAAATCTTCAAAGTCCCATAACTCTGAGAAAAATAATTCAAGCAGAACGCCCTGGTAATATGCACACCTCCTCCTGTTTATAAAGCTTCCCATAAAGTTTTGTTGAATTCTGGCTGGTATTTGTTGAGAAATAGCCCCGATAAGAAAGTCAAGAATTGTTCACTGTATACATATTTCAGAAATCTTCAAAGTCCCATAACTCTGAGAAAAATCAATGAAGCAGAACATCCTGGTGATATGCACATTTCCTCTTGGTAATGAAGCTTCCCATAAAGCTTCGTTGAATTCTGGCTATTAGTTGCTGAGAAATAGCCCGGACAAGAAAGTATGACGAAAGGAGGGATGGAACGACGGACAGACGGATGCACGGACAGACAAGGCGGCGACTATATACTCCCCCAAAAAATTTCAGGGAGCATAAAGATATGCATATTTTTGTTAGGCTTAAACAACAAATTATGCTTGTTTCAGGTTACATGCCTAAAAAAATTAGGGTAAATAGGTTGGGATTTTTTTATTTTCTTTTTATTTGGTAAATGGTCAACTTGAAGATTTTCAAACTGAATATATATTCAAAACGTATCAGTAATATCCTAAAACATTGTTTATAAGTGGATGCTATCCAAACAACGCACTTATTTATCCCAAAAATATTTAATTATTGGAAAATGTACATAAAACAAAAAAATATCCGACAAACTCAATAAAATGTTCTAGGGTTGGGGCATTTTTTTAGGGTAGGTCGGGTAACCTGACTCAAACATACTTTTTTTTTACGCCTTAGAATCCATATGTGTAGTCTTCTAAAACCATTTAAATACAATAACGTGGTTTTAAGTATTATTATGTTTTGTAGGTGTTCCATTTATGTCAAGCCACAATCTGATTAAAGTACATGATAGCACCTGCACCGAGTGCCTAGCGTATAATTGGAGACGATTTAAAGTTTGAATCCCATTCAAGCGTGACCTAGATACTCACAGGCATCTCGGCGGGAATGTCATCGCTCATGATCTCATCGATGATGGCCTCCTCTTCTGACTGATAGGTCTTCTGAAAGCATAAGAAGACAAGTCTGGATTAAGTAAATTTCTTATTATGACTATATTATCTTCTTAGTTTACCATATTTCAAAATTTTCACACGGGAAATTTATTTGAAATTATACCTGAACAAGAACCTAAGTTAAGTTGTTCTATAGGAGTATTGGAGATTTGATAATCGAACCCAGTGGCCATATTATCAAAAAAATTGTAAGTTTATCTTCAAATCTTTTAAGTAAGTTAAAAAAAATTAAATCAAATATTTCTTAATCCACTAATAAATTTGAAAATCCCTTTACAGTTAAGTAAAGAAAAGTATTTTTAGGAACTTTATGAACTCCAACCCCAGGTCACTTACCACAGGGCGTGGAGCGGCCTTGGGGGCAGGGACCCTAGCTTCCTGTCTGGAGGGGGCGTTGCTGCGCTCGGACATGCGCCTGGCCTTCTCCCGCCGCTGATTGATAGCATCATCTCTCAGGATCTTGTGCATGAGTTCATCCTCCTCGGCCGTGTACTGCATCTAGGGGAGGGCGCGGAAGGAGAGACTCATTATTAAAGGGGCATATCGATGGCAGACTGGCAATACTAATCAATGTTTTCAGACACTTAAAACAAATTCATCTGCGGGGTGCGGGGGGTGGAGAGATATACTGACAGTAGATCGACAATATCATATACAATCTATGTTTTCAGACACTTAAATTTTTTATTTTTTTTCTTCAGTATGCAAATTTAGAGCCACATAAAATTACCCAATGCAAAACCTGTCAGATAATTTTTTGTCTTACAAAAAATGCTGTTGTCTTGCAAAAGTTTTAATGCACCTCATTCATATTTTAAGATTAATATTTTATACTATGCTTGTTTGACTTATTTTAGAACTTACGGATAAATAACTAAAACAATTAGCTGTATTTATCATGTTAAACCAAATTATTGTATTATCATCAGTTACTTAATAGTGCATATGAAGTATTGAATATGTGGTATACAGGTTACAAATCATGGTGTCCGACAGCTGATTTAGAACTTTTGCATAGTCTTAAAAAGTATTTGTTTGAAATATGTTAAAAAACTGTGTGTTATACATAGCATCCACAGTACTTTAAAGTTGTAAAATATTACTATGGAGACAGAAGGGAGGGCAGCAGTGGTGGCCTGAGGTGCTGAAGCAGACGGAGCAACCTCATTGGTGGAGGCTTTGCGGCCCTCGGCCAGGCAGCGAGCCTTCGCGCGTTTCTCTCTGAGAGTGTCGTCCCTCATGATCTCTTTCATCAGCTGATCCTCCTCAGTCGTGTATTCCATCTGCAACCAATCACATTGTGTGTTACCGTTTAAAGGTACACCACATGGAACAACTGGGTTTTGTTTTGAGACATTGCACAAAAATAGTGTCAAATTGTTCTTGGTAAGTTCAATATTGTTTAATTTATTTTGCTAGCCACCCAGTGAATTTTCACCTTTGGGGGAAAGGTGGCGGGGCCATTCAGACGGGGAATTTTACGGCAAAAGGGGAATTGTTTCTGTAGAAAAGCATTATAACATTTTTGTACCCTACTTTCTTATAAAAGATTAATCAATTGTTTTGCTACAAATTTTGCACAATTATGCACAAACTTGGTTTGATAAAAAAAATTGCTAGGATTCTTTACGAAAATTCCTCTATCTTAGTCAATTTTAGTCCGATTTTGGTCAGGTTTAAAAAAAGAAAGCTTACATTCTGAGGGGAGATTTAAGGTAAAATAAAAGGGAAATATATATACTTTTTAAGCAGGGAAATGTGGCCGAATTTCGGCCCCAAATTGGCCCTAAAAAACCCACTGCCACCACATTGAAAGTTAAGAAAAATGCCATTTTACTATCAACATGGGGATACAGTTTCACGCAGCGGTTTTCCTCACTACTTTTGGAATGGTACCAGTACTGGTCAAATTGGAAAAATTAGCGTCCTTTTTAACAAAATTGGGAATTTTTTCACTTATCACTTTCATCAAAAACTGCCAAATGATGTAAAAACAATGAGTTACAATAATTAAACTCTAAAACAATTGTTTCATTGATTTTTCACTTATCTTCATTGTTTGGATGTGCTGAAAGCTATTTTTTTTTACAGGAACACTGTCAATCTTTTCTGGATTTTTTTTGTTTGTTTAGAGATTTGGTAATTTTTTAACCGCATATTGGGAAAAAAAAGGTATATAAATCAGATTGAGAATTGTGCCGTTTTCTGGTACCAAATTTACCTAGAGGAAACACGCTGTCATGGGTTGTAAAATAAATTGTTCGCATTGTCGCATAGCATGACAGAAAAGGGAAATGTTACCAGAATTTGCTAAATAATTACTGTGTGGACAAAGGGCACACAGCATTTGGTAAAAACAGACAAAAAATTATTTTCCACCGCTGTACAGTGTATATCAAGGAGCGACTTACTTATCTGATTTCCACCGCTGTATAGTGTATATCAAAGAGAGACTTACTTATCTGATAATCATGTACCATCTACAGTAAGGCACGATTTACTAAATTTCATAACAAATACAACCAGAAATCTGTTTAATTAATACAGTATAATACAACACATAACATTACACATTATAAAATAAAATCAAAGACACCAAAATAAAATGATATGATATATATGGTCTTATTCGATACTGATAAACTTAAGTGTTATTACCCCGCCAAATGCGCGTGATCTTGGTCTAGGAGTCTCCACATGCTTAATGATTTTCCTCCGCATGGGTGGTTTCCCCTCATCTGTTTCCCCTTCGGTGCCGAAAGCTGGGGCCTCCACAGTGGATTTCTTCTAAAATATAAATACAGTAAACTTTACTTGTACCAATATCGCTTATAGAGATATATCGCATATAACGAAGTCGAGCCCAAGGTCCCAGCTGGATCCCTATATATTTTAATTGATGTAACATCACTTGTAATGATATCGCAAGTAACAAAGTTTCGGTTATAACGATGTTACTTCCACAGAAAGTCGCAAAAGCCCCCCTTTTATTACGATATTTGCAGTCTGTATCGGGTGTGAACAACATGAATTCAGGTAAAAACTTATACGGTTGGCTTGATTAAAAAATCAGCGTTGTGGTAATCAATTACTAGAAATGTGTCCACAGACACGGATGCCCCCACCTATGCAGCTTGTTCTATATGGCCCCGCGTTGTCTGTATGCATACAAAATATTTAGAAGAATTGTCATTTTACATGGAACTTTATGCTAACGCATTCTCTTATTCTGTGAAGTAAGTTGAGGTATCACAAATTTCCAACCAATAGTTTAGTCCTGACAAAACTCATATATATATATATACTTGACCTTTGACCTATAAGTGTGACCTTGACCTTGGACCAAGGCACCTAGTTCTTGCATGTGACACACCGCCTCATGATGCTTATCACCTGTGCCAAGTTATTTGAAATTCCTTCCATGCTGGACAAAATTATGCCCCTGACAGGGTCTATGGCTTAAATTCTTATACTTGATGTTTGACCTTTAAGTGTGACTTTGATCTTTGACCTAGGGACATGGTTCTTGCGCGCGACACACCGTCTCAACATGTTTAGCACTTCTGCCAAGTTATTTGAAATTCCTTCCCCACTGGACAAAGTTGTGCTCCGGACAGGGTCTATGGCTTAAATTCTTATATTTGATGTTTGACCTTAAAGTGTGACCTTGATGTTGGACCTAGGGACTTGGTTCTTGCGCGTGACACACCATCTCACCATGCTGAACATTTGTGGCAAGTTATTTTAAATTCTTTCCAGGATGGACAAAATTATGCTCTATGCTCCGGACAAGGATTATGGCTTTAATGCTTATATTTGACCTTTGACCTTTAAGTGTGACCTTGACCTTGGACCTAGTTCTTGCGACCGACACACTGTCTTACTATGCTTAACACTTGTGCCAAGTTATTTGAAAATCCTCCAATGCTGGACAAAATTATGCTCTGGACAGGGTCTATGGCTTAAATTCTTATATTTGACCTTTGACCTTTAAGTGTGACCTTGAACATAGGGACCTGGTTCTTGCGCGTGAGACACCGTCTCATTATGCTGAACATTTCAAGTTATTTGAAAATCCTCCAATGCTGGACGAGGTTATTGTCCAGACAAGAATCCGAAGATACATATGTGCACACGTACGTACCCACGGACAGGGTAAACTCTATATGCCCCCCTCCCACCAATATTGATGGTAAGGGCATAAAAACTGGCATTAGGTGTAACTGTTGCTACATTGGCTTGTGAGACAAATGGTAGTTCTGGTATTATTTAGTGACGTAACACCACTTAACATGATTGTTATATACATGTACACAGGCTGTGAAAATGATGAAAAAGAAATAATTGTAGTGATCACTGATAAATTAATTATCCTGAATATTTATTACACTGTCATAGGTTCTTAAATTTCTTTCATTATACATACTTCTACATTAAATGTATGCATGAAAAACGATTGGTATTGCGTCTCTCTTACATGCATGTATGTCCATGCTCTTGGTTGCCTATTTACGGATGTAACAATATTCGGGTATAGCGATATAAAAAGGATGTTGAAAGGTGCCCGTAGAGATCACTGGATTTTGGGCTTAATATCATTACAAGAAATGTCTTTAAAAAAGACAATCGTCGTTGACATTAATATACCGAGATATCATTTTTACCGAAAACATATGATACAAGAGGGTCAAGATGATCGGACCCCAGATTTTTCGGTCTCCACTTATATAGGGAGACTTCTCGGACTCAGTTTTTTGGGGAAACCATAAGAAAACGTTTCGGATCCCAAAATTAATTTGTGATTAATTCAATAATTATTAATATTTGTTAGGTAAATAAACCGAACATACCGCCCCATGTTTTCACCAGTGATACATGAATAACCTAAATAATTTACGTAAACATCATTATTATATAAATGTGTCAGCCAAATTTAACAAATTAACATAACAATGTACGAAAACAATTGCGGGAATGAATGAAAATTATTTGTTTATCAGACGCGTATAGTTATTCTTAAGTAATATTCCCTACCTACATCTTAAAAGTTATCTATGCATAATACATACACATTTCGAAGTCAATTAATCATTTATAGGCTAAAAAAGTCAATGATTTGTTTCCCTGGCAGCGTCGCAATGAATTTTTATGGCCCGCCACGAATTTGATTTAATGCCAATTTTTTTTTTTTTTTTTTAACTATTTTTTGACAGTCGCGCCCGGGTTTTAAAGGAGCAGTCCAGAAATATGTTTATAAAAATAAAACTGTGTAGAAATTTGTAAAGGGCATGTTACCAAACAAAATAATAAAACTACGCATTTGAAATCCGTGAATTATTTACATTTTGGTAACTTGCTGTCGTCTATTTCCTGCATGCGATAACTGGTGATGAAACTGGAAACTGGTGATGACTCTGGAGTAAACCAGTATGTACAATATAGTATTTCGTTCGTACAAAGCGCTTTTGAACAATGCCTTTCGTAAATAAGAAACATATTCTGGACGAATAAACACCATAAACGTTCATAAGAACTATTACTAACATTACGATGTATTGATGGACAGCGGCTTAAAATTAAACGAATCCGCATTTTAACATAGCGGAAGAAGAGTAACCCGGTAGATATTTCTGTATTTTCAGTACCTTTTTTCCTGTCTGAAATACTGTGTAAATTTTGAAAAAAAGTCATACTCAATTGGGAACCTTTATAAATATGTTCTATTTCATGATTTAAACTTTTGTTTCGTAGATACCTTTGCTTGTATAATATTTCATATTTAATTCCATATTTTTTTAAGAAAATCTGTGTCAATATAAGTCCTATGGAAACAATCGAAAATGCCAGCTGCATTGACAAGTGTTGATTTTACTTTCCAAAAATTATTGGTGATTTACTGGAAAAATAATTTCTATTTTTGACAGTTATAAAAAATATGAATGACAAAAAGTTAAATTCTATAAATAAATAGAAGTATTTTAATGCTGATGGTGTATCAATTTGAAGGCACTTTGTTAATTATGAACATTCGAATTGATTGCCTTTTTACATCAGCTTGCATAAATGACGGTTTGTGATTAATAAATCTATATTTAGAATTTAAAAAAAGGAATGCTTATGTTGTTATTAAAACTTAAAATTGTCTTTAATCTGTACTTAATTACTTGTTTTACTAAGCCAATAGAAAAGAATAGGAGAAAAAATATACTTCAATAAAAAAAACTCGCCCTCCCTCCTGATTTTTTGGAAAAAGTGCCTGAGAAACAATTCATTATTTTTCTTTAGCCTTATACCGTGTATCCTAATGAAAATCAATCTTCAGAGAACATACAGCGCATTTGAAATAAATATGACTTCCATTTTGAAAGCACAAAAATAAAATTTCATAAGACTATGGCGATTGAAAATTATATTCGGTAGGAACATGATGTATCATGGGTTTCTGTGTATAATTGGTTTTGCAAATCATGTATTCATGCAAATGAAGTAAAAGTAACACGAATAACATTTGGACGTATTCAGAGACTTATTTCACCACATTTTATTTATTGAAAGTTATCTTTTTATAGGTTGATTAACATCTACTGGAGAAGTTGATAGAAATGTGCAATCCACATTAATTATTAACAGAACGCAACCACAGTTCATTTTCAAATAAACATGCACAGTCAGTTTAATAACATAAATTCCCCCTTTATTGAAAAATTTGCTCTTATGATTCTCTGGACGCTAAATGATGCATGTATATTATAACAGCTATACACCGGCAGCTAAAAGAGAACTATTTTTAGAATTATCGTGAGTGTGTTGAACTCACTAGAATCAATTGTTATGTATAGAGCGTACCGCTAGGCTAAACAAAATAGTTGATTAATTCTGGGAATGAACATAATAATTATTATGTTCATGGCATACAATGAGAAAATATGTTCATACTTATGATCAGGTCTAGAGTGTATAACGAGAATATGTTTATAACTTTAATTTAACCGCTTATGTAAACAATTATGTAAATTTTTAATCCCCAAAAGTATGCAGTTGGTATACGTTAAACCATTGTTTGAAGTTTGCATTCCCTAAAATTAGAAAATTTGCCCAATTCTATTGGCATTCAATTTTCCCGCTGCATAATTATCGCAAGAAATCTAGGTCAAAAGTGATCTTAGACAGCTACGCCGAATAAGCGGAGTGTACTGTATACAAAAAACATTTTCCACCCTCCCAAAGCAACATTTCTGACTAATCAGCTTTCTTAATGCTCTCATCTTCATGGATGTTGAAAGGTGTCAAACTAATATCATTAAAAAAATGTATCAAACGCAAAAATAAACCTGCAAAATGTGCCGATAACCCCAATAGCAGCATTTTTACTTACCCGATTTCCAAAATGAAAGAAGGTAGCAAGATTGTGAGCATGTAACAAAAGTATGTTCATAGGAAATAAAGAAAACAAAGCATATCTTAAAAGAAAATAATGAACCAAATAAACAAAATCAATTTAAAAATGTACACTGTAACAGGATAAGAAGAAAAACCAAGCAAATTAGCTTTCAGATAAACAAACAAACAATGACACAAAAACTGTTTCACATCATTCTTATACATAAAACTCAATAAAACTCTCCAAATGTGTATTCCCTAAACCACTAAGCCTCACCTTGGTACCCACGGAGACCTTTTCAGGGGGCTTGGGGGGCCTCACGTCTGCAGTTATAGGGGGCAGTCGCCTGGGTCGGGGGATGCTGACATCAACATCGAATGCTACACCACCTGTAGAGATCACCGGTCTTTGCACTGTAACAAACAATCAGATTTTGATGTGTTTAAGTACAAGTACACTGTCAATCAACGCTTTATACCGTACAAATTTAATTGAAGTTAAATTGTTTGTGTTTTCTGTGTTCAATGGATCACCACTGTTTTTAAATTTGATAAATCTAATCACTCATTATTTTGAATGATATTTGTAGTCCCAATTTTCCACATTTTCATTAAATTAGAAATGTGTTTTTAAAGCCGCAGTCCAGAAATATGTTAATAAAAATAAAACTTTGCAGAAAGTGCTTCTAATGGACATCTTACCATTCAAAATAAACAAAAACGCATTGAAATCGATAAAATAGTAACGTCTTGGTAATTTTATCGTATAGTTTCTGTATGCGATAGCTGGTGATGCCTCTGGAGTAAATCAGCATTATTGTCTATTTAGTTTGTACCAAGCGTTTTTTAACATGGAAATTATAAAATGCCTTCCGTAAATAAAAAATAGTTATGAGTCGAATAAATACCATTCATTAAAACTATTGCCAATTAACGATGTATTAAATTATATTCTATGGACTGCGGCTTTAATTCAAGCTTCGCTTTCTCAAATTATTGATATTTCAAACAGACTAGTATTAGCTGACACAACTTACCGATGAGCTTACACCACAATGTCTTGACCAAGTATTAGCTGACACAACTTACCGATGAGCTTACACCACAATGTCTTCACCAAGTATTAGCTGAGGTGACACCATTATGCAGTCTTCAAAATTAACTTTCAAATATCACTTGCCATTCGGGCCAGTAACTTTAGAAGTTGTACTCGCCCAAAATAATTTTTACTTGCCCAAACTTTTTCAAATTAGGAATCAACAACTAATAACAGTTCAACAAGTGTTATACAAGTGTGTTATTCATGTGTTTCTCACCTTAATTATCCTTTTTCGGCTTTCGCCTGATTCAGTTTGCATATGTCTACATAGTCTCTGAAAGACTTGTTAAGTTTCGCTACATGATGGGCAGTTCTAATTTTGATTTGATTACTTGCCAGTCGGGCAATCTACTGAGAATTTAATCTGTGCCCAACAATATTTTTACTCGCCACGGGCAAGCGGGCGAGTGCTAATTTCGAAGACTGACAATGTCTTGACAAAGTATTAGCTGACACAACTTACCAATGAGCAGACACCACAATGTCTTGACCAAGTATTAGCTGACACAATTTACCACTAAGCTGACAATGCACTGTCTTGACCAAGTATTAGCTGACACAACTTATCACTGACCTGAAAACACAATGCCTTTACCAAATATTAGCTGACACTAATTACCACTGAGCTGACACCACAATGTCTTTACCAAGCATTAGCTGACACAACTGACCACTGAGCTAACACCACAATCTCTTGACCAAGTATTAGCTGAGCTGACACCACAATGCCTTGACCAAGTATTAGCTGACACAATTTAACACCGAGCTGACACCACAATGTCTTGACCAAGTATTAACTGCGGTGACTCTACAATGTCTTGACCAAATATTAGCTGGCACAATTTACCAGTGAGCTGACACCACAATGTCTTGACCAAGTATTAGCTGCGGTGACTCTACAATGTCTTGACCATTAGCTGGCACAATTTACCAGTGAGCTGACACCACAATGTCTTGACCAAGTATTAGCTTACACAACTTAACACTGAGCTAACACCACAATGTCTTGACTAAGTATTAGCTGACACAACTTACCACTGAGCTGACACCACAATGTCTTGACCAAGTATTAGCTTACACAACTTAACACTGAGCTGACACCACAATGCCTTGACCAAGTATTAGCTTACATATCGTAACACTGAGCTGACACCACAATCTCTTGACCAAGTATTAGCTGGCACAATTTACCAGTGAGCTGACACCACAATGACTTGACCAAGTATTAGCTGGCACAATTTACCAGTGAGCTGACACCACAATGCCTTGACCAAGTATTAGCTGACACAACTTAACATTGAGCTGACACCACAATGTCTTGACCAAGTATTAGCTTACACAACTTACCACTGAGCTAACAACACAGTGACTTGACCAAGTACTAGCTGACACAACTTACCACTGACCTGACAACACAATGTCTTGACCATGTACTAGCTGACACAACTTACCACTGAACTGACAACACAATGTCTTGACCATGTACTAGCTGGCACAACTTACCACTGAGCTGACAACACAATGTCTTGACCATGTCCTAGCTGGCATAACTTACTACTGAGCTGGCAACACAATGTCTTGACCATGTACTAGCTGGCATAACTTACCACTGAGCTAACAACATAATGTCTTGACCATGTACTAGCTGATACAACTTACCACTGAGCTGACAACACAATGTCTTGACCATGTACTAGCTGATACAACTTAACACTGAGCTGACAACACAATGTCTTGACCATGTACTAGCTGATACAACTTACCACTGAGCTGACAACACAATGTCTTGACCATGTACTAGCTGGCACAACTTAACACTGAGCTGACAACACAATGTCTTGACCATGTACTAGCTGGCACAACTTACCACTGAGCTAACAACATAATGTCTTGACCATGTACTAGCTGATACAACTTACCACTGAGCTAACAACACAATGTCTTGACCATGTACTAGCTGATACAACTTACCACTGAGCTAACAACATAATGTCTTGACCATGTACTAGCTGATACAACTTACCACTGAGCTAACAACACAATGTCTTGACCATGTACTAGCTGGCACAACTTACCACTGAGCTGACAACACAATGTCTTGACCATGTACTAGCTGACACAACTTACCACTGAGCTAACAACACAATGTCTTGACCATGTACTAGCTGGCACAACTTAACACTGAGCTGACAACACAATGTCTTGACCATGTACTAGCTGACACAACTTAACACTGAGCTGACAACACAATGTCTTGACCATGTACTAGCTGATACAACTTAACACTGAGCTGACAACACAATGTCTTGACCATGTACTAGCTGATACAACTTACCACTGAGCTAACAACACAATGTCTTGACCATGTACTAGCTGGCACAACTTAACACTGAGCTAACAACATAATGTCTTGACCATGTACTAGCTGATACAACTTAACACTGAGCTGACAACACAATGTCTTGACCATGTACTAGCTGATACAACTTACCACTGAGCTAACAACATAATGTCTTGACCATGTACTAGCTGATACAACTTACCACTGAACTAACAACACAATGTCTTGACCATGTACTAGCTGGCACAACTTACCACTGAGCTGACAACACAATGTCTTGACCATGTACTAGCTGGCACAACTTACCACTGAGCTAACAACACAATGTCTTGACCATGTACTAGCTGGCACAACTTACCACTGAGCTGACAACACAATGTCTTGACCATGTACTAGCTGATACAACTTAACACTGAGCTAACAACATAATGTCTTGACCATGTACTAGCTGATACAACTTAACACTGAACTAACAACACAATGTCTTGACCATGTACTAGCTGGCACAACTTACCACTGAGCTGACAACACAATGTCTTGACCATGTACTAGCTGACACAACTTAACACTGAGCTAACAACATAATGTCCTGACACAACTTACCACTGACCTGACACCACCATGTCTTGACTAAGCATTAGCTGACACAACTTAACACTGAGCTGACACCACAATGTCTTCACTTAGTACAAGCTGACACAACTTAACACTGAGCTGACACTACAATATCTTGACCAAGTATTATCTTACACAACTTGCTAGAGAGCTAACAACACAATGAAATGACCAAGTATTAGCTGACACAGCTTACCAGTGAGCTGACAAAATAATATCTTTACAAAGTATTAGCTGTCACAACTTACAAATGAGGTGACAACACAATATGTTGACAAAGTATGAGCTGACACAACTACCCAGTGAGCTGACAACACAAATTCTAACAAAGTATTCGGTGACACAACTTCCCACTGAACTGACAACAAATTATCTTGACCAAGTATTGGCTGACACAACTTACCAGTGATGCATCAATGCCATCATATTGCCAGGTTATATTAGCTGACAAACAACAACATACCACTGACTGTGAAAGCTTTTATTATTAATATTTATTTTATTTTTTTATCATAAGAATGTATTATTATTATTATTATTATTAAATTCCCAAACATGTTATCATTATTGTTATTAATTGATCTTTTATCATTATTAATTATAATAATTATTATTATTACTTCTACTTATATTTGCTTGGTAAAGTGGAATAATTTATTAACAAACATAATCCAGCATCAAAACTTGATCTCTGGTTCGATCCCTCGGGTGGGTGGGGTGGTGGTGGGTCGTTACTAAAGACTTTGTATCGAATGCCCTCTTTAAAAACCAGTTCTACCATGGAAATCATTCAGGAATTGCTCATTCGGTGTTACCAACATGCAGATCTGTGTATGTATAGTCACATGTGCCTACATACCTCCGGTGAGTGGCTGCACGATATCTTCTCCGTGCCTCAGCATCATCTCCATGTCGTTGTAAACGATACCAGACCGAGAGTGCGGCGTGTTTTGAGATAGAACGGCGCAGATATCCTGCCCCGACCGGGGACCCCCGGGCTTAATGCCCGTGGTCTTCTTGCGGATGCAGTTTCCCATGGTTACGATAGTCTTTTTAGTGTTTTTCTTGCATTTTAGCACGCTGTTAGTTTTAGAGCTTTTCTGTTGCGACCCGAACACTAAGTGACTTGGTTGCTAATCATTACGGGGTATTATGGTATTGCACACGTAATAACGAGGCTATGACGTCATACATATACTCACAATGTGGGTGGGGTATTCGCCTATTTTTGCCATTTTTGGAAGTTTTTTATTAACCAAATCACTATCAAAAGTTATTTCTAATTCTTCAAGAAAAACAGATTAATTTGCGATAAACTGCATCGGGCCACTCTTCTTCATAAATCAAGCAAATGGCATAAGGCCATGCAAATTTGATTATATGTTTAGCGTCCCCATGATTTTACAAAACCTACCAACCAAGCAGGAAAAAACGAACAAGTCGACAAAAAACATTTTTCTTCAACAACTTATGTATGGCAGTGGTACAAGCTTTACTTGCAAAACTGTTACATATCATCTTCATGTTGGGAACCTATTGTAACATAGTATTTTAACTCTATCAATTGACTAGTTGCACGCTATGTTTTACAAATATAAGTAAAAACACCTAAAAGTCCTTTTTTCCCCAATTTTATTACGCTTTCCAGATTGATTTTTCACATTATAATTTTTTTTTAATTATTTTTTCAGGCATCCAAAAACCTACGAGCCCGAGGACGCTAAACGTAGAATCAAATTTGTATGGCCTAATCATTCGGACAGCTTGGTTATCACGTGACCGGTGTGTAAGCAATTTTCGAATTTAGTTTTGTTGGCGGGAAGAGTTTGTTGTTAAACATAAGGTCGTTCAAAATTATATCAGGTAAGCCTGTTGTATTGATTACGAGGATTGATTGCCTTTACAAGTTTTACTGCATTTGTGTTATCGTTGTACGATATTTTGTCAAATTTATATCACCGATTTTTTTTGAATCGCAATTGTCATATATTTTCGCGACGAATACTTTAGATTGTGAAACCATCGTCGGTGTTGAAAAACTGTTTCGACTTCGGTATTTCATAGGTTTTTGCCATTTAAAATAATACGTCTTAGATAATACGTTGTCTGATCATTTAAGCCGATGCTTTTGTGAATTCCGTGTTTGGTATTTGGTATTTGTCCATTATTAAAATAACAAAATAGACAAAAATAAATTGTAATACTTTACAATGTTTGGCCTATAAGGCTCTTTCAACAGCCTTGCTGTTGGGCTAACTGTTTAGCGATGCGGTTTGACTGTCGGCCTCTCATGCAGAGGTCATGGGTCTAATCCCCTGCACGCACTGGACTGTTTCCCTTAAACTCGTCGTCTAGAAAACAGCCCTGTGACACATTGTTTCAAAGCCATTACATCATTAAGACTTGGCAGTGGCATTGGCAATTACAAGAAAAAAAGACAGTATACAGTGTCGTTGTCTGGAATTTAACTAATTAATCTGCTTATGATTCTGAGATATGAACTATAATTGTAAGCCCTGGGAAATATTGAATAATTAGTTATATTTCAGATACAGTTTTTAGCGAATTCAGCCCTATATAAAAAGTAAGACTAACTTTGTTGCACAGCTTATTAATTAGACTACTTATGAACATAACTATATATCAAAACGTTTGATATAGCCCTGTAAATTGAAATGAAATTAGACATTATATCAGCACTTAAAATTGTACTGTTTTACAAGTTATTTAAACTGAAACATGCTTTATTAATTTAATGTATACAAGAACTAATTCTTTATTAATGATTATAATTACTAATTCACTTATTAATTTGCATGTATAATTTTATAACTTTATATATATATATATATACTCAAATGAGGTAATCTTCTGATTGTTATTGTCTTCCAGATCTTTTTGCTTGAACAAGATGTTTTACAGTCAAGATATTTTGCAGAAGCGAGGAGGAAAGTTTGGGAAAATATGGTACATGCCTCTTATTATTTTTTTTAGAAATATTTAAAAAGTGTACTCTGTATTCACTAATCATATAGTGCCCAGACAAGTTAAGACACAACAAACAAGTTCTTCAAAGCTCAAGAAAAAACATCATAAGGTCCTGTCTATATTAGTATCAGACTGGAGACTATATTTATGAAAGTATAATACTTGTATCAAGAATTGTTACCAATATGACATTCAGCAGACCCCGCAAACCTCTTTCAGTGACAATATTTATGCAGAAAAAAAGTTCTGTTTCAGGCTTGCTGCAACAAAGATGTCCAAGCTGACAAGACGGGAAATAGCAAGTGTGAATATAGACAAAAGCTGGTATGAAGATTTGTCTCGCATTTCCTTAGTGTTTGCATTAAATTTAGAACAAATTATAATTTGGTAAAATTGGCAAAGAATTTCTTAGCCTGCATTTGTACATTGTTGGTTTGCTCTTACTCGAACATTTTTTTAATCAAAGCCATGTGTGACATTGCGAGGCAGAAGTAAACTTACTTTGTCTCAGTTAAAAAATAAGTAAAAGAAACAAATATTTTTCAAGCTAATTATCTAATGCAAACGGAATTATACGCATGCCAGTTAACCTGCAATGGGCCAATAACCGATGAAGCGTAGTAGTTAGGATCATCAATTGTTGGTTTTCAAAGCCTACTGAGTCAAAAGTACGTCATACGATGCGTTCTCTCGATTTTCTATGCTACAGTTTAAAATATATTCTCTCGATTTGCCACACTACAGCTAAAAATGAATGCATTACAGTAATTTAATGGTTGTCAAAATATTCTGAATAAGACTCAGTGACAAGAAATAACACTTAAAAAAATTAATGTGCTAGTAAGAATGTAAGGTTATTTGCATGAGTTTTTGTTTTGGGGTTCTTAACATTTATAACAATGACGGTAAAAAAAATATATAAAATACCCAGTTGCCCAACTATTGTTGGTCTCAATATTTCAGCGAGGACATATTGCAGTACATTGAACTAAGACTGGACCCACAACTGCCTCGTAAGCACCGCCCTCGTCTGTCGCTGTATCTCTCGGCACTGCTCATGTATGGAGTTGTCCGCATCCACTACAAGCACAGCCAGTACCTCCTGGGTAAGAGACCTATGAAATTAGAAGTTTGCTTGCGTTTATTCAGGGCATCTCTACCTAATAGCAGTGATCAAAATTTTAATAGCACAAGCCCATCAGCCACGCGCTGGTAAATTTTGGACTTGTCTCGCTCAGATTCTCAGTTTACATCGTAACATTTTCTTGCTCTTATGTTTAAATTCAGGCTTGCGTGCAAGTAGGCCGAACTGCTAATTTGAATGATTGCTAAGGGCTTTTGTACATTATACTTAACAATATTATATATTAAGGACTGTTTAAAAGTGTCATCTCCGCAGAGCGTACTCTGACATTTGCCAAATTAGCCAATGTCTACGAATAAACAACTTTGGCTAAGAGAGTTCCTTTTGGCTACAACTGTTTCTTCATAAACTCCTAAAAATACCAAACATGAGTAGGAATTCAATGTAGTAGCATACATTTTACTAAAGAAAATTTTTAGCCACAGAAGCCCCAGTGTTTTTTTTCATGTTAAGGGGAAAGGTGGAGGGGCCCTTCAGATGGGGAATTTTACAGCAAAAGGGGAATTATTTTTATTTAGAAAAGCATTATTAGATGTTTATATTCTACTTTGTTATAAAACATTAATCAGTTGCTTTGCTACAAATGATAACTTAGATTATGCACTTGGTTTAATGAAAAAAATGTTGGGATTGATTACAAAAATGCCTCTATCTTAGTCATTTTTTGTCCAATTTTGTTTAAAAAAAAATCAAAATAAAGTTTACGTTCTGAAGGGAATTTAAATGCAAATATATTTCAGCCCCAAATTGGCACTAAAAAAAGCACTGAGCCCTGTCCCCTAGCAGACTTTATTTAAAGCATGCACTTTTTCATAAATATGACTTTACATATTTTTTCACCTTTTAACCTAGGCCCCTTCCACAACCTTGTATGTATGTTTGTTTAAAGAGATCAGATTAGAAAAAATCGTTTGTCCTTTTTTGTTTTTAGATGATGTTGAAGGTATATTTGTGAGAGTTAGCCATGTTGTTAATAAGCTGACAGAGATCGAACTTCGAGAGCAACCAAGGTAAACACGTCTTCTGTTGATACACCCACCACAACCACGGTATAGTATTCTCACTCCTGCTTTTCACACATTTGAAGAAAAGAATCCAGGTCCCATATTCACAAACCCATTCTTAGACTTAAAGGTACTATGTCGTCGAAAAAATGGATTCCTATTACACTATATATGATATGATAATATAGAAATGCGCTTTATAAAGACATGTGCATGAAAAAATAAAAGATAATATAATAAACAATAAGATATTTGATTTTTGAAAAAAACAAAAAAGTCGGGAAAAATTTAAACCCCAAGCAGGGACTGAACTAACGACTTAGGAGTCATACGAAGAAATGAATGTAGACAGCGCTTTAACCAACTGCGCTATCATGCTTGGTAAGAAGTAGAGTGCAAACTATGGTTATATAAAATACTCACAATTATGACGTCAAAATATAAACATGAAAAGAGCCAAACAAACAAGACACATATTATAAATTGATTTTTATCTCAGAATGTGTGCACTCTTTTTTCATTATATATACCCTGTTTAAACTATTATTATATGTCAGTATTAATATCTGATTTTCAGAATGTTTTAAGAAACTGCCCCCTTGAGACTTTTTTCGATTACGTAGTCCCTTTAAGAATAAAGAACAGACTTTAACTAAAGAAAAAAAAGATTTAAATTTACACCGCCGTTAGAACAGAACAGTTTCAAGAATTGTCTTCATTCTTAGTCTTAAGTCTAAGCATAGGTTGTGAATACGGGTCTTGGTCAATTACGGTAACCACCACAAATGACCAGTAGTTGTTGAACAGATACTCTGGCCATTGGTAAATAGCGCAATCTTGGTCATGATTTTTTTTTTTGGCGTAGCTGTCTTACCCAACTTTTGACCTTCTCAATATCCAATAAACTGTTGTGAAAATTTCCCGCAAGTAGTTTATTTATTATTTTCAGAATTATATTGCTCCCCTTTACCGTCTTGTATGTGTAAAAGAAGCAAAATTTTCCTAGTGAACAGACACCGCGAAATGTGTCAGACGTGTCTGACACATTTTGCGATGTATGTTCAACTAGCAATTTGAAAATGTCAGACAGATCCAAAGCAATTGCAAGACATTTTGTCTGACCGAATTGTTTCAAGTTCAACTCATTTCACAGTGTGCGTCTGACTTCCAATCTCTATTGTCTGACATAATGTTGAAGGCTATCAGACAACGTGTCTGCTGAGCACCTCTTAAGTTTTGACGTTTCAAAATGTCTGAGTGAACAGTCTTAGTAAAGAGGTCTGTGACGTGGCCGCTATTTATAGAATGGTGTTGCACATTTCGTTTGCTTGGTTTAGGGCTGACTTGGTTACGTTGCCCGAGGTGTACGGCATGATGACGTTTGAAGACATCACCAGTCAGGAGCTAGATGACATGCTCACAGTGCCAGAACATCATGTAAGTTCAGTCTCCATGAAAGTACCAAATCCTTTACTGGCCACTAGGTCTGGTAATCTCTTAGTTATTACTGGCCCAAACTCCATTCTACTGACTACTCAAAAACATGTAGCTTGCCAGTGTTTTTTAGGGCCAATTTGGGGCCGAATTTCGGCCCCATTCCCCTGCTTAAAATGTACATATTTTTCCCCTATATTTACTTCAAAAATTCCCCTCAGAATGTAAGCTTTACTTAAAAAAGTCTTTGAAAAAAAAAGACCAAAATCGGACAAAAATTGGCTAAGATGGAGGAGTTTTTGTAATCAATCTCAGCATTTTTTCATCAAAGCAAGTTTATCTAAGTTATCATTTGTAGCAAAACAATTCATTAGTGTTTTATAACAAATGAGAATACAAAAATAATGCTTTTCTAAAAAAATCCCCTTTGGCAGTAAAATTCACCATCTGAAGGGCCCCGCCACCTTTCCCCCAAGGGTGAAAAAAACACTGCTTGAAAATAGGTACTTGACCAGAATTGTTCACCAGCCATGAGGGCCAGTATTCTGTTCATTTTTCCTGGACCTCGTACAGTCTAGCTTGTTTTGACTGAGATCTGACAGATTTTCTAGGAGGCTGTAAGTTATAGTATGGGCCCTTGTTTAATTATTTATGGGGCCGAATACAATCAATCCAGAAACAATGCATTATTATTTCTTTTTGTGCCCCTGGCATCTTGATGCGGGAGGCATATAGTGACTGTCTTGTCCGTCCGTTATTCCATCTGTACGAGGTGAACACGATTCTACCGTTTTGTCTAGCTGCAACACCGCTTACTACAACACTTACACAGTTGTTGCTTACCACCATTCCTAATCCACCCATATCACCCAACCTCAATTTCTAAGTATCTTCTAATTTCCTCATAAGCATATGTAATAAACTCATGTCTGTTTCAGTTATACTTATTCGGAAATAAGGTGTACATTTTTATCTGGACTATACGTTAGCCTTAAAAAAAAAAAAATGTTTGTTTCAGGTAACCTGACCTACCCTAAAAATATGCCCCGACCCTAGAACATTTTATTGGGTTTGTCAGATTGATTTTTTGTTTATTTACCTTTTTCTATAATTAAATGTGTTTTTGGATAAATAAGTGTTTTGTTTTGATAGTATCCACTTATAAACAATGTTTAAGGATATTACTGATACGTTTTGAATATTTATTCAGTTTTAGAATCTTCCAGTTGACCATTTACCAAAAAAAAAATAAAAAATCCCGACCTACCTACCCTAATTTTTTGGGGCATGTTACCTGAAACAAACATTATTTTTTTTTACGCCTTAGTGAACTTTTTGTTGATGCAGGAGGCATAGAGTGATTGTTCTGTCCGTCCATCTGTAGGACGATAACTAGATTTTACCATTTCAT
Organism: Congeria kusceri; assembly: GCA_027627225.1. Lineage (NCBI taxonomy): Eukaryota > Metazoa > Mollusca > Bivalvia > Myida > Dreissenidae > Congeria > Congeria kusceri. The sequence goes on along the minus strand of CM051034.1, from coordinate 7,098,303 downwards.
CTAGCACCTGGATACTTATTATACTATTACAGTTGTTGCTTATGACCATGATTCCTAATCCATCCATATAATAATTAAATAATTAAAATGGGCTATTTCTTGGTTTACAAGATTTTACCATTTTCATCTAGCACCAATACCGCTTACTTCAACACTTGAATACTTAAAAAGTTGTTGCTTATAACCATTTCTAATCCACCCATGTCATGGTGACCCAACCTCACCTTGACCTTGACCTAATTTAGACTTACCCATCGAAATTACTCCCGACGCAAAAGAAAAATTTGGGCCATCTGCCGATTTTTTAGTATATATTTTCCTTTCTTCTAAATGCAAGCTTTTTAATGTGACGTAATTGGATTTCTCAGCTTTTTATGTGTACCTTGAATTATTTAAAATGGCATACATTAAAAAGGGTTTGCCAGTGTACTAGTGTAGTTCCACATTCAGTATTGCATGATATGACACTTCATTATTGCTTTGGGTATTATATCTTATCAGACAGAAAAAAACTACCTACCTACTCACCTCCAAAATGTTGGGACTCACAACCTCAAACAATTGTTTAAGGATGGCCTTATTTTTAATCCTGAGCACAATCGTTGAATGATTTAAAGAAAATATAAAGTCTATCTTTATGAAGATTTTATTTATGAAAAACAGTTATATACAGTACATACAAGTTAATTATAAACACAGTAGAAACATTATATAACTATATTAAGTATCATACCGAAGGTATCACAGCATACACATTTATTACATTTATCACATACATATGAGGGGCGTCGTGGAAAAACCGGACTTAATGCATGTGCGTAAAGTGTCGTCCCGGATTAGCCTTGCAGTCTGCACAGGCTAATCCGGGACGGTACTTTCCGCTTTTATGGTATTTTCTGTTTCAATGAAGTGTCTTCTAACCATAAATCCACTTTAGGGGGGAAAGTGTCGTCCCGGATTAGCCTGTGCAGACTGCACAGGCTAATCCGGGATGACACTTTACGCACATGCATCAAGTCCTGTTTTCCCACGACGCCCCTCATATATACCACATAACAGTCACTGAAATTAGCAATCTGACCCATCAAGCCTGTTTTCTTATAGTATTACTTTAGAGTAAGAAAGTTATAAGTCTGCTAATATAAAACTGAAAATATGAGCAAGCCCAGTTAAAAAAAATCAGTGCATGGTTTACAGGCTTGTAACTTAAAACATTCACAGAGATATTACTTATAAATATCATACACTGATTTATCACATAATACAGTTAGCTATCATTTGTCATACACTGAGATGTCACATATAACACAGACATTAATTACACTTATCATACACTGAGATAGACATTAATTACACTTATCATACACTGAGATAGCACTTGCAAATATTACAGACAGAGAAATCCTTTCATACTCAGATATCACTTACACAATGCACTCAGATATCACTTACATTACACAGAGAGATATTCATTACATCATACACAGATATCACTTACACAATGCACTCAGATATCACATACATTACACGGAGAGATATTCATTACATCATACACTAAGATATCACTTACATAATACACTGAGATACTATAAATCATACATTGAGATGTCGCTTTAATCATACACTTAGATATAACATAATACAGTGTGATATAATTTACTAACAAATATAGAAGAAACATAATTTATACATCATGATTTAATTCAATTTGGTGAAGACATTTACATTATTGATGCAATTTAAAACTGGTTTATTTTTTATATAAAAATACAGTTTAGGAAAGAAAAGCTCTTAACACTGAAAAATGCAGGCTTTCAATCATATTTACATTTTTTCTCAATTTCAAATAAACATTATTTGGTAATAAAAAAAAATCTTCAGTTGAGATTTGACAGATCAACAAATCTCGTAAAGTTCTCTAGAAATGTGTTTTCTTGCCATATTCAGAAATGAAATATTTGTATGTGTTGACTTTAATGAGTTTATGCAGTAACATTCAGATGTTCAATCGATTGTCACTTGTCTAAATCGAAATCAAGTGTCACTGTAAATGTTACATTCATAAATGATGGTGTACCGTTGACTAGGAAATAAAGACAAAAGTTTGACAATGTCAATATTAAACCAAAACATAGATTTTGGCACTGGTTATTTCTGCAGGCCACATTTGCATTGGTTGGTTAATCAACCAACTCTTGGGTTGTTAAGTAAGTTGACATGGGCAGTCTTCATGATTAACCTTTGGACCGAGTCCACCAAATGTTTGCTCGGTCCAGCAAAATTTATAAGTTAACGGGACTGATGGTCCATCACTTTTAGGTCATTTGGTCATTAAGAAAATCATAGTTAAAAAAGAAAACAAATTGTTTTCACCTACTGACAGTCTATAAATCATGATTGTTTTTAATTATTTCTGTAACACATTGAATACAAAAGATTGAAAGAAAGCCTACAAACTATGGTCCACTAAGTTGTAGTCCGGTCCAGTCTTTTTAGCTGATTTGAACAGTTATTGGTGAAGACTGCATGGGTTTGGATTACTACAGTCGCTCCTGCAAATTGGCAGACTTTGTCTGACAGGCCAGTATCTTCATGAGTTCTCGGTCGTGCATTCACATTGCAGTAAAGTGGCCTCTCATTTTGCCATTTCTGAATTTAAACTGATTGTAGCTCAACCTTTGTTCTAGTTGACACTTAGGCTCTGCTTACGGAGTTCATTATCCTGGCTGATTTTATTTATTTCTTTTAAAATATGTTCATTCATCAGACATTGAACATGCCGAATGTTTAAGAAAGCCTTCAGTGTTTTCCTCGTTCTCTTTAAATTTTCTTTTTCTTCTGCATTTTTTTAACTGGGATATTTTGTTTTCAATTTCTGTTACCTTTAACAGCAGGTTTCGGAAATTTCTTGCTTGCATATAGTTCTTGAAAACCAGTGGCTGTATCCCTGTTTTTGTCTTCTGTTTTTGCAACGCATTTGAATCTTCTGCTTCATTCTCTGTGACAAGGTCATTACTTACTCCGAGAACTTCCATTTCTAATTCAGAACTGGCGGGGCCTGTCTGCGATTCTTTGGTTGAAACTTCAACGGAAGACATTTCTGGACACCCTGGATCATTTTTGTTTAAGTGTTCTGTGCATGTACCAGCAGTTGAATTATCAGGTGTTGTTTCTACCCAAACTGCTGTGCAACTGCTTGACAGTGGCTTGTACTTTAATTTGTCAGAAAGTGACGTGCTCTCCATCCCGGCACACATTCCGGAGAAGCTGTAGTGTCCCCTGTCACCGCAAATGAAACACTTCCACGTCAGCACCGGACAGAAGTGCGTCTTCATACACAGCTGAGAACACCGCGGGCACATCTGTAAAACACCTTGCATTCGATAATTGCCACAAATGGCCGCAGCTCTGCTAGTGAAACTCATTATATTTCCTACTTTTGAGACAGTTAAAAACATCACATTATCAGTAAATAAACATATTTATTCACGTGGTCCTCAAATAATATTAAACTGTTTGAAGTCACAAATGAAAAGCAAGATTTACAAGTTGTTGCAGTGTGATTAATATCTCCATAAATGAGAATTCAGAGTCACACATCACACAGTTCTATATAGGCTCCTGAAATACATATTGCACAATTCTCCACAGATTTTATTCTTGAACTGTCATACAACACAACTGAGTCAGCAATTATAGTCAGGATAATTGTATCAATTAGAGAGTAGATGTTGTTAAAGCCTGACAGGAGGTTTTCCAAAGTAATAGTTGTTTGCAAGAGGTGTGAAACTCAAATCTGGTAATTGACTGTCAAGGCTTACAAAGAAGTGTTGAAGTGTTCATTATTCTGAGTAATGTTTTAACTGTCATAATTATAGCAAGTTTACTCATGCTTTCAAATTTATCTACAGAATATTATCATAAATTATTTTATTAAATTTCATCATTAAAACAATTTTATTGAAAATATGCAAGCCTTTATATTTTGTAATGATTACCTTAATGTGTCAATATTTTGAATAGCTTACTTTTTATTCAACATTTAATTGTACACTGTACTAAAAGCTGTTATATACATTTAAGGATATTATAAAAATATATGTTATTATGTTTCAATATTATTTTGAGTTATTTTTTTATTGAAAGTGCCATGTAAGATTTTATCATTTTTTGCCAATGAACTAGTTCAGATACAATAGAGTATTGTTTAATGGATTTCGGTATACAACGTAACAAGTCCAGTAATTATCGTACTTGGAATGATTGAGTTGCAATTTAGTTGCATATCTGGAGAAACAAAAAAAAACAATTAGATTTTAAATTAAGTACTAAGTTACTAACACAATCCAGTATAATAATACATGAGGATGTTTAATAACATGTAAACAAATTTGAATGTGATTTATATATAATGTAGTGAGTTTTTAAAATATAAATACACATTGTGTGAAATGTCAATATTCCCAAAATAATATTTATGTTTTATAGTGTGTGTGTTTTTTCTGGTCTTTACTTATGTCTTATAATCTATAGATGTTTTTCTTAATTTGTTATTGCATGGCTTATACCCGAACGGGTGGGCAAATGTTTTACAAAAATAATTGGGCAGAGTGTGACGGTATTTACAATTTGGCAGAAAATGACATTTCTATTTTGGATTTCAGGAGGATGTTTGGTGGCTTCAAGCCTCTCTTCTAAGTCCAAAATCCGAACAGGTCTTGTCCCCCAAGCCCACCAGAAAACGAAAGACTCGAAAAGAAACTACAGGTGACGATTAAACTTCTTTTGCATGTGGCAAATCAAGGATAGCTTAACTCTTGATATGCTTTTTAAGGGATAAAGGGACACAGTTTCTTCAAAAATGTCATAAAATGTTTTTAAAAACTAAATCATATGGATTAACAAACATAACTATAATTTGGATTAAAAGCATAAACAAAGTATGCTTCTGCTGGGAATTGAATATAAACCTCTGTTTTGGAGGTTGGGAGGGGAAGGGGAAGAGTTTTAACGTGTAAGAATTCTGTTTTGAATGTGAGGCAGGCGAGGGGAAGAGTGTTAACCTGTAAGAATTCTGTTTTGAATGTGAGGCAGGGAAGAGTGTTCACTTGTAAGAATTCTGTTTTGAATGTGAGGCGGGCAAGAGTGTTCACCTGTAAGAATTCTGTTTTGAATGTGAGGAGGGGAAGAGTGTTCACCTGTAAGAATTCTGTTTTGAATGTGAGGCGGGCGAGGGGAAGAGTGTTTACCTGTAAGAATTCTGTTTTGAATGTGAGGAGGGGAAGAGTGTTCACCTGTAAGAATTCTGTTTTGAATGTGAGGCGGGGAAGAGTGTTCACCTGTAAGAATTCTGTTTTGAATGTGAGGCGGACGAGGGGAAGAGTGTTAACCTGTAAGAATTCTGTTTTGAATGTGAGGAGGGCGAGGGGAAGAGTGTTAACCTGTAAGAATTCTGTTTTGAATGTGAGGAGGGGGAGGGGAAGAGTGTTAACCTGTAAGAATTCTGTTTTGAATGTGAGGAGGGGGAGGGGAAGAGTGTTAACCTGTAAGAATTCTGTTTTAAATGTGAGGAGGGGGAGGGGAAGAGTGTTAACCTGTAAGAATTCTGTTTTGAAGGTAAATAGGGTAAGGGGAAGAGTTTAAACATGTGTAAGAATTCTGTTTTGAAGGTGAGGAGGAGGAGGAGGGGAGAAGTTTAAGCATTTGTAAGAATTCTGTTTTGAAGGTGAATAGGGCAAGGGGAAGAGTTTAAACATGTGTACAAATTCTGTTTTGAAGGTGAGGGGGAAGAGTTTAAACATGTGTAAGAATTCTGTTTTAAGTGTGAGGAGGGGGGGGAGAGTTTTAACCTGTAAGAATTCTGTTTTGAAGGTGAATAGGGTAAGGGGAAGAGTTTAAACATGTGTTAGAATTCTGTTTTGATGGTGAGGAGGAGGAGGGGAGAAGTTTAAACTTTGAAGGTGAGTAGGAGGAGGGGAAGAGTTTGAACATGTGTAAGAATTCTGTTTTGAAGGTGAGGAGGGTAATTGGACAGTTTAAACATGTGTAAGAATTTTGTTTTGAATGTGAGGAGGAGGAGGGAAATTTTAAACATTTGTAAGAATTCAGTTTTGAAGGTGAGGATTGTAAGGGGAAGAGTTTAAACATGTGTTAGAATTCTGTTTGAAGGTGTGGAGGGTAAGGAAGAGTTTAATGGTAAGGGGAAGAGTTTAAACATGTGTTAGCATTCTGTTCTGAAGGTGAGGAGGAGGATGGGCAGAGGACAGGTCCCCCCGTGGCCAGTGTTGAGGACATCACTATGAGAGAGGCCCCCATTCTGCCTAGTATGGACATGGACAACATCATGTCTCCTCACAGACAGGTACTGTAATAACCCAAAGTATTGGGACATTATTAATTTATGGGAAAAAAAAATTGGCATTTTTTAAACAAACTTGCTCACAGATTTGTGTATTTCTGAAATATGCTGTTAAATGTCTAAAATGAAAACAACGAAAGCATCTGAACTAAAAAGCTCAAGTTCTATAAAAACAAAAGCATAAAAAAGGTGCTTCCACTGGGGCTCCAACCTACGACCTCCAGATCAAAAATCTGACAGGCTAACAACTTTTTTTTTGGCTGATTTTGGGGCCAATATTGGGCCCCATTCCCTAAGCCAAAAATTATATATTTTTCCCAATTGGAGAACAAAATTTCCCACTTCAAAGATTTTTTTTAAAACTTTTGTTCAATTCATCATTATGAAAACTGCTAAAAATGGCCATTCTTGTATCTCATTAGATGCAGAAACTACCGTACTTACACAATGATACCGAACAGGGTAAAATTGAGATTTGATTTGTCTTTTTTATGCCCCCGGCATCTTGATGCGAGAGGCATATAGTGATTGTCCTGTCTGTCCGTCCGTGACAAGGGTTAGTAGATTTTACCATTTCGTCTAGCACCAACACTGCTTACTACAACACTTAGATACTTACACAGTTGTTGCTTATGACCATTCCCTATCCACCCATATCACCCAACTTCACTTTGACCTTGACCTAATTTGCACTTAGAATAATTCAAATGGGCTGTTTCTTGGTTAACTAGATTTTACCGTTTCGTCTAGCACCAACACCGCTTGCTACAACACTTGGATATTTACACAGTTGTTACTTATGACCGTTCCCAATCCACCCATATTACCCAACCTCACTTTGACCCTGACCTAATTTGCACTAAGAAATAGGCAATCCAGCTCCAACCGGGGGCATGTGTGTTTATCAAACACAGCATCTTGTTTACCATTATTAACGCTATTTTGTACAGAAACCCAATTTAAGTTATAACATCTCATTTTTCCCCATCAGTAAAGCCCAGTGGCTGTATTCCAAAAACATTTTAACGGCTCAGTTGTAGTGTCACGTTTTTACATTTCATTTTAGTTGGTATTTGACACATGCGTTCTGCCAAGTTGTCATCAATTTTTACTACAGTGCACCTCAATGTACTACATAGTTACTGCACTATCGCTATGCTACAGTTACATTTGACAATGTACCACGTGTCATTATGTAGCATTGCATTGATGAATGCAGTACATAGCGCAGGTAAGCGTAACAATAACGAGAGTGATGCGTGGCGTATCTTAGTTTAACGTAGCGAATAATGCAGCATAACGTAGCAATTAAAAGGACTCTTGTTCTGTTCACGTTCTGTTCATTTTGTGCAACTTAAAGGCCACATTGTTCTTTGTTGTGCCATGTGTACTTCTATGTATAAGTATGTCGTGGTATGAGGTAGCATTATTTTGAACATGTTCAAAATTAAGATTTGTTGTTAACCTTTAACTATGAACCTGCCAACTTGTGCCACATTTCTGGAATATGAACCCTGACCCTTTTCCCAAAACAGTGAAAAAAAAAACAATGTAAGAAAATCTCTGAGGTGTAATACGGTACATATCCAACCGTTCCAGATTCCCCCTGAGCAGGACCTGCCGCCCATGACACTGGCGGGGCTTGAGGAGCTTCTACTGGGCTTCCAGGGCGAGGAGCCCATTCTGCGGGATGAGGAGCCCATGGTTCCGGGCGCACTGCCAGACCTGCCCACATCCACCCCTGCCCATCCAGGGCTTCATCCCCCCACCCAGCAAACCGGTCCTAGGTGAATGCAGTTATTGGTTTATGCCTATTTAAGCTTGGTTGTGTCTAAAGCCTGAGGTTTATTGAGACACTTTTTGAGTCTGTTTCCTGGTGAGAACCAGTACTTGGTTAGAGCAACAGATAAGGCGCATATTTGCGTAAATTCCCAATTCTAAAACACCATTTACTCAATTAATTTCAAGTTTCATCAGTGACACAACCAAATAGACGCTTCCACAAATGTCAATCGTATTCAAATAGGATCTGACACGAGTTGTCATTTCATATCATATTTTATTAAACGAGTTCAGGAATTTTGTTAGTAAGCGAGCCTTTGGCGAGCTTACTAACGAATTTCCTGGATGAGTTTAATAAAATATGGTATGAAATGACGAGTGTCAGATCTTTTTTGTCACATGCTTTTAAACGAAACAAAAATCTTATAATTTTACCAAAATATGTTGATAAATCCAAAAAGTTGTGTAGTGACGTGACGTCATTTCATGTTGACGATGTCATTTCACCAAAATAACGTCATCCGATTGGTCAGTCAAAGAATATGTAGCCAATGAAAACGCTCAAAATGTTATCTTACACATGTGTAAGAAAGAAATATTCGTAATGGTTGTATTACACAGGGGACAAGGTATAGCATGTGATAAAAATTAATCTGCAATATTAACCAATTGTGGCACTTGGATATCACGTGTTTAGTGGTTAAACGATTTCAGACAAAAGAGCGCATGGAATTTGTTTGTGATATTCCAAAGAGCACATGGTAATGTTTGTGACTTCCGACGAATGGAAATTAATCCTTTAACAATAGCTGGGGAGGAGTGTAAACTATCCGTGGTAAAACCCGGATTGGTCTGTTCATATACTGAATACTCAAAAAACGCCAAACAGACTGCGTAAATATTGGTTAATGTTAAACTGATAGTAATATCGTGAAAATATGAGTGTTGAATGCAAGCTAAATATGACACGTGGTATATATATAATAAAAATTACTTGACATGATGGAAAACTATTCAAAATTTTCTAAAAAATATTTTGAAGTTACAATCTTTCATACTTTTGGTACTTTTACATGAACCATATTGAAGGGCTGTGGTTTATTGTAAGGTATAAAGATAATATAAAACCAGACCGCCAGATTAGGCTTGTTCACATGTAATCTAAGGCAGAGAAATCCACAAGATATGCACAAAAAATCAAATCAAAGTGAACATTTACGCAAAAAATTTCACATTATTGCGTACACATGGACCAAAGAAGATTTCTGATTGTTGAAGGTGTCGTATGTAGAAATTTCTTATTTTCATTAATATTCTTGAAATACCTACTGCATTATTTAATGTTGCCATATTGTATTATTTTGCACTTTAAGCAAACAAACAAATTTTGGACTGAAAAGCACATTTACTCAATTAAAAATGAGGTGTGTTGTGGGAAAACTGGGCTTAATGCATGTGCGTAAAGTGTTGTCACAGATTAGCCTGTGCAGTCTGCACAGATGACGCTTTCCGCTTGTATGGCATTTTCTGTTTAAAGGAAGTGTCTTCTAAACATAAATCCACTGTAGGCGGAAAGTGTCGTCTCGGATTAGCCTGTGCAGACTGCACAGGCTGATCCGGGACGACACTTTACGCACATGCATAAGCCCAGTTTTCCCACGACACGCTTGAAATATTGTTAAGTGCACATTTACCCTCTATATCAAAACTTATCTAGAGCCAGTGTTTTTTTATGGCCAATTTGGGGCCGAAATTCGGCCCCATTCCCCTGCTCAAAGAGTATATATTTTTCCCCTATATTTACCTTAAAATTCCCCTCTGAATAAAAGCTTTATTTTGAAAAAAAAAGAACAAAATCGGACAAAAATTAACTAAAATAGTGGAATTTTCGTGAACAATCCCAGTAATTTTTTATCAAACCAAGTTAATCCAAGTTATCATTTGTAGCAAAACAATTCATTGATGTTTTATAACAATGTAGAATATAAACAGGTAATAATGCTTTTCTAAAACAATCCACTGTTGCTGCAAAATTCCCCTTCTGAAGGGCCCCGCTACCTTTCCCCCATCATCTGAAGGGCCCCGCCACCTTTCCCCCGTAGGTGAAAAAAAACTACTGAGAGCACTGTAAAACTGTCGGAATTCTGAATGTTGCATTCTCAGCCCCATACCTATGAGAGAAGAACTCGAGGCCTCTCTTGCTGTCCAGCCCGAAGAGCGCCCAATGCCTGGCCCCGGAAAGAAACCTGCCCAGCCCCCCACTCCTGAGGTTACCATGACAACGAGCCCACAGCAACAGCCACGCCTTCCAGTAAGATGTTCAGTGTCAGTCTTCACGCTAACCACTAGCCCGACAGCCCGGGGCTCGTGAAATGTAATTCTGGCTAGTAGGAATTAAGTAATGAATATTGTCAGGCTAGTGGAAATTTCACCTGTTTACTATGATTGCATAATGATTCGGGCTAGTGGATTAAAACAAATTAATGTGAAGACTGTTCAGTGTTTATAAAGGGGTGTGGCATTATCAAAATTATTCACTTGTCCATGAAAATGTTCATTGCATAGACCTTCTTGTCCACCATGCTTGTCTGTCAAAGGTAGAGGATGTTTGTTTCTGCTCAATAACTTCTAAACACCTGGAAGGATTTTAATATTACTTCAGCATATTATTCCCCATGACCAGCTTTTTGTCACGTACATCAAGCATGCTCGTCTGTCGAAGGTCAGGGATTAATGTTTCCGCTCAGTGACTTCTAAACGCCTGGAAGGATTTGAATGCTTCTTCAGATTATTATTCCCCATGACCAGACAATGTCTTGTGTACATCACCCATGCTTGCTTGTCAAAGGTCAAGGATTTTTGTTTCTGCTCCATAACTTCTAAACGCCTAGAAGGATTTTAATATTACTTCAGATTATTATTCCCCATGACCAGACAATGTGTCGCGTACAACACCCATGCTCGTCTGTCAAAGGTCAAGGTCACAATTAAAGGTCAAGGATTTTCATTTCCGCTCCATAACTTCTAAACGCCTGGAAGGATTTTAATATTACTTCACATTACTATTCCCCGTGACCAGATGATGTGTCATGTACAACACCCATGCTCGTCTGTCAAAGGTCAAGGTCACAATTCAATGTCAAGGATTTTCGTTTCCGCTCCATAACTGCTAAACGCCTGGAAGGATTTTAATATTACTTCACATTATTATTCCCCATGACCAGATGATGTGTCGTGTACATCACACATGCTTGTCTGTCAAATGTCAAGGTCACAATTCAAGGTCAAACATCAAATATTTGTCTGGAGCATAATGTTTTCTGGCATGGGAGGATTTTCAAATAACTTAGAAATAGAAATGATCACCATCATTAGATGTCGTGTGCAAGTACCAGGTCTTTAGTTAAGAGGTCAAGGTCACACAACGAGTTCAAGATATTTGTCCAGGGCATATAGTGTACTTTTTCTGACATAGCCTTCCTCTGACAAGCATATGCTTTGGGGGCATACGTCACATCCTGTTACTTGTTCAGTTCTTGTGTTTTGTATTTTATTGGATATTTGAAGGATAGCAGTTTGGCCAGAACTAAGGGATCAATTTGGTTGATTTATACTAAGACCTCAAGTTCTCAGTGTTTCAGTTAAGGCCAAACAAATTAATTATGTATGTTCGGGCCAAGTTGTCAAAAAAAAGTTAGGTAGGGTCGGAACTGAGAATTTGTTTCTACTTTTTTTTTGTTTAAAGACACATTTTGGTTAGACAAACTTTGAACATTGTCTAAAATTTGACAAATGCAGATTTTACAGAAAACAAATGTCGCTCAAAACTTTAAGGTCTGGGGGGTTTTGCTTAATATGGTCGGGTTGCCTGAAACACAGATTTGCCTAATTTTCTACTGTATTTTGTTACCTAAGCGACCATCACTGGAGATGGACCTGTCGGTGATAGCCCCGGGTAAAGGCCCCCACCCTAGGAAACGCAGGAGACAGCTGACCTTTGCCGATGGGGAAACACAAATCCCAAAGGAGAAGATGAAGGACTTCTTAAATACTGGCGCAACGACCTGTGAAACTTTTGTAAGAGACGAGTTGATTGTTTTGCTTTATGATTGTAGACAAGTCTCTGCAATAGTCCAAAATCGTTACTGGCCATGAGGTCTGGAACTCTGAATTATTACTGGACCAAACTCCATATAACTGGCCACTCAAAAGCATTTACATTCGAACACCATTATTTCGTAGTCGTCGGCAAGAAAAATTAGAAATAGCAATAGTTCGGATTAAACATTTTTACCATTTTATAAAGACCTTTAATGGTCGAGTCACATTTTGCTCTTTATCCACATACGCGACGGTAAAGGAGATAAATATGGTTCAAAAATAGTACATAAAATACTTTTAAAATCGAAATTCTTATCAAGCGCACCTGACTTGGTATTAAGATATAAATGCAAGCCTTTTGTTATTTGTTTTACCTTTTTACATTGGTATACGGTTTTACTGCTCGTGGACAGCTAACCGATTTGAAAGTCTTATGTTTGCGGGACACCAATAATTACCCAGAATACATTGCGCAAACCTACACAGGTCACACGTCACTTGCCTTCATGAGTGTTAATTGCGTGTTAGCGAATAATGGCCATTGTTTTGACACACTCGATCCGCGAATCTTTCATCCAAGGTGTGAAAACATTGAGTCCCAATCAAGACTGCGCCTTCGAATTAACAATAGGCAAATAAGTGTGAAATATTCATTTGGGACCGAATTTTTGTAGTTTGCTGATCAGAATTTTTCACTTGCCATGAGGAACAGTGTTCTGTTAATTTTACCTGGACCTTGTTCATTTTACCTGGACCTTGTTCATTTTCCTGGACCTTGTTCATTTTACCTGGACCTTGTTCAATTTTACTGGTTTTGTTTGAGGTCTGACAAAGGTTCACGGAGACTGGTAGCTATTTATTCGTTATTTTTTTCTAGAACTTTGATATGATTGTTTAAAACAAACAAACTTGCACATCGAAATTCACAAGGTTCTGTTTTTGTAGAGACAAAAGAATGAAACCAGCAAAGTCCCATCCGCCATCACAACTATATGAATTATCAATCAAACAGGCAATTTTCTGCCATTTTCATAGATAACCAGGCGAATTTGCCTGTTTCTGTTAACAATCGTTTTCAAACACTACTGACATAAATTTAAACCATGAAAGAACCTGAAAATCTCTGTGCTGTTTTGAAATGTTTTATTTCGCTGTGGTCTAAGGTTGACATATTTCAGGGTCTGAGTGCAGCACAAATTCATGACCCAACGTAAATTTGTCATTAATTTATATGTTTATGTGTATACATGAAGCTAATAACCTGTAATACCTATCATACTCTTATATTTGAATGCCTGTTGTCTATATATCTTTTGATTAATTTAACCTTTTTCATTGGTTACATGCAGAGAGGGGGGCATATAGATTTGCCCTTGTCCGTTCGTCCGTCAGATTTTTTGTCTTGTGCATAACTCAAAAAGTATTGCTGCTAGAGTGATGAAACTTACAAACATATTAATCAGCATGTGAACTAATGTGCACCTTGGTATTTTGGTGCAGTTTTTTCCAACATCAGCAGAGTTGTGGCCCTTTTTTTAGCAAAAAATGACATTTTTGGACTTGTGTTGCATGTAACTCAAAAAGTATTATTGCTAGAGTGATGACACTTCCTAAACATGTTAATCAGCATGTAAACTTGGGCACCTGGCTATTTTGGTGCAGTTTTTTGAGACATCAGTGGAGTTATGGTCTTTTTTTAGCAAAAAATTACATTTTTGGACTTGTGTCGCAGATAACTCAAAAAGTATTACTGATACAGTGTTGAAACTTTATATACATATTAATCAACATGTGAACTTGTGCACCTGGGTATTTTGGTGCAGTTTTTTCGGACATTAGTGTAGTTATGGCCCTTTTTTAGCAAAAAATGACATTTTTGGGACTTTGGTCGAGTGTAACTCAAATAGTATTATTGCTAGGGTGATGGGAACTTTATAAACATATTAATCAGAATGTGAACTTGTGCACCTGGATATTTTGGTGCAGTTTTTCCGCCATCAGTGGAGTTATGACCCTTTTTTAGCAAAAAAATGACATTTTTGGATTTGTGTCGCATGTAACTCAAAAAGTATAACTGCTAGACTGATGAAACTTTATAAACATATTAATCAGCATCTGAACTTGTGCACCTGGGTATTTTGGTGCATTTTTTCCATCAGCAGAGTTTTGTGACAACCAGAGGAATGTGGGGGCATCCATGTCCTACGTCTAGTTTATGTCTAGTTTTTTATTTAAATAATATTATTTTCATTCTGCATGATTATTAAAATGATGAACATGAAAATAAAAAATGTGCAAATTGAAGACCTCACTAATCAGCCATTTTTCAAGAATGTGCCCAATTTACACCGCAAAATAACATTTTTCAGTATTTCACATGAGTGCAGTGTCTATTCACAGACAATCAGGGACGCGAAAGGGATGGAAGCCCATGAGCTGCTGATGAGGCCAGGGGACAGAGGTAATGTGTTGACATAGCAAACATGGCAAAAGTCACTTCCCTTGCATGAATTGAGTAATTTCATGATTAGAGTTTACATAACTTAAGACATTTAACTACCAAGATTAGAGTCCATAACTTCAGTCATTTCACTACCAAGATTAGAGTTTACAAAACTTAAGGCATTTCACTACCAAGATAAGAGTTCACAAAACTTCAGGCATTTCACTACCAAGATTATAGTCAATAAAACTTCAGTCATTTCACTTCCACAATTAGAGTCCACAAAACTTCAGGCATTCCACTTTCAAGCTTGGAGTCCATGAAATAGGGACCTGTACATGATATCACTCACACACTGTTTATTACGCCCTCGGTGTATTCTATAAAAAGCAGTCGTGCCATTGACACACTCACACACTGTTTATTACGCCCTCGGTGCATTCTATAAAAAGCAGTCGTGCCATTGACACACTGACACACTGTTTATTACGCCCTCGGTGCATTCTATAAAAAGCAGTCTTGCCATTGACACACTGACACACTGTTTATTACGCCCTCGGTGCATTCTATAAAAAGCAGTCGTGCCATTGACACACTCACACACTGTTTATTACGCCCTCGGTGCATTCTATAAAAAGCAGTCGTGCCATTGACCCACTCACACACTGTTTATTACGCCCTCGGTGCAATTATAAAAAGCAGTCGTGCCATTGACACACTCACACACTGTTTATTACGCCCTCGGTGCATTCTATAAAAAGCAGTTGTGCCATTGACACATACCTATACAAAGACTGTTCAGTAGGAAAGGATTCTTTTTGCTATACATCACAGTCTTGGTCATCGCCCACTAGCCCCTCCCGTCTGTAGATCTGCCACCGATATTCACCAAATGCCACCAATTGCCATGTAAAACTGTGGCAAACGGTGAAAAATCGATGTAAAACGATGGCAAATGGTTAAATGCCATCGTTTTCCACTAATCGATGGAAAATATACAGTGGCATTCTATGTAAAATAGTGGAAATTCAGTGGCAAACGGTGGAAAACTGGACTTTGTCATTTCTTGGAGTGGAAAATGGATATTTTGCATAGGAAAAAAGGGACTTAGAAAATTTTGCAAGAAAAACTGAGTGGCAAACGGTGGAAAAATAACATAAAGTTTTCACGAAAAATCTCTCTCAGAACTAAGTGTAACTTACACAGTGATTATTTTATTTGAACATGTGTATGAATAAAATATATGATTAAAATGTTCATATATACATTTTACATGGTATTTGATACATAATATAATTTTATATTATTTCTAAGGTAACAGACATTTTTCATGTCATATTATCATGTGAAACAGACATAATACAGTATTTGCATATCGATATCATGAAAATTTGTTCATCAGAAAAAAATAATCTCCTTCTACGGAGTTAGGAAGTTCTGCGATAATTTTGCTGCCGTCAACTTCAAAACTCATCAGTACTTGTTGAATGTAAATGGCCTTTTCCACTGTTTGTTCAGCACTGAAACAAATAAAAATATGAACAAAAAACACGTTCAAATATTTGGGAAATTTATAAATCAAAAATTCAGAACTAATTTGTATAATACTATAGTCTTAATTAAGCAAACACTACCTAATTCTTTTTCTATTAGCTTTCCTTACCTGGAGTACTCAACGATTTGAAGATGTGGAACATTTTCTCGAAGAAGCTTTTCTTTCACTTTGAGTTGTCGTCCTACAGCTAAAACAAGCGAAGTTTCAGTGTTCTGAAGAAAAAACTCCACTTCTAGGAATTTCTTGTTGGCTCTGGTTTCGCTGACGATGACTGTATATGAATTTCTTTTCTTTACTTTGGTACAACTTTTGCTTGAAACTTTAATGCCATTTACAACTATTTTCTTGACAAGTTTGTAGTGTGTCAATTCCATTCCCATTGACATTTGGTTGATGTGTACCTTGAGGTTGTCAGATAAGTCTTCAAGCTTGTATAACCTTTTAACTATGCAAGGATGGTTTGTGTTCTCCTTGAATTGAAATTTAACGAAGTCTTGCACTTGGTCATTTTGTATAGCTGGTGCTGCATTTTCAATATGCTTCTGAGCCATGAGAATCCAAAATATCTGAAAACAAACATTTCCAGTTCCATGTATTGTCTTTTTAATTTCTCCATTAAAAGATTCAAAACTAAAACATGACCAAGCCCACATTGGTCCCCAACTGGCAACACATTTACTGATGTGCAACAGATTGTGCATGTTCAGGCCCATTATATTTTTTTCATATAAAGAGTCTGCAGTTTTCACAAATGTTCTCAGCAATGTCTCTGCCCTCTCAATGTCTGCTGTTGTGATTCCTTCGGTAAGAAGAATATATATGGCCTCCACTAACAGACTAAAATGTTTGAGGTACACATCAGGTAAAATTCCTTTAATGCATGGTATGCTGTAAAACAGAAGCCAAACTCTCAGTTCAGAAGCTTTCCAGTGTTTTAAAGTTGAACTTATTCTTCTTGGAAGTCTGTGAACTGTTTGTGGTGGTGTTAGCTGCATCAGCCTTTTGTCAACTATTTGAACAGAATGTCCAATGTTAAAGGGATGGCCTGAATATTTGTTGTCAAACCAACATGTCAGCAATTTTTTAGTGATACCCAGGAGAACGCCATGCATATAGTCCACTACAACATTCATATTGAGTTCAAAGCCATCCAAAAACAGCAACACACTTTGCCCTTGAAAACCATTGACAGCCATGCCACTTGCTTGAGCCTGTTTGCTGTCTTCACGTATACCAACACTTGTTCGTAAATTTCTTGTTTCTGTATATGGGAAAGCCTTGCAATGCCCTTTGTCACTCTTAACTTGAACACCTTTGTCAAAATAAAAAACACACGGAAACTCCCCATTGAATTGTGTCATTTTAAGAACAGATGATCGAGCTTGAAGATCCATTGTTGCAATTATAAGCTTTGCTCTGCTTTGTATTTCTTTGTTCCCTATTGCAAAAGAAAATCCTTCTGTCTGTAAATGTTCCAAGTCTTTCACCAATTCTTTAAGATATATGGTCATGGATGGTTTGCCAATGCCTTGCCACACACCCCAAAGAATCATGTTTTTTCTTCTAAATCTTTCGTGACTCGGAATTTCATTAATTAACAGGTAAACAGGCCACATTGACACCCCAGAACTTTTGAAAAGCGGTACACCATCAGTAAAAAGTGTAAAAGTTATATTATTGTTATTACTAAGAAAATTGCCACATTGTTTTAACAGTTTGTAGTTGTCTCCATCATTTACATCGGTTATATTTAAAGTACTCTGGCGATAATATGTTTCTTGTATCGAGTCCCACACTCCTGGTTTTGTGAGAATATCCTGAAGCTGAAGTTTCAAATCGCCAGTCATGAAAAAGCTGTGGCTCTTCACGGAAGGTGTCTTACCAGGGCAACCAGGTGTTGCGCATGTTTCACTACCTTTTAGTAATGTGTTCTTGCATAAATTGCAGAATGTGAATGATTTCAAGAAATCTTTTTTAAAGCCGCATCTTTGTTTAAGCAAATAGATGTTGCAATCAATCAGGCTACTTTCAGGTACATATAACTTCAAAAGAGACAGCAAATCTTGTAAGGCTGTGTCTGATAAATTGTGGCGACAAGCAAATGCTAGTACTGCCAACTCATGTTCTAATTTAGTAATTTTAGAAGTGTATTGACTCCGTGTGCAGTCGGAGCATTGAACAACATATAGCGGTGCATCACACGGTGTAACTGCATTGTGTGGCGAAAGATCATCTTCATCAGTGTCTAATTCAATGTCCATATCAGAATCGAAACTTGAAAGTGTAGAATGAGTTGATGCCGAGTCATAATCTTCTTGGGAAATCTCAGCTTCAGATACATTTTCTACTACTGATTTCGCATCACTATTTTTGTCAGTTTCATCAATTTCCTGGAAACCACTGGAATTGTCTTTTACCGGGCCAGCATTTTCGTCGTCATGTCTTCTCCTGAAATGTTACAAAACATTAAAGTGAAATACATGCGGTGGCAACGTCTCCAAATCTTTACAATAACTTGACCGATCAATGTAGCGCATATACACATCTGATATACACCGGAGGTCATATTGTTTCGATCCAAGCAGTTTTATATTAAAATCGTAAAAATTCCCGGAGTTCAATACACATCACGAAATGTTTATGGCCTCAATGCTGTGCAAGTCTGTAAATCGATCAGTCATAGATACATAAATAGCCCCAGTCATGTTATTATCGATCGCATATGTTTGCTACACCTGAATGACTGCGATATAGTTTTAGGTCGGTCGCTGAGATCGCTGATGTCGACACCAGTATACACCACGATAACGATCATGACAACTGCATGTAATCCTCGTGGAAAACGCACATTTGCTGTATAATACTACCCAGAATCCCTTACCATAAAACAATATTAAGTATTAGTACAGTCTGTAAAAATGCAAGTGAGAATCGTTATAAACATGGACGAATCCATACAGGTAACACAACGCAAAATAAACGTAATTTATTTTAAATGTCTAGCGATGTTGGTAATAATTATAATTACTACATTTATAAATCCTTAAGACATATAATTAATTTAATATGAATTAAATCTACATTTTCTTTAATTACAATTGCGTAAATTTGGAACAGCTTCGGTACTTACTTTTTTAATAGCCAGGCAGTTGATCGTGGTATGCTTAGTTGAGAGTCTGTTTCATATTGCTTGTATTGTCGTTTCTGTAAATTAACTGAAATGAAATAAAATGTAATAAATATTGATATAAGTTTGTCTACGCATTGCAATGACGTCATTATTGACCAATCGGCACAATATGCCACAAAACAAGTAAGCTTATGCGAACCGGGATCTAAAATCCGACCAAAGTCTATTACCCCTGGACCCGGAATCATTCGGAATATCAAATTCCCACCTGTAGGGAATAGGTTCACGTTCAGTCTAAAGTCCTGTATATGCCCCCCACCCCCCCACCCCCCGCCTGAGGGATAAACATTGATATTTGCATTACTGCCAAAAAAATACATGCGAGTTAAATTTATTCATTTCATTTTTGTATTTTATTGTGAGTGAATGTGTAGTTGTCTGACGCCAAATCCAAAATGAGAAAATTCAGTCAGAAGTACGCAAACCGAATATATTGATTGGAAATGTCTATCTATTTTACTTTTCAAAAATCGTAAATACACTTTGTCTTGAAAGTGTATGCCATGTATAACACGTGCTTTAAGAAAAGAGCGCGAATTTGCTGCTGACACCAATGATGTCACGTTCCCAGCATGGGCAGCGTGCAATCACCGATATACTAGTATACTAACGTAATCGTAGGCGAAAAGCTCAGTACTTAGATGCAACGCAGGCATTTTTACAAAAGCAATGATGATACTTTTCAAATAAAAATTGAGTCTACGTAATAACCTTTAGTTCATTTGAAACCATTCCTTCACAACGCCCTACGAGTTATGCTATCAAAAAATGGCAAATGTGCCATTCAGTGCAAAGATTCGTTGAAACAAGTACAAAATGTACGAAATGCAAAGCATGTAAGTCATGTTTATTAATACTATACAGTACTGTGTAGAACACATGCGCGCTTACACGTAAAAACATGTTTGAAATTAGCAGACATATTAATTGCACAAAACATAAATGCACGTTGATGAATGTGTTCTGGTATAAGTGCAGTCAAACATTAGTCTTAATATTTGCGTGTCGTTTTTTTTTCTATTGACTTTTACATTTTCTTGAAGTATTTTAGATATATAGATATTAACCAACCAAGTAAGCATATTAGTTTGCTGCAAATAGTTTTAAAGATGTACGGTCTAATTGCAATCGCTTTAACAATTCGTATATGTGGCCAGTGGGCAATTAACCAACGATAATGTTTAAACAATTTCCCGTAGCGTAGTGAAAATCGGAAACGGTAACTGTATTAACTCACCAATAAATGCATTGTGTATTGATGCCAGGTGTGTGACGAGTGTTTGTTTTCGGCTGAGAATCTTGCCGCATCCTTCAGTAGGACATGCCCATTGTTTTTCTGATATCTGACAGTTTCGTAGCGTTTCTTCGTTCACACTAAAACGAAGACAATTATTTATGACATTTATAGATTACTGTTATCGACTGAAATAAGAAAATAAATGATATAATTATGTGTACACGTTCTATCATTGCATAAGAGGCGAATCTATGAGCGCTGCTAGACTGCGAAACTGATTTACATGACGGAAAACGGCTGACTAACATATGTTAGTTAAAAGTAACAACACAAAACATATTACACTTTACTTTATTAGTAATCATGATTCTTACTTGTGATTTTGCTGTGCGTTATTTCCAGAAGAACTTTCCATCTTTAAAGATAATTCACCAATAAAATATGTGCAGTAAATTCAACGCATGCTGCTCTTTAAGTCAGCTTTTTCATTTTAATGCTTTCAATACTAGTACATGAAACCTAGTTATGCCATGTTCGAGTAGCCCCACACTAGTGCTTGCAATTTAGTAAAATTGTGTGGAAATGTGTATGTAACCCATCTTTGAAACGAGTCAAACAAATATTGCTTTTAGTTGCCTCTAAATAATAATTCAAACGTGATACTTGCTAATTTTTCTTTAGACACAGAACAAATTATCGTTGTTAAACTACCCAATAAACGACGCATAAAGTAGTCCCAATTCTGAACAGAGCATAGTAAAAATATAGTTCTCATTACAATTGCGAAAATATTTGTCAAAACATGTTTGAATGGAAATTATTTTCACAATATTGTTGTTCATCAGACAATAAACAACTCTTTGTAGTTCTGATGTGTGGCTATAAAACCACTCTGGCTAACGCCCTTGTGGTTTAATTCCTACGCATCAGAACTCCAAATTGTTGTTTATTGGCCGATAAACAATGATAAATCAAACATTATTTCTTAAATAGTTGTTTCTGTAGCATGTTCAATTGTATTTGAGAAAATAATGACTTTGAAATGTCATGTACTCAGTCTTCACGAATAAATTTCAAAAGCAGTGGACCATCGGTCCACCAAGCCAGCTAAATCAACTGGACCGAACAACAATTAAGTGGGCCACTATATGTTTGTAGATTTTCATTCACTCTTATGTTTATTTATGAACATCTTTGAAAAATATATAATAAATGAGGTGCGTCGTGGGAAAACCGGTCTTAATGCATGTGCATAAAGTGTCGTCCTGTGCAGTCCTCACTTTCCGCCTACAGTGGATTTATGTTTAGAAGAGACTACCTTGAAACAGAAAATACCATAAAAGCCGAAAGTGCCTTCCTGGATTAGCCTGTGCTGACTGCACAGGCTAATCCGGGACGACACTTTACGCACATGCATTAAGACCGGTTTTCTCACGACTCGCCACAAATCATTTATGGTATTCAGACTTGTATTCTTACATAAATCATGTATTTATTACAATAAAAATTATATGATGAAAAACTATTAATACAAGATCGCCAGTAATCAAATATCGGGTGTTCATTTCGATTTTATTTTAGCTCAGTACTGGCCCAAATGGCTGAGTTAGTATTAGGGCCGAATTGAATCGAGTGCGCAGATCACATGGCAACTGCTCCGGTCGCTAGGATTTGTGAACATGGACTTCCTACTCCTAAAAAGTTGGCACCCAAATAATTGCCACCACAGTACCCCTCCCCCACCCACTCCTTTAACAATAAATGCTTTGTGTCCAAAAAATATTTTTTTAAATCCACTGTTGAGAAATGAAACATTTTTACTTTCACTTTCGACAAGGACTTAACTTTTGCTGACTTTTGTCAAACTGTTGTTGCAGCATAAGTTTTTGCGTGTAATCAGTGTACAGTAATGCTTTTGAATAGCTGGTTTATTAGAAAATATACATAGTCATAGCAATATTTTCTTTTAAAACGAACGAAAACATATCTTTGACATTACGCACTAAAATACTGTGTGATCCACTTACGCATTTTGTCAACATCTTGTTTCATATAAACTGATATGTTTCATATATGTTTCATATATTTAGGTAAACTGTTCATTTTGGCAAAAAAAAATTATTATAATATTGACTTGTTTTAATATGTTATTTAATTTATTTAGAATGCGGGTGTTAAAAACATGCATTTAACAACATGCATACCTAATAAAAATGTGTTACAAATTACTTCACCTTTACCAACTAAAATTAGAATGAGTGCGTGATAAACATTCTATTGACTATGCTCATTTTCATATGGTATATTTTACGCATTCTCATTAGCTGACTGGGTGACTGTAGTAAATCTAGCTTCTCCTGCATATAGATTTTATAGATAATTGACTTGCTGATGCAGAGGTAGAGCATGTTTATTGCCGAGTAGGCGGCCTTTGCATACGCAAACGGAAATGGTTGCAAATCTTACAGTGAATTTTATGCGTCCATATAAGCTGATTTTTTAGAATTATTGGCTGAACAATTAAGGTATCAAATTATCATGGGACCTTCTTTGCTGGACCGCCGGTCCAGTTTACTTCCAACTTTTGCTCAACAAAGCTAAAATTTGGTTGACTCGGTCCACGGTCCACCGCTTAACGTCTAAGACTGATGTACTTGCATTTTTAAGGAGCAACGGTTGTCATTTAATTGCTATTAAGAAAGTTTAATAAACTACATGTTCATACTACTGTTCTATATATATAATAACAAAATAAAAACAATGCCGAGACAAGAAAAATGTAAGTTAAAAAGTAAAAATTAACATTACATTGGAATATGATAATTTATTTGCCAACCGGTTTCACTATAATCATCAGGGCAAATAATATGTGTAATTACTCAGTAACGATGTCATTTGCATACTCATAATGTCCATTATTATGATGTTGTTTAATGTTGTTAAGTAAAGGTTTAAAAACACTAATTAAATATTTTTCCTTGCTTAATATATATATATATATATGAGGAGAGACGTGTGAAAATCGACCTTAATGACAACGTCACATAACCGAGAAAAATGCGTTTGAAATGACGTCATGATTTTCTGCATGTAAACACGGAAGTCAAGTCGATCTTAGCTGTTTATTGCCAGATTTTGCTTGTTTGTTGGTTGAAAAGATGGACGACGAATTGGATGTGAGTAAATAAGATATATTTCTTCATTATTTATAACATTTGATACAAAGAAAATTGAAATAAGGTATTTATTTGCAAACGCAATGATAAATTGTCAATGACTGGTTTAGCTGATTCACATTGTTGCATGATTGTTGTATATGTATGTTAAATTTTTTCAGATAAAATTGATGTTTATGCTGCATTAATACTTAAAATGAAAGCCTTACGAATGCTCATTTTTCCACATTTATCACATTTCTATCACGATTATCGATTCTTGTAAAGCAGATGAAAATCGTTCATTTAAATATAAAAAAAATACATAATTTACAGTATTAAGCATTTTCCCTATAAATCTTGCAAAATAAATTGTTGTAATTCTAAGTTATTGGAAAAATAGTTGTCTGTTTTGCATTTTTTTCGAGAATTTTACAGGTAGCAGACGACCGCTGTCACATTTTACTTTCTGTTATTAGCTTTAGGTTATACTTAAACCCGCCGTTAGTAAAGCGACGGGATGGTCGAGTGGGCTAGTGCGCTTTCACTTCTACAGTGGGGAACCCGGATCGATTCCCGGCTGACGTGACATTTTCACTTTTTTTTTATATTCTTTTCTTAATTGCATTTTTTTTACTGTTTCAGGAACACATTTATTCTTAGGATCTCATTAAATCATGTTTTTTCCAGGAACTTCAGGAATTCATTTATTCTTATGATCTCATTAATTCATTTTTTTCAGGAACTTGAGTCTATGATATCGGACCATTTTGGTAGAACGCCAAATAATTCACAAGAACTAACGACAGAATCGTGCACTAACATTGAAGAGGACTTGTCATCCATCAGCATACATGAAGATGATGTTCTTTACGGAAGGGCGCGACGTTTCACAGAAGCACAACAGCCGTCTTCAGGTAACAGCGATAGTAGCGACCCTGATGAGTTCATTGCGACGGAGGAGAAAAATGTCACGGCCAAGTTTATTGAAGGAGGTTGCGGGTGTACTCTGAACTATAATACTTTATTTACACATGATCAAATTATGACACAACTATTTGAGATGAAATGTATGTCAAAAGATGAGAAAGAACTCGCCATCATGACACTTTTGTCTGGCAGAGATGACACCACTACGAAGCGAGGGAAGAAGCGACAGCGCGCACGTCAAAAGTTGAGCGTTCACGGCAAACCTGTGTGTAAGAAGGCCTTTCAAGTGCTCTACGACTTAACAAACCATAATATTAAGACAATCCGTAAGCACATGTCAACACACGGCATCACGCCTAGAATACACGGGAATGCCGGCCGACGTCCCAAACACTCTACAACGTTTGAGGATGTGATGCGTGTCGTTTCGTTCATAAAGAATTACTCCGATGAGCGCGGTCTTCCCCAGCCGGCCGCCCCACGCGGTATTGACACAATACCTCCAGTTTTTCTGCCGTCGGACTGCACCAAGGTCGCCTTGCACAGTGCTTACAAGCAAGCCTGCACAGAACAGGGGCTGCGCGGTCTGGGGTTGACAGCCTTCAAGGACATTTGGAGTGAATGTCTTCCACATATCCGGATCGCCACCCCCCGTGAGGATGTATGTGCGACGTGTGAGAAGTTGCGACGTCAAGTCAGCACCGCCATCAGTGAGGACGAAACATTGGAGGCATCGGAGGCACTCCGGAACCACGTTCTGCTAGCTCGACAGGTGCGTGTTTTGTGTAGGCTTTCAAAGTTTTTGCATCCACCAGGTATTATAACTTATATAATTGTAACTGGATAATATCATGCATAGAATTGCCGTTTATACAATTCATGGTTAAATATTAATTATCAACACGAGTACACATTTAAAAATGATGGTATTTCTGTATATATTACAGGAACGTGAAGTATACAATCAGTGCGTTCGAAAGAGCATTGATACACGGGATAGTGATGCCCCATTTACTCACGTGACCTTCGACTTTAGTCAGAATGTCAGCCTCCCCCACTTCTCACGGCAGATGGGGCCATTGTATTTCCTCACTCTGAGGAAAATCCAGATATTCGGGATTCGTCTTGATGGAAAGCCGCTACAATTAAATTTCCTGATAGATGAGGACCAGACGATCGGCCTCGATCGGAAGGAATCGCACGGGCCGGATTAAGTTTTATCTTTGCTGGATTGGACCCTACAGAATCACACGACCGCCGGAACGCCATTGTCTATCCACGCAGATAATTGCCCTGGTACGACAATTTTACTTCTTTGGACGTTCGTTCATTTATATTTAATCACAAAGCGCCAATTTAGTAATATTTATTGACAAATGTGTTTTTTTTCTTTCGTTTAGGTCAAAATAAGAACAAGTACACGACGGGGTATATGATGTGGCATGTGATGACGGGACAAAACGCAAAGATCGAGCTCCAAATGCAGATACCTGGTATGGAAATAATACTGGTTATTGTTTGCACATGCTACCATATTTTAAATTCGTTCATTTTTCACTTTATAATGAATAAAAAGCAATAATTGCTTATATGTTTGTTACATTTATTTCATATAATGAATTAATTCATCAATGATGATTCGCAGGTCACCCGAGATGCTTGGTAGATTCCGGATTCGCCCACATTAAGATCAAGTACAGGAAACATGACCTGGAAACCCTGCCACAGCTTGCCGACTTAGTGAACAAGTCGTCGTCGACGAACAAAGCAGTCTACTTTCCGGAATGGACATGGCGTCCCTGGAAACCTTTCCTCGAGCGTGTTTTCAAACCCGTTGTCGGAATAAGGTATAATGCCGTTGCATGATTCTAAAATCCACATGTATACATTTGATATAAATTGTAGGTCACAATTTTAAAGATATGCACTTGTTTTGAACTCGTTCAATAACATAATATTTCAGGAAGTTTCAGTACTTCCGGTTCGAGTCCAGTGCGCCCGGGATCGTCATCGCGAAGGAACACAATCTTGCGCTCGAGCTGCGGTTCAACATTCTCAGGGATCGGTTCAACATTCTCAGGGATCGTGGATACCAGTTTGAATCTAACGACCAACCGCCAGTGTTACCTAGTGGTAGATTGTCGGAGGAGCGCCGACGATATTTCTCACGCAGCATCACTCCATTCGTCAGCGCTGATCACCAGGACTACTTTTCCTAATGTATTTCAATAATATAGGGGAAATAACATGTTTAGAATGTGTATCAGTGTGTTAATATCAAGACGACCGTCGATGCAGGTCATTTATAATTTATGGTTCATCGTCCTTACGTGATACGTATGACATTGAAGCATACAGTAACATCTTATGTCGGTAATAATAAAGTTAAAAAAAACACGCTTGGTTCAATACGTTGAAATTGTTTTTGACTTGTTCAATACGTTTAAGTTTTAATATTTTTAGTTATTTATTTTTTTATTCGTGAACCAATGAATGTTTGTCGTTGCTTGTCGCTTGGAAAAATACCGAAATGACTTTCTAATTTTGTTCAGAATGGGAAGTTTTATTATAAAATCTTGTTTTAACCATTAGTTATAAATAAAATCATTATGGACAATACACAATATAAGTATTTACAGATAATAATGATAAATAATTTTGTATTTACTGCATTAAATCATAACGTCGTGTTACGGATGTTTTTCACTCGAGCAAAACCGCGCGTTATTTTTTTGTCGTCACAGTCACTCAACGGCATTGCAGGTGATGTCATTGTGAAAGATCATAACTTTTTTATTATTCGAGGTATTAACAAACAGTTTTCGTCATCGTATTCAGTACACGTTCTTCTATTAGCAAGACTCAAAAGCTGAAAATCGTTAATTTTGTCATTAAGGTCGATTTTCACACGTCGGTCCTCATATGTATATATATATATATATTAAATTAAAGTATGTTATTTGTTGTACTGTGTGTTTTAACCTGAGTAAATCTATCTATCAAGCCCTTCAACAGCCTCCATGGCTGGCGCTATGGCAACGCAGGGCCCGTTTCCGCCGGGGCATTCCCGAGAGTGAGCTGGCGCAGGCAAAGACCCCACCCAGGGAGGGAGCGCTAGACCAGCCCATGGGTCCAGAGGAGCCCATGTTTGTGGCCTACCCCATACCACAGGTAGGGAATGTATCCAATACAAGGTACAGCGCTAGACCAGCCCCTGGGTCAGAGGAGCCCATATTTGTGGCCTACCCCATACCACAGGTAGGGAATGTACCCAATACTAGGTACAGCACTAGACCAGCCCCTGGGTCAGAGGAACCCATGTTGGTGGTCTACCCCATACCACAGGTAGGAAATATACCCAATACTAGGTGCAGCACTAGACCAGCCCCTGGGTCAGAGGAGCCCATGTTTGTGGCCTTCCTCATACCACAGGTAGGGAATGTACCCAGTACTAGGGTGTAGTGATGGGACAATAATCGGAAAAAATTGATCAACGGCGTGTACATTTATTTCAATGTCATTTATCAATGTCACAGTTACTAAATCGATAATTGGTTCATTCGTTTTGATTTTTTTAAAGTTTTTCGATGTTAAATTTACTTGTTCTCTGCTAGTTTTTTTATGTTCAAAATGTTCAGACATCAATCAGTTCAGTTAATAAGTTATGTTATTGAAATTATTTTTTATTTGTTTATATTTATTATTGATGCACAAACGAAACACACATACATCCATATTTAAGTATTTTGTCTACGTAAAAAGAACAGAAATATGTATAATTCAAAATAATATTTGAAACCGAATATAATCGGTAACATCTCGCCTTACCCAATGATCGATTGCAATTTTAAACCGATGTCCCAACACTGGGTGGTACTTGATTAATTATGGTTTTCAGGGACTATCTGGAAATAGAGGACAGGTATGTAATAGTTAAATAGCACAAAGAATGAAGGCTTTCCCCTTTGTGATATAATCATTGTAGCAACTTCACTTCCATACGCCATGAAACACTATCAATGGTTCACATGCGCATAATGATACTTCATGTACATTTCATTCATATCAATTTTACTACTACTACGGATTTTTCCGTGCCCGCAAAAGTGTCATTGATGACCACTCTGGATATAATAAAATAATATATGTTTATCAGATGTTTATAGAAACAAGGGCATCATGTTTAACAATTTGTTATTATCTGCAAATGTTATGGTCGACCTTCCGTTGAAACACTCCTTTAATGCACATTTACCGGTAATTCTGTTACACAGGAGCCGTCTCTGGGTGCAGAGCTGGAGTTGCCACGGGAGATGGAGGAGATGCCCTCAGTACGTCAGGATGACTCTGTCAGACAGGTCCTCTTCACGGACGCACAGACACCCGCTACGGACGGTATGTAGAGTCTGCAGCTTTCTTAATGGTGTTGCGTTACTTTGCGTAGAGGCTGCAGCTTTGTTAAAGGGACTTGTTCACAGAGTTGTTTGTTTTTTTAAATATGCCAGTAAATGTGTAAAATAAAGCATCTGAACTAAAGAACTCAATTTTTATAACAAGAAAAACATCACACACAAAAAAATGTGGGCGATCAAACCTACGAACTTCAGATTAAAAGTCTGACATGCAAACTGCTCAGCCAATCTGATTTATATATATTTTGGTGTAATCTTAACAAATTTTCACTAGCCCCAAATTAAAAATACAAGGTTGGGGTAATGAAATAGTGGGTTAGGGCCAAGACTGGAGTTAATGTTAGTAAAAATGGCTACATTCACAAGTTGGTGTATTCTGACGTCATAAAAGAGAAGTCATAAAAATGACGTCATAAATGACTTTAAAATTGTTTATTACTACATGTATTATGGTGGGAAAAAGTGCCATAATTTGTGAACCCTTGTTGCTAATTATATTTTTGATGAATTTTATCATGTGTTTTTGTAAACACTGGTATGTAAATACTGTACGTGTATATGAAATTGCTAAGGGAGGTAAACCACTACCGGTATATTGATGCTATTTATACCCCCCAAGAAAGTGGTTTCTGTTATATTTTCACTGCAGTGAAAATATATAATTTTATATTTTCACTGCTCTAACAGTGAAAATATATACGGAATATTATGCTAGTCAGTTGTTCCAAGAGTATGTATTAGTCGAGTGGCTCGTGTAATGACATATCACACGAGAGGCGGAGCCTCGAGTGTGATACCAAATAACGCAAGCCACAAGACTAATACATACTCTTGGAACAATTGACTAGTGTAATATTCCTTTTATTATATACCATGATAAACTTCAAATGTGCATTTACCTTATTTTATTTGATTAAAAACTACAATATTGACTAATCATTGTAGGTATAGATGATATTTGTTTACAAAACTCTATGATGACGTCATTAAAAAAGTAGTCCAGGTAGTATGGTAATACGGGATTGGAAAAATAGCGAGTAGTATAATACGGAATTTTTTTCGGTCGACATGTATTTCACCGATTGATAAAGCATGTATTTTGTTAAGATGTTAAACAGGTATATAATAAAAAACTTTATTTCACCCATAAAATTCAATATTTCACTTAAAAGCATATAATAAAATGGAATTTTACTGAGGGCTGTTGAAGGAAAAAAGGTGATGAGTGGGTGGAACGCCGATGTATTAAAATTTGGTGGGTGGGGGGTGATAGAGAGGATAAAACCTTCTTTTTCTGGAAAAGCCCTAAGGAATTTCAGTGGCCACCATTGTAGGAAAATGATTGGGGCCTGTATTCACCAACTTATTCTTAGACTTAGGAATAAAGAATAGATTTTGACTCAAGAATAAAGAATTGTTTGTTAGCACATATGCCCAATACCAATGTTGCTTATGGCATTAATAAGTTGTTCTGAATAAATAATGCTAAATTTTGCGTAGTAAAATACCAAGTAAGATTCAAACTATCAGTGTTCTTAGAATAAAATTTTCTGAGAATATTTTCTATTCTTAAGACAGTAGTCCAAGAATCAGTAGGTGAATACGGGCCCTGATAAAATCTCACTTGTAAAATGTGTTTGTTTCAGAGAAGAGAAAAGGCAGAAAGCGTTCCTCCACCCTCGAGCAGTCCATTGAAGACTTGAGACGAACTGCAGCCCAGTCGGAGGTGATACTGATCTAGCTAGTCCTGTTTAACAGAATTCTCTTCATTAATTTAGATAATACTCAGTTGTTAAGTGCAAAAGCAGTGTTTGTTTTTTATGCCAACGGAATCTTGATGCGGGAGGCATATAGTGATTGTCCTGTCCGTCCGCCCGTGACAAGGTTAAGTAGATTTTACTGTTTCGTCTAGCACCAACACCGCTTACTTGGACACTTACAGAGTTGTTGCTTATTACCATTCCATATCCACCCATATCACTCAACCTCACTTTGACCGTGACCTAATTTGCACTTAAAAAATTCAAATGGGATGTTTTTTGGTTAACTAGAGTTTACCATTTCTTCTCATACCAACACCGCTTGCTACAACACTTGGATACTTACACAGTTGTTGCTTATGATCATCCTCAATCTACCCATATCACCCAACCTCACTTTGACCTTTACCTAATTTGGACTTAATTGGAATAATAATTCAAAAGTGCCATTCTTGGTTAACTAGATGTTACCATTTCGTCTAGCACCAACACCGCTTACTACAACACTTGGATATTTACACAGGTGTTACTTATGACCGTTCCAATCTACCCATATCACCCAACCTCACATTGACCTTGACATTGACCTAATTTGCACAATAATTCAAATGGGCTGTTTCTTGTTTAACTAGATTTTACCGTTTCGTCTAACACCAATACCGCTTGCTACAACACTTGGATACTTACACAGTTGTTGCTTATGACCATCCTCAATCCACCCATATTACCCAACCTAACTTTGACCTTGAACTAATGTGGACTAAGAAATATTTTATCTAGCACCAACCAGGGGCATGTGTTTTTATCAAACACAGAATCTTGTTTTCGGCTTATTTTGGGGCTCTGCATAGTTTTGTGCTGAATAATGTGTAGATGGGTGGGTAGGGAAAGATTCAAAGAAGAATCCCTTGGATTTTATTAGGCCAAAAAAAAATTCTGTGTTTAGGCAACCCAACCCAACATAGCGAAAACCCCTTGACCCTAAAATTGTAGTGACTATTGTTTTCCATGAAATCGGTATTTGTCGGATTTAAGATAATTTTCAATGTTTTTGTTTTTTTTAGAAATGTGTCTTTAAAATAAACAGTTAAAAAAACTAAATCCCCACCCTACCTAACTTTTTTTAGACTGTTGCCAGAAACGCGCTATTTATTTATTTTTGCCTGTGAAAGATTTACAAAATAAGGTTCTGTTTTACACTCCCTTTGATCAGCACACTGCATGATTTTTAGTTTTAGTTCTTTCCATATTTGTACATTTACAGTGGTCAAAATTAGCAAAAGTCAATAAGCCCTGCACAGTTAAATTTTGATTTGGATCTACTCAGATTTTCAGTTTTATATACCTGGTAGGCTTTCTTGTAACATTTTTCTTGCTGTCAATAATAATGAATTTTGATGACTGCATTGGTGTGTACCTGTTCTGCTTAATTTGTTTATGCAGTCTGGGGTGATGATAGATGATGTTTCCATGGAGGCAGCCAGGGAGAAGTCACGTGGGGAGGACTCCCTAAATGAAAGCACTGGACCCAGGACTACCAAGAAGTAAGTAGTGACAGGGCTGGGTAGTGTAGAGGACTCCCTAAATGAAAGCATTGGCCCCAGGATCTCCAAGAAGTAATTAGTGACAGGGCTGGGTTGTGTAGTGGACTCCCTAAATGAAAGCACTGGACCCAGGACTACCAAGAAGTAAGTAGTGACAGGGCTGGGTAGTGTAGAGGGCTCAGTGAATGAAAGCACTGGCCCCAGGACCTCCAAGAAGTATGAAGTGACAGGGCTGGGTAGTGTAGAGGACTCCCTAAATGAAAGCACTGGCCCCATGACCTCCTAGAAGTATGTAGTGACGGGTTTGGGTCGTGTAGAGGACTCTCTAAATGAAAACACTGGCCCTATGATCTCCAAGAAGTAAGTAGTGACAGGGCTGGGTAGTGTAGAGGATTCCTTGAATGAAAGCACTGGCCCCAGGACTGCCAAGAAGTAAGTAGTGACAGGGCTGGGTAGTGTAGAGGACTCCCTACATGAAAGCATTGGCCCCAGGATCTCCAAGAATTAATTAGTGACAGGGCTGGGTAGTGTAGAGGACTCCCTAAATGAAAGCACTGGCCCCATGACCTCCTAGAAGTATGTAGTGACGGGTTTGGGTCGTGTAGAGGACTCTCTAAATGAAAACACTGGCCCTATGATCTCCAAGAAGTAAGTAGTGACAGGGCTGGGTAGTGTAGAGGATTCCTTGAATGAAAGCACTGGCCCCAGTATCTCCAAGAAGAAAGTAGTGACAGGGCTGGGTAGTGTAGAGGATTCCTTGAATGAAAGCACTGGCCCCAGGATCTCGAAGAAGAAAGTAGTAAAAGGGCTGGGTAGTGTAGAGGACTCCTTGAATGAAAGCACTGGACCCAGGATCTCCAAAAAGTAAGTAGTGACAGGGCTGGGTAGTGTAGAGGACTCCCTAAATGAAGCACTGGCCCAAGGACCTTCAAGAAGTATGTAGTGACAGGGCTGGGTAGTGTAGAGGACTCCTTGAATGAAAGCACTGGCCCCAGGACTACCAAGAAGTAAGTAGTGACAGGGCTGGGTAGTGTAGAGGACTCCCTGAATGAAAGCACTGGCCCCAGGATTTCCAAAACGTACGTAGTGACAGGGCTGGGTAGTGGAGAGGGCTCACTGAATGAAAGCACTGGCCCCAGGACCTCCAAGAAGTATTAGGTAGAGACAGGACTTGGTGGTGGTGTAGAAATGTTATGTGTTATATCTGTTGTTTGTTTGCAACTTAAATGATGTTAAAACACAAATGAAAAGAGACTATGTCAATTATTTTGCAACTTGTACTGATTTTTTATATTCATTGCCATTATTTATAAGATGATTGAGAAAACAGCACCAATTTTCTTTAAAGACGCAAGACTCGTTCGGTCTCCACCAACACCAGTCTGGAAGTGCCGCAGGAGTCAGCCACCTCCGCGCCCACCGCCTCCTTTCACACGTCGGGGAGCAGCCGCGCACTGTTTGACATCGCAGAGGAGACCCGGTTTCCGGACTTTGTCGCCGTTCCAATACGAGAGGCATTGGCGGAGCAGATGAACGAACAGAGTCTGCTAGAGTATGTGATGTTTGTATGGAGTTGGTTGTTTGTAAATAACAATTCAGGCTGTATAACTAAGAGAGTTTTCAATCCCAGACATAGTCTTAACTTAAAATATTAACAATGAAATTAAAAGCTAATATGTAACAACCATTCCGATTGGTCAATATTTTAAGTTAAGAATAAGTGTAAGATTGAGAACTTTAGTAATTGTGGGCCAGAAGTGGGATTACTATGTGCTGGTTTTCTCCATTTTCATGCCAAATTGTGTGTGCAATGATTATTATTATTATTGCAAGATCAGTTTGGAAATCTTGAGCTTTAGTGATCCATTTAAGGTGGGTAGGTTGATATACCCCCTTTCGTTTTCGATGTATTATAACTGAATTCTGAGCTAGTAAATCCCCTGAAATAAGAAGTCAAAGTCAGTGTTGCTGATCAGCAGATAACAATACACTCTCAGTATAATGTTATTTTTTAACCAAATTTTTTCGAAGAAATATTTTGGTTATTAGATTTGGGTATGTCATTGGGCGGGCGGGGTGGCGTCGCGTCAACTTTTCGTTTCCGCTCTCTAACTTGAGAACGGATGGAGATATTTTAATGAAACGTCATACATAGATACCTTATATCGAGACCTCGCTTGGGATTGCATATGGGGTGGGTGGGGTCAAGGTCACCACTGCTAAAAATAGAAAAACATTTTCCACTTAATAACTTGAGAACGCATCAAGATATTTTAATGAAACTTCATACATAGATACCTTAGATCGAGACCTTGCTTGGGATTGCATATGGGGTGGCTGGGGTCAAGGTCACCATTACTAAAAATAGAAAAACAGTTTCCGCTCAATAACTTGAGAATGCATCGAGATATTTAAATGAAACTTCATACACAGATACCTTATATTGAGACCTCTCTTTTGATTGCATATGGGGTCGGTGGGGTTAAGGTCAAGGTCACCATTACTAAAACTAGAAAAACGGTTTCAGCTCAATAACTTAGGAAGGCATCGAGATATTTTAATGAGGCTTCATACATAGATACCTAATATTTAGACCTCGCTTGGGATTGCATATGGGGTGGGTGGGGTCAAGGTCAAGTTCACCGTTACTAAAAATAGTAAAACGGTTTCCGCTCAATAATTTGAGAACGCATCAAGATATTTTAATGAAACTTCATACATATAAACCTTATATTGAGACCTTGCTTGGGATTGCATATGGGTTGGGTGGGGTCAAGGTCACTGTTACTAAAAATAGAAAAATGGTTTCCGCTCAAAAACTTTAGAATCCATAAAGATATTTTAATGAAACTTCATACGTATATACCATATATCGAGACCTTGCTTGGGATTGCATATGGGGTGGGTGGGATCAAGGTCAAGGTCACCATTACTAAAAAGAGCAAAACTGTTTCTACTCAATAACTTGATACAAATATACCTTTTATCGAAGACTTTCTTGAGATTGCATATGGGGTGGGTGTGGTCAAGGTCAAGGTGACAGTTACTAAAAATAGAAAATGTTTTCCGCTTAATAACTTGAGAACACATCAAGATATTTTAATGAAACTTCATACATAGATACCTTATATTGAAACCTCTCTTGGGATTGCATATGGGGTGGGTGGGGTCAAGGTCCAGGTCACCGTTACTAAAAATAGAAAAATAGTTTCCGCTCAATAACTTAAGAACACATCGAGATATTTTTAATGAAACTTCAAACATAGATACCATATATCGAGACCACGCTTGGGATTGCATATAGGGAGGGTGAGGTCAAGGTCTCCATTACTAAAAATAGAAAATGGTTTCCGCTCAATAACTTTGGAATGAATCAAGATATTTGAATTAAATGCATGTGACACATAGCACTTCCTTTTATTATTGTGCTGACTTTTATGCATTTCGTTTGAAAAATTTCATTTTCGTGGAATTTCCACGTTTCTTGTTATTTCCAAGTGTTGCATATTGCTAGCCACTAAATGCACAGTTTCTTGAAATAATTATTGTGTGAGCTGTTACATTACAATAGCAACAGTGCTGGAGCAGATAAATGAACATAAATGTATGCAGTTTTTTTATTATTAAAAATTCACTGCATCCAATGCGAGAGTACAATGTCATTAGAAGTTATACTAAGCGTCGATGTGATATCTATATCACGGGTGTGTACGTGTACTTAAAATTTTACATTCACTATTTTAATAAAAGAAGTATGATTTAGTATTTTTCAACTTCTGCTGCTTAACATTAAGTATGATGCCTTCTGTTTTAAGCACGATCAGTGAATGCATCGCAGCAGGAGAAGAAGGCTTCACGTTGTTCTCCACCGTTTGTCCGCCCGAGACCTCGGACAGAAAATCTGCTGCACAGAACTTCATGGTCTTGCTTGGTAACGATATAAGTGCTAGCTTCGTGGGTGAAGGATGATTTTCTTAAATATAAATTCTAACGTGACATGCTGAGTTTTCTATAGACATAAAACCAAATTTACCATTGTTTAATCGCCAATAAACGACCCGAAAATTACTTCCGAAACAGTAAAATATAGTTTGCATCATAATTGTGGAATATGTTGTAATGTGAAGTTAGAATTAAGAAATAATTGATGGGTAACTGTTGGTTATTGCGGTAATAACCAACGGTTTGGAGTTCTGATGCGTAGGGATTAAACCACGAGGGCGGTAGCCCGAGTGGTTTGATAACAAGCATCGGAACGACAAACCGTTGGTTATTAACGCAATAACCAACTGTTACCCGTCAATTATTTCGATTCTAACACGATCTTATATAAAATTCGTATTTTTAAAGGTTATGAATGAGAACTATGTTTATCTATACTCCGCCCATTTTCCGAGAAGTGCATTCACACGTGCGTTTCTGTGACGTCAATAAATCATAACAATTCCAAATGACGTCAGCTTTATTGATAAACATTGAGCGAATGACGTCATACTTATCGATATAAGACAGTGAAAATATCATGCCAAAAAGCGCAAATAAAAAACATATCAACAAAACGTAAACGTTTTTATGAACTTAAGTATAAAATATGTAGTACAAATGTGGTTT
The DNA here is from genome assembly GCA_027627225.1 of Congeria kusceri. Taxonomy (NCBI): domain Eukaryota; kingdom Metazoa; phylum Mollusca; class Bivalvia; order Myida; family Dreissenidae; genus Congeria; species Congeria kusceri. The sequence continues at coordinate 7,061,225 of CM051034.1, read as the reverse complement.
AATTGTGCTACATAATGCAATAATGATTTGTTTGTCACAATTTGCTATCGCGCGTTTAAGCACGTGCATTTTACGGAAGAATTTCTTCGAATTTCAGGAACTATTTTCAAAACATTAAGCTCCGCCCATAATTTGTTGCATAATAACCCACAGTTATTTCCCTACTTTATCTATGGACCACTAGCCGCGTGCCGTGGTAGAATCAAAAATAATTTTCGCATTATCATTGTTTATCAGTTCTAAACAACAATTTATCGTTCTGATACGCTAACAGCCGCATGGTTTAATTTCTACGCATCAGAACTCCAAATTGTTGTTTATTGGCCGTTAAACAACTGTTAATTGAAAAATGATTTCTTAATTATAGTATAGCAGTAGTGAGTTTTTATTGTTTAGACTGATCACTGAAAAGGACCTGTTAACACTAACTAGAAACCTGCATTGGTGACATTGTGCTTATAATGAAGCCAAATATTTTCCAATTCTAACAAACCAGTTTTTAATACAGTTTAAGTAGATATTAAGGCAGTGAAACACAGTTTAATTTAATCATATAGATTTAACCACGATTATATCTAAAGCCTTTGGCTAAATGAGATATTAGAGTCTTCCCAAGTTGCACAGACACATGTGATAATTTAAAACGATCACTAGAAAGGCTTACACCACTTCAACTTTAGAGAAGAACACAATATTATAAATAATAGCCCTTGACAGTCACAGTGGTGTATGGATATTGAGTCCAACTTGCAATTTTGAAATAGCAAGTTGATTCCTACTGGGGAGCGTTTTCATTATCTTTATCAAATCTGACCTAAAGTACTGGTTCTACCCAGGAAACTTTATTATGCCCCCCTTCGAAGAAGTAGGGGTATCTTTGCTTTGCACCTGTCCGTTGGTCGGTCGGATGGTCGGTCTGTCCGTAGACCATTTCGTTTCCGCACGATATCTTGAGAACGCTTTGACCTACGATCATGAAAGTTGGTACGCTGGTTACTTGGGAGGAAAGAAGAAGCCTATGAATTTTGAGGTCAACATGTCAAAGGTCAAGGTCACCGTTTCTAAAAATAAAAAAACGGTTTCCGCTCAATAACTTGATAACGCATTGAGATATTTTAATTAAACTTTATACATAGATACCTTACATCCAGACCTCGTTTGGGATTGCATATGGGGTGGGTGGGGTCAAGGTCACCATTACTAAAAATAGAAAAACTTTTTCCGCTGAATAACTTAAGAACGCATTGAGATATTTTAATGAAACTTCATACATAGATTCCTTATATTGAGACCTCACTTGGGATTGCATATGGAGTGGGTGGGGTCAAGGTCACCATTACTAAAAATAGAAAAATGTTCTGCGCTCAATAACTTGAGAAAGCATCAAGATATTTTAATGAAACTTCATAGATAGATACCTTATATTGAGACCTCGCTTGGGATTGCATATGGGGTGGGTGGGGTCAAGGTCACCATTACTAAAAATATAAAAACGGTTTCAGCACAATAACTTGAGAATGCATCGAGATATTTTAATGAAACTTCATACATATATACCTTATATCGAGACCTCGCTTGGGATTGCATATGGGGTGGGTGGGGTCAAGGTCACCGTTGCTAAAAATATAAAAACGGTTTCCACTCAGTAACTTGAGAACGCATCGAGATATTTTGATTAATGAAACTTCATACATTGATACCTTATATTAAGACCTCTCTTGGGATTTCATATGGGGTGGGTGGGGTCAAGGTCACCATTACTAAAAATAGAAAAACAGTTTCCGTTCAATAACTTGAGAACGCATCAAGATATTTTAATGAAACTTCATACATAGATACCATATATCAAGACCTGGCTTAGGATTGCATATTTAAAAAAATCTTAACAATTGCACATATTCACAACTTGGCTGCAAGTCGGAGGGCATACATGTTTTATAAAGATCTCTTGTTCCCTTTGTGTTTTTGTTGGTTTTTTTTGTGACCACCTTGAGTTGGTTTCAGTTGTTTGATCCTCGTGTTTGTTTGCCAGGACTGTGTGGAGTGGGGCAGGTGGAGGCCAGCCAAGAAGAGGGTGTCGACTTCGGGGAAATCATGATCAGGATGGAGGATTGAGTGGCAGCTAGTAAACCAAGAGGTAACCCGTTAACCAAGTGGCAACCCGTTAATCAAGTGGCAATCTGTTTATCAAGTGGCATCCATTTTACCAAGTGGTAACCCATTTTACCAAGTGGCAAACTGTTTATCAAGTGGCCACCCATTTAACAAGTGGCAACCTGTTTATCAAGTGGCAACCCATTTACCAAGTGGCAACCTGTTTTATCAAGTGGACAACCATTTACCAAGTGGCAACCCGTTATCAAGTGGCAACCTGGTTACCAAGTGGCAACCAGTTTATCAAGTTGCAACCAATTTATCAAGTTGCAACCCGTTTACCAAGTGGCAACCTGTTTATCAAGTGGCAATCCGTTTATCAATTGGCAATCCATTTACAAGTATGTTAACCCTGATATACAATTGAGACCAGGATAGTAGAGTTATTACATGAGGCTGGGTGTACATCGATGAGGCTTACATGGCATATAACTGAAGGTACACATGACAAAAATACATGTTTCCAATCCGTAACTCCCCCTTATGCATGGTGGTTATACAATAAATAAAGCACATCCAATATATCCAACAAGATGAAATTTACTAGTGTTTTAAACGTCCATTTCTGAAAGTACTGGGTATTGGTAATGGTTTCATGATTGTCTAGAATAAAAAAGACAAACACACATAGACATAATCACATTTAATTCATGAAAAATAAGTTAAGGTACAAATATTTGTTGTTTTATAATAAACAAGTTTGTTTTTATGTGCCCGGCATCTTGATGCGGGAGGCATATATTGATTGCCCTGTCCATCCATCCTTCCGTCAGTGACAAGGTTAAGTAGATTTTACCTTTTCGTCTAGCACCAACACCGCTTACTACAACACTTGGATACTTACACAGTTGTTGCTTATGACCATTCCATATCCACCCATATCACCCAATTTCACTTTGACCTGGACCTTGACCTAATTTGCACTTAGAATAATTCAAATGGGCTGTTTCTGAGTCAACTAGATTTTACCGTTTTGTCTAGTGCCAACACCGCATGTTACAACACTTGGATATGTACACAGTTGTTGCTTATGACTATCCCCAATCCACCCTTATCACACAACCTCACCTTGACCTTGACCTAATTTGGACTAAGATATGGGCTATTCAGCACCAACTGGGGGCATGTGTGTTTATCAAACACAGAATCTTGTTGTTAATATAGAAGCCTATACATGTATAGGTATGAGAATGGGTTGAACAAAGTCGCAGGGTTTATTCAAGATTCAAGTATCGTAATATGTTCTTCCTATATTTAATTACAAACAATTCATATTGGAGTTTAGTGTTTAATTTGAAAATGTTCACTGCTAAACTGTATTACAATTCATATTATTTTTCTGAGTAATAGACGCTATTACTTTGTGTTCTATTAGAAATTATTTGTTATATGGTCTTGGAAAAATCTAAATGTTGTTGGATTTTTAAATGTTAGTTACAGTACTGGACTTTTTATCAATTGAAAGTTATATTATCTGTATTTTGAAGCATTTTAAAGTGCATATGTTTATTACAAAATTGAATAATATAATTTACATACACATTAATGTTTATTGCGTCTCTGCAAATTTTTATTTCAAAGTTAAACTTGTATTTTGTGCAATGGTTTTAAATTTTACAGAAATGCAGTGACAAGTTTTACAAACTGTTAATATTTTATCTTTATGTTTCTTGTTAGTTATACTGCTGTTGTTAAATCATGTTCTAGATTTTAGCCTCTCCTGTATGTATTCTCTTTTTTCAAGTACATAATTATTGGACATGATGCATACGAGTGAAGATAGTTCAAGTGGTTTTCACACAATCTAAATTACACTGTTCTGTTAAATACTGATCACTCTTAAAATCCACTTGAAACTCAGTTTTTTAATACAAGAACGAATAAGGAGTTGTTATTAACTTTTGTCGTTAAGTTTAATCGTGTTTACAAATTTTACACTCCTGTTTATTGTTAATAAATAGTACCACATGTTCTATTGCGTTTAATGTCTATTTTTAATAGGCAAACTACTGCAAGACGGGGATTTAACTGGTAAAGTTCTGTAATATTAGGCCTTGCAGCGTTTTAACCATTAAAGGCACTAACAAGGTGATGCACGTTAAACAAAACAAACAAAATTAATGTTGAGATAACAAACATCGAAAATAACCCATTATGAGCTTTAAACTACTACACGTTTTCATGAAATAAATGAAATTTTAACAGTTTGAAGTTCAGTTAGGTGTTGATATTTTTAACACTAAAAAACTAGCCAAAGTTCCTCGTGTTTTATATAGGATATCGTGTAGCTCACTGAATGTTAACGGTGAATAGTGGGATGTAATCCGCATCGAAACGAAATTCGGCTGTAAATAAACATACTGTTTGTAAACAGACGATCGGTGTTTTTGCAATAAACTGTATACAGCAAACCAAAAGTTTCTCACGTAGGTTATATACTGAGGTAAACTCATGCTAAGACAGACAATAAGATAACCGTTTTATTGTAGAGTCTGCATTTGGCTTTTTTCAACTTTTGTGCGGTTTTAAACTGACATGTTTGTGCTTTAGCAAGTAAATTGACACATGATATTTAGCCAGTATCTAATGTATTTGCTGCAACCAGTTAACTGTCTTCGTATTGATCTTAACTGTAAACTGTCTTGTATTGGACTTGACCAGTAATCTGTATTATATTGGACTTTACCAGTAAAACGCATTGTCTTGGACTTTAGCACAAAAATATCTTGTATTGGCCTCAACCAGTAGATTGTCTTGTATTGGGCTTAACTAGTAAACGGATGGGTTTTTTCCTTAACCAGTAAGCTGTCCGTCATTGGTCCTTACCTGTGAACTATCTAGATGTGGACTTTACCAGTAAACTTTCTTGTTTTGGTATTAACCAGTAAACTGTCATGTATTAGCCTGAACCTGTAAATTATTTTTTATTGGATTTGACCAGTAAACTGTCTTGTATTGGTCTGAACCTGTTAACTGTCTTTTATTGGCCTTAACCAGTAAACTGTCTTGTATTGGACTTGACCAATAAACTGTCTTGTGTTAGATTTGGTCAGTGAACTGCCTTGTATTAGCCATAACCAGTAAACTGTCCTTTATTGGTCTGAACCATTGAATTGTCTTGTATTAATTTTAACCAGTGAACTATCTCTTATTGGCCTAAACTAGTTTAACCTTGTATTGGTCTTAACCAGTGATACTGTGAACTATCTCGTATTGGCCTAAACTAGTTAACCTTGTATTGGTCTTAACCAGTGATACTGTGAACTATCTCGTATTGGCCTAAACCAGTAAACCTTCAATTGGCTTTAACAAGTAAACTGTCTCCTATTGGTTTTAACCATTGAGATGTCTTGTATAAGTCTTAACCATTGAACTGTCTAGTATTGGACTTAACCAGTGAATTGTCTGGTATTGGTTTGACCAGTAAACCTTGTAATAGACCTGACCTGTGAACTGTCTAGTATTGGACTTGACCAGTGAACTGTCTAGTACTGAACTTGGCCTGTGAACTGTCTAGTATTGGACCTAACCAGTCAACCGTGTATGCTTTATTTTGCCCGTAAAAATCTCGTGTGTTTGCTTAGTAATATCACTAATATGTCACATATATCCTTTGGGTAATGCTTTGGACCGAGTCTGAAGACTGCCTGCGTGTAAAAGACCTGTCTACTGGCTGCAAGAGAAAGCGAGAGCACGGAGAGCTCGAGGTTTTTCATGCAGTCAGTGGACAGGTTTTTTCTACCCAGAAAGGCCGACGTACTAGTATATCTTACTTGCATCACCGAATAACGAGAAGGCTTCATCAGCATTGTATTACATGTGGAAGGTCCTGAACAGATTGTTCTTACTAAAACGTCAGGTGGTGCGTTCTTTAGTTATTCATTGAGCTTAAATTCAAAGAGGAAGTATAACAAATATTAAACTTAATATGCATTTTACTTGTAGTTTCACCTGAAAATATGCATGTACAGTATTTCTATTTTTATTCAAAGTCGATGCTTAGCTTATTCTGTAATTATTTTATCGGCGACAGATCATGCATAATAGTCAATATTTGGTACATCAAATAATAGCCTGATATGTATAACTTAAGGCACATTCATTATGGTTGTGTACACGTGTATTTTGAAGTGTGCATTCAATGTACACCTGTATAAAGAATACACTTCTCGTGGGCATGTCTTTATGCCCACGTGGTCTTTTAAAATCGATACCAGACCCGTCCACGTGCACAGATAGACCAGCGGCAAGACGATTGTATTGTTCATAGGTCTTTCCGAAAGAACAAGAAGAAAGTAAGTATGTAAATAAGAAATTGCCCTGTCTGTGTCTAAACTGCTATATACATGAGTGTAAATAATTTTGCGTTTTAACCTGTACATCCATGTAGGAGTATTTTGTTTACATGTTATGATATTTCTTTTACACATAAAACCGGTTTACAAAAGATCGTACTTGAAAAAAAAAACGAGCGGTCTGGATCGTACAACAGTTAAAAAGCCTGAAGTAAAATAAAATTTTATTTTAAACAAATTTTTGGCAATAAACAAATCAAATAAATAAAATGCAACGTTTTATACATTCAACATGATTTACGTTTAATTAAGATAATTATGTTTAACTGTGTACATCATAACTGTAATGTGAAGACTATCCATATAGGACATCATCCGGAATACTGTTTTTGGTATATTATTTTTACTACATTGTTTGATTTCCATTTTGTTGCATTTTAAAAACTCAGGTCGGCGGATCTGAGAAACTGAAGATTAACAAACTATGTCCGAAGATAACACTTACTATTCGCCTAACTTGTTTGAAGCTTCATTTCCCTGATGCAGATTTTGTTTTGCTTTAAACTAAGTAAACGTTTAGTGTTACGTGTATTCAGTCTTCTGTCACCAAATTATTATATGTGTATTTAAGCTTTAAATTAATGCAACAGTATGAACATAACAAGCCTACGTTATTGTATAATTATTATTTATTTTGGAATTGTTTTAAGTAACCAATTATTTCTCAAGTACGATCCTACGTCAACATTCAGTAACACTTGATTTAAAGAACTTAATTTAGTGCATTAGTTCAACACACAACTGTACACTGACATGTATTGACCACCGAGTGACCACAATCCTTGAAATGCGGTCAAATGAAAATGTTTGTTACTGCAACAGAAGGAAAGTATATACATACTTGATGAATATGATTATTTATTTTGAATTGTTGTATTAAACCAATTATTTACTCAATACGGTTCAACGTAAACATCAGTGACATATTAGCTAAAGTACTAAATAGGGCGACAGTTCAACAAACGAATGACCACGGGTGACCAGGTTAACTAACAATTCCTTTAAACTGATTTCAAAATTCTATGAAACTGTGGTCCAAAATGTAACCAGAAAAATAACGGACGTAATCACCAATGATGTTAATGATTGGCGCTGGATCTTCTTAATTGTTTACCAAAAAGGAAGTTCAATAAGTTAGTTTACCCTGCACAGTGAATCAATTATTTGCTGTGGTAGCATAGAACTGCCATACGATAACCACTTAAGGTTCGCGAAAACTTTCGTGTTAACTTCTTAGCGTTCGCGAACAGATTCGTGTTACCACTTATTTATTATGATATATATCTGGATATTAAGATAGCGTTTGCGAATATTTTTCTGCAAGATATTTTAGTATTATACTAAATGGCCTAAAAGTGCCAATAACTGACATTAGATTCATTTACTTGGGGTAGCGAGGTCTTCCGAATTATCTTACTAACACGAATATTATCATGATAATTATCTGACAACGCGAATCTTATCTAGATAATATTCGTGTTACCACTTAATTTGTGCGCGAGGCTTTCCGCATTATCTTACTTATACGAATATTATCATGATAATTATCTGACAACGCGAATCTTAACTAGATAATATTCGTATCACCACTTCATTTGTGCGCGAGGTCTTCCGCATTATCTTTCATGACAATTATCTTACAACGCAAATCTTATCTAGTTAACATTCGCGATACCACTTAATTTTCATGTATCGCAAATGTATTCGCAAACCAATTCGTGTTGCCAGTTATCCAACACGAAATATTATCATGATAATTATCTTACAACGCAAATTTTAACTAGTTAATATTTGTGATACCACGTAAGTTTTTATTAACTGAAATTCTGATGTCAGCTCTGGGCAGTTTCAGGCCTGTTTTCATGAAGCAAATAAATATCTTACGTCGAAAAAACATCGCAAACGCTATAAAGATATAAGATAAATAACACAAAACTTAATTGGTAACACGACTTAAGTAGTTATCTTAAGGCAGTTCTATGTCACCATAATTTGCTATTACAAAAGTGGAGATTATGATCGGTTTCTCCTTTATCGTTTTCGTCATAACGTCTCGCGTAGAATTGTTTCCTACTAATCGATCAGTTAGTAAGCTGCTTTTAATTAAATTGTCGGTGTAATTTTATGAAACGCGTAAACGAGTGATCGTGTGCTTGAATATTTTCCGTTCATTGTTACTGGATTGGATTTTGTTTATAGAACTATTTCGTAATTATCAGTCATTTTAAATTGGTTTTTCCCTTTTATTTGTCTAAGAAAGTTTTTCCTCTGTCATAATGTGCTTAGTTCTCAAATTACCGTCGACATGAGTTCAAAAACGAAATTTTCACGAATTAGTATCCAAAATTAATGACAACAAATATCAGTGCCCCATTCACGACTGGGCACTTAGCGTTGATTTCAACGAATATTCACGGAAATGTTTTACCAAGAGTGAGATTAGGACAATTATTAAAACATGTATGCTGTTCAAAACTTTTCTCAATATATTGCTCAAAAATAGTGAAAGTTTAATGGGACATTTTATACATTTACTATATACTGACCTTCCAATTATATTTATCCACCCATATCACCAAACTTCACTTTGACCTTGACCTTGAACTAATTTGGACTTGATCGGCGTCGGCGTTGGCTTTTTTGTTCAGTTTTTCGTTTAAGTGCACTTTTATTGAAAGCTATTTGTCCTACAGCTTTCAAACTTGGTATAATTATGTAGCATGATAAGACGAGTGGTTAGGACAAAAACTAACTCTGTTATGGATTTTGAATGAATTATTACACCTTTTCGATTAACCATAATTACCCTAAGTATTGGGACACCCTTAATTTTTGGAAAAATATTTCTGTTTGCGCCCCTTAATATTGGGACACATTTCAAAGTTTAACTATGTTGTGTTCCCTAAAATTGCGACACCAAAACGGCACCTTATGTTGTTACTATATAAACTTCCCATTCCCTGCCACTACGCTGGTTGCATAGCAACTTGTGACACGGTATATTGCGCTTGCTTATCTATACATCATAATGTACACCATCAGGGGAATGTTTGCATGTAGTTGACACGTAGTGCAAACTGTGTACTTTACTAGAACATGGTCTTCTATTTGGCTTCTCAATTAATTACCATTAAGTCCCCAGCAAGAAATAATTGATCATCCGTCACCTAAATATATTCCTTCTAATTATTTATAATTAAATAGTTGATATATATTTATTAAGCAATTATTATCCCAAAGAAATAACAGTAATTAATTGGTTCAAGACATAGATATTGTGCAGAATAGATTGTATCATATATTGCCCTAAATGTTGAGACACAATGTTGGGAATTATTTTGTTGTCCCTTAATATTGGGACAGTAAAAAATAATTATTTTTAAGTGTCCCAATACTTAGGGTAATTACAGTAGACCTTTTTCCGTTCAGTTTTTTGTTTAGTTCCATTTTTCTTAAACACTCCAGCTTTCAAACTTGGTATAATTATTTAGCGTGATAAGTTAAGTGTGTAGGACTAAAACCAAATATATGAGACGGATTTGGAATAAATTATTACCCTTTTTCGATTTAGATCTTTTGTTGAGTTTTTCCGGTTTAGTTTTTCTTGAAAACTATTTGACCTACAGCTTTCAAACTTAATATACTTGCTCAGCATAATGAGGTGAGACTGTATGACAAGAGCGTTTAACTCTGTCCTGGATTTCGATTGAATTATAGCCCTTATTGAACTTGTATTGTTGTGTTTTTTTTAAGTTTGTTTGTTTAGATCCACTTTTATGGAAAACAATCAATAGCCTTCATCTTGGTATACTCTCTTATTTTATCAAAATAATTATTTTCAAACAAATGTTACAACACAAACTATTATTTATTGTGATTATCTGAAATACAATTTTCATTCAAAATGGCATATTTGTTTACAATATTTTTACTGCACACTTTATTGCAATATGCAAATAGTGATCTTAATTTAATCCTGCTTAAAATATATACTAACTTAAGTTTGTTTTAGAATTAGGGGCCAGTGGTTCATACAATGGACATGTATAACAAGCAAGTGAAATTCATCTTCGAAACCAACGATATAGATCGACGGGACCAAGAATTTGTGTTTATAAGGCGTACAAAAATATGTTCGTTTCAGGTTACCCGACCTACCCTGAAAAATGCCCCGACCCTTGAACATTTTATTGGGTTTGTCAGATATATTTTTGTTTTATCTACCATTTTCAATAATAACATGTGTTTTTTGTTAAATAAGTGGTTTGTTTTGAAAGCATCTACGTATGTTTAAGGATATTATCAATATATGTTTTTGAATATTTATTCAGTTTGAGAATCTTTAAGTTCACCATTTACCAAATAAAAAAAAAAATATATATATATAAATCCCGACCTACCTACCGTAATTTTTTTAGCATGTAACCTGAAACAAACATATTTTTTACTCCTAAATAAAAGCCAATGGTCGGTCTTTAAACGTCAATGCTTCTCTTATCTTCGTCAGTATCTTTCTTAAGAATTAACATACACTCCATGATTTTGTACAGTACATATATTTTGTATTTGTATATTCAATTTCTTATTGGTCATTACGGGCTATTGTCGACATCGCTATCAACGAGTGTACATGTAATTAAATATTATTGCACTAATACATGTTTTTTTCATGACATCATCAGCATGTTGATAAATTATTGTTGTGTCATGCATCAATTATAATTTTGACAATAGGTTTTAGTCATGCGGTTAGCAAAAAATCAGGTCTACTCATTTCATTCTCTTCACTTGACACAGTACATTATCAGTGAAAATTCAACAGTTCGCTTGATATAGTTACCAAGGCGTTTAGAGATATTTAAATAGAGCTCGCAAATGAATATAAAAATTAGAGAAAAAAGAAATACCTTAAAAAAGATATTCGGCGTATGGTGTAATATAGCAACCTAGGAATGTAAATTGAACTTCCCTTTTCAATATTTAAAGCTGATAAATATGTAACTTGGTTGGTTTTTATGCCCCCGGCATCTTGATGCAGGAGGAATATAATGATCGCCCTGTCCGTCCGTCCTTCCGTCCGTGACAAGGTTAAGTAGATTTAACCGTTTCGTCTAGCACCAACACTGCTTACTACAACACTTTGATACTTACTCAGTTGTTGCTTATCACCATTCTCTATCCACCATGTCACCCAACCTCACTTTGACCTTGACCTAATAATAATTCAAACGTGCCATTTCTTGGTTAACTAGATTTTACCGTTTCGTCTAGCACAAGCACCGCTTACTAAAACACTCAGATATTTACATAGTTGTTACTTATGACCGTTCCCAATCCACCCATATCACCCAACCTCACTTTGACCTTGACCTTGACCTAATTTGCACTTAGAATAAATCAAATGGGCTGTTTCTTGGTTAACTAGATTTTAACATTTCGTCTAGCACCAATATCGCTTGCTACAACACTTGGATACTTACACAGTTGTTGTTTATGACCATCTCCAATCCACCATATCACCCAACTTTACTTTGAGTTTGACCTTGAACTAATTTGGACATATAATAATTCAAAAGTGCCATTTCCTGGTTAACTAGATTTTACCGTTTCGTCTAGCACCAACACCGCTCACTGCAACACTTGGATATTTACACAGTTTTTACTTATGACCGTTCCCATCCACCCATATCACCCAACCTCACTTTGACCTTGAACTTGACCTAATTTTGACTAAGAAATGGACTACCCAGCACCAACCGGAGGCATGTGTGTTTATAAAACACAGAATCTTGTTTGATATACGATGATGCACATATTCGTCGCATGTCTTACTAGACTGATACATACGTACAGCACACAATACATACATATATATAATATTCCATACTTTAATCATACTCCTTACATTTCTTTTTAAGTTGCTTTGTTGTTGTTTCTACACAATAAAAACTAAATACAGGATGTATACACAGTAATTCTGTAAAAAAACAACAACTAAATACAGTATGTATACACTGTTATTCTATAATAAAATGTTGAATAAAAATACTTATTTTCAAGTAGGTCAGCAACACGGAAAATACTGCGTAATCAGTAATAAACACCTTGTTGACAAATACATTCACAGCTAAAATACACTTTCCTTTGTGACGTATGAGGGTTGTTTAATAAATGTGTAGACTGTATTTATAATTTTAATACCTGATGTCACAGACAAGTGAAATATACATTACAATAAACAGAAATCTATGAGGAACACGTCTTCCAAATTTCACAACAAACAGTCTGGTTAGAGCAAAACAGCAACATATACAAAACAGTTACTAAACCGCTTTCGCCCGACGTCGCGGTTGCCATTTTGACGTCACTGACGTCGCTATCACTTTCTTGTGTTTTTTTTTATTTAACAACCCTAGTACGTTTAAACAAGCGGTAACTCGGACGAATGAAATGTAATCATTTTCATCGCTTCAAAACTGCAAATGTATTGCTCAATAACATGCAAATTACTTGTAAAATACCTTGAATAATGTTGCGAGTATATGAACACTTTTTGGTGCCAACTATGCTTTATAATCGAGTTTGCAATCAATATCTAAACTTGATACGAATCGGTCATCTGTATGTTGTACACATTTTTTGTGATTATTAATGTATGATCAATGTGGGCGTCTTAGCCTATTTATTAATTCGGGACTACTCGCTTGGGATTTATACTACATTTGATTGGATGTTGAGAAGGTCTTGGCAAGGTCAAAAGTTGGGTTAAACAGCTACGCTGATAAAATACACACACAGATATACATGTACTAATATTAATGTTAATATTAATGATTACGATTATCAACCAAGAAAATGAATTCACGAAAAAAGTTATGATTTGTATACAAATATGCACACTATATTGAATTTTATACAAAACAGATGCAAACAAATGGCGTTAAACAGTGTATACATGTAATGTATTTTTTAATTATAGCGTTTTCCACCACGAGTACTTTATTTTCATTCATATCTTGTGTACCATGAACCTGCAATCTGGACATATTAAAAATAACCTTGAAACATTGTTATCGTTGCCTTGTTATCAATGTACTTTGTTTAAAAAGGATAAAATGGCTTAACTTGATAGCGCATTGCGGTAATGTTTTGACCTCTAGTGTTCACAGATCGGTACTCAAATCTATAAATACAGTATTGACGTTGACAATTATTCGCGAAAACATCGCAAGTTGTTTGTTATTACTTTAATTTCGAGGATTCCTCCGTCACTTACGTGTACTGTTACTACGAAGAAAACATGTGACCAGTTTAGTCAATAAGGACGTACATATGGTAGAGTGAGTATAAAAATTGTGTCACATCTCTCATGCAGTGCACACACTGTCGACAGGGGGACAGTGAGATTGTGTGTCCGTTACATCAACAAGGATATTTCAATTTGGAAACTTAAGTGGCATGTGCTGTTCATTCAGGCGAGATAGATATAAACCAGATTGTATGGACAAGATTTAGAAATATATAAATCAAATTGCATACATGGACAAGATTTAAAAATATATAAATCAAATTGTATGGACAAGATTTATATACAAAGTGACAAGAGCTGTTGACTTAAATTCAGAGGATGAGAGAAAGAAAATATCAGCTTTAGCCATTCTTTTATTTAAAACTGAAAAATTACCATTAGTGATAACTTCAATATACAGAGGAAAAAAGGAATAGTGACAATTCGAATACAAAACTTGAATACCGCGGACGAAAGTGTGATTTTAACACAAATCAAAAGTTAAATCTAAAGTATCGTTAATTGATATATAAAGAGATTCCCTTTGCCTCAGTCGAACGCTGCCTCAAGTGCCCATACAGGCAAAGGTGCGAAAGAAATTATTAAGGACTGAAATCTGATTTAAGATCTTGTACAAACTGTGCACCATTCATTTGATTTTGCAAACATTGCCATTGAAGTGAAGGAAGAAGAAAAGTTTGTTACAACTACAATCATTAAAACTTATATCAAGGTGTTTGACTAAAAAATCCGAAGGAACAGAAGGTAGAAAAAAAACCTCGTTGTTTTGGTCACTTCAACGGAGTGTGCTTACCATAGTTTTCATAGATTCTTGCTGTTACGTCACCAACGAAAGCCCCGACCACAACGATGACGTCAGACACCGATCTGATAGAAGATCTGAACAACAACATGAAGTCGGCAGTTTTGCCGGTGACAGTTTTTGTCGGCATTGAAGCTATCGTCGGCTTTGTCGGAAATCTGTTCGTGCTCTACGTGTTTATCTTTAGGTACCACACTTGTAACTTCCGGTACTTCGTTCTCTGTTTGGCGTTCCTTGACTTCACGAGCACGCTTACCACTATGCCAGGCGAGATCATTACGCAACAAAACTGGTACGCCTACCCATTTCCGATTTTCTGTAAAGTAAAATCCTTTTTCAACGTCTACACGGTGGTCGGCGAAGCCGTGTGTCTGTGCATAATAGCTGTCGATCGCTACAGGAAGGTATGCACGCCGTTTGGTTGGCAGATTCATCCGCGGCAAGCGTTTATCTTGTGTGGGGTTATCCACGTCATTGCCGTCGCAATGGCAGTTCCGGTTTCCATTCTATGGGGTGTGAACTCTCATCTGAAGGAATACAAGAACACGTCAATCATTGTCACGGTCTGCGAGAAGGATCAACAGTACGTTGATTCCACTGCGCCGTTTGCATACGTGACATCCGTAGAGGTTATTGTCTCAATGTGTCTCGTGGTCATGTTTATACTGTACATATTTGTGGCCAAAAAGTTGATACTGGGTGAAAGTAGGTTCCAACGACGACCAGGGTCCCAACGGGCGGCCAATTCGGATGACCAAAGCTGCAGTACGGCGAACGCGTTAAGTTTGCGATCCGAAGACGGGTATTGTTCGACGTCGGATGAACTAACAAAGACTGAAGTGGACGGAAAAGTTGATGTGGAGGCGCCGTCAAACTTGGGTACCAAAAATAACAGTGATATATCTAGTGAAATTGTCATTGAGGTTGAAAATGTGAGTATAGTTGCCAGTGGCAGAGAAAATCCTGGCAAAATCAGTGGGAAGGACTCAAAGTTAATAACAACTGCAATTGCCCACCAGAGACTTGACAAAGTCAACAGAGTACGCCAGAAGACGTTGATTATGTTAATCCTGACCACGGTGTTTATCATCACCTCCATTCTGTACCTCACTCTTCTAGCTTTCATCTCGAGAGCAGACGACATATTGCGGCACATGGACAACTCCGGAAAGGCGACCTACTTCTTCTTCTTCCGGTTGGTGTTTATCAATCACGTTATCAACCCGATTATTTACGGATGTCTGGACCAGCAGTTCAAGAAAGTACTGTTAGACATTAAACATTCCGTAGCCACACTGTTTAAACACAGGCGAACAACTTAACCTCCTCACATAAGCAGAACAACTTAACCTCCTCACATTAGCATAACAACTTAACCTCCTCACATTAGCATAACAACTTAACCTCCTCGCATTAGCATAACAACTTAACCTCCTCACATTACCATAACAACTTAACCTCCTCACATTAGCATTCAGGAAATTGTAATTGATATTATTGTTGAGAATTATTGAATAAGTGTGCTTACAGAAACGCATTATTTTTGCCATTTGAAATCGTTTATGTGTTCATTGCTTGTTTTCATTATACCCTTCATTATGAAACTTTGCGTAATATTTTATTCCTAATGCAATATGTTAAACAGGGTTTCACATTACAAATGAATTATTATATTAATATAAAGAATTTCATTAGCAGTTGTTCATGCGATTAAGTATGGTTAAATAAACATTTATTTACTCTGTTGATTTGAATTATTATGGTTTGCACGTGAGATTCCTGTAAACTTTGTTTGATACCGGTATCAATGCATATTGTGTTCCTTCCTCAAATAATTGTCACTGAAAACCTTACAATTGTTACCTTCGCAAAGGGTGTTTTGAAATCGTTGGTTTATTTATTTGTTTGTTTAATTGTCAGTAAGCAACTTAACGCAAAAGTTATGATTTGTTGAAACTTTCTGGTAAGATTGGAAATGGACCAATGAAAAAAGGATTATGCGTGGATGGTGATCCGGATCACAGTTTGGTTCCATGAATTAAAACATTCCTTTATTTTGGAAGATATGTCCAGGGAGTTACCGATCACTGGAACAAATCAGTACTGGTCTTGCAGAAATGGGGGTTAATAGTAGAATGTTGAGAGCAAAAAAATCGCTCTATGAAAATGTACAATCCTGTGTAAGTTTAAATGGATATATGTCTGACTGGTTCTATATTAAGATCGGTTTGCGTCAAGGGTTTATCTTATCAGCGATATTGTTTAATTGCTTCCTAAATGACTCGGCAAACCAACTAGGACTAGGCATTGAACTTGACGATGGAACACACTTTTCAATATTGATGTATGCAGATGATGTTGTTATTCTTGCTAAAAATGAGCATGATTTACAATGTATGACAAACTTTTTGTGCAACCGGTGTGATAATAATCATATGTTTATTAATATGAACAAAAGTAATGCTATGCATTTCAGAACAAGTGCTATGCCAATATGTAATTTTGTGTCTAAGTGAAACGATTATATATTGCACTATACGGAGAAATATACTTATCTTGGTCTGTTAATAAATGCATTTCTTGACTATAGTATTACAGCGAAGTGTGTGTCAAAAGCAGCAAGAAGAGCATTAGGTCTTCTCATAGCAAAATTTAAGGCAATTGGAGGTATGCCGTTTCATGTATATTCACAATTATATGACTCATTAGTCTGGTCAGTAATTGCCTATGGCGCTGCAATTTGGGGTACTAGAGAGTTTTCCTGTATAGAGGCCGTTCAAAACATTTCTGTGCGGTTTTTAATGGGTACTGGCGAATACACATCTAGTGCTGCTGTTGCTGGTGACATGGCTTGGGAATCAGTATACTCTAGACAACTAAAATGTGTCATAAGTCAATTTTGTAGATTTTTAAAAATGGAAGAATCGAGGCTTAATAAGTTAGTATATAAGCACTGTCGAAATATTGCAGGTAGACACTGTAGAAATTGGTGTTTTACTGTCCATGAGCTATTACGTAAATATCATTGTGAATAATACATAGATATGGATAATGTACATCTGCATAGAAACGATATGTTAAAGAAAATACAAGAAAAGTTTGTAAACTACTATATAGATAATTGGATTGAACATTTGCATTGTTTACTTAGTGTGAATAGCACTGGGTATAATAAGTTAAGAGCATATAGCAGTTTTAAACTTAATTTTGAGACAGAAGAATATATTAAGGTTCTGATTCCTTATAAATACAGATCTGCCTTAGCTTAGTTTCGATGTGGAGTTGCGCCCATTTGACTTGAAACTGGACGATGTGAACGTTTAGAACTGTGTAATAGAATATGCCCAATATGTGGAAATGGAGTTGAAACTGAGATGCATGTTTTAATTCAATGTCCATATTACGAGGACATTAAGACTAATTTGTTTCTTAGAGCTAATACTGTAAGCGAAGGATTTCATATGTTAAATGATGGAAACAATCTTAGTTTTATTCTTTCCAATGCAAGTATTGTAAAAATAGCTGCAAAATCCTGCTTCTTTGTTTTAGAGAAACGTAAAAAGTTTTTGTATTGTACATAATTGACAAATTTTAATATATATTTAAACAAAAAAACAAACGAACTCTTAACACATATATATTTATATTTATATTTATTTATATATTTATATATTTTTGTTTAGAAAGTACAGATGTGACTTGTTATGTATTTTAGAATGGACAACAGATGTGACGTGTTAATAGTTTCTTATAAATCTTTTTATTTTAGATTGACCACATGTTTTACTGATTTTATATGATGTATATAATATGTAAATATGGATGAGACTTAAATAAATAAATAAATAAAAACAGAAAATATTACTTACCGGTAGGATACCTATCCTAGCGGAGGTCTGCGGACTCCGGTTGTCTTCCGGCTGATCATTTTTGCGTGTGCAAGGTGTAATGCTGCCATGTGAGACCTCTCTAGCAAGGATATCGACTTGTCCGTTTCTCGTTCTATGTGTTTCATTTTGTGTCGCATAATATTACACATTCCACGTGTTGTTATTAAATAAGCATTTCTATAGTTAAATTAACTTAGTAGATTATGGATGTTTATCAAAACAGAGCATGCTCTGCCAATCGCAGACTTGTCCAATGGTAGGGTCAGCCCCGATCATGTTATACATTCTTAACCGAGTTTATACAAAATCACTTCTCATGGTGACATTTTGAGAGGCACTTGGCAAATCCTTTTACAAACCTTAATGGGATATAATTCACTTAAACCCTGGCTTTATTTGGCACGATTACAAAGACTCTCTGAAACTTAAAAATAGTCCAGTCGACAATGGATAGTTGGTTTACTGCTCGAGTGCCATTTGAATTGCCTTTTATCTGGATGTTTTGTTCTCCATTTATCTATTAGTTCTACTGCACGTATAGTCGAGATTAATGATTGTCTGCATGTTGGGTGCGTATTATATTTCCCGTTCTTTTTGTCTATGTTTATATCTAAGATTGTATTAAAATCGCCTCCTACTATATAGGATTTATCGTTATTATTTACGACGATATTTTGGAGTTTAGAAAATAGTGTTGTGTCATCATTATTTGGACCATAAATGTTTACCAGTGTAATGTTAATATCTTGGATTTGTAATTCGGCTGATATCAGTCGGCCAATTATTATTTCATTGAAATTTTATAATTTTATGTTACTATCAGGATGTGTTAATATGCATACACCTTCACTGTTTGTTTTATTACCGCTATATACAAAATCCCCCTGCCATTCGTTTTTAAAATTGTCTACGTTATATTGAGTAAGATGGGTTTCTTGCAAGAAGAACACAGACTATTTTAAGCTTTGAAGCCATTCAAAGATTTGCAGTCGTTTTTCTTTATTTCCTAAACCTCTCATATTCAATGTTGCAATTGTTAATTCCATTTTATTTTAAAGTTGTCAACTGCTAGTATGGTAGTCATTTGATAGTTACTAAAGATATTGGAGTCCACTTTTACAATGATTTGTTGGTGAATACGAATATCGGATGCCAGTATTGTAGTCATTTGATAGTAAATAAGGAAATTGGGCACGTTTGTTTGTTTTTCATCTCTAATATTCATAATATAGGTAAGATTTTGTATCGCAAAAGGTAAAATCTAAACATTTGCGAAATAGATTTGGTGGCTATTTTTACGCTATACTTTTGTTCTGTAAGTATGAAAAAATAGCGAAATCGAATAAACGTATCATCATAACAAAGTTCTTCGTTAGCGTTGAATATGGGTACATCGAAGTAACAGTTTTCCTTCCATGTTAAGTTTAAACTATGCTTTAAAACATAAAGTTCTTGGAAGGAAAAGTATTCCAGTATGGCAGATGACTTGAAATGATATAACCACAAAGAGGGGACAATTTAAGGTCAAAACTAACAATAACAAGAATGCACACAAACACACACACAATCAACAACAACAAAAAACCGAACATAAAAACAACCACTATGAACTACTATGAATGTAAACTTAATTTAGTTCAGTATGTTGTGATAGAAATTTAATCAATTGCTGTTATATTTAAACTTTTTGTTTGGAGAAAATAGTGTGTGTTTTTTTCAGTTTAACATGTTTTAGTATTGTACATCGTATCAAATATTTTATTGTTATGGTTTTTATATAATCAATATAATTGATCTTCGACTTTCTTTGTACATTCTTCAGACAATTATCAATGCTGTGTATTCATGTTCTAAAATTGTCAAACAACAGACTACAAGATTGTATTATAATATTAATGAAAAAGTGTGTGAGATAATACTGATAGTATTACATGTAATTGGATGTAACAAGTATAGTATATAATGGAACAGTCGTTATTAAATTTAGGAAATGAATGCTGTCTGACATAAATGTAATTAAAATCTCACAATTAGGGCATATAAAGATACAGTCGTTATCGGATTTAGCTATTTTAAACTGGCTGACATACATGTAGTAAAAACCTGACAATTCTCAAACTTAATGACGTATCCAAAAATTCAGTTGAACCTAACACATCTAATATATAATAACATATATTACCGTAATGAGTAGCGACACATCTACCAAACAATGATACATGTATTATAGTAAATTTCATAAATATTATAATGATGATATATTTAATAAATGTGATTTGTTCTAGGCTTTTATAACAATTATATTATTACGTATACCACAAGGAATTCATTTTGCCTGTTGTAACATAATATGAAGTGAGTTTATACATATACGGCAAGTATATGTTTGCTTACAAATGTAACTAAATACGTGATTTTATATTGGTGGAAAGCTTATAAACATAACAAAACGTCCGGTATAAATACTACGTCATTAACGTCAGTAGCATATTGTGCTTCCATTTATACCACAATATTAACAAGTATGTTTTCTATATAAGTTATGTTAACCTAAAAGCTACATCAACTTAGCAGCATGTATATGTTGACTTCCTAACATTTTGGCATAAGTCATAGATTTATTTATATGTATGTTAATTTGTAATGTATTGTGTTTGCAGATTAATATAAAAATCGTAATTATCAACATATATTGCTTATATATACATTATGTTAAAGCATTTTAATTTATTACCACATGTCTTGGATTAGTTTGCTTTCAAGGACTTTAAATGTACAGCATGTTTTTGTTCAATAATGTTACAACGCTGTGATGAGCAATAAATCACTTACATTAAATGAACACACATCTACCTAATTATTGTTCAGTAATGTTTATTACTATGTAAAAAGCAATAAATCATGCGTTAAATATATACACAATGACATAAGTATTGTTTAATAATTTTCAATACGCTGTGAAACGCACCAAACAGGTATTAAATATATACACAGCAACATAAGTATTGTTCAATAATTTTCAGTACGCTGAGGAACGCAATTATTCACACATACATTAAATCTAAACACAGCTACAAAATTATTGTTCCATGTATTAATTACGTTGTGAATAGCAATAAATCATGCATGCATTAAATATATACGCAGCTATATAAGTATTGTTCAATAATTTTCAATACGCTGTGATACTCAATAAATCACACAGCTACGTGATTATTATTTAATAATTTTCAATACGTTGTGATACGTAATAAATTACACATGTATTGAATATATACACAGCTACACAATTATTGTTCTATGTGTTAAATACGTTGTGAACAGCAGTAAATCATGCATGTATTAAATATATACACATCTACCATACTTGTTGTTTAATACTTTTTCGATGCGCTGTGATACGTAATAAAACAAACATGCATACAGTATATATACATCTATATAATTATTGTTTTGTACGTTACAACAGCATTATAAATATACACAGCTACATATTAAAGTATTGTTCAATACTTTTCAATACGCAATTTTCAATACGCTGTGATATACACACCTATATAATTATTGTTTAAAATAAGTTGTGAATGGCAATAAATCACAGCTGCATTAAAAATATACACAGCTACATAAGTATTTTTCAATAACTTTCAATATGCTGTTATATGCAATAAAATTAAGCATGCTACAAAAGTATTGGTCAGTAATTTTCAATACGCTGTGATATGCAATAAATCAAGCATGGATTAAACATATATACAGCTATATGACTTTGATAGTTTATAATGGGTTTACATATTTATGTATCTAACTGAAATTGGGGATGTAGACTTCTCGCCAAAGGAAAGGTTCCTGATAAAGTTTATACGAAAACGTATTGCCGCTGCGAATTTAGATCATGGTCTGGCTTGTGGCTAATAGTTTCGTCCATTCTACTCTAGCCCATTTTTTTGTAGTCCCTGAAAGGAATTTGTCTCACCACGTTACTTGAGTTTCGATGGTAAATTTTGCCATCCCTGGACCACACTGACTCACTTTCTGTAATGGCTTTTTTCATCATCATCATGACACTTTCATTCAGGATCGTTAAGTCTTCGTTTATAGAAGTGTTTGTACCTTTAAGCAGCTTCCGACTAGCAATCAATTTATTTCGTTTTTGCCTTGATACAAATTTGACGATGACTGGCCTGACGTCATGAAAATAGATGCACACCAAGATGACGTCAGACGCAGATCTGCTAGAAGCGCTTAACAACAGCATGAAGTTGCTGATTTACCGGTAACACTTTTTTACCGGTAACACTTTGTGTCGGAATCGAGATCGTCGTCGGCTTTATCGGAAACCTGCCAGAGATCTACGTGTTTTTCTTTCGGTACCAAACGTGTAACTTCCGGTACTCAGTTTTCTGCTTGGAGTTTCTTGACTTCACGAGAGCGCTTACCACGATGCCAGGCGAGATCATAACACAACAGAATTGGTACGCATACCCATTTCCGGTTTTCTGCAACATCAAGTCGTTTTAACGTCTACACCGTGGTCGGTGAGGCGGTGTGTTTGTGCATCATAGCTGTCGATCGGTACCGCAAGGTGTGCGCACCGTTCGGTTGGCAGATTCATCCGCGGCAAAGGCTAATCTTATGTGGGTGCATCAGTGTCATAACCGTCGCAATGGCAGTTCCGGGATCCTTTCTATGGGGACTGAACTCTCATCTGAAGGAATACAAGAACACGATCATCAACGTCACTGTCAGCGAGAAGGACCAGAAGTACCTTGATTCCAGTGCGCCGTTTGTATATGTGGCATCCGTAGAGGTCATTGTCGATGTGCCTCCTCTTCATGTTTATGTTGTACATATTTGTGGCCAAGCAGTTGGTACTGGGCGAAAGTAGGTTCGAGATCGCGTGGTTATGTCTGGCGTACAATGCTCTAGCCCGACAAACGCGTTAAGTTCGGACATATATCGGTCCGAAGACGGGTATTGTTCAACGTCGGATGAGCTGACAAAGAATGACGTCGACGGGAAAGTTGAGGTGAAGGCTCCCTCAAACTTGGAGCTCAATTGTCGTGGTTTACCTAGCGAAATAGTTATTGAGGTTGAAAATTTAATGTAATAAGCACAGATAAAGAAAAACGCGTCAAAATCAGTACGAAGGAATCAAAATTAATAATGGTTGCAGTTGCTCGTTAGAAACTAGAAAAAGTCAACAGAGTACGTAAAAAAAACGTTGATTACATTCATTCTAACAATAGTTTGTTATAATCACCACCATTAGGCGACTTTTTTTTTCTCCTACTCTTTTTTATTGGCACTATGTAATGGCTTATTAAAACAAGTAAATAAGTACAGATTAAAGACAATTTGAAGTTTTAATAACAATATTAGCATCCCTAGTTATCAAATTCTAAATACAGTTTTATTAATCACAAACGGTCATTTGTGCAAGCTGACGTAAAAACGCAATTAATTTGAATGTTCATAATTAACATAAGTGCCTTCAAATTGATATACCATCAGGATTAAAGTACTTCTATTGATAGAATTTAAATTTTCGTAATTCATATTTAATATAACTGTCAAAAATAGGAATTATTTTTGCAATATATCACCAATAATTTTTGGAAAGAAAAATCAACATATGTCAATGCAGCTGGCATTTTCGTTTGTTTACATAGGACTTATATTGACACAGACTCTTTTTTTTTTAAATATGGAATGCTATTACACAGCAAAAGCATCTACGAAACAAAAGTTACAATCAACAAAATGACGATATTTATATAGGTTCCCAATCAACTATGACTTTCTTTCAAAATTTACACAGTATTTCACAATTTGTGTATATCCGATTTATATAATTCAATAAGACAGGAAGAAAGTTACTGGAAATACCGAAATCTCTACCGGGTTACTCTTCTTCCGCTATGTTAAAATGCGGATTCGTTTAATTTTAAGCCGCTGTCCATGGGATCTAATTCAATACATCGTAATTTTAGTAATAGTTCTTATGAACGTTTATGGTGTTTATTCGTCCGAAATCTGTTTCTTATTTACGAAAGGCATTGTTCAAAAGCACTAGGTACGAACGGAATATACTATAATGTACATGCTGGTTTACTCCAGTGGCTTCACCAGTTATCGCATAGAGAAAATAGACGATAGACAGTTACCAAAATGTTAATAATTCACAGATTGCAATGCGTAGTTTTTGTATTTTGTTCGGTAACATGCCCATTAGAAACACTTTCTGCAAAGTTTTATTTGTATTAACATATTTCTGGACTGCTCCTTTAAAACCCGGGCGCGATCGTCCAAAAATAGTAAATACATTTCTTTCGCATTTATTCAAATTCGTGGCGGGCCATAAAAAACGTTGCGGCGCTGCCTGAGAAGCAAATAATCAACTTTTTGAGCCTTATGTATCTAACGCTACTATCGTTTATCTCGAGAGCAGACGGCATTTTGCGGCAAATGGACGACTCCGTAAAGGCGGCGTACTTTTTCTTCTTCCAGTTGGTTTTCATCAATCATGCGATAAACCCGATCATCTAATGGCTGTCTGGACCAGCAGTTCAAGAAAGTGCTCGCAGACTTGAAACATTCTGTGGTCATTTGTTTAAACACAAGCGAAACTTTAATTCACCTGTGACAAAATGAACGCCTTGCAATATACTTGTAGCGTATAAATGGACTTAATAACTTAACAAGCAATCAATCTATACTAGGCAAATCTCCCAACGCACATTTATATTTGACCATAAAAGCCTTATTCCTAAACATATATGAATTAAATTTTCAGAATTTACTGTCAATTATCAAATCTTTTTAACGGAATAATTATTGGTAAAATTGATTGGCCTGCTTAGGTCATTTTGAACCATTTCTGGTTTCCACTTTAATGTAACATATAGACAGTATTATTAACTCGACTATTCGAAGAAAAGGTGAGCTTTCCTACTACCTCCGGCGTCGGCGTCCGCGTCTGAATTTGTTTACAGTTTTTATTCAAAAGTCTTGTAACTTCAAAACTGCACAAATTATTTACTTGAAACTTGGAATATACCTTTGTCATCAACTCCAGTGTCAGGGGCAACATTCCATATAACTCTGTTTTGTATTTTGACAGAGTAATCCCTTTTTGACATAGATTTTCTGGTTAAAGTTTATATTCAACAGTTTTGTAACTTCAGAACTACATAAGTTATTCACTTGAAAATTAAAATATACCTTTGTCATCAACTTCAATATCAGGGACAATTCCATGTAACTCTGTTTTGTATTTTGACAGATTTATTGCCCCTTTTCACTTAGATTTTCAGCTTGAAGTTTATATTCAAAAGTTTTGTAACTGCAGAATTTCATAAGTTACTCTCTTAAAAATAATATATACCTTTGTCATCAACTCCAGTGTCAGGGGCAACATTCCATATAACTCTGTTTTGTATTTTGTCAGAGTTATGCCCCTTTTTACATAGATTTTCTGGTTAAAGTTTATATTCAAAACGTTTGTAACTTCAAAACTACATAAGTTATTCACTATAAAATAGGAACATACCTTTGTCATCAACTCCAGTGTCAGGGGCAACCTTCCTATAGCTCTGTTTTGCATTTTGACAGATTTATGCCCCTTCTTCACTAAGATTTTCTGGTTTAAGTTTACATTAAAATCTCACATAATTTCAAAACTACATAAGTTATTAACTACATAAGGTTGAAACTTGGAGTAATTGTATGAAATAATTGCCATAACTCAGTTTTGTATTTCAACAAATGTATTCCCCTTCCACTTTCCAAAATATATACCAACTGAAATACTTCGAATATTCGAGCGCGCTGTCCTCTGACAGCTCTTGTTATAGATATGGGCATGAAACATTTTGTACTTGAACCCAAAGTGGAATATTCTGTGTAAAATAGAAGAACATCTGAAAGACGTTTACATAAGATTCTAATTTTAATTTGGGAGCACCCTCCCTGTTACGGACACGATTTGCCTGATAGTATTTTAACGATGCGTGCTCTGATTACAAGACTAATTTATGTGCAAGTCTGTTATAATGTATGTAGACATAATTTTGTTGCAAAACACGCTTTCCGCGTGGAGATGCATGTGTTTTGTGTTGATAATAAAATGTGCATTGAAGCCCTTGACAACACACACGTGTTTGCGATAAACGCTTAATCACCTGTGTAGCATACTGAAATATAAACAAAGTGAAACTCCGGCTGCAGCTGCATGAGAGAACTCTTATTATCAGTACAAATTACGGCAAGTCAGCACAATTCAAAAACACGGAACAAAACTGGGGTGACCGCCTAGGGACGATCAATGCAAAGCATTGGGGGTTTAAACCGTTTTACGGGCGCCCGTACCTCGGACTTGGCCCAGATTTATTCATAGTACTTGTACGTTTAACCTTATTCCATCGCAATTCAAATTAAAAAACAATAAAAGAGAATGCTAATTCAATGTAATTACCATTTAATTACTCAGTGGTTGGATGTAAACCAGAGTAGCAGAATTGCAACTTTCTGTAGCCCGATGAAATAATAGAAAACAAATATAAACTACATCTCTTCTTGTAAAAAAGATTTGAAGACAGAGCACCATAGGGTTTGATTTTCAGATGTTTATCATGTTATACAGGTACGCATATCCATTTCCGGTTTTCTGCAGTGACGCCTTTAAAAATGTTTTGTTACGAAATAAACAAATGCTTATTCACAGGTTTTGCTTTTTTCAGCTTTGTTTTATACGCCCTTAAATATAAGAGTATCACTGAGGCGTAAAAAATATGTGTGTTTCAGGTAGCATGACCAAAACATTAGGGTAGGTAGGTAGGGATGTATTTATTATTATTTAATAAACTGTCAACTTGAAGATTCTAAAATGGAATTAATATTCAAAACATATTAGTAATATCCTGAAACATTGTTTTGAAGTAGATGCTATCAAAACAAAACACTTATTTAACCAAAATTCATTAAATTATTGAAAAAAAAATTAAACAATAAATATCTGACAAACTTAATAAAATGTTCTTGGGTCGGGGCACTTTTTTAGGGTATTACGGGTAACTTGAAGCAAACATATATTTTTTTACGCCTGATTACGCCATTGCAAACCATCGACAGACGTTTAACAGCATGCCAGACATTGATTTGGGGATATGGGTGTCAAACATCTTCCTGTTTAAGCTTAAGATGCCCCGCTCTATCAACTTGAACCCAGATTGTTTGAAGAGCTCTTCAAAATCAACTGACAAATGGACGAATTATCTTATCTTTTTGTCCGATTAATCCCACCATCAACAACCTTACATTACAATTTGATCCAGATGCGCGTGTTTGTTTTTATTTAATTCATTCTACACTATTGTTGCGACTGATAGCATGCTGTTCTCAAATACGACCATTACAGAATCGACAAAGGGTAGTTTCTATGTCAGAGCATTCTATAAATACCGTCTGCGTCACAGACACAGACCGCTGTCTTAAGACGGATTACTAGCACTGTTTTTGCTTTTTGAATAAATACGCGAAGGTATATATTCGAACTATACTTCCGAAAATAGCAAATAAAGATAATACAAAATACAACTTTCAACTACCTACAGTCGAGTTTGTGTCATCGCACTATTCATTTTAACCAACCTGACTAAAGTGTGGTCCTTAAGCTAGATCCGATGCTCTACACAATGTTATATTATTGAAAATGTGGATTTCCAAACATGTTATCATTATAGTTCAACCATCAGTGTGCTTGTTTTATTAATGACGATTGGCTTATTTTTAAATTGTGCGAAATTTTAACATGGGTTCAATAATATATATATTTCTACAACCGCTAATGATCAAGTCAATAAAATTAACAGAACGACGTGCCCAGTGCACAGTCATGATGTGTGTGAATCCTGGAATGCGACTTCATACTGTTATCCTTTTTCTTCTTTCAAGTTGAACACCTTGAAAGCAAGGTTCTGATTGCTTGGCTGAAGTGATCGACATCACGGTGGTAATCTGTAACAATATTTACGTTTTAATTAAATATTACATATATGCCAAGGATTCCAATACAACTGAAACGACCCCGTTGTTATTATCTTCCCCGAATGTAATTGCGATACTCGTACGCTAATAAGGAAGCAAAATCGGCTGGCGAGTATATAACCCGTTTACAAGCTCTGCTTTCGGGTTAACGGTGCCTTTGTTGAGCTATGTGACACCTTTGATTTGAGGCTTGCTTGGAGGGGAACTGTTTTGCATTGCTCCGAGTGGAACTGTTTTGGTTTGGCTTAATATACTTCAAGTATACTTTGTAGCTGTTAAAAGTTATCCCAACACGATAGCAAACGACGAGATGACGTCAGAAGACGAACTGCTAGAAGAACTGAACAACAACTTCAAATCGGCAGTTTTACCAGTGACAGTATTCGTCGGCATTGAAGTCGCCGTCGGCTTTGTCGGGAATCTGTTCGTGATGTACGTGTTTCTCTTCCGGTACCACACATGTAACTTCCGGTACTTTGTGCTCTGCTTGGCGCTTCTTGACTTCATTAGCACGGTTACCACGATGCCTGGCGAGATCATCACCCAACAAAACTGGTACAAATATCCATTTCCGGTTTTCTGCAAGGTGAAGTCGTTCTTCAACGTGTATACAGTAGCAGGAGAAGCGGTCTGTCTGTGCATCATAGCCGTCGACCGATACCGGAAAGTATGTGCGCCGTTTGGGTGGCAGATAAAGCCCCGACACGCCTTCCTGTTTTGCGGAGTCATCCTCGTAATAGCCGCCATCGTGGCGTCTCCGGTCGCCGTCCTTTGGGGAGTCAGCATACAGGCCACAAGTTACAAAGAAACTATAATTAACGCGACACTGTGTGAGAAGGATAAAATCTATATGGATTCCAGCGTGCCGTTTATTTATGTGACAACCGTCGAGGTGAGTATTTCTATTTGCCTCTTGGTCATGTTTGTTCTCTACATTTGTGTGGCAAAGAAGTTAATACTGAACGAACGCATGTTTCGTCGCCGGTCAGTTCATACCGCGAACACACTAAGTTCGGACAAATCGCGGACCGAGGAAGGTTGTAGCTCGATGTCGGATGAACTGGCGCAGACACACTCTCCAAAGGATGATGCCCCTGTAACACATTTCAATCCCGAGACAGAAAATAGCCGTGATTTCTCAAGCGATATTGCAGTGGACTTCGAAGATGTTAGTTCGGCAACTATAGACGAAGTGGACAAAGACCAGTGCGATAAAAATCGTACCAATAACGTTAAAACATTTACAGCTCGTATAAAAGTGCGTCGACAGCGACTGCACAAGGTACGGCGCAAGACTTTGATTATGTTCGTCCTGACCACGGTGTTTATCATCACCACCATTTTGTACCTCACTCTTCTATCGTTCATCTCAAGAGCAGACGACATCTTACGGTACATGAACGACTCCGAAAAGGCGGCCTATTTCTTCTTCTTCCGGTTGGTGTTTATCAATCACGCGATCAACCCGTTCGTTTACGGATGTCTGGACCAGCAGTTCAAAAAAGTGCTATTGGATGTGAAACACTCAGTATTCTCTGCTTGTACACGCAAATCGGAAGATCTTAATCGAATGTGAAACTATCCAGGGACCTATATCGTTGTTATAGGTCCCTGTACTATCTCATACATTCGAAAGGATTACTTTCTTTTAGGTGATATATCTTTCATTAGTATATTAGTATATTATTATACCAAATATGTATTATATATTTTGTTATATTGTTGTATTTGTAATTGGTTTAAACATATTTATTTTGAATAAGGATTGCATAGAGAAATGCACAACATAAGTTTGTAGGATTGGAACGATAGCTAAGCTAGTCGGGTTCCTTTCCTCAATAATACAGTTACATATATTGTGACGGTCTTTTCACATATAACATATAATAACCAATTAATGTTAAAGTTAAACAAGCTTCGAAATATGTGTTAAGCATAGTGTTTAAGTATTAATAGGGATCTGAACTGGAAATCAAATCATGAAATAGAATATATGTATGGAACCGATAGTTATACTAATGGAACTCTGCCTGAAGCGTCAATGAAATTATGGACTGCATCAAAAACAGCATATTTATCACGTTGAGAAAGGTTATCATCCCCATACAGAACTGTGCGCAGTGATACATTTATATATTCTCCAACAATTGTTGTTAGCGTAAGTCTTAATGTTTCGTACAGTGGGCAAACAAGTAAAAAGTGGTAGTTGTTTTCTATTTGGCCACATCGACAAAGTGGCGATGGAACTAGGTTTCTATCATCAAGATGCTTATTTACAGAGCTATTCGTGATTATGTGTCTAGTTTAAGCGATTAAATCTATTGTGTATATGCTTTTGTCGTTTAAAAAAAGCTTTTGACTGCATTTGACTGCAAAATACAAATATGTTATGCTACTTACAATTCATTTTAAATGATATCTAAGAAAGTCATTTGCGTTGGATATTTGCAGCATGGATGCATGCATTATTAATGTAATGGTTATGTTATTAAAAATGTTTAATTTTTCTGTTGGCCTGAACCAAAGTGTCGTTATATCGCCAATTGTATTCCGGAGTAGTATACACGATTTGGGTCCATATTTCTAAGAGAAAACAGAAACTGAACATGTTTTCATTTAGTATTTTTATATGTTGTTAGATTAAAATATGGATGAATTTTGTTTTGATGACGTTAGCGTTTGAATGATTTATCAATTATTTGGGCATTGCAATTAGTGATTAGTTCAATTTATAACCTAAATTTTGATACCAAATTCATCCATATTATAATCTGACAACATGTATAAAATACGAAATGAACACATGACCAGTTTCTTTTTTCTATTAGTATTTCTATTTCTATTAGTATATAATATAATGTATTTGACATGTAAATTTTAAATGTGGTATTATTTTAAATGTGAGATTACTTAATGCTATTCGCTGATGGTACGAATATATTAGCATCTTACAAGCTTATCATATTTGTAACGCATTCAGCTTGTAATGTTATTATACACATTTGATATTGTTAAACAATGTATGCATTTTGCCGAGTGTTCTGGTTCGGGAATGTAATAAAACCATATAATATAATATAAATATGTATTTATTTGCTTGATGGTGATTTACATTTGACACTATAAAAAGTAAAAAATTCCATAGAAATTATAGATTTATTACGAATTGAAAGTGGTATATTGATAGAGTGCACTTGTTAACGTATTCACTGCAAGGTAACCATTTTAAGGCATATTTGCTTCTTTTTAAGTATCTTAAGATATCTCGGTTACTCCTGTAGCATAAAATGCAAATCTGATAACAGCAATTGGGCTGCCTTATCATTGTGATATCCTTGTTTAATTTCAACATGTCCATGTCAAACAAAAACGTCTTATCAAAATACATATAAATTTTTAAAGTATTATTTTCCGTAAAACTGTCATCGATGTTTGCGTATATCAAGTATTATTTTCCTTGGTACGAGCATGTGATTTAGTTAAATGAAACTAATAACATTGAATCAATTTGGATTGAAGTAGTATGTAATAATTGTAAACCATTTCAAGTAAATTTTATTTATCGCCCGCCTAGTTCATTGCAGACATGGATAGATAATTATGAGGAGCAACTTGACATTTCTGATCGGTTAAATATTAATTACATTGTCCAAGGTGATATGAATTTCATTTATCACCCAGACTATAACAATTTTAGCAATACAAAATGGAATGATACTGTACACAAATATAACCTTTATTAACTTATTAAAGCCTTTACAAGAACTACTAAACGTAGCACAACAATTATTGACCATATATATGCCAATTGTACAAAAAAAACAAAAAACGGGTGAAGGGCATAAAGAATTAACATACAGATGTTTTAAAAACTTCGATGAATACGCTTTTCAAAATACAATTATACATTTAGGCATGATAATGTTGAAACATATCATGACTCAAACGAAGCACTTAATGTCTTTTATGAGATTTTAAATTTTGCCCTAACCAAACACGCGCCTATAAAAACTAAACGTATTAAACGCGACTATCAACCAGGGGCTACTAACTCAAAGCTACTTTAGCCCTTAAGGTCACCTTAACGCTACCTTAGGCACTTTTGTCGCTAACTCAAAGCGGTCGTAAACTAAGGTGAAACCGTAATTTTCCCCTTAGCTTAAGGTGACTCCATCGGGCTCTTAGTGCTCTCTTAGCGCGGATTCATAAGGAATTTAAAGGTAAATAATAACGCGTTTTTGTACTTTCTTTCATGTATGATATTGTAATTAGAAGTATGATTGTTTCAATGAAACACTCAATGTAACTGTCTTCGATATATATCTATTCATTAAATTTCAGATACTCATTGACGAATTTATTCTTTGTTTTCGGACACTATTAAGTTTTCGGAAACCTTTAAAGCGGCAATAATAATTATAATGTGTGTCTCTATGTTTACAGACACTCTAAGTATTGTAAATAAATTATTTTTGATCTTCTGTTTCGGACAGATGCTAAATGACCATTACTGTGAGATCCATTATCATGTAAAGTTCACGGGTCCCATTATCATGTAAAGTTCACGGGTCCCATTATCATGTAAAGTTCACGGGTGCTGTTGTTTGTTTATTTAATCTCCCGAAGTGTTTGCTGGACCGTGCATGCCAATTCGCAAGTTGCATATTCAATATACAGGATTTGTCATCAGTTAACACCTCGAACAACAACGGAACCCATAATTTAAGATAATAATACTAAAGAGCTCGTCTTTGAAGTTTATAGCTGATGTCTATGATAATTTTGTAGAAACTATGTTTTCGGACTTTTTTTAACCATTATTTTTGTAACTCTAATATGTGTACACCGAAACAAATAATTATTTTTAGTGTCCGATCACATAAAATAAAGTTATTGTACGTAAAAAAGATGGATACCGTATTTATTCTATGTTTTATCAATGCTATATTTTAGATGGCACGGTATGTTTTGCTTGGGGAAGAATTAAGAAATCAAAGGCGCCGTCAGAACATTCCTCGTGTGTTTCGAGAAAGAACAAATGACCTTGAGATTCTGAACGGCGCCGAGCTTATTCAAAAGTATCGTTTGGACAGACAATCCATATATGAAATATGCGACGCTGTAGCTCCCTCACTAAGGCGACAAACAGGGAGAAATAATCCTTTAACGGTTGCACTACAAGTTACTGTGGCATTGCGTTACTATGCTTCGGGCAGTTTTCAACAGTTATTAGCAGATTGTAATGGCATAACTGCTCAGTCTGTTTCCCGCAGCATCCACCAAGTATCGAGAGCACTGGCAGATCAAATGGGCCATTTGATAACGTTCCCAACGGATGAAAATACAATCAAGAGAACCAAACAAGCATTTTATGAACTTGGAGGTTTTCCCAACGTTCTAGGTGCGGTCGATGGAACATTCGTTCCAATAAAGGCTCCGCATATGGACGAACATCTCTATGTTACACGCAAAGGCTTTCATGCTATTAATGTTCAAGGCATTTGTGATGCACATAACATGTTCCTGCATGTAGTCGTGCGATGGCCTGGGTCGTCGCACGATGCTTTTGTCTGGAACAACTGCGAGATCGCCAGATACTTAGAAGACGAACACCTACCGAACACGTGGTTACTTGGTGACAGTGCATATCCGTTGAAGAAATATCTGCTCACTCCAGTTCCTACACCTAACACTGCAGCAGAAAGACGGTATAACGTAGCCCACAAACGCACACGATGCGTCATAGAGCGAACGTATGGAATTTGGAAAATGAGGTTCAGGTGTTTGCATAAATCCAGTGGACATATAATGTACACACCGGATAGGTGTGCAAATATCATATATGCTACTGCAATTCTTCACAACCTATGCGTTAGCAGACGGTTACCATTACCCGATGATTTATTGAATGATGACGAAGGCGACGCTCTTGACGATGATGGAAATGACGTCATTAACGGAGATGATAGAGACGGACGTCAAACACGACAAGATCTTATTTTACATACGTTTGAACGTCAGATTTAGTTATTCTGATTCTATTTCAAGGCATTTAAAATGTTTTGAAATAGCTCTTTAGAATCGGTGTGCTTATTCGTTAAAGACTTTAAGTTTATAAATCGTCTCATTTTGACACTAATTTACGACAGTATAATGTGTTATGTAATTTGCATTTGGCTGGTTTTGGACGGAATCAAATTTTAAACATATAAGAAAATGAAAAATATATTGAATGTATTAATTCCAAGTGTTACTATAATTGCGTTACAATCAGAAGCTGTGTATGTAAGAATGCGATTGTTTATAAATCAAATTATATCCATTGCATTCTGTTGTTATTAAAAATAATTGTCTTTTGTTCAAAATTAAATGTCCACATAAATAGGCAATATAGTTCAGACGATTTCCATTTTCAATAATATTGTGTTTTTATTAATAATATCTACTGAGTATTTGATGAATCAAAGTTATCTCAGCAAAGTGAATGTATTTTAAAGATAACTGCAGGTAGATGATTATTTAAGTTTTGATCAACTATATAGAACTAGATACATAATTTTATGCGCAGCTGTATGTTACTGATTCTGCTTTTCGTAGATACTTTTTACTTGATTGAATGAGTTGTATACATGTATAACCTTTAAAAAGCTGCGTAACGCCCTATATACACGTCCCCATAGAAACTGTTGATTTTATGGTGTGGAATACTTTGTAGTACAACTTTTACATAACAATAGCTGTGTAACGCCCCATGTGCTCATCGCCGCATCAACGTGAGGGGTGAATTTCTACTCACATAAATCAATTATTATATTTACACATAATGGTGCGACAATGCGCCTAAGCGGCGTTAAATGGATACTCCAATGATGGCAGTAACATTAACTGACAGACCCTCATACCGTTAAAAAGCACAACGTGTGTCTCTTTATTTTTATTTATTTATTCCAATGACTCACAATTATCGATCCTTTATTTCACTTTATTTAACTTTAACAAATGTCAGTGACCGAAACGAAATCCACATATCAATTATTCTCAAAATACACAATCAACTTAAATTATCATCTTAAGCGAAAGTAAATAATTGAAATCAAATTAAATGAAAATCACTGAACTCGAAACAAATCAGCTGTGCAAAATGCACTCAATGTTAAAGAAACCGGTACTGGTGTCGGCTGTACCTCAGCAGATTACCAGGCACGTGATCAGTCATGTTAGAATGAAATGACACTTTCCCACAATATTCGTTGAATACATGCGCCAAGCTGGGAATATCACTCGTGTCCACCTCAATCAGAACTCTCCGTAGGCTAGGCATTTTCGTTAGAATATACAGGAAATCATCACTTGTTAAAAACTCCGCTGTAAGACATCAAGACTTACCAACTTTCTGAATGAGAACGCTAAAAATGTTAGTGTTTCTCGGTTGAAACGAATTCCTCTAGATCTAAACGTTTCAATTGTTTTTGAGAGTGACCGCACGAACAATGCAGTTTTAAGCTGGTTTTTATTGCAGGAACTGTACATAGACAAATGCTCCAGTTCGTTGAGGCTGTATTGTCCGTCGAGGTCTAATAAATCGACGTTTACTGTTAAACTTTTCAGACGATGCATTAGTTGTAAATGCTGCGAACAATTGCTTACAGTTGGTTGCATGATTTCGGCTCGTTTAAACTGTGACCAAAATCGCCGTGTAGTGATGATCGCTCGCCACCTTATACACACGTTCGATACATTTTTTATTAAATCTTCCGCTGATAGATACGTGAACACGGTCTCCCAAATAACATTCTGAAAATAGACACAAATCATGTTTAGAAAATGTGCGTGAATCCGTTTATATAATGAAATATATTCGTTGTATCGCAGCATGCTTAACTACAATACTTTTAGTGACAAGGCATGCTCGTATTTATTTAATAAGCCTTTGCAGTCCGCACTAGCTATTTCCGCCTAGAGTGGATTAATGTTATGTTGTGATGAGACGAAAATTCCATAAAAGTAGATATGTGTCGTCCCAGGTAAGCAGGTGCCGACTGCGCAGGCTAATCATGGATGACACTTTACGTACATGCATTAAGCCCGAGTTTCCCGCCACGCTAAATCAATTCGTAATAATTAGGGATGGCAAAATTATTCGAATATTCTAAAATTCGATTGAATGATTGCCATTCGAATAGTTAAAACACCAATCGAATATTTGCAAATTTGTATTATTTTTAAGATCCAATAATTTCACGTTTGTAGAAAGTATTTACACTAAACATAAATACAGTTTTTCACCAAAAGCTACTAAATACATTGATTTCAATGATCCATATGGTCCCTTGTCACGTGTCAGACATGGATATTGATTATACAGCTCGGTGTCAGTCGCCACTCGTATTGTCGTCAATTACATCAGCCAGTAGTAAACCGGTACTTGGTAATTGCAACTGTCGTTTTTAATCTTGTGAAAACAGTACCAAAACAAATGGAGAGTAAGTTGGTTCCTTGTTCCTAGTTCCTTATTCGAATAAGGAATAAGGAACAGTTCCTTATTCCTTATTCAAGCTAAACATATTTGATATAAGCTTTTTAAGATACATAATACATACAATTCTAAAGTAAATCAAAACAAAACCAAACGTAATTTAATTCATGAATTAAACTGGTTCCTTTTTCCTTATTCAGCCACGAAAAAGGAACTGGGTTATCATTATATAAAACTAAGTAGAAATGTAGTGCAATAAATATTTTTAATATCCAACCTACATATACAATGATTTTCATTGATATGTAGTACTCTTTGGTTCATTTAAATTTGTTTTTTAAGTAAGAAAATGCCAGTTCCTTATTCGGCTTGAATAAGGAATAAGGAATTGGTTCCGTTTTCCTTATTCAGCCGCGAAAAAGGAACTGGGTTATCAGTAAATAAAACTAAGTAGAAATGTTATAGAATGCATTTTTATATCATTTTTTAAATACATGAAACACAATTTTATAGGTTTTAAGTTTGGTTGATGTGAAGTTAATATTCAAAGTAGAAAATGCCAGTTCGGTTTGAACAAGTAATCCTATTCAAGCGCGAAGAAGAAACATGAACATTTATCGTAATACATAAAGTAAATGTATTCGAGTTACTTGACATACAATTTAACTTGTCAATTAGATGTATCTTTCATATTAATAGGGTACTATTAGGTCATTTAGTTACAAAGCAACAGTTGATTATTCGGTTTAAATAAGGAATAAGGAACTAGTTCCTTATTCCTTATTCGTGAATTAATTCATGAATTAAATTACGTTTGGTTTTGTTTTGATTTACTTAAGAATTGTATGTATTATTTATCTTTAAAAGCTTATAACAAATATGTTTAGCTTGAATAAGGAATAAGGAACTGTTCCTTATTCCTTATTCGAATAAGGAATAAGGAACTAGGAACAAGGAAAAAAACTTACTCTCCATCCAAAACAACACGATACAGAAGTGTGATCACACATTTTAGCCATTATAGCTGAGGAAATTTGCTCCAATTGATTAATAAATTAATGTTTATCTCAGTGTTTATTGATAAAAATGTGTGGTTTAACTTTTTAATTACAATTGCAATGCATTGTTAAGTTGCGTTTATTATCCATTAAATAGAAAGTACAACTTGTTAATGCATCTGCATATACGACGATGTTGGGAATGTGGTACTTAAATACAGTGTTTCCTAGCTCAGAAAGTACAAAGTAGTTAATACTAATCATGCGAATATTCGAATATTCGATTGAATGAAAACGCGAATATTCGAATACCGATTTTGGTATTCGATGCCAACCCAAGTAATAACGGCGTTTTTTTTTTGCGGAATACACTTGGGGTTACCCCTTTCAGTTCGTAACCAGGAAATAGTACTATATGTATATACAAATTTGATGTCGAAATTTACAAACAAAAGTACGCGTTGACTATTGTTGTGAATATTAATAATAAATAACAATAATAACCTTTATATAGAAAATATGTCTAAACGTTATGCATTGTAATCATTTAACCAATGTTTGAGTGACAACTATGTGAGTTTAATATGGATGTGCCATTTACAATCATTCGAAAGAAAAACTCCTAGATGTTTGTGGGAGCAGGTATTGGCTTAGACAACATTTTAAAGCTATATGTATTCGGTTGTTGCTTTCTGGAGAATGTAATTGTTTCAGATTTAGAAGGATTAAATAAGACATGCCATTTTAAGGCCCAATCAGATATTCTGTTGATATCGTTTTGTAATATAGCATTACGAGTATTTGTGTCATCTATGATAATGTATAGGGATGTGTCGTCAGCAAACAGACGAATGTTACTTTGAATGTCGTTTACAATATCATTTATGAAGATTATAAATAATAGGGGCCCTAATATAGAGCCCTGAGGGACACCGGCCTCTAGTGTAGCCCAGTTAGAAACTGCGCCTGGAAGTACTACACGTTGACGTCTTCCATTAAGATAATTTACAAACCAAGAGTGTAACTTTCCACGGATGCCAATAGCATTGAGTTTATGTAATAGACCCAGGTGCCAGACCTTATCGAAGGCTTTACTTATCCATATTAAATATATAACTGATAAAGCATGGAGTCGAATTAATATTATGCGCAAACTGAGATTTAAACTTGACCGCAAATCGCTTGAAATAATTTATACGTCATTCATTCGACCGCTATTAGAATATTCAGATGTAATATGGGATAATTGCACTCAAGCAGAAAAACGTGAACTTGACAAAATTCAAATCGAAGCAGCGCGAATTGCTTGTGGGTCATCGAAACTAGTATCTATAACCGAATTGCAAAAAGAAATTAACTGGGAACCGCTACAAGATCGACGCGACAAACACCAACTAATACTTTTTTACAAAATGCAAAACTCTCTTACCCCTCAGTATTTGACCGACCTGGTACCTCAACATGTCGGAGCTGCTACTAGGTACAATCTCCGTAATGCGAATGACTTGCGCACATCCGAATCTAGATCAACCCTTTACTATAATTCATTCCTACCTGCAGTTATTCGAAAATGGAATATATTACCAGAAGATGTAAAAAAATAGTGAATCGTTGAATATTTTTAAATCCAAGCTTAAAAGAGGCATGGTAAAAACACCATCGTACTTTTATATAGGACAACGTTATCTTCAAATACTCCACACGCGGTTAAGGACCAAATCGAGTGCGCTTAACGAACATCTTTACGCAAAAAACATCATCGAGTCTCCACTATGCTCGTGTGGAGATATTGAATCTAACTACCACTTCTTTTTCGTATGTCCTTATTATAACGCAATACGTACTACATTAATGAACTGTATCTCCGGAATAACTAGCGTTGTTGAGCTCAATATTTTGCTTTTCGGCAATACATATCTTGACGAAATTGAAAACTCTGAAATTTTTTTACATGTCCAACAATTTATAAAAGAATCCCGGAGATTTTCTTAACAATCCGGTTATGAGTAGTTGTTGTTACTTGATGTTCAAGTCCTTGCACCAACAATCCTTCGTCCTTATTTTTATTTTTACTCTTTTTTTTCGAAAACATTTGCATATTTACCATTCACATTTCCTATATCTGGCATAAACCATGTACTATTGTTCTTAACACACTGCCAATTATGTGTAAATATTACCATGAGGAGAGAAACTCTATAAGAATTATTTCTTCCGTTTCAATCCTCTTCTAATACTCATTGTATTCAGTATTTTGATATATTATGTATTTGCTAAAAGAAATAAATATGTTTAAATCAACTATGTGAGTTAAAATACCAATAAGTATATAAATTCACCGGGTTCGTAATCTAATACGTGTACTCTTAGTAGTATTATTTTGAGTAGAAGATGAATTCATTAATTATTTGAGGGTGTTATCCAATTATCTGAGTAGAAGGAATCCATTGTGTGTGCAACGTTTACCTCTATTGTAAAAATGTATAGACTGATTGGTCCTCGTCCTGCGTGTCTTCCGGGAGAGTTACGCTAATGAACCCAGTAGTCTGTCGGCGTTGTGTTGCCGCGGGCTCCTGTTGTCGTGGTATCATGGAACGAGCGACGTTATAAGTACTTTCCTGTGGATACTTAGGTTCGGTGTTCGAGCATGTGAACTCGGATCGATCGATATCTGCTCTAGCTTGATGGCTCAATAATTTGTATATTTCCGTTTCCACAGCTAATCGCTGACGTTCTATTTGAAGCCTTTCATTCTCGATCTCAAGCCTTCTCCTCTTTAGCTTTAACTTCTCTTCTTCTATTTTTAGAATGGTCATACCTTCTTCCGTTTTTTCAAATACTTGCAATCCCTTTGTAGTTCGCTTCTTTAAAGGAATTGACCTTTCCGTCGATGTAATGCTACATGCATCGGCTTCATAGCATGTTACATCTGGATAAGTTTGTGGTGATGTGCGTGGAGGTTGTATTTTCAGATCTTTGTTAGTTTCTTCTTTTCTCATTGTCGACTCCATCCCACCAGCAATCCTTCAAAGGCAGTTTGCCCGATCGTTGCAATGATGAGTTCTTCAAATTCAGTCAGCGGTTGAGCATCCGGGTCAGTGGACCCGCCGCCGGTCTTCCCTTGAGAAAGCTTTAGCTTTGTCGCCTTTATTGAAGATGACCAATCTGTCCATTTTTTTCTTAATTCATCTACACTTCTCTCGACAATTGAAACACTGTTGACTTTTGAACGAATATCATTCCACACCCGTTGCTTTTTTTCGTTAGATATAGTGTCACTAAATTTATCAAAAAGAACATATTTATTTTTATTTACCTCTTCAGCAAGCACTCGCAGCTCGTTTTCATCAAAATTACGTTTCCTCGATCTCTTTTTACTTTCGGCCATGTTTCTGTTTTCTGTTTTCGCGCCAAAAAATTGCGAATACACATCT
This sequence comes from Congeria kusceri, assembly GCA_027627225.1. Classification (NCBI taxonomy): domain Eukaryota; kingdom Metazoa; phylum Mollusca; class Bivalvia; order Myida; family Dreissenidae; genus Congeria; species Congeria kusceri. Next base: position 7,019,760 of record CM051034.1, on the reverse strand, counting down.
CCTCGTAAGCTAGGCTTACGTAAGGTAACGTTAAGAGACCGTTTGAGTTAGCGGTGTAGCGCGAACTTAGCGGCATCGTATATCGACCTTAAGGGACAACCTTAGCGCGTTACGTACGATAGGTTTGAGTTAGTAGGCCCAGACTGGTTTACTGATGAAATAAAGGCTATGTTATTTAAACGAGACTTGTGTCATAAAAATGGCGATTTTGCACAATACAAAATGTTGCGAAATCAAGTTACATCAAAAATAAAACATGAGAAGAAACATTTCTTTAATCAAGCTATTCAGAAAAATCAGACAGTTCATTTCAATGGAAAAATTTGAAAACAATTTCACATTTGGAGGAATCAAAGCATATCAAAATTCCAAAGAAACTTGTCATCGACAATTCTATAATGGTAAATAATGAAATTGACATTGTTAATGAATTGAATAAATACTTTATAAATATATCAGACATCATCAAGGAAAAATCATACTCAGAGTATTTTGCTAATTTAAAGGAAACTCTGGATAAGCAAATACACAAATATGACTACTGGCATTGATGGTGTTAGCGCAAGGATATTGAAACATTGTGGGATATTATAACTCCAGCTATTACATCAATTATTAATAACAGCATTTCATCTGGAGTATTCCCAGATTCACTAAAATTTGCTAGAGTTCTGCCAATATTAAAATCGGGCAACCCTGAATCACCTTGCAACTATCGTCCAATATCAATTTTGCCAACTATTTCAAAAATATATGAAAGGCATATTTCTACACAAATACATTCATATTTTGAACACATGAAAGTTATTCATTATGCTCAATCTGGTTTTAGAAAACATCACTCATGCCATACAGCTCTTATTAAACTAATAGACACATGGCTAAAAGAAATAGATAGTGGTAAATTGATTGGTTCGGTATTTTTAGACCTACGAAAGGCCTTTGACCTCGTAAACCATGACATTTTACTCAGAAAATTAAAACTGTATCACTTTTCACAACGTTCAATTATACTTTTCAATTCCTATTTAACTAACCGAAAACAAATTGTTAAAATTGGGAACATACAATCTGGAATGCTATCGACCAAATCTGGTGTTCCACAGGGGTCAATACTTGGGCCGTTACTATTTTTGTTATATATAAACGACATCGCATTTGTAAGCCCTAATATAAATATAGATCTATATGCTGACGATTCCACTTTACATGAATCTGGAATTGATACATCCGATATACAAACTAAACTGCAATTTAAACTTAATAATATAAATAAATGATGTTCACTTAATAAAATGTCATTGAATCCAGAAAAATCAAAATGTATGTTGATCGGGACTCGTCATAAAATAACCATTTCTAGTCCACTTAATATCAATATAAATGACTTAGAAAATGTATGTAGGAAGAAAATCTTAGGTATTTATGTTGATCAAACCTTGAATTGGCATGATCAAATAGATCACGTTTGTAAACAGCTGAACAGTAAAATTACATTATTAAAACACATCATATACCTTCTCAGTGATGAAATGAAAGAAATGTTTTATAATGCATACATTTTACATATTTTGACTACTGTTGTACTATTTGGGGAAAACCAAACAATTCGTATATAACAAGATTTTAGTACTACAAAAAAGAACAGGTAAAATAGTTCTTAATAAACATTCAAGGACTGCTTCTGTAGAACTTTTTAAAACATTACGTTGGATGAAATTTAATGACACAGTAAAATACCACACTGCTATACAAATATATAAAGCCGTTTGCAATTTGGTGCCATCATATATGAAGTTTAGTTTGTATATCGGATTTATTAACCTTTTCAAACAATGAATCCCACAATTTAAGGTCAGCTATGCACAAAGATCTTATTTTGCGAATGAAACCACGAACAAAATACTACAAAGATTCATACACAAACTATTGCATAATCGTATGGAACAATTTACCATTGGAATTAAGAAATAAATCTTCATTACCATCATTCAAACGAGCATATAAAACATATTTACTTGAACAAGTCAAATAGATGTAACACAAATATCACAATTATAATACTGATATAGATATATTTATTGAAAATTAGAAAATGTATATTGAAATTGATGTTGTTAGCAAATAATTATATTTGTTTTGTATATGGAGATTTAATTTTTTTTTAATGTAACTTTTTTATGAGTGTATCAATGCATTGTGCATAATTTCTATTTTCTATTGCTGTCTGTCGATGCTTTGTAATTGTTTTTTATTGAGAAAATTATTATTATTATTGTTATTATTATTATTAGTAGTATTATTAATATTATTATTATTATTGCCATTATCATTATTATTATCATTATTAAATGTACTGTGTGCTTGGTTTGTAATTATATGTTAAATGTAAATTTGGATGAATGTTTGAATGTGTATGAAGGCCATATGAAAATAAGGTATGTTTTTTGTCAGGACAATACTATGTCTTATATGTCACCTTCGTAAAATAAAGAGATTATTATTATTATTATTATTACTAAAACAAGTCGGTTGGCGTATAATACTACAACTTTTATCAATTATGGAGTGTTAATAACTTGGCAAAAGTGATAAGCATTATAAGAACGTGTGTCACATACAATAACTAGATCAAAGGTAAAAGTCACACTCAAGGGTCAAATATAAGAATGGAAACCATTTAGAATATCCAGAGCATAATTTTGACCGGCATTTAAGGATTTTCAAATTACTTTGCAAAACTTTGAAAAGTGATAAGTATTATGACATAGTACCTTAACCTTCTCAGAATGACTGAAAACATTTAATATAAAATACAATATAAAAGGACAGCTTTCCTTTTGCAAATAATTGGTATGCATATCGTCAAAGCTTTATCATGTAGAAAGAGCTGCATAGGTGAGGGGCATCCGTGCTGTTTAGACACATTTCTAAATTAACAATAATTTGGTTAACCAATTTTTGTTGGTTGTTAAATGCTTTTAATTGAGGGTTTCAGCCACTGTCTTTTAATACAGTCATTGAATATAAAAAGGCATATATATCCATCTTTGTGTTGTTGTTCCTGTCGACAGAGGCAAGACAGAAAACAAAACGGATAGCACAGCATCCGGCTATATCGCTCAGAATATTTTCTTTGGACTGTTTCAATTTTCAAAATAACATGTATTGGATGTTTGCGAGACAGGTACATTTGAAATTCTTAAATGACGCGAGGCTTGGTTTCAATAGACAAAGAAAATAATCAAGTTTGGGTTATATTTCTGCGATAATTATGGACGGAGTCTAATGTATTGAAAATATTTCTGGATAATTCACGGAAATGTTACAGTAACGTGCTTAACGTGATTAAACGCGCACTAGAAAACTTGTAACAAACTTACTGTTTCTATGTAATGTATTGAAAAAAAAGTGCGTATTAAATGCATAAACGTTATTGAACATTTAATTGTATTGTGTGTGTTACAATGTTACTTTCATTATAGCATCAATAACATGGCGTCATATTGGTCGTTGACTTTTATCAATGAATCGGATGCCGTTTGCTCAATTTTCATTAATAAAGCTAACGTCATATTGTTTGTTATTATTCATTGACGACACTGACACGTGCGTGTTAGAATCAAAATAATATTTTTTTTATACTTTGTTGTCGAATAACCCACGGTAAGAAGTATCAACATCATATAAAGAAATGTCCACATCATATAAAGATATATCAACATTATATTTAAAAAAATGTCCACATCATATATATAAATGTCCACATCATATAAAGAAATATCCACATCATATAAAGAAATATCCAAATCATATAAAGAAATGTCCACAGCATATACGGAAATGTCCACAGCATATAAAGAAATGTTCACAGCATATAAAGAAGTATCCACAGCATATAAAGAAATATCCACATTATATAAAGTAGTATCAACATGATATAAATAAATTTCCACATCATATAAAGAAATATCGATAGCATATAAAGAAATGTCGGCAGCATATAAAGAAGTGTCCACAACATATAAAGAAATGTCCACATCAAATAAAGACATATCCACATCATATAAATAAATGTCCACATCATATAAAGACGTATCCACATCATATAAAGATAAACCCACAGCATATAAAGAGGTATCCAGAGCATATAAAGAAATTTCCACAGCATATAAAGAAAAGACCACAGCAAATAAAAACATATCCACATCATATAAAGAAATGTCCAAATCATATAAAGAAATTCCCACATTATAATAAAGAAATGTCCACGTCATATAAAGAAAAGACCACAGCATATAAAGAAATTTCCACATCATATAAAGAAATGTCCACATCATATAAAGAAAAGACCACAGCATATAAAGACATATCCACATCATATAAAGAAATGTCCACATTATGTAAAGAAATGTCCACATCATATAAAGAAATTTCCACATCATAAAAAGAAATGTCCACATCATAAAAAAACGACACTGCATATAAAGACATATCCACATCATATAAAGAAATGTCCATTTCATATAAAGAAGTATCCACATCATATAAAGAAATGTCCACATGGAATAAAGAAATTTCCACAACATATAAAGGCATGTCCGCATCATATAAAGAATTATAAACCTCATACGATATCCACATCATATAAAGAAATGTCCTCATCATATAAAGAAATGTCCACATCATATAAAGAAGTATCCACATCATATAAAGAAGTATCCACATCATATAAAGAAGTATTCACATCATATAAAGAAGTAACCACATCATATAAAGAAATGTTGGCATCATATAAAGAAATGTCCTCACCATATAAAGAAAGATCCACAGCATATAAAGAAAGGTCCACATAATATAAAGTTGTATCCACATACCATACTAAAGAAAGATCATAATATAATAAAACTGTTCCATAGTGTGACATGTTTGCTTCGTCAATACAAATATATAGTATCTAGAATGGGTATTTCCCTTTTATCATACCACTATGCTGATATCGACCTGATACAAAGGTGCCTGATATATGTTTTTATATCAGGTCATTAGCGTTTATATCGGTCAATGTTTGGAGGTACGTCATATTACTCAAAATCCATTTCTAAAGTCAACATTTTCAGTAAAAATGAATCAGATTTAACGAAACAAACAAGTTGATACCAAGAACGTTTATAGTTTATTATTTTTAATCTTCATAAGTCACAAAACGTTAATTTTTAAGTATTCACATAAACCCGCACTTTGGTAGTGGTATGACGTCAGCAATGGAACAATAAATCATCTATCCACAGTTATTTCAATACATTTTAAACAAATGAACTAAAAGCACTACACAGAATCAGTTTATGTTGAGTCTCAAACATGTTTTGACCAAAAATTGAGCACGCTATAGTCCTTATTGAAACGATCTTCAAAATGTCAATTTCAATACACAACTCCAAAATCGTGCAAATGGCGTCTCAAAACAATTTGTCGATGCCTGTTCTTCGAGGAAATTGAGCGTTGCCATCCATTTCAGTTTGCGTTTCCAATATTATATGAATAGACGTGTGTGTAATCTATGTATTCGTAATGAAAACAGCTCATTTATCTTCACGAAATGTTAATAATAAGGTGTTATCCAGTCAACTTTTAGAAATCCATAACTACATGTACGTGATCGTGTAATGGCCGGCTCTTAGTTTTTAAATATGTAAAAAAAATCAGCTCATTTGGTGTAATTTTAAAGAGAAACGTGGTGTATTATCTATTGGTTACATGCACTGGTATGATAAATAGAAAAACAGGTTACTGCCTGGTCTTGTGTAATATATCAGGTTCGGCACGAATAAAATAACGGCTCGGCAAGCCTCGCCGTTATATTATTCTTAACCTCACCTGATATATTACACAAGACCAGGCAGTAACCTGTTATTCTCTATATCTCAACCAGGCTTATGATGTCAAGTACAATGCTGAATGACAGATCAGGGAGGATCTCGAAGTCAAGATTTCTGAAAACTTTAATGTGTTTGTTTATAGATTATAAGATCATCGTGCGTTTGAAATCATTTCGTTAAAGTGCATAATTTAGAAATACGTTAACTGTTTACATATTGGATTTATGTCGTTTATGAAAAAAATGAGGTTACAGATAAAATAAATCAAAGAACTAGAAAGCAGGTGCGGTTACAGGATTTTGATTAAAAGGGGCGGAAAATGTTCAGTACCTTCCAACCTATACATATGAGGCGTGTCGTGGGAAAATCGGGCTGAATGCATGTGCGTTAAGTGTCGTCTCGTATCAGCCTGTGCAGTCCGCACATGCTAATCCAGGACGGCACTTTCCGCATACAGCGGATTTATGTTAAGAAGAAACTTCCTTGAAACAGCCAATAACATTAAGCGGAAATTGTCGTTCTGGATTAGCCTGTACGGACTGCACAGGCTAATCCGGGACGACACTTTACACACATGCATTAAGCCCGGCATTCCCATGACACGCCTCATATATAAATATGTGTAAACCAATGGCAAGTTAATTGCCTGATATTATTAGTAAGCTGTTTGAAGAGATTCTAGACGTGTAATAGGCTATTGCGCAACATAACAAGATATGAAAGCTGATAAACTTTTTCATTACGTTTATAAAATCGAATCTTAGACGATGCGGGGTGGGGGGGGGGGGTGGCGTACGCCGCCTCCGCCCCCTCTAAAGCCGCCTATGGAAAGCACTCGGCGAGCGCAGACCGCCGCCACGGCAGGATCCGGATTGCCCTTATTCGTTTTATAGAATAGACCACTATGATGTGAAGGATCCGGATTGCCCTTATTCGTGTTATAGAATAGACCACTATGATGTGCTCTGTAGGATCATTTTGTTTACAAATCATATTCTTCACGCACCTCTTCTGCTATCTTTCGGCCTTACATGTTGCTAAGGTGCATACAGACAGACAGACGCCGGCAAGAACATAACATCCTTGGCGGACATAATTACCATCACTGATACCTGTATGTAGGTCATTCCATATGGTAAAATCAAGGGAAAACCCCGATGGAAGATGAAATTATCATTTCACGTTGGGTCGTGTGATATCGATCCAAAGTGAAATACTCAAATACTTGTTAACATTTGACCATTTCATTCTAGCCTTAAAGGAAGTTGGTTTTTTAAGAGTTAACTCCCTTCACCACAAAATTCACATGGAAGAACGGAACATCAGGGGAGACCACTGTGATGAGTTGGAATGATCACCAAACTGAGTCGCTTCCCATCAATGCATACCGATTGAAAATGCAAGTTTCAGTGTATAAGCAAACACCACATATTCTCTTCCTTTTTATATGCACGTGCTTGTGTTTTCCTTAATTTGAACACCCAATCTGCAATAAAGAAACACTTATTCTAACATGATACCCGCTAATATTTATATAGACAAAGAACACAATTATCGTTGTTAAACTACCCAATAATCAACGCAAAAAGTAGTCCCGATTCTGAGCGGAGCATAGCAAAACGTAGGTCTCATTACAATTGCAAAAATATTAGTTAAATCATGTTAGAATCGAAATAATTTTCGCACTATCGTTGTTTATCGGCCAATAAACAATACTTTGTCGTTATTATGCGTGGCTATTAACGCCCTCGTGCTTTAATTCATACGCATCAGAACCCCAAATCGTTGTTTTTAGGCCGATAAACAACGAAATATCGAAAATTATTTCTAAATAAAAACACGAAGGTTTCTTATTACAGGCAAGTGACCACGCAATTGCGAACATCATTTTAGAACATTCATTCATTAAAATTATACTGAATTGAAATAAATTTGTCTAAAACAACAATCTGAATAAGGCCAGAGTTTGTTGCTCTTTAGTTTCTCGGATCCGCCGACCCGATTTTTTTTCAAAATACAAAAAATGGTAACAAAACTAATTGTGTAAACTCATATAATAAACCAAAAATTGATAAAAATCCTTATAATTGTGGCGCGTCGTGAGAAAACCGGTCTTAATGCATGTGCGTAAAGTGTCGTCCCGGATTAGCCTGTGCAGTTTCCGCTTTTATGGTATTTTCTGTTTCAATGAAGTCTCTTCTAAAGATAAATCCACTGTAGGCGGAAAGTGCCGTCCTGGATTAGCCTGTGCGGACTGCACAGGCTAATCCGGGACGACACTTTACGCACAAGCATTAAGACCGGTTTTCCCACAACACGCCTAATATACCTTTCCACTGGTGTCGTATTATTTATGGATAGTGAAATTTTTAACTCACAGCTATCATGCAAAACCACAATGAAATATTTATTTAACTTAAATCATGTTGAGTTTTTAACGCATGTTTATATATAATAAACGTTGTCTTGAATATTTATAGTTGTTATTGTCATGTGTATTGTGAAAAAAAAAATTATAATTGTTTTGTTTGTTTGTTTTTTTAACTTTATTTCTGCCGACCGACTGGACGGTTTAGAAAAAAAAATCCGAGAAACTCAAAATAATAATCTCTAGCCTAAAGTTCACGATCTTTAATCTCTAGCCTAAAGTTCACGATCTTTAATCTCTAGCCTAAAGTTCACGATCTTTAATCTCTAGCCTAAAGTTCACGATCTTTAATCTCTAGCCTAAAGTTCACGATCTTCACCTAATGACTAGCGTAATTCAGATTTCAAAATCCTTAAATGAATAGCGTAATTCAGAGTTCAAAATCCTTAAATGAATAGCGTAATTCAGAGTTCAAAATCCTTAAATGAGTAGCGTAATTCAGAGTTCAAAATCCTTAAATTGTCTAAACTCATTATCGTGGTGGTATTCAAAACAAACTGACGTTTGACATACTTCTGTATTTACTTTATCGTTATATGAGTGTAATCGGCTTTGCTTTTCAGAGGAAAATACTGAGTTATTTTCATGCGATCGTTCAATACGATTTGTCTCCCTTCAATATGCTGCGAAAGTACATGTTTATTGGATAAATTCGTGTCGTGAAGTTTGTATCGGCGCTTTATTTTAAACTGATGAACTGATAGAAAAGGCACAAAATTAACAAGTTATATTTATATTATGGTTTTTCTAGTTTAAAGTCATTTTTTTTTTTAGGTGTTGACGTAGACTCGAAATATGTTGTTTTTTTTCAGTTTAATGTCAATAACGAATACAACGCAGTGCATCCTATATATAGATATAGTGTCAAAGTCTGACACTGACAGTTTAGGCTATAAATAGGTGAAACTATCCCATAATTATGTTTGTATACATGTACTTCCGTCGTTTGCGTCTTCCACATCTATACATGTACGTTTTGCTGGTTAATATGGGTAAAAATGGGGGATAGGGAATAATAAGTTAATGTCATTATCAAATGAAACAAGCGATTTTTATCTAAATCTAAGCGATTTGGCCAAGGATCTAGGGGGCCCCCTTCTAAGTATATTACTGATCGCTGTTTTGAAGTTCCTGAAAAAAAAAACACAGATTTTCTCATGATTTTAAACGATGAATTTGATCGGCAATCGGTTAATAATGACAACTCTGATTTATTGTAACGGTAACATTTTAACAAGCAATGAAGAAGTGCAACTGAGATTTCTGATTTGCTGGGTGAAACAACACGAACAGCTCGGATTTTCAAGTTGAATGGAGTCTCAAACGTTCGAGAATAAAGTAAAACACATGTCTATGGGCAATAAAAAGTAATAGTGTTATTTGTTCGTCCACGGTGTTTCCGGCAACTTAAAAGGAGCGTTAAAAGGTCATACGTGTTTCAATTGGAGAACATACTTCAATTTTCAATCGAAGATATGAATGTTCATATCCTGTGGATCTCCAGCGCGTTATACCCACACAATTAAGGTTGGTATTTTTTTTACTTCATAGAACTGTTTGTTCTTTTCCAGCATTTGCCTGGATGGTGGCTCGGCCATGTCATGTCGAACGTAAAACTGGGAGGAAAAGTTCGCCCGGTACGGGGCACGACCGCCGGAACACTAGCACGATGTTCTCCCATAGGTGCTAACCAGTCGGATGGTTCTTACTCACGCACACTACGCGTCGTATCGAGAATTTAAAATATTTAGAAAATAGGACTATATGTTTTGTGAAAAATAAGTGCGCGTCGGAGCCCGTATTCACAAAGGTCCTTAATAGCGAAATATTAAGTAGTTTTCTTAAATTCATGAAATTCCTTAAGTCTCTGTCTGTTTCGTGTAAGGGTATTTTAACATTAAAAATTTTTAAAACTAGTAAATAGTGCTTACATATTTGGCTTTTGAACCTTTACAGTAGTAAACATATATCATAGCATTTCACAGAGAAAATTTGAAATTTTCAATTAAGTATAACTTAATTTGATATTACATTTCCCTTAGGAGCTTTATGAATACAGCCAGTCCCACAACTACAAACGTTCTTAAACTTAATCTTAGTCTTAATCTTAAATATTACTAGACCAATAGAAATCAAAGCTCAAATGTTACATGCATTCTCATTGGTCAATATTTTAAGTTTATACTAAGTTTGAGATTGAGAACTTTCGTAGTCGTGTGACCACGGCTGGGAAACAGTTTTATGTGTTTAAAAAGGTGTGTGATCTTTGACAGTCGTTGTTGAGAGTATTATTTTATATATCAGTCCCGTCCAAATGGAATTAGGGTCGTGGTGGTGATGGTTGTGATGATGATGATGATGATGATGATGATGATTATGATGAGAAACGAGGTGTCTTTGTCAGTTGTCGTGAGTTGTCAGTTGGCCGGACAAAAAGGTAGATAGACAGGTTTTTCTATATAAGTAGATCTTTTCAAAGTAACAAGTATTTCCTTTTACACTTTTGCTGATATATTGTCAAAATGTACACTTATTTTTCTGACCATTACTCAGATTATCTTGTCCCTAAGTTTGTGCATTCAACCGTTTAAATGATATTCAAATGTATATATTGCTGGTAACTTTTACGTTTGACTATGTCATATTTGTAATGTATTGTAATTTTAAATTGAATTTGGTAAAGATAAATGCGGCAGTGATTAGGTGTTTTGAAACAGTGATTTACAACTGTGAATATATCAGTTATCGGCACCAGTGATTGTGAACGGATATTTAAGAAAGTGTTTCCAATTATGATTGGATAATGTGATTGGCAACAATGATTGAAAATTTGTTTACAAATAACGATTACCAACAAATTTGCACACACACAAAAGCTTGACAACATACGTTTGTTACAGGGACATGTTCCAAATCGAATTTGCATTCGATCTAAGGGAAGTAAATCCTCCCACAAAATTAAAATCAGTAAGAGTTCCCGGTCTTGTTGCAAAAGCTCCACGTGGAGTTGTAATGGAAGATTTTGACACATGTTAGTGGAACAATTCGTGATTATTTGCCAGGTGTGTAGACATTGATTTATTATGTGTTATTGCATTTATTATTGTAAGTTATAAATTCATTATGGACAATTACTTGAGGTATGCCTTTTGAATAGTACTTTTACTTGCAAAACAGTGTGTGTGTGTTTTAATTGGTCGTGGCTTGTTTTATAAGTTTGTTCTCGCTGTACACATTGTAAACATTGTGTTTATATAATTATTTCGCAGATATCATTTACGTTTATCATCGTCATCATGATCATCGTCACAATCGTCATCAAGGTCCTCGTCATCACCTCGTCGTCATCATCATCATCATGACCGTATCCACCATCGCCACCACCACCATCATCATCATCATCATGACCGTATCCACCATCGCCACCATCACCATCATCATCATCATCATCATCATCACAATCGTCATTATTATCATCATTATCATCGTCGTCGTCGTTTTCATCGTGGTAATCATCAACATTATTAATAGTTTTTGTATAAATATGATCTCTTTTTTTCAGATCCGGAATAGTGCTATGATTGGACATTCACAACAAGAGTTCAAGAGACATAATCCAAAGCAACATGCTTTGGATTACTGTAATTAATTACCCACACCAATCTCCGACCATTTGCACAATTAAAATATGAATTGAGCAGTGTTTAAAAGAAACAATGACAACGGTGATTGAAAATAGTGATTGGTACACTTTGACGACAGAGATTGGAATAATGATTGCTAAAAGTGATTTAACGCGGATTTTGACCTCAGCAATTTGTCGGTGTGATTTGAAATAGTGATTTGGAGGTGTAGTAATAAAATGTTGCGAGCAGTCCTTTACACAAGTGGTTGGAAAGCGTGATTAAAAACTGATTTGCAATGGTGATTTCCAACATGAGAACGTGTGATTGAAACCGTGATTTGAAACAGGGATGATTAGAAATATTCATTTGCTTTGTGATTGAACAAGAACGCGATTGACAACTGTGATTTGCAACTTTCAAAATGTGATTTCACAATGACACAGATCATGATAAATAAACAACAAGCGTATATTAACTTACCTAAATAGTGTGAACAGTTGAGCACAGACTGGCAACAGTGACTCGAAATTTCTAACAATGACTGGTCTCAGAGATATCAATGTGAGAGATATCAATGTGACTTGTGTCAGAGATATCAATGTGACATGTGTCAGAGATATCAATGTGACTTGTGTCAGAGATATCAATGTAACTTGTGTCAGAGATATCAATGTGACTTGTCTCAGAGATATCAATGTGACTTGTCTCAGAGATATCAATGTGACTTGTCTCAGAGATATCAATGTGACTTGTCTCAGAGATATCAATGTGATTGGTCTCAGAGATATCAATGTGACTTGTCTCAGAGATATCAATGTGACTGGTCTCAGAGATATCAATGTGACTGGTCTCAGAGATATCAATGTGACTTGTCTCAGAGATATCAATGTGACTGGTCTCAGAGATATCAATGTGACTGGTCTCAGAGATATCAATGTGACTTGTCTCAGAGATATCAATGTGACTGGTCTCAGAGATATCAATGTGACTGGTCTCAGAGATATCAATGTGACTGGTCTCAGAGATATCAATGTGACTTGTCTCAGAGATATCAATGTGACTGGTCTCAGAGATATCAATGTGACTGGTCTCAGAGATATCAATGTGACTGGTCTCAGAGATATCAATGTGACTGGTCTCAGAGATATCAATGTGACTTGTCTCAGAGATATCAGTGTGACTTGTCTCAGAGATATCAATGTGATTGGTCTCAGAGATATCAATGTGACTGGTCTCAGAGATATCTATGTGACTTGTCTCAGAGATATCAATGTGACTTGTCTCAGAGATATCAATGTGACTGGTCTCAGAGATATCAATGTGACTGGTCTCAGAGATATCAATGTGACTGGTCTCAGAGATATCAATGTGACTGGTCTCAGAGATATCAATGTGACTTGTCTCAGAGATATCAGTGTGACTTGTCTCAGAGATATCAATGTGATTGGTCTCAGAGATATCAATGTGACTGGTCTCAGAGATATCAATGTGACTTGTCTCAGAGATATCAATGTGATTGGTCTCAGACATATCAATGTGATTGGTCTCAGAGATATCAATGTGACTTGTCTCAGAGATATCAATGTGATTGGTCTCAGAGATATCAATGTGATTGGTCTCAGAGATATCAATGTGACTGGTCTCAGAGATATCAATGTGATTGGTCTCAGAGATATCAATGTGACTGGTCTCAGAGATATCAATGTGATTGGTCTCAGAGATATCAATGTGACTGGTCTCAGAGATATCAATGTGACTGGTCTCAGAGATATCAATGTGACTGGTCTCAGAGATATCAATGTGATTGGTCTCAGAGATATCAATGTGACTTGTCTCAGAGATATCAATGTGACTTGTCTCAGAGATATCAATGTGATTGGTCTCAGAGATATCAATGTGACTTGTCTCAGAGATATCAATGTGACTGGTCTCAGAGATATCAATGTGACTGGTCTCAGAGATATCAATGTGACTTGTCTCAGAGATATCAATGTGACTGGTCTCAGAGATATCAATGTGACTGGTCTCAGAGATATCAATGTGACTTGTCTCAGAGATATCAATGTGACTGGTCTCAGAGATATCAATGTGACTGGTCTCAGAGATATCAATGTGACTGGTCTCAGAGATATCAATGTGACTTGTCTCAGAGATATCAATGTGACTGGTCTCAGAGATATCAATGTGACTGGTCTCAGAGATATCAATGTGACTGGTCTCAGAGATATCAATGTGACTGGTCTCAGAGATATCAATGTGACTTGTCTCAGAGATATCAGTGTGACTTGTCTCAGAGATATCAATGTGACTGGTCTCAGAGATATCAATGTGACTGGTCTCAGAGATATCAATGTGATTGGTCTCAGAGATATCAATGTGACTGGTCTCAGAGATATCAATGTGATTGGTCTCAGAGATATCAATGTGACTGGTCTCAGAGATATCAATGTGACTGGTCTCAGAGATATCAATGTGACTGGTCTCAGAGATATCAATGTGATTGGTCTCAGAGATATCAATGTGATTGGTCTCAGAGATATCAATGTGACTGGTCTCAGAGATATCAATGTGACTGGTCTCAGAGATATCAATGTGATTGGTCTCAGAGATATCAATGTGACTGGTCTCAGAGATATCAATGTGACTTGTCTCAGAGATATCAATGTGACTGGTCTCAGAGATATCAATGTGACTTGTCTCAGAGATATCAATGTGATTGGTCTCAGAGATATCAATGTGACTGGTCTCAGAGATATCAGTGTGACTTGTCTCAGAGATGTCAATGTGACTTGTGTCAGAGATATCAATGTGACTGGTCTCAGAGATATCAATGTGACTTGTCTCAGAGATATCAATGTGACTTGTGTCAGAGATATCAATGTGACTTGTCTCAGAGATATCAATGTGACTGGTCTCAGAGATATCAATGTGATTGGTCTCAGAGATATCATTGTGATTGGTCTCAGAGATATCAATGTGACTTGTGTCAGAGATATCAATGTGATTGGTCTCAGAGATATCAATGTGACTGGTCTCAGAGATATCAATGTGACTTGTCTCAGAGATATCAATGTGACTTGTGTCAGATATATCAATGTGACTGGTCTCAGAGATATCAATGTGACTGGTCTCAGAGATGTCAATGTGACTGGTCTCAGAGATATCAATGTGATTGGTATCAGAGATATCAATGTGATTGGTCTCAGAGATATCAATGTGACTTGTCTCAGAGATATCAATGTGATTGGTCTCAGAGATATCAATGTGACTTGTCTCAGAGATATCAATGTGATTGGTCTCAGAGATATCAATGTGACTGGTCTCAGAGATATCAATGTGACTTGTCTCAGAGATATCAATGTGACTTGTCTCAGAGATATCAATGTGATTTTACGGCGAATTTCAACGAGATCTACAACTCGCATTTTGAATGTTGCCACAAACGATTGGTGAGTCATATTTTGAATAATTTTTCATCCAGTTTTGTAGCTCGAAGTAAATAACCTGACACTGACATTTATGCATGAATTGATAAATAAACATTACTTTAGTTATCGTTTTGCAGATGTGCTATTTTGATATTTTTCTCTGAAACAACTATGATAATATTTACTACGATACATTAATAAATACGAGAAACTTCATAAGACGTGCATTATCTGAACCGATTATAAACAAAGAAAGTACTTCAAGTGTTAAAGTATCTATGCATATAGAATACAAGAGTATCACGTTATTTTATGTTGAACTATACTTTCATAAATTATAATTTACTCCGTTTCGATCGAAATTTGCTGCCAAGTTGACCTGGTATTTATAAGGCATCGTATAAGCAAAAAAGCAAAATTCTGTGATTCTGACCCGACCACAGAACCGAATATCCTGCAATCTCAAAACCCTTTTTTTTTCGGAATGTCAAATATAAGCTAAGAAGTTGTAAGTAATCAGTAACTAAGAAGTTGTAAACTTGTTTTACTTTGTGATCTTCTCGAGTTCGTACCATATACGAATTTATCGTATATTATATATAATAATGGTTTTACATCGGGCGTTTATAGCGTGTAAATGTTTTGATAACATTGTATTGTCTTGCATGCAAAAACAGTTTGATGCCTGAGGCATTTTTAGCTCGACTTTTCGAAGAAAAAAAGTCGAGCTATTGTCGTCGCCATGTCGTCTGCGTCAGAGTCTGCATCAGCATCTGCGTCAGTTAAGTTTTTTGGTTAAGTTTATCGGTAAAGTTTTTTTTGTCAGATTCCATTTCTCAAAAACTATCTACGGTATCCATTTGAAACGTTCAATACTTGTTTACTATCAAATGGGTACTCCATTACAACAAGGCAGTTAAACATGTGATTTGTATTTCCAGAGTTATCTGCCCTTGTTTGGACTTACAACTTATTTTGACAATTTTTTGGTCATTATAAAATTTCTCAATGACTATGACAGACATTAAATTGAAACTCAAGGTACGTATTTATGGTGCGGGCACCATTCTACAAACAAAAGGAGGTAACTCTTTTAAGGATTTTGTTTGAGTTATTACCTTTTTTGCGAGTTACCATTTTTCTTTTAGCAAATTTCTCAATACCTATATGAGGTATTGACTTAAAACTCAAAGTACTTAATCACAGTGATGAACTTATTCTGCAGACAAGAGGAGGTAACTCTATCAAGGACTTTGCTTGAGTAATTGCCATTTTTTCAACTTAGAAATTCCGCTTTAGGTCAAATTTCACAATATTTATAAGAGGTATTGACTTGAAACACAAAATACTTGATCACAGTTATGAACGCATTCTGTAGACAAGATGAGGTAACTATATCAATGATTTTGGTGGAGTTATTGCCCTTTTTCAACTTAGAAATTTGTGCTTTATGTCAAATTTCTTAATATCTATTAGAGGTATTGACTTGAAATTCAACATACTTTATGACAGTGATAAACTTATTATATAAACAAAAGCTCATAGTACTATCAAATATGATAAAGTCGAGCGTCCAGCACCCGTAGGCGGTGCTCTTGTTTTCTGTGACGCACTTGCAATCAGCTAGTTAAATGAAATCATTGTAATGCATTTTTGTCACCACTCATTTCCAGTGAATTCTTTTTAGAAATTCAGGAATATAACAAGGTGGTTGCCAGATTATTATCACTTATATTTAATTTACAAAGAAACGGCATTCTTTATGTATAAATGTATTACTATAACTGTATATGACAGCAAATAACTAAAGCAAGTATTTAGAAAGTATTTTCGTGTAATGATGGTTTTATTGTGAATTGATATTAAATAGAATAGTCAGTTAAACAGTGTGCTGTTTATAATTTGTGGTGTACATAGACTAAACAAAGCGCATTGCTTTGACACCGTTTTCGAATTACGTGCACGGGTTTCCGTGCTCATGTTGAGTGTACATGTTTATGGTGATTAGGTGGAGAAAAAAAATCTGGGGCCGTATTTCAGAAACATCTTAATTTAACTCTTGTCCTTACCCGTAAAATCGTCATTTTCTTAACCACATTTTATGTGTATATGGAATTCTGTTAACGTATCACAAATCATCAATGTATTATTACTACAATTAACAGTTATGTTTTCCTACTGTCTGGTGTAATAGCGTATTACTGGCGACTAGATGATAGGCGACTGACACCGACCCGTATTCAATATCTTTTAGTCTGACACGTGACGCAGGCCCATACTATTGAAAACACTGTATTAGGTATCTATTGGTGAAATACTGCCTTTATGTTGACAGCAAAATACTTTCTACACTCAGGATAGTATTGGTTTTTAAAAAGCAATTCAAATTTGCAAATATTCGAATAGCGTTTTAACTATTCGAATGGTAATCATTCAATCGAATATTCGATTGGTTTTGCCATCCCTATTTCTTAGTATTATTATTACCATTTCTTAGTATTATTATTACCGTTATTTTACTTAATTGTACATGGCTTCACAGATTTTATGTAGTTAATAAAACCGTACAAAAACGGAACTTACGTGAACATATTTTAAGGTAAACTTACGATGTTTATGGAATGTGGACCCTGGGCTTGCTCCTTTTGTAGTACCGGTTTATATTTTGTCCTCTAATCAAAATTGTGACAAATCAATGGTCTGCGGGATATCAGTTATGTTTTTATTTTATTTTGTATATATACCACTCGTGACGCTTTGAATATGTTATGTGTGCGTTTTCTTTTAAAGTACATGTTGATAATCAAATGTATTATGGGTTAACTTGTTTATAAGAGAACCTTACTTTCTAGAACGGCCATACTTCACATCTATATTTATACAGTTTTAATATGGACATTCTTATACGGATATTGCTATTTTTTTTCTCGAAAATCACAAAAATGTAATGATTTATAGGCAAAAAAAAACTTTCAGGGTCGGCGGAAAAAATTAGGTGTGTGTGTGGGTGGGTGGGGGGGGGGGGGGGGGTCGGGTAAGCGGAAACAAACAACTTTTTTTACGCCTGGTGCAAATAAAATCTCATAAAGATATGGTACCAATAGGACAATGTGACGTAAGACATTAAATTCAAATTGAACGGTAAAATATAATTTTTTAACATGTATGATATTTCCTTTAATCTTAATCCTTTAATCTGTGTGTGTGCGTGTGTGTGTGTGTGGTGTGTGTGGTGTGTGTGTGTGTGTGGTGTGTGTGTGTGTGTGGTGTGGTGTGGTGTGTGTGGTGTGTGTGTGTGTGTGTGTGTGTGTGTGTGTGGTGTGTGTGTGCGTGTGTGTGTGTGTGTGTGTGCGTGCGTGCGTGCGTGCGTTCGTTCGTTCGTTCGTGTGTGCGTGTGTTCTTGTGTGTGCGTGTGTGTGTGTGTGTTTTGAAACGACGAACGTATTTAAGCATTACGTTACATCTCTAAAAGTTTCAACCTTGCTGACATAGTTACTTCAATGATTTGGTTTATATTGCATTTCGTTGTGTCTAGTTTGAATGTTTGCATTCAACAGTTCATTAAGCGGACATGGCATCTCGTTGTGCCAAGTTGGACTTTTTTTTACAGTATACATAAGGCGCGTCGTGGGAAAACCGGACTTAATGCATGTGCGTTCAACCTTGCTGACATAGTTACTTCAATGATTTGGTTTATATTGCATTTCGTTGTGTCTAGTTTGAATGTTTGCATTCAACAGTTCATTAAGCGGACATGGCATCTCGTTAAGGCGCGTACTTAATGCATGTGCGTAAAGTGTCGTCCCGGATTAGCCTGTGCAGTCCGCACAGGCTAATCCAGGACGGCACTTTTCGCCTACAGTGGATTTATGTTTAGAAGAGTCTTTCTTGCAACAGAAAATACCATAAAAGCGGAAAGTGCCGTCCCGGATTAGCCTGTGCGAACTGCACAGGCTGATCCGGGACGACACTACGCACATGCATTAAGTCCGGTTTTCCCACGACGCGCCTCATATGTTTCTTAGCTGACTTTTCATATCGTTGTTCACATAAAGTGTGTATGTGCAATCTTACAACAGATATAGTGGCATAAATACAATTAACCAAATAAAGTTAATAAACATATATATTTCTATTTAAAATGGAAAAAAAAAGTTAAGAACAACATTGCATTTTAAACGCACAATAAGCTATTTTTTTTATCACCAAATAGTTCTCGTCTGTACAGACGAAATCTAAAATACATGTATATACGTTGACAGTTGGTTTAGGTTACATAACATTAACAAACGATGCAAAAACTCGACACAACGTCATTTGGACGCAACGTCACTTTTATCTACTTTTTTGACAATAATTGATGTGAAAGATCGTACATATACACTTTAACGACTTATTGCATGTTTCATTATATTAGCGTATTTCAGTTGTGAAAAGTCGGACTGAAATATCCGCGAGGTTCTTTGTTCACATAGCATATCGTTCGTTGTGTCTAGTCAAACTATGAACTGCCCAAAGTGTACTTTGCTGACTTCACATAGCGTTCGTTGTGCCTAGTCGAACTCCGTACTGTGCACGGGCTTCGTTTCCGACTGGGCGTCGAGTGGGGCGTCATTCATGAGTGCACACTGCACCTCCACTTGCTGGTTCTTCCATGACACGTTCTTGCACACACCACGTGACTCGATCACCGCCACGACGTCATCAATCTCGCTTCCCGGAACTGGCACGTTTTCAAACCTAACCAAACCGTCCTCTACGTGCTTCTCGGTAAATAGACACCTGAGATTTGTTATCCAGTATGTTTTGACTGTCTTATCGTCCTTGGTTCGCCGAATGGAGACCGGAAGTGAACCTTTCGGCAACGAGATGGTCGTAGTGACAACGAACTCCATTACCGAAGGTTCTTCGTAGACGTATAGTGTGGCCCGCGCAGTGTTCCAAGCGGGCACCGTGATTTCTGTCTCAATGTTCCAAGTAAGAGTCTCAGTGAATTCTTCCCCTTTTGTGTCGGTCACGGACAGGGATCCGTTTACGCCTCCGCCGACCTTGACCACCCCAGCGAGGTCGATTTCGAGGTGAGCTTCGCTGCCTACAAAACATGGACATAGACACATATTAAGACTGCCGCCGCCCTGTTGCTACTTTAACTGATACTCTATTAATACTGTTGTTGCTACTGTTACTATCGATTTTTCTGCTAATGTTATTTTCCTCTTAACTGTCTATCGGCCAATAAACAACGATTTGGAGTTCTGATTGGTAGGAATCAAACCACAAGAGCGTTAGTCCGAGTTGTTTAATAGCCACGCATCAGAACGACAAAGAGGTGTTTATTTGCCGAAAAATAATGTTGATCAGAAAATTATTTCGATTCTGACATGATTTGACATATATTTTTGCAGCTGTAATTGGAACTACTTTTTACTATGCTCTGTTAAGAATTGGGACGACTTTTTGCGTTGCATATTGGGTAGTTTAACAACGAAAATGTTGTTCTTAGTCTAAAGAAAAAATAGCGAGTATCATGTTACAATACTAGTATTAGATATATTATAATATTGATTTTGCCAAATTGTGGATGGTAAACAAAAACAATGCAATCGACAACAATTCATTCCAAGTGTATTTTAGGAAACGGCAATAAAAAATTTAATTACCATTAGTAAATAATCTATAATTTAAAATAAAAACAATCTAATGTGAACATGGTACGTGTTCTTTTTTCGGTCACGTGATACTTGTCGGAGACAGATGCTGTTATAGAAACCAGTCAAATCTGAGCGCGAGAGATGTTTACATGTTCTACATACCTATGGTGTAGTTTTCTTGCAGCTCAATTCTAGTTGTGGCAGTTGTCGCTCTTTCCGTAGAAAACGTGTATGTTTGTGGTGTATTCGACTTATTATCGTATTTTGAAAAGTATAGTTCCGTTCTGTCTTTGTCCACTGAACGTATCGTAGCGCGTTCTTTAGTCGTAGTCACGTGAGAAAAGTCCACAAATCCCCAGCGAATGTCAAAATAATACTTTTGTCGTCTGTGAAACATCCTCTTCAAGAAACCAAGGTCTTGGCTGAAGCAATCCCAGACATATTTCTCCACTAGTTCTTGAAGATCGAGTTGAAAATCCTTGCCTTCCATTACTCCTCCTGCAAAAGCGTGCAATAAAATTTAGTTTCCACCAGTTGTTTACAAATTGTGCAAACTTAAAATAAGCAGAATATTTGAAACCCTAGTCAGTTTGTTTTACTGTGTAAATACTATCAGTAATGCAATGAAACATTTCCCGTCCGGTATCAAAATATTTGGACGCAACGTATAGAATCGTACTTAAATACAAGCCAGAAAGGCTTAGCCATAAGAAGCTTTTGCCCGCTTGGATAAATCAAGATACATTTGTCCATTATTGTACATATACAAAAAATGTTATCAATGGTTTAAGTGGTTTCGTTTTTAAGGTGACTATTATACCTGCCGCTGTATTCATTACTCTGTCTATCACACAATGGATTGGAATGTTTCACAAATGTGTTAAATAATTATCGCACGACTCATTACTCTGTCTGTCACACAATGGATGGGAATGTTTCACAAATGTGTTAAATAATTATCGCACGACTCATTACTCTGTCACACAATGGATTGGAATGTTTCACAAATGTGTTAAATAATTATCGCACGACTTATCGGCAAAACACACAAACGCAAATTGTTTGTAACCATTGTGTCGGTAGGAATAGTAAGATTTATTTTGTGCATTTTAACTACAAATTGTGTCTGTTTGTTATAATTATATTTTTCTTTTTCGCAGAATTGAGATATTCATTTAAAAGCTGAAATTGAAATTAAAGAAATTAATGCTTATTTAATTATATATGATCCATCGATGGCTATTTTAAAAGATAAATCTGCATCATTAATGAATCTCCGTTCGAATCCTCTTCAAACGTGCATATGTATTACTGAAATGTTGTATGTTTCGCTAATATAAGCCAATTTGAAATAAATATGTTTAAACCAATCTCCGTTAGAGTCGAACTAATGTTCGCATTATCGCTGTTTATTGGTGAATAAACAACTCTTTGTCGTTCTGATGCGTGGCTATTAAACCACTCCGGCTAACGCTCTCGTGGTTTAATTCCTACGTATCAGAACTCCAAATCGTTGTTTACTGGCTGATAAACAACGATAAATCGAAAATTATTTCTTTAATTAAAGACGAAATACTATATACATATTATCTAATATACTTAACATGTTTAACTCCAAACAAGAAACACAAGCAGTGCTATTATGTCCTATGACCTCTATGTTCTAGACTGTTATGCTTATTCTTAACAGAGGCAAGGTGATTATCGACTAATCATAATTTTCCTTGATTATTTACAAATAGTCTACTAAATTGAACATAATTGTCTAACGTTATATTAACTACGCTATTTTATATGAACAATACATTTCACTCACCTATCCTCGAACAGTCTTATCTTTAGGTCAATTGCTAAAAATGGCACGCTTGACAATGAAATTTAACTGTGGTTACACACAACTATAATAATTGTCATCTTCACTGCGGTCGGTATATATATATATATAGTGACCTAACTTTAACGTGAAAATTCGAAATTTCTTTCACGCGATTTTCCACGGGAGATTTTCAGTTCATATTTTGTGACGTTTTTGTCTACTTTAGACCCGCCCGATTTAGCCCCGACGTTTGTTAGAGCCTCGTTATTCCGCAGAACAGCATTTGGCAATATTAGGGCAATATGGAATGTTAATGCCGTTGTTTGTATTCTGTATCATGCGTGTCCACTCACCCGTGCATTATTGTTTTCTTGATGTTCAAAACTATGGAATTGAGTTTGAATAATAAGTGGAAATCCCAGTTATTTACCCCTGTCCATAGTTTTTGAAGATATTCGCACTCAGGTAGGAGATGGAGTGGATACTGGATCTTTTTGGCGATTCAAAATCGCGACTATAAAGTTCATGCTTTAGATAGGACAACCTGGGTTGTAAACACAAAATCAACACAATAAAAAAATACCATTACCATCAGTAGAATTCCCAATTATTTAGGCCATTTGTTTTTTTTTATTTATTGGTTCTCGGACATTTTTGGAAAACTGTCCGGTTGTGCGGTTGGAGGAGGGAACAAGAAATGTCGTTTAAAAAGACAATCGGCGTAGAAATTAATATTGAGATGTCATTTTTTTGCCCTAAATATAATACAAGAGGACCAAGCTGTGACTTAACGGACCCCATATGTTTCGTTCCCTACTAAGGAGACTTCTCGGACCCCAGATTTTCCGGTCCCTACTAAGGAGACTTCTCGGACACTAGATTTTTCGGACACTATAAGAAAACGTATGGCCCCCAAAATTAATTTGAGATAAACTCAATAATTATTAATATCTGTACCGTGAATAAACCGATCATATACCGTCCCAAGTTTTCACCAGTGATACATGAATAAGCTAAATACTAGTAATTTATGTAAACATAATTGATACAAGAATTAGACCATATGGCAATATTTACACTGCGCACTAACATTCCGTGTGCTGTTCTGCTTTGTTAGACTGTCTGTGCAAAGTATGTTTATACAACGATGGCTCAGAGCACAAGTATATGCTATATAACTGGTATACGACATAGACTTAGCATAGTTTTGCGCTGACCCATCGACAAGATACTGCAATTCTGACGCTGAAAATGTAAACAAAAAAGGGCCAAACATAAACGACCTATTTTTTTTCTCAGTATACGTAAACCCGTTTCCAATTAAATATACACTTGTTTACCTTAATTAGATCTACATACCAATATTCATATTGGTATTTCATAATTTTTAGTAAATTGTCCCATTTAGGCCCTTTGAGTAGGCATGGTCACTTTGAATATTACTTAATATACAAAGTGTGTGTGTACAGAACGTCACCTTTCTTTTATCAATTTTAAAACAACTACAACACTGCATTCATAAGATTGTAAATTTGTCATTTTTATTGACGACGAATTCATTTCATCAAAATATACAACAAACAGCCTGCATATATTTTGCTAGAATTCATTATAGCTAATCATATAATTTCATAATTATGTGTGGAAAAGACAGGGTTCGTTGTGGAAAAAAGTGTTTATATAAATCTAACATTCCTAAATTGCAAGGCTTTCTTTTATGAACAGCTGCGTTTATTCATGGGGGCTACTGTCTATGTAAAACCTGCCGTCCACTAGAAGGATTCCTGAAAACCAAATTGGTAACATTGGGATGTTTCGGCATATCTTCGCGATGATCTGGAACCCGTCCGTGTTCTTCTTTAACAATTCTAGATCCTTCTTGGCACTTCGGGACCTAATCGGGATCGAAAAAACTTCGTCATCCAAATTTTAAATGTCATCCCAAGCTTTAAGGGCGTTACGGAATCTGGTGAATTGTTTTTCAATGCAAGGCATTGGACGCTGGAGTATGTCATCTAACATCCTAAAGTACTTTCTTTTCTGTGTCAAGTGCAATGCCAAGGCAAGCATGACGTCAATTTCAGCTTTGATTTAAAACTAAGTGCAAGGTGATTGCTTTTAATATCTATGGTGTCCTATTAGCATCTGATAACCAGATTGTAATTCGGCATCGTTTATATACCCCGAGTCTCAAATCGGCAACATTTCAGCATTCTATCCACAACAAATAGGCAACTCTTCAGCATGTTCTGCAATGTTACCGCAACCTCTCCGCACGATCGGGAAATATTCGGGAGCGAATTCCTAAACTGTCGGCATTCTTCCGCTCCGCCCATTTTATCCCGAAAGGTCCCCGAAACTAGCAATGTTTTATCGGCAACCCTCTCGCAACGCATTGGGGCTGTAGTGGACGGCAGCCTTAAAGGCAAAAATGTTGCCTTAACAGCTTCCCAGACAATATGTAGCAAAATGTGCTGGACTGCCCTTCTAATATCCTATGCAGTAAACAAAGTTCAATGTATAAATCGTAAATATGCATAACAGGTTATATAGAAAGCTTGGGTTATGTTTACTAGACTAAAAAAATAGCATAAAAGTGCATTCGAGTAGAACAGTTGTGCATTGTATGTAAATCAGTGTATGGAAATTGACGTATCGACGATTTTTTTTTAAAATAACAAATTCCTATAAACTTACAGTCTGACAATAATAATAAAATACACATTTTCAATTCAAGAAATTCGAATTATTATTTGTATTTAGCACTTGCGCAATTCTGCTGAGTATATGTACCCACAGTTATATTTAACATATTCGTCACTGGCTGACTAAATAATCTCATTTTATACTATCGTATACTATTTAGAAACACATTTTAAATGCATGTAACAAACTACATTAATTTTATATATTCGAAAAAAAAAAGATACATTGTTCCTAATCCATGTTTCTTTTCAAACCGGTCTTGTCGACCTCGCAAAGCTCAAACGATCAAAGGTCACATATAAGAAGTATTTGTGTTCGGGTCATTTATTGTATCAAAGCAAAAACGATCAAAGGTCAAATATAAGAAATATTTGTGTTCGGGTCATGTATTGTATCAAAGCAAAAACGATCAAGGGTCACATATAAGAAATATTTGTGTTCGGGTCATGTATTGTATCAAAGCTCAAAAGATCAAAGGTCACATATAAGAAATATTTGTGCTCGGGTCATGTATTGTATCAAAGCTCAAAAGATCAAAGGTCACATACAAGAAATATTTGTGTTCGGGTCATGTTTTGTACCTACAAACAGGGTGTCTGCTATAACTTTGAACAAAGTTCTCACCATCTGGAGAGGATGTGTCCCAGGCAAGAACAATGTCTGTGAATCCAAGGTCAAATATAGCAATGAAGGTTTTGAAGGATACATACATTTGTCCGACATGGAATGATTTTGAAATACATTGTCTCGAGAGCGGATAAACATTATTATGAGACACACTCAAGGACCAGGTCTGTAGCTGAAAGTTCAATGTCATTTTTCATTGTCGAAGGTCAAAATTATTGTCCGGGACATGCATTGTATTCTTCTTTTTTGTGCATTTTAAAGCCCATTTTTTTCTCTTATGCAGGTCATTTTGTCAATCAAAACATTGTTCTGTGTCAAAGCAATGCGACTGCAAACCTTTTCATCTGTGTCTGTAGTTGGGCTTATTAATCATCGTTAGTCATATGTCTAGTTTAATTATTGAAAGTCACAGATCACACGTGTGGCATGTTTTAAAGGGAATTATTTACATACTTTCGTGTGTTTTTTTTGAAAATAATGCTGTTCAATTGTCTTAACCACACAAACTAAAGCATCTCAACTAAACAACCCTAATATTTGTTCAGGAAAAATAAAAATAAAATGAGGGGAAATATTGGCCATTCGGGGTTATATGAATTTACGATTTTTTTTTTATCTTTGCGTCAGTGATGAGCGTGTTTCCCCCCCCCCCCCCAAAAAAAAAAGACTATCAACGAAACGCTTCAAACTAGTTGTTATTTCAAATGGTGTTTATTCATAAAGGGCACATACAATATTTAAAAAAAATATATGTGTTGAGTCAAGAGTATGATTTTCATATTTATATACTTCTCATTTTGGCATCTGTGACACATGTTACTAAAAGTGTAAATTTGTCAATCTGTAATACACTCTTTGTCCCTTCAGGTTCATTAAACTTCTTTGTTGTTTTTTCTTTCACCACAGACAGACGCTCATATCTTCAAAGTTTCAGTCTGTTAATGACAGACAATACAATTTACCACAAAAACTAGGCACGTGACCAGGGTGCTATGATTTGACTTATAATAATAAGCAAACAATCTAATGTTATAATATTTATTACGGTGCTCCGTTAGAGATATCGTTATTTCGCACTGTTGACATATGGATATAGAAGCGCGAAAACGCGAGAACACGATACGACAGCGTGAAATCACGATGCATGGTCTCTATACTAATTTTCCCTTCATTGCATCGTATTCTCGCGCGGTCGCATCATGTCTTCGCTACGTCGCATCGTGTTGTCGCCCCATCGCATCGCGATTTACCTCCTTCGTATCGTGTACTCGCGTTTTCGCGCTTGTATATAATAATAAACTAATAGGTCGGAAGTGCCAAACAACCATTGGCTCACCGTTCCTTCTTGCAGTTTTGTCGGTAGATCTATTGATTTGACTTCTACTGTTTAAAAATATGTTATGAATTCTTCTGACAGTTATATATGAACCGTATATAAATAAGCTGGCGCATTGTTCAATGGAATTGCGCATTTTGATATCTATATGTAAACGTGCTAATTATCATTCCAGGTCCAACGGCCACAAAGCTTCGTAGTGAAAAATATTTAAACAATTCTTAAATTCATAAAATACATTTCGTCTGTCACTCTGCGGTTATTTCATGTATAGATCTTTTTACGTTAAATTGTTTTAAAATTGTAAATATTGCTAGATGATAGGCGACTGACACCGACCCGTATTCAATATCTTTTAGTCTGACACGTGACGCAGGCCCATACTATTGAAAACACTGTATTAGGTATCTATTGGTGAAATACTGCCTTTATGTTGACAGCAAAATACTTTCTACACTCAGGATAGTATTGGTTTTTAAAAAGCAATTCAAATTTGCAAATATTCGAATAGCGTTTTAACTATTCGAATGGTAATCATTCAATCGAATATTCGATTGGTTTTGCCATCCCTATTTCTTAGTATTATTATTACCATTTCTTAGTATTATTATTACCGTTATTTTACTTAATTGTACATGGCTTCACAGATTTTATGTAGTTAATAAAACCGTACAAAAACGGAACTTACGTGAACATATTTTAAGGTAAACTTACGATGTTTATGGAATGTGGACCCTGGGCTTGCTCCTTTTGTAGTACCGGTTTATATTTTGTCCTCTAATCAAAATTGTGACAAATCAATGGTCTGCGGGATATCAGTTATGTTTTTATTTTATTTTGTATATATACCACTCGTGACGCTTTGAATATGTTATGTGTGCGTTTTCTTTTAAAGTACATGTTGATAATCAAATGTATTATGGGTTAACTTGTTTATATGAGAACCTTACTTTCTAGAACGGCCATACTTCACATCTATATTTATACAGTTTTAATATGGACATTCTTATACGGATATTGCTATTTTTTTTCTCGAAAATCACAAAAATGTAATGATTTATAGGCAAAAAAAAACTTTCAGGGTCGGCGGAAAAAATTAGGTGTGTGTGTGGGTGGGTGGGGGGGGGGGGGGGTCGGGTAAGCGGAAACAAACAACTTTTTTTACGCCTGGTGCAAATAAAATCTCATAAAGATATGGTACCAATAGGACAATGTGACGAGAGACATTAAATTCAAATTGAACGGTAAAATATAATTTTTTAACATGTATGATATTTACTTTAATCTTAATCCTTTAATCTGTGTGTGTGCGTGCGTGTGTGTGTGTGTGGTGTGTGTGGTGTGTGTGTGTGTGTGGTGTGTGTGTGTGTGTGTGTGTGTGTGTGTGTGTGTGTGTGTGTGTGTGTGTGTGGTCTGGTGTGGTGTGTGTGGTGTGTGTGTGTGTGTGTGTGTGGTGTGTGTGTGTGTGTGTGCGTGTGTGTGTGTGTGTGTGTGTGTGTGTGTGTGCGTGCGTGCGTTCGTTCGTTCGTTCGTTCGTTCGTGTGTGCGTGTGTTCTTGTGTGTGCGTGTGTGTGTGTGTGTTTTGAAACGACGAACGTATTTAAGCATTACGTTACATCTCTAAAAGTTTCAACCTTGCTGACATAGTTACTTCAATGATTTGGTTTATATTGCATTTCGTTGTGTCTAGTTTGAATGTTTGCATTCAACAGTTCATTAAGCGGACATGGCATCTCGTTGTGCCAAGTTGGACTTTTTTTTTACAGTATACATAAGGCGCGTCGTGGGAAAACCGGACTTAATGCATTTGCGTTCAACCTTGCTGACATAGTTACTTCAATGATTTGGTTTATATTGCATTTCGTTGTGTCTAGTTTGAATGTTTGCATTCAACAGTTCATTAAGCGGACATGGCATCTCGTTAAGGCGCGTACTTAATGCATGTGCGTAAAGTGTCGTCCCGGATTAGCCTGTGCAGTCCGCACAGGCTAATCCAGGACGGCACTTTTCGCCTACAGTGGATTTATGTTTAGAAGAGTCTTTCTTGCAACAGAAAATACCATAAAAGCGGAAAGTGCCGTCCCGGATTAGCCTGTGCGAACTGCACAGGCTGATCCGGGACGACACTACGCACATGCATTAAGTCCGGTTTTCCCACGACGCGCCTCATATGTTTCTTAGCTGACTTTTCATATCGTTGTTCACATAAAGTGTGTATGTGCAATCTTACAACAGATATAGTGGCATAAATACAATTAACCAAATAAAGTTAATAAACATATATATTTCTATTTAAAATGGAAAAAAAAAGTTAAGAACAACATTGCATTTTAAACGCACAATAAGCTATTTTTTTTATCACCAAATAGTTCTCGTCTGTACAGACGAAATCTAAAATACATGTATATACGTTGACAGTTGGTTTAGGTTACACAACATTAACAAACGATGCAAAAACTCGACACAACGTCATTTGGACGCAACGTCACTTTTATCTACTTTTTTGACAATAATTGATGTGAAAGATCGTACATATACACTTTAACGACTTATTGCATGTTTCATTATATTAGCGTATTTCAGTTGTGAAAAGTCGGACTGAAATATCCGCGAGGTTCTTTGTTCACATAGCATATCGTTCGTTGTGTCTAGTCAAACTATGAACTGCCCAAAGTGTACTTTGCTGACTTCACATAGCGTTCGTTGTGCCTAGTCGAACTCCGTACTGTGCACGGGCTTCGTTTCCGACTGGGCGTCGAGTGGGGCGTCATTCATGAGTGCACACTGCACCTCCACTTGCTGGTTCTTCCATGACACGTTCTTGCACACACCACGTGACTCGATCACCGCCACGACGTCATCAATCTCGCTTCCCGGAACTGGCACGTTTTCAAACCTAACCAAACCGTCCTCTACGTGCTTCTCGGTAAATAGACACCTGAGATTTGTTATCCAGTATGTTTTGACTGTCTTATCGTCCTTGGTTCGCCGAATGGAGACCGGAAGTGAACCTTTCGGCAACGAGATGGTCGTAGTGACAACGAACTCCATTACCGAAGGTTCTTCGTAGACGTATAGTGTGGCCCGCGCAGTGTTCCAAGCGGGCACCGTGATTTCTGTCTCAATGTTCCAAGTAAGAGTCTCAGTGAATTCTTCCCCTTTTGTGTCGGTCACGGACAGGGATCCGTTTACGCCTCCGCCGACCTTGACCACCCCAGCGAGGTCGATTTCGAGGTGAGCTTCGCTGCCTACAAAACATGGACATAGACACATATTAAGACTGCCGCCGCCCTGTTGCTACTTTAACTGATACTCTATTAATACTGTTGTTGCTACTGTTACTATCGATTTTTCTGCTAATGTTATTTTCCTCTTAACTGTCTATCGGCCAATAAACAACGATTTGGAGTTCTGATTGGTAGGAATCAAACCACAAGAGCGTTAGTCCGAGTTGTTTAATAGCCACGCATCAGAACGACAAAGAGGTGTTTATTTGCCGAAAAATAATGTTGATCAGAAAATTATTTCGATTCTGACATGATTTGACATATATTTTTGCAGCTGTAATTGGAACTACTTTTTACTATGCTCTGTTAAGAATTGGGACGACTTTTTGCGTTGCATATTGGGTAGTTTAACAACGAAAATGTTGTTCTTAGTCTAAAGAAAAAATAGCGGGTATCATGTTACAATACTAGTATTAGATATATTATAATATTGATTTTGCCAAATTGTGGATGGTAAACAAAAACAATGCAATCGACAACAATTCATTCCAAGTGTATTTTAGGAAACGGCAATAAAAAATTTAATTACCATTAGTAAATAATCTATAATTTAAAATAAAAACAATCTAATGTGAACATGGTACGTGTTCTTTTTTCGGTCACGTGATACTTGTCGGAGACAGATGCTGTTATAGAAACCAGTCAAATCTGAGCGCGAGAGATGTTTACATGTTCTACATACCTATGGTGTAGTTTTCTTGCAGCTCAATTCTAGTTGTGGCAGTTGTCGCTCTTTCCGTAGAAAACGTGTATGTTTGTGGTGTATTCGACTTATTATCGTATTTTGAAAAGTATAGTTCCGTTCTGTCTTTGTCCACTGAACGTATCGTAGCGCGTTCTTTAGTCGTAGTCACGTGAGAAAAGTCCACAAATCCCCAGCGAATGTCAAAATAATACTTTTGTCGTCTGTGAAACATCCTCTTCAAGAAACCAAGGTCTTGGCTGAAGCAATCCCAGACATATTTCTCCACTAGTTCTTGAAGATCGAGTTGAAAATCCTTGCCTTCCATTACTCCTCCTGCAAAAGCGTGCAATAAAATTTAGTTTCCACCAGTTGTTTACAAATTGTGCAAACTTAAAATAAGCAGAATATTTGAAACCCTAGTCAGTTTGTTTTACTGTGTAAATACTATCAGTAATGCAATGAAACATTTCCCGTCCGGTATCAAAATATTTGGACGCAACGTATAGAATCGTACTTAAATACAAGCCAGAAAGGCTTAGCCATAAGAAGCTTTTGCCCGCTTGGATAAATCAAGATACATTTGTCCATTATTGTACATATACAAAAAATGTTATCAATGGTTTAAGTGGTTTCGTTTTTAAGGTGACTATTATACCTGCCGCTGTATTCATTACTCTGTCTATCACACAATGGATTGGAATGTTTCACAAATGTGTTAAATAATTATCGCACGACTCATTACTCTGTCGGTCACACAATGGATGGGAATGTTTCACAAATGTGTTAAATAATTATCGCACGACTCATTACTCTGTCACACAATGGATTGGAATGTTTCACAAATGTGTTAAATAATTATCGCACGACTTATCGGCAAAACACACAAACGCAAATTGTTTGTAACCATTGTGTCGGTAAGAATAGTAAGATTTATTTTGTGCATTTTAACTACAAATTGTGTCTGTTTGTTATAATTATATTTTTCTTTTTCGCAGAATTGAGATATTCATTTAAAATCTGAAATTGAAATTAAAGAAATTAATGCTTATTTAATTATATATGATCCATCGATGGCTATTTTAAAAGATAAATCTGCATCATTAATGAATCTCCGTTCGAATCCTCTTCAAACGTGCATATGTATTACTGAAATGTTGTATGTTTCGCTAATATAAGCCAATTTGAAATAAATATGTTTAAACCAATCTCCGTTAGAGTCGAACTAATGTTCGCATTATCGCTGTTTATTGGTGAATAAACAACTCTTTGTCGTTCTGATGCGTGGCTATTAAACCACTCCGGCTAACGCTCTCGTGGTTTAATTCCTACGTATCAGAACTCCAAATCGTTGTTTACTGGCTGATAAACAACGATAAATCGAAAATTATTTCTTTAATTAAAGACGAAATACTATATACATATTATCTAATATACTTAACATGTTTAACTCCAAACAAGAAACACCAGCAGTGCTATTATGTCCTATGACCTCTATGTTCTAGACTGTTATGCTTATTCTTAACAGAGGCAAGGTGATTATCGACTAATCATAATTTTCCTTGATTATTTACAAATAGTCTACTAAATTGAACATAATTGTCTAACGTTATATTAACTACGCTATGTTATATGAACAATACATTTCACTCACATCCTCGAACAGTCTTATCTTTAGGTCAATTGCTAAAAATGGCACGCTTGACAATGAAATTTAACTGTGGTTACACACAACTATAATAATTGTCATCTTCACTGCGGTCGGTATATATATATATAGTGACCTAACTTTAACGTGAAAATTCGAAATTTCTTTCACGCGATTTTCCACGGGAGATTTTCAGTTCATATTTTGTGACGTTTTTGTCTACTTTAGACCCGCCCGATTTAGCCCCGACGTTTGTTAGAGCCTCGTTATTCCGCAGAACAGCATTTGGCAATATTAGGGCAATATGGAATGTTAATGCCGTTGTTTGTATTCTGTATCATGCGTGTCCACTCACCCGTGCATTATTGTTTTCTTGATGTTCAAAACTATGGAATTGAGTTTGAATAATAAGTGGAAATCCCAGTTGTTTCCCCTGTCCATAGTTTTTGAAGATATTCGCACTCAGGTAGGAGATGGAGTGGATACTGGATCTTTTTGGCGATTCAAAATCGCGACTATAAAGTTCATGCTTTAGATAGGACAATCTGGGTTGTAAACACAAAATCAACACAATAAAAAAATACCATTACCATCAGTAGAATTCCCAATTATTTAGGCCATTTGTTTTTTTTTATTTATTGGTTCTCGGACATTTTTGGAAAACTGTCCGGTTGTGCGGTTGGAGGAGGGAACAAGAAATGTCGTTTAAAAAGACAATCGGCGTAGAAATTAATATTGAGATGTCATTTTTTTGCCCTAAATATAATACAAGAGGACCAAGCTGTGACTTAACGGACCCCATATGTTTCGTTCCCTACTAAGGAGACTTCTCGGACCCCAG
Source organism: Congeria kusceri (assembly GCA_027627225.1). Classification (NCBI taxonomy): domain Eukaryota; kingdom Metazoa; phylum Mollusca; class Bivalvia; order Myida; family Dreissenidae; genus Congeria; species Congeria kusceri. The sequence goes on along the minus strand of CM051034.1, from coordinate 6,985,805 downwards.
ATTTTCCGGTCCCTACTAAGGAGACTTCTCGGACACTAGATTTTTCGGACACTATAAGAAAACGTATGGCCCCCAAAATTAATTTGAGATAAACTCAATAATTATTAATATCTGTACCGTGAATAAACCGATCATATACCGTCCCAAGTTTTCACCAGTGATACATGAATAAGCTAAATACTAGTAATTTATGTAAACATAATTGATACAAGAATTAGACCATATGGCAATATTTACACTGCGCACTAACATTCCGTGTGCTGTTCTGCTTTGTTAGACTGTCTGTGCAAAGTATGTTTATACAACGATGGCTCAGAGCACAAGTATATGCTATATAACTGGTATACGACATAGACTTAGCATAGTTTTGCGCTGACCCATCGACAAGATACTGCAATTCTGACGCTGAAAATGTAAACAAAAAAGGGCCAAACATAAACGACCTATTTTTTTTCTCAGTATACGTAAACCCGTTTCCAATTAAATATACACTTGTTTACCTTAATTAGATCTACATACCAATATTCATATTGGTATTTCATAATTTTTAGTAAATTGTCCCATTTAGGCCCTTTGAGTAGGCATGGTCACTTTGAATATTACTTAATATACAAAGTGTGTGTGTACAGAACGTCACCTTTCTTTTATCAATTTTAAAACAACTACAACACTGCATTCATAAGATTGTAAATTTGTCATTTTTATTGACGACGAATTCATTTCATCAAAATATACAACAAACAGCCTGCATATATTTTGCTAGAATTCATTATAGCTAATCATATAATTTCATAATTATGTGTGGAAAAGACAGGGTTCGTTGTGGAAAAAAGTGTTTATATAAATCTAACATTCCTAAATTGCAAGGCTTTCTTTTATGAACAGCTGCGTTTATTCATGGGGGCTACTGTCTATGTAAAACCTGCCGTCCACTAGAAGGATTCCTGAAAACCAAATTGGTAACATTGGGATGTTTCGGCATATCTTCGCGATGATCTGGAACCCGTCCGTGTTCTTCTTTAACAATTCTAGATCCTTCTTGGCACTTCGGGACCTAATCGGGATCGAAAAAACTTCGTCATCCAAATTTTAAATGTCATCCCAAGCTTTAAGGGCGTTACGGAATCTGGTGAATTGTTTTTCAATGCAAGGCATTGGACGCTGGAGTATGTCATCTAACATCCTAAAGTACTTTCTTTTCTGTGTCAAGTGCAATGCCAAGGCAAGCATGACGTCAATTTCAGCTTTGATTTAAAACTAAGTGCAAGGTGATTGCTTTTAATATCTATGGTGTCCTATTAGCATCTGATAACCAGATTGTAATTCGGCATCGTTTATATACCCCGAGTCTCAAATCGGCAACATTTCAGCATTCTATCCACAACAAATAGGCAACTCTTCAGCATGTTCTGCAATGTTACCGCAACCTCTCCGCACGATCGGGAAATATTCGGGAGCGAATTCCTAAACTGTCGGCATTCTTCCGCTCCGCCCATTTTATCCCGAAAGGTCCCCGAAACTAGCAATGTTTTATCGGCAACCCTCTCGCAACGCATTGGGGCTGTAGTGGACGGCAGCCTTAAAGGCAAAAATGTTGCCTTAACAGCTTCCCAGACAATATTTAGCAAAATGTGCTGGACTGCCCTTCTAATATCCTATGCAGTAAACAAAGTTCAATGTATAAATCGTAAATATGCATAACAGGTTATATAGAAAGCTTGGGTTATGTTTACTAGACTAAAAAAATAGCATAAAAGTGCATTCGAGTAGAACAGTTGTGCATTGTATGTAAATCAGTGTATGGAAATTGACGTATCGACGATTTTTTTTTTAAATAACAAATTCCTATAAACTTACAGTCTGACAATAATAATAAAATACACATTTTCAATTCAAGAAATTCGAATTATTATTTGTATTTAGCACTTGTGCAATTCTGCTGAGTATATGTACCCACAGTTATATTTAACATATTCGTCACTGGCTGACTAAATAATCTCATTTTATACTATCGTATACTATTTAGAAACACATTTTAAATGCATGTAACAAACTACATTAATTTTATATATTCGAAAAAAAAAAGATACATTGTTCCTAATCCATGTTTCTTTTCAAACCGGTCTTGTCGACCTCGCACAGCTCAAACGATCAAAGGTCACATATAAGAAGTATTTGTGTTCGGGTCATTTATTGTATCAAAGCTCAAACGATCAAAGGTCAAATATAAGAAATATTTGTGTTCGGGTCATGTATTGTATCAAAGCAAAAACGATCAAGGGTCACATATAAGAAATATTTGTGTTCGGGTCATGTATTGTATCAAAGCTCAAAAGATCAAAGGTCACATATAAGAAATATTTGTGTTCGGGTCATGTATTGTATCAAAGCTCAAAAGATCAAAGGTCACATATAAGAAATATTTGTGTTCGGGTCATGTATTGTATCAAAGCTCAAAAGATCAAAGGTCACATATAAGAAATATTTGTGTTCGGGTCATGTTTTGTACCTACAAACAGGGTGTCTGCTATAACTTTGAACAAAGTTCTCACCATCTGGAGAGGATGTGTCCCAGGCAAGAACAATGTCTGTGAATCCAAGGTCAAATATAGCAATGAAGGTTTTGAAGGATACATACATTTGTCCGACATGGAATGATTTTGAAATACATTGTCTCGAGAGCGGATAAACATTATTATGAGACACACTCAAGGACCAGGTCTGTAGCTGAAAGTTCAATGTCATTTTTCATTGTCGAAGGTCAAAATTATTGTCCGGGACATGCATTGTATTCTTCTTTTTTGTTCATTTTAAAGCCCATTTTTTTCTCTTATGCAGGTCATTTTGTCAATCAAAACATTGTTCTGTGTCAAAGCAATGCGACTGCAAACCTTTTCATCTGTGTCTGTAGTTGGGCTTATTAATCATCGTTAGTCATATGTCTAGTTTAATTATTGAAAGTCACAGATCACACGTGTGGCATGTTTTAAAGGGAATTATTTACATACTTTCGTGTGTTTTTTTTGAAAATAATGCTGTTCAATTGTCTTAACCACACAAACTAAAGCATCTCAACTAAACAACCCTAATATTTGTTCAGGAAAAATAAAAATAAAATGAGGTGAAATATTGGCCATTCGGGGTTATATGAATTTACGATTTTTTTTTTTATCTTTGCGTCAGTGATGAGCGTGTTTCCCCCCCCCCCCCCAAAAAAAAAGGACTATCAACGAAACGCTTCAAACTAGTTGTTATTTCAAATGGTGTTTATTCATAAAGGGCACATACAATATTTAAAAAAACATATATGTGTTGAGTCAAGAGTATAATTTTCATATTTATGTACTTCTCATTTTGGCATCTGTGACACATGTTACTAAAAGTGTAAATTTGTCAATCTGTAATACACTCTTTGTCCCTTCAGGTTCATTAAACTTCTTTGTTGTTTTTTCTTTCACCACAGACAGACGCTCATATCTTCAAAGTTTCAGTCTGTTAATGACAGACAATACAATTTACCACAAAAACTAGGCACGTGACCAGGGTGCTATGATTTGACTTATAATAATAAGCAAATAATCTAATGTTATAATATTTATTACGGTGCTCCGTTAGAGATATCGTTATTTCGCACTGTTGACATATGGATATAGAAGCGCGAAAACGCGAGAACACGATACGACAGCGTGAAATCACGATGCATGGTCTCTATACTAATTTTCCCTTCATTGCATCGTATTCTCGCGCGGTCGCATCATGTCTTCGCTACGTCGCATCGTGTTGTCGCCCCATCGCATCGCGATTTACCTCCTTCGTATCGTGTACTCGCGTTTTCGCGCTTGTATATAATAATAAACTAATAGGTCGGAAGTGCCAAACAACCATTGGCTCACCGTTCCTTCTTGCAGTTTTGTCGGTAGATCTATTGATTTGACTTCTACTGTTTAAAAATATGTTATGAATTCTTCTGACAGTTATATATGAACCGTATATAAATAAGCTGGCGCATTGTTCAATGGAATTGCGCATTTTGATATCTATATGTAAACGTGCTAATTATCATTCCAGGTCCAACGGCCACAAAGCTTCGTAGTGAAAAATATTTAAACAATTCTTAAATTCATAAAATACATTTCGTCTGTCACTCTGCGGTTATTTCATGTATAGATCTTTTTACGTTAAATTGTTTTAAAATTGTAAATATTGCTCAGATGTTTCGTATTGAACATTTTTGAACAATATTTCGCACATTTCACATGGAAAAAAATAGATCTGAAACTTTCGCATAAGAACAATTTAAAGAGGGTATGTACGATCTCATCAAATTTTTATAGAAACATATGCAAGTAAAATTAAACCGATAAAACGGTGATGAATAACAAATTATAATAAAAGTTCAGAAGAACTGATATTCGAAAATCCTCGAAATTAGAGCTTTACACCGTTAAAATACTTTTTGTCTTCCAGTCGAAAACTCATTCATGTACATTAGACTTGACCAATATTGGGAAATCCCCGATATTTGTTGCGTGTTGACCTACATTCTGTGCAGATTGTTCATACGACACTTGGACACGTTTTTTGTTTCTGCCACAAATACGATAATGGTGTCGGTATTGGCGTATCTCTAGGAATAAATTTGTCGTTATAACGAAGTTCATTAAAAACCACATGATTTATTGGTACATATAACTCTGTATTTTTATTATGCCCCCCTTCGAAGAAGTGGGGGGTATATTGCTTTGCACCTGTCCGTCCGTTGGTCGGTCGGTCGGATGGTCGGTCTGTCCGTAGACCATTTCGTTTCCGCACGATATCAAGAGAATGCTTTGACCTACGATCATGAAAGTTGGTATGCTGGTTACTTGGGAGGAAATGAAGACGCCTATAAATTTTGAGGTCAACAGGTCAAAGGTCAAGGTCACCGTTGCTAAAAATAGAAAAACGGTTTCCGCTCAATATTTTGAGAACGCATCGAGATATATTAATGACACTTTATACATAGATACCTTATATTGAGACCTCTCTTGGGATTTCATATGAGGTGGGTGGGATCAAGGTCAAGGTCACTATTACTAAAATAGAAAAACGGTTTCTGCTCAATAACTTGAGAACGCATCGAGATATTTTAATGAAACTTCATACTTAGATACCATATATCGAGACCTCGCTTGGGATTGCATATTAAAAAAAATTCTTAACAATTGCACATATTCACAACTTGGCTGCAAGTCGGGTGGCATACATGTTTTACAAACATCTCTTGTTTTATTTTAACTTTGCTCGATCATATTCGTCCTCTCATTTGTGTTGTTCAAAATATGAAAAAAATGACATGTTGATATTAAAATCGTATATATCCCCTTTAAGTCAAGATTTTTCTAAGGAGCTTTGTTAATCCCGGCCTTGATATATACCAGCGTATGTCTGTAATATAGAAGCAGTCGGTCTGAACTTTTTAGTGCGCGCGTACTTTGTGTTCAAATGTCTTTGAATAAATATATGTGTAGACCTCTAAAATGTATACTCCATAGAGTAATTCTCATTTTTTGACGATACGCTTATTGTTATAGGAATATCAAAGATACCAAATAAAACAATGCAATGTTCATTTACAATCTTTATTCAATGACAAAAATAGTCATTTTTAATACATCTTTAATATGAAAATGGCACATCGAATTCACGTACATAATACATATAACACTAATAATTTTACATTTTTGACAATTTTGTCAACTTTTCACAACCAAGGATTTGTAAACAACTACAGTCAATGTTCTTCAAACAAGAACAGTACTAAAAGTTCACTTTTAGTTACAGTTTATGTACTTTTAGTCACACCAAATGTTATGGATTTGAGACAAATCTATACAAGTTTATGTACCTTAAGCAAATATACTGTTAACTGTACTTGAGACAGTCACAGTCTATACACTATTATAATTTATAATAATACCTCACATGAGTGCAAAATGCACTTATTCAAGTTATGTGCATTGAAATTCAATATACGGACGCATTTAAATTACTTACCGAAACGCACATGAAGTACAAATTGACGTTTTACATACAAACTATTTTGTCTCTGCATGGAAAATAACACACCGGGATGTACATCGTTTTTAGTAGAAAATACATGAATAAATATGTATGTATTAATTAGTATGTCTTATAATGATGTATTATATACAGAAAAACGTTTAACCGTCATACGGTCCTGAAAAAAAACATGAAAAATCGCACAGTGTGATAAAACACACGTTGTATGAATGATTTGTTGAACAAAACAACAACAATAGTTCTATATGTACACAAACGAATTATGACGTAATCATGGAATGCAAACAATGATGAAGAAAATATACAATGAAAGTATGAAATGGGAGCACGTATTATGTCGGTATTCACGTTCACAGATTGCTAAAGCCTCTGTGCTTAAATTTAAAGTTATCTTTGGTTTAAAATTTGGGTAAATCCCGTTATATTAGGTCAGAAAATCAGTAGAAAAAGACTTATTATAATTTAAGATATTAGTTAAAAATCAGTTAAAATCAGTTAAAAATTAACAGTAATCTTGAAGAATTTACACATTTTAAAACGTAGTATTAATCTTGTCTTGCCATAATGTGTAGGCCAATTCTGTTGAAGTAATATAAGTATTGTTGACCGCTTTGATTTCTTGATCAATTTCTATATTTTAGATCTTTTATTTTTTAACTATGAGACCTTAATATGTCAGTATATGTCCGATAATAATTATACACAAGTTATAAACTTGGGAACCGAGGTGGTTATATCACAGTGTTGCTTTTCACACATTTCACACGCTGTCTCGTCAGCACAACCGGCGACTCGGTACCTGACCGGAAGTTCTCGTCAGCATTTCCGGAGACTCACGAGCACCTAGCCAGAAGTCCGCGTCAGTACTTCCGGACACTCATGAGCATGTGCGAACCTGATTAGCACTTCCGGATGCTCACAAGCATCTGACCGGAAGGTCTAGGGGTGGGCCAGTAAGACAAGTCGCTGTCCTGAACTATGTTCACTGAACACGAGCGCGCGAACTCTACAGTGAACAGTTTCAGAATCATTTTTGCATACGCTTGACCCGGGCACACTCTGGCCCCGCCCCCAAACGGCAGGTACGCGAATGAGTCAGTATTGTTCAGCCATTGGTCAGGGTTGAAGGCCATGGGGTCATGAATCGCTGCGTCACGGTTGTGCGTTTCCCGGATACCGAATGACACGGACCAGCCCTTCGGAATCGTGTAACCCTGGAAACGAGATGGCGAGCTTATTTTAGCAGCAATTCAATAAAACGAGTGTTTTTCAAAGACTGTTTCTAATGACGAGAAAAAGAAGTATTGTCTTAAAATTGAATCTTGATACGTATGAGAGAAAAAAACAGAACTATTTTATAAGAAGATGTATTATTGCATATTACAGCATATACCGGATACAGGAGGTCTAAAACTTACATCGACTTCAAATTTTTCTAGGGCCGTCCGGAACGCCCCGCCGACAGGTGGCAGCACTCTAAGCGTCTCCTTGACAACCGCATCGACGTATTTCATCGGCTGTATGTCACGTGCGTAAATGACGTCATCCGTGTCCATGAGGTCGAGTGACCCAATTTCGCATCTCAATTTCTGGATGACGTCATCGTGTCTGGAAAGCTGATAAGCCAATGAAAATCCGGCTGAGGTCACAGTCTCCGCGCCGGAAAAAAGGAGGTCGATAATGGAATCCAGCAAGATGACGTTTTTGGTGACATCATCATCACCTGAGGTTGAGCAGAGGCCTTGTAGAACGGACGAGAATTCCTGGTCATTTTTGTTATTGTTTGCGGATAGCTTCAAAGATGATGCAATGATTTCACGCATGCGCTCTTTGGCTTTTGTTGCCTTCAAGCAAAAATAATTCCAAAATCAGAAACCATGAAAGTCATTTCATATTGTTACATTTTGAGTGTAAAGAAATGTCAATTCCATGATCACCGAGACTAAGGACATACATTAATCTTACATTTAATTTATGACTTTGTATAGGCTTACACAAAGCAACTCTTAACGATTACCAGTGCAATATATTTACATATGAATATTTTTGTAACACTGGAAAGCAGTGAAAATGCAAACTTTTGAAGCATTAATCTACATGTCATGTATATCTACTGTCGTCCCTCATTTACCTTATAAAAGCCGAAGCCCGGGATGTTCCAGGGCAGACAGAATACGTTGTTTGTAAAGACCTGGAGCTGCTCGGCCAGTTCCGCCACCGCCGAGTCGCTGATGTCAATGTTGATAAGAAACTTGGCTGCCAGGTTGACAAACAGCCGCCGGCACTCATGGTATAGGTCGATCGTCGGTGACTCCATCCACTCTTGGATGCGCTGGTTTATAGTCCGAGAGAGCGCCGGCGTGTGACTGCTAAAGAAGTCTGGGTTCTGAAATCAATATTGTTATTGTTAACATGGTATCGCCGCTCGAATACTAGCATGGGATTCCCAAATATCATTGAAGGTCACATGAAATTGTGTATTGCTTGGGCATTTATACGGGCTTCTGTTTCCGCCAGTTAAATGGACTCATCAAATTTTTATAGAAACATATGCAAGTAAAATTAAACCGATAAAACGGTGATGAATAACAAATTATAATAAAAGTTCAGAAGAACTGATATTCGAAAATCCTCGAAATTAGAGCTTTACACCGTTAAAATACTTTTTGTCTTCCAGTCGAAAACTCATTCATGTACATTAGACTTGACCAATATTGGGAAATCCCCGATATTTGTTGCGTGTTGACCTACATTCTGTGCAGATTGTTCATACGACACTTGGACACGTTTTTTGTTTCTGCCACAAATACGATAATGGTGTCGGTATTGGCGTATCTCTAGGAATAAATTTGTCGTTATAACGAAGTTCATTAAAAACCACATGATTTATTGGTACATATAACTCTGTATTTTTATTATGCCCCCCTTCGAAGAAGTGGGGGGTATATTGCTTTGCACCTGTCCGTCCGTTGGTCGGTCGGTCGGATGGTCGGTCTGTCCGTAGACCATTTCGTTTCCGCACGATATCAAGAGAATGCTTTGACCTACGATCATGAAAGTTGGTATGCTGGTTACTTGGGAGGAAATGAAGACGCCTATAAATTTTGAGGTCAACAGGTCAAAGGTCAAGGTCACCGTTGCTAAAAATAGAAAAACGGTTTCCGCTCAATATTTTGAGAACGCATCGAGATATATTAATGACACTTTATACATAGATACCTTATATTGAGACCTCTCTTGGGATTTCATATGAGGTGGGTGGGATCAAGGTCAAGGTCACTATTACTAAAATAGAAAAACGGTTTCTGCTCAATAACTTGAGAACGCATCGAGATATTTTAATGAAACTTCATACTTAGATACCATATATCGAGACCTCGCTTGGGATTGCATATTAAAAAAAATTCTTAACAATTGCACATATTCACAACTTGGCTGCAAGTCGGGTGGCATACATGTTTTACAAACATCTCTTGTTTTATTTTAACTTTGCTCGATCATATTCGTCCTCTCATTTGTGTTGTTCAAAATATGAAAAAAATGACATGTTGATATTAAAATCGTATATATCCCCTTTAAGTCAAGATTTTTCTAAGGAGCTTTGTTAATCCCGGCCTTGATATATACCAGCGTATGTCTGTAATATAGAAGCAGTCGGTCTGAACTTTTTAGTGCGCGCGTACTTTGTGTTCAAATGTCTTTGAATAAATATATGTGTAGACCTCTAAAATGTATACTCCATAGAGTAATTCTCATTTTTTGACGATACGCTTATTGTTATAGGAATATCAAAGATACCAAATAAAACAATGCAATGTTCATTTACAATCTTTATTCAATGACAAAAATAGTCATTTTTAATACATCTTTAATATGAAAATGGCACATCGAATTCACGTACATAATACATATAACACTAATAATTTTACATTTTTGACAATTTTGTCAACTTTTCACAACCAAGGATTTGTAAACAACTACAGTCAATGTTCTTCAAACAAGAACAGTACTAAAAGTTCACTTTTAGTTACAGTTTATGTACTTTTAGTCACACCAAATGTTATGGATTTGAGACAAATCTATACAAGTTTATGTACCTTAAGCAAATATACTGTTAACTGTACTTGAGACAGTCACAGTCTATACACTATTATAATTTATAATAATACCTCACATGAGTGCAAAATGCACTTATTCAAGTTATGTGCATTGAAATTCAATATACGGACGCATTTAAATTACTTACCGAAACGCACATGAAGTACAAATTGACGTTTTACATACAAACTATTTTGTCTCTGCATGGAAAATAACACACCGGGATGTACATCGTTTTTAGTAGAAAATACATGAATAAATATGTATGTATTAATTAGTATGTCTTATAATGATGTATTATATACAGAAAAACGTTTAACCGTCATACGGTCCTGAAAAAAAACATGAAAAATCGCACAGTGTGATAAAACACACGTTGTATGAATGATTTGTTGAACAAAACAACAACAATAGTTCTATATGTACACAAACGAATTATGACGTAATCATGGAATGCAAACAATGATGAAGAAAATATACAATGAAAGTATGAAATGGGAGCACGTATTATGTCGGTATTCACGTTCACAGATTGCTAAAGCCTCTGTGCTTAAATTTAAAGTTATCTTTGGTTTAAAATTTGGGTAAATCCCGTTATATTAGGTCAGAAAATCAGTAGAAAAAGACTTATTATAATTTAAGATATTAGTTAAAAATCAGTTAAAATCAGTTAAAAATTAACAGTAATCTTGAAGAATTTACACATTTTAAAACGTAGTATTAATCTTGTCTTGCCATAATGTGTAGGCCAATTCTGTTGAAGTAATATAAGTATTGTTGACCGCTTTGATTTCTTGATCAATTTCTATATTTTAGATCTTTTATTTTTTAACTATGAGACCTTAATATGTCAGTATATGTCCGATAATAATTATACACAAGTTATAAACTTGGGAACCGAGGTGGTTATATCACAGTGTTGCTTTTCACACATTTCACACGCTGTCTCGTCAGCACAACCGGCGACTCGGTACCTGACCGGAAGTTCTCGTCAGCATTTCCGGAGACTCACGAGCACCTAGCCAGAAGTCCGCGTCAGTACTTCCGGACACTCATGAGCATGTGCGAACCTGATTAGCACTTCCGGATGCTCACAAGCATCTGACCGGAAGGTCTAGGGGTGGGCCAGTAAGACAAGTCGCTGTCCTGAACTATGTTCACTGAACACGAGCGCGCGAACTCTACAGTGAACAGTTTCAGAATCATTTTTGCATACGCTTGACCCGGGCACACTCTGGCCCCGCCCCCAAACGGCAGGTACGCGAATGAGTCAGTATTGTTCAGCCATTGGTCAGGGTTGAAGGCCATGGGGTCATGAATCGCTGCGTCACGGTTGTGCGTTTCCCGGATACCGAATGACACGGACCAGCCCTTCGGAATCGTGTAACCCTGGAAACGAGATGGCGAGCTTATTTTAGCAGCAATTCAATAAAACGAGTGTTTTTCAAAGACTGTTTCTAATGACGAGAAAAAGAAGTATTGTCTTAAAATTGAATCTTGATACGTATGAGAGAAAAAAACAGAACTATTTTATAAGAAGATGTATTATTGCATATTACAGCATATACCGGATACAGGAGGTCTAAAACTTACATCGACTTCAAATTTTTCTAGGGCCGTCCGGAACGCCCCGCCGACAGGTGGCAGCACTCTAAGCGTCTCCTTGACAACCGCATCGACGTATTTCATCGGCTGTATGTCACGTGCGTAAATGACGTCATCCGTGTCCATGAGGTCGAGTGACCCAATTTCGCATCTCAATTTCTGGATGACGTCATCGTGTCTGGAAAGCTGATAAGCCAATGAAAATCCGGCTGAGGTCACAGTCTCCGCGCCGGAAAAAAGGAGGTCGATAATGGAATCCAGCAAGATGACGTTTTTGGTGACATCATCATCACCTGAGGTTGAGCAGAGGCCTTGTAGAACGGACGAGAATTCCTGGTCATTTTTGTTATTGTTTGCGGATAGCTTCAAAGATGATGCAATGATTTCACGCATGCGCTCTTTGGCTTTTGTTGCCTTCAAGCAAAAATAATTCCAAAATCAGAAACCATGAAAGTCATTTCATATTGTTACATTTTGAGTGTAAAGAAATGTCAATTCCATGATCACCGAGACTAAGGACATACATTAATCTTACATTTAATTTATGACTTTGTATAGGCTTACACAAAGCAACTCTTAACGATTACCAGTGCAATATATTTACATATGAATATTTTTGTAACACTGGAAAGCAGTGAAAATGCAAACTTTTGAAGCATTAATCTACATGTCATGTATATCTACTGTCGTCCCTCATTTACCTTATAAAAGCCGAAGCCCGGGATGTTCCAGGGCAGACAGAATACGTTGTTTGTAAAGACCTGGAGCTGCTCGGCCAGTTCCGCCACCGCCGAGTCGCTGATGTCAATGTTGATAAGAAACTTGGCTGCCAGGTTGACGAACAGCCGCCGGCACTCATGGTATAGGTCGATCGTCGGTGACTCCATCCACTCTTGGATGCGCTGGTTTATAGTCCGAGAGAGCGCCGGCGTGTGACTGCTAAAGAAGTCTGGGTTCTGAAATCAATATTGTTATTGTTAACATGGTATCGCCGCTCGAATACTAGCATGGGATTCCCAAATATCATTGAAGGTCACATGAAATTGTGTATTGCTTGGGCATTTATACGGGCTTCTGTTTCCGCCAGTTAAATGGACTCATCAAATTTTTATAGAAACATATGCAAGTAAAATTAAACCGATAAAACGGTGATGAATAACAAATTATAATAAAAGTTCAGAAGAACTGATATTCGAAAATCCTCGAAATTAGAGCTTTACACCGTTAAAATACTTTTTGTCTTCCAGTCGAAAACTCATTCATGTACATTAGACTTGACCAATATTGGGAAATCCCCGATATTTGTTGCGTGTTGACCTACATTCTGTGCAGATTGTTCATACGACACTTGGACACGTTTTTTGTTTCTGCCACAAATACGATAATGGTGTCGGTATTGGCGTATCTCTAGGAATAAATTTGTCGTTATAACGAAGTTCATTAAAAACCACATGATTTATTGGTACATATAACTCTGTATTTTTATTATGCCCCCCTTCGAAGAAGTGGGGGGTATATTGCTTTGCACCTGTCCGTCCGTTGGTCGGTCGGTCGGATGGTCGGTCTGTCCGTAGACCATTTCGTTTCCGCACGATATCAAGAGAATGCTTTGACCTACGATCATGAAAGTTGGTATGCTGGTTACTTGGGAGGAAATGAAGACGCCTATAAATTTTGAGGTCAACAGGTCAAAGGTCAAGGTCACCGTTGCTAAAAATAGAAAAACGGTTTCCGCTCAATATTTTGAGAACGCATCGAGATATATTAATGACACTTTATACATAGATACCTTATATTGAGACCTCTCTTGGGATTTCATATGAGGTGGGTGGGATCAAGGTCAAGGTCACTATTACTAAAATAGAAAAACGGTTTCTGCTCAATAACTTGAGAACGCATCGAGATATTTTAATGAAACTTCATACTTAGATACCATATATCGAGACCTCGCTTGGGATTGCATATTAAAAAAAATTCTTAACAATTGCACATATTCACAACTTGGCTGCAAGTCGGGTGGCATACATGTTTTACAAACATCTCTTGTTTTATTTTAACTTTGCTCGATCATATTCGTCCTCTCATTTGTGTTGTTCAAAATATGAAAAAAATGACATGTTGATATTAAAATCGTATATATCCCCTTTAAGTCAAGATTTTTCTAAGGAGCTTTGTTAATCCCGGCCTTGATATATACCAGCGTATGTCTGTAATATAGAAGCAGTCGGTCTGAACTTTTTAGTGCGCGCGTACTTTGTGTTCAAATGTCTTTGAATAAATATATGTGTAGACCTCTAAAATGTATACTCCATAGAGTAATTCTCATTTTTTGACGATACGCTTATTGTTATAGGAATATCAAAGATACCAAATAAAACAATGCAATGTTCATTTACAATCTTTATTCAATGACAAAAATAGTCATTTTTAATACATCTTTAATATGAAAATGGCACATCGAATTCACGTACATAATACATATAACACTAATAATTTTACATTTTTGACAATTTTGTCAACTTTTCACAACCAAGGATTTGTAAACAACTACAGTCAATGTTCTTCAAACAAGAACAGTACTAAAAGTTCACTTTTAGTTACAGTTTATGTACTTTTAGTCACACCAAATGTTATGGATTTGAGACAAATCTATACAAGTTTATGTACCTTAAGCAAATATACTGTTAACTGTACTTGAGACAGTCACAGTCTATACACTATTATAATTTATAATAATACCTCACATGAGTGCAAAATGCACTTATTCAAGTTATGTGCATTGAAATTCAATATACGGACGCATTTAAATTACTTACCGAAACGCACATGAAGTACAAATTGACGTTTTACATACAAACTATTTTGTCTCTGCATGGAAAATAACACACCGGGATGTACATCGTTTTTAGTAGAAAATACATGAATAAATATGTATGTATTAATTAGTATGTCTTATAATGATGTATTATATACAGAAAAACGTTTAACCGTCATACGGTCCTGAAAAAAAACATGAAAAATCGCACAGTGTGATAAAACACACGTTGTATGAATGATTTGTTGAACAAAACAACAACAATAGTTCTATATGTACACAAACGAATTATGACGTAATCATGGAATGCAAACAATGATGAAGAAAATATACAATGAAAGTATGAAATGGGAGCACGTATTATGTCGGTATTCACGTTCACAGATTGCTAAAGCCTCTGTGCTTAAATTTAAAGTTATCTTTGGTTTAAAATTTGGGTAAATCCCGTTATATTAGGTCAGAAAATCAGTAGAAAAAGACTTATTATAATTTAAGATATTAGTTAAAAATCAGTTAAAATCAGTTAAAAATTAACAGTAATCTTGAAGAATTTACACATTTTAAAACGTAGTATTAATCTTGTCTTGCCATAATGTGTAGGCCAATTCTGTTGAAGTAATATAAGTATTGTTGACCGCTTTGATTTCTTGATCAATTTCTATATTTTAGATCTTTTATTTTTTAACTATGAGACCTTAATATGTCAGTATATGTCCGATAATAATTATACACAAGTTATAAACTTGGGAACCGAGGTGGTTATATCACAGTGTTGCTTTTCACACATTTCACACGCTGTCTCGTCAGCACAACCGGCGACTCGGTACCTGACCGGAAGTTCTCGTCAGCATTTCCGGAGACTCACGAGCACCTAGCCAGAAGTCCGCGTCAGTACTTCCGGACACTCATGAGCATGTGCGAACCTGATTAGCACTTCCGGATGCTCACAAGCATCTGACCGGAAGGTCTAGGGGTGGGCCAGTAAGACAAGTCGCTGTCCTGAACTATGTTCACTGAACACGAGCGCGCGAACTCTACAGTGAACAGTTTCAGAATCATTTTTGCATACGCTTGACCCGGGCACACTCTGGCCCCGCCCCCAAACGGCAGGTACGCGAATGAGTCAGTATTGTTCAGCCATTGGTCAGGGTTGAAGGCCATGGGGTCATGAATCGCTGCGTCACGGTTGTGCGTTTCCCGGATACCGAATGACACGGACCAGCCCTTCGGAATCGTGTAACCCTGGAAACGAGATGGCGAGCTTATTTTAGCAGCAATTCAATAAAACGAGTGTTTTTCAAAGACTGTTTCTAATGACGAGAAAAAGAAGTATTGTCTTAAAATTGAATCTTGATACGTATGAGAGAAAAAAACAGAACTATTTTATAAGAAGATGTATTATTGCATATTACAGCATATACCGGATACAGGAGGTCTAAAACTTACATCGACTTCAAATTTTTCTAGGGCCGTCCGGAACGCCCCGCCGACAGGTGGCAGCACTCTAAGCGTCTCCTTGACAACCGCATCGACGTATTTCATCGGCTGTATGTCACGTGCGTAAATGACGTCATCCGTGTCCATGAGGTCGAGTGACCCAATTTCGCATCTCAATTTCTGGATGACGTCATCGTGTCTGGAAAGCTGATAAGCCAATGAAAATCCGGCTGAGGTCACAGTCTCCGCGCCGGAAAAAAGGAGGTCGATAATGGAATCCAGCAAGATGACGTTTTTGGTGACATCATCATCACCTGAGGTTGAGCAGAGGCCTTGTAGAACGGACGAGAATTCCTGGTCATTTTTGTTATTGTTTGCGGATAGCTTCAAAGATGATGCAATGATTTCACGCATGCGCTCTTTGGCTTTTGTTGCCTTCAAGCAAAAATAATTCCAAAATCAGAAACCATGAAAGTCATTTCATATTGTTACATTTTGAGTGTAAAGAAATGTCAATTCCATGATCACCGAGACTAAGGACATACATTAATCTTACATTTAATTTATGACTTTGTATAGGCTTACACAAAGCAACTCTTAACGATTACCAGTGCAATATATTTACATATGAATATTTTTGTAACACTGGAAAGCAGTGAAAATGCAAACTTTTGAAGCATTAATCTACATGTCATGTATATCTACTGTCGTCCCTCATTTACCTTATAAAAGCCGAAGCCCGGGATGTTCCAGGGCAGACAGAATACGTTGTTTGTAAAGACCTGGAGCTGCTCGGCCAGTTCCGCCACCGCCGAGTCGCTGATGTCAATGTTGATAAGAAACTTGGCTGCCAGGTTGACAAACAGCCGCCGGCACTCATGGTATAGGTCGATCGTCGGTGACTCCATCCACTCTTGGATGCGCTGGTTTATAGTCCGAGAGAGCGCCGGCGTGTGACTGCTAAAGAAGTCTGGGTTCTGAAATCAATATTGTTATTGTTAACATGGTATCGCCGCTCGAATACTAGCATGGGATTCCCAAATATCATTGAAGGTCACATGAAATTGTGTATTGCTTGGGCATTTATACGGGCTTCTGTTTCCGCCAGTTAAATGGACTCATCAAATTTTTATAGAAACATATGCAAGTAAAATTAAACCGATAAAACGGTGATGAATAACAAATTATAATAAAAGTTCAGAAGAACTGATATTCGAAAATCCTCGAAATTAGAGCTTTACACCGTTAAAATACTTTTTGTCTTCCAGTCGAAAACTCATTCATGTACATTAGACTTGACCAATATTGGGAAATCCCCGATATTTGTTGCGTGTTGACCTACATTCTGTGCAGATTGTTCATACGACACTTGGACACGTTTTTTGTTTCTGCCACAAATACGATAATGGTGTCGGTATTGGCGTATCTCTAGGAATAAATTTGTCGTTATAACGAAGTTCATTAAAAACCACATGATTTATTGGTACATATAACTCTGTATTTTTATTATGCCCCCCTTCGAAGAAGTGGGGGGTATATTGCTTTGCACCTGTCCGTCCGTTGGTCGGTCGGTCGGATGGTCGGTCTGTCCGTAGACCATTTCGTTTCCGCACGATATCAAGAGAATGCTTTGACCTACGATCATGAAAGTTGGTATGCTGGTTACTTGGGAGGAAATGAAGACGCCTATAAATTTTGAGGTCAACAGGTCAAAGGTCAAGGTCACCGTTGCTAAAAATAGAAAAACGGTTTCCGCTCAATATTTTGAGAACGCATCGAGATATATTAATGACACTTTATACATAGATACCTTATATTGAGACCTCTCTTGGGATTTCATATGAGGTGGGTGGGATCAAGGTCAAGGTCACTATTACTAAAATAGAAAAACGGTTTCTGCTCAATAACTTGAGAACGCATCGAGATATTTTAATGAAACTTCATACTTAGATACCATATATCGAGACCTCGCTTGGGATTGCATATTAAAAAAAATTCTTAACAATTGCACATATTCACAACTTGGCTGCAAGTCGGGTGGCATACATGTTTTACAAACATCTCTTGTTTTATTTTAACTTTGCTCGATCATATTCGTCCTCTCATTTGTGTTGTTCAAAATATGAAAAAAATGACATGTTGATATTAAAATCGTATATATCCCCTTTAAGTCAAGATTTTTCTAAGGAGCTTTGTTAATCCCGGCCTTGATATATACCAGCGTATGTCTGTAATATAGAAGCAGTCGGTCTGAACTTTTTAGTGCGCGCGTACTTTGTGTTCAAATGTCTTTGAATAAATATATGTGTAGACCTCTAAAATGTATACTCCATAGAGTAATTCTCATTTTTTGACGATACGCTTATTGTTATAGGAATATCAAAGATACCAAATAAAACAATGCAATGTTCATTTACAATCTTTATTCAATGACAAAAATAGTCATTTTTAATACATCTTTAATATGAAAATGGCACATCGAATTCACGTACATAATACATATAACACTAATAATTTTACATTTTTGACAATTTTGTCAACTTTTCACAACCAAGGATTTGTAAACAACTACAGTCAATGTTCTTCAAACAAGAACAGTACTAAAAGTTCACTTTTAGTTACAGTTTATGTACTTTTAGTCACACCAAATGTTATGGATTTGAGACAAATCTATACAAGTTTATGTACCTTAAGCAAATATACTGTTAACTGTACTTGAGACAGTCACAGTCTATACACTATTATAATTTATAATAATACCTCACATGAGTGCAAAATGCACTTATTCAAGTTATGTGCATTGAAATTCAATATACGGACGCATTTAAATTACTTACCGAAACGCACATGAAGTACAAATTGACGTTTTACATACAAACTATTTTGTCTCTGCATGGAAAATAACACACCGGGATGTACATCGTTTTTAGTAGAAAATACATGAATAAATATGTATGTATTAATTAGTATGTCTTATAATGATGTATTATATACAGAAAAACGTTTAACCGTCATACGGTCCTGAAAAAAAACATGAAAAATCGCACAGTGTGATAAAACACACGTTGTATGAATGATTTGTTGAACAAAACAACAACAATAGTTCTATATGTACACAAACGAATTATGACGTAATCATGGAATGCAAACAATGATGAAGAAAATATACAATGAAAGTATGAAATGGGAGCACGTATTATGTCGGTATTCACGTTCACAGATTGCTAAAGCCTCTGTGCTTAAATTTAAAGTTATCTTTGGTTTAAAATTTGGGTAAATCCCGTTATATTAGGTCAGAAAATCAGTAGAAAAAGACTTATTATAATTTAAGATATTAGTTAAAAATCAGTTAAAATCAGTTAAAAATTAACAGTAATCTTGAAGAATTTACACATTTTAAAACGTAGTATTAATCTTGTCTTGCCATAATGTGTAGGCCAATTCTGTTGAAGTAATATAAGTATTGTTGACCGCTTTGATTTCTTGATCAATTTCTATATTTTAGATCTTTTATTTTTTAACTATGAGACCTTAATATGTCAGTATATGTCCGATAATAATTATACACAAGTTATAAACTTGGGAACCGAGGTGGTTATATCACAGTGTTGCTTTTCACACATTTCACACGCTGTCTCGTCAGCACAACCGGCGACTCGGTACCTGACCGGAAGTTCTCGTCAGCATTTCCGGAGACTCACGAGCACCTAGCCAGAAGTCCGCGTCAGTACTTCCGGACACTCATGAGCATGTGCGAACCTGATTAGCACTTCCGGATGCTCACAAGCATCTGACCGGAAGGTCTAGGGGTGGGCCAGTAAGACAAGTCGCTGTCCTGAACTATGTTCACTGAACACGAGCGCGCGAACTCTACAGTGAACAGTTTCAGAATCATTTTTGCATACGCTTGACCCGGGCACACTCTGGCCCCGCCCCCAAACGGCAGGTACGCGAATGAGTCAGTATTGTTCAGCCATTGGTCAGGGTTGAAGGCCATGGGGTCATGAATCGCTGCGTCACGGTTGTGCGTTTCCCGGATACCGAATGACACGGACCAGCCCTTCGGAATCGTGTAACCCTGGAAACGAGATGGCGAGCTTATTTTAGCAGCAATTCAATAAAACGAGTGTTTTTCAAAGACTGTTTCTAATGACGAGAAAAAGAAGTATTGTCTTAAAATTGAATCTTGATACGTATGAGAGAAAAAAACAGAACTATTTTATAAGAAGATGTATTATTGCATATTACAGCATATACCGGATACAGGAGGTCTAAAACTTACATCGACTTCAAATTTTTCTAGGGCCGTCCGGAACGCCCCGCCGACAGGTGGCAGCACTCTAAGCGTCTCCTTGACAACCGCATCGACGTATTTCATCGGCTGTATGTCACGTGCGTAAATGACGTCATCCGTGTCCATGAGGTCGAGTGACCCAATTTCGCATCTCAATTTCTGGATGACGTCATCGTGTCTGGAAAGCTGATAAGCCAATGAAAATCCGGCTGAGGTCACAGTCTCCGCGCCGGAAAAAAGGAGGTCGATAATGGAATCCAGCAAGATGACGTTTTTGGTGACATCATCATCACCTGAGGTTGAGCAGAGGCCTTGTAGAACGGACGAGAATTCCTGGTCATTTTTGTTATTGTTTGCGGATAGCTTCAAAGATGATGCAATGATTTCACGCATGCGCTCTTTGGCTTTTGTTGCCTTCAAGCAAAAATAATTCCAAAATCAGAAACCATGAAAGTCATTTCATATTGTTACATTTTGAGTGTAAAGAAATGTCAATTCCATGATCACCGAGACTAAGGACATACATTAATCTTACATTTAATTTATGACTTTGTATAGGCTTACACAAAGCAACTCTTAACGATTACCAGTGCAATATATTTACATATGAATATTTTTGTAACACTGGAAAGCAGTGAAAATGCAAACTTTTGAAGCATTAATCTACATGTCATGTATATCTACTGTCGTCCCTCATTTACCTTATAAAAGCCGAAGCCCGGGATGTTCCAGGGCAGACAGAATACGTTGTTTGTAAAGACCTGGAGCTGCTCGGCCAGTTCCGCCACCGCCGAGTCGCTGATGTCAATGTTGATAAGAAACTTGGCTGCCAGGTTGACGAACAGCCGCCGGCACTCATGGTATAGGTCGATCGTCGGTGACTCCATCCACTCTTGGATGCGCTGGTTTATAGTCCGAGAGAGCGCCGGCGTGTGACTGCTAAAGAAGTCTGGGTTCTGAAATCAATATTGTTATTGTTAACATGGTATCGCCGCTCGAATACTAGCATGGGATTCCCAAATATCATTGAAGGTCACATGAAATTGTGTATTGCTTGGGCATTTATACGGGCTTCTGTTTCCGCCAGTTAAATGGACTCATCAAATTTTTATAGAAACATATGCAAGTAAAATTAAACCGATAAAACGGTGATGAATAACAAATTATAATAAAAGTTCAGAAGAACTGATATTCGAAAATCCTCGAAATTAGAGCTTTACACCGTTAAAATACTTTTTGTCTTCCAGTCGAAAACTCATTCATGTACATTAGACTTGACCAATATTGGGAAATCCCCGATATTTGTTGCGTGTTGACCTACATTCTGTGCAGATTGTTCATACGACACTTGGACACGTTTTTTGTTTCTGCCACAAATACGATAATGGTGTCGGTATTGGCGTATCTCTAGGAATAAATTTGTCGTTATAACGAAGTTCATTAAAAACCACATGATTTATTGGTACATATAACTCTGTATTTTTATTATGCCCCCCTTCGAAGAAGTGGGGGGTATATTGCTTTGCACCTGTCCGTCCGTTGGTCGGTCGGTCGGATGGTCGGTCTGTCCGTAGACCATTTCGTTTCCGCACGATATCAAGAGAATGCTTTGACCTACGATCATGAAAGTTGGTATGCTGGTTACTTGGGAGGAAATGAAGACGCCTATAAATTTTGAGGTCAACAGGTCAAAGGTCAAGGTCACCGTTGCTAAAAATAGAAAAACGGTTTCCGCTCAATATTTTGAGAACGCATCGAGATATATTAATGACACTTTATACATAGATACCTTATATTGAGACCTCTCTTGGGATTTCATATGAGGTGGGTGGGATCAAGGTCAAGGTCACTATTACTAAAATAGAAAAACGGTTTCTGCTCAATAACTTGAGAACGCATCGAGATATTTTAATGAAACTTCATACTTAGATACCATATATCGAGACCTCGCTTGGGATTGCATATTAAAAAAAATTCTTAACAATTGCACATATTCACAACTTGGCTGCAAGTCGGGTGGCATACATGTTTTACAAACATCTCTTGTTTTATTTTAACTTTGCTCGATCATATTCGTCCTCTCATTTGTGTTGTTCAAAATATGAAAAAAATGACATGTTGATATTAAAATCGTATATATCCCCTTTAAGTCAAGATTTTTCTAAGGAGCTTTGTTAATCCCGGCCTTGATATATACCAGCGTATGTCTGTAATATAGAAGCAGTCGGTCTGAACTTTTTAGTGCGCGCGTACTTTGTGTTCAAATGTCTTTGAATAAATATATGTGTAGACCTCTAAAATGTATACTCCATAGAGTAATTCTCATTTTTTGACGATACGCTTATTGTTATAGGAATATCAAAGATACCAAATAAAACAATGCAATGTTCATTTACAATCTTTATTCAATGACAAAAATAGTCATTTTTAATACATCTTTAATATGAAAATGGCACATTCACGTACATAATACATATAACACTAATAATTTTACATTTTTGACAATTTTGTCAACTTTTCACAACCAAGGATTTGTAAACAACTACAGTCAATGTTCTTCAAACAAGAACAGTACTAAAAGTTCACTTTTAGTTACAGTTTATGTACTTTTAGTCACACCAAATGTTATGGATTTGAGACAAATCTATACAAGTTTATGTACCTTAAGCAAATATACTGTTAACTGTACTTGAGACAGTCACAGTCTATACACTATTATAATTTATAATAATACCTCACATGAGTGCAAAATGCACTTATTCAAGTTATGTGCATTGAAATTCAATATACGGACGCATTTAAATTACTTACCGAAACGCACATGAAGTACAAATTGACGTTTTACATACAAACTATTTTGTCTCTGCATGGAAAATAACACACCGGGATGTACATCGTTTTTAGTAGAAAATACATGAATAAATATGTATGTATTAATTAGTATGTCTTATAATGATGTATTATATACAGAAAAACGTTTAACCGTCATACGGTCCTGAAAAAAAACATGAAAAATCGCACAGTGTGATAAAACACACGTTGTATGAATGATTTGTTGAACAAAACAACAACAATAGTTCTATATGTACACAAACGAATTATGACGTAATCATGGAATGCAAACAATGATGAAGAAAATATACAATGAAAGTATGAAATGGGAGCACGTATTATGTCGGTATTCACGTTCACAGATTGCTAAAGCCTCTGTGCTTAAATTTAAAGTTATCTTTGGTTTAAAATTTGGGTAAATCCCGTTATATTAGGTCAGAAAATCAGTAGAAAAAGACTTATTATAATTTAAGATATTAGTTAAAAATCAGTTAAAATCAGTTACAAATTAACAGTAATCTTGAAGAATTTACACATTTTAAAACGTAGTATTAATCTTGTCTTGCCATAATGTGTAGGCCAATTCTGTTGAAGTAATATAAGTATTGTTGACCGCTTTGATTTCTTGATCAATTTCTATATTTTAGATCTTTTATTTTTTAACTATGAGACCTTAATATGTCAGTATATGTCCGATAATAATTATACACAAGTTATAAACTTGGGAACCGAGGTGGTTATATCACAGTGTTGCTTTTCACACATTTCACACGCTGTCTCGTCAGCACAACCGGCGACTCGGTACCTGACCGGAAGTTCTCGTCAGCATTTCCGGAGACTCACGAGCACCTAGCCAGAAGTCCGCGTCAGTACTTCCGGACACTCATGAGCATGTGCGAACCTGATTAGCACTTCCGGATGCTCACAAGCATCTGACCGGAAGGTCTAGGGGTGGGCCAGTAAGACAAGTCGCTGTCCTGAACTATGTTCACTGAACACGAGCGCGCGAACTCTACAGTGAACAGTTTCAGAATCATTTTTGCATACGCTTGACCCGGGCACACTCTGGCCCCGCCCCCAAACGGCAGGTACGCGAATGAGTCAGTATTGTTCAGCCATTGGTCAGGGTTGAAGGCCATGGGGTCATGAATCGCTGCGTCACGGTTGTGCGTTTCCCGGATACCGAATGACACGGACCAGCCCTTCGGAATCGTGTAACCCTGGAAACGAGATGGCGAGCTTATTTTAGCAGCAATTCAATAAAACGAGTGTTTTTCAAAGACTGTTTCTAATGACGAGAAAAAGAAGTATTGTCTTAAAATTGAATCTTGATACGTATGAGAGAAAAAAACAGAACTATTTTATAAGAAGATGTATTATTGCATATTACAGCATATACCGGATACAGGAGGTCTAAAACTTACATCGACTTCAAATTTTTCTAGGGCCGTCCGGAACGCCCCGCCGACAGGTGGCAGCACTCTAAGCGTCTCCTTGACAACCGCATCGACGTATTTCATCGGCTGTATGTCACGTGCGTAAATGACGTCATCCGTGTCCATGAGGTCGAGTGACCCAATTTCGCATCTCAATTTCTGGATGACGTCATCGTGTCTGGAAAGCTGATAAGCCAATGAAAATCCGGCTGAGGTCACAGTCTCCGCGCCGGAAAAAAGGAGGTCGATAATGGAATCCAGCAAGATGACGTTTTTGGTGACATCATCATCACCTGAGGTTGAGCAGAGGCCTTGTAGAACGGACGAGAATTCCTGGTCATTTTTGTTATTGTTTGCGGATAGCTTCAAAGATGATGCAATGATTTCACGCATGCGCTCTTTGGCTTTTGTTGCCTTCAAGCAAAAATAATTCCAAAATCAGAAACCATGAAAGTCATTTCATATTGTTACATTTTGAGTGTAAAGAAATGTCAATTCCATGATCACCGAGACTAAGGACATACATTAATCTTACATTTAATTTATGACTTTGTATAGGCTTACACAAAGCAACTCTTAACGATTACCAGTGCAATATATTTACATATGAATATTTTTGTAACACTGGAAAGCAGTGAAAATGCAAACTTTTGAAGCATTAATCTACATGTCATGTATATCTACTGTCGTCCCTCATTTACCTTATAAAAGCCGAAGCCCGGGATGTTCCAGGGCAGACAGAATACGTTGTTTGTAAAGACCTGGAGCTGCTCGGCCAGTTCCGCCACCGCCGAGTCGCTGATGTCAATGTTGATAAGAAACTTGGCTGCCAGGTTGACGAACAGCCGCCGGCACTCATGGTATAGGTCGATCGTCGGTGACTCCATCCACTCTTGGATGCGCTGGTTTATAGTCCGAGAGAGCGCCGGCGTGTGACTGCTAAAGAAGTCTGGGTTCTGAAATCAATATTGTTATTGTTAACATGGTATCGCCGCTCGAATACTAGCATGGGATTCCCAAATATCATTGAAGGTCACATGAAATTGTGTATTGCTTGGGCATTTATACGGGCTTCTGTTTCCGCCAGTTAAATGGACTCATCAAATTTTTATAGAAACATATGCAAGTAAAATTAAACCGATAAAACGGTGATGAATAACAAATTATAATAAAAGTTCAGAAGAACTGATATTCGAAAATCCTCGAAATTAGAGCTTTACACCGTTAAAATACTTTTTGTCTTCCAGTCGAAAACTCATTCATGTACATTAGACTTGACCAATATTGGGAAATCCCCGATATTTGTTGCGTGTTGACCTACATTCTGTGCAGATTGTTCATACGACACTTGGACACGTTTTTTGTTTCTGCCACAAATACGATAATGGTGTCGGTATTGGCGTATCTCTAGGAATAAATTTGTCGTTATAACGAAGTTCATTAAAAACCACATGATTTATTGGTACATATAACTCTGTATTTTTATTATGCCCCCCTTCGAAGAAGTGGGGGGTATATTGCTTTGCACCTGTCCGTCCGTTGGTCGGTCGGTCGGATGGTCGGTCTGTCCGTAGACCATTTCGTTTCCGCACGATATCAAGAGAATGCTTTGACCTACGATCATGAAAGTTGGTATGCTGGTTACTTGGGAGGAAATGAAGACGCCTATAAATTTTGAGGTCAACAGGTCAAAGGTCAAGGTCACCGTTGCTAAAAATACAAAAACGGTTTCCGCTCAATATTTTGAGAACGCATCGAGATATATTAATGACACTTTATACATAGATACCTTATATTGAGACCTCTCTTGGGATTTCATATGAGGTGGGTGGGATCAAGGTCAAGGTCACTATTACTAAAATAGAAAAACGGTTTCTGCTCAATAACTTGAGAACGCATCGAGATATTTTAATGAAACTTCATACTTAGATACCATATATCGAGACCTCGCTTGGGATTGCATATTAAAAAAAATTCTTAACAATTGCACATATTCACAACTTGGCTGCAAGTCGGGTGGCATACATGTTTTACAAACATCTCTTGTTTTATTTTAACTTTGCTCGATCATATTCGTCCTCTCATTTGTGTTGTTCAAAATATGAAAAAAATGACATGTTGATATTAAAATCGTATATATCCCCTTTAAGTCAAGATTTTTCTAAGGAGCTTTGTTAATCCCGGCCTTGATATATACCAGCGTATGTCTGTAATATAGAAGCAGTCGGTCTGAACTTTTTAGTGCGCGCGTACTTTGTGTTCAAATGTCTTTGAATAAATATATGTGTAGACCTCTAAAATGTATACTCCATAGAGTAATTCTCATTTTTTGACGATACGCTTATTGTTATAGGAATATCAAAGATACCAAATAAAACAATGCAATGTTCATTTACAATCTTTATTCAATGACAAAAATAGTCATTTTTAATACATCTTTAATATGAAAATGGCACATCGAATTCACGTACATAATACATATAACACTAATAATTTTACATTTTTGACAATTTTGTCAACTTTTCACAACCAAGGATTTGTAAACAACTACAGTCAATGTTCTTCAAACAAGAACAGTACTAAAAGTTCACTTTTAGTTACAGTTTATGTACTTTTAGTCACACCAAATGTTATGGATTTGAGACAAATCTATACAAGTTTATGTACCTTAAGCAAATATACTGTTAACTGTACTTGAGACAGTCACAGTCTATACACTATTATAATTTATAATAATACCTCACATGAGTGCAAAATGCACTTATTCAAGTTATGTGCATTGAAATTCAATATACGGACGCATTTAAATTACTTACCGAAACGCACATGAAGTACAAATTGACGTTTTACATACAAACTATTTTGTCTCTGCATGGAAAATAACACACCGGGATGTACATCGTTTTTAGTAGAAAATACATGAATAAATATGTATGTATTAATTAGTATGTCTTATAATGATGTATTATATACAGAAAAACGTTTAACCGTCATACGGTCCTGAAAAAAAACATGAAAAATCGCACAGTGTGATAAAACACACGTTGTATGAATGATTTGTTGAACAAAACAACAACAATAGTTCTATATGTACACAAACGAATTATGACGTAATCATGGAATGCAAACAATGATGAAGAAAATATACAATGAAAGTATGAAATGGGAGCACGTATTATGTCGGTATTCACGTTCACAGATTGCTAAAGCCTCTGTGCTTAAATTTAAAGTTATCTTTGGTTTAAAATTTGGGTAAATCCCGTTATATTAGGTCAGAAAATCAGTAGAAAAAGACTTATTATAATTTAAGATATTAGTTAAAAATCAGTTAAAATCAGTTAAAAATTAACAGTAATCTTGAAGAATTTACACATTTTAAAACGTAGTATTAATCTTGTCTTGCCATAATGTGTAGGCCAATTCTGTTGAAGTAATATAAGTATTGTTGACCGCTTTGATTTCTTGATCAATTTCTATATTTTAGATCTTTTATTTTTTAACTATGAGACCTTAATATGTCAGTATATGTCCGATAATAATTATACACAAGTTATAAACTTGGGAACCGAGGTGGTTATATCACAGTGTTGCTTTTCACACATTTCACACGCTGTCTCGTCAGCACAACCGGCGACTCGGTACCTGACCGGAAGTTCTCGTCAGCATTTCCGGAGACTCACGAGCACCTAGCCAGAAGTCCGCGTCAGTACTTCCGGACACTCATGAGCATGTGCGAACCTGATTAGCACTTCCGGATGCTCACAAGCATCTGACCGGAAGGTCTAGGGGTGGGCCAGTAAGACAAGTCGCTGTCCTGAACTATGTTCACTGAACACGAGCGCGCGAACTCTACAGTGAACAGTTTCAGAATCATTTTTGCATACGCTTGACCCGGGCACACTCTGGCCCCGCCCCCAAACGGCAGGTACGCGAATGAGTCAGTATTGTTCAGCCATTGGTCAGGGTTGAAGGCCATGGGGTCATGAATCGCTGCGTCACGGTTGTGCGTTTCCCGGATACCGAATGACACGGACCAGCCCTTCGGAATCGTGTAACCCTGGAAACGAGATGGCGAGCTTATTTTAGCAGCAATTCAATAAAACGAGTGTTTTTCAAAGACTGTTTCTAATGACGAGAAAAAGAAGTATTGTCTTAAAATTGAATCTTGATACGTATGAGAGAAAAAAACAGAACTATTTTATAAGAAGATGTATTATTGCATATTACAGCATATACCGGATACAGGAGGTCTAAAACTTACATCGACTTCAAATTTTTCTAGGGCCGTCCGGAACGCCCCGCCGACAGGTGGCAGCACTCTAAGCGTCTCCTTGACAACCGCATCGACGTATTTCATCGGCTGTATGTCACGTGCGTAAATGACGTCATCCGTGTCCATGAGGTCGAGTGACCCAATTTCGCATCTCAATTTCTGGATGACGTCATCGTGTCTGGAAAGCTGATAAGCCAATGAAAATCCGGCTGAGGTCACAGTCTCCGCGCCGGAAAAAAGGAGGTCGATAATGGAATCCAGCAAGATGACGTTTTTGGTGACATCATCATCACCTGAGGTTGAGCAGAGGCCTTGTAGAACGGACGAGAATTCCTGGTCATTTTTGTTATTGTTTGCGGATAGCTTCAAAGATGATGCAATGATTTCACGCATGCGCTCTTTGGCTTTTGTTGCCTTCAAGCAAAAATAATTCCAAAATCAGAAACCATGAAAGTCATTTCATATTGTTACATTTTGAGTGTAAAGAAATGTCAATTCCATGATCACCGAGACTAAGGACATACATTAATCTTACATTTAATTTATGACTTTGTATAGGCTTACACAAAGCAACTCTTAACGATTACCAGTGCAATATATTTACATATGAATATTTTTGTAACACTGGAAAGCAGTGAAAATGCAAACTTTTGAA
This sequence comes from Congeria kusceri, assembly GCA_027627225.1. NCBI lineage: Eukaryota > Metazoa > Mollusca > Bivalvia > Myida > Dreissenidae > Congeria > Congeria kusceri. Next base: position 6,956,297 of record CM051034.1, on the reverse strand, counting down.
GCATTAATCTACATGTCATGTATATCTACTGTCGTCCCTCATTTACCTTATAAAAGCCGAAGCCCGGGATGTTCCAGGGCAGACAGAATACGTTGTTTGTAAAGACCTGGAGCTGCTCGGCCAGTTCCGCCACCGCCGAGTCGCTGATGTCAATGTTGATAAGAAACTTGGCTGCCAGGTTGACGAACAGCCGCCGGCACTCATGGTATAGGTCGATCGTCGGTGACTCCATCCACTCTTGGATGCGCTGGTTTATAGTCCGAGAGAGCGCCGGCGTGTGACTGCTAAAGAAGTCTGGGTTCTGAAATCAATATTGTTATTGTTAACATGGTATCGCCGCTCGAATACTAGCATGGGATTCCCAAATATCATTGAAGGTCACATGAAATTGTGTATTGCTTGGGCATTTATACGGGCTTCTGTTTCCGCCAGTTAAATGGACTCATCAAATTTTTATAGAAACATATGCAAGTAAAATTAAACCGATAAAACGGTGATGAATAACAAATTATAATAAAAGTTCAGAAGAACTGATATTCGAAAATCCTCGAAATTAGAGCTTTACACCGTTAAAATACTTTTTGTCTTCCAGTCGAAAACTCATTCATGTACATTAGACTTGACCAATATTGGGAAATCCCCGATATTTGTTGCGTGTTGACCTACATTCTGTGCAGATTGTTCATACGACACTTGGACACGTTTTTTGTTTCTGCCACAAATACGATAATGGTGTCGGTATTGGCGTATCTCTAGGAATAAATTTGTCGTTATAACGAAGTTCATTAAAAACCACATGATTTATTGGTACATATAACTCTGTATTTTTATTATGCCCCCCTTCGAAGAAGTGGGGGGTATATTGCTTTGCACCTGTCCGTCCGTTGGTCGGTCGGTCGGATGGTCGGTCTGTCCGTAGACCATTTCGTTTCCGCACGATATCAAGAGAATGCTTTGACCTACGATCATGAAAGTTGGTATGCTGGTTACTTGGGAGGAAATGAAGACGCCTATAAATTTTGAGGTCAACAGGTCAAAGGTCAAGGTCACCGTTGCTAAAAATACAAAAACGGTTTCCGCTCAATATTTTGAGAACGCATCGAGATATATTAATGACACTTTATACATAGATACCTTATATTGAGACCTCTCTTGGGATTTCATATGAGGTGGGTGGGATCAAGGTCAAGGTCACTATTACAAAAATAGAAAAACGGTTTCTGCTCAATAACTTGAGAACGCATCGAGATATTTTAATGAAACTTCATACTTAGATACCATATATCGAGACCTCGCTTGGGATTGCATATTAAAAAAAATTCTTAACAATTGCACATATTCACAACTTGGCTGCAAGTCGGGTGGCATACATGTTTTACAAACATCTCTTGTTTTATTTTAACTTTGCTCGATCATATTCGTCCTCTCATTTGTGTTGTTCAAAATATGAAAAAAATGACATGTTGATATTAAAATCGTATATATCCCCTTTAAGTCAAGATTTTTCTAAGGAGCTTTGTTAATCCCGGCCTTGATATATACCAGCGTATGTCTGTAATATAGAAGCAGTCGGTCTGAACTTTTTAGTGCGCGCGTACTTTGTGTTCAAATGTCTTTGAATAAATATATGTGTAGACCTCTAAAATGTATACTCCATAGAGTAATTCTCATTTTTTGACGATACGCTTATTGTTATAGGAATATCAAAGATACCAAATAAAACAATGCAATGTTCATTTACAATCTTTATTCAATGACAAAAATAGTCATTTTTAATACATCTTTAATATGAAAATGGCACATCGAATTCACGTACATAATACATATAACACTAATAATTTTACATTTTTGACAATTTTGTCAACTTTTCACAAGCAAGGATTTGTAAACAACTACAGTCAATGTTCTTCAAACAAGAACAGTACTAAAAGTTCACTTTTAGTTACAGTTTATGTACTTTTAGTCACACCAAATGTTATGGATTTGAGACAAATCTATACAAGTTTATGTACCTTAAGCAAATATACTGTTAACTGTACTTGAGACAGTCACAGTCTATACACTATTATAATTTATAATAATACCTCACATGAGTGCAAAATGCACTTATTCAAGTTATGTGCATTGAAATTCAATATACGGACGCATTTAAATTACTTACCGAAACGCACATGAAGTACAAATTGACGTTTTACATACAAACTATTTTGTCTCTGCATGGAAAATAACACACCGGGATGTACATCGTTTTTAGTAGAAAATACATGAATAAATATGTATGTATTAATTAGTATGTCTTATAATGATGTATTATATACAGAAAAACGTTTAACCGTCATACGGTCCTGAAAAAAAACATGAAAAATCGCACAGTGTGATAAAACACACGTTGTATGAATGATTTGTTGAACAAAACAACAACAATAGTTCTATATGTACACAAACGAATTATGACGTAATCATGGAATGCAAACAATGATGAAGAAAATATACAATGAAAGTATGAAATGGGAGCACGTATTATGTCGGTATTCACGTTCACAGATTGCTAAAGCCTCTGTGCTTAAATTTAAAGTTATCTTTGGTTTAAAATTTGGGTAAATCCCGTTATATTAGGTCAGAAAATCAGTAGAAAAAGACTTATTATAATTTAAGATATTAGTTAAAAATCAGTTAAAATCAGTTAAAAATTAACAGTAATCTTGAAGAATTTACACATTTTAAAACGTAGTATTAATCTTGTCTTGCCATAATGTGTAGGCCAATTCTGTTGAAGTAATATAAGTATTGTTGACCGCTTTGATTTCTTGATCAATTTCTATATTTTAGATCTTTTATTTTTTAACTATGAGACCTTAATATGTCAGTATATGTCCGATAATAATTATACACAAGTTATAAACTTGGGAACCGAGGTGGTTATATCACAGTGTTGCTTTTCACACATTTCACACGCTGTCTCGTCAGCACAACCGGCGACTCGGTACCTGACCGGAAGTTCTCGTCAGCATTTCCGGAGACTCACGAGCACCTAGCCAGAAGTCCGCGTCAGTACTTCCGGACACTCATGAGCATGTGCGAACCTGATTAGCACTTCCGGATGCTCACAAGCATCTGACCGGAAGGTCTAGGGGTGGGCCAGTAAGACAAGTCGCTGTCCTGAACTATGTTCACTGAACACGAGCGCGCGAACTCTACAGTGAACAGTTTCAGAATCATTTTTGCATACGCTTGACCCGGGCACACTCTGGCCCCGCCCCCAAACGGCAGGTACGCGAATGAGTCAGTATTGTTCAGCCATTGGTCAGGGTTGAAGGCCATGGGGTCATGAATCGCTGCGTCACGGTTGTGCGTTTCCCGGATACCGAATGACACGGACCAGCCCTTCGGAATCGTGTAACCCTGGAAACGAGATGGCGAGCTTATTTTAGCAGCAATTCAATAAAACGAGTGTTTTTCAAAGACTGTTTCTAATGACGAGAAAAAGAAGTATTGTCTTAAAATTGAATCTTGATACGTATGAGAGAAAAAAACAGAACTATTTTATAAGAAGATGTATTATTGCATATTACAGCATATACCGGATACAGGAGGTCTAAAACTTACATCGACTTCAAATTTTTCTAGGGCCGTCCGGAACGCCCCGCCGACAGGTGGCAGCACTCTAAGCGTCTCCTTGACAACCGCATCGACGTATTTCATCGGCTGTATGTCACGTGCGTAAATGACGTCATCCGTGTCCATGAGGTCGAGTGACCCAATTTCGCATCTCAATTTCTGGATGACGTCATCGTGTCTGGAAAGCTGATAAGCCAATGAAAATCCGGCTGAGGTCACAGTCTCCGCGCCGGAAAAAAGGAGGTCGATAATGGAATCCAGCAAGATGACGTTTTTGGTGACATCATCATCACCTGAGGTTGAGCAGAGGCCTTGTAGAACGGACGAGAATTCCTGGTCATTTTTGTTATTGTTTGCGGATAGCTTCAAAGATGATGCAATGATTTCACGCATGCGCTCTTTGGCTTTTGTTGCCTTCAAGCAAAAATAATTCCAAAATCAGAAACCATGAAAGTCATTTCATATTGTTACATTTTGAGTGTAAAGAAATGTCAATTCCATGATCACCGAGACTAAGGACATACATTAATCTTACATTTAATTTATGACTTTGTATAGGCTTACACAAAGCAACTCTTAACGATTACCAGTGCAATATATTTACATATGAATATTTTTGTAACACTGGAAAGCAGTGAAAATGCAAACTTTTGAAGCATTAATCTACATGTCATGTATATCTACTGTCGTCCCTCATTTACCTTATAAAAGCCGAAGCCCGGGATGTTCCAGGGCAGACAGAATACGTTGTTTGTAAAGACCTGGAGCTGCTCGGCCAGTTCCGCCACCGCCGAGTCGCTGATGTCAATGTTGATAAGAAACTTGGCTGCCAGGTTGACGAACAGCCGCCGGCACTCATGGTATAGGTCGATCGTCGGTGACTCCATCCACTCTTGGATGCGCTGGTTTATAGTCCGAGAGAGCGCCGGCGTGTGACTGCTAAAGAAGTCTGGGTTCTGAAATCAATATTGTTATTGTTAACATGGTATCGCCGCTCGAATACTAGCATGGGATTCCCAAATATCATTGAAGGTCACATGAAATTGTGTATTGCTTGGGCATTTATACGGGCTTCTGTTTCCGCCAGTTAAATGGACTCATCAAATTTTTATAGAAACATATGCAAGTAAAATTAAACCGATAAAACGGTGATGAATAACAAATTATAATAAAAGTTCAGAAGAACTGATATTCGAAAATCCTCGAAATTAGAGCTTTACACCGTTAAAATACTTTTTGTCTTCCAGTCGAAAACTCATTCATGTACATTAGACTTGACCAATATTGGGAAATCCCCGATATTTGTTGCGTGTTGACCTACATTCTGTGCAGATTGTTCATACGACACTTGGACACGTTTTTTGTTTCTGCCACAAATACGATAATGGTGTCGGTATTGGCGTATCTCTAGGAATAAATTTGTCGTTATAACGAAGTTCATTAAAAACCACATGATTTATTGGTACATATAACTCTGTATTTTTATTATGCCCCCCTTCGAAGAAGTGGGGGGTATATTGCTTTGCACCTGTCCGTCCGTTGGTCGGTCGGTCGGATGGTCGGTCTGTCCGTAGACCATTTCGTTTCCGCACGATATCAAGAGAATGCTTTGACCTACGATCATGAAAGTTGGTATGCTGGTTACTTGGGAGGAAATGAAGACGCCTATAAATTTTGAGGTCAACAGGTCAAAGGTCAAGGTCACCGTTGCTAAAAATACAAAAACGGTTTCCGCTCAATATTTTGAGAACGCATCGAGATATATTAATGACACTTTATACATAGATACCTTATATTGAGACCTCTCTTGGGATTTCATATGAGGTGGGTGGGATCAAGGTCAAGGTCACTATTACTAAAATAGAAAAACGGTTTCTGCTCAATAACTTGAGAACGCATCGAGATATTTTAATGAAACTTCATACTTAGATACCATATATCGAGACCTCGCTTGGGATTGCATATTAAAAAAAATTCTTAACAATTGCACATATTCACAACTTGGCTGCAAGTCGGGTGGCATACATGTTTTACAAACATCTCTTGTTTTATTTTAACTTTGCTCGATCATATTCGTCCTCTCATTTGTGTTGTTCAAAATATGAAAAAAATGACATGTTGATATTAAAATCGTATATATCCCCTTTAAGTCAAGATTTTTCTAAGGAGCTTTGTTAATCCCGGCCTTGATATATACCAGCGTATGTCTGTAATATAGAAGCAGTCGGTCTGAACTTTTTAGTGCGCGCGTACTTTGTGTTCAAATGTCTTTGAATAAATATATGTGTAGACCTCTAAAATGTATACTCCATAGAGTAATTCTCATTTTTTGACGATACGCTTGTTGTTATAGGAATATCAAAGATACCAAATAAAACAATGCAATGTTCATTTACAATCTTTATTCAATGACAAAAATAGTCATTTTTAATACATCTTTAATATGAAAATGGCACATCGAATTCACGTACATAATACATATAACACTAATAATTTTACATTTTTGACAATTTTGTCAACTTTTCACAAGCAAGGATTTGTAAACAACTACAGTCAATGTTCTTCAAACAAGAACAGTACTAAAAGTTCACTTTTAGTTACAGTTTATGTACTTTTAGTCACACCAAATGTTATGGATTTGAGACAAATCTATACAAGTTTATGTACCTTAAGCAAATATACTGTTAACTGTACTTGAGACAGTCACAGTCTATACACTATTATAATTTATAATAATACCTCACATGAGTGCAAAATGCACTTATTCAAGTTATGTGCATTGAAATTCAATATACGGACGCATTTAAATTACTTACCGAAACGCACATGAAGTACAAATTGACGTTTTACATACAAACTATTTTGTCTCTGCATGGAAAATAACACACCGGGATGTACATCGTTTTTAGTAGAAAATACATGAATAAATATGTATGTATTAATTAGTATGTCTTATAATGATGTATTATATACAGAAAAACGTTTAACCGTCATACGGTCCTGAAAAAAAACATGAAAAATCGCACAGTGTGATAAAACACACGTTGTATGAATGATTTGTTGAACAAAACAACAACAATAGTTCTATATGTACACAAACGAATTATGACGTAATCATGGAATGCAAACAATGATGAAGAAAATATACAATGAAAGTATGAAATGGGAGCACGTATTATGTCGGTATTCACGTTCACAGATTGCTAAAGCCTCTGTGCTTAAATTTAAAGTTATCTTTGGTTTAAAATTTGGGTAAATCCCGTTATATTAGGTCAGAAAATCAGTAGAAAAAGACTTATTATAATTTAAGATATTAGTTAAAAATCAGTTAAAATCAGTTAAAAATTAACAGTAATCTTGAAGAATTTACACATTTTAAAACGTAGTATTAATCTTGTCTTGCCATAATGTGTAGGCCAATTCTGTTGAAGTAATATAAGTATTGTTGACCGCTTTGATTTCTTGATCAATTTCTATATTTTAGATCTTTTATTTTTTAACTATGAGACCTTAATATGTCAGTATATGTCCGATAATAATTATACACAAGTTATAAACTTGGGAACCGAGGTGGTTATATCACAGTGTTGCTTTTCACACATTTCACACGCTGTCTCGTCAGCACAACCGGCGACTCGGTACCTGACCGGAAGTTCTCGTCAGCATTTCCGGAGACTCACGAGCACCTAGCCAGAAGTCCGCGTCAGTACTTCCGGACACTCATGAGCATGTGCGAACCTGATTAGCACTTCCGGATGCTCACAAGCATCTGACCGGAAGGTCTAGGGGTGGGCCAGTAAGACAAGTCGCTGTCCTGAACTATGTTCACTGAACACGAGCGCGCGAACTCTACAGTGAACAGTTTCAGAATCATTTTTGCATACGCTTGACCCGGGCACACTCTGGCCCCGCCCCCAAACGGCAGGTACGCGAATGAGTCAGTATTGTTCAGCCATTGGTCAGGGTTGAAGGCCATGGGGTCATGAATCGCTGCGTCACGGTTGTGCGTTTCCCGGATACCGAATGACACGGACCAGCCCTTCGGAATCGTGTAACCCTGGAAACGAGATGGCGAGCTTATTTTAGCAGCAATTCAATAAAACGAGTGTTTTTCAAAGACTGTTTCTAATGACGAGAAAAAGAAGTATTGTCTTAAAATTGAATCTTGATACGTATGAGAGAAAAAAACAGAACTATTTTATAAGAAGATGTATTATTGCATATTACAGCATATACCGGATACAGGAGGTCTAAAACTTACATCGACTTCAAATTTTTCTAGGGCCGTCCGGAACGCCCCGCCGACAGGTGGCAGCACTCTAAGCGTCTCCTTGACAACCGCATCGACGTATTTCATCGGCTGTATGTCACGTGCGTAAATGACGTCATCCGTGTCCATGAGGTCGAGTGACCCAATTTCGCATCTCAATTTCTGGATGACGTCATCGTGTCTGGAAAGCTGATAAGCCAATGAAAATCCGGCTGAGGTCACAGTCTCCGCGCCGGAAAAAAGGAGGTCGATAATGGAATCCAGCAAGATGACGTTTTTGGTGACATCATCATCACCTGAGGTTGAGCAGAGGCCTTGTAGAACGGACGAGAATTCCTGGTCATTTTTGTTATTGTTTGCGGATAGCTTCAAAGATGATGCAATGATTTCACGCATGCGCTCTTTGGCTTTTGTTGCCTTCAAGCAAAAATAATTCCAAAATCAGAAACCATGAAAGTCATTTCATATTGTTACATTTTGAGTGTAAAGAAATGTCAATTCCATGATCACCGAGACTAAGGACATACATTAATCTTACATTTAATTTATGACTTTGTATAGGCTTACACAAAGCAACTCTTAACGATTACCAGTGCAATATATTTACATATGAATATTTTTGTAACACTGGAAAGCAGTGAAAATGCAAACTTTTGAAGCATTAATCTACATGTCATGTATATCTACTGTCGTCCCTCATTTACCTTATAAAAGCCGAAGCCCGGGATGTTCCAGGGCAGACAGAATACGTTGTTTGTAAAGACCTGGAGCTGCTCGGCCAGTTCCGCCACCGCCGAGTCGCTGATGTCAATGTTGATAAGAAACTTGGCTGCCAGGTTGACGAACAGCCGCCGGCACTCATGGTATAGGTCGATCGTCGGTGACTCCATCCACTCTTGGATGCGCTGGTTTATAGTCCGAGAGAGCGCCGGCGTGTGACTGCTAAAGAAGTCTGGGTTCTGAAATCAATATTGTTATTGTTAACATGGTATCGCCGCTCGAATACTAGCATGGGATTCCCAAATATCATTGAAGGTCACATGAAATTGTGTATTGCTTGGGCATTTATACGGGCTTCTGTTTCCGCCAGTTAAATGGACTCATCAAATTTTTATAGAAACATATGCAAGTAAAATTAAACCGATAAAACGGTGATGAATAACAAATTATAATAAAAGTTCAGAAGAACTGATATTCGAAAATCCTCGAAATTAGAGCTTTACACCGTTAAAATACTTTTTGTCTTCCAGTCGAAAACTCATTCATGTACATTAGACTTGACCAATATTGGGAAATCCCCGATATTTGTTGCGTGTTGACCTACATTCTGTGCAGATTGTTCATACGACACTTGGACACGTTTTTTGTTTCTGCCACAAATACGATAATGGTGTCGGTATTGGCGTATCTCTAGGAATAAATTTGTCGTTATAACGAAGTTCATTAAAAACCACATGATTTATTGGTACATATAACTCTGTATTTTTATTATGCCCCCCTTCGAAGAAGTGGGGGGTATATTGCTTTGCACCTGTCCGTCCGTTGGTCGGTCGGTCGGATGGTCGGTCTGTCCGTAGACCATTTCGTTTCCGCACGATATCAAGAGAATGCTTTGACCTACGATCATGAAAGTTGGTATGCTGGTTACTTGGGAGGAAATGAAGACGCCTATAAATTTTGAGGTCAACAGGTCAAAGGTCAAGGTCACCGTTGCTAAAAATACAAAAACGGTTTCCGCTCAATATTTTGAGAACGCATCGAGATATATTAATGACACTTTATACATAGATACCTTATATTGAGACCTCTCTTGGGATTTCATATGAGGTGGGTGGGATCAAGGTCAAGGTCACTATTACTAAAATAGAAAAACGGTTTCTGCTCAATAACTTGAGAACGCATCGAGATATTTTAATGAAACTTCATACTTAGATACCATATATCGAGACCTCGCTTGGGATTGCATATTAAAAAAAATTCTTAACAATTGCACATATTCACAACTTGGCTGCAAGTCGGGTGGCATACATGTTTTACAAACATCTCTTGTTTTATTTTAACTTTGCTCGATCATATTCGTCCTCTCATTTGTGTTGTTCAAAATATGAAAAAAATGACATGTTGATATTAAAATCGTATATATCCCCTTTAAGTCAAGATTTTTCTAAGGAGCTTTGTTAATCCCGGCCTTGATATATACCAGCGTATGTCTGTAATATAGAAGCAGTCGGTCTGAACTTTTTAGTGCGCGCGTACTTTGTGTTCAAATGTCTTTGAATAAATATATGTGTAGACCTCTAAAATGTATACTCCATAGAGTAATTCTCATTTTTTGACGATACGCTTGTTGTTATAGGAATATCAAAGATACCAAATAAAACAATGCAATGTTCATTTACAATCTTTATTCAATGACAAAAATAGTCATTTTTAATACATCTTTAATATGAAAATGGCACATCGAATTCACGTACATAATACATATAACACTAATAATTTTACATTTTTGACAATTTTGTCAACTTTTCACAAGCAAGGATTTGTAAACAACTACAGTCAATGTTCTTCAAACAAGAACAGTACTAAAAGTTCACTTTTAGTTACAGTTTATGTACTTTTAGTCACACCAAATGTTATGGATTTGAGACAAATCTATACAAGTTTATGTACCTTAAGCAAATATACTGTTAACTGTACTTGAGACAGTCACAGTCTATACACTATTATAATTTATAATAATACCTCACATGAGTGCAAAATGCACTTATTCAAGTTATGTGCATTGAAATTCAATATACGGACGCATTTAAATTACTTACCGAAACGCACATGAAGTACAAATTGACGTTTTACATACAAACTATTTTGTCTCTGCATGGAAAATAACACACCGGGATGTACATCGTTTTTAGTAGAAAATACATGAATAAATATGTATGTATTAATTAGTATGTCTTATAATGATGTATTATATACAGAAAAACGTTTAACCGTCATACGGTCCTGAAAAAAAACATGAAAAATCGCACAGTGTGATAAAACACACGTTGTATGAATGATTTGTTGAACAAAACAACAACAATAGTTCTATATGTACACAAACGAATTATGACGTAATCATGGAATGCAAACAATGATGAAGAAAATATACAATGAAAGTATGAAATGGGAGCACGTATTATGTCGGTATTCACGTTCACAGATTGCTAAAGCCTCTGTGCTTAAATTTAAAGTTATCTTTGGTTTAAAATTTGGGTAAATCCCGTTATATTAGGTCAGAAAATCAGTAGAAAAAGACTTATTATAATTTAAGATATTAGTTAAAAATCAGTTAAAATCAGTTAAAAATTAACAGTAATCTTGAAGAATTTACACATTTTAAAACGTAGTATTAATCTTGTCTTGCCATAATGTGTAGGCCAATTCTGTTGAAGTAATATAAGTATTGTTGACCGCTTTGATTTCTTGATCAATTTCTATATTTTAGATCTTTTATTTTTTAACTATGAGACCTTAATATGTCAGTATATGTCCGATAATAATTATACACAAGTTATAAACTTGGGAACCGAGGTGGTTATATCACAGTGTTGCTTTTCACACATTTCACACGCTGTCTCGTCAGCACAACCGGCGACTCGGTACCTGACCGGAAGTTCTCGTCAGCATTTCCGGAGACTCACGAGCACCTAGCCAGAAGTCCGCGTCAGTACTTCCGGACACTCATGAGCATGTGCGAACCTGATTAGCACTTCCGGATGCTCACAAGCATCTGACCGGAAGGTCTAGGGGTGGGCCAGTAAGACAAGTCGCTGTCCTGAACTATGTTCACTGAACACGAGCGCGCGAACTCTACAGTGAACAGTTTCAGAATCATTTTTGCATACGCTTGACCCGGGCACACTCTGGCCCCGCCCCCAAACGGCAGGTACGCGAATGAGTCAGTATTGTTCAGCCATTGGTCAGGGTTGAAGGCCATGGGGTCATGAATCGCTGCGTCACGGTTGTGCGTTTCCCGGATACCGAATGACACGGACCAGCCCTTCGGAATCGTGTAACCCTGGAAACGAGATGGCGAGCTTATTTTAGCAGCAATTCAATAAAACGAGTGTTTTTCAAAGACTGTTTCTAATGACGAGAAAAAGAAGTATTGTCTTAAAATTGAATCTTGATACGTATGAGAGAAAAAAACAGAACTATTTTATAAGAAGATGTATTATTGCATATTACAGCATATACCGGATACAGGAGGTCTAAAACTTACATCGACTTCAAATTTTTCTAGGGCCGTCCGGAACGCCCCGCCGACAGGTGGCAGCACTCTAAGCGTCTCCTTGACAACCGCATCGACGTATTTCATCGGCTGTATGTCACGTGCGTAAATGACGTCATCCGTGTCCATGAGGTCGAGTGACCCAATTTCGCATCTCAATTTCTGGATGACGTCATCGTGTCTGGAAAGCTGATAAGCCAATGAAAATCCGGCTGAGGTCACAGTCTCCGCGCCGGAAAAAAGGAGGTCGATAATGGAATCCAGCAAGATGACGTTTTTGGTGACATCATCATCACCTGAGGTTGAGCAGAGGCCTTGTAGAACGGACGAGAATTCCTGGTCATTTTTGTTATTGTTTGCGGATAGCTTCAAAGATGATGCAATGATTTCACGCATGCGCTCTTTGGCTTTTGTTGCCTTCAAGCAAAAATAATTCCAAAATCAGAAACCATGAAAGTCATTTCATATTGTTACATTTTGAGTGTAAAGAAATGTCAATTCCATGATCACCGAGACTAAGGACATACATTAATCTTACATTTAATTTATGACTTTGTATAGGCTTACACAAAGCAACTCTTAACGATTACCAGTGCAATATATTTACATATGAATATTTTTGTAACACTGGAAAGCAGTGAAAATGCAAACTTTTGAAGCATTAATCTACATGTCATGTATATCTACTGTCGTCCCTCATTTACCTTATAAAAGCCGAAGCCCGGGATGTTCCAGGGCAGACAGAATACGTTGTTTGTAAAGACCTGGAGCTGCTCGGCCAGTTCCGCCACCGCCGAGTCGCTGATGTCAATGTTGATAAGAAACTTGGCTGCCAGGTTGACGAACAGCCGCCGGCACTCATGGTATAGGTCGATCGTCGGTGACTCCATCCACTCTTGGATGCGCTGGTTTATAGTCCGAGAGAGCGCCGGCGTGTGACTGCTAAAGAAGTCTGGGTTCTGAAATCAATATTGTTATTGTTAACATGGTATCGCCGCTCGAATACTAGCATGGGATTCCCAAATATCATTGAAGGTCACATGAAATTGTGTATTGCTTGGGCATTTATACGGGCTTCTGTTTCCGCCAGTTAAATGGACTCATCAAATTTTTATAGAAACATATGCAAGTAAAATTAAACCGATAAAACGGTGATGAATAACAAATTATAATAAAAGTTCAGAAGAACTGATATTCGAAAATCCTCGAAATTAGAGCTTTACACCGTTAAAATACTTTTTGTCTTCCAGTCGAAAACTCATTCATGTACATTAGACTTGACCAATATTGGGAAATCCCCGATATTTGTTGCGTGTTGACCTACATTCTGTGCAGATTGTTCATACGACACTTGGACACGTTTTTTGTTTCTGCCACAAATACGATAATGGTGTCGGTATTGGCGTATCTCTAGGAATAAATTTGTCGTTATAACGAAGTTCATTAAAAACCACATGATTTATTGGTACATATAACTCTGTATTTTTATTATGCCCCCCTTCGAAGAAGTGGGGGGTATATTGCTTTGCACCTGTCCGTCCGTTGGTCGGTCGGTCGGATGGTCGGTCTGTCCGTAGACCATTTCGTTTCCGCACGATATCAAGAGAATGCTTTGACCTACGATCATGAAAGTTGGTATGCTGGTTACTTGGGAGGAAATGAAGACGCCTATAAATTTTGAGGTCAACAGGTCAAAGGTCAAGGTCACCGTTGCTAAAAATAGAAAAACGGTTTCCGCTCAATATTTTGAGAACGCATCGAGATATATTAATGACACTTTATACATAGATACCTTATATTGAGACCTCTCTTGGGATTTCATATGAGGTGGGTGGGATCAAGGTCAAGGTCACTATTACTAAAATAGAAAAACGGTTTCTGCTCAATAACTTGAGAACGCATCGAGATATTTTAATGAAACTTCATACTTAGATACCATATATCGAGACCTCGCTTGGGATTGCATATTAAAAAAAATTCTTAACAATTGCACATATTCACAACTTGGCTGCAAGTCGGGTGGCATACATGTTTTACAAACATCTCTTGTTTTATTTTAACTTTGCTCGATCATATTCGTCCTCTCATTTGTGTTGTTCAAAATATGAAAAAAATGACATGTTGATATTAAAATCGTATATATCCCCTTTAAGTCAAGATTTTTCTAAGGAGCTTTGTTAATCCCGGCCTTGATATATACCAGCGTATGTCTGTAATATAGAAGCAGTCGGTCTGAACTTTTTAGTGCGCGCGTACTTTGTGTTCAAATGTCTTTGAATAAATATATGTGTAGACCTCTAAAATGTATACTCCATAGAGTAATTCTCATTTTTTGACGATACGCTTATTGTTATAGGAATATCAAAGATACCAAATAAAACAATGCAATGTTCATTTACAATCTTTATTCAATGACAAAAATAGTCATTTTTAATACATCTTTAATATGAAAATGGCACATCGAATTCACGTACATAATACATATAACACTAATAATTTTACATTTTTGACAATTTTGTCAACTTTTCACAACCAAGGATTTGTAAACAACTACAGTCAATGTTCTTCAAACAAGAACAGTACTAAAAGTTCACTTTTAGTTACAGTTTATGTACTTTTAGTCACACCAAATGTTATGGATTTGAGACAAATCTATACAAGTTTATGTACCTTAAGCAAATATACTGTTAACTGTACTTGAGACAGTCACAGTCTATACACTATTATAATTTATAATAATACCTCACATGAGTGCAAAATGCACTTATTCAAGTTATGTGCATTGAAATTCAATATACGGACGCATTTAAATTACTTACCGAAACGCACATGAAGTACAAATTGACGTTTTACATACAAACTATTTTGTCTCTGCATGGAAAATAACACACCGGGATGTACATCGTTTTTAGTAGAAAATACATGAATAAATATGTATGTATTAATTAGTATGTCTTATAATGATGTATTATATACAGAAAAACGTTTAACCGTCATACGGTCCTGAAAAAAAACATGAAAAATCGCACAGTGTGATAAAACACACGTTGTATGAATGATTTGTTGAACAAAACAACAACAATAGTTCTATATGTACACAAACGAATTATGACGTAATCATGGAATGCAAACAATGATGAAGAAAATATACAATGAAAGTATGAAATGGGAGCACGTATTATGTCGGTATTCACGTTCACAGATTGCTAAAGCCTCTGTGCTTAAATTTAAAGTTATCTTTGGTTTAAAATTTGGGTAAATCCCGTTATATTAGGTCAGAAAATCAGTAGAAAAAGACTTATTATAATTTAAGATATTAGTTAAAAATCAGTTAAAATCAGTTAAAAATTAACAGTAATCTTGAAGAATTTACACATTTTAAAACGTAGTATTAATCTTGTCTTGCCATAATGTGTAGGCCAATTCTGTTGAAGTAATATAAGTATTGTTGACCGCTTTGATTTCTTGATCAATTTCTATATTTTAGATCTTTTATTTTTTAACTATGAGACCTTAATATGTCAGTATATGTCCGATAATAATTATACACAAGTTATAAACTTGGGAACCGAGGTGGTTATATCACAGTGTTGCTTTTCACACATTTCACACGCTGTCTCGTCAGCACAACCGGCGACTCGGTACCTGACCGGAAGTTCTCGTCAGCATTTCCGGAGACTCACGAGCACCTAGCCAGAAGTCCGCGTCAGTACTTCCGGACACTCATGAGCATGTGCGAACCTGATTAGCACTTCCGGATGCTCACAAGCATCTGACCGGAAGGTCTAGGGGTGGGCCAGTAAGACAAGTCGCTGTCCTGAACTATGTTCACTGAACACGAGCGCGCGAACTCTACAGTGAACAGTTTCAGAATCATTTTTGCATACGCTTGACCCGGGCACACTCTGGCCCCGCCCCCAAACGGCAGGTACGCGAATGAGTCAGTATTGTTCAGCCATTGGTCAGGGTTGAAGGCCATGGGGTCATGAATCGCTGCGTCACGGTTGTGCGTTTCCCGGATACCGAATGACACGGACCAGCCCTTCGGAATCGTGTAACCCTGGAAACGAGATGGCGAGCTTATTTTAGCAGCAATTCAATAAAACGAGTGTTTTTCAAAGACTGTTTCTAATGACGAGAAAAAGAAGTATTGTCTTAAAATTGAATCTTGATACGTATGAGAGAAAAAAACAGAACTATTTTATAAGAAGATGTATTATTGCATATTACAGCATATACCGGATACAGGAGGTCTAAAACTTACATCGACTTCAAATTTTTCTAGGGCCGTCCGGAACGCCCCGCCGACAGGTGGCAGCACTCTAAGCGTCTCCTTGACAACCGCATCGACGTATTTCATCGGCTGTATGTCACGTGCGTAAATGACGTCATCCGTGTCCATGAGGTCGAGTGACCAATTTCGCATCTCA
This sequence comes from Congeria kusceri, assembly GCA_027627225.1. Classification (NCBI taxonomy): domain Eukaryota; kingdom Metazoa; phylum Mollusca; class Bivalvia; order Myida; family Dreissenidae; genus Congeria; species Congeria kusceri. The sequence continues at coordinate 6,939,706 of CM051034.1, read as the reverse complement.
ATTTCTGGATGACGTCATCGTGTCTGGAAAGCTGATAAGCCAATGAAAATCCGGCTGAGGTCACAGTCTCCGCGCCGGAAAAAAGGAGGTCGATAATGGAATCCAGCAAGATGACGTTTTTGGTGACATCATCATCACCTGAGGTTGAGCAGAGGCCTTGTAGAACGGACGAGAATTCCTGGTCATTTTTGTTATTGTTTGCGGATAGCTTCAAAGATGATGCAATGATTTCACGCATGCGCTCTTTGGCTTTTGTTGCCTTCAAGCAAAAATAATTCCAAAATCAGAAACCATGAAAGTCATTTCATATTGTTACATTTTGAGTGTAAAGAAATGTCAATTCCATGATCACCGAGACTAAGGACATACATTAATCTTACATTTAATTTATGACTTTGTATAGGCTTACACAAAGCAACTCTTAACGATTACCAGTGCAATATATTTACATATGAATATTTTTGTAACACTGGAAAGCAGTGAAAATGCAAACTTTTGAAGCATTAATCTACATGTCATGTATATCTACTGTCGTCCCTCTCATTTACCTTATAAAAGCCGAAGCCCGGGATGTTCCAGGGGGCAGACAGAATACGTTGTTTGTAAAGACCTGGAGCTGCTCGGCCAGTTCCGCCACCGCCGAGTCGCTGATGTCAATGTTGATAAGAAACTTGGCTGCCAGGTTGACGAACAGCCGCCGGCACTCATGGTATAGGTCGATCGTCGGTGACTCCATCCACTCTTGGATGCGCTGGTTTATAGTCCGAGAGAGCGCCGGCGTGTGACTGCTAAAGAAGTCTGGGTTCTGAAATCAATATTGTTATTGTTAACATGGTATCGCCGCTCGAATACTAGCATGGGATTCCCAAATATCATTGAAGGTCACATGAAATTGTGTATTGCTTGGGCATTTATACGGGCTTCTGTTTCCGCCAGTTAAATGGACTCATCAATTTTTATAGAAACATATGCAAGTAAAATTAAACCGATAAAACGGTGATGAATAACAAATTATAATAAAAGTTCAGAAGAACTGATATTCGAAAATCCTCGAAATTAGAGCTTTACACCGTTAAAATACTTTTTGTCTTCCAGTCGAAAACTCATTCATGTACATTAGACTTGACCAATATTGGGAAATCCCCGATATTTGTTGCGTGTTGACCTACATTCTGTGCAGATTGTTCATACGACACTTGGACACGTTTTTTGTTTCTGCCACAAATACGATAATGGTGTCGGTATTGGCGTATCTCTAGGAATAAATTTGTCGTTATAACGAAGTTCATTAAAAACCACATGATTTATTGGTACATATAACTCTGTATTTTTATTATGCCCCCCTTCGAAGAAGTGGGGGGTATATTGCTTTGCACCTGTCCGTCCGTTGGTCGGTCGGTCGGATGGTCGGTCTGTCCGTAGACCATTTCGTTTCCGCACGATATCAAGAGAATGCTTTGACCTACGATCATGAAAGTTGGTATGCTGGTTACTTGGGAGGAAATGAAGACGCCTATAAATTTTGAGGTCAACAGGTCAAAGGTCAAGGTCACCGTTGCTAAAAATAGAAAAACGGTTTCCGCTCAATATTTTGAGAACGCATCGAGATATATTAATGACACTTTATACATAGATACCTTATATTGAGACCTCTCTTGGGGATTTCATATGAGGTGGGTGGGATCAAGGTCAAGGTCACTATTACTAAAATAGAAAAACGGTTTCTGCTCAATAACTTGAGAACGCATCGAGATATTTTAATGAAACTTCATACTTAGATACCATATATCGAGACCTCGCTTGGGATTGCATATTAAAAAAAATTCTTAACAATTGCACATATTCACAACTTGGCTGCAAGTCGGGTGGCATACATGTTTTACAAACATCTCTTGTTTTATTTTAACTTTGCTCGATCATATTCGTCCTCTCATTTGTGTTGTTCAAAATATGAAAAAAATGACATGTTGATATTAAAATCGTATATATCCCCTTTAAGTCAAGATTTTTCTAAGGAGCTTTGTTAATCCCGGCCTTGATATATACCAGCGTATGTCTGTAATATAGAAGCAGTCGGTCTGAACTTTTTAGTGCGCGCGTACTTTGTGTTCAAATGTCTTTGAATAAATATATGTGTAGACCTCTAAAATGTATACTCCATAGAGTAATTCTCTTTTTTGACGATACGCTTATTGTTATAGGAATATCAAAGATACCAAATAAAACAATGCAATGTTCATTTACAATCTTTATTCAATGACAAAAATAGTCATTTTTAATACATCTTTAATATGAAAATGGCACATCGAATTCACGTACATAATACATATAACACTAATAATTTACATTTTGACAATTTTGTCAACTTTCACAACCAAGGATTTGTTAAACAACTACAGTCAATGTTCTTCAAACAAGAACAGTACTAAAAGTTCACTTTTAGTTACAGTTTATGTACTTTTAGTCACACCAAATGTTATGGATTTGAGACAAATCTATACAAGTTTATGTACCTTAAGCAATATACTGTTAACTGTACTTGAGACAGTCACAGTCTATACACTATTATAATTTATAATAATACCTCACATGAGTGCAAAATGCACTTATTCAAGTTATGTGCATTGAAATTCAATATACGGACGCATTTTAAATTACTTACCGAAACGCACATGAAGTACAAATTGACGTTTTACATACAAACTATTTTGTCTCTGCATGGAAAATAACACACCGGGATGTACATCGTTTTTAGTAGAAAATACATGAATAAATATGTATGTATTAATTAGTATGTCTTATAATGATGTATTATATACAGAAAAACGTTTAACCGTCATACGGTCCTGAAAAAAACATGAAAAATCGCACAGTGTGATAAAACACACGTTGTATGAATGATTTGTTGAACAAAACAACAACAATAGTTCTATATGTACACAAACGAATTATGACGTAATCATGGAATGCAAACAATTGATGAAGAAAATATACAATGAAAGTATGAAATGGGAGCACGTATTATGTCGGTATTCACGTTCACAGATTGCTAAAGCCTCTGTGCTTAAATTTAAAGTTATCTTTGGTTTAAAATTTGGGTAAATCCCGTTATATTAGGTCAGAAAATCAGTAGAAAAAGACTTATTATAATTTAAGATATTAGTTAAAAATCAGTTAAAATCAGTTAAAAATTAACAGTAATCTTGAAGAATTTACACATTTTAAAACGTAGTATTAATCTTGTCTTGCCATAATGTGTAGGCCAATTCTGTTGAAGTAATATAAGTATTGTTGACCGCTTTGATTTCTTGATCAATTTCTATATTTTAGATCTTTTATTTTTTAACTATGAGACCTTAATATGTCAGTATATGTCCGATAATAATTATACACAAGTTATAAACTTGGGAACCGAGGTGGTTATATCACAGTGTTGCTTTTCAACACAT